>CM063512.1:44371612-45627862 GCA_032199755.1 Ambrosia artemisiifolia | reverse complement strand
GAACACCAAACATCTATACATTCAGATTTACACTGGTGTGCCTCGTGTTTACACCCAGTGTTTTCTTACATTGAATTACTTTCCAAACTTCAAACAACTACTTGCCACATTTAATTACTTTCTTACATTGAATTACTTTCCAAAAGTTCAAAATGTCTTTTGGATACTTCAACCTCCATATCGTCAAATATAGCCATCCAAAGCTATTCCATTACTTCAACCTCCATGTAATGCACTGAATACACACATAAAAGTAACACGTAAGCATTCATCTATAGCACAGAATGCTACACCTACATCAAAATCTTTAAAAAAAATTTTCAAAACCTTAGACCTAACACTAACAATTGATTTAAAAAACACTATTTACGTTGGTGTACATCAAGAACAAAACATATTTGACTTCTATTTACAAAATCCAAAATTACATTATAGTATAAAAATACTATTTACATTGGTGTAAATAGATAAACTAATTACATTTAAACTAGAAACTATGTTTGTTTTCTTTTACTACTTCAAATTTTGTCATAAAAATACCCTGTATCAAACATCAAATATAAAAACATAACTTTTCTAAATCTATAAACATATAAAAAATTAAACGGGTCATCCCACAAACTAACATAACAACTTAACCACGACCAATTTAGCTAAAACGTGTTCAAGCGCTTTACTAAAACTAACCCAAACCATTAAGACTAGACTCAAACCCACAAATATCGTATTAAATTCGATTCACATCAAACTTAGCCAAAAGGAACTAACCCAAACCATTAAGACTAGACTCAAACCCACAAATATCGTCGTTCATCTTCGTCGTCTGTTTCATCATAATCGGCCCACCATTCAGATCCCACATCACAAAACCATTCTCCCAATCATTCCACTCAACAAAGATAACACCAAAAAAAACTCATAATAAATATTTTAGTTCCAAGAAAACACAACAAATCACACTGATAACAAACGATTAACAAACAAATCAATATTAACAGCAAACACACCAAATCTACCAATACCCATTAGCCAACACTACACAAAAAACACAAAAAAAAAATCACAAAAAAGAAAAATTAACATATGAATATTCTTAAACACAAACGTGATTAGCTGCAAGATCAGTACAATATAACAAAAGTAAAGAAAGAAAATAAGGAGAAGGAATAAAGGGAACGTACAGATAATATTCTTAAACACAACGTCTGTTTCATCATCAACGACCACACCATTCAGATCCCAAACCACCCTAATCTTTCAGATCTGTTCGTCGACCCACCATTCAGATCTGTTCGTCTCTGCTGATCGTCCCAAGACCACCCCAAAAAGAATCACCCTCGTCTCTGCTGATCGTCCCAAGACCACCCCCTGTCCTCGAACCACCCATCGAACCCCCTGTTTCAGACCACCATCTTCAAAACCACCTTCAAACCAGATCTGTTATCAGTCTCCACCAAAACCACCTATCTTCACGAAACCACCACCAAAAAACACCTATCTCCACGAAACCACGAAATCACCACCAAAAACCACCTATCTCCACGAAACCACCACGTCGTTTTCAGATCCCCCACCACGTTTTCAGATCCCCACCACGTTCCATCTTCATCGTTGTTCTCAGATGTGAGAGAGAGAGAGAGGAGTGTGTGAGAGAGAGGGATGAGTGTGTCTGATGAGAGAGAGAGAGGATGAGTGGGGATTTTATTTAAAAAAACATAATAATAAAGGGTGGGTGTGGGGTAAATTACCTTTTTTGACCTTTATTATTATAATCATAGGGTGTATATGTGTCACTTTGTCATTTGTCTAAGGGTGTTCTCAAGTTCTTGCAACTCACACGAGTTCTCAAAATATCCGGATCCTATATATATATATATATATATATATATATATATATATATATATATATATATATAGTAGAGTTCCTGTACAAAGGGTGTTTTTTTGTGAGATTGATAAGAAGTGTTTTGGACCATTAGATTATAGATGGATGGTTGAGATTAAGTAGTGGTAAAATCGTAATAAGTTTTATAAACTTAATTAAAAGAGTTAACCTGATAGGGGTATATTAGTCTTTTTGTTTGTTTTTAAAATAGACCCAAAATGAAGTAGTATTCGTATAAGTTTCGTTAAAAATAAATTAGCATTCGTCGAAACTGTACGGTACCATATAAACCCAAAATATATAGTGCAAACAATATTGGTACTGTTGGAAATATGTGTGTGAATGTGAGTTTAGTTTGTCCCACATTGGTTGGGAGATGAAATTGTGATGGGTTTATAAGGAGAAACCAAATGGAAGGAAGTAAATTCTTTGTGTTACTTTATACTCTGGCACCTACCCGCGCGCATAGGGGGGGTGCAAAAATGGGTTCTGGTTCGGGAAAAATTCTTGAATCAACGCGACGCTCGCATCTGCGGACACGAATGCAGCTCGAAAAACCCGGGTCCGCGCGACACGGTTTTTGCTACCCGTTTTAGTTTTTAACGTTTGTAACTAAAGAAGCTTCTTCCAGAAACTGTTTCAACAGCAATTAAGTGCAATAATAAACGAGATTAATTGCCATTAATCTCGAATTTGATTAGTGTATTATTGCTGCAGAGGTTTCAAGTTCTATGTCTCTATAAGAACTTGGACTTATTAGTGTTATGAAGAGGATCAAGAAAACTTCTGATCATTCATATACACATACACACGAAACAGAAATATTCACTCGCATATATTGATGATTGATCGCTGCAGAAGCAGCCTTCTTCCGGTTTCTTTTCAGGCAAGTGGGATAGTCCGGCAGTGCACCATCGACACTGCTTCGAACCGGTGTACCCTGGGAACAGACGAAGAATCTGTTTAAGGGAATTGTGTCAAACACAAGCCCGGTTCATGTCTATGATTTCGTTTTCTGAGCAAGTGCAGGGACTTGGAAACACGCAAGCTTCATGTACAAGAGGTGTTGAGGCGATCACAATGTAAGTTTTCTAACAAACTTAAACAGATTAGTAAACAAACTTTCGTGTTCTTCCTAAGGAATTTGGGTTCGCGAAAGTTTGTACGTGTTTTATTTTGGTACATCGAATCATATTAAATTTGTGATTGGAGTGAAATCTTTAATCCGAATATTTATGGTTTTTCGGGTTCATGGGTTTTGTGTCGTGTTTAGATAAACTGGATTATTAACATATATTTAGACGTTTTTTGAAATACTAAATTTCTAATGAGAGTATTAGAAAAGTCATAATATTTGTAAACCCATGAAAAACATTTGATAACGTTTTCTTTCTAGTAAGAGTATAAGAAAGATAATTTCAAATTATTTGAAATGTTTATATTTTCTAATAAGAATATTGGAAAATAAAAGGTTTCGAAATATGAGGTTTTGAAACATGTACTTCTAACAAGCGTGTTAGAATCGACGACGTTGAAAGAATAACGTGTCATTTCTAATAAGCGTATTAGAAATTAATATTTACAAAATCGTAAGTTTAATGTGTAAACTTATATATTGATTTTCTAACGGGCGTGTTAGAAATTGATGATTTTGTAAAAACAAAATGAGGTGTTTATATTTCTAACAAGTGTGTTTGAAAAAATTATTGTACAAAATACACAAACGTGTTAGAAATGATTATTTTGGAAAATAATCAACATTAAACCGGCTTGGTTAAAATTTGACGGTTTCAAACGAGTGAGTTTGAAACGGGTATATTTTGGAAAATCCAAAGTCAATGCCATTTATGTAGATGGTTTAATCTTCTAACGAGCGTGTTAGAAATGGTTTATTTTATATAAACCAATGAGTTCTAAAATGATTGTCATAATCATGTATTTCTAACAAACATGTTAGAAACGGTTGAGAATATAAACCAATGATGTTTAAAACGATTTTGGGTAATTGTTTATTTCTAACGGGTGTGTTAGAAAAGGTTTATTTAATCAAAACTCTATATGATGAAACGTGTAATCGTTTGTATTCTAACAAGTGTGTTAGAAATGGTTTTGAATAATAAAACTATATTAGAGTTCATGGTTTTGATTTATAAACAAAACATAAATATGTATACTTTATGGAAAATACTTGTAAAAGTAGAAATGTTTGTATGAATAAAACATGTCTTTTGCAAATTATATATGGTTTGATACTTGTATGAAAAGTATGATGACTTTAACCATATAATAGTCTAGAGAGACTATTTAGTGTAAAACAACTTGATGTTGTTTTGGACATATTTACTTGTTCGACTACTTGAAAGTAGTTAAGTCCAAACAACTTTGTTGCTTTGAACAGTGTATCGAGGAAGTACCTCGAAACACGCCATGAGATGATATAATTGTTATCATTTCGTCGAACGATAAAGTGTTGAAGAGAATAACACTTTGAGATTTGATATGAATCCGGTTAAAGATATATATATAATATGTTATATATATTTTGGATTATATTGAAATTATAATTTGGTAAATTATAATTATTAATTGGTAAAACTCTTCATATGGTGAATTGAAGAAAAACTCTCTAGTAGAGTTAATTTATTTATGACACTTGATTATAGTTTTAAGACTAAATTAAGTGTATGATTGAAACTCTTGAGTAGAGTTCTTAATGCCAATTGATGAGGTTTTATTTCATATGGTGAAACTCTTGAGTAGAGTTCTTAATGCCATTTGATGAGGTTTTATTAGAGTCTTAATTAGAGTCTTAAGTCTCTAATTAAGTGACTAAGAAGAAAAAACTCTTCATCCATCCCCATTGAGATAATCATGGTCAACGTGGCAAGTGTATTGAAGTTAAATACACGAAAACGAGATATGTCATCAAATGTTGAAAGCATTTACGTAGAAATGCACAAATGTAATTTTGATGACTATAACATATGATAGAAATATATGTTATTATTCATAAGTCTTTGATAAATATTGCGAGATTTATTATAAAAGACTTAGAATAGTGATGGACGTGTAGAGTCTCTACAAACCATCAATGTCGGTTGAACTATATGGAGGATTCGTGATATATTTGGGAGAGTTACCCAGTAAATAGGTTCAACAAAATATATACATGTCACTTAGGGATATGTGGAAGTCATGTCGTTGAGTGTCAATCTAATTGACTTATTGATGATGAATATATTCATCAAAGTGACTTATGTTAAGACTTATGTTTAAGTCCTAAAAGAGTTAATGGTGAAGCCTTGGAGATTAAAGGCAAACGAGTCTTGATCCTAATGGATGGAATTAATTATGGTTTTGAAGCATTCTTTAAACCAAGGTTTTGGAATGGTAAACAAAATCTCATTTTGTGTCTAAACTAAGACGTGAATGTTAGAAAGAGATATTGAGTTATCTCTTAAGGCTGTGAGGAATCAGAATGAGGCATCTTCTGTTCACATGCTAAGTATTTGTAGTCTAAAGCATGCTAGACTAATACTTGTTAATTTAGATGCTCCACGGAGAATAAATTAACTTTGAAGATTCAAACATATGTGACGACATAAGAATGAATTTTGTAATAGCAAATATATAATTCATTAAAAGGATGACTCGAAAGGACCGAATAAATAGTTCATTGGTTATGATACTATTTAGCTGAATATGAGGAGAACTCATATGGCTAAGAAAACGGTTCGTGTCGAAAATATGGGTTGAGTAATATAATGGATGGCCTCAATAACACAAAGATATAGATAGTCGCTATCTTATCACGGGTGTCTAATGTCATCATGAGTGATATTACTCAAACTAAATCAAAGTGCAAGCAATGTGGGGGGAAGAGCCATTTAAGAAACAATCCGTAGGGATGTAAAAATGGTACTTGAGAAGTTTTCAAGCTACATAAGAAAGGGAAAACTTTCATCACCCCATTTGGTAGTTATCCAATAACACTTAAGTGTGGAGGTGACTTGCATTTGAAAATGGAATGTTTGATATGAACGAATGTGATTTTGGGAAGCACAAATCACACGAACCTAGAACAGACTTGTTATAAGTCAGTCCTATTATGTGGACAAAATTCTTGAGAAGTTCAATGGAAATGACCATAAGGTGGCTAGAACTTTCATTGACATGAGTCAATGTCTAGCTAAGAAACGAGGTGAGCCTGTTAACCAATTAGAGTACTCAAGAATTATTGGCAGCCTAATGTATCTGATAAGTTGTATCAGACCAGACTTAGCAAGCAAGCTAAGTAGATACACAAGCAACCTAAGTTCAATTCAATGGAATTACGTGACACAGGTGCTTTGGTAATTAGGATACATACGAAACTACGGGCTGCAATATAAAAGATATCCAGCAGTTGTTGAAGGTTATTATGATGCGAATTGGATATCTTACACGAATGATTCCAAGGCAACGAGTGGGTATTTGTTCACACTTGGAGGTGTTGCGATAACATGGAAATAATCTAAGCAAATTGTTATTGCTAGATCCATGATGGAATCAAAATTCATCGCTTTAGAGGATGAATTGGCAAAATGGCTACGTCAACTTATAAAGGATATACCTAGGTGGCCGAAGCCGGCATTGGCCCAATGCGTACGCTTTGATAGTCAATCGGTAATTGGCAGAGCTCATATCACAATGTGTATCATTAAGAATAGGTATATAAGACGTAGGCATGATCGGTACGACAACTAATCTCTATAAGAGTTATCACTATTGACTATGTGAAGTCAAAGGATAACATCGCGGATCCGCTAACAAAAGGCTTAAGCAGAGAGTTAGTTTAGAAGTCGTCAATAGGAATGGGGCTAAAGCCCATGAAAGGCTAGGTTTATGCGAAGGAAAACCTAACTCAGCTGACTGGAGATCCCAAGATCTGAGTTCAATAGGACAACCTAATTGTATGAACTGGCGAAGGTCACTGTGGGGGAGTGTTGGTGGAAACCCCACATTTTGAAAAAAGGGAGCTTACTATAAATTAAATAAGCTTCCTAGTCCATTCCTAAAAAGTGACAAGGTGGAGGTTAAGCCTATGGCTTTTAATGATTTGACTGAGGTAACCAGTCCTAGTAGATCACCTATGTGAGAGAGAAGTGGGGTCGCTTCGAAGGGTATTGTTGGGGCACAATACTTAAGAGCTCTCGCAGAACCAGGCACGTGTCCATGACCATAACGGACACAACTATGAGGACTTGACGTTGTCAGGGAGAGTCTTGTGTGAAGCGTATTGTCGTCCACACAAACGGCAGACGAGTTCAAAGACATCGCGTTCTACTCAGAGCCAGTGGGCTAAGTGCGTTTCATAAGCGAAGGTTCAAAGGGTCACACCTACCTATCGTATGCAAAACTCAACTGTTGAAATTTAATCGGAATGAGGTTGTTTTCTGTGAGCAACTCCCATTCATGTGGGGGATTGTTGGAAATATGTGTGTGAATGTGAGTTTAGTTTGTCCCACATTGGTTGGGAGATGAAATTGTGATGGGTTTATAAGGAGAAACCAAATGGAAGGAAGTAAATTCTTTGTGTTACTTTATACTCTGGCACCTACCCGCGCGCGTAGGGGGGGTGCAAAAATGGGTTCTGGTTCGGGAAAAATTCTTGAATCAACGCGACGCTCGCATCTGCGGACACGAATGCAGCTCGAAAAACCCGGGTCCGCGCGACACGGTTTTTGCTACCCGTTTTAGTTTTTAACGTTTGTAACTAAAGAAGCTTCTTCCAGAAACTGTTTCAACAGCAATTAAGTGCAATAATAAACGAGATTAATTGCCATTAATCTTGAATTTGATTAGTGTATTATTGCTGCAGAGGTTTCAAGTTCTATGTCTCTATAAGAACTTGGACTTATTAGTGTTATGAAGAGGATCAAGAAAACTTCTGATCATTCATATACAGATACACACGAAACAGAAATATTCACTCGCATATATTGATGATTGATCGCTGCAGCTGCAACGTTTTCAGAAGCAGCCTTCTTCCGGTTTCTTTTCAGGCAAGTGGGATAGTCCGGCAGTGCACCATCGACACTGCTTCGAACCGGTGTACCCTGGGAACAGACGAAGAATCTGTTTAAGGGAATTGTGTCAAACACAAGCCCGGTTCATGTCTATGATTTCGTTTTCTGAGCAAGTGCAGGGACTTGGAAACATGCAAGCTTCATGTACAAGAGGTGTTGAGGCGATCACAATGTAAGTTTTCTAACAGGTACCGATACCAATACTCATTTTATGATTTCGATTAATGTAAACAAGTGTAAATTGCTATACCAAGCGTCTGTATCATACCTTACTATAAAGAACCTAATCCAGCCAATACCGACCAAAAATCCGTGGTGTAGCGCCTACATCCCGATACTATTTAGATACACCCACTATGTTAATGCCTTAAGAAATTGTGAGTTACTTTTTCGAATAAATGAATATCATATGGTTATATGTTTATCATCACAACTAATAGGTTACTTATCATTTTGGAGCGATATTATATTCCTAGTCAGGGCCGGCTCAACCGCTTTAGGGGCCTAAAGCGAAATAAAATTTTGGACCCTTCAATTTATTCTATACATATTTTCAGTTTTTAGTTGGGGTGAAAATTAATAAGAATAAACTAATAAAACAAACTAAATAGCACTTAGTAAATTTATAAATTAAGTGGCATTTCTATCAAATAAAATTGTTAAAATATGATAGCATCGGATTTGTATCAAATGAAAAACATGAGGGCCACAAATAGCTATACTCTTGTATTACATACATCTAATTGCCTTTTGTTTATTCGTCTTCTTTAAAATAATCTAAATAGCAACCCCACGTTAAATTAGACAAAACACAACACAAATGGTATTAATATTTGTAAAAATAATGTTCTAGCATACCAACCAATATGTAGCTAATATTAATGAATTTGTTATTCAAGCATGAGTAGATGAAAAAAAATGTTCAAGTAAAATATTGATGATTTATTTATTGAAAGCTGAATAAATAGAAAAAAAAATACAATGTTTTGGTTTTGTTGTATGGTCTGTCGCTGCTGTTCAAGTAAGTTTAAACCCAAAATTTAGAAAAAAATAAATAAATAGGAAAAGTTAGTATAATGATGAGGAAGCTTTGAATTCTTGTGGCCGATAATTAAGAAAGTAATTATTAACAATTTGGAGATCACTGGGATTCGAACCCAGCTCTACGCTAAACAAAAAAGTGACTTATCACTACTGGACTAAACAAACAGTTTTGTATAATTAACAGAATATATATATCTAATATTAAAAATATTTGTTTGTTTTTCAAGTTAATGGGGCCCTAAAAATTTGGGGGCCCAAAGCCCTAGCTTCAAAATAATTGGGCTTGGGCCGGTAATTAACTAATTCTCCCAATATTTATACTCTTATCTCATGTTCATTTCTTTCATTTAATTTTTCTTTGTGTTGTTTGAGTTTTCGCGTTTGTTGAGTATGTAAACCAATTATATTTGTTAAATAACCTTATCGTTAGACTGTTTATTTTAATTGTCAAATATATCTCTTGTAAAACTTATTTGTGGTTCTCTTTGGCGAAATTTGTAATAAACCTTGTTGTTACTTGTTAGTATTATATTTGATGTTTATCTTTACTAAGTATGAAAGCTCTTCCTAATTTATAGAAGCGTGGTAATTATAAATATATTTATACTAGCTTACTACCCGGGAGAGTCCCGGGGTTGAAATTTAATAATATTTAATGTTAGAAATGTGGAATGGTTAATTAATCGGTGTACGAAGAAAGATGTAAGTCACTCGGTTCTTTACTTGTCAAGAATGAGTAGGGTTGGATTCTTCTTCAGCCGCAATCCCTATTTCCCTCTTTGTGCAGGCGCCAATTTAAAGAAAATTGTCCAAGGGTTGAAAAATTTAAGATGACTTAATAAAAAATGATAAAAGAAGAAAACTCAAATCACAAATTATATATATGCACACCCCATTCAACAATAAGACCCAACGCCTTTTTCTTAATTGAACACGGAAGGTGATTGACTGATTGTAAATGGATTTATGTATTTAATAGGATTACATAGGGCTCTGTATATAGAGAACAATATCACTCTTGAATACATTCTAGACTATGACAACTAAATAACCAATCTAACATTCTTTTTATAAAATATATAATTTAGGTGTGCTTCGAGATTAACATACCTCTCAAGATACATGAAATGATTTCTTTGAAATAAGCACAAAGAGAGCATCTAGTGCGTATAAAGACTGCAATCTGACACATGTATTGATCTTTGGAGGTCCTCATAGCTCTTAGCATACTAAACTAAATTGATGAATAACAGAACTTTAAGCTAATATCCCCATTATTGATAATGTCTACAAATGTGATACATTAAAGAGCTGCATATAACTAACAGAGACAAGAATTATAAAATAAGACATAATAAAAGGTAATAATGAATAGAATTGACCATAAATTTTCTTTTAATTTAAAAGAAAGGAGAATTTTATTTTGTATCACAGCAAAGATAAGATTATGGTTATAACATAGTTGAAAGCATAATAATCGCTTTTTTTTAATAGACAATAAAAATGAAATTTTAAGTGTCGCACATGAACATAAAGCGAGAATCATGAAAAGCTCTTTTAATCATGTTTTTGTGAGTCTATTTAAGTGGTTGAAATTTTAAGTAACATTGTGGGTGACTTTCAACTCATTCTGACCCACTTGACTCGTCTCATACTTAGAACCCTTCTTAGTATCAGCCCGATTAGCGTGTAAACTATACATACCTGAACCATTCGGTTACGACTGCACTGAACCACCCAGAACCTTTGACCAACAACCAAGGATTGTGGCGTCGGTCTTGCTTCGAGTACGCTGATCAGTGGTTGCGGTTAAAGAGGTGGCGGTCAGAGACAGATTCTGACAAAGGCCTGGTAAGCATTTTAGGTTGAAAGCTAAATGTACATAAAAGTATTTGAAGACGGAACATGACTCCCTTCTATCTAACAATTGCTTCAATGACTTTATTTAAATTTTTTTAATATATTAACCAGATATTTATATACATAAAAAATCACTATAACAAAGACTTTGTTGCTTAAAAAGGAATAAGGGATATCATCAAAGCACGAAAAAGATAGAATGTCCGCTACAAAAGCGATTTCAAGAACGCAAGATAAACATACTGGGTTACTTGGAGGGTTGTCGTTATGCATTTGATTTGGAAGATATGTTAAGGCATCGGCTGAGGTTTTGTGCAAGGGTACTTTTAGAATGTCAACTCTTGAAGATGGGACTTTGTTTGTGGTGAAGAAGTTGAAAGACTTAAGTGGAAATATTAATTCCAATAACAAATAGAGATTGTTGGGTGTATTAAACATGAGAATGTAATTGAATTGAGAGCTTATTACAACATTAATGAAAAGCTAATAATTTGAATATTCAAATAAAGGGAGTATTGCTGCTATGCTACATGGTATGTTCTTAGATCGTTGCATTTAAATATGGCATCACATATTCATACTTCAACTTGCATATGGTAATGGCTCATATTGTGCTTGTAGCTGGCCTTTTGTAACCGCTTACATTGTATGGTTAACGGGTCAGACTTTAGTAAGAGGTAAGCGTAAGACTGCAACTGGCATTTTCTTTATAGCAATTTGCACCAATTCCACCAATTGAACATGTACAGTGTGTCCTCAATGAAAGCACTTCAAAGTGCGGGATCCTTTACCAGTTGGTTCATCAGCAAGTGACTAAGTGAGCACATAAAGGTCTAGATATAGTTGTCTCTCTGTCACAATAGCAGCAACAACAAATAGGTCATCAAAGTTGCCTTCAACTTCATCAATCTCCTCAACCTGTTCAAAGTATTAAAAGAGAGAGAGAGAGACGTGTGATCAAATCAAATGCATAAATGATAACCATGTCAAACTGGTCAAAAGTGGCACAAAGTGTAGTATCAATAGACTAACTTTCTCAATACAAAATATCCATATAAATCAAAGCATTTAAGATGAAAAGTTCGCCCTGTTGTTTATCATATCTCGAATTAAAAACAAAACCCATTAAAAAACAAAAACTTTATGCAAACAATCATCAAACTCCCTAAAGAAAGATACAACATTTGACTTTAGAAAAGTCAAAATTGTTTCAAGATTAACAAAACCCACAAAAAAGGTAACAACTTTATGCAAGATTTACAAACAAAGACCATAAAAAAGAGAGTGTGAATCATCACCGTCAGCTGATTCCACGTCAGCAACGGAAAACGATTTCCGGTTTCGATGCAACTGAAGACGGAGAAAAAGATAAGTACCTCAGTAAACCGTTAGTTCTCGTCTTCCTAATGTGATTCCTAGGGTTTATAGACAAAAATTGTTATGGTTTGTATGAAGTGAAAAAAGAGGTATAGGATTAGGATATGAGTTATGTTACCTGTTTAGTGCACAGAAGGTTGAACGACCAGCCGCCATGTTAGAGCACCGATTCACAATCCGATTCTTATTATTAAAACTAATAAAAAGAAGCACAAACAAACAGAAATTGGTAGTGATGATATTATTGTCAAAAAAGATAATATGGAGTAAAACATACAACATAACTAAATTTCGGAACAGGTATCGGATTTTTTGTCGCAAAGGACTTGCACATACTAATATATCAGAGACTTGAGCCTATTTTTCTTCATTAACCAAATCCAATGTACAACCACATTCTTGTTCAGATGAAAGACACGTATCCAATGGTTTGGATGGCCAGATTTTGTCACGAAGATCAGCAGAAACATACCATATAACGAACCCATAATCTTGGAATTGGGGATGAACAATATCTGAAACACATATAAGCAAGTGCAAATACATACATAAGATAAATTTCTTTCAATCTTTAACATGGGTTTGGTTCAAATTTTAATCTTTATGTGTATAATTAACATGGGTTTGGTCAGCATTGTTAACAACGTCAACATAACTTAGAACACATAAATCATCAGCAAAGATAATATGTTGTATAAAACATACATACACTTTAACATACACATACAGGTTACATTGAAGCAATGCCTAAAACCAAAAAATATGAATAGCAGATGTAAGAATCTCCAAAAATATAAGTAACATTAAAACGATCTGAGCAAATTGTCCACCATAAAAATCAGAACACATTCTTACGAAAAAAAAATCAGACCTGATTAAGGATTTGATGAGGTAGAAACAGAGAATCCGTAAGCGCGAAGCCTAATAATCAAACTCTAAGCAAGATCTAATCAGTGGGTGAATAATTAGGCGGCACAAAGTAATATGTAAATTAGGGTGTTTGAACATGAATCAAAATCATATTACAAATCAATTGCGTATGATTAAAACAACGAAATCAATCAGACCTGATCAACAGATTAAAAAACATGACTAAAAAATTAAAATAAAAACAAATTCATTCGTCAAATAGAAATTAACCTTTAGGTAGAAACGGAGATTTGATTTACCTATGAAAAAACTTTAAGAGAGGGAAACACTGAAGATTGATGAGGAGGATGAACTGTGGGACTGAGATTTGACACACTTAACGTTCACTTCCAAAGACCACTGCATAAGTACACATAAACAAACAGAAAGAGATTATAAGATTAAAGCGCTTACACTTTAGATGGGCATGATAATCTTTTGCATTCCAACCATTCAGAGTATATCCATCCAAGAAACAAAAACAGGGATGACTGTAAGCAAAAAGGACACCTGCAACATAATGTTAATATATTATAATACAGACCTCATTAGTTATCAAGCGGAAGCCTCACATTATCAAAGATAAAAATCAAAAGCATAAAATCGTGTACGAACAACGACAAATACAAAACATGGAATATGTTACTGGATTGATATGGAAACAAAATATACCTTCTACCACATATATCAACTAATGTTACTGACATTCGAATTATGCATCTACAGATAACTACATTTACATTAACTCGCTACTCAAGAACTAAAATTTAAGTTTAACATTTGGTCCATGCAAGCCATTAACAGCAGCACATAGTATAGGCAATAAATCCAGCAAACAATTTTTATAGCCATCAATGAATACAGTAAGTAATATAGTCCAGACAATTATAGCTATCAATGGCTCATTTATAAGTTCATGTAATTACCTTAAGGTTTCACTTTTCAATAGTTGAACACATCAATGTTCTGCTCCACTGTCACATGCTCAGATGTGACCTCAATTGATGGCAACTCAACCAAACTCTATAATCATTTCAATCTCATCCCAATTCTATAAAAATTCCAAAGCAATCCAGATAACTAACAATAATCCAACTTAAAAAGCAAAGCATGAACTTAAAAATTATTAACTTTGGTACCTAAAGCCTACGCCTTTAATATTGTTTGTTGGTCGTAGTTCAGGCTCAGATTTCAACCTCATCGCCAACGTGGTCGACGCCATGTTAACCGCTCTCTCATTTTCTCTAGACATCATCTCTTTCTTCCACATTAATGAATAGTGTGGTTACTCTGTAAAGACATAAAGCAAATGTTGAATGTTTCAGTAACCATTCATAAAGAAAATCAATGTATTTAAAACTAAATGAGTCAACATAAGTAACTATACTCAAACCTCACATAGCATAATTATATATAGTCCAATTAAGCCCCTGCTATTAAAATAATTAAACTGGTCAAATCGAAATCATTACCCAAGTTGTGTACTTCTGCTGGCCGAGACCCAAATATCTCTTTAGCTTTCACCGTTGTGAATCCAAGCGAATGCGCAAGTCTGCATTTCAACAACTAACTTCAATAAACAAAAATATTTTAACATAATCCACATTACTCTTTAAACTACCATACACTGTTCCATATAGAATGAAAGCAACAAAAAAACACAATCATATTCATAGCAACCAATAAACAATAAAAGCAAACAAATACTCAATAACAAAAAAGATGCAATTCAACAAACACAAGGGGGCAGGGTACTGAAACCCACAGGTAATCCATGAACAACGTTTTACCTTACGACGTTAAATCAATCATCTGTCATTTGTATCCGGATCTACAGTACCCAACTTAAGCCCTAATTTGCCAATCATTAGTATCATTGTTCCACAGCTTTAGTTTAGTAAAAGCTATATATGCTATAATCAAACTTGACAGGTCACCAAGTTAATATATGTCTTATCTATAACAATATTGTTGTTGAGATCAAGTGTTCCTTTCTCAATCTAAAAATAAAGACTTTACCCTCCACCATACCTTGCTTTCACTTACAGTTGGCTTAATCATGAGTGTCTGTCAATACTTTTCTACACCTAGTGTCAACCCTCAACAACCAACAAACTATAAAAACTTCTAATTCAAACCATTATGAACCAAAACTGAACTTATCAGTTACCAATAGTCATGTACTTATAGTTATTTAACATCAATACAGCTGAATTCAAACTTATTGCTAGCAAAGATCTACTCAAAGTCTCGAAGTACATAAACATAACCACATCTCTCCAATCCCTCACACTCAATCACTACATGTCCATAGTATTATAATCACTAATAACTCATATCCCCTAACCTAAAACTAATAACTAATCAGATAAACAATTACTTAAGTACGCTGCAACTATTCAAAAACTCATCACATCTCTCTAATCTCTCATATTTTAATGACTCCTATAATTCCTAACCTAATCAACTAAATAATCACTTAAGTTGGAAGTTGCAACCATTGAAAAACTTATCCCATCTCTGGAATCTCCCACATGAACCATCTTGATTGATTCCAGTAACACAATTTGAAGATATAACAACAATGCATCCCTATTAAACAGTAAATTAAAACTAAAAACAACAACAGATAGAGAGATATCAATATATGGAATAGTTAAAAAATTAATACCTTTTGGTTGCACCAACCCCATTCATTTACTGTTCCATCAAGCTCTTGAACCATGAAGTTGTTAATTTTGGTCTGTTCTGTAGGATTTTGTAAGTAAATAAAATAATATAATCAATACCAGAGTTAAAATTGAGCTTGTATTTTAAATTATCAATTGAAAAACATGATAAAAAGAATACAGATGACATACCTTGCCAATCAAGCCATAACCAATAATCAAGTTAACATTCTCTATAGCCTTCACATTCAAGTTAACAAATACGACCATTCAGTGTCGATACCACGCATAAAACACTGTTAATTAGCACAAAATCCAACAAAATAAAGCCAAATTCTTTGAATTATTTAATTCCCAAATCAGAATATATTCACATCAAATATTAAAACAAAAAGGTAAGCTTCAAGGGACGGGATAGCGGAGTGGTAAAAAAAATAAGAACTTACATCTTCAATGGGTTTAAGAGAAATAGGGTGAATCCCCATAATAAACTCCAATCCCCCATGACCCATCATTATCTTTTTGACAACCAAGTGAATTACCATAATAACCTAAATTAGTGTTATTACCAAACAGAAAATATATAAAAAAAATCCCCAAACGATATACACAACAGGAATGAAACAAATAAAGGGTGCACGCGCCACCGTGGTTTGAAAATCTGATAAGTCTGAAAACTAATCCACACACCCATTTAATCGATGAAACTAAAAAATTTTCGGTTTACATCA
Source organism: Ambrosia artemisiifolia (assembly GCA_032199755.1). NCBI lineage: Eukaryota > Viridiplantae > Streptophyta > Magnoliopsida > Asterales > Asteraceae > Ambrosia > Ambrosia artemisiifolia. The sequence continues at coordinate 45,611,319 of CM063512.1, read as the reverse complement.
TATTCTTACAATTTCGATTTTGGTTTTGCAATCATTTTTATTTTTACCATGATCTAAGAATAGTTTTTTTTATTAAATAATACATCATTTAAATATATAAAAGATTTGATATTAATGTACCTTCCATCTTGACGATGTGTCTTTGAACCTTCCTTGCACAACCATTGCAATGCATGGACACCCTTAACACGACCATCTGAACATGATCCAAGATAAGATGAATTATAATTTAATACAAGATCACTACATAAGCATGTATAACATGTAGTGCAAGTTGTACATTAGAAAATAACCTAAGGGTAACTTGAGAAGATATAAAATTAAAATTCTCGTACTCTTCGGTCATGTATTGGAGGTCTTCAGCGGTTGTCAAAGAGATTAAGGTATCAAGGTCTTCTGATGGGAGTTGGTATTTAATGGTTAGTGGAAAACAAATCTTTAAGAGAGTGTTGTACGTTGTTGGTGATGATGAATGGAGAAGGGTTTTGGAGAGACGATGGTTTTTAGGGTTTGGGGTGGGAGAAGAAGGTTAGGGTTGGTTTATATATTAATAGATTTTTTTAATAAATTTATTAAAAAACTCATATCTCATCTCTCATGGTGCCACATGGTGAGGTTGAGGCCACCATTGAATGCCACGTCAGCAACTATCAATTCTTTTATATATATTAATAGAAGTGTGTAAATTGAACAGTGTTGCATTAATTGTGTTGTTGTGGTGGGGGTTTTTGATTGGACGCTTTGGTCGGTTCCCTCTTCATCAGCAACTTTGACAACTTCTTTTTCTCTCTCTGGTCTCTTCAACCGATCCGTTTCTCACCACCTCTCTGGTTTCTTCGATGGTTCTATGCTGCCTTTTAACAACCATGAATATTGCATTAAGCATCTAATAACATAAAGAACATGACCATAAATCTGAGTATTATAAAAACATGTAATAGTTATATTACAGATTTATATATACTCACACACATACACATACACACACACAAACACACACACATATATATATATATCTTATTTAATAATTATTTATTAGCTCCATATAAAGCTTTAATGCCTTGGAGATCATCCTGAAGTAACCCTTTTCTTTTTCCACTCTCGATGGTACTCCACATTATAGCGTTTTGAAATTGACTATGATCCAAACCTAGTAAATGTCCTATCTCATGCAGTGCCACTGTTTCTACATCATAAGCATTATATTTTGGTCCATCAGACCAAATTTGACCAGCGTTAAAGTGAAGCCTCCCATTTGTTGGCGCAAAAGCATGTGCCAACATCAGCCCGTAAAATGGAGCCTCATCTCCATGGTTTCCTCTTTCCCAACTTATCGTTAAATCAGCATTCTTAACACTAGAAACTTTAGAGAATTTGAAGTATCTTGTAGCATTAGCCCATGTGTTGAAGGCTCGAACAACAGGAGGTATATAGTTATTTGGATAATTCGAGTTGAATGCATAGGTTAGGCTAGTTTTACTTGGGGGCCATTTAGGAGTAGTTGGGAAGAACCGATAATGAGTCACGATATGTAAGAGTTTTGTGTCGTGATTGTGGCTATTTTTCTTATCTGGTTGTCCACAACGAGGCTTGATCATTTGTGCAACTGTGGGTTCATCTAGCACGCCGGTTGCATTGAGATGGTAAAATGTTTGATAATCTTTTAGGGCAGACTCAAGCTCTTCATCAAACTCATCATTTTCATTAGAGTTGACGTGATTAGGGGTATGCTGGTAATTTAAATAACCAAATAGGGCAAGGTAACGTTTGAGGTTATGGAGGCCTTGCACTTTGCTACCCTTTTGACAGCCTTGAAGGCTTTTGATAGTGTCATTGCCCTTGCTAAGAGAAAAGACGACAAAGAATAAGACACAGAAAAAAGTAAGTTTGGATGCCATTATATATTGGATGTATTTCTTGTCTTTGATTAAAATTCAACTTTTATGGTGTATTTATAGTAATGGTAATGTGAAAACTCTGTTTTTTTTAACAATATGTGAAAATTATGTCTGGTTGGCTCAAATGCCATTCCTTCATTTACTTGGATATTTTAGGTCCATCAAAGCGTTAAGAAGACGAACTAATTTGAAATATAAACACTTACGTAACAACTTGTTAGGGTGGAAGGTATATTAGCCTAACTTGTCGACAATTTACAAAAAAAGAGAATATAACTCATATTGTATATCACTACTACCAACAATTTACAACTGCATGGATATATAGTTTTTTTATTATTATTTTTTTGTTAGATGTGTTACAAGTTTTATATATATATATATATATATATATATATATATATATATATATATATATAGGGGAGGGTTTAAATGAGAACACCCATCTTTTGTGAGAACAATGAGAACTAATCTCAGCCCTTCAATTTTGTTCCCTGTTGTTTTAATTTAGAGGTTAAATTTGTAATTTTATTTCCTCTTATTCCACACTCACGCATCAACCTTTACCACACTAAACATCACCATCCTCCACTATATGACACACACTTAAAACCTTACCCACAACCCACACCCACCGCCGTAAACACCACCACTCACCTCTGGTAACACCCACCGGTTAACCACCTCCCACCAACCGCAATCCACTCCAACGCACACAACCCCTGAACCACCTTTCTGATCTCTCCATCCACCACTTTACCACCGTGTGGGATTTTCCCTCAACCACCGTCCATCTTCGTCACAAACACCCATCACAACTCAAAGGTATGTTAAGAGTTCTCTGGTTGATTCAACTGACCAATTATATATGATACATATTAATGTTTTCAATAAATTGTTTAGTTCTCTTTATTGAATTTAGGATCTGTGGTTGACCTCATGAAAGTAAACCCTAATTCTTAATTTTTAAATAAAGTTCACAATTGGATGAAGATTTTCACTTCTTTTCTACTGAAGAAGTACATTAAAGAGAGAACCGATTAATTATATGTATTACTTGATTAGTTGATAAAAGTTAATTTACTCATGTTCACTTGATTAATTTAGTTGAGAGTTGATTAAATGATTGGCTCACGTTATTGTTATTTTGTAGTGGATATGATTTATTTTGTACCATTCGATTAATTTGAATATGTTTTAGGGTAGTTAATCTATATTTGTTTCTGTGCATGAATCCAATAGTCTAACATTGAAGTTTAATCAACAATCCAATATCTAAGTTTTGAGTATCGAGGTTATTAGCCATGGTGGAATTAGATGGTGAACAACTTAAAGCATAAAGATCTATGTTAGGAGGTTTGGGTCAAAAACTCACTGTTGCTTTTTAGGTTGGGGATCTTTGTTTCTTTTTATGTTGCTTTTACCTATGTTCCATGTTTTATTGTTTTGTATTATTTTCTTTCTATTCAACTGTCATAGCTCTTCAGTTGCATTTAAATAATATATACTTCAATATGTTTTGACATGTTACGCAACTTACTTTGTTATAAAACTTTAATTATATAAAGCCGTCGATTTTCTAATTAACTTTAGGCCCCCAGACATGATAGGGTGGTTCGGGTGCTCGCTAATGGCATTTGATACCACCAAGGAGGTGATGCGTGCTTACGATGTTGCGACAAGGCAACCAAGATAACATACCAATGATTTTCCCATTCTCTATATCACAGCTAACATAAGGAAAAAAGAGGAAGTCTAGCGACTATAACATCATCACTCAAAACAAGTGTCATGTGGTGACTTAAATTGGTCAACTCTTTAGTATTACTGGCCCAACAACGCTTAGGAATAAGATGAAGCCTAACAGTGCCAAGTATTACTGGTCCGACAACACTAAAGCAACGATTAAACCAATTTATGTTTATGTAAGTAATAGTTTACATCAAACCGTTTTATTTCACATTCAGGTTCATTTTTAAACTATGTGACATGGTGTAATTAATGGTACTGTTTTTTTTTTAACCCAGGAATCGTTGTTTAGAAGTTGATAAGCACGTGGCCTTATTCGACTTAAAAAGCAGGAAATTCTCAGTCGTAAAAGAGTACTTCATCGTTGTTTAGAAGTTGATATCGAAGTGAAAAGGTTGTCTCAAGTCCATAAGATGTTCAACTCGCTTGCAAGGCTGCATCGGATGAATGAGAATGTTGATGCTGCTGCAAGAATTCTTATATTTTTTTCATATATATGTATGTGAATATGTAATAGTTGATTGTACATATGTGTAAGTGTATGTTTTACATACTTGTAAGTGTAATGTGTTCTTTTGTCCAAACTCAGACCTCATAATTTTCATCAGTTGAATGCAAATGTCCAATCTATTATATTAACATATGGTTTTGTCATATATAATGTTAACATTCATTTGCATAGATTGTTTGTACTTTATAATTCTCAAATCAGGCCTTCATTTTCACAGATTATTTGTACGATAAATTTTGGTTTGTTCTCTTATACGTTATCAATTTTTTTGAGTAGGTGTCTGATTTACACATGTGTAAGTGTCTATTTTACACATGTGTAAATGTCTGTTTTACACATGTGTAATCATAAAAACAAAAGTTGTAATCACTGATATATCCTAACCACGGTAACATAGAAACAATTCATAATCGGTAATATCATTTGTTTTTTTTTTCATTTTTTTGTCTCCATCATGTCACTTATTTCTTTTTGTTTTACACATGTGTAAGTAATTCACTGTTAGTTAATTCTTTCTACACATTTGCAGCTTTAATTACACATGTGTATATTGTTTAGTATCAGCTATTTGTTTCTATTTTACGTATGCGTAGTTATATTACACATGTGTAAATTGTTAATTATCACATAATTGTGTATATTTTACACATTTACAGCTGATTTACACATGTGTAAACTGTTCACTATCACTTATTTGTTTCTATTTTACATATATTTAGTTGTATTACACATGTGTAAATTGTTCATTGTCACTTACTCGTTTATGCTTTACAACATTTCTATTACACATGTGTAAACCTTCATATTTATGCTTATTTTTTAAGTCCTATTAGTTACACAAATTTAAAACTTCATATATATAATTCACACTTATGTAAAAACAAATATTTGTTATAATTATTCTTAAACTATGATGATTTACACATGTGTAAACCTTGATATTCTTACTTATTTTTTTTTATATTTTGATTTTGACGTATGTAAACCTTGATATCTATGCTTATTTTTTAACCATTGTGATTTACACTCATGTAAACCTTTATATCTTTGCTTATTCTTTTAACTACTATGATTTACGGTGTAAACAATGATGCATTTATTTAATTTTTTTAGCTATTATAAACTACACATGTGTAAACCTTGATATCTATACCAACTTTTTTTTAACTATTATGATTTACACATGCGTAAAGCTTCATATCTACTCTCATTTTTTAACTATTATGGTTTAGACACGTGTAAACCTTCATATCTACTCTTGTTTTTTTTAACTCTTATGGCTTACACATGGGTAAACGTTGGTTTCTATGCTCATATTTAAACTAGTATGATTTACACATGTGTAAACCTCCATATCTATGTTTATTGTTTTTAATTATTATGATTTACACTTGTGTAAATCTTAATATTTGTGATTTACACTTGTGGAAACCTCCATGTCTATGTTCATTTTTTAATTGTATTATAACTTAAACTTATTAATATCTTCATTTCTACGGTTTACACTAGTGTAAACCTTCGTATATATATGCTTATATCAATTATTTAACATGAAACGATGTACTTATTTAAAATCAATGATATGTCAATTCTTTATCACACATCAGTAAACAAATTATAATCTAGAAGTTAGCAAGTCAAAAATATACCTTTAAACCATCACCTGCATATAACATTTTAGCGAATAAGATGCATAACATAAACACATTTTGCAGTCGAATATGTGCTTATAGATTCAAAGTTATTCAGCAATTCCCTTAAATATCCTTCCTAAATTGACAGACACAACACAAAAAATCATAATCTAACCCCTTAAAATTAGTAAATCATTTCAAATAATGAACCATAAACTCACACTTTACAAGTGTGCATAAAATTCTGCACATGATGAACAACACTCAGCAAACACCACACCACAAACCAACATCCAACCTTCTTTCCCCATCACAAACATGTTTATAACAAACAGTACCACATAACTTCAACTATCATCTCTTTGATCCAAAACACACATACCAAAACACAACATTACAACATAAATCACAAACCCCAACTTCCTAAACCCTCAAATTCCATGAAATCTCCACCATTACGAGCTATAAAACCAGCAAAATAATCAGAATCAAACGCTCGATCTAGTAAACACGAACACCGAACAAATTACACATCCTGTTTTGGAATCCAGCCATGAACACCATATTACACCACAAATTTTTGAATCCAGCCACGAAGCTACGTTGATCATCAAAAATCCAGCCCCATAATCGAATTCATGCCAATTATTGATGATGACAGACAGATCGATAGCCGAGGAGCACTTCGGCAGCATCGTCGATTGAAAGGGACTGTTTTGGTGGTGGTGTTTGTGGATTAGACAGTGATTGAGTTCCTGAATGGGTTTTTGAAATGTCAATTTACATTGTTGCCCTTTTCACTTTTATTTTTATGGTCCCCTTCTAGTTTAAACCTCATTTAATCTTGTCCTTTGGTTGAGGATGATCTATGGTTGAAAATTGTTCTTAGTGTTCTCACAAAAAACCTTGTTCTCATGATAACCCTCCCCTATATATATATATATATATATATATATATATGGAAAGGGTAAAACGAGAACCTACCTTTCGTGAAAAAACACCGGGAACCATTTATAGCTATTGATCTTTGGTGATCTAATGGCTAATATTATGTCACATCATTTTTTTGTCATTTTGCACCACTTATTGCTTTCTTGAAAGAAGATAATAATATAATAATTATAGAGGTGTACTATGGTAAAAGCAACACCACTCTTTATCATCCTTTTTTCTTCCTCACTTGACCCCACCATCTGCCATTCCCAGATCCCAAAAAAATGAATTTCTCTCTCTCTCTCCCTAAACTAATATCACGATCTGCTTGTTATTATTATTATTTTTTTCATTTCTTTTAGAAAACCACAAACTTCCTTTAATAAAACCAAAATAAACCATAAACTTTTACAATAGATTTTCCTTCAAATAAACCCAAATATATTTCATAATCCATTATACATCAGTGTATAAAATTACGATTACAAAACATAGCAAACACATTTACATTAGTGTAACAAACAAAAATAAGACCAAATTTGGACCGAAATCATGTAAAACAACAACCACTCGTTCTTCGTTTTCTTGATCTCCATCATCAGCTTTGAACACATAGCCAAACTATCAAACCACAAAAAAAACAACTTTTATATTTAATTTTAAACAAGGATACCATCAACCTGTGTAAAAATAAACACAGGTTACTAATATAAAATAAGGATACAAAATGGGGGAGGTTACACAAGACTAAGAGCCCTAAAACAACACAAACATTAATGTGCAGAACATAAAAAACACTAGTGTAAAAATAACATACAACATAACACTGAAAAAATATTGTATAAGAATTCAAAAAAACGAACTTACAGATCTGGATCTAGATCCACACCTGTAGGCGCATTGGCAGCACCAATTGCCAAACACCACACTGCGCACCGGTAGGTCACTGGCGACCATCGCCTTTTCAACCCCAATTCTCAAGTCCGTTGTCGCATCGCCAACACAACATTACGCACCCGTAGGCACAAACTTCATGAACAGCCAGCTGCCTTCCTTCCCCCATATCGGACGTATCGTCACTAGTGTTTGCGCTCGTGCCACCAATGCAACAGCCTTCCCATCTAGGGGTTTTGGTAGGCAAACATTAGTGTAAAACAGTTATCTTAAAAAATGCGACCAGAAACAAAAATCGTTTCTCTCGTACCTGCGTTATCACCGGCTGGACGTGCGCGAAACACCGCTGTGCACATCATGCACTACCTTAGAAGGTGGATCGTCATGCATACCGAAACAACCTGTTTACAAATGGTGTAAACAAAATGACACAATGATTAAATACTAATGACACAAACCGTTTACATTGGTGTAAATACCCCCATAACACATACAAAACGTTTTGACTTAAAAATATAGGAATTTACACCAGTGTTTACATCAAATGTACAACATAACACTGTCAAACATACCCCCTACCAACGACCCTCTATAAAAAAAATTTGATACAACTTTGCTTATGTAAAAGTATTTACATACCCACATATCGATGTAAAATATAAGCAGTTTTCATTTTGTTCATCCATGTAAAAAACCAGTTTAATTCACACACTCCTAGTATTCAACATCAAAAAACAACAACATCATCGTCTTCTCATATGAAAAAAACCCTATTATTTTACAACAAAAACAAACCATTTCTACACCATTTTCCAGTTTACATCAGTGTAGACACACGGTTTACATTTGTAAAAACACAGTTTACACTCCCATAATTTTATAAAGATTAAACACACCAGATCTAAAACTTATTAAACAACTATACTAACCCCTAACCCTATTCATCAACCAAAAACAGCATCAAACACAAAGTTTACACTAGTGATTACTTACCTTATATAAAAAAAACCATCATCGTCTTTAAGCAGCAGCATCATCTTCAAGCCACCATCATCTTCTTCAAACCAGCATCATCATCTTCAAACATCATCATCATCATCATCGCTGTCTTTCAACCAGCAGCAACATCTATAAAAAAAACCCATGAAATCTTATAAATAATAACAATAATAATAGTAATAATAATAATAATAATAATAATAATAATAAACATGTTCATCTTTTTCACCATCACCGACGTTTCCTTCACCCCTAGCCATTGTCTCCTTCACCCCGCCATAACCACCACCTAGAAAACCCCCAAAACCCTTCCTCACCACTGTCACCTACTACCATCACCATAACTACCCATCGAAAACCCCCCAAAACCCAGAACCACCACCATAACCACTGCCTTCCTCACCACCATCACCTACCACCATCACTATAACCACCACCATGAAAACCCCCAAAACCCAGAACCACCACAATAACCACCATATTCCTCACCACCGTCACCTACTACCATCACCATAAACACCACCTCAAAAACCCCCCCAAAAATCCAAAACCACCACCATGATATTCAAAAAATCAAACTTACAGATCTGGATCTGGATCCACTCCAACCACCGTCCCCTGTTTCTTAATTTTCTTGATTTGTTGATTAATAATAATATTATTATAAAAGCCCTGATCTGGATCTATGCATTCCCCTAACGTATTATTATTATTATTATTATTATTATTATTATTATTATTATTATTATTATTATTATTATTACTACTACAGGAGGATATGAGATAGAGAGAGAGAGAAGAGAGAGTGAGAGATGTGTTATTTTGAAAAGAGAGAGAGAGAAGTGGGTTATTATACTCAGGGGAAAGAAAAGAGAGAGAGAGAGAGTAGGGGTGGGTATGGGGTGGGGTGGGTTGGGTTATTTCTTTATTAATAATTGGATATTAATACTTAATATTCAATTACCATAATACCCTTGATTAATAAAGACAAAACCATGACACATGGCATCATCCTATTGGTTCAGGTGAGTTCTCTAGTTCTTTCATGAAGTGTTGGTTTTCAATAGAACCTAATCTTATATATATATATATATATAGGGTAGGGTTCCTGTAGGAAAATTGATTTGTGTAGGAAGTGTAGGAAGTGTTTTCATCCATTGGATCTAGAGATGGATGGTGGAGATTAAAAATATTGTTGTGTTTAGAATCTATTTAATGTATTATAGAAATTGAGGGTAAGATCGTCCATTAAGTGTTTTAATTAAGGGTATGAATGTCATTGTGTTAATGTATTATGGAAAGTATTTCTCTCATCTCCTAATTTCATGCTACCAACATTATCTTTCCTCTCCTAATTTCATGCTACCAACATTATCTCCCTTTCTATTTATAAAACAAACTCACACATTTTAGACATGCAAGGAGATATTATGATAAATACCTACTGATGTTATGATAAAACACTATTGATGTTAACTTGTTTTGAATGTTATACTTCAAAACACTACTGATATTATGATAAAACACTACTGATGTTATAATAAAACACTATTGATGTTATGAAAAAACACTATTGAAAAAACACTAATGATGTTATGATAAAACACTACTGATGTTATGATAAAACACCTCACATGAACAAATAGAATTATCAACAATTCAACAAACAAAACAATTACCTTACAAAAATTGGAAAAAAAAGCGCCAGATACATACTAACTAAAAGCCAAAAAAAAAAAAAACCTTGTGAATCGTCTTGTAAAACAACTGCCATATCAATCTATAATTCGTTTCTAGAAAAAGGGTGTTTCTTGTTATAATCATGTTTCGTATGAATTGATAAAAAAACTGCAAAAAAAATATAGAAAAGAAGATCGATAATAGAGATTATAGCAGTTCAGTGTTATGAAGAAAGAACAATTCTTTTATTTGTAGAAGATATGCAATGATTTTTTTAATATGATTTTTTTTAGAATATGATTAAATTAGTTTGAATTTTGAACAAGTTATTTTAGGATGATTAAACATCATAAATATCCAGATTTTAGTTGCTAAATTAGTGTTTATGATAATTAATAAAATGGACAAAAAGTCTTTAATGCCCTTCATCTAAAGATTTAATCAGATTTGATCTAACGGTTGAAAACACTTCCTACACTTCCTACACAAAACAATTTTACTACCGGATCCTCTACCTATATATATATATATATATATATATATATATATATATATATATATATATATATATATAGGGAGTGGATAATATGGAAACCCCAAATAATGGAAAAACCCTGAAAACTCTATTATGACCATTGATCAAGTTTGATCAATGGTCCTCAATTAATTGAATTTAATAATCAAAAGCAACTTGCATTGTGTGGTTGTAATTGAGATCAAGGGCAATATGGTAATCTTAAATAAGCAAGTGGGCCACTTTAATTTTCTGAATCCTAGGTTTAAAAAGGTTGATTTGACACTTGTCAAAGTCACCTCTCTCCTACTTTATTACACTTTTCCAGCACGAATATTAACGTACGTTAGTATTGTGATACAAAATTCTGACTTCGTGTGAGACATCGATAACATGTGTTAACAGACATGTACTAAAAATAACAAAATAAAAGAAAATATAAAATGTATATTTATTTAAGAAATACTAAAAACGTATTAAAAACGTTTAATACAAACATAATTATTTGTGAATGACAAAAAAAAACTATCATGACAACATAAAAAAAAAGCGAGCTATGCTTCGTTCTTGATACCCATCTTCATCTTTAACACAAAACATCTCTTCACCTACAAAAAAGATAACACGTGTTAGTTGGGCTCTCCAAAACACATAATGAGACATCACTGACATGTGTAATGTATTCTAAAACATATGTTTTGCTGAAATAACGTATGTCATATGAACCCTAACACATGTTAGTTGGGCATATACTAACGTATGTCATATTAACCCTAACACCTGTTAGTTAGGTAGGCATATACTAGCATGTGTTAGCATCACTAACATGTGTATAAACAAACACCAAACCAGTAGCATGTGTTAGCATATTCTAAAACATATGTTTTACTGAAAATAGTGTATGTCATATGGACCCTAACAATTGTTAGTTGGGTATACACTAGCATGTGTTAGCATCACTAACGTGTGTGAGCATACAAGAATTGGACCGCAAAAAATAGACATGTACCCTATACGAGTTCATGACAATTTCATTTGCCAACAAATTATTAAACAGAATACAAAAATTATTTAAATACCCTGTTCACCAAAAGATTAAAAATTTATAATCATTATAAAAAAAACATCACTTACCACAACCACATCACCAACGCCGCCTTGTTCCAATAGCCTACTCGTGAAAACCAACACTAAAACATATACACATGTTAGTTTGGGATCCTTAAAAACATAATGGGACATCACTAACCTGTGTTAGCATATACTAACATAAAAAGACTACAAATTTATTTATCAATCACATGTGATCTATCAACCTCATGTCCTCAATCCAATAAAAATCTAACATAAACAAAATAATAATAATAATAATAAAAAAGGTTAACATAAGTTTTTTTTTTCATTCAAGCATTTGATCGAACACTTGGCATGCGACCAAAAACTATCCTCAAAACTGTTATTATTATTATTCTAACAAAACCCAAAACATAACAAAATCAAAACGTAACACAAAACACCCAAATCATACAAGACTCAGACCACAAAATGTAACACATTTTCTTATGAATCTGAATATAAATTGTCAAAACACTGTTGTGAATCCGGTTAGGAACCGAATTCGTGGATCGAATACGCATAAACAACTCGTTTTCAGACGGGAGATTCGAGACGAGACAGAAATTAACGATAACAAAGTCATCACAGATTCGTATTGCTACAGAAACGGTTACAGACACTGTCATCAGTAGGATAAACATCTATCTCGTGGCCGGGGGAGGTCGGGCATGACCTCCCCCTTGAGAGCATTCTAAACACAAACTCAAATCACCAAATGAAAACCAACACATGAGATTGCTATTTATAGTCCAATACACATGTTCCACCTTCGCCCCTTAGTGATGGTCGAATGTGGAGTATTTCCACATTCGCCCCTTTGTAATGGTCGAATGTGGAAAACTTCCACATTCGCCCCTTGTATAAAGGTCGAACCTGGCTTTGTGTATTGTCCTATATTTTACAAATGCGTCAGATCCATAAAATGCCCTTATGGATCACCACAATCTCATGTAACACAATTCAAAGACTCAACCCTAGTCTATTCGACAGTGACGTCCACAGAAAGTGCATCAACAACTATTTCCAAAATAAATTCCAATCTGTAAAGTTGACTTTAATTACTATAAGTTGTCAAAACACTTTTGTTAGATTCTAATTTACCTTTTTTATTCTTTATTGCGGGTCTTGTTGCTCTCCACCTTATAAATGAGTCCTCTAATCCGCCCAAGTGGTTTTCCCTTTTTCAAGATATACATCAAGTTTAATGAAATCGAGTGATGGTAAGAAGATGGAATTGAATCCAGATCTTATGAATCTGAAGATGTTTTCAGAGTTTATGATTCTTATATAATAATAATAATAACATTTTCTTATGAATCTGAATATATAAAACAGATCTCGTTCTTTCGATCCAGATCCAGAAAAGAGAGGGAAGAGAGAGAGAGGGAGAGAGAGAGAGAGTACCTTCGACCAAAGGTGTGGTTGACGGAGATCCAGAAGAAGAAGAAGTTGTTGTTGTGGTAGCGGTGGTGGTGGTTGTGGTGGTGGTGGTGGTTCTAGAGAGAGGAAGGTAGAAAGAGGAGACAGAGAGTTGAATTTGAAAAAATAATAAAGAGAGAGAGGGGGGAAAAACATATATATGGAGAGAGAGAAGGGGGGTGATGAAAATGTCCAATATACCCTTCCTAATATAATATTATCAAATATTGGCTTGGTTGATGTGGATGAATATGGTCCACTCAATGGGTTTCTTGGGGTTTTTCCATTTTGAAGGGTTTTCTCTATATACTTACACTATATATATATATATATATATATATATATATATATATATATATATATATATATAGGGGATGGTTAAAATGGAAACCACAAAAATTTGAGAAAACCTTGTAAACCCAATCTAGACCATTGATCTAAAGTGATCAATGGTCTAGATTCATTCTATATTATTTTAATATATTTATGTGGGTAGATGACAAAAAAAGGGCACAATGGTCAAATGGCATTTTTCTGAAAAAGCACATATGACAAGTGGACCCCACACATGTCACATCATCTCTCTCATACTTTTGTGACCATGGTCCTAAATCTGTCAGCACGTCGTGTTACATATGTAACATATGCAGTGTTGCGTACGTTAAAGTTGCACAGACTCTGGTCTCATATGTGATTTTTTGTTGCATACGTTAAAGCACATAGATTGTATATAATCAATTACAAAAATTTATAGATAAAAAAACATTCAAATGTACACAAGAATTGTTTCTTACAAAGTGATAAAAACAAACAAAGCGGTCATTACAAATCGACAAATGCTAAAAAAAACTATCGTAAATAAAAAATATTGTCTACACTTCATTCTTGATAATCGTCTTCATCTGTAATGAAAAAAAATATGCTCACCTGCAAAAATAAAACAAAAATCATCAATTTACATGTAAAGCCCCCCCCCCCCTGACTGGATTACAAAAAAACATACGAAACTGATACAAACAAACATTGTTTTATCCATTTAGTTATCAAGATTATCAAACATACGAAACTGATAGCAACTTAGTTCTGCTGTTACATACCAAACAGACTCAAACATAGATTTGATCCCATGATTAGTGACTTTTGTTTTAATCAATATATGGTAAAAAAATCAGAAGTTAATTTATACCAACTTAGTTCTGTTGCTACATACGAAACAGACGCAACATAGATTTGATCCCATGTGTAACTGATGAAAGTCAAAAAATCAAACCTTTGTATCTGGTAAAAAAAATCAGAAAGCTAATTTATACCAACTTAGTTCTGCTGTTACATACGAAACAGACGCAAACATAGATTCACCCATGATCAATGACATTCCATTCAAGAGTTTTTCCCCAATTCTTCCTCTATAATATGCAAAAAATTAAACCTATGTATCTGGTAAAAAAAATAGGTAACTAATTTATACCAACTTAGTTCTGTTGTTACATACGAAACAGACGCAATATAGAAAACAGATGCAAACATACATTCCACACATTATAATACTCATACAAACATGCACATACTGGTAAAAAAACAAATCAGACATGTTGTTGCATATGTTAAGGGACATTAAAATTCGCCAATTTTGATTAAAAAAACATATTAGTAATAATAACATATAAAAAGGTTAATTAATATGTAAACCTACGTGTTAACGTATGCTACCTACGTGTAAAGATGATTAGTTGTGGTGTTACATACGAAACAGATGCAAACATATTAGCTCAAATTCAAATACACCATATTAAATGCCTCCCACCAAGTGGCAACTAGAAATTATTAACAGAGGTATCTAAATAAAGTATATATTTTTGATGCATAAGTGTATTTCGGTCACTTCTTTTTTAAGAATGATATTTTTTTCTTTATATAAGAATGATTGTTGGCTTACTATGACATTAATTAAGTTGGTAGTAACATAAGATATGTTCTGTAATAATCTAGCAAGATCAAAAACCTTATAAAATAAAATGATATAATAGACCATAAAATAAAAGTAAATAATAAACAATGGATAACTAATAAAGTTAAAAAAAGCTTGATTCAAACTGTAAAGTCAGTTACTGATGTTTACAGACTTTGACATCGAAAATTGGGTTTAGATTAAAAAAATCAAATAAAATATATTTTTAGGTTATCTTCTTCCTTTTAACACAATCATTCCTACACAGAGCACATCACGCCAAATTCTCGCCGGAAAAAATGAAAAATATATATATGCAGTTGGGTTGGACGGTGGGCATATGCCCACCCTCCTCAAAGGATAGATCCGCCACTGACCATCAATAAAATCGATCCTCAATCCTTAGACAGGAACAATATATTATCAACCTATACAGATCTAGAAGAAACAGTGGATATTAACTCACTTAGGTTGTAGAAACAAAGTTGAATCCAACCGGAATCCATCACCACAGCAACCGCCGTCGTCTCTCTGCTTCATATTCTTTTCCGGTTCCTCTCTCTCCTTCCCTACTTCTCTCTCCGTCGCCTCTCTCTCTCTCTCTCTCTTCGCTTCTTTCGATCAGGTTATAGGTGAAGTAGGGGGGTGAGGATGTTGTGGTTTGGTGGTGGAATGGTTGGTGGTTTTCGGTTGGAGCACCGCCGGAGGCGGTGGCAGGAGCACCTCCGGCTCCTCCCCTTCTTTCTCGAGTTCTCTCTCTCTCTACATCTTAAGTGTTTATTATCCTGACTTCGACACTTGAGTGCTTGTACTATTAAACAAGAAACAATACGTGTTCAGATGGTGTTATACGATGGATGGTTGTTGATACAGGGGTATTATTGTTGATACAGGGGATAGGATAGATGGTGGGAGTATGTGTGTGTGTGAGAGAGAGGGGACTTGCTTATATAGGTGGGAGAATGAAAATATTCAAATTATTAAATGGGGGGAAACAAAAATGACTAATATGCCCTTGAAGACATAAAATAATATATCTATTAATAGGTGATGTGGAGCAATAAGGGCCACTAGTTGGGTTTCCGGGAGTTTTCTCGTTTTAGAGGGTTTTCTCTATACCTTTAGCCTATCTATACATATAATATTTTGGAGCAATTTTGGACACTTGGCAATCTCTCACACCCCTAGCAATTATCTCTCCTCCCATTATTAAGCCACATGGCACTTTGTGAGAATTTATAAAATTTTTATTTTTTTAAATCAAAAATTGAATTAAAACATAAATATGGTCAAAATCTGTCAATTAATAACCTTCCTAATCTTTCCTAATCTCCTTAACCTTAACCGATCTCAATCATTAACCCTAAATCAAAACCCTGCCTCTCCATCAACGATCTCAATCAATACTAGAGGAATACTCCATCATCGATCATCCTCTCCTTCTTATCCTCTCCTTCAAGGTATCTCTCTTCCATTCTTCTTTAACACAGACGTCGATCAAGCATCTCTGTTTTTGTTTTCGGTTTTTTTTCCTGTTATGATTATTAGTTGGGCGATTAGTGTTTATCTGTTTTTGTTTTGACTGATTTTAATGATTTTTGTTTCAAATCTTGATTAATTGTGTATTATTGTTTGCGTCTAATAATTTTTCAGTTTTGGGCAATTAGGGTTCATGGTTCTCATGGTTTTTCATACTGATTTTATTACTTAAGGTTTCAATGTTTATGTATTGTGTGTTGTTGTTTATGTTTAGGTTTCATTCAACTCATCGATTTCTTTTTGTGTTTTGATTTATATTTCCTAGATACCCAATATTTGATTTAAAGTTTGAGTTTTATTATGTTTCTTGTGGATATCTAGGTAAAAGAGATGTTATGGATGCCAACTTGCTGAACGATCGAAGTAAGATTCAATCTTTCCAATGGTGTATCGATTTTATTTTTTTAATTTTTGAGAAATTATTTTCATCCTTCTAATACTTGGTACCAACTTGGCTTCAGTGGGGTCATTGGCTTCATGGTATGTTCAACTGAGGGACCCGAAGTTGATTTTAAGAACCCAATAGATGCAGAGGAAAAGCAAAATACATCTATAGTGCCCTTGAAATTCTACAACCGTGAGGTATTCTTCGTTCATTCTCAATTGATGTTTTATGGTTTGATTCATGGTTCAATTGATGTTTTTTATGGTTTGATTTTTTTATTTGATTGTTAGGTTGAGATCTGTTTATTCTTTGAAATCTGTTTAGCTTCCCTTCAATCTGGTCGACTTTCATCCAAGAGACGTGGACATATGGTTGTTGCCGGAGGCAGCGTTTCTATGCTGGTCGTCTCTCACTATTTGCTGGATTTTAGTGTTTCGTTCCACCGATCGACCAGTAAGAGATACTAAGAATGAATGATGTTTGGATTAGATTTTTGTTGCAGCTACAAGGTGCATTTACTAATTTCACTTCATCTTCGTTAATTTTGTGCGAAATTATTTATGGATCTTGATTATTCAATAAGTTAGTTTATTAATTTTTGACTAATTTTGTTAATCAGTTTACGTTTCTATGTGGTTTGACTTGATTAGGTTCTTCTAATTTGTTTACCCCTGTTATATCAGGCACTACTTCCAGCGCTCCATAAGTTCCACATTTCATGTTTTTAATGGGAAAAAATAAATCAAAATGGCATATTCTTATTGAAAATGAGTAACATATTTTTTTATGTAGGCTGAAATAGCAGATTATGGTCAAAACTTTCTGTCGCTCGATAAACTCTCCGTGCTTCAGATGGTATGTATTTTAAATGGTCCAGCTATGTAGAATGATGATACCGGAAACTGATGTTTTCTTTGAATTGTTGTTTGCAGCCTGTGGTGGAAGCCATGAAGCAGCAGGTTTACAAAGCCTTAGAAGGGATGGTTCCAGTGGATGGATCATCTGTCTTTGAAGTCTCAATGATGCCGATGTCTACCCTACGCGATGAACCACTTAAAAGTGCAGGTCATGCAGTTGGAATGCATGACATGTATGTGCAGATCAATGGAGCCTGTAATCACAATCTAGGTGCTGTTGATGATTGGCTGAGTTGGTGGATGACGATGTTGACATAACGCTTTGTTAATGGCCAGATTGGTACTGTTCTTCTTTATTTGGTGTTCATTTTACATTAAAATTTCTTTATCTGCATTCAGTTATGGTTAACACTCGCCGTCCATTCTCGGAGTCCGACGAGGTTCGTCAATTTCATCCCCTTTTTTGGGGTTCTGATTTTTTAATGAATGATTATTAATGTCGATTTTTACGGTTCGGAATTAGGCCCCGATTTTGATTACGATCACACTTTTATTCATACAATATAATCTGTAATAAAGCAAATGTGACACAGTATCTTTTACTTTTCCTAGGTATCATGGTAGCATAAACTTTCCTATTTGAAAAATGTAATTATGTATATCTAATTCTGCTACTGCTGATTATTAGTTATCTATGTGAGTATATTTCAGAAATGGGTTGATTCATATTCAAGCAGGTTGCTTGGAATGTTATTAGAATCTTGCTTTCTAATTATAGCTTTTGGCATTGCAGGTTGCTTGGAATGTCTTCAGGTTGCTTACAATGCCAACTTGGCAAGCAGTTAGCTTAAAGGATCCATTTTGGTAAAATGCTTTTATCATTAGTATGCTTTTATCTCCACTTATCGCCATTACCATTTAAAACATCAATTGAATTCAGCATCGTATACATCTCCATAACCTGTTGTTCTTCCCCATTCTGCTGCAGATTTCTGGTCCAACTCATAAGATTATTGCGGAACGCTTCCATCATTTCCTGCACACAGCTTTGTTTTGACGCTGATAATGTGAACAATAGAGGCCATTTGTATATAATGTAAGAAGATTATTGTCATAATAATTGTATGTTATTAATGGATGTTAACCCACCCATTGCAGGAAAGGTTTTAGGTTTTATTATGACACATTATTAACCTGTTAGTATAACAATTAAACTGTGTTTGTAAGTTATCTTCTTCTCCAGTCCAAGACGTGTCATCTTTTCTGAAGGTATGTTCATATCGCCAATAATATTTTTTTGGTTATTTTTGTTATTATTTGTAGATCTTATTCGTGAATCGTTGTATTTGTTACTTTTCCACACTCCGATTGTATTTAGTCATTAATCTGTTTAGTACCCAATTGTTATCTAGATTTGGGTCACAAAGCCCACCAGTGTATGAACAGGACACGTAAGCAACCATCTACAAAAAAAATACCTGAATTTTTATTTGATGCATTGTTGTTGTTACTGATGATGATCATTTTTTAGGTGATTCTTTCGGACTCCACTGTTGTGGGTGAGGGGGAGGATAAGATAATGCCTTATATCACATCTCAAAGGAATTTACCTGGATATGATCCACACACGAGGCACTGTTTGTGTGGATTGGTAATGAAGTTTATTATTTCTGAACCAGCGACTTGGAAATTGTTATAGAACCTGTCGTTGAGGGTTTAATTTTAGGGATTCTTCTTCGACCACAACTCTAATATTTCGTTGAGGGTCACAGCCACTTCATTATATAACATGTAATATTATTCAGCTTTAGGTAGTCATTAGTTTAATTTTGAATATTGGAATTAGTAAAAGCTTTTAACTTGAAAGATTGAATGTGTTAAGAGTTGGCTATAGTGTTTTTATGGGTCAATAAGAAGTTTGTATGAATTGCAAACCTATATTTATAGTAGTGCCAAACAATGCAGTTCTTAGGTGGTTTTTAAACCATTTAAAGTAAATAATTAAAATTGTTAATTCCAAAATGTCCTAATTTTGTGGTTACTGCATTTATGGGATGCACATCAGGAGATGCAATCATGGGCTGAAGCTGCACAGTGTGCTGTTGCTGGTGTTGTAATGCAGGTAAATACCAAACAAACTTATGAAAATAAAAAAACATATATATTAGGATCTTTTGAAATAAATTATTTATCATGAAATTTTCTTTGTAGGCTCTTGTAAGCAGAAATGATGGAGTCTCGAGCAATAATCATGTGACTGCACTGCGCAAAATATGTCCAATGGTCAGCACTGAGATCACATCTGAGACATCAGCAGCAGAAGTCGAAGGATACGGTGCTTGGTGCTTCTAAACTGATAGTTGCCGAGAGCCTTGTGAGGTAATTCGGCAAACTTGATAAAAAAAGAATATGTATACCGAGAGCCTCGTGATGTAAGATTAGGTGACATAATGGAAAAACTTATTCATATATATGAACTAAGAATTGATGGTAATCACATATTACATATAATTCCCGACTCCCGACAAGTAAAAGCTGATGAATTACAGGATACAGGAGGTTGTTTTTTTTTTTTTTGCTGTTTTAGTTCTATTCAACTTTTAATTTACCATTTGGTCTTTTGCAGCGATGTAACCAGGTTACAACTAATATCAGGTTACAACTAACCAAAAATGTGGACGTATGATCTATTGTGGACCCATGGGGCATAGTTACTTTGAGGTTAGTTGACATCATAACAGAAGCACATATACATCATCCTTCTTTTGTTAACATGATTTGATTTTTTTGCTTCCACTTTGGGAATTTCATTTTTAACAATAACTAAAAGTTTCGAATAACATACACTGTGTTTTGAGGTTTTTAGGTTCATGACCATCTATTTTTTTATCATTAATATATATGCATTTTAATTGTGCTCTTCCCATTTTATCATTTTAGGGGAAGGCACGGTCTCATCATATGATTCTCTTCATGTTAATGTAGCAGCAGTAGCATTAATGGTTAAATTGATTCTGGTGGTGGTCAACAAGAGTATTTGATCACTTTGATGGGCTAGCTACATTTGATGGCTTCTTAACCAAGAGTCAAATAGTGAACATAGGTTTGAACTTAGTATAGTTATGTTTTGAATGAGTTTCGAAATATGTATTTTCTTTGCGTATTTTAGACGTCCTTTAATGAAGAAAATTCGTACTTTCTTGGTGCTTCAGTTGGTGTAATATAGAAGATTAATATATATGGATGTTGAATTTTTAATATTAGTTTTAGGTTAACCTTATGCTTTTTAACATGCTCATGTTAAAGAATTTGTTGGTTTAGTTTAATGACTATTGGATGGTGTAATAGTTTGAATGATAATAACAACAAAATGTCTTATTTCCAAGAGGAAGATTCAGTTGACAAATTCTAGACACGGTGTGCTTGCAATTACAATCTAAAGGTAATCCAAGTTCATTGGTATGTTTGGATTAAGAGTGTTTATGGTTCGGTTTTAAACTGTGAAACCACCCAAACCGATCATCGGTTTGGTTTCATGGCAGAGGTAAAATTACTTATACTAGATAGTGATGGAAATGTCAAAAAACTAAAACAAAAAATGTGGTGTATAAAGAAATATTTAGTGATATTTGAATAGAATGTGTATTGCTTTCTTTTAAATCTTAATAAAATATTTCTGCTACATTTTTTATATGTTTTACCCCTCAAAATAATTGTACGTTGGTGAGCCGCGTGTAACGCGGGCAAAGATCTAGTATATATATAAAAGATAGTTCATTTCAGAAAAGGTTTTAATGCGAGAAGTGCGAGAAGAAGGTTAATAATTCATTTTTCCCGTTTTTAAAAAAATATAAGAATGTAAGAACATTGTTGAAATGTGTTGTTTATTCATCTATCTTGAAAAAAAACAAATATATGAAGAAATTTCATTAATTTTATAACCTACATGTGTATAAATTTTGTGTAGGAACATTACCTACACATAATATAACACAAGTGTAGGAAAGAGTTTAAACATAAAAAAAACACTTGATTACATTAATTTGATGACTTTTTTTATATGTAATATAAACAACGATATATAAAAAAGTAAAAAACTTCAAAAATATATGAACTATTACTAATAGAAAGTAAGATTTAGGCTTCTTCCCCCACTTCTCACAACAAAACACTCTTCTGAAAATAACATAACACTATATATATGGTTTAGGTTCCTGTACAAAGGACATATTTCGTGAAAAGTGTGAGAAGGATTAAGAATTGACAAGCAGGCATCATGTTTTGAATTTAGGAATGATTTTTTTAGGTTGTTTTAATTTGAAAAACACCAAACACAACAATCTAAAACACAATGCAATGTATTATAGTAATTAAATTTAAAAAAACTGCTAAAACACACTACTTAACACTTGAAACACATTGCTTAACGTTCTTAGCATGGTGTTTTAGGTTTTAAGCTTAAAATACATTGTTTTTGGTTTTTAATTGTTATGCTTGGTGTTTTTCTACGGAAAACAATCCAAAACATCATGACTAAGTTTAAAAAATGAAGCCTACATATCAATTTTTAATCCTTCTCACATTTCTCATGAAATATGGCCTTTGTACAGGAACCTCACCATATATATATATATATATATATATATATATATATAGGGGAGGGTTATCTTGAGAACGCTAAATATCGCGAGAACCGTGAGAACAAATGAAAAAACCAATCAAAATCATTTTTTTCAATACAAATCTAATTATAATCAAAATACAACCTTAAAAAACGAATTTTCTTTCCAAATAATTCATCTTTTCTTGCAAAAACACTTTCAAATTAACTTTTTACACATGTGTAAATGAAACAGTTTACACATGTACAAACAGTAAATTTACACATGTGTAAAAACAATTTATTTCCGTATACATTTAAATTTTTACGCGTAAATTGTGTTTTTGGGATTGTATTTTAGTAATAAAGATAAGTGTAAAAAGAAATTTTTGATTTGAATGGTTTTAGATGGCGTTCTCGCGGTTCGCACGAAATATAGGTGTTCTCAAATTAACTTTCCCCTATATTAGGGGAAGTATCCATGGAAACCTTGTTTTTTCGGAAAACTCTAGCAAACTTGATACTTGGCCAAGAATTGTCCACATCACCCACATTGATTTCCCTCATATTATATTAAAAAGGTTATTTTGGTCATTTGGTATTTCCCCCCTTTTTCAATTTTGAAACATTTTCCCCCCTTTTATATAAACATATTCTCTCACCACCATAACCAACCACATTCCCTCTCACTCTCTCTCACCACCATGACTAGCCACCACCTCCGGCCACTACCTCTGGCCACCACCTCCGACCACCATCCATTCACAATCAACCTTCAGACAACACATCTATGTATCTTCTTCTGATCAAGAACGTTTCCTGCCACCACCACCTGCCACCACCACCTGCCACCACCTCCAGCCACGACCTCCGGCCACCACCTCCGCTCAACTCATCAGCATCAAACGAAACAGGTAAATAGTTTTATAATGATGTTTGATTTGTTACTGTATTCACACCATTTTACAATGATGTTATTGTATTCACACCATTCACACCATTTGATTTGTTACATTAAATAGTTTGATTTTTATTCACACCATTTTACACCATTTATTACATTTTCCATATACTAATAGTTATTTTTTATGGGTTGAATCATAAAGTTGTTAATGAGCATAATGATTTTATAATATATAAACAGTTTTAGGGATAGTTTATTTGCACACCAAGTGTTTTATCAAATGCTTGAATGAAAAAAAAACTTATGTTAACCTTTTTGATTTTTTTTATTAGTTTTTTGTTTATGTTAGATTGGATGTTAAAAAGATCATATTTTTTGAATTGGGTAAATGTGTTTTTATTGCATATTATTTTGTTTAAGGTCTTTTAGTTTGGAATTAGGAGCTGAATCTACCCCAATTAACATGTGTTAGGGTTCAATTAACATGTGTTAATAGCAAATGTGTTTTTGATTTTTCTTGGTATATCTTTTGATTTGTTTCTAATGGTTTTTTAACTTTTTGTGGGTTGAATCATAAAGTTGTTAATGAGGATAATGATTTTAGAATATATAAACAGTTTTTGGGGATAGTTTGTTTGCACACTAAGTGTTTTATCAAATGCTTGAATGAAAAAAAAATTATGTTAACCTTTTTTATTTTTTTATTAGTTTTTTGTTTATGTTAGATTGGATGTTAAAAAGATCATATTTTTTGAATTGGGTAAATGTGTTTTTATTGCATATTTTTTGTTTAAGGTCTATTAGTTTGGAATTAGGAGCTGAATCTATCCCAATTAACATGTGTTAGGGTTCAATTAACATGTGTTAATAGCAAATGTGTTTTTGATTTTTCTTGGTATATCTTTTGATTTGTTTCTAACATTTTTAACTTTTCACTTCTTGTATATATGTTATTTTGTGTGAAAGTTTTGAATTTTTGTATTGGTGCTTACTGATGTGTCAGGGTTCAATTAACACATGTTAGTGATTCTAACACATGTTTGTATTGGTGGCTACTGATGAATCTATCCCAATTGACATGTGTTAGGGTTCAATTAATGTAACATTTCGTATTTTTCTTGTGTACGTTTGAGACTTCGATTAATAAAATGTTGCATTTTCTGATCATTTCTACAATTATATTATAACATTAAAATATTAAAACTAATTAAAATTCATAACAAAAAAAAAATAAATGTCCGAGCAGGGACTCGAACCCGAGTACCAGCCGGCCATACCTTAACCACACACTCCCACACCAACTAGGCTACACACATATCTGGTTCTATTCCACCCGTTTTTAATTTAACAAACCCCTCAAACCCTCAGTTGACTATCACAAGTCAACTGCCGACACCATAATTCAAATTCGTTGCATAATACGAGTTAATTCGTTTATGGTAAGTTTTCTGCCGACACCCTAACTTATTCACCACGAATTCCAGCCATTAAAACCTTCCAATTCGGTGATTATACGCGTATAATGTTTTAATGGGTCAATAGTTTCCAATTAAACGAATACGAACTATTGTTATAAATTGAACCCTCAAACACAACCCCTATACACCGATATGCAATCCTTCACTATCAATTTCTGTTAAATATTCGTTAATCGTTCGATAAAGTTCGTGTTTGACTCTACGTTGACCGAGCCTTCCAACCTTCAATTCTGTTCGTAGGTACAATAATTGTTTGTGGGTTTTGTTTATCGGCTTACACACAACAATAACCCCATGATTAATTGGGTTATTGTTGTGTAAATCGTTGGATTGATAAATCTAGGGTTTGTTCGTTTGAAATTTGGGAAGAACACAGGTTGTTACGTTTTAAAGGAATTTAAAAACAAAACAAAACAACCATTTGATTCATAGATCAGATGGTTGATTGTCTGGTTATATGATTAAACGACCTGGGTTCGAGTCCGGGCCAAAACACTCTTTTTCTTAAAGCAAATAACAACAGTAGCCAAACACTCTTTATAAACTATTCAAAACAATATTACTCACACTCAGGGTCCAGACCAGTTGGTCCGGACTAATGGTTTAAGGTACTGAACCGGCCAAGGGTCTGGGTTCGACCCTTGGCACAAGCAGTTCTTTTTTTTTATTTACCCTTTAATATATAATAAGCCTAATTCTTTTATAAATGGTTTTAAAATACTAGAATTACTTTATAAATTCTATAAAATTTATTTTATGCTAATCTGAGGATGGAGTTTAATATCCAACTTTTAGTTTTAAAAAAATTATTTATTTATTTTATATAATAAATATTACAATTTTATTCAATTTTATTTATAAAATTCTATAAAAATATCAAAACGATTATATAAATTTCCACAAAAATTATTCTAAGTTTTTATAATAATAAACTATTCTGAAATGATTTTTATTTCAGAAAAATCATTTATTTAATATTTTTAATCAATTTTTGTTAGTTTTAGTCATAATTAAATCATAATAAATTCATTTTTCAATGTTTTTGCACCAAAATTTTATATAAATTCTTTCTGATTATTTGGAACAGAAATATAATTTTTAATCTAATAAATCTTTAATTTTAGTATTTTTAAATATTAAAGTTAAATTTTGACAATTTGAAATAAATGGATTTAATATTCTATTTTTAAGAAAATAATTTTATAAAAATTATTTTTATACTTTAAACACATTATTGTGACCATCTTAAAGTCATATTTTATAAAAAGACTTTCTTTTATTTAAATATCAAATTTCCCTCAATTATCAAACATTTTAAATTATTAATCCAACAAATGTTTATCCCCAAATCGAAACCCTAGAATATACTTGTAGACTAGTTAGACTTAGACTTATTTGTTACCTTATACATAGGGTAATACTTGGCAATCTTTTGGGCTACACTCATACTATTTCTCAAGACTTAATACTATACTAAGGTGAGTTTACGTAACCATGTTTATGCAATTCTTTATACTTGCAACATTATACTTAAGCAATTCTACATGCATGTCTAGTTGTAAACTTTAATGCCTCATGAATTAGACAACAACAACAGTTTCAACGAGTTTCAACATTACATAATCATTAGCTATGGCCAAGCCGGCGATACTCAATAATAGATCTATTGGATTGACAATCCCACCCGGATACGTGTACCTCCTACATAGGTAGCGTGGGTGATTGTTATCGTTCCAACATATTATTAAGGTGAACCGTGGATGACGGGATGGACCTAAACTAGTCGGAGGTTTGATTATGTCGATTCAACATATCATGTTTATTCATGTAGACTTAAACTTACGATAGACATATGAATTGCTAAACTTTTATACTTAAAACTATTTGCTTGACATGACTTATGTATTCTCACCAACTTCTAGTTGACCCCCCCATCTTTTCCAAACTCAACAGGAATTATTGATGCATGAAGTCTAAAGCTAGCATGAGGAGTTATTTGAAGTTTTGAGTTCATTGTTTGTTGATGTATTAGTTTTTCATTCAAGACTTGAATGTAATTGAATATTGTAATAAAGGATTATTTAACCATATGTATTACCATGAGCTACTGAACAATCCTTCATACGTGACACCTCGATGTTTCCGCCATCGGTTGGGGTGTTACAATTAACATGTGTTAGTGATACTAACACAGTTTTGTATATGGTGCCTACTGATGAATCTATTCCAATTGACATGTGTTAGGTTTCAATTAACATGTGTTAGCGTTAATTGAACCATAACACATGTTAGTATATGCCCAACTAACACGTGCTAGGGTTCAATTAACAGGTGTTAGTGATGCTAATACATGTTAGTATATGTCCAACTAACACCCAAATTGACCCAATTAACATTTTGCTAGTTACAAATATTTAACTATTAAAAATAATTAATGTAGGAGGTTTTATGAACAACCACTGGACTTCAAGCTGGCTACTCCGCACAAGGATCGACTATAGATGAAATGCTAAGGGTTGAAACATGACGCCGAATATGCCTAATAAGGAATGAAGCATAACGCCGAAGACGACTATTAAAGAATATGCCTAATAAGGAATGAAGCATGACGCCGAATATGCCTAATGTGTTTTTTTATGATAGTTTTGTATCATATTTTTAATTGTTTAGATTTATTTGAAATTAATTTATTACAGTCAATGTTGATTGCAATAAATTTTTATTTACCTGTGTTCTTTTATGTTGTTATACTAGTCCAAAATTAACGTGATAATTATTTGAACCAAATACACGTGTTAGTGATGTGTGTGAAAGGAGTTTGTTTGAAGAGAACAACTAACATGTGTTAAAGGGATCGTGTGACATACGTTATTAATAAATCTGAATCTTTAAATTAATATGTGAAATAAGTGGTAGAAAAAAAAGTAGGAGAGAGAAGGTAGAGAGAGAAAAGGTGGAGAGAGAAGATGAAAAGTAAGAGAGAGAATGTGACAAGATGGAGAGAGAAGGTGAATTCATTTTACCTTTTTACCCTTTTGTACTTTAAGGGTATTAATTTAATGAGCAAGTGGGACAAAAGGTGGGACATGAATCTCAACCATTGATCATGGTTGATCAATGGTTGTGATAGAGTTTATAGAGTTTCCCGAAATAAATGAGGTTTTCCATTGATCCTTGCCCTATATATATATACATATATATATATATATATATAACTTGTAACTTGTGTTTTAAATTGTTGTAAATTGTTATATTTAGTGTTTTTCAAGCCAAAACAACCTAAAACATCATTCCTAAATCCAAAACATGATGACTATATGTTAATTCTTAATCCTTCTCACATTTTTCACAAAAACCAAATTTTCTACATCATCATATATATATATATATATATATAGGAATTGGTTCAAATGAGAATATTTGGCCAAATTGAGAACCGAGGGAACTATTATGGGCCACACATTTCTTTAAGACAAAAAAATAATTTTTTTTTGCTTTATTCGCTGCTTTTTTATTCTGGATTGTTTTTTTTTCTTTAATATACACATGTGTATAATTGCAATATACACTTATGTATAAATGCCGTATACACATATATATAAATGAAAAAAAAATAAAATCTTGCATAAAAACGTGCGATTAAGCAAAATTTTTTCCCTTTATAAGAAATGTGTGGTGCAGAATGTTTCTCTCAGTTTTCAAATAAGGGTTGGTTCTCTTAGAATCCATGTCATATATAGGAATTGGTTAAATATTCAAAGTAATAACAATAATCAAACCAACTTGCCTTGGTAATATAACTACTAACAATTTATAATTGAATGAGTAGTGTCTTAGACCATGTACAGTGGTGGGTAAAATGAGGCATTTTTTAACATGTGGCATGTGCGGCCACTTAGTGAGTGAAAAGGTTTGAAATTTATAAGGGGTGTAATGGTGTGGTGTAGTGTGAGTGTGTATAAAGATATTAAAAAGTAAAAACAAAAAAAAAATGAGTGGTGGTTAGTTGCTTTCTACCACGTGTTCACAATGGATTGGGTTGAGGAATGTTTGGCATGCACGAAATATTTCGCTTGGTGGTGGTTAGCGCCCAATTAACAGCATAGGGGCGGTTTTTGCAGGTGAGAGGGGCGCCAAATTTGAGCTTTAACGCTCAATTAGCTTGCCACTACGTATGGTCTTAGTATTGTCTTTTGGAATTACAAGTTATAATAAGGGGAAGTAAAGATAAATAAATGGGAAAGCAAGACAAATTACAAGGGGAAGTTTAGAGGAAAAGATAAAAGCTATAAGTCGAAATTCTAACCTTGTATCTGGTGTGTATTGCAATGTGCCGTTAGGTCTCTATTTACAATACTCCAAAGGCCAAAATATAAATTGTGATATTTCCTTAAGAGGAGACTCATCAAGTGGTTTTCTTCCGTTAGGTTTTTGTCTCTCCCGGTGTTTTCAGAACCGGACTATTTAGAACTAGGTGTCTGGTCAACAATTAATTTAATGTGACTATTGAAGTTCAATTTAAAGAGTTATGACTTAGAGTGCAAACAATATCGAGTTTTGTTATGAGATAATAGAACATAAAAAAATATATAAGCATTTGTTAATTATAAAAGACAAACGGTTAGGTTTAAATGTTTAATTAGTGGTTACTTGAAATGAAACAACTTGTTCTCCATATTGTTAGTAGGAGAATTAAAAGTGTAAAACTAAGATCTATAAATGGATCTTAAACTCGTAGACCTTAGATATTGTTTTTCCTAGTAGCCTTCATTTGATTAAAAAGGTTTTAACCAAAAAAACCTACACCGAGTGGCGGACCCAGGAAAATTTTTCATGGGGTGCGAAGTCTCTAAGCCACTGGTTCGTTTATCGATCAAGTGGCCCGGGTCGGGTCGGGTCTGATCGACTCGTATGTCAATAATAATAATAATAACAATAACAATAATAATAATAATAATAATAAAATTATATAATCAACAAAAGGAAACCAAAAGCCAAAATTAATTTAAATTTCGTTACATATGCATTACAAAATTCTAAAATCTAAAGTTGTGGATACATCTCCAGCGAAAGCTAGATCGGAGGTAGCCGGCAGGGCCGTCTCCGAAAATGTTAAAAAAAATTAGGCCCTCGGCTATCATAACTGCTATCATGACTCACCCCTGTTATCATAACTTGCAAAACCTTTTGTGGAACCTTTATGCTCTGCCACGCACACTTTGCAGACACCAATCGTTCCTACCATGGACTCTAGCCGAGGGTATTTATTTCTTTTTGTAAAATAAAAGTGTTAGCTACACTAACATATAATGGTAAATATATGGAATGTGTTTTTATTCATCCTCGGAACGCATCACTTGACATGTTGTCACCCATAGTGAAAACAAAGTTTCTAGATACCCTCATTTTCAACTACTTGCACGCACATATATAATTTATTGATAACATTGAGTTTTTTTTTTTAATTCTTGAACAAAAGAAAAGTGACATTGATTTATGTTTTTGCTTCATATTTTGCTTTTTAGAGAATAAACGAATAAACTACCGTTAGTTTTATTTACCAAACTCAAGCAAATATACAACACGAAATGGTGAGATGTCATGCTAGTCTTTTCGCATCATTGTTCAAAAAAAAAGTTAAATTATTTTAGGAAGTACTGGGGCATATTTTGTAAAACTGAAAAAAGTGTAAGCAATAAGTGAAAAAGACTTTCAAGCGGATGTGTTTAATTATTGAATGAACCGTACACTTAGTCATCTTCTCTAAAGTTTCTGCAACTCCCAAGTGTTGGAAAACTGTTCCGATAAACACTATAATCTTTTTCTTTAGTTCAAATACTCTTTTACTTCAACTATTGCTATTTAATAGGGGTGATGTCAAAATTTAACGGGGCGCTCGAGAACACTGGTTTCATCAGGTTTGAAAACACTGGTTTCAAAAGTCCAAGGGGTGCGATTGAAAATTTTCAAAGGGTGCGAACGGGATTAACGCGCATATATAACACTAATTTTTTTATTTTCAAGGGGGCGCCCGCCCACCTTAGGCAAGCCTAGGTCCGCCAATGCCTACACCATCCACAACTGCCACTCTCTTGACCGCCACCACGCCATAACTTGGTGGCCTCCACCACCCTTGTGGTTGGCCACCACCTTTGACCGTTGTCGCTAGATACTGCCGCCACCTTAAGTCGCCACCATCCATGTTGCACCATATTGTCCTTCGTTGACTTGGTTGATTGGGGTGATCCGTTGGAGTCTTGTTGATTTTGTGATCGATTTGACTAGCGGGAAGTTCGTTGATTCAAGTTCTTCTTAGGTATTTAATCAAGGTATAACCCTAAACATCCCATGGTTGTGTTTTATTATATAACTATCTGAATAGATTTGTAAGTGGATCAATGGATTGGGATTTTATTCGTATTATGTTTTAATCACGCTTCCGCACTTTGTTTAATTAGATAATTAAATGTTATTTAGTTGTAGATTTATAAAATATGATGTCATATTTTTATATTTAATTTGTAAAATAAGATTATATAACACAGATTTCCAGCAGTGATATCAGTGCCACTTTTACAATTATGCAGACGTGTAATCCGTGTAGCTAGCAAATACTAGTGTCTGATAAAGAACCCTTGATATATAAGTGTCCAAAACCATATAAGAGACTAAGGTCTAAAAGACGTGTCTACCAAACAAGTTGTTCACCCAACTCGTTTAGATATATGAGATTTTTTGTTTTTGGAAAATGTTTAAGTTGTCGATACATTGGTGAGAGATTATCTGAGTTTATGTTATATATATTGTTACCATGTGTGTGTGCGCACACACACACACACTTATGTTATCCCACATCTTGGGATTCTACCCGACACAAAGTTTGGTTTTACCTATGTAAACACATGCTCATATGGTTAATTAACTTTAACCTTAACACATTTAATTGCCCTATGGAATACCTTCCATATTTAACACAAAACACGTCGACCAAGTTAATATATTTATTACACACATAAATATATACTATTGGTAATGCCTGCGCGTTGCCGCTAGTGTTTTTTTATTGCACGTTGCGTTGGGGGATTCAAATATGTTATTTATAAAATTTATTTGCTAACACCCGTATTAAAGAAATTTCCGAATCATTTGAAATCGTGTTATCAAAGTTACCATGTTGACTGCGATAGTAAAATTGTATTGTGTTTAAAGGAGTTTTAGTCCATGATTAATTGGTGTTATAAGGTTTGCACGTCTCAATGATGATGATGGCGGCTATATTGGTTGACCACCATGCATTGTCGTGGTCGTTGTCGATAGTTTGGTGGTCGATGATGGTGTTTATAGTCATGTAACCCGTACGATTTTATTCTTTTTTCCGCACGTTGCACTGGTAAATAGTCCTGATGTTTCATGACAGTGAATATTAAGATAAAAGAAAGCATCAGTTTAGAGAAATAAAAACGTTATCATAATTGAAATACAATACAAGTATCCAATTAATTAGGGCCTCTATTAGTTGTTTAATGTCACACAAAACAAATCTAAAATGCTAACATTCAGTCATTACTCTAATTTCATTATTGTTACTCGTTTTAGCAACAAGCCTCATTTTAACCGATGTAACTTGTGAATTCCTGACCATTAACATTTTTAACTAAGTGGTTTCCATGCCTTAAATTAGGGAGACATCTATGAGAAAAGCTATACACCCACTTACCAAGCTGAATTTAAGAAAGTTAAGAATTAAAATAATTTAGTTGTTATGTATGTACCACACTAAATATGCATAAAATTTGAAAACGAAAGATTTAACCCAGCTTGACTTGTTTTGACCCACCCGACGTGCTTATTTTGCCATCTTATCCTAAGAAACAAAATACATAAGCTTTGGTAAAAATTATTTTTATTACCATAGGCATGATGACTGCGTTAGCTTCCCTAACTTGAAAGCTATTCAAAAACGCAAGTTTTAGCATGTTAACTCCAAATTTTATAAGCACTTTAGGGCTGGTTTAATATTTTAACACATTCCATATCTTTCGAAAACTCAATTATTTATGTGATTTTAGGGTTTTTAAGTGTTGTTAAACACAAAATCATGTTTAAACCACCTACAATCATTCTAAACATGATTAATCACATTTTTACACTTAATTTAGCATATTGAAGTGAAAAACCTTGATTAACAACTTAATCACTTAGTTTTGCGAAAATTCAAGTTTAAGCATCTTACTTACATGGTTTTTATCAAATGATGATTTATACTTCTAAAGAACTTTATTTTTAGAAGTTTAACTTAAAAACAAGTAATCATCAACATAAAATCAACAAATAACGCTTAACACATTTCAAGTTGTTAATCATACTTAATCATCATTCTTAGTAACATGAGTAACTTACTTAAGCAAAACAACCCCCCCTCCCCATGGCTACGGTTTCCAATTCCCCATACAGCCAACACTTTAATCTCATTTTAAACAGATTAAAACACTTGGTTTAGTCTTAATCTCATCACATCACATCTCAAGTGGTGTTACAATCTTGCAACTTAGACACCATAATATGATTTAAATGTGGATTAAGAATACTTACAACTAGCTTAAAGCTAGGGATGATAAACCAAGTATTAGGATGGACTTTTGTAGAGATTAAGAGGTAATCTTCCTTAGTTAATCTCCAAGGTCTTTATATTACCTCAAAACCTAGTTGTATTTAGCTAAATATAAGTGATTTGGTGGTGTTTAGGGATTGATATGGATGGATTAGAGAGAGAGGAAGCCGGTGAGTGTATATGTGTTTTCGCATGTGTTTTGTTCATCAAATGAAGAAGATAAAGGCTTGGTTTGAGTTGCCTCAATATCACGCACTTAAATGTGTTACTATGAGAACTATTGTGTAATTATAACATTGCAAATGTGTTACTTTTTAAATTTTGTAATGAACACAATCTTTTACCAAACTGATATATATTGCGTGAACCACATAGGTGTTGAGTTGGTATTCATTTTTTTTCAAAACTTACTGGTGTGTATTAATGTATACGTTATCAAAGCACAAACGTTTAAGCCGTCAAACCTGCTTCAAGCTTTGTTTCTTAGATGTTTTTTACTCAAAGTATTTTCTTAAGAAACATTCAATGTGGTTATCTTTTTAATGATTGGATGTAACTTTTGTTCAAATTCAAAAATATCTTTGTAACGTGCTTATATTTAATATACGTTTGCACATAACTGTATTCAAAGTCGATTCTTGAAATGTACTGCCACATCAACACCTTGGACAACGCGTGAGTTCACATCAACTTAATTTGTGTACAAAACTGATTTTTATATGAGAGTATGTAACGTCGCACGAGCTGATTTGTGCACCTCCAAGCGGGGGTAGACACCCACTAAGCTCCTAGTAGGCCTGAATTACTATAGTGTAAAATTTGATTTTAAAAACTAGGATGTTTAATAGTGGATCTTGGGTTTTTTCGATGGGTTACTTTTTTTAATGCTCCAATTTCATACTACTATGCATAAAATTTTCAAGTTGGTTCAATGCAGTTTAGGTCTGGTAAGGTTTATCACATAAGACATATTAAAAATTCAAAGCAATAATAAAAAAACATTGCCATTAGAAATTAAAAAGATACATACAATGTAAATACCACCATTTAAGTTCTCAATATATCATTCCCGATTATAACGTGATAATTTATCACCAAGAAAATTACATTACTAGAAATACCAGTATTTAAGTTCTCAATATCTTATGGGCTCCACATTATCCCAAGAATACTTCCTTCCAATTTGTCTTTACATAACTTGTGTAGATAAAGAGCTTGACATAGGAACAATTTGTCCTTATTATTCACCTTAAGAGCTCTGAATATTCTAGAGGAAGCTCGAAATACAAAAGAGTTGCCTTGCATAAATGCGGCGGATTAGAAGCTCGAATGGGGCAACTTCTTAGAAAAAAAGTGATTGGTTGTAAGTACTAAGACAGAGGTTATTTATTTACTTTTATCACTAAGTTAAAATCCCATGTTTTAAAACTAATTGGGATGCTC
Organism: Ambrosia artemisiifolia; assembly: GCA_032199755.1. Taxonomy (NCBI): domain Eukaryota; kingdom Viridiplantae; phylum Streptophyta; class Magnoliopsida; order Asterales; family Asteraceae; genus Ambrosia; species Ambrosia artemisiifolia. The sequence goes on along the minus strand of CM063512.1, from coordinate 45,576,207 downwards.
AAAACCGAATCAAATCGCTCCGTGCAACCCCTAAACCGAGCAATCTAACATAATCATATCAATCATTCAAGTACATTAGAAAATAACTGCAACAATGTTAATCATTCAAGTACATTATAAAAAAATTACAACAATGTTGAGAAACCAATGATATGACATAATAATCAACATAATTTCAATAAGCTTTAACAGACGTAGAAGGCTTAGAAGCAGATGCAGAACCATTACTCTTCTTTACACAATCCTGACCATTTCTTGACGCCAAAGCAACCAAAAAAGGCCTGATCACACCGCCACCAGCACGCGCGGCAGCAGCCACAGCCGGCATGCGGTTACCATTGCAAACATGATCCGATTGAAACCGGTGCTTCAAACAGAAGTTAATATGGCAAGACTTGCAGGTACTAGTATTCGAAAACGTAAGAATCTCCTTACACCGCCTAACGCCACATGTAGGTTTCTTCTTCTTTTTCGGATCACAATCTCCGGATTTTTCATGTTGTTTGAGAATTAACTCCATCTCAGCTTCTCCTCCTTTGCTGTTATGTGGAATCTCGATTGATGATGAACATGTTTCGCAAACTAGAACTTTTCTGCTGTTGTGATCGGGGTTTGTACATTCGTGAGACTTGTATGATCGATGCTCGACGCAAAAAACCTGCAACATGAAAGCAAAAATCAGTTTATAACAGGACCGTCTCCGAGAATCCTTAAAAACAGAGGCCAAAATAATAGTAAAAGTTAAATATATAAAAAGTTTAAACAATATATAATTTTTTAGAAAAATTTGTGGGCCCAGGATAGCGAGCCCTGGACGATCGCCCACCTTGCCCCTTCTTATTACAGGACAAATTAAGATTTGACAATCGGGTGAACGGAATCAATTGTAGATGTTATGGATTTTAAATTTACCTTGTGACAGCCATCGCATTTGAATGGGAGAAAATCGAGTTGTTTGCAATCGGAGAGCTGGCAATGTTTGCCAAGATCAGGAAAAGCTTCTGTTCCTCCTCCCATGCTGATTGTTTGATTGATTTTGTTGATTGAGATTAAGATGAACTTGGAGAACAAGTTATAATTTTAATTTGGTGATGATGATGATTAATGAATTGGGGAGTTTTGGAGGGAGTGGAATATATAGATTTGGATTGTCTTGGAGCGTAAGCTAGTACGTCGGCTTCTAGGTTGTTCTTTTTGTGTTGGCGGATTAAGAGTCCGGTCCCACACGTTAACACACGGTAGGCTATTGGATTTTTAAAATTGACTTAAATGAGCTGGGCTGGGCTTTACTAGTTGCTTACGTATTTGGGCTAGATTAATGCCAGTGGCCCACAAAATGTTTGTCACACAAATAGATCACTTAATGGTTTTTGTAAATTTAGAAGCCAACAATGTTTGGAAAACATGTATAGATTAGATATAAAAGTAATCAAGACATGACATGAGTACCAAATTTCCCCCCTTTTTTTTGTGGTAGACCTTTGCTACCAACCATATTGTGAGATCTGATTTCTTTTTTTATAGATTTTATTATTTTACGAATCTATAACTTATAATAAAAGAATTGAGTTTTTATGAGGTGGCATTCAATGGAGGCTTCAACCCTCCATTGAATGTGTCATGTGGCACTTTGAGGTGATAGTATTGAATTTATTATTTTAACAATATGTTTTTAATCTATATAAAAATTAAATAAATTGAGTTATTTTAGGAAAAAGAATTTAAAAACAAATTTAAATTTTTCTCTTTTATGTTTTCTTCCATAATTTTTAAACGTTAATATCTTTTATGTACGAGATTTTTGAAAGAAAAAAATTAAACCAAATTAACGAACGTTTTATTATCTTTCCAACGAGTACCATAGTGCTATATAAAAAACGGAGAAAAAAACGACTATTTTTTGTGGGGTTTCGTTCATACAGGAAAAAAAACACAAAGTGTTCAGGTTAATCATTAATCATGTTTTTCTTTTAAACCAGATTCTTATCTACGATGTTGAAATTCTGCCCAATCGTCATGCTATCATTGGAATTTTACTTTTCTAAAGATAGATAGGTATACTTCATCAATAGAAACTAGGAGAAAGAATAATGCAACACTGCAACACATGGTGTCACCTTATAGCAAGGTTATTTTTTTATTTATTTAGTTACAAGAGTAATAATTATTACTATTAGTATTAGTATTATTAGAATGCTTATGTTTTTCAACGCCGGGACGCTCCCGGGATAAAGCTAGTATATAAAATATAATAAAATAAATGTGTATGTTATTCATGTAGAGTGAAGATGAATCAAGGATTTTGAGCTATTTATCTGTATGTGTAAACTTTACTGAACCGTGTTCAATTTAAATCCCATACATGTCGGGCTTAATTTGGAACCAAATCGGAAACTCGCTCTGGACATGGCCAAAGCAACAGTCCACAACTTTTGGACCCTAGTTCACTAGTGACTTTTTTTTGTATATAAATAAAGTTTTATACCCAAATCTCCTTTTTTTTTTTTGTAAAAAGAAGTATATATTGTTAACAAAAGAATATAATGAATATGATTGTAATGGTTGTAAGTCGAACATCCAAAGTAAACTTTGCCCAATTGTAAAGACAAGGAATACAGAATACTACCCTTTTATTTCTATAAGGTTTAAAGCTCATTATCTTCCCCATTTTTGTTGAGCTTTTGTTAAACATGTCCAAATATGTCCGTTGATTAATCTTTTGTCTTATTTATATGTCGCGGTGACAATATGGGACTAATTAATTTTTTTTAATTTAAATAGTGTATTGTATTCAGTTACAAATAGTAATTATACTATATTATAAAAGTATTGACAATACTTTTTAAGATGTGATCATGTTTATGGATTGGGTGACTGTAATTTCATAACTATAAAGAAGCAAATTTCGAGGAAAATACGTCTCCCATAGGAGATAGGAAAACACACTCTTCCATACATGCAACCCAACAACATTACAGATTACGCAACAAAACCAAATCAAACTAGAAAAATACACATTTACATACAAACACACAAGTAGCCTCTTCTTATTCGAGAAGTAGTAGTGGTGGTGATAAAACCGTTAACCCAAGGATAATAGTCAAGCTTGAAGCCATCATCATGATTTATAATAAGGCCTTACTTATACAAATTGTAACTCCCGTTCATGTATTGAGCAAACTCAGAAGCATATGCAGTTCCTTTGTATGCCTTGTACTCATTCCACCACTTCATTAAACTACTTCCATCAATGAAAATATCAGGTGATACTGCGTAGTTTTCGATCTCACCCATCACATAAGCCTCAAATTCCTCCAACCTCTGCTCGTTGTCGGTTGACCCTCCATTCACCAAGTCTGTTAGCGAAATCAATGCCTCCTCCACATGCGCCCAGAAACAAGAATCCTCGGTAAGACTAGCAACCGTGTTCCTTTTTGTATCACTTGCTCTCGAGTCCTTCTTGTCTTCATCTGACCACTTCTCTAACAACTTATAGTGGTCTGATCTACTCATTATATAGTTTGTGTTGCCACTTTTGTAGTGATCGGCTATCTCCAGTGGCTCGACTATCCTCCGGTAGTTGGTCCCACCATAGAGCCAACGCTTACGCAACTTGGCACCTTCTTTTTGTGGCATTCGATCCTTCTCTTCAACAGTCTTCTTCCAATACTTGGTAAGATCACGTTGACGCTTCAAAATTTCTTGTTGTGTCACAATTTCTTCTCTGGTTTTCGCATTCTTGTAGGCATCATAATAACCACCTTTCGATTTCTGTCCCTTCATATACCATTCCATATACGTCAAATTTATCTTCATATCATTTAGCTTCTTAGTAGGATCATACGCACTCGCTACATTCTTCTTTCTAAACATATCTGTGTGTTTCTTTTCAATTTTCCCAATTTGATCAATCCTTATATCATTCAACACACCGACTTCCTTCAATTGCAATGTGATTCCCGCCCTCAACAAATTCGAGTTAGATTCGCCCAATTCAGAAACCCCACGATGCAATACCTTCCTTCTGATTGAATTCAAAACATTCATATAATCATAAATTTGCATGTTACCTTCATGTGTAAACTTATCTAGAACTAGCAAGATCGAATCCTGATCTTCAAACGCCGTGTGACCACCTGACTCTATACAAAACAGGAAAGTACCAAAGGGCTTATGCAGAGTCTTTGATGAGAAAAAAGTTGCAACAGGATCCTTGTTCGCAACCACATTCAGAAAACTGTATTTCCATTGTGGGCGTTCCGCGATTGCACGCTGCAGATCCTCATCACCAACAAGAGGGCAACCGAAAGTTATGCAAATTGGCCTTTTGGTATTCTTAGAACCATTTGATTCTTCCACATCTATGGCATGGTACAGCCGCAGAGCGAATAGAATGGCAGGGTATCCCCGAGCCCCGATCCAGTTATGATCAATGGGGCATGAGTATGCTGAAAAACAAGATTTAACAACTAGTTAAAGACCGATTTCCTATCCTTTAAAGTTGCACTAATTTTAACGTTATTTTAATAATTTCGTGAAAATAACGTTAAAAACGACGGACGGTTAATCATGCATCATGTGGTGGTGTTGATAGCCAAAAGACAACGGGCACATGCACCAATCGGGCTTGTCCCGATTGTTAATGTGCCTTATGTCAAGGCTTGATACAAAACCACTATCGAGTTGGGGGTCTCACTGAAAGCAGTCTCTCTATTCCCATGGGGTAGATGTAAGGCTGTCTACATCTTACCGTCCTCAGACCCTCTCTTAGATTTGCTATTAGTGAGATTAATTGAGTATGATGATGATGATGATGATGATGATGATGATGATGATGATGATGATGATGATTAAAATGGCATAGTATCATAGACTGATTTTGATCTTGATATTATCCAGATATGTTATAAATAAACACACACATTAGTTAATAATATATACCTGATTTTCCTCTACTTTGAGGTCATCACCAAGCTGCTGAAACAACTCAACAGCAGCTTCATTGATTGAGAACGAAGAGTTGACTTTTGTTGCCATGAAGTCAACGCCTTGTAGACCCTCAGATGACACTAAGTTAAACTCACCGTTAAGAAATCGTTGTGTATAATCAGGGGAACATGAGTTGAAAGCCAAAACATTGTTACCAGAACGAGTGATGTGAAGTTCATAAGCCAAAGTTGTCTCTAAAATTGCTCGATAGGCATTTGGAATGACATCAATGCTACCAAGAAACTTGCCTAGCTCCACTTCACTGTTAAACCTGAGAGATTTGGGTGGATCAAAACAAGAATTTATTAGAGGCTATATCTAGAAAATTAACTTGAAAACAGTTTTCATATGATTGTATATAGTAAATGAAACTAAAACGTGTACATGATTTTGCTCATAGTTCTTCTTGATTTCTTTCCAATGTATTGGGTGTTTTTTTTTTCCGTTTTGATGTTGAAGAAGATGGAATGGGTACTTTTATAGATTCGTTTTGGAAAGTGCCTAGTAATTTGTAAACATTTTCAATGAATATTCGTGGTGATTGGTTAATGCATTGCAGTAATTTTTTTTTTTTTTTTGTTTATTTGAAAAGTCTTGGTCCATTGTAAAGTCCTCGTGGTTGTTTTTATTTATTGAGACAGTAAAGTGATGATTTCAATAATTCCTTTTAACGGCCAACAAATCAATCCTGACCACTCTTGAAGTATTCACTGAACAAAGAAGTACATCGAGAGTAACCCGGGTCTACCAATAATTTCACACCAGTTCTCGGAGAAAATCCTCCGCCCAAAGGCCCACTGCGGTAAAACCCGGCCCACCAGCAACATTTTGATGCCGATAGAACTCGAACTCTTCACCTCCCATAAGGAAAGCAAGAAGGGTGTTACTCCACCATAAGAGGATTGGCTGATTTCAATAATAAGTGTACGTAGTCGAAATCTATGGAAATCTAAAGGACATGATTCTTGTATCACATGATAGATTTTTAAGCTAGCTCTATGTAATAAGAGAGTGAAAGGGAAATGGGATGTGTTTTAATCATGTTTTGGTCGACAAAAATAGCACTTTATTTGTGAATGTTATTTATTTATTTTTTTAACGGTCAACAAATCAATCTCAATTACTTATGAAGTACCTACTAGACAAATGAGTACTTCTAGAGTAACCCGGGTCCACCAATAATTTCACACCAGTTCTCGGGGAAAACCCGCCGCCCGAAGACCCACTGCGGTAAAACCCGGGCCACTAGCAGCATTTTGATGCCGGCAGGACTCGAACTCCCCACCTCTCATAAGGAAAGCAAGGAGGGTGTCACTCCACCATAAATGATCGGTGGATCTTTGGAATGTTGTCAATGGTAGCGACACCAGGCCTCCAGCGAATGATATTAATGGGGCTATGGGAAAGTGGCAGATCAAAGCAGGGAAACCTATGTCCTGCCTCAAAACAACTGTAGAAGAAGATGTCATGGATCACACTCAAGACTCGGAATATCCGAAGCAAGCATGGGACACACTTGAAAGCTTGTTCTCGAAGCGGGACGATGCACAGTTGCATATGTTAGATGGAGAATTGATGTCGGTGTCGCAAGGGGACCTTTTGATTCCTCAATACTTTCAGAAGATTAAGAACCTTTGCCGAGAGATTGGAGAACTCGATCCTCAATCAAAGGTAAGCAATACACGGCTAAAGCGAATACTAATTCATGGTTTAAATCCAGAATACCGAAGCTTTGTAGCTGCGATGCAAGGTTGGGCGAACCAACCTAACATCACGGAGTTTGAAAATCTCCTTGCGGGGTAGGAGTCTTTAGCAAAACTCATGGCAGGAACTTCAATTAAACCTGATGAAGATAAAGCCTTGTATGCGGAAAAGGGCAAAGGTCGAAGCAAACCTTGGCAATCAAAGTATAAGAAACAAGACCGAAAGAGGCAAGATGATGACAAGAAAGGGAAGTCTGTGCAAAACGAACAGGAGACAGAGAAGAAGGACAAGTCATTTAGAAGCAAGAAGTTCCCATATAGATGTCACAATTGTAATCGACGAGGGCACATGGCTAAAGACTGCCGACAACCAAAGGAAGAAGGAAACGTGGCCACCCAAGAAGAAGAACCTTGAGAGATGGAAGCCTTGGTGGCAAAAGTAGAAGAAGATGTAGCTCTAATAGCTACGGTTCAGCCAATTGACAACCAAGGAGAATGGATCCTTGACTCGGGATGTTTGACCATAAAGCCAACGCTTACCCAAATTGGAACCTTCTTTTTGTGGCATCTGATCCTTCTCTTTAACAATCTTCTTCCAATATTGGTTAAGACGGCCTTGATGAACTACAATTTTTAGTTGGCCCTCGATTTCATCTCTTGTCTTCCCATTGTTCTTGTAGCACTCATAGTAACCCCCCTTTTGATTTGCTAGTCTTCATGTACCATTCCATATATGTCAAACTTATCTTCATTTCATTTAGCAATTTTGTAGGCTCATAAATTCACCTTTGTTTGATTCACCATTTTCCTAATTTGATCATTTGATATCTTATCCAAAACACCGACTTCCCTCAATTGCAATGTGATTCCCGCCCTCAACAAATTCAAGTTGGATCCGCAAAATTCAGAAACCCGTGGTACAATGCCTTCCTTCTGATCAAATTCAAAACGTTCGTATAATCATAAACTTGTAAGTTACCTGTATTTGATTACTTAATGGCATCTAGAACCAACATAACTGAATCTTGACCTTCAAACGCCGTGTGACCACCTGATTCACTGCAAAACAGGAAAGTTCCAGTGGGCTTGTACGAGGTAATTGATGAGAAAAAACAAGCAATCAAATCTTTGTTTGCAACCACATTCTGAAAACTGGATTTCCATTGTGGACGTTCATCAATGGCACTTTGGAAAGCTTTATCACCAACAAGAGGGCAACCGAAAGTTATGCAAATTGGTCTCTTGGTTTTGATCTTAGAACCGTTTGATTCTTCCACATCTATGGCATGGTGCAAGCGCATAGTGAATGGCAAGGTATCTTCCAAGACCCGATCCAGTTATGATCAACAGGGTATTTATATGCTGAAAAACAAGATAAACGAATAAGGACCAATGTTACACTTCATCCTATTGGGCTATCTAGATTTACAATGAATAATCACACACGAACATGTACCTTTTTTTACTGCTCTATTAGGTCGATACTGAGCTTCTAAAACAGCTCAATAACAGCTTTGTTAACTTTTTTGGGAATAAAGATATCTTTCTTATTGGAGACCGAAGAGTTGATACATCTGTGTTATCAAACCATCCATATCAATCCCAAGACAATCATCAAAAACCACTGATTCACCCCCCCCCCCCTTCCTTTTCAAACTCTTCATGCTTATCATCCACACCCAAGTCGATACACCCTATGTCGGACTCTTCACCATCCTCCATCACTGGTCCAGCTTCATCCTCTTCCAAACAATCTTCCCCATTAACATTTTTCCTTCCCTGTTCCATGTTACCTCTGGAATGTGCAGCTTTAGATGTTTGAAGGATGATGTCGTTAAGGTTGAAGGGGTCAGACTCCACCTCCACATTTGGTCAGGTAAAGAAATATTATGGGCTTGAAATATTTTTCTTTTTCACTTGTGTTTGGGCCTAATAGTAACATACGACAGCCCACCTGGAGACTCACCACCTTTGGCCCTATCCGGATTAACTGGCTTATCCTGATTATTTAAACTATTTTGACTTTCCACAAGCTGTGGGTCCACTTTGCTTGACACATCCTCGGAAACACATCTATTGGAGTCGCCATTCTTTGTAAACACATAATTATTATCACCTTTATCCATGTAAACCCCATTATCTGTAGCCCCTTTGTCTTCCACAGCCTGTTCACCTTCCTCACCGACTTAAACTATTTTTGACTTTAATTTAGAAACAGCGGAAGGAGACACTTCCGGCAACGCAGCTTCCAGGAATGCCAGTGCCCATTCTTCCCCAACTTCTTGGATTCTAAAAACAAAAGTATGTCCCTTCCATAGAACTTTGAATTGTTGATCCACCGAATCCACCGAGTTAACTATAATCGCCATTTTACTAGACACCAAACTAACATCATCAACGTAAGCAATAGATCTTGCTATTAGTTTACCGCATCTTTCCCCTATCTTGATAAGAACGTGACGATCCCATAAACAAATCGGTACCCCTGTGACTCTTATCCACGCCACCCTGTCGAACGCTGGGGCATTCCCATCCCACAAATACAATCTGGAAAAGTATTCCGACCAAAACTCGTAATGAGAATTTAGAAAATCTTCTGCCGCTTCTCTAGAACTAAACTTCAGGAGAACCTTTAAGCCTCCAATGTATCTTAGTTCAAACCCCAAATGCCAAACCATAGAAAGAATCCCTAAGAGATTATCTAGTATCACCAAGTCTTTTACTTCACCAATGAATGAGTTGAATTCCCAAACCTTTCTAGCATGCGCTACAACTGGAGGGAGATCGATGACTGTTCCAGCTCTGGCCTCAGCTCTTACACCAGTGAGAACATTTTTAAAAGAGCCTGACAGTTCGTTAGACCTCTGATTCTCAACTGTATTGTCGGCTGGATAGAACACCCAGTTTATCAACAATTGACGAGCTTTTCTCAAGATTCTGCATGCTAACTCTGTTGTCGTCCTTGCTAAACTTGGCAATGGTTATTGAAAGAAGCGTCCCGTTAATAGAAACCCTTGGAGCCTCATCAACCAATCCTCCACCTCCCGGACTCCAGTAAATCTAAAAAAACCAAACCGATTTCCTCCTCCGTCTCTCTTTCGTGGGATGAAAACATTGTCCAGCAACTCAACATGTTGAAAGGCACGCCATAACCTTTCTCCTAAACAATCAACGGGAAGATTGGTTACGAAAAAGGTTGTAGACCCTGTCGTTCTTCACTTTTCTGAAACTTCTTCTCCTTCAACTTATTTTTCTTTCTTAACATAGGCTGCCAACGTAAATCTCCTTTGTATTTGTGTTGTGTTATCCTTGCTTGTTCTTCTACTTTCCTGCTCCTGAGCTCTTGAAGGTCTTCAACGATGGGGCCGGAACCCCTGTTGTCTCTTCGCCTCCTCATGCTCCTTGTTGGTTCAACTTTTTTTTCCCAATCAACAGCTCACTAAACATGGCACGAACAATTTAATTGGTTAGTTTAACTTTAGTGAATTAATTGATACATAATATGTGTAAGGATCTAATACAAATAAAATAAACATAAAAAATGTGCGAAGCAAAGGAAATGAAAAGGTAAACCAGTGGAAAAGATGTAAATAAGAGAGCATCATGAATTGAACTAAACGAATACTTATTCTACTTATATGTAGCATAACTGATTGTATAAGAAGAATGATTCGCTACTAATAACTATAGTAATTCATCATACCTAAAACTAGATTAACTACGATACATGCTTTATTATACAAAGTTGACAATATTTACTATTTTGCCACCACAAGATTTGTTAGTTTAATTCAATTTGTAAACTTTGTACATTTAGTTCATCTGTACTGAAACCTGACTCTGTAGAATATAGAACACTAGCTTTTATCCGGGAATGTCCCGGGTTGAAAAATATAACCATTCTAATAATACTAATACTAATAGTAATAATTATTACTCTTGTAATTAAATAAATAAAAAAATAACCTTGCTATAAGGTGACACCATGTGTTGCAGTGTTGCGCGATTCTTTCTCGTAGCTTCTCTTGATGAAGTATACCTATCCATCTTTAGAAGAGTAAAATTCCAATGATAGCATGGCGATTGTGCTAAATTTCAACATTGTATATAAGAACATGGTTTAAAAGAAAAAACATGATTAATGAATAACCTGAACACTTTGTGTTTTTTTTCCTGTATGAACGAAACCCCATAAAAAATAGTCATTTTTTTCTCCGTTTTTTATATAGCACTATGGTACTCGTTGGAAAGATAATAAAACGCTCGTTAATTTGGTGTAATTTTTTTCTTTAAAAAATCTCGTATATAAAAGACATTAACGTTTAAAAATTAATGGAGGAAACATTAGAGAGAAAAATCTAAATTTGTTTTTAAATTCTTAAAGAGATTAGGGTTAGATAAGTGTAAGAGAATGGATAAAAACAAAATAAAAAAATAAATTAAAAACTCTCACCTTAACGTGCCACATGGCACATTTAAAGGAGTGTTGAAGCCTCCATTGATTGCCACCTCATCAATATTCAATTCTTTTATTATAAGTTATAGATTATAGATTATAGATTGTTTTAGGTGTTTAGTGTTGAGAAGTAAATTAAGGAAATTCCTTTTTATGCGCTTTATCTAAGACCATGTGTAGTGGGGGCTTTATATATAAAGCCCCCCTTCCTGATTGGTCCACTTGGCTGCTGAGTCAGCATGGAGAGAGAAACTGAAAAAGGGGTGTAGTTGTGGGGCTTTATATATTAAGCCCCTGTTTCTGATTGGGCCACGTGAAATTTTTTTTTATTCTTTTAACTCAAAATAATTAAAATATAAGGAAAATAAATATAAAAAAATTACAAATAATATTAAAAACACACAACTAATATTAATTAAATTCAAAAAAATACAAATTTACTACTAGAAAACTAGGCTATAGTCACCACATTTTCGACCACATAACGGTAGCAATTGCTCTGTAGCTACCATTTTGCAACCGAGAATGCGGTAGCAAAAACACCCATGTCTGTTGCCCTAATGTCACCAAATAGCTACCACTATTGTATTTTGCTACCATATTTTTGTCACCACGAAAACGGTTAAAATTATTGCTACCGCTCCTACAATGTTTTAGGAAGGACTTTTGCTACCGTTTTGGTACCATTTATCCACCGATCTTGCCACCATTTAAACACCATTTTATTGAAAAATTACACCTTTTTTTTGTAACCGTTTTGGTACCATTTAGTTTGCAACCATTTAGTCACCGCTTTCATTAAGAATTTACTACCATTTAGCTACCACTTTATTGAAAATTTGCTACCATTTAGCCACCACTTTCATTAAAAATTTGCAACCATTTTAGCCACCACTTTCATTGAAAATTTGCTACCATTTAACAACACTTTCATTGAAAATTTGTTACCATCTAGCTTTTCTACATGTTTTGTTTTCCTGCTTTATTAATTCAATTACATTTCAAGAAAACTATATTATATAAAACAGCAAAATAATACAAAATCTCAAATTATATAAAACAAATTTGTTACAATTTTTCCAACTTTAAAATCATATAACAGACTCTAATAGAAACATCAAATAACCAAAATTATCCATGAAAAACTTCAAAACATTCATGTCTAAGTGTTTATAGCCTATTTTCGACCCGTATCTTTTAACATAGCTTCAATTTGTGCAATTCTATTGTGCATAGCCTCTTTATCCGCATTATCCTTTTCTTTTTCAGCCACCAATCCCGCAATAATTCCTTTGAACCTTTCTTTATCTTTATCTTTATCTTTTTCCTTAACAAGCTCTTTGATAACCAAATTCAACTTTTCAATCTACAAAACAAGCAATGAATGTAATCAAGAAGTTGGAATTAACAAAAACTAATAACAGGTCAAGTGAGTTTCACAAACCAAACCAAACAAATACAATTATAGGAAACAATTCAAATGCATAAAGGTAGACTATGTTTTACCACAGGTAAATATAACTTCTTACAAATAAAAGGAAGAGAGAACCTAGGGCTGCAAACAAGTCATAGTTGAATTGAGCAACTCAAGCTCCCTCAAGTCTTTCATTGAGCTCGAGTTCAATCCTAAAGAATAGCTCAAAATACAATATATATATATGGATAAAAATATGTTTTTGGTTAACCCAACCCAACTCATTTGTTATTTATAATTATAAAAAATAGATAAACCAGCTCATGTTAGAAAACCCGCCCAATTTGACCATTTCGCCACGTCTAGTCAAGAGTTCTAGTATATTACTTGAGTGTTGCGACATTCATAGTATGAAGATAAATGACAAATCCAACCACAATCTGCAAAACATATTAAACATGGATGAGAATTGAGATTGCAATAGGTAAACCAAGATTCTTACTAACCTTTCTCCAAGGGCCTGATTTTATTGAGGAAGGTATATGGTTTTCACCCTGTAGTAGTATGTTTACACGGACAACAAAAGAGTAAGCAAACAAGCAGAAAAGGAAATTAGATAAACAATTAAAAATTACAGTGGTTTTCAGAACCGAACCGAAACCAAACCGTTCTTGGCAGCGGCTCATTTTCTAGTGGTTTCATGGGTCTGGTTCCAAGGTTCCATATATTGGGTCGCTAGGTTGGTTTGGGCTACTGTATAACCGATCTCCATATAAACATAGTAGTTTGTCACAAAAATAGAACATGTAGAAATAAGCCTTTTGTTATTTAAAAAGCCTAACATTACTATAGACCACATCAAAGATGAATAACAAAAGATAAAAAATCACAATACCATCTTGAAGTCGGATCTGCTGTTCCATAGCTTGCAAACAAAACTATAACTCGTTGTTTTAACTCGTGAGCCCGACGGAATCCCTCTGTAAGACAACACAAAAATGAACTGCGTGCAGAAAAAAAATTAGCTAACAAAGTCGACCTACAATGTTAATTTTAAAAACTTGATTAATTTTCAATTTATAATTAACTCCATATAATATGTTTTTAATAACATCACCGAAGCATTGGATTATAAAACACACATATCATTCGATAAATTTACTAAAGACAGTCTAAATCTATTTTCTCCTTAACGGACTTGACATTCCTTTGTAGGATTCACTGTCTATAGCTTCGTGAACACAGGTGTATGTGTTATGACAAACTGCAAGACTGGCATACACAATCATATTGTATGTTGTAATACCAATGAAAAGAAATTAGCAATTGTGATGCTGTAGCCAACGTTTTATGAACTAAAACTAATATAACGCACAAACCCCATAAAAGACATACAAAAAACAACTATTAAATGCAAGAAACCCTTTTGCACACATAAAGGCCCTAAAAATCAAGATTATAATAAAAAAAAACTCACACTTATCTCGTAGGGTAAAATAATGATGGCACATAATCAAAGGGGGATGATGCCACCGGACGATCTGAATAGTGAGCGGCGACGACAACAGACAGAATCGAGAGGAAATAGGGTTCGTTTTTCACTCTAACCAGAGAAGCCTTACCATAAACCACTGGCAGAACCCTCTCTCTCTCTCTTTCATTTCTATCACTTATGCGATAATACAAAAGAGTGGGAAGATGATGATTTTCTTTAATTTATGGGCTGATTTAAATTTCAAATTGGTCCTCTACCAGGTTCAAAATAGTTTCAAGAGAGAAATGAGCGGGAATTCAATAGTTTTAAGGTCGCTTTTAATATTTTGTGCTTAAAAAGCTTGTACACTAAGCTTCAAATCACGTTAAAAATTGTGTTAAATGACTATCCTGTCCTTCATATATGCATATTATATGATTATTGATTACTGATTATTGATATAGTATAGATATGTTAATTTCTTAGCAAAATACATGCATTGTATATGATTTATTGATAAGTATTATGAGTAATTCTTAGCAAAGAGAGTTTGATATTTATTTAAAATTAAAATTTTAGAATCAATAATTTGATCGATGGCAACGATTTACTAATATCACGATAGCTTTTATGTATGTGTGAATGTGTGTGTTTTTATAAATATCTAACTAATTGACTATCATTGGGCCTAATTGACCATCATTGAGTCTAAGTGACAATTATTGGGTATACCTAACCATCATTGGGCCTAACTGACCATCGTTGGATGTAACTAACCATCATTGAGCTTATTGACCATCATTGGATCCAACTGACCATTATTGGTTTAATTAACCATCATTGGTAATAATTGACCATCGTTGTGCCTATTGACCATCATCGGGTCTAATTCACCATCATTGGGTCTAAATGACCATCATTGGGTCTAAGTGACAATGATTGGATCTAACTGACCATCATTGGGCCTAACTGACCACTAATGGATCCAACTAATGATCATTGGTTTAATTAACCATCATTGGATCTATTTGACAATCATTGGATCTAACTGACAATCATTGGGCCTAACTGACCATTAATGGATCCAACTAATGATCATTGGTTTAATTAACCATTATTGGATCTATTTGACAATCATTGGATCTAACTGACAATCATTGGGCCTAGCTGACCATCATTGAATCCAACTAACCATCATTTGTGTAATTGACCATCATTGGATCTAATTTACCATCATTGGATCTAATTGGCGATCATTGGTTACAATTGATCATCATCGGGTCTAATTAACTATAACTATCATTGGGTCTAAATGACCTTCATTGGGTTAAACTGACAATGATTGAATCTAACTGACCGTCTTTGAGCCTAACTGACCATCATTGGATCCAACTGACCATCATTGGATTCAATTGACTATCATTGGATCTAATTGATGATAAAATATTTATAGTTACCAGTTTTGTTTCTTCATTAAGTGTGGCTACTAAATGACACATTTTTTTTTGTAAGTGTGGCTAAAGGTTTCCAAAAGTTGTGTGTTTTGGTAACATGAATAAAAAATCGAACAAATATTGTGGCCATGGATCAAATTTGGCTACACTTTTCTAGTGTCGCTACTAATTGTCACATTTTTTTCCTAAACTGCGGCTAAAAGTTTTGAACTGGTGTACAATAGTCACATGAATAAGTAAAATGTGTGGCTAAAGGTAGGCTAGAAGGTTTGGAAAATGTGGCTAATGACCTTTAGCCACACGTTTAATTGAAAGTGTGGCAGGTTTAGAAAGAGTGTGGTTGTAGGCCTATTTTGGCGTAGTGTTAATTATCGTGGCTATTAAGGTAACAATTTAGTCGCAAAATTTACCACTGATTAGCTACCATATTTTTCATTACGCTTTATGAAATAGGTCTCTAAATTTGCTGCCCTAATGTGGTAATAATGTTTTTTTTATAAATTATTATTTTTTAGTTCTTTCTTATTATGTTTCTCACGAATTTACCACAAACAATAAACTGTGTCAAAATTTGCAATCAATTAGTTACCTTATCTTATAATACATATTTTGGTGTAAAATCGGTGGCTAAATTTGCTACCATTTTCTAGGTAGCAACTTTTGGTGACAATAGCCTAGTTTTATCGTGGCTAATATAGTAGCAATTTAGTCTCAAATTTTACCACTGTTTAGCTACCATATATATATGCATTACGCTTTAAGAAATAGGTCACTAAATTTGCTACCGCTAAGGTGGTCACAATTCAATAGGTTTGCTATTTTTTTAATAAATTATTATTTTTTAATTCTTTCTTATTATTTTCCTCACGAATTTACCACCAAAAATAAACGGTGTCAAAATTTGCAACCGATTAGTTACCTTTTCTTATAATACATATTTTGGTGTAAAATCGGTTGCTAAATTTGCTACCATTTTTTTAGGTAGCAACTTTTGGTGACAATAGCCAAGTTTTCTAGTAGTGAAATAATATTAAAAAACACACAAATAAAAGGCAAATAAATATAAAAAAAATTACAAATAATATTAATTTTCATCTTCGCTTTCATCGTACTCTTCTTCTTCTTCATCATCACCTTCCTCTTCACCTTCTTCTTCATCTTCGCCTTCACCTTCGCCTTCATTTGGAATATACCGAACCGACCACGCATGTTGGACCAAATCCGCCGTTAACTCGTCATGTGCTTCAAGGTCACGAAGTTCATGTGCGTTTTGTATTCTTTCTTCCACATTGGCTTGCGGTAGATCTTGAACGGCTTCCGGTACATAATTTTGGCATATCGCTTTACCTTCATCTTCTAATATCATATTATGCATGATTATACATGCATACATAGCATCTCGCAGCTTGTCTGTGGTCCATACACGAGCAGGATTTCTTATGTAATGCCAACGCTGTTGAAGAACCCCAAAACATCTCTCTATGTCCTTCCGCGCCGCCTCTTGAACCTGTTTGAAGTGTGCCCGTTTTTCATCGTACGGGTTACTGAAGGTCTTAGCGATAATGGTATACCTCGGATATATTCCGTCAGCCAAATAGTATCCGTGTGGGTAGTAGTTTCCATTAGCATAAAAACACGCCTTTGCTGCCCTGCCAGAAATGAAATCCTCAATAATAGGCGATCCCTCAAAAATGTTTAAGTCGTTGCATGAACCCGCAACACCAAAGAAGGCCGACCAAACCCAAAGATCGACTGAAGCCACCGCTTGAAGAATAATTGATGGTCCTTTTTGGTCACCACGTGTGAATTGACCTCGCCAAGCGGTTGGGCAATTATACCAACGCCAGTGACGACAATCAATGCTACCCAACATTCCTGGTAACCCATGTTCATTGTTATGCACCTCGTAAATTTTCTGTAAGTCGTACCAAGTGGGCCTTCTAAGATACCGGGCTCCGTACAACTTTATTATTCCTAAAAAATTAAATACAAAAATATATAAAAAAATTGATCTAACTATATATAAAAATATATAAAAAAATTGATCTATATACAAAAATATATAAAAAGGTAAATGAATTTGCTTTAAAAAAAAGTGATGTACCTTGGCAAAAATACTCCAAAAAATCGCGTGTTGTTTTCTCGGCCATTTTTAAATACTCGTCGTTGATATCCGTCGAGTTGCCGTAAGCGAGTATACGCAGTGCCGAGGTGCACTTTTGAATAGACGTGAATCCCATAATCCCCCTAGCATCCGCTTTTTGTTGAAAGTAAGGGAACGCGTTCTCCAAATCTCCGGATATACGTAGAAATAAACGTTTGCTCATCCGGAAACGATGCCTAAACATCTTTGGGTCGGGGTAAGTCGGGTTTTCATCGAAGTAATCCTTCATCAATCGAGCATTTGCCGAAACCCGATCTCGTTCGTAATACTGCCTACTTTGTTTTGGTGTAGTGGTAGACGCACTAGTTTGTTCCATATATCTCGACGCAAGCGCACTCGTAACCGCATCTTGCTCCAAGTCTTCGTCTGTCGAATCACCCTCGTCGGCTAGAAACTCTTTATAATATTCTCTCGCAACAGATGATGACGCGGGGGAACCCATTTTTTTTAACTAGTGTTGTAATTTGTGTTTGAATATATGTGTTTTGTGTGTGTATATTGTATTTTGTGTTTGAATATATATTTGTGTTAAATATTTGTGTGTTTTGTATATATATATATAAAAAAAATAGCCGTTCAAATTCAAAGACAACGGTCATATGACCGTTTTTTCTGGCCCCCCCTCCACGTGTCCTCTTTTGATTGCGCATGTCATCTTCAATCCAGCGTTATAAACATAACGCTTGCCCCGGTTTGGTCTCTATAGCGCCCCGGTGTTCCGGTGTGGGGGGCGCTATTTTTTCAAAATTGGGTTGGGTAGCGCCCCACTACGGGCAGTCTAAAGAAAAAGAAACATGTAAACTTTTATTGGGAATCTATTATTGAAGACCCTGCAATTCTTTTCATCATATGATTCACCTTTGAAGTCTAATTAGTCTTCTTTTCTCCATATTTTTTCTTTCTTGATGAGTCATATGTCGAGTGTTATTAATGGTAGAGTCGGGATGACCTCGAGCTCTCCCTTTATGTGGAGAAGGCGCTTTCCCTTGATCGATACGCAGCTGAGATGACTTGCCAACGTTTCTTGTCCTGCAAGTAACAGTGACAATTGTGCGTTGGGTCACTCAACCTTAAATAACAGTGATAAAACTTTAGAATTAAGTTTTAAGACCATCTATAATGATCCTCATTATACTTGATTAACCTATTTTTTCATGTTTATCCCATTCCTCAATTTAGCGATATAATGTTTCACTTCGTAAAAATATTGCTGTATGGTCATACTATTTTGGCTAAGTGATAATAAGCCGTCTCCAACAGTTGTAACTTTGTATCATTCATCCTCGAGAACGTGGCTGGCATATCCCAAGCTTTCTTTCGATTCGTTAGCTCACAAATGTGTTCGAGCATATTTGGGCTACCTGATAATAAGTTGTCTCCAACATGATAGAAATCGGCCCTGTTCGCATACTATACTACTTGGTTATATAGGCTGATGATTATGTTGAGTATGCACAGCCATGTGCAGGGACTCGGTACAAGAAAAACAGAGGATGGGGAAGTTTGAGAGAATATGCAAACTTAATATTATTCCCACATAAACAAACTGATTACATATGAGGCTTTATATAGCCTTGGTTTAGAGCAGTTAAATAACCGCTAACATACTAACCGACACGTAACTAATAATAACAGACACATAACTGCTACTGTTTGTGCCTTTTAATTCTGCAGTTTGACTTTTCTGAAGTCAACTGTTTGACTTTCTAAATTAACATAATTTCTTGATTACTAAACTTCTAACACAACAGTTGTAACTTTTTATCATTCTTCTTCGAGAACAACGTTACTGGCATATCCCAAGCTTCCTTTGGAGCTGGCGTTAGTTCACAAATGTGTTCAAGCATCTCCTCTTCGACGGGGGTCTTTAAGACAAGCATTGTTTTTCCAACTTTTACCTTTCACGTAGTCGTTTCTATGTGTGTTGTAGTTCTGGTTATTAAGATTAATTTTTCAAGCCATGGCTACGAATTACACTTTAAAAGTGGAAATCGACAATATAGGTGTTGAAAATAAAAAGGTTAGTATTTGTCTATTTGATTAAAGTTCTATATTTGGATACTTATGATATTTCTTTGTTTGCATGTTATGCATGGTTTGGCTGGAGACAAAGTAAAAGTGTTGATTAAAGTCCAGTAGATTAGTCGAAGGTTTGGTCCGGTCCAAGATAAAGGAGTACAAGTCCAAGTTTAGAGTGGCCCAGTCAAGATAACGAAGCTCACACTCAGCCCAGTCTCTATTTGTCCGAGCCTATACACGAGCCTGCTCCAAGCCTAGTTGGCGATCCGGGTGGATAAAATTAAAGGACATGATCAAGTCAAGTTGTGTTTTCTTGACTTGATCTAACGGTTGTCGTAGCTTCGTGTGTGTTTCTTTCCAACCCTAGTTTACTGGCTATATAAACGTTGATCGTCTTCGTCTCTCAGTTTAGCCAGTCGTACTCTTTGTTTTTCATTATAGTTCTCTCACATCTCTGTACTGTGTGAACGATTAGGGTTGTCCAGCACTGATTCATCTCAATCAGTGTTTAGATATTGAGTCCTGTCTAGTTCTTGATACAGTTTATTGTTTTAGAGTTGTTTAGAGTTCTTTTGTATTTCTTTTGATTCTGTAATAGTTTAGATCAAGAGTTTTGTAATCTTTTGATTATTTTGATCTATAAACTTGTTACTTTTATACCATTTGACATGGTATCAGAGCTCAGCTCTGTTTTTTCGTTTTAGACGCTTCCGTTTATTTTTTAGGGTTCTGGAAAGATCAGATCTCTTCCCATAGATCTGTGTCTTAGTTGTAGTGGTTAACAGATAGATCTTGATTCATAGATCTTATCTGTTTTTCATCGAGTCATCTGAAGATATAGATTTGGGTTTAGGATCTTGGATCTTGCTATAATCGGGTTGCTCTGGTGTGGAAAGGTTATCTCTGCTATTGGTTTAACTCTGGATCTGAAGTTAACCATCAGATCTAGGGTTTGGTAAAGAAATTGTGAAGCTGAACTGGAACTGGAGTGGTGGTCAAAGTTCTTGAGATTGATTACTTGCTCTCTGACTCAAAACCCTAAGTGAAGGTTTTGAGTTACGAGTTCTGGTGAGATCGTTCCATCTTCTTCTGATTAGTTTAGTTTTTTATCAGTCGAGTCTAGGAGCAAGGCCCGGGTTAGGAGGACCGGAATTGGCTCATTATCTGGTTGTGTCTTATTGATTGACTATTTGTTGATTGTTTTATTGTCTATCTTTGTCTTTGATCTGTGAGTGCCTGTGTGCTAGATCTACTAGGCTTATAAGACTCCCCTGTTAAGACATGGCCAGGCACCTTGAGTGATGAACCTGGTATCTTGACACTGACAGGGCTTCGTCTTTGTGTGCTTGTGACTGATTGATAGCTGTAAATCATTGTCTGCAATAAGAAACTGTTATTTGTTGTTTGCTGTGTATAATGGCTGATTCTAGTAGTGATTCTGGTGATGGTCGTCTTGGTGGTGTTACCTTAATTAGTAAGTTGGATTCTAGTGATCCTTTGTACCTACATGCTAGTGACTCTGCAAATTTGAATATTGTTAACATTAAACTAAAGGGCACAGAAAATTATACTGTTTGGTCAAATGCCATGATTCTGGCTTTACAAGTTAAAAATAAGCTAGGTTTTATTGATGGTAGTTGTGTTAAATCTGAGGATGATGATGTTTTAATGAGACAATGGGATAGGTGTAACTCAGTGGTGTTAACTTGGATTCTGAATTCCATATCAGAAGAGTTATACTTAGGTCAAGTATACTCCAAGTTAGCATCAGAAGTATGGAAGGACTTAAAGGATACATATAATAAAATAGATGGGTCTGTTGTTTTTGATTTACATTTAAAAATCAACTCCTTTAAACAGAATGGTTTAAATGTAGCTGATTACTATCATAAACTTAATGTAATGTGGAAACAACTTGATCAAATCTTGCAACTGCCTTCTTGTGTTTGTGATGCCTCAAAGGATTTTAATAACTATAATCATATGATCAAACTAATGCAGTTTTTAATGGGATTAGATGACTGTTACCAAAGTGTTAGAACCAACCTATTGACTAAAGATTCTCTTCCTTCGGTAAAAGAAGCTTTCTCAGTAGTGTCTAGAGAAGAATCCCACAGGAATTCTTCTAATGGTTCTAAAACTAGTCAAACTGTGAATTTTGTTTCAAAAGTAAATCAGTCAGTTGATGTTAGTAAAAGGAATGTTAGATCTAATCCTTTGTTAAAATGTACACACTGCAATAAAAATGGTCATAGTGTTGATAAGTGTTTTGAGATAATTGGTTACCCTACTTGGATGAGGTCAAAAGGTAACCAAAACAAGAAGACAGTTGCAGCTAATAACTCTACTGTTAATTCTAATGAGTCTTTCCCTTCATTGTCTAGTGAGCAACTTGCAAAACTAATGAGTTTTTTAAATGACAAATCAAGTGAAGTTGCTCAGAATTGTAATGTGATAGGTAGTTTCTTTTGTGCTTCTTCTGTTAGTTCAAATGTGTATTGTTTTGTTAGCTGTAATGGGGTACTGAAAGGGATTGGGTGGATATGTGATTCAGGTGCAAATGAACATATGGTAAATAATGAAAAGTTTTTAAGTGACTATGTTGATGTGTCTCAACTAAATATAAGAGTTAAACACCCAAATGGAACATTTGCTTTAGTAACTAAAATTGGTACTTTAAAATTAGCTGATGGTGTTACTTTGCAAGATGTTCTAGTTGTTCCTGAATACACTGTAAATCTATTATCTGTTCATAAGTTAGCCAGGGATAACAAGTTGTACATAGGTTTTGATGAACAAAATTGTTATATCCAGGATTGATCAACCAGGAAAACCCTGGTGACTGGTAGACAAATGGATGGTCTTTACATGTGTGGGAATGCTTGTCTGTCTAATAAGGTGTGTTTAGATAATAAGAAGTTGTATTGTTTATGGCATGCTAGGCTAGGACATCCCTCGGATCAGGTTGTAAATGTTTTGAAAAACAAACTTAGTTTGTCAAAAATTGACAATTCTGATCCTTGTGAGGTGTGCTTCAGAGCTAAGCAACACAGGGAACCTTTTCCTTTAAGCCAACATAAAACAATAAACTTAGGTGATATCATCCACTTAGATGTTTGGGGACCTTATAGGGTTCCAGACACGGAAGGAAATAAATATTTCCTAACCTTAGTGGATGATTACACTAGGGCTGTTTGGGTATGTATGATGAAACATAAGACAGAAGTTTTTGAACATGTTGTAAGCTTAGTTAATATTATTGACACTCAATTTAAAAAGAGAGTAAAAGTGTTTAGGTCAGATAATGGAACTGAGTTTGTTAATAAACAGTTCAAAGATTTTTGTAGTTCAAAAGGAATCATACACCAAACAACCTGTGCCTATACACCTCAACAGAATGGTGTTGTTGAGAGAAAGCATAGGCACTTGCTCAATGTGGCTAGAGCTTTATTGTTTCAAAGTTATTTACCTGTTCGGTTTTGGTCTGAATGTATTCTTACTGCTGCTTATCTAATTAATAGGACTCCATCATCTGTGCTAGCTGGAAAAACTCCTTATGAGTTAATGTATGGTTTTGAGCCTTTCCTTGATCATTTGAGAATATTTGGTTGTCTGTGTTTTTGTACAGTGTTAAATGAATCAAACAAGTTAGAAAGTAGAAGTGAAAAATGTGTTTTTATAGGATATTCTTTTGAGAAAAAGGGTTATAAAGTTTTTAGTTTGGACAGTAAAACCATTTTGTTTTCTAGAGATGTAAAATTTTTCGAAAACTTCTTTCCTTTTAAAGAAAAAAGTGTTCATGAAAAATATGACTCAAATCCTTTTAAGAATGTCACTAATGAAAACTTTTTTGATTACTTTGAGGACACAGATTCAAATATCTCTGATGTAAATGATCCCAATGATGAGGGAAAGGATGAGTCTGGTCTAAAGCCAGAAAATTTAGAAGCAGGAACACACTGGTCCCAGCAATCAGGTTCTGTAGACAGAACCTCTAGTAGTAGGGCTGGGGGTTAGCAACCTAGCAGTGTTGGTCTAGAACCTGATAGGGCAGGGAGTGTGAATACTGCTAATGAAAACAACTTTGGTTCTGAGGGTGATACAGTTGATATCACTGAATCTGTTGTTAGAAAATCTGGTAGAGAAACTCATTTTCCTAAAAAATTTAGTGATTTTATTATTGATGGAAAAGTTAAGTATGGTCTAGATAAAGTAGTTAACTATTCTCACTTGTCTTTAGAGAGTCAATGCTTTGCTTCTTGTCTTGATAAAAGTATTGAACCTAGAAATTTTGTAGAAGCCTCTAAGGATCCAAACTGGCTTAAAGCCATGCAAGAAGAACTAGAGGCTTTACATAGGAACAATACTTGGGAGTTAGTTGATCTCCCTAAAGGTAGGAGTAAGATAGGTTGCAAATGGGTGTATAAAATCAAATACAAAGCCACAGGTGACATAGATAGGTATAAAGCTAGGTTGGTTGCCAAGGGTTTTAGTCAAAAAGAGGGTATAGATTTTGATGAAACATTCTCACCAGTAGTAAAGCTTGTTACTGTTAGGTGTATACTTTCCATTGCAGTAGAACATGATTGGAAAATATTTCAACTAGACATTAACAATGCTTTCCTATATGGTGATTTAAAAGAGGATGTTTATATGTCTATACCAGAGGGATTTACTGATAACAGTGTTACTAATAGTAATAAAGTTTGTAAATTGAATAAATCTCTCTATGGTCTAAAACAAGCACCAAGAATGTGGAATGCCAAATTAGTTACTGCTTTAAAGGAATTTGGTTTTATACAAAGTAAATGTGACTTTTCAATGTTTGTTAAGAAAGCAGATTCTGTGTTTGTTGTGTTACTAGTTTATGTTGATGATATATTAATTACTGGTAATTCAGTTGATGAGATTGAGAAAGTTAAAACTGCTATTAAAACAAAGTTTTTAATAAAAGACCTTGGTGAACTAAAATACTTTCTAGGAATAGAAGTTGTTAGGTCTGATCAAGGATTGTGTTTGTCACAGAAAAAGTATTGTATAGAGTTGCTCAGTGAATATGGTATGACTGGTTGTAAGCCTGTGAGCAATCCTATTGAACAAAATCATGTACTAACAAACATGATTATTCATGACAATTCCCCTCTTGATAACATAACAAGTTATCAAAAACTTGTTGGTAAGTTAATTTACTTATCACATACAAGACCTGATATTGCCTATACTGTTCACTTTCTTAGTCAGTATATGCATAAGCCTTGTGTTAATCATTTTAAAATTGCTATGAGATTGTTAAGATATCTTAAAAATGCTCCAGGCAAAGGAATTTTGTTTACAAAGTCCAAAAATGATAAACTAAGTGCTTTTGCTGATTCTGACTGGGGAAAGTGTATTGAGACTAGAAAGTCTGTTACAGGGTTTTGTGTGTTTTTAGGATCCAATTTGATTACTTGGAAGAGTAAAAAACAGTCTGTTGTGGCTAGATCTTCAGCTGAGGCTGAGTTTAGGTCTATGTGTGCAGCCTCTTGTGAAGTTATATGGCTTAAGGATATGTTGTCAGAACTGGGTATTTTGGTTCAAACTCCTGTTGAGTTGTTTTGTGATAATAGTGCAGCTATTGCTATTGCTGCAAATCCTGTGTTTCATGATAAAACAAAACACTTTGGTATAGATTTGTTTTTCTTGAGAGATTTAGTTACAAGTGGTGTAATTAAAACTGTCAAGATAGAGACCCAAAATCAGTTGGCTGACATCTTCACAAAGGGGTTATTGGTGTATCAACATGAAGATCTATGTACACGTATACAGATGTTTGACCCATTTCAGCAATCAAATTGAGGGGGGGTGTTGAAAATAAAAAGGTTAGTATTTGTCTATTTGATTAAAGTTCTATATTTGGATACTTATGATATTTCTTTGTTTGCATGTTATGCATGGTTTGGCTGGAGACAAAGTAAAAGTGTTGATTAAAGTCCAGTAGATTAGTCGAAGGTTTGGTCCGGTCCAAGATAAAGGAGTACAAGTCCAAGTTTAGAGTGGCCCAGTCAAGATAACGAAGCCCACACTCAGCCCAGTCTCTATTTGTCCGAGCCTATACACGAGCCTGCTCCAAGCCTAGTTGGCGATCCGGGTGGATAAAATTAAAGGACACGATCAAGTCAAGTTGTGTTTTCTTGACTTGATCTAACGGTTGTCGTAGCTTCGTGTGTGTTTCTTTCCAACCCTAGTTTACTGGCTATATAAACGTTGATCGTCTTCGTCTCTCAGTTTAGCCGGTCGTACTCTTTGTTTTTCATTATAGTTCTCTCACATCTCTGTACTGTGTGAACGATTAGGGTTGTCCAGCACTGATTCATCTCAATCAGTGTTTAGATATTGAGTCCTGTCTAGTTCTTGATACAGTTTATTGTTTTAGAGTTGTTTAGAGTTCTTTTGTATTTCTTTTGATTCTGTAATAGTTTAGATCAAGAGTTTTGTAATCTTTTGATTATTTTGATCTATAAACTTGTTACTTTTATACCATTTGACAATAGGAAATTACAATCACGCACACACACCTAAGCTACGAATTCCAATTTTAAGATAGGCATATATAACCCGGTTACATATCAACTAATTCAAAATTCAAATAAAACAATTAAATAAACTAGGAGCTTTATCTTTTGTTTTTCAAGAGTTTTTATAATTTAACAAGTGGGTGAGAAGTACAATCATAAAAAGCATAGTTTGAGTTACATTGGAGGGAAAAACACATTTTTCCACTTGCAATCCCACAACATGACAACGTTACAAAACCAAACCGAAGTTAAACTTACATGCAATCACACAGATAGTTCTTTATTTTCTTATTCTAGTTATCAAAACACACAAATAATATTTAAACTTGAGGCTATTGTCATGATGCCGATCAAATGGGCTTACTCATATGATTGGTATTTCTCGTTGTTCATGTATTGAGCAAACTCAGAAGCATATGTACTCCCTTTATGTGCCTTATACTCATCCCACCACTTCATTAAACTACTTCCCTTCATGAAAACATCTGGTGACACTGCGTAGTTTTTGATCTCACGCATCACATAGGCCTCAAATTCCTCCAACTTCAGCTCGATGTCAGCTGACCCTCCATTCATGACTAAGTGTCTTAACGAAATCAATGCCTCCTCAACATGTGCCCAGAAACAAGAATCCTCGGTAAGACTAGCAGCCTTATTCCGTTTCATCTCACTTGGTTTCGAGTCCTTGTCATCATCAAACCACTTCTCTAACAACTTAAAGTGTTCCGACCTATACTTTATATAGTTTGTGTTGCCGTTTTTGTAGTGTTCGGCTATGTCTAGCGGCTCAACTATCCTTCTGTAGTTGGTCCCACCTAATAGCCAACGAGTACGCAACTTGGTACCTTCTTTTTGTGGCATTAGATCCTTCTCTTCAACAATCTTCTTCCAATACTGGTTAAGAAAACGATGATGCTTCACAATTTCATGGTGGCTCACCATTTCATCTCTAGTTTTATCATTTTTATCATTCTTGTAGCTATCATAGTAGCCGATACCATTTAGTTTCTTTTTCTTCATGTACCATTCCATATATGTGAGACTTATCTTCATGTTGTTTAGCTTCTTCGTAGGCTCAATAACATTCTCTATATTCTTGCTTTTAATCATCTTTATTTGTTTCTTTTCCATTATCACAATTTGATCATTTGAAATATCATTCAACACACCGACTTCCTTCAATTGGAATGTGATTCCCGCCCTTAACGAATTCAAGTTGAATCCGCCAAATTCAGAAACCCCACGGTACAATACCTTCCTCCTGATTGAACCCAAAAGGTTCGTATAATCATAAATTTGCATATTACCTTCATTTGATAACTTCATGGCATCAAGAACCGGCATGATTGAATCTTGATCTTCAAAAGCTGTGTGACCACCTGATTCAGTGCAAAAGAGGAAAGTGCCAAAGGGCTTGTACATAGTATTTGATGAGAAAAAACTAGCAACGGGATCCTCCTTTGCGACCACATTCAAAAGACTGGATTTCCATCGTGGGCGCTCAGCGATGGCCCCTTGTAGAGCTGCATCACCAATAAGGGGGGAACCGAAAGTTATGCAAATGGGCCTTCTTGTTTTCTTAGAACCATTTGATTCTTCCACATCTATGGCATGGTGCAGGCGTAGAGTAGAAAGAATGGCAAGGTATCCCCCTAGACCGGATCCAGTAATGATCAACGAGCTATTTATATGCTGCAAAACCAATTTTACACCGATACTTAGGAACTAGTTTTCACTTGATCTTGAATCAATCTAGATATGCTATTAAATAAACACACATGACACATATATATACCTTATTTTCCAGCTCTTTGAGGTCGTCCCCGAGCTCCTGAAACAGCTCAACAACAGCTTTGTTAATGAAGAATGAAGAGTTTACTTTCGTGGGAATGAACTCAAGGTTCTCAGATGGAACTAAATCAAACTCTCCGTTAAGAAAGCGAGTTGTGTAATCAGTGGAACATGAGCTGAAAGCCAAAACATTGACTCCAGAACGAGTGGTGTGAAGTTCATAAGCCAAATTTGTCTCTGAAATTGCTTGATTAGCATCTCGAATGGCATCAATGTTGCCAATAAACTTGCCTAACTCAACTTCACTGCTAAACCTGAAAGTTTTTTCGAATCAAAAGAAAAAAAAGTTAATAATGGTGTTAGCTAGAAAATAATTATTCTATACAATAGATAGATGAAAATAAAAAGTACATGATTTTGCTCATCTTTGTTGTTGGTTTGTTGGATGTTTTTGTTGTTGATGTTGGAGATAATGGAATGGGACTTTATATAGATTTTTTTTTTGTAGGTACGTAGATATCACGATGGGATTGTCTCGTAATGCAAAGGAAATTTGTAAACATTTGCGACGAATGTTCGTGGTAATATATACTTGGTTAGCTTTCTGTGAAATGTCTTGGTTATAAAGTCATCGGATATGTCTTTATTCATTATATATAGACAATTATATATATTCTTATTAATGTTGATGATTTCGATAATGAGTGTTTAACAAGAGGTTCGTTGAAATTGATGTAAATCTTCATATGATAAATCAAATGCGATGTGTTTATGTTGTCCGAGACAATCGGATCAAACACAACCGAACGATATTTGAGGGACGAACCGTTGACTCTTTTTTTATTTAAACAAACGGAATAATTAATTATACTGAACTAATTATACTAATCCTACTAAAATACTTTTATCAATTCTATTCTAATACTAACTCACATAATTATCTCTAGTATTTTAATTAAATAAGATATTTCTAAACATTCAACTAATAATTAAATCTCTACTACATTATAAAGGAGGAGTGATGGCTAAATGTGTCCATATTGGCAAACTTAAGATGGCATTTGAAAAGTCATATGCTTTAACCCTCAAATGTCATATAAATCTTCCCCAAATTACCCTTAAATGCATTAAGATACTTGTACCATAATGCATTAAGATGCTTGTACCAACCATTTTCCATTATCCTAAGTTAGTCTTATGGACCATAGAAATATGCAAAGTTATATTTTTGTAACATATTTACATATTAAAATAATTCAACTAACAAAAAGATTAGATAGTGTATGAAAATAAAAAAATATCTACGACTTGGAAAAAACAATTTATTGTTTTTGGCTTGAGGAACGGAGATTAAAGAGTCCTTCGACCAGCCCTAGCCAGGAGCTTTGGTTAAAATGTTAGAACCAATATGCAACTTTCAGGCTCAACCGGTCTAAAGGAACAATGTTTTTTCATGCCGGGCCCAGGACTCGTCTCGCACCTAGGTTTGTTTGTGCATTTCTAAAATGAAGTGTAGCTGACTGGGAGATGTATACATTGGAATTTTGACATGCATTGAAGTTTTGAAGCAATATGTAAATAGATTTTGATTAACTTCATATTGGCTTTGAAGGATTTAACAAATTCTAAATCGATCCCCACACTCACATAATCACCAATGTCGACACTAAAGTGAATTCGGTACAAAATACATCATAATTAAATCTTATATCAGCCGGGACACCCGCAGCAACGCGCGGGCATTCACACTAGTAATACTAATTAACTTTCAACATTTTTTGCTTTGTGATTATTTTTTGGTCGTACAATGTTATTGTGTTTATTAAATGCGACGATCACTAGTGAAATTTACTCGAAAGGAAGAGAAGACCAGAAGGGACGACTTAGGTGGGGTGACTTCAGCAGTGTGTTGGTGAGACGCGGTTAGGTGGGGTAGATGCGTAATGTCCTTGTAATTATAGAAAATTCTAAGCAAATTCATTTAGATCAAAACACCTTGCCCCTTGAACATAGCTCTCCAAATTGTTTAAGTACTTAATATATAAGATACATGGGTAAGATGCATTATGCTATTGAAATCAGTCGGTATCGTTTCAACTCGTTAGAATATTTAAAGAAAAAACAAAGTTGTGATATCTCTAAAAGAATATCGACACATTTTTTATATCGACCAGAAACCATAAAAACAAATACAGATACCGACTTCAATAATACCAATAATGACACCGATGTTGCTTGGTCGAAATCGATTCAGTTCGCCACAGTACCAGCACTCGTATAAACCGATTATAAACCCAGCTGACTCGGCTCGGCACGAATTTGCAACTGAGCTGAAATTCTTAGCTCAAGTTCGACTTGGTTTATAACCAAGCGGACTCGACTCGGCTTGGTTAGGCTCCAAACTTAAATAAACAAATTAAAAGATAATTTT
Source organism: Ambrosia artemisiifolia (assembly GCA_032199755.1). NCBI lineage: Eukaryota > Viridiplantae > Streptophyta > Magnoliopsida > Asterales > Asteraceae > Ambrosia > Ambrosia artemisiifolia. The sequence continues at coordinate 45,545,758 of CM063512.1, read as the reverse complement.
CAAATTCAGTATTCTAAAATATCATTTGGTACTTCGAAAGAACATACCCTAAAGAGGTTCAACCAAATACATTATAAGCCAAAATCATATTCACCCAACACAAAATAAGTATCTTATTTCAACAAAATACAATGTAAGGCCATTAGCGTCTAAATAAACGTTAAGTATGCAATAGATATAATAGCAATCCTAAATACCTGAAAATAATAACGAATTTTATTACATTTATTATATTTAATAAAAAAAACTAGTGTTATGACCCTCGCGTTGCGGCAGGGGCGTAAAACCGTGCCAAGTAGCACCAATACCACACATCGCCAGTGATCATCAACACCGGAAAGCTCGTAGAAAAAAAGTAAAGAACGAACGAGAAGTAGACGTTAAAACATTGAACTACGCACACGAAACATATAACATTGAAAATAATAACTAAGTCGATTTAGGACACGCGCATTACGACGGGGTTGTTAAACGGGAAAAACATGTGTAAAAACATTGAACCCCACACACACACATTGCATCATGTTAACTCGACAAATTTAAATTGAAAAGTAAAACGAAATTTTTGTAAAATATAAAAAGTATATGGACCAAGGTCGAAAGTGAAAAAATTTAGGTAAACTGTAACATATGTAAAGTATTAGGATTAATTGTAAATAAATTTAAGTTAAAAAGAAAAAAAAAGTGGGTACAACCCACCAAACAAAAGAGACAATCACCCATGCATAAAACACCAAATAAGCATAAGGTACAAGATCATTATGCACAACCATATTGTAAATTAATATTATATATAATTACCAAGACAAAGTAAATATTAAAAGATCCTTACTTTATATTGCAAGTTGTTTAAAAAAAAATAAACACTTCATTAATTACAAAATTGCCATCAACTATTCGATTTAGTAAACTTTAAATATATTTGAATTTGAATTGAATGAATGAATATTAAAGTAAAATAATCAACGCTAAACCAAGGCGGTCTGGCTCATTACGAACAAAACCGAGTTAAGCTTGCTTTCTAACCAAGTTAAGCCATATCAAGCAAGCTTTTTCGAAGCCAATTGAGTCGGATCAATTCGTTTCAAACCTAGCCATCTAACGGTTGAAATTGAGAATTAAAAACAATAAAAAAAAACTTTGTTGTTAAGTGAACAACAAAAAGTACTCACAAACCGAGCTTTATGTTTAGCAACTAGCTAAGGCTAGTGGGTGTTGAGACATCAAAAAAGTCATGTCTTAATGCCATCTAGGATGCCACCTAGGACATGGTTCATGTTCTCATTTTTGAGATAGGGCAAGGGTGTGAAGACATCAAAAATACCATGTCTCTTCCATTAAATAGGAAGAAGGTGATTGGCTCAACGGTAATATCATTATATAGGAAGAAGGTGATTGGCCCGTTCCCTATGTCTCTGTGGAGACGTGAGAGACGGAGACGGGGAGGGGGGGTGTGCGAGACGAAGACGGGGGAGAGATAAGGTGGGACGGGGGCTCTCACGTCTCTCCACCCATTAGTCTAATTATTAATATATAAATATTATATATAGGATAGATCAAATTCCATTGGAATATGTAATGATGTAGTTATGTTGATCTAAATAATGCAGTGATATAGTTATATTGGCAATTATAGTGTACTTCCGGTGCAAGATATCATTTATGAGTACAACAGTAACTAAAAATCACAGAATTTAATTTAAGTAATTATAAATCTAATCGTAAGAACCTAACCCATAAGTACGCAATTTAGACATAAAAACTTGCGGGTTTAAAACTTAAAAATCACAACCGTTTAAAACTTTATTAGTTAAGACAATGTAATATAAACAACATGATACATTTGATATGTTCCCATATTTTTCGTATTAGAAACGTTAAGACCATTACTAATATTTTTTACATTAAAGACTCGAACAATTGTTTAAAGCGGAAACATTCAGGTAGTCGGGGGTGTTCGGCTCGTTCCGCTTACTCGATCATCTATCCGGTAGCTCAACACCTACCCAACCTATCACAGATACGCAACACGAAGGTTAGTATCACGGTTAACGTCCATGCATTTGGGATGAAAACAAGAAACACAAAGTTTAAGAAAACTCAAAAACACGCCATAGCCTACGGTTCCTAATCCGTAGGCTACGGTTCTTTAGCCTGTTTGTTTGGTACCCAGATCCATAGGCTATGGTTGTGACCCGTAACCTACGGTTCAGGTCTTCTGTCCATTTTTTTAACCTTCTAACCGTAGCCTACGGTTGCAGACCGTAGCCTACGGTTTGTTGATTTTGTTTGAAAGCATATAAGGAGTCGTAGCCTACGGTTGTAAGTCGTAGCCTACAGTTTGTTAGAACTGTTTTGACCCGTTTGATTTCTTTAACATTTCACCCAAGTTTCTCTATTCACTAAAGAATCTCTCCCTTTGATTCTAACAAATTTTTAACTTATCCATCTAAGATTTTAGGCGAATATTTTCCATAATTACTTAAAGAAATGTTTTCTTATTATATAAAGAACCCGATTTCACCATCTGGTCTCGTACGCTTAGTTTCTGAATTAACTAACCATGTTTTGGTCTCATATAAGCATTTTGGCTCTAAAGGTTATTATACTCGTTATCATTTTAGTCACACAAGATGTGGCATACTAACCAACTCAAGTTCAATGACAATCTTTCATTGGACAATGTCACCATACCTTATACGAATCACAATAATTACATGGCGGGTCAAAGTTATGACCCAATACAAATACAGTGCAAATTCTACTTAATGTATTAAGGCAACGCGAGCGCCTTGCCATACTCTTACCTGTAGATTAACAACTCGACAAGGCAAACATTACATCCTAAATTTAGATGCTAATGACTTGCCCATAATACCAGATGAATCGTTTGGTTTGCTTGACCCATTCAAAGCTTACTCTTAAGGCATCCAAACCTTATGTCTTAAGGTTTGTCGCCAAATAAGTTTTTTTTTTTTTAGTTCTTACCCATTCGTCCGATTATGGTTTTTACCGTAGGTTCCTTCCTTATTATGTCATTGTCTCATACAGTAGGATATGATTCTACATGAATTTATTTATGTGTTTCGCAACACGTTTTGTGCAGCGTTTCGCTGCACTTTTGTGCAGTGTTTTGGCTACACTTTTATGCAACATTTCAGCAACGTTTTAGCGTCTTTTCGTTGCACTTTTGTGCAGCGTTTTAGCAGTGTTTTGGCTGCACTTTAGCCACGTTTTAGCGGCTTTTCGCTGCACTTTTGTGCAGCTTTTTAGCAGTGTTTTGGCTGCATTTTTGTGCAACGTTGTAGCCACGTTTTAGCGGCTTTTCGCTGCACTTTTATGCAACGTTTTAGCAGTGTTTTAGCTGCACTTTTGTGCAGTGTTTCAGCCTCGTTTTAACAGCGTTTTACATAGTGTTTGTAACCTTAGGGCGTAAGTATACTTACCTGCATCCGTTCTTGTTTCCTTAAGTATCAACCTTGCATCCGTTTGACCCGTTTGCTCCCTCGTTGTTATACCTAACTTGGGAATGAGCCAAACTTGTGCTTGTTAGAATACATAATATGGGATTCTTTTTTGTCCATGGCATCATGTATTCATTATTAATTCTAGCAAATCTATAGCCATCTTCTTATATCGAGTATGCAATTACCTTAGCTTATTACTAACCAACATTACATACGAATAATAACTTTCACATAATTCTAATTTCTTAGTTTTCACTAAATTGGCATTTAATCGAACACTTGGTGTGCACTCACCAATTTGTTTATTTTCAAACGCCCAAGGTTAGCCAAAGCATAGTCATTTGTTTAATTGACATCATAATATGTTATTTAGACCATTTTGCCTAAATTTCTCATTATAACAACTCCAAAGAATGCCCAAGACTACTAGATGTATGTGGATTCAACATAGAGGTTGAACCCTAAATTTTCACATATTAACATATTCATTTGAGCATAATCAAATACACATATAAAGTGTGATTCATAACCAATTTACATATGTTTAAGGCTCCCCAAGGCTAGGGCAACCTCCATAACCATCAATTTCACGTTTTTATCAAAACCCTAGATTTTCATCAAAATCAAAAACGAATACAACACTAATTTCTACCAAATAAAAGGTACCTTGATGTATATTAGACTTTAGATGACCCAATTCTTGCTAATGCATTGATTTCTCCTTTGGTTTAGCTTGGATTTGGAGCATATTGTAGTGTTTAGGGTTTGTGGTTGATGGAGATGAGTCTCTTAATATTATTTACAAACACTGATGTATTGTAAAATACATCTATATCTAGTGTATAGTTTGTATAGTTTTCGAGTCGTTGAGATAGTTCTTTTATTAGTTTTAGGCTTGTACTTGTCTATTTTATTTATTTTAGGTCTTTATAGATTTTTATTTGTTTTGAGTCTATCTTTTCTTGTTTTATTAAAAGAGAAATACACAGATTGCCCTTTAGTTATTACTGAAATTGCATCCTATATCCTTTTTGGAATTTTTTCAGTCCTTATGTCCTTTGTTTTATACAGTTGTTACACCCTATGTCCTTTAGACCAAACAAAGTTAAAAAACTCTGGTAAGTTTGTCACGGGCCCCTCACGTGAGGGACAAACCTGTCTTTTCACCCTCACCCTCTTCTCCCCTTCTAGTTTGTAATGATCATTCGTAACAAATCAGGGCTTTATATCAGAATCAAAAATTAACATACAGGATTTTCAAATATCCAACCTGATTCACCCTCATTTCTTCTCCCACCATATTATTTACAGGAGTCGAGATGCAAATAAAAATCCACATATCATATCAGATTACAAAAGAAAATGCAAGTTTTTTTAATCTTAAATAACTGGAAGATCACATATCCAACATTTTTGTATCATATGCCAATAATCATATACCATTTTTTCCAGCAAAAGCATGAGGATGATATCTTTCTGTTATTAATTCTACTTCGTGTAACACATGAATGTCCAAGTGTAAATAGCATGAAAATAATACCTGCAAATACCACACCCATCACAGTGATAATTCTACACCAAACCTTGAAATTGCTTCACCTTGTGTTAAAAAATTCGCTCCCCTGTTCTTCGATGTCGCCACCAAACCACCACCCTCCACGACGGTAGCTTCACCCTTAGTTTAGATCACTACCACACCACCTCTGCGTTTCATGGTTTCTTACAACCACCACCTCTAAGCTTCGAGTCCGGATCTGGTTAGAAGTTTCAAACCTCATATCTGGTTCTAAACCTTGTGCAACCTTACCTGTGTGAGGCTGGAGAGGACAATATGGAATTTAAAAGAATGAGAGGAGTTTCAGGTGGCTTGATTAAGCATGGAAATGAAGGGGGTTTTAAGCTCCAACTAGGTGAGCCCCTTCCATGGTTCGATTAGATGAGATTAGGTGGAAGTTATAAGTGGAACCCTAATTTTATTCAAGAAGTAAGAATTTAGCCCTAATTTCTGAACTTTCTGAATGGTATAATAAGGTGGAAGAAGAAATGAGGGTGAATTGACAGATTTGCCCCTCACCGCACGTGAAAAACTTAACGGAGTTTTTTAACTGGGTTTGGTCTAAAGGACATAGGGTGCAACAACTGTATAAAACAAAGGACATAAGGAGTGAAAATTTTCCAAAAAGGACATAGGATACAGTTTCAGTAATAACTAAATGACAATTTGTGTAATCCTCTCTTTTATTAATGAGTAAATTCCTTTTTGAGTCCCTGAGTTTTCTTGATTTTAACTACTTGAGTCCAACATTTTCATTTTTAACATTCTGAGTGCCTAAGTTTTAATTTTGTTATGGTTTGAGTCCAATTTTCTAACTCTGTTAGATTTTTTCTGTTAATATTTATGAAATGACCAAAATACCCCTATCATTAAAAATAAATAATTATTAAATATTATACTTTATTATATTATAATATTAAATATATACACAACACACACACACAACACACACAGATCTCAACTCTCTCTCTCTCACTTCTCTCTCTTTCTTCTCTCTATCTCTCTCTAAATACCAAATCCACCACCACCATACATCTTTAGCAACCACCACCACCCAGACGAGCCACCAACGACCAGACCTAACCACCACCCGAACCCAGACCTGACCACCACTCGAACCAGTAACCACCTAACCCAGACCTGACCATAACCCGAACCAGTAACCACCTAACCTAGACCTGACCACCACCATAACCCGAACCAGTAACCACCACCCGAACCCAGACCTGACCATAACCCGACCAGACCTAAACCACCACCCGAACACAACCACCACTCGAACACAACCACCTAACCAGTTCCCCATTGCAACCCACCACCACCGTCCCCAACCCTCCCATTTAGAGAGAGAGAGACGCGAAGATAGAGAGAGAAAGCAGAAGTGAAGGAGAATGATGAGGTCGGCCGGATTTGCTCAGGTGACGGAGACGAGAAACAGATCTGGGATGAATGGTTGTCCAGCGGCGGTGACACCTTCTTCATCGATTGAAACCAAGGTAAAACCCTAGATCTGGGATGAATGGTTGTGCAGTGGTGGAGATGCAGCGGTGGTGGTGGAGGTGTAGCGGTGGTGGAGGTGCAGCGGTGGTGGGGGTGCAGCGGTGGTGGGGGTGCAGTGGTGGTGGAGATGCAGCGGTGGTGGTGGTGGTTTGAAGGTGGAGGTGCAGCGGTGGTGGAGGTGCAGCGGTGATGGTGGTGCAGTGGTGGTGGTGGTTTGAAGGTGGAGGTGGAGGTGGAGGTGTGAGGTTTGTAGTGGTGGTGAGGGTGGTTTGGAGGTGGAGGTGCGGTGGGGGTGGATTGTGGTGGTGAGGCAGGTGTGTTTGTGTGTGTGTGTGAGAGAGAGAGAGAGAGAGAAAGCTTGCTTTATGTGTGTGTGTATATATATACTTATTTATATATTATTAAAAACTTCATGCATTAAAGACTTGTTCCTTAGACATTATGCATTAGAAAGTTGTACCTAGGTGTTAAATGACTGAAATACCCCTCTACTTAACTGACTTGATTAACGTCGTTAGAAAATCGGACTCAAAGTGTTACAAAATTAAAACTTAGGCACTCAGAATGTTAAAAATTAAAATGTTGGACTCAAGTAGTTAAAATCAAGAAAACTCAGGGACTCAAAAAGGAATTTACTCTTTATTAATATTAATAAAGCCCACTTTATCATATTTGCAACTATGGTCCCTAAAGTCTACTTAATCGAAGTCTTTTTTATTTATGTTTTATGTCTAGGCTTTGAATCGACTGACGGATTTAGTGGGGTTATTTTCCTATTATAACAAAATCCCCATTTTATTCGTTGAACATTCATGTTATTATTTAATTCGTTTTATTATTTGCTAATCATGCCAAGTTATATGATTAAGCGAAACTGATCTTCGGGATGTTACACTAATAGATACATATATTAGAAATTATGTAATAAAACATCTTATTACAATGATTATCAATAATTATAAACTTGCATACACACAATAACACTTCATTTATTTTCTTATTCTAGTAAGCAAACTCTTAACCCACGAACAACACTTAAACTTCTTATAGTCACAGTCATAAATCTTAATTGGACTACTGATATGATCTATAGCTCTCGTTGGTCATGTATTCTGCAAACTCAGAGGCATATCCATATCCTTTTTGTGCCTTATATTCATCCCACCACTTCATCAAACTACTTCCCTCCACAAAAACATCCGGTGACAGCAAGTAATTGTTGATCGCCCTCATCATATACGCCTCAAATTCCTCCAGCTTCTGCTTGGAGTTGGCTGACCCTCCATTCACCAACTCGCGTAACGAAATGAATGCCTCCTCCACATGTGCCCAAAAACAAGAATCCTCGGTAAGACTAGCGGCCTTATTCCTTTTCTCTTCGCTTGTGTTTCGGGCGTTTCTCCTGTCTTCATCTGACCACTTCTCTAACAACTTATAGTGATCTGGTCTATTCTCTATGTAGTTTATGTTGCCCTTTTTGTAGTATTCCGCTATGTCTAGTGGCTCGACAATCCTTCTGTAGTTTGTCCCACCAAATAGCCAACGGTTACGCAACTTGGCACCTTCTTTTTGTGGCATTCGATCCTTATCTTCAACAGTCTTCTTCCAGTAAAGGTTAAGACGAACTCGATGTTTCACAATTTCATTTTGTCTCTCTTGTTCCTCTTTGGATTTAGGAGTCTTGTAGCTATCATAATAACCCCCCTTTGATTTCGTAGTCTTCATGTACCATTCCATATATGTCAAACTTATCTTCATTTCGTTTAGCTTCTTCGTAGGATCATAAACACTCACTAAATTCTTCTTTTTAATCATGTCCGCTTGTTTCTTTTCCATTTTCCCAATTTCATCATTCGTTATATCGCTCAACACATCAACTTCCTTCAATTGCAACATTATTCCAGCCCTCAACGAACTCACATTGGATTCGTCCAATTCAGAACTCCCACGGTACAATACCTTCCTTCTAATCGAACTCAAAACGTTCGTGTAATCATAACTTTGTGAGTTACTTACATTCAATAACTTCATGGCATCTAGAACTGGCAGGATCGAATCTGGATCTTCAAAAGCCGTGTGACCACCTGATTCTACGCAAAACAGGAAAGTACCAAAGGGCTTGTATGGAGTATCTGATGAGAAAAAAGTAGCAACAGGATCCTTGCTTGCGACTACATTTAGAAAACTAGACTTCCATTGTGGGCGTTCCGCGATGGCCCGTTGGAGACCTACATCACCAACAAGGGGGCAACCGAAAGTTATGCAAATCGGCCTTTTGGTATTCCTAGAACCATTTGATTCTTCCACATCTATGGCATGGTGCAGACGTAGAGTCGAAAGAATCGCAAGGTATCCCGCTAGACCCGATCCAGTAATGATCAACGAGCTATTTATATACTGAAAAATCAAATTTAAACCGATACTTAGGAACTAGTTTTTCACTTGATCTTGAATCAATCTAGATATGCTATTAAATAAACACACATAGACACATATATACCTTATTTTCGAGTTCTTTAAGGTCATCACCGAGCTGCTGAAACAGCTCAATAGCAGCTTGGTTAATGGAGAACGAAGAGTTGACTTTTGTGGCAATGAAGTCAACGACTTGGAGACCCTCAGATGGAACTAAATCGAATTCTCCATTAAGAAATCTATTGTTATAATCAGAAGAACATTTGAAAGCCAACACACTGATTCCGGAATGAGTCGTATGAAGTTCATACGTCAAATCTGTCTCCAAAATTGCTTGATAAGCTTCTGGAATGACACCAATGCTGCCAAGAAACTTTCCTAGCTCCACTTCACTGCTAAACCTGCATGTTTGGTTTGGATCAAGAGGAATTCCATTAATGACAGTACATATTATGAAGATATTGTATGATAGATATGGAAAGTAACTTACATGGTTTGCCTCATCTTTTTTTGTTGATCTGTTTCAAAACAAAGATTGAGTGTTTTTGTTGTTGATGTTGAAGATGATTGAGCGGGGACTTTTATAGATTCGATTTGGGTAATGTAAATGAAATTACTAAAGATTTGTGACGAAAGTTCGTGGTAATTGATTAAGGTGTAGGTTCGTCCACTATAAAGTCCTCGAAGATGCCTTGATATGATGATGATTAAAATAGTGATAGGTTAACAAGAGATTCGATGAAAAATGGGATGGGGTGTGTATTTTAGTTTTTATTAATTAACTTTTGGTGAAGTGGCACTCTTATTGCTTTCTTTATGGGAGGTGGAGAGTTTGAGTCCTACCGGCACCAAAATGCTACTGGTGGGCCGGGTTTTACCGCAGTGAGCCTTAGGACGGCAGCTTTTCCCCGGGAATTGGTGTGAAATTATTGGTGGATCCGGATTACTCTCGGAGCACTCCTTTGTCTAGTGGGTACTTCATGAGTGATCGGGATTGATTGATTGGCCGTTAAAGAAAATTAATTATGTTTTGGTCGTAAAATATTATTGTGTTATTAATGGGACGACCAATTAAATCTACTCAACTTCTTTTTTTTTTTTTGAACGGTAAATTTCTACACCCTGTGGGACTTGAACCCATGACCTCCCCCTTAGGTGTTCCTAGAAGCTTTGCTTCTACCATTGGCCACCAACCCCAATGGCAATCTACTCAACTACTTCTTGACAATTTCAGCAAGGTGGGATGTGCGTATATGAAACGCGGTGAGGTGTGGGGTCAACTAACGTAACTTTCTAAGAGAACCAATTTAGTTTTTATGTACAAACTTATTAAAACTATTATATTAGATTTAAATTTATGTAACTTTCTTAAAAACATTCCTTAAATACAAAGTTTAAGATTCAGATAATCTGTAATGTATTTTAATCTTAAACCAGTGGTGTCTTTCCGTGCTTCGCATTGGGAATCTAGTCGGTTTCGATTCGGCATTAACGGTACGGAAATTCGATAGGTATAGTAATCGAAAGAGATATGTCCAAAAAATTGACACTTGTTTTAGGTCAAAGAAAAATCATACAAATGAATACTTGTACCGATGGTGTTCGGCCAGTGTTGTTAGTACTAAGTTGTGAACATAACTCATTTTTCAATAAATTTTATATCGTCAAGTCGAGATAACCATTAAAGCCAATACAGTTTGGTAAATTTTCAATCATAAATTTATTGTAAATAATATTCTAAATTAAACTAATATAATTTAAAAAATAAAGCCCAATTTCATCTCCCAGGCTCCTAACATATGATAAATTAAGGGTTAAGCACACGTTCAATTAAAATTTCTAAACGCTTAACTTTATGCACAATGTCCACACTTCCACACTTTAAAAAAATTAAGGGCTTTTAAAACTAGGCCCAATGCCCAAATTCTTCGGCTTTAGCCCATGTTTTTAAACCACTATAGAAAAAACAAGTAGCGAACAACTTTAATACATTGTACTTTCACTATGCATTTGTAGCAACGTTTGGAATATTTTTTTGATTATATGAACTTTAGTTTTATATTTATATATATATATATATATATATATATAGGATTGGGATCATTTGAGAACTCACTCCAGTTGTGAGAACTTGAGAACTCATATGAGCCAATCACATAGTGACACCTCATCAGATTTGTATTTTTTTGTATTTTTTTAATCAGGGGCAATAGAGACTTTCTACACAAGTACCTAGGGGTATTTTAGTAACACTAACACCCCACCCACCCACCCACCCTTTTAAATAATAATAATAATAATAATAATAATAATAATAATAATAATAATAATAATAATAATAATAATATTAATAACAGATCGTCCTCTCTCTCTCCCTCATTTGATTTCTGCTCTCTCTCTCTCTTCTTCTCTCTCTCTCGTTCTTTCTCTCTCTCTTCTTCTGCTCTCTCTCTCTCTTCGTCTCTCTCTCATAAAACAACAAACAGATCTGAACCTATAAAGTAATGTTGATGATGACGACGACGTTGATGATGACGGACGACGACGTTGATGATGACGGACGACGACGTTCTTTATCTCTCTCTTCTTCTGCTCTCTCTCTCTTCGTCTCTCTCTCATAAAACAAAGAACAGATCTGACGTTTGATGATGACGAAGGGGGTTTTCAGGGGGGTGATGGTGGTATGGGGGCGGTGGTTCGTGGCTGTAGAGGTAGGGGATGAATGGAGATGGTTGGGGTCCGATGGTGTTTCTTGGGCGGCGGTGAACAGATCTGAATGGTGGTGGTATGGGGGCGGTGAACAGGTATGTTATTATTATTGTTGTTATTATTATTATTATTATTATTATTATTATTATTATCATTATTATTATTAGTTTCTTTTATTATTATTATTATTATTAATTTTTTGTCATGGGTTTTTGTTAACAGATATGGTGGTTCGATGATGGGGGTGGATCTGAAATGGCGGTTTGTTGATGGTGATGGTGGTGGGATCTGAAAGATGGTGGGGGGCGACGGTGAACGGAGGCGGTGGGATGATGATGGTGATGGGACGACGGTGATGATGGTGGTTCGGTGATGCAGATGGTGGTGGGGATGGTGATGGTGGTGGTGGAGGTGATGGTTCTTGGTGGCGATGGGGGGGTTCTGAACAGGTTTTTTTTTATTTATTATTATTATTATTTTGTTGTTATTATTATTATTTTTGTTATTATTATTATTAAGTTTTTACATGGGTTTTTTTTGTGTGAATGAAGATGGTTAAGGGAAGAAACATGTTGAAGATGATGGTTTTTTTTAAAATGTAAATAAACAATGTTGTAAATTTTTCTAGTTATGTGTAGTATAGAGTGTGTAGAATGAATGTATAGATTTTTTGGTTGTTTTACATTGATGTAATACATTTTTTTGTTGATTTTGTGGCATTTACAGTGGTGTAATACGATTGTGTAGATGTTTGTTTGGTTTTACACTGGTGTAAAATAATTACACTGGTGTAGTAGTCGTGTGTATGGTAGATTTACACTGGTGTAAAATAATTACACCAGTGTAAATAATGGTAATTTACACTGGTGTAAATAATTACACCAGTGTAAATCATCCTCATTATAGGTTTGTTTAGTTTTTTACACCAGCGTAATTTTGTAAAAGTTTGTGTATCGTAGATTTACACTGGTGTAAATAATTACATATCACACAAAAAAAATATGAAAGTTTAAAAAAAATATAAATTAATTAAAAAATAAAATTAAAAAAAAACATTTTTTGGAATAACTGAATAAAAAGTTAAATCAAATAAAGTTAAAAAAATAAATTTTTTTAAAAAAATTGTGTATCACAGAATATTCAGTAATATTTATATAATATTTATATATAAATATAATAATGGAATTAAAGTTTAAATAATATTTATATTTAATTATTTCTCTCTCATAGGTATTTTACTTAAATACCCTTAAGGTACTTTATTGGAATAAAAAATTCTTTACTAATCAAGTCAAGACAAAAAGTTACATCATTGAATCTCAACCATTAGATCATCAAGATCAATGGTCAAGATGGGTTCCTATGGTTCTCACAACTCAAGTGAGTTCTCAAGGGATCCCTTCCCTATATATATATATATATATATATATATATATATAGGGTAGGGATCCTAAGAGAACCAACCCCTATTTGAAAACTGAGAGAACCATTCTGGGTCACACATTACATATAAAGGCAAAAAAAAAATTTGCTTTAATCGCACATTTTTATGCAAGAAAAGAAAATTTTATTTTATTTTTTGAATTTTTTTATTTATACATATGTGTATATAGCAGTTATACATATGTGTATATTGCATTATACATATGTGTATAATGCAATTATACACATGTGTGTATTGAAAAAAATACAAAAAAAAATAAAAAAAAATCTTGCATATAATCCAGCAATTAAAGCAAAAAAAAATTGCCTTAGAAAGTTTGTGGTCCAGAATGGTTCTCACAGTTCTCAATTTGGGAAAAGGTTCTCATTTGAACCAAATCCTATATATATATATGGGAAGGTTATCTTGAATGTCACATCATCAAAGTTCAATTCTTTTATTATAAGTTATAGATTATAGATTAGCAATCATTATCATTTATGTAACAATCCAACGATCTAAGTTGAGTATGCCTCGAGTACCAACAATCAAGTCACATTAAGTCAAGTCAAACCATATCATTTTCTCATTCACTTGTAATCCTAGAGCATGATAGTTTACATTACAAAACCAAACCAAACATAAACAACGTAAATTTTACGCACAAAACACAAACACGTGTTTTTTTTTCTAATAATTGTCAACAAGAATGGAACCAGAGTCTAAATAGATGACAAAAAACAAAGAAAACTTTATTCTGATCAACTAATCTATTACAGACTCTATAAACCAAAGATAAAACTCCAACAACTTCTGAATACAAAAACCAGTAAACAAGAACTAGACTAGAACATAAGAACAAGCTCTTATTGAGATGAATAAGAGCAGAACTATGAAACCCTAATCGTTCTAAGTTGAGAGTACAGAGAAGACAAACTAACAAGACGACTAAACTCGTAAACAACAACTGAGACGAGTTTATATAGACAAGTATATTGGCTCGGGAAGAAACACACCTGAGCCAATGGACGCCGTTGATCTCAACAAACAAACACACTCAAATTAAATCTGAAACGTTGATTAGGGTCAGGAATAGGTCTGGGGATTGCCAACGTGGCACCCCAGACATTCGTCATAACTGGGCCAATGGTATACGGGCCACTTCACTTGGGCTGCTCCACTTTAGCTAAATCCATTCCTTAGCCCAATAAGTCTTCAGCTCCTTTCCAGCCCACACAACGAACAATTGTCAATCCAAGCATGCTGCTAGCCCACGATCATCAACTCATCATGTGTCCATATTATCATGCAATCCATGCAACATGTTATCAACAGAAAATGTATAAGTAATCAATATAATGAACTATAAGTATTTTTAACACCCCCCCTCAATTTGATTTACCTGGAGCAAATGGGTCAAACAAGTGAAGTTGTTTACTAGCATTAATGTGTTGATGAACTAAAAGACCTTTTGTAAAAATATCTGCCAATTGATTTTGAGACTCAATTTTTAAGGGTTTAATAACTCCATTTAAAACTAAATCTCTTAAGAAAAATAAGTCAATGCCAAAATGTTTGGTTTTATCATGAAAAACTGGATTGGCAGCTATTGCCAAAGCAGCACTATTATCACAATGTAAACTAACAGGCAATTGAACCATAACATTTAATTCACTCAACAAATCTTTTAACCAAACAACTTCACAGGCCACAGCACACATAGCCCTGAACTCAGCCTCAGCAGAAGACCTAGAAACAGTAGACTGTTTTTTACTTTTCCAGGTAATCAAATTGCTACCTAAGTATACACAAAACCCTGTTATAGACCTTCTAGTTTCTATACATTTTCCCCAATCAGAATCAGCATATGCATTTAGGTTAAAATTACCAGTTTTTGTAAAATACACACCCTTACCAGGTGCTCCTTTAAGGTATCTAAGTAACCTCATTGCAATTTTTAGATGACACTTATAAGGCTTATGCATATACTGACTGAGAAAGTGTACAGTGTAGGCTATATCTGGCCTAGTGTGTGATAAATAAATCAATTTACCAACTAACTGTTGATAGCCAGTAATATTGAGTAGGGGTTTGTTATCACCAGCTATCATATTGTTTACTACATGACTGGGTTCAATTGGATTGCCAACAGGTTTACAACCTGTTAATCCATACTCAGCCAATAACTCAGAGCAATATTTTCTTTGAGTTAAACACAAGCCATCAGAATCTCTGATAACTTCTATTCCTAAGAAATATTTTAATTCACCAAGGTCTTTAATTAAGAATTTAGTCTTAATTGCATGTTTAACCTTTTCAATCTCATTCACAGAGTTACCAGTTATGATTATATCATCAACATACACTAATAGGACTATAAACACAGAATCACAAACCTTAGTAAACATAGAAACATCAAATTTACTTTGTGTAAAACCAATCTCAAATAATGCAGCCACTAGCTTAGCATTCCACATCCTAGGGGCTTGTTTAAGCCCATACAAAGATTTATTGAGCTTACATACTTTATTACTATTATCAGTATCAGTAAAGCCTTCAGGAATAGACATATACACATCTTCCACTAAATCTCCATACAAAAAAGCATTATTTATATCAAGTTGAAACAATTTCCAATCATTTTCAACAGCCAAAGATATCACACATCTAATAGTAACAAGTTTAACCACAGGAGAGAAGGTTTCATCAAAATCTATTCCTTCTTTCTGACTAAACCCCTTAGCTACTAATCTGGCTTTAAATCTTTCAATCTCTCCATTTGCTTTATGTTTTATTTTAAAAATCCATTTACACCCTATTTTACTTCTACCCTTAAGTAAATCTACAATATCCCAAGTGTTGTTCCTATGCAGAGCCTCTAATTCCTCATTCATAGCTTTGATCCAGTTAGGATCTTTAGAAGCTTCTGAATAATTCCTAGGCTCTATGCTTTTATTTAGAACAGAAGCAAAACATTGATTTTCTAGTGAAAGATTAGAATAGTTAACAACCTTTTCAAAACCATATTTAACCTTTCCATCTACTATAAAATCTGTAAATCTTTTTGGAAATATAGACTCTCTACTAGACTTTCTCAACACTGATTCAGATTGTCTCTCAGTATCACCCTCAGAATGTAGGTTTATATCTTTCTCAGTACTCACACCCTCTGCCCTATCAGTTTCTAGACTAACACTACTAGGCTGCTGTTTGCCAATCTGTTTAGATTGCAAATTTTCAGCCATGCCTTTAGAGGTTCTGTCTACAGAACCTGATTGCTGAGACTGGTGTGTTCCTGATTCTAAATGTTCTGAACCCTGTTCAAAACTACCCTTTCCCTCATCATTGGGATCATCTACTCCCAAGATATCTGAATCTGTGTCTTCATAGAAGTCAAAAAAGTTTAAGTTTGTAACTTGTTTAAAAATGTTTGAGTCAAACTTTTCATAAACTGTTTTTTCCTTGAAAGGAAAGAAATTTTCAAAAAATTTAATATCTCTTGAGAAAAAAATGGTTTTACTATCTAAGCTAAAGACTTTATACCCCTTTTTCTCATAGGAATACCCTATAAAGACACATTTTTCACTTCTACTTTCAAGTTTATTTGACTCATTAAGGACTGTACAAAAACACAGACAACCAAATATCCTAAGATGGTCAAGGAAAGGTTCAAAATCATACATCAACTCATAAGGGGTCTTTCCAGCTAGCACAGAAGAGGGAGTCCTATTGATTAAATAGGCAGCAGTTAATATACATTCAGACCAAAATCGAACAGGTAAAGAACTTTGAAATAATAAAGCCCTAGCAACATTTAGTAAGTGTCTATGTTTTCTCTCAACCACACCATTTTGTTGTGGTGTATAAGCGCAAGTAGTCTGGTGTATGATCCCTTTAGAATTACAGAATTCCTTAAACTGTTTGTTTACAAATTCTGTACCATTATCAGACCTAAAAATTTTAACTTTACTTTTGAACTGTGTATCAAGAATATTAAAAAATGTTACAACATATTCAAAAACCTCAGTTTTATTTTTCATCATACATACCCAGACTGCCCTTGTGTAATCATCCACAATAGTGAGGAAATACTTATTTCCATCCCTATCATGGACTTTATAAGGTCCCCACACATCTAAGTGAACAATATCACCTAAACACTTAGTTTTATGTTGACTTAGAGGGAATGGTTCCCTGTGTTGCTTAGCTCTATGACATACTTCACATGGATCATTGTTATCAACTTTATTTAAGTTTAATTTTGTTTTTAACACGTTAATAACTTGATCAGAAGGATGTCCTAGTCTAGCATGCCACAGATCAAACAATTTCCTATTATCTAAACACACCTTATTCGACACACAAGCATTGCCACACATGTAAAGTCCATCCATTTGTTTACCAGTCACCAATGTTTTCCTGGTTAATAAATCCTGGATATAACAAGTATGTTCATCAAAACCTATGTACAACTTATTATCCCTGGCTAATTTATGGACAGACAACAAGTTGACAGAGTATTCAGGAACCACAAGTACATCTTGCAGAACAACACCATCAGCAAGATGTAAAGTCCCAATTTTAGTTACTAATGCAAATGTGCCATTAGGATGTTTAACTCTAATGTTCAATTGAGAAACATCAACAAAATCACTTAAAATTTTTTCATTATTTACCATATGTTCATTGGCTCCTGAATCACATATCCACCCTATCCCTTTTAATACCCCATTACTACTAATGAAACAGTAAATATTAGAACTCACAGAAGAAGCACAGAATAAACTACCTGTAACATTACAATTCTGAGCAACATCACTAGGTTTCTCATTCAAAAAATTCATCAGCTTAGCAAGTTGTTCACTAGACAGAGATGGAATAGACAGATTAGTGTTATTAGTGGAATTATTAGCTACAACTGCCTTCTTGCCTGAATTCCCTTTGGACCTCATCCAAGTAGGGTATCCAATTATTTCAAAACATTTGTCTATAGTATGACCAGTCTTATTACAGTGAGTACATTTTAATGCAGGATTAGATTTAACACTTCTTTTATTAAAATCAACAGACTGATTTACTTTAGAAACAAAGTTAACAGACTGATTAGTTTTAGAACTGTTTGAAGAATTTCTGTGAGACTCTTCCCTAGATACTACTGCAAAGGCTTCCTTAACTGAAGGAAGACTGTCCTTTGTTAGTAGATTTGTTCTAACACTTTGATAACAGTCATCTAACCCCATTAAAAACTGCATAAGCTTAATCATATGACTGTAATTATTAAATTCTTTTGAAGCATCACAGATACAAGAAGGCAATTGTAGGATCTGATCAAGTTGTTTCCACATAACATTCAACTTATGATAATAATCAGCAACAGTTAAACTATTTTGTTTAAATGAGTTGATTTTTAGATGAAGATCAAATATAACCGACCCATCTATTTTATTATAAGTATCCTTTAAATCTTTCCATACTTCAGAAGCTAACTTGGAGTATACTTGTCCTAAGTATAATTCTTCTGATATTGAATTCAGAATCTAAGTTAGAACAACTGAATTACATCTATCCCATTGTCTTATTAACACATCATCATCTTCAGGTTTAACACAACTACCATCAATGAATCCTAATTTGTTTTTAACTTGTAAAGCAAGAATCATAGCATTTGACCACACATTGTAATTCTCAGTGCCCTTTAGTTTAATATTCACAATATTCAAATTAGCAGAATCACTAGCATGGAGATACAATGGATCACTAGCATCTAGTTTACTGACCAATGTAATATTACCAAGACGACCATCACCAGAATCACTACTGGAATCAGCCATAGTATATAGAGACAAATATCACAGAAGAGATGTAAAACACAAGGATAAAGAAAACAACAAACAGTCTCAAGCACACAAAGACGAAGCCCTGTCAGTGTCAAGATATCAGGTTCATCACTCAAGGTGCCTGACCATGTCTTAACAGGGGAGTCTTATCCTTAGATCTAGCACCCACAAGCACTCACAGATCACACTACTTGACAGACCAAACAATTAATCACACAGATCAATCAAAACAACTCAGACAACACCAAATAGTTGAGCCAATACCGGTCCTCCTAACCCGGGCCTTGCTCCTAGACACAACTGACACAGAAAATCAAAAACTGAAAAGACAATAATGGAACGATCTCACCAGAAACTCGTAACTCAAAACCTTCGCTTAGGGTTTTGGGTCAGAGAGCACGTAAGTAAACCACAATCAACTTTCAGCTTCAAGATCCTTTTCCAAACCCTAGATCTGATGGTTAACTTCAGATCAAGGGTTATTTCTTGTGTCTGAGAAGATCTTTCCTCTCCAGAGCAGATTAAACCCAGCAACTTCAAGTTCCAAGGCTAGATCACCAGATCAAAGATCCACCACTCAGAACTCTATCTACCAAGAAGACACTGATTACAGACACAATCTATAAACAAGATAGACCTGTAATCAAGACTCCTAAGAGACACAGATCTATGAATAAAGATCTGATCTCAACAAACCCTAACTAACGGAAGCGACTAACAAAGACAACCAGAGCTGAGCTCTGATACCATGTCAACAAGAATGGAACCAGAGTCTAAATAGATGACAAAAAACAAAGAAAACTTTATTCTGATCAACTAATCTATTACAGACTCTATAAACCAAAGATAAAACTCCAACAACTTCTGAATACAAAAACCAGTAAACAAGAACTAGACTAGAACATAAGAACAAGCTCTTATTGAGATGAATAAGAGCAGAACTATGAAACCCTAATCGTTCTAAGTTGAGAGTACAGAGAAGACAAACTAACAAGACGACTAAACTCGTAAACAACAACTGAGACGAGTTTATATAGACAAGTATATTGGCTCGGGAAGAAACACACCCGAGCCAATGGACGCCGTTGATCTCAACAAACAAACACACTCAAATTAAATCTGAAACGTTGATTAGGGTCAGGAATAGGTCTGGGGATTGCCAACGTGGCACCCCAGACATTCGTCATAACTGGGCCAATGGTATACGGGCCACTTCACTTGGGCTGCTCCACTTTAGCTAAATCCATTCCTTAGCCTAATAAGTCTTCAGCTCCTTTCCAGCCCACACAACGAACAATTGTCAATCCAAGCATGCTGCTAGCCCACGATCATCAACTCATCATGTGTCCATATTATCATGCAATCCATGCAACATGTTATCAACAGAAAATGTATAAGTAATCAATATAATGAACTATAAGTATTTTAACAATAATCAAACCACAAATAATGTTTAAATTTGATGACATTGTCACGATGCGCAATCGGGGCTTACTCGTATGATTTATAGCTCTCAGTGTTCATGTACTGCCCAAACTCAGAAGCATATGCAGTTCCTTTGTATGTCATACTTCTTCCACCACTCCATTAAACTACTCCCATCCAAGAAAATTTCCGGTGACACCGAGTAGCTGTTGATTGCGCCCATCAAATAACTCTCAAAATCCTCCAACTTCTGCACGATGTCAATTGACCCTCCATTCTCTAAGTCTCTTAATGAAATCAATGCTTCCTCTACACGTGCCCAACAACAAGAATCATCAGTAAGACTTGCGGCTGCATTCCGTTTCACTTCATTTGGATTTGATTTCTTCTTGTCCTCATCTAACCACTTCTCTAACAACGTATAGTGGTTCGGTCTATTCTCTATGTAGTTTTTGTTCCCCTTTTCGTAGTATTCGGCTATGTCTAGCGGCTCGACTATCCTTCTGTAGTTGTTCCCACTATAGAGCCAGCGCGTACGCAACTTTGCACCCTCTTTTTGTGGCATTAAATCCGTCTCTTCGATAACCTTCTTCCAATACTGGTTAAGACGCCCCTGATGAGTTACAATAGTGTTTTTGCTCTGAATTTCATCTCTACCCGGATTCTTGTAGACATCATAGTAACCTCCTTTCGGTTTCCTACTCTTCATGTACCATTCCATAAATGCCATACTTATCTTCATTTCATTTAGCTTCTTGACGTTTTCATAATCGCTCTCTGCATTCTTGATCCCAATCCTCTCTATTTGTTTCTTTTCCATTTCCCCAATCTGATCATCCGATATACCATCCAAAACACCTTCTCCCAGTTTAGAAACCGCACGGTACAATGCCTTCCTTCTGATCAAATTCAGAACTTTCACATAATCATAAACTTCCAAATTACCATTATTCGAAAGCTTCATGTCATCTAGAACTAGCAGGATCAAATCTTCATCATCAAAGGCCATATGATCACCTGATTCTGTGCAAAATAGGAACGTACCAATAGGCTTGTATGGAGTATTCGATGAGAAAACACTAGCAACAGGATCCTTCTTAGCAACAACATTCAGAAAACTTGATTTCCATTGTGGGCGTTCCTAGATGGCACGTTGGAGAGCCGCATCACCAACAAGAGGCGAACCAAAAGTTATACAAATCGGCCTTTTGGTTTTCTTAGAGCCATTTGACTCTTCCGGTGCATCTATTGCATGATGCATTCGAAGCGTGGAAAGAATGGCTAGGCATCCACCTAGACCCGATCCAGCGATGATCAATGTGGTATTTGTGTGCTAAACAACAAAATTAAAACCAATAATTAGGATCTAGTGTTTCACCTGATCTTGATCTCCATATCTGGCTATAAATAAACACACACACACACATGCATATACCTTATTTTCCAGTTCTTTGAGGTCGTCACCGAGCTGCTGAAACAGCTTAACAGCAGCTTTGTTAATGGAGAACAAAGAGTTAACTTTTGTGGGAATGAAGTCAAGGACTAGGAGGTCTTCAGATGTAACCAAACCGAACTTATTATCAAGGGAACAATACTGGAAAGCCAAAACATTGATTCCAGAACGAAGGGTGCGCACTTCATAAGGCGATTTGATATCCGAAATTGCCACATAAGCTTGTGAATAGATATCAAGGCTGCCAAAAAACTTGCCTAGTTCGACTCCACTGCAAAACCTGTAAATTCTGTTTGGATTAATCAAAGAGAGTACGTAAACTATCAAGAAAATTATATATATTAAAATGTTAACGGAACGGAACAGACACATACATGCTTTGGCTCATCTTTGGTCTTGATTCGTTTTGGCATTGCTACTGGGATTATTTTATAGTGCAAAAGAGATTTGGAGCCCATTGGGACGATGAATGTTCGTGGTGATTGATTACTTGATGCATGTCAAAGTATAATGTTTTGTAGACTTGGTCCACTAGTCGTTGAAGATGTCTTTTAAGTATTGACAAAACTAATATTTAAATAAGAAAAATTCAAACCAAATTGGCAAATTGCTATTCTTATAGCTTAATAATAAAAATAGGAATCAGGTAGTGGTCGAGTGGAGAACGAATACTGGTGGCATCCGTTCGACTTGGATGGGAGGTGAGGTTTTACAGATTATTTCATTGTCGTACCTTCGGGCGGGTGGAAGTCGGGTTTTCGCGCATCTAGAAGAGCCAAGGGGCTGACGGCGGTCGAGTAGTCGACTTTGACCACAATGCCTAGTATCACGGTAATTGACACGTCATTTCTTACCATTAAAAAATTGAATAATAAAATAATTTGAAATTAAGTTACAAAGTAATTGTAAAAAAAAAAAAAAGAAGAAGAAGAAAAGTCAAACCAAATGGCTACTCTTATAGGTTAATAAATAAAATATTTAGTAAGTTGCTATTCTTATTGATATTCATTTTTATAGTTATCGATCGATTTAAGTTATGACTTTACAAAATATAGGCGAGGTTTTATAGATTATTTCATGTTGCATTATGTTTATCTAAAAAATATCAAAACGGGCCGTATTGAAAACAAACAACACCATAAAAGGAATGCCAGACCCGTACCAATGTTTTTTTGACTGGTATTGATCTGGAAAAAAAAAGAGGTTTGTTACAAAATAAGAATTTATTAACAACGCTTTTTGACCAAACCTCAAGAACGATTTTTGCTCTTAACTCATCACCTTATATAAATTGTTTTATAAATTATTTTTTTTCATTTAACTTGATTAACTTTTGTTTCAAAACTAAAATAAATGAATAAAAAAAATTATTGAATCATTGAGTAACAGAGCTGTAAACGAGTCTAGCAGAGCCGGGCCTATTTATTTTAGCAAGCCTAAATGTTGGGCTCAGGCTCAGCTCTTTTAAACCCGCTTCGAGCCGAGCCGATTCACAAGCCAGCCAATTTATTTGTTTAGTATTTTTATTTTTTAAAATTGTTCATATTATATAAGAAATTGATATTTTATTTTTGTATTTGCTTGTGTTAAATCACTTGACCAATAATGCGAAATAAATAGTTCATGAACTATAATCACCATATTTTTATATTTATTTCTACACTGGAAAATAAAAATTGGTCACATAAAAATAAGTTATTCTGGATATTTGCCTCATAGTATATTTTTAGTTAGATGATATGTTATATTTTTGTGTTACAATTTACGCAAATTGCAATTTAGGCTTTAATTCAAACGAGCCAGCTAACATGTGAGCCACGAGTCGAATTCACCTTAGCGCGGGCTCGGCTCGTTTACAAACCGAGCCCAGCTCGTTTATAATCAAGCTTTTTTTCGGATTTTTTTCAAGCGAGCAGCGAGCTTTTTTGAACAACCCTATTGAGTAATGAATGAAGCGGCTTGAACTACTACATATTTTTTTTGCTAAAAATGTTAATGTTGGCATGACATTCACATGGCACAAAACGCCCCTAAAAGGCTTGTATTTTCTTTGTCGGGCATACTTCTAGCAACTTGAGTGGAGACCGGGTCGTAGGACGGGGAGCATGTCTGTCTAGGTGATACGCGGTGAGGTGGGTGTACGTAATATTAGAAATCATTAATGCACATATTGAAATTTAAAACTAGTTTTCATTGACTTTGTAAATCAGGTAAACGTAATATTATGAATTGAGATAGTGATGTCTTTAAATAATATAGTAGGTTATTTTTTGTGTGAGACATGGAGATAATAAATAAAATTTTTAAAGGTACAAGGCTATAAGGTGTGAGGGCGTGGGAAAGAGGGGAGAAGCCCCGCCATGCCACCCACACCATTCCGTGAGCGGCGTTTATCGAGCGTGGGGAGCAACCATGTGGCTTTCTAATCCAATTATCCAAACATACTTAACATAATGTTGATCACGTAATTACCATAAAATAATGACTCATAAAAACACAAAATTACCATATTAAACTTGAACCACCATTTAATCCACCCAAGATAACAATTAATTAAAACATGTGAAGTAATATTAATATGTAATACTTAATATATATTATATAATCTGTCTATGGAAATTAAAACCCTAGTTAACCCTTAGTAGTTAAATTTAAAATAAAAGGTTAAAAACCCTAATGAATTATCGAACATAAACGAACATGCTACCGAACGTTCACGAACATAAATGAACGAACGCAACCCATGTTCATGTTTGTTTGTTTAACTAAACGAGCAGAATTTCATGTTTTTATTTGTTCAATTATTAAAAGAACGAACACAAACGAACTTACCGCCGAGAAGTTAATTAACTGTTAGCTGAGCGTTTGGTTCGTTTACAGCCCCTAAACCAGACCTCATCGAACATCCACTTATTAATCAAGATAAAACCAGTTTGGCAACTGGTTTGTAGATCAGGCCAGATGGTTATATCCACAACACGAAGATTGATCCGAAAACGATAAAGCTGGTCGTGGTCCTAAAGTACAACCCTCCTCGAACAATGAAAAGCCCATGTTGCATATGGAACTAGACTGCACTGACAAATTCAGGTGGTGGTACTATGATTTTCGTACAAGTGTAGCTGTGATTGTTTCACATTAGGGTGGATGGGACCGGAGAACAATTAGATTGATGGATCCGATGTGGCTGGTGAACTTAAGTATGATAGACATTGAGAAGTTGCTCTTCTATGAAATCTACTTTGATGCAGTTGCTATTGATCAAGCGATGATGTTTTAAAGGATCATACGTATCTGCTTCGCTTACGAGATTAGTTTGTGTTATGATTGGAAGACTAAGCTGTTAAATGTTCGCATCAGAAGATTGAAGACTTGAAGAAATTTGAAGACCGAAGATCACTAACTTGGTTCAAAAGGGAGTATGTAAATGCATATTATGTATATCCCCAACTAGGTGATAGGTTGGTTGACTCGTTTGTTTAATATTTTGCGTAATAGGGCAAGGCTAGTTTGGTAATTTGTATTGTAAATGTTAAGGGGATGATGAGTCTAGACGATGACTCCCATTCGCCTAGTGTGTAGGGCGAATGGGAGCTGGCAGTAATAATACATTCCTTAACCTCCTCATTTTGTAACTTTTGGTTTTGAATCCCCAAGCTCAGCCGAAATTGTGTTAGAAATATATTTGTATATTTAGTTGTAAATTTGTAATCGTAGACTACTAAATATGCAAAAATATATATACATATATATATATATAAGCCCGCGATTATGTGTGTCGTCAACCTCAAACACGACACATTTAGTACCCCTAGATATAGGATTCTTAACAACAACAAAGAATAAATCGAGGGTATGTCGCTCTTTTGGGCAATGAAGTAACTAAAATGAAAGATGTTTACAGTGTTGCTTAAAGAAATAATCAAGCAAGGGAACCTCAAAAACTGGCTTTTACATATTCCCAAAAATGATACAACTAACAAGTGGCAAACAAGGTCTAAAACATGCAACACAACCACAGGAGATATTCTAACAAAATCAACTCATATCTACATTGTTTTTTGAGAAACCTGATCCATAGACCGAGTTTTGATATCTTTGGTGTATACGTTTGTGAGGGCGAAAAGCAACAAAACAAATACGACTTGAGCACTCACAATTCCAAAATGGCTGATGCTGTTGCCAATTTCCATCCAGCTTCCTGTATTCTTCACCAAGAAGAAGAAGTGAATGGTCATGACATCTGAGCATAATATCACAAGAAAGTAGCATCCTGATCTTGGAACTTTGACCAATTTGGTTATTGCACTAAATGCACATCTGCATTCAAATTGTAAAACAAATAATTAATCATCCAAAACATATGAAAACTGAAGTTTCTTAAACTGATTATTTTTGCTTTACTTACATGACAAGCATGAACGGGATGAACAGTTTGAAAATGAGCAGGGCCGCCATAAGAAATGGCTGTGATAGAAACGAGTATAGTCAAATAATTGCCATGGGCGAAAGAGAATCTTTACGATTTATGAGAGTTTGTTGACCTTTACTTACACTGAATATTGTAATAAACCGATAAACTGATGAAATTTCAAAACTTGCGATACTTGCAAAATTGCCGGTTCCAAAAAATGCAATATTAAAGAACACCAACTAGAGAAAAACAGAAAAGAAAAATATTAGAGATAGTTAAATGCAACTGAAATAATTGAATATGGCGAAATGGAAACAGGTACTTACAAAAACAACTGGAATTCTCATATCAGATAACTGTAGGCATCTATCACCATCTTCAAGAATGATGTTACCATTTTCGGCTTCGAATGAAGCAAGGGACTTGTTAGGTTTGTTGACATATAAAAGTGCATTTTCAAACGATATCCATCCAAAAAGGGCAAGACCAAGAGCCCCATAAAAGACAGCTTCATATCTGCACATGATTAAAAATGCCAAACCTATGCATCTTAATTATTATCATATAATGCATGTATAGGAATAGGGGGCTTGAGCAGCTCTAGCTTTATAAAAAATAAGCTAAGGGCTTTAGGCCCAAAATTTCAAATGACCCAAATTGATATTTTTTGCTTTTTTTTTCTTTGCTTTCTTTTTCTTTTTTTTTTTTTTCTTTTTTTTTTTTTTTGCTTAATTCTCTATATGGCTATATTGTTTCCAGTCACAATTCTGGATAAAGGAGAAGGTTTGTTACACTAATAATTTTTTAAAAGGAAAAAGAAACCCAAATTTGAATTCAGCGTTAGGGAGGGATTTAGAGATATACCCGATAGACAATAGTAGAAAAGGTGGTGCAAAACCAAGGAATATGGATGTTAGCCGAGAAAGTAGGTCCGTTGCAGAAAATAGAGGGAGCACCATAGATACGCCTACAAAAATACAATAATGAATTTTATGCAATCACTTAAACAGTGCTTTTTTTAAGTAAAAAATCGAACTAATGACATTTTACCAGCAATGGACCAATTCATCACTTGATGCAACGCAAGCAGTTCACGCTTTTCTGTTCTATGAGATGTTGAAAGGTACACCAACACAGATGACAAACCAACCAAAAGTGCCTACATATATATATCAAGAAATCAATAACCAAAGATCAGAAGCAATAAAGTTATATTTCAACAATAATAAAGTAACATATATCACATACCTGTAAGTGGAAAAGGAAAGGGAATTTGGGTTTTGAGTAACGGTTAACGAGATATTGCCAATACTTGTTATCTTTAGTATGTTTATCTAAATACCTGCTGAATCCTCCTATTGCTACAATTATAAGTCCACTGATACTTCTGCAAGAACGAAAAAAATAAAAGGTAATTCCATTACCTGGAGAACGTTAACTATAACGATAACAGATAGTAGACTTGTAACTTACACCAACACCGTGTTGTCAGGGATTTCTGCAGGCATTAATGTAAAAACAGACAAAAACCAACATGCTAACCACAAGAAAACCGGTATTCCAGATTTCCATGGGATTGACTTATAGAGAAAAAGTGAAGAAATGACCCCCACAATTAAGAAACACCATGTGTATATGATTCTCTCGGTAAAGCTTCTCACTAGGAGCTCAAGAATGATGATGGAGGCAATACCGGTGGCAGAGAGTTCAATAACATGGCGAGATTCTATTGTTTGTAAGAAGTATTTCCATATAGCTCTCAAAAACCGATATTCGCTAAAAATATTGGTCCAAAGAAATACCGTCATTGCAAAATAAGCATGATACAGTGGAGGTGAGTGTTCCAAATATAGCACGATAAAAATTAATGTCATGATGAAACTTCCACATAGGTACACCTGCCACACAAAATAATCATCAAGACGCATTATATATACACATTTTAATAAAGTGATGCGGTTTTAAAAATATACCTTTGATGAGTGTTCTCTTGTGAAAACTGCTTCCTCCTTTTTAAGAATTTTTCCAGGCAAAGATGTATAAGCTTGCAACACGTGAAGAACAAGACAAAGCATCCACCCAAAGTAGCCCATGACTATAACAGTCATTAGCATGAACCAATCATAAGTTTGAAAATAATGTAGCCCATCAAGGCCCAAGCTTCTAAGATTTTGAGATAGCTTCATTGCATTTTCATAGTCTCCATTAGATATGAGAGATTCAATTTCATCCAAGATTGATGTATAATGGGCTAGAGGCTCAAACGGCTTAAAACTAAATGAGCTTGCCTGTTTCAGTTCTGAGTTTTGCCAAAGGAAAAGTAGTTAAAGATACACGAAAAGACAACATACACAAAAGATATTAACAACTTTATCCTTTTTTACCCATAATATTGTCTTTTATTGATCAAACTACCTAATAAGCTATTAATAATGGTTGGAAAATGCGCTAGGCGGTGCCAACTCGGTTGACTGAGGAGTTGCGAGTACTCGGCCATAGTCAGGATGTACTCGGAGATGACTCGTAGTTACTCAGCCTAGGTGGGGATTACTCGTTAAGTAATCGACGCCTAGACAGGATTTTTACAACCACACCTATCATACAAGCGGTAAAAAAATCTTACCAATTTTGGCCGTATTAACTTCAGTCATAATTGAACTCTAGTTGCAGCTCACAAAGGTATATTGAACGCAATGATATTCATCTTCATTAATAAGGTATATAAACTATATAAATTCTTTGAAGGATACGTGATTTACGAAGAAATTGGTTGAGAATTTGTTTTGCATTAGCTAACACAGCCTCCACTTCACTCCCCTGAACATAATAAAGAAACAAACAGAATACTGAGTTACATAATAATGATTTAATGTCATGGAGTCTATTACCGAATAATGAAGAATTTAATATGTATCCAACCTTATCAAAATCAATGTAGTCAAGGGGAAGACTCCCAACTGAATTAACAGGACATGGCAAACCAAGAAGTGTGGACTGTCAAACATTAATAAAAGCGTGTCAGAAGTCAAAACAAATAATACTGAATTTTGTGATAATGTGCAAGACAAAGAATCAAAAGTGAGGTGACAGTTGACACAACCATCAATGGTGCAATATCAGCTTGATTGACATCCACTCTTTCTATATCACTAAGACCCCAATCATCAGGCGTAGGTGTATCATGCATATCATGCTCATCAACAAATCTTTCACCATGATGTTGATTATTATTGGATGCTGGTTTGGGATTCTTAACACCTGCTCCCCAAACAACAAGTGGAGTATCTGTATTTGACCAATGCCCATCTCCATGACTTCCTATTGTTGTACCAATACAAAATCAAAAACCATCTATGAACGGATTGCATAATGCAGAAACAAACATCATTTAAGTAGGAAAACTGATAGGGCAAACCTTTGTCACTCATTCCATGATCTGCTGTAAATATATATGCTGTTTGATTGTCCTTAAAGTAATTTTCAAGAAGATTATAAACACCTTCGGCAATACGGTCAACAACCTTAACATTGTTGAGATATATAGAAGAAAAGGGACGGTGTGCATGACCATTTGAATCACAACCAAGAAGGTGTAAAAAGATAACATTTTGATCTTGATGAAATAACTTTTTTAGTTTAGAGTCCTCTTTAGACCTATTCACAATGCTCTTGAACTGATCAAATGACCACTCGTCCAAGAACGATGCATCTGTATATACCATCAAAAAAGTGTTAACAAACAACAAAAACCAATACCCTCTTATGTAAATAACGTTCATATCGTTCACACACCAGTAGCAAAATCTTCAAACTCATGAGGATAGGAATTCCATGTGCTATGAGGCAGAGCTTTACAAAATATTGGAACAATATCTGGGCTACCATATGAAAATATATGTCGGCTCTTGTTAAAAACCGAATCAAATTCCACAGGGTTCGCCTTCCATCCTGCACACATTACAAACTATCAACCCAAACTGAATTCCAACTATCATAAAGAAAATGCAAACTACAAAAAAGATCACCTGCAAAATTTCAATACAATCTAGTGCAGAGAGAAAATGCAACAACCTTTTGTAACGGCACTAGGATCCTCATAAAAACCAGCTATAATCGCAACATGCCCTGGCCTAGACTCAGTCGGAGGACGGGCATGAGACACACCCCAACGCCCCTGTCCTTTAATCACACTTCTCAAAAATGGTGCTCTATAATTCCCATCAGCATCCGGCTCAAAGAACTTATCCGCCCGCAACCCATCAGCTGAAATCACATTTAAAGCAACCCCACATCACTACATTAACCATCACATCTCAAACAAAATCCACATTTCTCATTGACATTTAATCAAACAGTTGGTGTGCAATAATGACATTTAATCAAACAGTGAATAATTTACCTACAAGAAGGACCAACCGCTTTGCGGGCGGGGTAAACCGAGGGGAAACAGGGTCCATGCCATGAACAATAGGGGATTTGAAGTAAATATCGAAGATGCTGAGCATGTAGACAGCATGAAGTGATATTCCGAGAGCAACAAGCCATATTTCTCTCTTTTTTAACCATTTTCGTGCTCTGATCCGAGCTGCTGATTGGTTTCTGGGTTTTGTACCCAAGATTCCGTGTTGTTGCATCTATGTTGTAGATTGGATCACTAAGTTTACAGTGTTGGTATGATTTGCTTGTGCCCTGACAAACTTTTGAATGTTGGGAATCGAAGGCTTTGTTTTTGTTGGTTTGACCGGTCATCTTTCAAAGTAGCAGTGGTTTTAAGATGCAAGTTTTATAAAATTATTATTATTATTATTATTATTATTATTATTATTATTATTATTATTATTATTATTATTATTATTATTAATTATTAATTATTAATTATTAATTGGCGGGATTCAACTCACGCATTGCCGTAAGAACGTGAGGGGAATTCAATCGATGTCGGTTTGGTTTGTTATTGTACCAGTCCATACGGTAGCAAGCAAAAATGAAAACTCAAAAAATAAAGTCGTAACATAACCAAAACGATTTTTACATGTGTGCAGTTCGTTGCGGGGGGTGGGGGATGTAACCACTAAATAGTTTCGATATTCATATATATTTTTTATCTGTTTCAAATTTTAATGTTTGTAGAAAATTATTGTATAGGATCAGAAAACATGCTAATTGCTTAAATTTTAATTTTCTATTTATAAATACATAGGATTAGAAATTAAATCCATCAAAAAAATATACTGGTACACTAACTCGTGTTCGATTCATTAATGTATTTGTTTCTAAATTGAACTATAATTTGCTCGTTTAAATTTAAGCTAGAAAGTTGAACCTTATAAAGCAGTAAACTTAAATAATTTAAATTTATTAATAATAATGGTTACTTTTTCAATAACAATAACTACTATCGCTCGCGTCTGTTATTCATTTCATTAAGTAAGCAGTATCACTCCTTTCGAGATAAGACTCCCTCACTTTTTTTAACTTCAAAAATTCTATAAATTATAGAAAAAGAGCAAGTATAGGCTGTAAAACCCAGAATACAACTATAGGAAAGAAAACTAACAAACTACCAAACAAAATACAATTCTTAAAGTTATTACATATCTAAATATTGAAAATCTAATATTGAAATCACACCGTCTTCCCTATTTTAAATATTTGAATTTGAGCTCTCTTTTAGCCATAAAAAAAAAAAGTATTGACTTGTATGTCATTCACCCTTTTTTGGATCGTCAAATTGTTCCCATTAAACTCCATTTCATTTCTAAATTTCCATATATTCCAAATAGTTGTAAGAGAAACCGCTTCAATTGTCATCTTACAAACCTTTGATTCAGCATAATATTGTAGTCAGGCCTAATGAGGACAACATCAAGATCTGAGAGTGAAAATCACTTCTTTTGCCAGGCTGCAAATTCACAGTTGACACTTGTTGAACTTTTCAACCATTATGAAACTTCACTTGAAACTTAGAGACTCAATCATAGGAAGAATGTCCATTATTCAAGGCATATTGTGCCTGATTTTTGGACTAAAAATCCTATTGAAAAGGAGGCATCCAAAATTTTTACAATGACTATTTTTTTATATTCTAGAAGAGATATATGCTACATATGAAGGATTAATAGGTGTCGACACTCAAAAACCTGATGAAGGTTTTTTTTAAAAATTTGTTGAAGATGCACAAGCACATGGTCAAGACTTTATTGAGGTATTGAGTGTGTTTTTAATAAATACAATGTGTGTTTTTAATACATAGTGTTTTTTTAAACATAGTATGTGTTTTTAACATTTATAGGTCCTTTTCAAGAAAGAAGTGCATGATGATGTTGAAGATGTTACTGCATTGTGCACTTGTAGGAGGTTTGAGCAGTATGGGTTGTTGTGTAGGCATATAATTTTTATTCTAAGAATGTTCAGAGCTAACAGATTCCCGAAAAAGTAAATCTTCAAAAGATGGACCAGAGATGTTGTTCCAAATGAAATAAAATTTCATTTGATGAATATCTTGCAAACACTTTAATAACTGATTTATCTGAGTTATCTTTGATTATGGATCAAATGAAAGATATGATGGACAAGGTTGACGAGAGCAGGTTTAAGAGACCTAGTCATAAGAAGTTGTTCAACTCAGCCTATGCTTAAATTTTCACCACCATTTTACGAGAAAAGTAGGATTGCACTTCGGACATCACCCATGCCAATGCCTCCATATTTTTCATAATCATCATCTTGCGCCAATCTATCCATCATTCCATCTAACTACTATAACTAGTTACTAAATTTAATTCTGATAATGATAATAATGACTACCCTTTTGTCTTTGTTTTTATGAAAGGTAAATAGAAAACAAATTAACAGGTTCAAGGTCCAACAAACTATTTTGAGATGCATTTAAAAAATGAATAATGGAAATAAATAATCTCAACTA
Organism: Ambrosia artemisiifolia; assembly: GCA_032199755.1. Taxonomy (NCBI): domain Eukaryota; kingdom Viridiplantae; phylum Streptophyta; class Magnoliopsida; order Asterales; family Asteraceae; genus Ambrosia; species Ambrosia artemisiifolia. The sequence goes on along the minus strand of CM063512.1, from coordinate 45,512,635 downwards.
TTTATTATTGGGCAATAACAGTCCTAACTACAAAAATTACCAATAGTCGTCCCAACTTTTGACATATTGGAATATAATAGACCCAAACTAACGGAGGTCTAACTCCGTTAGTGTGGTGCTGACGTGGCATGCCACGTAGGATCATTTTGCCACCTAGGATGCCACGTCGGATGCAATGTAGGATCATTTTGCCACCTAGGATGTCACGTCAGCATCACACTGCCGGAGTTAGACCTCTGTTAGTTTGGGTCCATTATATTCCAATATGTCAAAAGTTGGGACCACTATTGGTAATTTTCGTAGTTTGAACTGTTATTGGCCAATAGTCAATAGTTGAAATTATTTATTTCCATTATTCCTTTAAAAAATAAAATAAATTGAACTTTGACAGTAGATTGGGATACTTGATAATGCAGACATTTAGGTATCATTTAATCAAACGCAAATTGATAATTAGGTAATATAGTTTGTTAATTTTATATTTGGATTTAGTCATCATTATCAAACTCAGTTAATCCCACCTATAACAAAGCTAAGGTAGGGTCTGAGGAGGGTAAGATGTAGACAGCCTTACCTCTACCCCTAAGAATAGAGAGGCTGTTTCCAATGAGACCTCCGGCTTGATGTGGTTTGGTATCAAGCCTTGGATATAAGGCACAAAACACTTAGCAATCGGGACAAACCCGATCGTGCATGTACCCCTTTGTCTTTTGGCTATCAACGGCACCGCATGATGCATGATTAACCGCCCGTCGTTTTTAACGTTATTTTCACGAAATTAGTAAAATAACGTCAAAACTAGTGCAACTTTACTTTTACCCCCCGCGGGCCACACATATATACATTATATACGCACACCATAAGTGGGGCATATATTTGGATTTAGTAATGAGTATAATTTTGTTTGTTATTGATATATGAAATTGTGGTTATAGAGTTCGATTCATTTTCCTCCATTTACAGCTAAGAATGATGTTCAAGAGTTTTAATTATCAAACAATCCGTTAAAGTACCCTCTCCGTCCCATTTTAAATGTCTATTTTTGCATTTTTTGCTATCTCAAATTAAATGTTCATTTGTAAGCAATTTCTAGTTTTGCACATAAAAGACAAAAGATAATCAAAGATTTGAAATAATAACTTGAGGATATTATTATCATTTTACAACATACATACAAAGATCTATAACTTATAATAAAAGAATTGAACTTTGATGATGTGGCATTCAATGGAGGCCTCAACCCCTCCTTGAATGTGCCACATGGCATCATGTATGATTTTTTAATTTTTGAGTTTTTTTAATAAATCTATATATATTATAATTATTTTAGGAAAAGATAACATTTAAAAACAAAATTAAATTTACTCTCTAATGTTTCCTCTCATAACTTTTAAACGTTAATATCTTTTATATACGAGATTTTTTAAAGAAAAAAATTACACCAAATTAACGAGTGTTTTATTATCTTTCCAACGAGTACCATAGTGTTATATAAAAAACGGAGAAAAAAAAACGAGTTAATAGCCAAAATCGTCCCTAAGGTTTGGTCACTTTTGCCACTTCAGTCTAAAACCCAAACCTTTTACATTTGGGTCCTTAAGTTTCACTTTTTTTGCCAAATTCGTCCCTTACAAGGTTTGGGGTATGGACTGAAGTGGCAAAAAGTTACCAAACCTCAGGGACGAATTTAGCACAAAAAAAAAAAACTAAAGGACCCTTAGCAAAAAAAAATAAAACTGAAGGACCCAGATGTAAAAGGTTTGGGTTTTGGACTGAAGTGGCAAAAGTGACCAAACCTCAGGGACGATTTTGGCTATTAACTCAAAAAACAACTATTTTTGTGGGGTTTTGTTTTCAAATATATTTTACTCTAATAATAAATCACAAACGATAAACATAACTTCATAGGCAGAGATTCCTTTTTTTATATATTTGAATATGATAACTTATGGCAGAAATTTGTTTAAAATAAATATATTATTATTATTATTCGTTAATCATGTATTGGCAAATCATTAATTATGTTGTCATATTAGATATTTTATTATGTTATATTAGATATTTCAACCCCGGGACACTCCCGGGATAAAAGCTAGTTTCTTAATATGTGTGTTAGTGAGCCCATGACATATAAAATAAAATAGGACGAAGGGAGTAACTCATTACAGTACAATTAATATTTTATGTATTTGACTTGTCTTGATAAGACTTAATTTTTAACTCGATTTTGTTTCACCCTCAGTTACCTCATTAACTCGTTCAGATATATCTCATCTCAACCTGTTGTGTTGGTATTTTGAATGTTCAGAAACAAATTAAAACTAACAATACAATGTTATGCTATGTACGTTTTCAAACAAAGCAACAAAAGAAAGTCATTTAAGACGTAGCAACATGACCATGTAACTAATTTGACTATACATTATTTTCATAAAATTAATACAAATGCTTCCAACACTGCAAAACCATTGATAAAAGATATAACACTGTAACATTATAGACATAGGCCACCACAACACTCCCAATGTCAAGGAAAAAAACACATATAATGGTTTTTAGTGGTTTTATTAATGTGAGATGGGACTCTTCTACATTCTAAGAAAATTATGATGAGTTAATAATCAAAACTTAAGCATCTTTCTTAAATAAAAAGAAGAACAACACGACACCGGCTAAACCCATAATCGCCGACTGAATTACAGAAAGTGTTTTTGATGTGTATACCGGGGGAGGATCTGGTGTCCACTCATTAGCATTTGCTTGCATTGTTGCACCGGCAAAGAAGATGGAAATAGCAATCACTACCATTTGATAAGAAGCCATCCGCATGTCTTAGATATCGCGGTGTGTGGCTCAATGGACCAGGTCTGCATTTATATTGCGAACCTTGTAAACTCATATATATATATCGAAAACATGTGTAGCTAGAAACAACAATTTTACGATAAATACAAGGAAGAAGAAATGATATCTAGAGAGAGTAGGCATTGGCATGCTGGCCAAGGCTGATGACAAAAACAAGAAACATAAACCTTGTCCCATGGATAAAGTTATGGACTATGAGTCTTAGAACTTAAATTATTTTGAATAAGAACGGTAAATGTATATATTGTAATCAATCTTAGTGGTAGTTTTTTTTTTAAAGTTAATTAACATTTGCATTTTAGAGACAAAATGAACTTTTGGGTGAATATTGCATTTGTTTTTCTTGGAAGAATTCATGATAAAAAGATTGTTTCTAGGGACGAAATATTATTTGTTGAAATGGGCCATTGGCCTATTAGCCCAATAATAGTATAGATGATTCATAACCGATCATGGATCACTACCAACATAATGCCGCCTACGGGCATAAGCAACAAACCAATCTACGCTAAGGTTGGCTTCGACTCGGTTTGTTTATAAACCAAACTGCGCCAAGTCGTCTTATTTACAACCAAGTTGATCTCGATCAATCCTTTTTAAGCGAGCTTTCAGCTATTTTGAAGAACACTACCTTTACATGATGAATACTTAGGAGTCTTAATTGCACTAGTTGATTATTTATGAGAAGGCATTCTACAATTTTTTTTAAACAGCCAACTAAATATCACCTGAACTGCCAGTAGGTTAGCACTGGACAAATGGCTTACACTACAAATGTATAACATAATTAAATTAACATTAAAATAAAGTTTAACATGATACAAAATATATACATTGCCAAGTTTCTACAAACTACCCGAGAAGTTGATTAAATTGAATGGGGAATTGAAGTTTCAAGCATTTAGTTGGAATGAGCAATAGATGAAAATACAGCAACATCTTCACGTTAAAACACATGAGCAATGAGCACTCAGTCAAATACTGTGTCATAAAATCAATGGAATAATAAAGAAACAAAAAAACTCACTCACTTGCTAAAAATCAGTAATCACTAGTAAAACTCCCTGCGTTTTATGACGGGAATTTGATCGGTAACGGTTCGGTTTTTTACAGTATGTGTATGGTACCGACACTTGGTATAGCAACCGAAAGAGAAAACCTCATGGCTAAAGTTGTGATATGCCCAAAAGGATATTGACAAATGCTTTACATCAATCAAAAACTAAAAAGACAATTACTGATGTCAGTTTCGATTATATCGGTACCCGTACCGGTCTTGTTCGTTTGGAATCAATTCAATTTGTCACGACGCTGGTACTATAACGACACTCGCTATAACTTATGTTTTATATGAAATTTACACTGGAACGTTGAAAAGAAAATTTAGCATGGTGGCTTGTTATGTTTTTTTAACTTATCAAACATAAGTTATTGAAAAGAAATAAAATTAGTTCCGTTGAAGTGATTATCTTTGCGTGGCGTGCGGCTCTAAACAGGTTACCAACACTTTCGGCTCTGGTTCGGCAAAACATCAGGATTGAGTAGGTTACTTGTGCCCAAGGCATTATAGCCTAGTGGCATATTGGTGGTGAGATAAGATTTATGAGCCATAAGGTCCTGGGTTCGAATCTCAAAAAGGGAGTTTTCTCATAATTATGAGTTTCCTCCTGAATTGGTGACTTGGTGGTGGAATATGATCGCGTAGCAACATTGGTGGCACGATGATACTCAAGTGTTCCGTGAGTGATTCCAGTTTGTTGACCGTTCAAAAAAAAAGAGTAGGTTACTTGTGTTTTGTATGGTTCAAAGGTTGAGACGGTGGATCGTCTTTTTACGGCATGTTACGTGGCGTCAATTGTTTGGATGTAGGTGAGTGCCTGGTGCAGAGTGGATCCTTTTTTTGTTCTCCTTTCGAGATGTATCGAAGGTGCACAGGTTCATGAAGATGGAAAAAAAAGGTAAAAAAGTGATTAAATGGTATGTTTAGTTATCAATTTAAATTTCAATGTTTTTTGCTGTTAAAAAAACAGCAAATGTTAGTAATTTTATTTGTTTGAAACGCCCGTTTATTTGGATTTATGTAAGGCTATACTGTCACACCCTCAAAATCTACTTGCGGAGTTTTACCGCGAGGCGCATGACAAACCAGGATCCAAGTCAACGATCACAATAAACAAATCTAAATGAACATATGCAATTTCAAAAACATAGTTTAAAATCTCCAAATACAGCGGAAGCTTATTCTCAAAACATAATCCAAAAGTAAACCAAATTATTCAATGTTCGAAAACCATGCAACCCTAACTAGACGCCGTGCAGACGCGTGCGCCCTAGTTCCATTGTGCTACCTTAGCGACCTGAGAAAACATGTAAGAGTTACGTCAGCACAAAAATGCTGGTGAGTTCACAGGTTTGTAATCAAAGTACCAAGTTCAACCTGTCCATACTATAAACAATTGTAAACCAAAGTACGCTAGCTAGGCGTATGTTTTGTTACTACTACGATTGGAAAACCATTACTAACTCGCAAACCAGATGTTGTGCCCGAATAGTAAACCTGTTCCTGTTTGAGACAATATGCACCCGCCCGGCCCTCCAAGCCGACGAGTGGGGTTGGTCACTCCCAATAGCGCTATTCACATTTCCCCGTTGTGCAAACCCGCACATTCATGGTTCCCCCCGGGACTTCCAAAGATCGTATAGTAAACCATAGAAAACCCATAGTATGACAGTTGTTACCAAAACATTAGTTTAACACATGTTTTCTCCCCCGAAAAGTGAAACCAGTTAAAAGTGGGGCCGTGAACTCACCTTAGGTTGCGTTACTTCGTAATACGAATAAGATCAGCAAGCTATGCTAGCCCCGTAAAGCGGCGACCTAACATATGACAGTTACAAGTACTTAGACTAATAACCCGTAGGTTAGTTAGTCCCTAGATGTCCAGACCATAACCAAGTTCGTTTGAAAACACTGTGACTGCTAAACTAACCCAATGTACAAGACCCGACATCCCATTGGTGACCCGAGACTCCCCGTGTTGTACTTGCACTCTCAAACATTCAATCATGCACTCACACTTAACATACGTTAAAGTCCAACAAGCTATAGCACGTAGTTCAAGTATCACATAAATAAGTCCGAACACATGTTACCAAGTTATTAGGTATGTTACGGGGTTCCTAGCATGTTCCTAGGTGTCAAATCGGGTCCCGGAATGCTAAGATACACTTACAGCAGCAGTACAGGCGATTAGGAAAAGTCAACTAGCAATTACGTTGGTCAACAGGCAATTAGGAATGCTAATCGCCTATACTATAGGCAATTAGGGTCATGTGGTATGCAAATCAGGAGTTTATAGGCGATTAGGGTCATAAGACATGCATTTATAGGCGATTAGGGTCATAAGACATGCATTTCAGGACTTAGCTAGCAATTAGGATCACAATTGCATGCAACGAAGGCAATTAGCCCCCAATCACCTATGCTATTAGGCGATTAGGGTGTCATAGCAGGCGATTAGCCTCCTAATCGCCTATAGCATAGGCGATTAGGGTTGCTAATCGCCATCAACCCAGCTGTTCCGGTTTTTTCGCGCGTTTAACACTCCAAATCAAACCCAGAACGTGTGTAAACATCAAATATCAATCAAACAACCATATCAAACATATTTCAATCAAAATCCTTCGTTTAACCTCGTTCTATCAGCCCTGAATGCAACCATGTATCCCAAAAACAATACACATAGCATGAAACATCACATTAACATGCATAACCGAAACCCTAATGAACAATTACTCAGATCTCATCAACATGCTATCATCATCAATCTGTAACTACCTTAATATCATGTTAACAATCCTTCTTGAATCACAAAAACCCTATCTTTTAATTATAAACACACATACAACATGCATAATAGCTAGAATCCAATTAACAACGATTTTTAACGAATTTCAGAAGACACATACGTTTATAAACAGGTCTGGACCATTAGGGATTCAATAAAAACATTATTAAAGTTGCATGAATGAAAACCACACCTTAAGTTTATGATAGATTGATGTAATAGGCTTGAAATCGTGTGTTTTGATCCAAAATCGTGTTCCAGAGGTTGTGTGTGTGTTGGGGCGAGTTGTGGGACGACTAGGGTTGTTATAATGAAGTTTAGGAGGTCAAGTATTGTATTTATAGTCGTTTTTAGTCGCCAGGTACGTTGCAGGCGATTATGCAGCTTCTGCAGGCGATTAGGGCTGCTAATCGCCACCCCTATAGGCGATTAGCCTGCTAATCGCCTAACACATTGCCCCAATCGCCTAACATCCTCTGCTAATCGCCACCCTATAGGCGATTAGCCCTCCCTAATCGCCTATAGGGGTTGGTTCTGCGTATTTTGCGCGTTAAACCCCGTTTTAACGTATGTTAACACATTTTCACATACCGACAAGTCACATAATGATTGTAAACACATAATACTTGCAAACAAACACATTCACACTCGTTCACCAATTCCCGGGACTCGAGACTTGTATGTTCCCTATGCTTTGACGATTCTACGAATCGTCACCCCTTGTACACTTGGTTAAGGACTGACATCCTATGATTCTCTAGACTGACATCTAACGATCCTCTAGACTAAAATAACAGTTCCCGATCCATAACACGACTCAACTAACCCAGTTAAGTATAATATACGCGTGACTCGCTAAGGTAGACTTCAATCTAGACAACGTTGTTAACCTGAATTTGTCGGGTGTCACATATACGGTGTATTGCCCTCCTCCCCAACTTTCTCAAATGCCACATCAACGTCACGTTATTTTTCCTCTTCCCTTCCCCAAACCAATGAAATGGTTTCCCTCAATACCCCTTTCCTTTTTTTATTATTTTTCTCTTTTATTTATTTATATATTTTATATTTCAATAATATTTTTTCATTAAAATTTAAAAAAAAACCGTAAAAAAAATATTCCAAAAAACATTTAAAAAACGAAAGTTCATAAATTAAAAAAAATACAAACTAAAGTTCACAAATTAAAAAAAATACAAACTAAAGTTCACAAATTAAAAAAAAATACAAACTAAAAAAATACCCTACTCGTTATCAACGGGAGCGACATGGAAATTGTTTCAAATGTGGTTGATTAAATCCGCACAAACGTGGCCATGCACAGTAGTATCGTGTAACACCCACATGTTTGATTCTTGTTGTGCCTCGTCAACTGGCTCGAGATTCTCTTCAACCTCATTCGGATCGTAATCACATATCGCACGACCTTCGTCTTCGATTATCTTGTCATGAAGTATTGTACAAGCATACATAATATATCCCAATCTTTGTGAATGAAATGCACGTGCGGGGCGTTCTATTATATGGCATTTTGCCTAAAAAAACATCTTATAATACTCATGCTTCTATTTTACACCATTGAGCATGAAAGAATCATCAGGGCCGATGCCTCTAATGATGTTATCAAAAACCTCAGATCTTGCAAGAACATTTAAATCATTACATGAACTTGCAACTAAAAAAAACATGCCAAATTCATAGATCTTGTGAGCAAACGGCTTCTAGAATTATTGAGAGGTGTCCCACGTCACCTCGCGTAAACTGACCTTTCCATGAAGTGGGGCAATTACGCCATGGCTAATGCATACAATCAAGACTTCATGCTGCATACAATCAAGACTTCCTAGCATGCCAGGAAAGTCGTGTTTCTCTAAATAGAATGCGTAGATCTTTTCAATATCCCTCTTCGCTGGCCTACGCAAATAAACTTTCCTATATAACTTAACGATATCTTCACAAAACTGATACAAACACTCCCGACACAGTCTATCAGACATCTGTAACTTAACGATATCTTCACAAAATTGACGAATTGCAGACGTTCATTTTTGTAGCATTGTAAGACCTGTTTTCCCTCTAGCATCACATCTTAGTGTAAAAAACTCATCATAATTAGCTAAGTCATCGGCAATTCATTCGAACAATCTTCGACTCATTCGAAAACGACGTTTAAATTGTTTGTCAGTGTATACACAGTTTTCATCAAAATAGTCGGCAACCAAACGATCATGTGCACCTTTAAAAAATATAAAATATAATATAAATATTTCAACGATATAATATAATATAAAATGTTGAACAATGTTATAAAATAACACAATAAGAAAATGTAATATACCCTAACGGTCTCTATTTAGCGCAACGCTCCTTGGGTTGGTACGAAAGATGCTTCGCTCTCGACATCGTCTTTCAACTCCAGGAGAATATGCGTCGTCTCCATCATCACACCCACGTAAAAGTTTATCGCGTTTTATTCTGACTCTGATGAACTCATAGCTAAATATACGATTGTATAAAATTTTGAAAATGGAAATTTTTAAAAATTTTAGGAAGAAGGTGTGAATGGTAAAAGATAGAAAGAGTGGTGGTGAATGCAAATGGTTTGATTTTGGTTAATATATAAAGTTTGAATTAAAAAAAAAAAACAAATACCAACGTTCAACTCCCATGGCCAATCAAGGAGCTCGGTAAAGAAAGGGATTTTCCACCGATTTCACCAAAAATAATTTATTTATTTTTTTTTGTGGGGGGTGGTGGTGGGGGGGGGGAGGGTGCCCGATCGGCAACCATGCCACCTCAACCCACCGAGCATTTCACCGACTCCACGCCAAAAGGGACTAATGGTTGAAAAAATAAACATTATCAACTTTACTTTTAGTTGAATATAGATCGTTGATGGTGAGTTAAGGATTAATAACTTGCTATGGGTTGATCAAATCATAACTACTTCTAATTGTATTTAAATTTCTTCTTTTAAGTGTATATTTTATTAATAGCTAACTCACACACTCACTACTAGTACTCACAGTTGTCAAAAGCGCGTCTAGGCGCGCGCCTTGGTATGCCTAGGCTCGAGACGCACCGAGTGTGCTGCGTCTTGTGAGGCGCGTGCCTAGGCACTGAGGCACACTATCAGGGCTAATTTCAAGCTAATTTCCAGCCAAATTCAGACTAAAAGTTGCATAAAGTTCTAAAACATTCTAAATGACTCATGAACAAGTCCTAAACAACCCTAAAACATCCTAAAGTAACCCTAAACAAGCCTAAAACATCTCTAAAATCCCTAAAAACTGTATTTTATACTATGCGCTTAATTATAAAAAACCTCGTTTTTTATGCGCCGTGCGCCTAGGCTCCGGGCTCGGCCTATGCGCCTTGAGCGCGCCTAAGCGCTTTGACAACTATGCTATTACTACTGAGTTTATACAGTTTGTCCACCATGATGCTAGAAAGTCAAACCCAAGGCCGACTGGGGGGGGGGGGGGGGTTCTTAAACATTAAACACCTAAACCCACTGACACTTTATGTATTTTAAGCCCAAATATACTAAAACCCATTTTAAGTTAAGCTCATTAACTCTTTTAGTTTTCATTATCCGTTACCGTTAGCAGTGGCGCAGCTTAGTTGGGGAGGGGCGCCCCCCCCCCCCCAGATTTTCGCGCAGAAGCTTCGATTATATAGTATTCGTATTGAAAATTTTGAAAATATAGGGTTTCGACCCCCCGGTGACTTCCGACCCCCCGAACCTTCGGGTCATGCTTCGCCACTGACCATTAGTATAGTTTAAAACCCATTTAAAATTAGCAAAATGAAAACCCGTTTTTTCTTGTGGCTTCGACCCCAAAAATATTAAGAAGGAAATGCCACTGTGATACCAACTCGTTTGGTATTAAAATCCGTCTTTTACAGATAAATGAATTTAGCGAAGCATGTTATTTTAAGAGACGACGTATTGTTTGTTGAAATGGGCCCTTAGTCCAATCACATGATTTGAAACCGATCATGGATCTCTCATCTCTACCCACGCTCTGCCACCCATGTGTAATGTTACTTTCTTTTCTTTCTTTCTTTTTGGGTGATACTATTTGGACACCCTAAAAAGTTGTTGGGACATCCTAAGTGTGCCTTGTATAGATTTATATGGGGGCATATTAAAGTACAATTTTTGTCTTTTAACTATTTGATGTTGACTAACACAGAAAACAATAAAGTTGATAATCCTCGTATAGAGCTATATGAGGCATATTGAAATACAATTTTTGTCTTTTAGCTAATTGATGTTGACCAACACAGAAAACAATAAAGTAATATGCCTTATATAGATCAATATGAGACATATTATGGTTTATTTTTATTTTTTGTATATTTTCATTTTTATTGTTTTTAAAAAAACTAAAAATATTAAATTAACTTTAAAAAAATCCAAAATTTGACAAAAAGTTAGTTATATTCATTCCAATATTATTTTAACAAAATTACAACTTTTTGTTACCAATATTATTTTTTTAAAAATATTTCTTTTGTTTGGTTTTGTTTTAGTTGGTATTGAAGGTGTTTGTTTTGTTTTGGTGAAGATTGAAGAAGTTATATAAATAATACAAAGTTTGAAGAAGTTATAAGATTCGTTTGAGAAAGTGTTTTTTAGGTCGATTGATCGTAGTATTTAATACATTCGAAACAAAAGAAAACAAACATCTTCAAAACCAACAAAAACAAACCAAACAATTAAAAAAACGAATATGCCTCGTCTTTGTAACAAAAACATCTATTTTTTTTAAATAGTGTTCAAATCAATAAAACTTTATTTTTTTATTTTTTGGGATTTTTAAAAGTTATTTTGGTATTTTTAAACAATAATATTGTATTTCAAAAAAATAAAACAGCCTTGATATGCCTAGTATTGGGAAATACGTGACATATCAAGCCTAGTATTGGTATCAATACTGTGCTTGAAGGTGACATGGGGGTGCCCAAATATGGGTCATATTGGGCAATACAACCCATATTAGGGTCTTTTTTAATTTATTTTTTTTATTGTTTTTAAATAACTAAAAATACTAAATTAACTTAAAAATCCAAAAATTAACAAAAAAATAGTTATATTCAGTCCAATATTATTTTAAAAAAAATTACAACTTTTTTTTACCAACATTATTTTCTAAAAATTATTTTTTTGTTTGTTTTTATTTTGGTTGGTTTTGCAGATGCCTCGTATTTGTAACAAAAACTTCTAATTGTATATATAATTAAATCCTAACAGTCGGTGGAACACCGGCTTTTCCGGTTTCCGACTTTCCGGCCCAAACTTTTGTTATTCCACTTTTTGCCCTCTATTTCCTCTTTTTTTTTTCTTTTATCCATTTACACCCTTTGTAGTTTTGTGGTTTCTCATTTAACACGGTTTAGGCGCTTTGCTCGGTGCAACGCGCACCGGCGTACCCACGAAACAATACGACTCTATACGTTATGTTATCCGATTAGCAGACCCTCGCAATACTGTTGGTGTAACTCCGCTATTCGTCGGAAAAATCTGTAACTTTTCACGAATCGGCGTCAGTTATGTTTCTACGCCGCGCTTAGCGCGGCGCATACCGGCACCGTTTGTGCAATGGCACCGGCAACGCCACCGCCGCGAAGCGGCGGGGATTTTTACTAGTTTTATAATATTGTTATAATCAATAAAACTTAATATTTTTTATTATTATTTTTTTGGATTTTTAAAAATTATTTTAGTATTTTTAAACAATAATATTACAATAATATTGTATTTTAAAAAAGTAAAAACAGCGTTGATATGCCTAGTATTGGGCAATACGTGGCATATCAAGCCTAATATTGGTACCAATACTAGGCTTGAAAAGTGATATGGGGTGACTTGATATGGGTCATATTGGGCAATACGACCCATATTAATACACGTATTGGTGGCAATACTAGGGTTGGAAGGTGATATGAGGGTGTGTGGTATATATTGTAAAAAAAAAAAAAAAAAAACCCACATCAATATGCCTCATATAGGTCTATATGAGACATATTAGTCCACGTATCACTTCTTCTCAGCCTATTATCAGACCCAATACGTGGTGGCTTTGATATGCCTCATATTGGCCAATACGAGGCATATCAAGGTCTTTTTTTATTTCTATTTTTATTGTTTTTAAAAATGAGGCATATTGATCTTTTTTTTTGCAAACTTTGTACATTTTATACAATATTTATTTTTTGTTAATAAAGTTTTATAAATATTTTATTATTTTCAAAACATTATCATGTAGTCTATAATAGTACAGTGTACTATACGATAATACATCATATAATACGTTTCAAGGTCTATACTACCATATTAGGTTTTAAAATATTTTTACTTTAAAAAAATAAAAAAATTATAAACTTTATGTACAAATGGTAAAAATTTTGCAAAAAAAAAAACCCTACTGAAATACATTGATCAATCGATTTGTTAAAAAAAAACTATTTTTGAATGTATTAAAATACAACAATCAAGCGATTTAAAAAAAATTCTAAACGAAACTTATAACTTCTTCAAACTCACCAAAACAAAAAAAAAATCTTCAAAACCAACCGAAACAAAACCAAACAAAAGAATTTTTTTTTTTTAAAATAATACTGGTAACAAAAAGTTGTAATTTTGTTAAAATAATATTAGAATGAATATAACTAACTTTTCGTCAATTTTTGGATTTTTTTAAGTTAATTTAGTATTTTTAGTTATTTAAAAACAATATTAATAAAAATACAAAAAAATAATAAAGAGACCCTAATATGCATCATGTTGATCTATAAGAGACATACTTGACTATGATATACCTCATATTGATCAATATGAGGCATATTGGCACGAAGTTTCAGGTCTGAGATTCCCTTGAAGTTTGTGTGCAGCTTTTTGACCGAAGTATGCCTCATATAGACCAATACGAGGCATACCCAGGGTGTCCAAATAAAAATCAGGGGTGTCCAAATAGACAAAGCCTTCTTTTTTTCACAGCTAATTTCTCCTCTCTTTAAATACACTCATTTTTGGTCTTATGGGAACTTAAACTTATAACCTCTCCTTTAAACACCAACACCTTTACCACCACATCACAAGAGGTGGGGCGTTATGTTACTTCTTAAAACAAATTTAAAATATAATTTACTTAAAAAGTTTAACTTACTAATTAAAACTTCAATTCTTCCTCTTGTCAAACAAACAAGTAATTATTACTAAAAATTTAAGCGAAGTAAATTTGATAAACGACATCCAAAATTGCAAAACTATAAAAAAAACTAATTCAAAAATTAAAAAAAATGTCATGTTTTGATTTTTATAATTTAAAATTAATAATTTAAGGATAGATGCCTTAGGTTCAAAATCAAGCTTCCGCTAATTCTATTAATCATTTACACAACTCTATTGCCAATCACCTTTGGTGGAGTGGCACCCTCCTTGCTTTCCTTGTGAGAGGTGAGGAGTTCAAGTCCTGCCGGCACCAAAATGCTGCTGGTGGGCTGCGTTTTACCACAGTGGGCCTTTGGGCGACGGGTTTTCCCTGGGAAGTGATGTGAAATTTATGGTGGACCCAGGTTATTCTCGTAGTACTCCTTTCCAGTGGGTACTTCGTGAGTGATCGGGATTTATTTGTTTGCCGTTAAAAAGAATTACACAATTCTATTGGTTGTAGTATTAGATAGTAGTTTTCTGGTAACAATTCTCACAGTAATAAGAAAAACAATAATGAAAAGTATTTATTTAAGATAATCCTAAAATAATCCATGCTTGTTTAAATTCTTAAGCCTAAAATTGTTATTTATAAATAAAATTGTAACAACTCTTTCTTGTTTTACTTATTGTCTTGTCAACCTTCTTTTTATGAAATTGAAGTTCAAACATCACTGATATAACAAAAAAAATCTTTATAAGATGTTTTTAGGTATTCTTAATGGATAATAACCTTTATGTTTTTATGTTTGGATGTGAAAAAAAAAATAGTGGGTCCAAATTTTAGTGCAAAACTATGTTTGATTGATGTGCAACTTTCCCGTGAGCTACTATACAAATCTAATAAAGTTGTTTCACTTTAACAAGGCGTATTATGGTATGTAAAAAAATGTTACATATGTAGTTATTTTATCCTGGGTGAATTGCTTGATTGGTCTCTGTGGTTTACAAATATTGCACTCTTGGTCCTAAGGCTTCAATAATTACATCGTTTCTCCTTAACTTTGTCAGAACTGCACTCGTGTGGTCCTTAATCCTAACTGTCGTTAATTTTCTCTGTTAAAAACAAGTAAATTACATTTTTACCATCAATTATACAATTAAAAAATTAAAAAAAAAACATAATAAAAAATAATATTAAACCCACCCCCTTCTTCTTCCCCAACCACCACCATCTCCCCCTCACACTAACCCCATTTCTTCATCAACAACCACCTCCACCTTTAGAAATCACCACCAGCACCGCCACCTGCAACCAACTTCACCACCGTGTGTGTTGATTGTTTCCCTTTATTCTTTAAATTTTAGGCTTATGATCGTGATGATGTTTGATTGTTTAGATTTTAAGAGTTATCATCGTGTAATAATCAAGTTTTAATCTGGGTTTATCAATCGAGATCAAACGTTTGAAATCTTCTTACACATCTATAAATTTAACCTTGCAAACCATTCTCAATCCTTTAACCATCTTAAAACTAGATTCAGAACATAAAATTCGTGACCAGAAGAACCTGTAATCGAAGCTTAAAACAGGTCGGCCGTCGACTCTTGTTGACCATCGAATCGATCTTGTGAGTCAGTCTTTTCCTAGCCGTTTTGTTCCATGATAGTGTCTGAATAATAGCCCTGTAATATTGACCTTTAATCTTGTTGTTATCGGGTTTATTAGAAATGGTGTTTTAGTGCGATAGAGATGGTGGAACGGTGGTGGTGGTTGGGTGGGTGGTGGAAATGCGATAGTCTGTTGTTAGGATTGTGGTGGAGGAGATGGTACGCGGGGTGATGGTGATGCAGACTAGATATTGTGTGGTTTTGGAGAAGGGTGAGGTGGGAAAGAAGAAGGGTAGGGTGGGGAAGAAGAAGGGTGGGATCGAAGTAGGGCCCACTTAAAATTTTATGGTATTTTATAATTTTTTAAAGTGTTTTGTCTTTTAGGATCAGAGGGCATAATAGTAATTTTATCCAGACTTAACGCTAAAAACTAACGACCATCCATGCCAAGGACTGTAAGTGTTATGAAAAACGAACCTACGGGAACATACGAGTGATAAGTTGTAAACATCTAGGATCAACTTTGTAATTAGTAAAGTTTAGGGATCAATGTGTGCAAGATCTATAAATTAACCACAGGAACCAATCAAGCAATTCACTCTTTTATCCTTCACAATCACTGATATTTGTTAAGAAGGGTTAAAATGTGAGAGTTTGTAATCATTAGCTTACAAAGGTCATTAAAAAATAATACTAAAATTTTATAATATTTCAATTTGTAATTATTTACTAAAAATAATTTTTAAAAATAATAATTAACTATATATCAAAACAAAATGATCATGAATAGTACTTAACTCATCTTAAACCTAACTACAGTTAGCTTCATTTGTTTTGGTTTGCCTACCAAAGTTGACCGGCTCTTCACTTAAGTCTTCAGCTTTGTTTTGTCCACACAACTAATGAGTGTGATCTCGTTTTTTTTATCGCAAACCAAAAGTTTGCAATATTTTTTTTAAACAATATCTGATGTGAGTATGTCATTTTATTAAAATTTTGTTAAGCGAAAGTTTATAATTTAACGAACATGAGTTGGGTTTGTTATTTCATTGAAATTTTGTTAATGATTATGCTCTATGCGTTGTATCATGTATGTACTAACATATGTTATGGATCGGATTAGCTTTCTTCATGAACTGATCTTACTAGCGTTCACGCCGCAACGTACGGGACACCACCTAGTACTTTAATATTTTTTAACTAGAACAAAGAAAAAAAACAATAAATGATCTCGAGCCCCGTCAAATAATCGATGTTAGTCCGAAGCATCTTCATATCCTAGTACTTTGCACTTCTTTCTTCAACTCGATGAGGTTTGCCATCGACGTGATTAGTTTATCCAAGCATGCTAAGGCATATATAACAAGTTAAATTTCGATGTCAGTACTCAACAACATGTTTATAAATTAAGTTGAGGTCCACTTAAAATCTACGTTTTCATAAAACTAATATAAGATTAGATATGACCGCTACAAAGTTATATTAATACTCGGATGGGGTGAGTAGCATGCGAGTTGTTTGAGTACTAAGGCTTTGTCCAGGATACCTTGATTGGGTAAATGGAGCGTTGTGTGGAACTTAGGGGTTGTTTGGTTGATTAAGTGCTGAATCATTAAGATGATCTGAATGGTTAAGAGGCTCTGAATGATTAAGAGCTGAATCATTCAGCATCCCTTATTAGCTTAATGGTTCAGCACTTAATCATTCCATTCAGATGCTGAAACAAACAGTCTGAATGCTGAATGATTTCAGACCTGAATGATTAAGAGGCTGATTAAGAGGCTACCAAACAGCCCCTTAGACATGGATTGAGAGGCCTGGGGTGGTTTTGTTAACTTTTGTGTGGTCCCAATAAACTATATAGCAGTGAAACCCCTTTGATCATCCAATCACATTTCATCATTATGTGATTTCTAAAAATAAAATAAAATTAGTTCGGGTTCAAGAAGGTAACCACCCAAACCAAACTGAGTTGTTTTGAGTTATAAAAGGTGTCACCTCCCCGTTACTGACTTGATTGGGTAATTTGAATACTAGAGAGTTGAGATGACCACCCCCATCACCCTAGTTTGATAGGAGGAGAGAATGTTTGTTACATTTGACAAGTCATAAATGTCGTAATAAGAATATTGACGGGAGGTAGAATTTAATTCATTGACCTACTCTCATGCTCTAACTATTATTTTATTTAATCTTTGTGGTGAACTAGGTTTATACCAGCCGCGCGTTGCCGCGGCGGGGGCAACCGGATACTCATATTTGACCCCATGGAAACAGAGCTACAGAACTGCATCGCGCGTTATGACGACAACCTAGCCTCATTACACGTATTACAATGATAACGGTAACATACATGCGTTACGATGTTTCTTATGTATATGGTTATAACTGAGTGGGTAAAAGCCCCAACTACACCTTTTTCTTTACCATTTACCCAATTTATATAAACAATTGGTTAACTTTCAACTCCTCTACTTTCAACCTACCCCCTCTCTCACACACACATACACCTCCAATTCCTATTCTTTCAATAGACAGTTGCTGATTTCCTATTCTGGGCAACACCAAGACCTCATCTTCTTGTAAGAATATTACTCGTATCTCATAACCTCTTATTAGAAAACCCATTACAAAGCCCACAAACATAATACCTAAATACATATCTTATTCCCACTCAAAGACCTCACAACAAAACTCCATCCCCTACATACAATCGGAACTACAAAGAGAAGTACCTGACGCCTAAAATGGTTGTGTTTGCCTGAATCATATGAAAAGATATGGCTCATTCTCCGACAACAGGACCGGGTTCATGGATGCTGTCACGTGCGTGCGCACCGAACCAACAGACCATCCTTGTTTGCCGTCGAACCTGAAAACGGTAACATCCCTCGTCGCCTAGGGCTTGACAGTAAAAGACGACGGTGAACCCAAGAACGACGGCTGCCAATCATCGGAGACATAACAACATCCACATACCATAACCCCCATCATAACTGCGGGAGCAAGCAAAGAAACCGGCAGCCGAAGCCACCGGTCAAGAACAGGCATCGACGATGGGTCACAGAAATAGGAAGTTAGAGATGAGGGATGGAAAACTGTAGAGGCGAGGAGAGAAAACGGTGGAAATATATATAATGTGTGTGCTGCTTCACATGGTTGTACGCGGTGCTTCATACACTTGTATTGAGGGAAACAGTAAATCCCTCTCACACGAAATGTTACAATTTGTATATATATATATAATTGGTGCTCATGACTTTTTAACTTAGATGTTATGGTTGGAGTCTTTTTTTTTAGCAAAATTATTTTAGGTTGAGCCGGGGTTTCACTATAGTGAGCCTTTGAGGTGATGTGTTTTCTGAAATGGTGGCAGGTAGGGCTGTTCAAATCGCTTGGCGCTCGCCGATCGCTCGCCGCCCGTTCGGAATTTGCTCAGAAAATGCTCGCTTGATTTTTTGCTCGGTTGTAAACGAGCTGATCGACTCAGTTCAGTTTGTAAACGAGCCAAGCATGAGCAAAGGTCCGCTCGGCTCGGTTCGGCTCGATATAATTTTTATTTATTATATATATATATATATGCATATTAATTACAATTATATTTATAGTTTTATACATACCACTCTACTGGCCCAGTCAACACAATGATAACTTAACACTAAGTTTAATTGTAAAACCATACTTCGTGAAAAGACATGTTTGACTTCCTATTCCCGTTAGTTGTTCGTCATCAATCGCCTCCCGATGTCAACTTACGCCACAACGCGACAATCGTTATCTGTAGTATACTCATCGCCTCACTGGCCTCAACCTGAGCCTCATTCTCGGACAACCGGACTTCAAACTTAGTGTCATCCTCTGACGGTCGAACCTCGGTCATCACTAGGCGGCGATAACATTAAAGGAAACAACCCAAATTTATGGTTGTCGAAAAACTCGCCGCTCGATGCTCGCTCGAAAAAATGTCCGCTCAAAAAATGCTCGCTCGGTTTCTTGCTCGGTTGTAAGTGAGCCGATCGGCTCGGTTTGTAAATGAGCCAAGCACGAGCAAAGGTCCGCTTGGTTCGGCTCGGCTCGTGAACAGCCCTAGTGGCAGGCCGGGTCACCAACGTCGTCCGCATTCATGATTTCACATGGATGTGCGTCCTTTTGCCATTAAAAAAAAGAAAGAAAGAAACTCTAATAAATATCATGAAATTAACCATATACGTCTAATAACATTACATGTTCACAAATAATCAAATTTACATATGAAGACTTTTGGAGAGGGTTGTTATAGTTGTTCAATGTCGTAAACTTTAAGTTGATGTTTGCCAATTGACCTCTACTTTTGGCCAGTTTTGGGTATGTTATGAATCATGACCAATGAAAGCTTTTATTTTTTATTTCATTAAACTGTTTGGTTAATTTTTGTGTAGCAAATGAGTGATAAACGGTATCCAAGGAATTAATAATATGCACCTCAATCATATGCACAACTTATTGAACAAGTGACCAACCATTAGCTAGATAGAGATAGATAACTCAAAAGTCAAGAGAAGCACACACCAAATATTGTCATTTTACCAAAACAACTACAAGATCACCCAAATATTTTCACAACTAACACTCACTCCATGGAAACTTCTAGTTCTCTGACATATTGGCAACATGAACCCTTTATTCCTCAAGCTTAAGCATAATAATAACTAATTAACAGTAAATATTCTAAGGGCATTTGGGTCTGCCACCATGAGTTTTCATGTTGGTGTAGCAAGTTCCACAGACCTCCCTGTTGCCTGACTGACCAGGTGGAACACATTTGCACCGGTCACAACATGTCACACAAGCTCTTAGGCATACATTCTGCCTTGAGTGGAGTTTGCATCTCACCACACACAATGGGTAGCATTCTGCCACAACAAAAATACAAAAATATACATGTTACATGGAAATATAATATTAAGTTGAGTAAATCCGTAAAAACGTTATTTAACAACAATAAAAAAATCTTAAAATGTAACATTTGTTATCATAGTTATTATGAAATGTTACTGTCACATGTGTAACATGTTACATGCTTGACATTTCAACAGCCACGTTTTGTTACACAATGTGTAACAAATAATGTGCTAAAAAAAATATTTAATGTAGTATCAAATCAAGAAATAATTAAGGGTATTTGAACAAAAAAAAAATACAAATAATATACATCTACTAAGAAAATAGTATAAAATTAAGAAATATTGTACCTTTAGTGTTTCTTGGTGGGGTTGGAGGGGTGGGGGTGGGGGGCTTGGTGACTGGTGGTGTAGGGGTAGGTGGTTTAGTGACAGGGGTTGTTGGGGTGGGTGGTTTAGTGACTGGTGATGTAGGGGTGGGTGGTTTAGTCACTGGTGATGTAGGGGTGGGTGGTTTAGTGAATGGTGGTGTAGGGGTTGGTGGCTTGCTGACTGGTGGTGTAGGGGTGGGGGTGGGTGGTTTAGCCACCGGCGGAGAGGGTGGTGGTGCCTTCACTTGTGGTGGAGTAGGTGCAGGGGTGGTGGCAACATATGCAGCCTGTAGCAAAAAATGTTGAGTTTAAGTTTATTAGATATTTAGATCATAGTTTGAAAAAAAGCAAAACTTGAAAGCACACATACATTAAAACTCTCTAAATGCTCAAGATTTCAATAAACTTTTTTAAAGTAAAGAAAATTTTGTAATCTAAACAAGGTAAGTGAAGAGTATTTTGCTTAAAATCTTATATATTTTGTTTTGGTTTTTTGTTCTACTTTAGTAGAATACTTCACTTCCCAAGATCTACAAGAATCCAAAAATGAACATAAATAAATAATTAAATTTCAAGAATATGGCAAACATTTTGCAGATCTTACCTCTTGTTCATTGGATGTAACCTGAAAATAGAAATAAAAACAAAATAAGAAATAAAAAAATAAAATGTGAAGTTTGTTTTATAGAAGCTAGAAGTGTTGCTATTCAGACAAAAGAAGCTTACAGAAGTAGTGAGAAGCAGAAAACAAGCCAAAAGGAAGAGAGGGAGCTTCATGGCCATATTTAGTAGCTTCAAGACTGAAACTTGTAGGTTTACACTGGTTGGAGTTGGTATAAATAGAACTGAAAAAGAGCGATATTATCTTATCTAGTCTAGGTTTTATTTTTAAACACTCCGACTATTGATGTTAACTAGGGTTTTTGTTAACCTGCCGCGGGGCACGTTTGTCGTGCAGAAGTGTTTAGTAGCACTATGGGTAACGATTTTCCTGCATTTTTTCGCGTAATTATGGACGGTTTCATGGAAATAAAAGATAATATTAAGTGACTGTTATTGTCACGTGGGCTTCAAAAAAATACTCGCGACTAAAAGCTAAAAGTTTGGTGGTCAAATTCGAAGAAAAGAAAATACATAAGTTAGTAAGAAAGTTAATGGCCAAAGTTGGGTGGTCAAAGTTTGAAATCCTAAAAGCTAAAAGTTTTGTGGTAAAAGTTTGAAATCCTAAAAGCTAAAAGTTTGGCGGTTAAAGTTTGGTGGTCAAATTGAAAGAAAATAAAGTACATAAGTTAGTGGTCAAAGTTTTAAATCTTAAAAGCTAAAAGTTTGGTGGTTAAAGTTTGAAATTCTAAAAGCTAAAAGTTTGATGGTCAAAGTTTGGTGGTCAAGTTAGAAGAAAATAAAGTTAAGGTAGAAATTAATGACCAAAGTTTTAAATCCTAAAAGATAAAAGTTTAATAATCAAATTAAAAGAAAATTAAGTTAATCTTAGTAATAGAAAATAAAGTTAACCTAAAAGTTAGTGGTCAATCTATCTATATAATAATTGAGGTCAGTTGGGTTGAATCAAGGCCTTAGAGAGGGTTTGAGGTATCCAACAACTAATATGGAGCTCCAAATTATGACTATAAAAACTTTTTTTTTTCATTCTCCATATCAAAACTCTCATATTCTTCCTAAATCCTAACAAATCTTTCAATCTTTCTTCTTCACCTTGCATCATTTGTTAATTATCTACAACTGATTAAAGGTAAACATCCAAACTACTCTTCTAATGTTGATTCCTATTATTATTTTGACTTTTTTTTATTGTTAACTTTATTAAGAACAATTCAAACCGAATGAAATTTCTTATTCTTTTACGTGGAAATCATTCTTCTTTTACACATGTTCTAATGAAACGGATTTGTGATAAATGGATTTGTGATTAACGGATTTGTGTTAAACACATATTCAATCGGATTTATTATAAAGTGATAACAAAGATACTAACAATTCCTATTGTTATTTTTTTTGTTCTTTTTAAAATTTCCTAATCTAATAACCATTTGAAATCAGTCTGGTGTTTATCACATGTTCTAATTAAATGGATTTGTGATAAACAAAATATTCAATCGAATTTGTGATAAAGGGATAACAAAGATACTATCGATTCCTATTGTTAATTTTTTTATTCTTTTTAATATTTCATAATCTAATTACCATTTGAAATCATTCTTGTGTTTATCACATGTTCTAATGAAATGGATTTGTGATGAACGTATTTGTGATAAACACATATTCAATCGGATTTGTGATAAAGGGATAATAAGGATTGCGCTCAATCAGATTTATGTTAATTTTATTATTGTCATCACGGTTTTTTAGACATATATTGAATCGGATTTACTATTCGATCGGATTTAGTAATGCTATGTTTTAACATTTGAAAAACAGGATTTGATCCGAAGACACAAACGCTATTATGTGTTATCATAATGGTTCTCAATTTTTCAAGGTATTGAATGACCCTTTGGCAACAGTTTTGGTATATTTGTTATTTTCATGTACATATGCCTATTTAATTTTCAAAAATGATTCTTTATTTTTTAATGTTGGTTTCAGTTGTTGTGTTGCTGAACAAATTTTTGTTGTCTAAAAACATACACAATAGGAACGTTACAGTTAGTCACATTTATTTATATTACTATTTTTCGAAATTATGTTTAATATTATTGTAATATTAGACCGAATTTAATATCATTAATTCTTAATTATTGTTATTTATTTACATTAATAATAATTGACCGAATTTAATGTCATTTAATCTGAAATTTGAATCTGAAATATTGTTATTTATTTACATTAATAATAATTAACTGAATTTAATGTTATTTATTACTATCTTTTAATAATTGACCGAATTTATATTAATAATAATATGAATTTCAGTTTACCATAATAAGCCTCATTTATTTTTTATTATGAATGACTGATTATTAATCAATTTAACATTTATTTATGAACGAAATAACTCTCATTTATTTTTAATATTACGATTTTAGTTTTACTATTCGTAAAAATAGTATTGTTGACCGAATATATTACTAATACTAATTGACATTGATAATAATTGACCGAATTGAAATGTTATTTATTACGATTTTTTAATCACACTTATTTATATTAATATTACTACGAAATTATGTTTAAACCATCTTTATGAATTATTATTGGTCTTGCCTGCAATTAATAGGATTTATTTTATTTTTTAATGTTATTTACTATGAGTTTTAATGACATTAATAATAATTGACCAAATTTAGTGTTATATGTTACGATTTTTAAGCTCATTTATTCATTATTGACCGAATTAAATCTATCTATATAATAATTGAGGTCCCTTGGGTTGAATCAAGGCCTTAGAGAGGGTTTGAGGTATCCAACAACTAATATGGAGCTCCAAATTATGACTATAAAAACCTTTTTTTTTATTCTCCATATCAAAACTCTCATTTTCTTCCTAAATCCTAACAAATCTTTCAATTTTTTCTTCTTCACCTTGCATCATTTGTTAATTATCTACAACTGATTAAAGGTAAACATCCAAACTACTCTTCTAATGTTGATTCCTATTATTATTTTGACTTTTTTTATTGTTAACTTTATTAAGAACAAATCAAACCGAATAAAATTTCTTATTCTTTTACGTTGAAATCATTCTTCTTAACACACATGTTCTAATGAAACGGATTTGTGATAAATGGATTTTTGATAAACGGATTTGTGATAAACACATATTCAATCGGATTTATTATAAAGTGATAACAAAGATACTATCAATTCCTATTGTTATTTTTTTTATTCTTTTTAAGATTTCCTAATCTAATAACCATTAGAAATCAGTCTGGTGTTTATCACATGTTCTAATGAAACGGATTTGTGATGAACAAAATATTCAATCGAATTTGTGATAAAGGGATAACAAAGATACTATCGATTCCTATTGTTACTTTTTTTTTTATTCTTTTTAATATTTCATAATCTAATTAACATTTGAAATCATTCTTGTGTTTATCACATGTTCTAATGAATTGGATTTGTGATGAACGTATTTGTGATAAACACATATTCAATCGGATTTGTGATAAAGGGATAATAAGGATTGCGCTCAATCAGATTTATGTTAATTTTATTATTGTCATCACGGTTTTTTTAGACATATATTGAATCGGATTTACTATTCGATCGGATTTACTATTCGATCGGATTTAGTAATGCTATGTTTTAACATTTGAAAAACAGGATTTGATCCGAAGACACAAACGCTATTATGTGTTATCATAATGGTTCTCAATTCTTCAAGGTATTGCATGACCCTTCGGCAACAGTTTTGCTATATTTGTTATTTTCATGTAAATATGCCTATTTAATTTTCAAAAATGATTCTTTATTTTTTAATGTTGGTTTCAGTGGTTGTGTTGCTGAACAAATTTCTGTTGTCTAAAAACATACACAACATGAACGTTACAGTTAATCACATTTATTTATATTACTGTTTTTCGAAATTATGTTTAATATTATTGTAATATTAGACCGAATTTAATATCATCAATTCTGAATTATTGTTATTTATTTAGATTAATAATAATTAACCGAATTTAATGTCATTTAATCTGAAATTTGAATCTGAATTATTGTTATTTATTTACATTAATAATAATTGACTGAATTTAATGTTATTTATTACTATCTTTTAATAATTGACCGAATTTATATTAACATTAATATGAATTTTAGTTTACCATAATAAGCTTGTTTATTTTTTATTATGAATGAATGATTATTAATCAATTTAACATTTATTTATGAATGAAATACTCTCGTTTATTTTTAATACTACGATTTTAGTTTTACTATTCGTAAAAATAGAATTGTTGACCGAATATATTACTAATACTAATTGACATTGATAATAATTGACGATTTTTAAATCACACTTATTTGTATTAATATTACTACGAAATTATGTTTAAACCATCTTTATGAATTATCATTGGTCTTGCCTGCAATTAATAGGATTTATTTTATTTTTTAATGTTATTTACTATGAGTTTTAATGACATTAATAATAATTGACCAAATTTAACCAAATTTAGTGTTATATGTTACGATTTTTAAGCTCATTTATTTATTATTGACCGAATTAAATCTATCAATATAATAATTGAGGTCACTTGGGTTGAATCAAGGACTTAGAGAGGATTTGAGGTATCCAACAACTAATATGGAGCTCCAAATTATGACTATAAAAACCTTTTTTATTCATTCTCCATATCAAAATTCTCATATTCTTCCTAATTCCTAACAAATCTTTCAATCTTTCTTCTTCACCTTGCATCATTTGTTGATTATCCACAACTGATTAAAGGTAAACATCCAAACTACTCTTCTAATGTTAATTCCTATTATTATTTTGACTTTTTTTATTGTTAACATTATTAAGAACAAATCAAACCGAATGAAATTTCTTATTCTTTTACGTGGAAATCATTCTTCTTAAACACATGTTCTAATGAAACGGATTTGTGATAAACGGATTTGTGATAAACACATATTCAATCGGATTTATTACAAAGTGATAACAAAGATACTATCAATTTCTATCGTTATTTTTTTTATTCTTTTTAAGATTTCCTAATCTAATAACCATTTGAAATCAGTCTGGTGTTTATCACATGTTCTAATGAAACGGATTTGTGATAAACAAAATATTCAATCGAATTTGTGATAAAGGGATAACAAAGATACTATCGATTCCTATTGTTACTTTTTTTTATTCTTTTTAATATTTCATAATCTAATTACCATTTGAAATCATTCTTGTGTTTATCACATGTTCTAATGAAATTGATTTGTGATGAACGCATTTGTGATAAACACATATTCAATCGGATTTGTGATAAAGGGATAATAAGGATTGCGCTCAATCAGATTTATGTTAATTTTATTATTGTCATCACGGTTTTTTTTAGACATATATTGAATCGGATTTACTATTCGATCGGATTTAGTAATGCTATGTTTTAACATTTGAAAAACAGGATTTGATCCGAAGACACAAACGCTATTATGTGTTATCATAATGGTTCTCAATTCTTCAAGGTATTGCATGACCCTTCGGCAACAGTTTTGGTATATTTGTTATTTTCATGTACATATGCCTATTTAATTTTAAAAAAAATGATTCTTTATTTTTTAATGTTGGTTTCAGTTGTTGTGTTGCTAAACAAATTTCTATTGTCTAAAAACATACACAACAGGAACGTTACAGTTAATCACATTTATTTATATTACTGTTTTTCGAAATTATGTTTAATATTATTGTAATATTAGACCGAATTTAATATCATTAATTCTGAATTATTGTTATTTATTTACATTAATAATAATTGACCGAATTTAATGTCATTTAATCTGAAATTTGAATCTGAATTATTGTTATTTATTTACATTAATAATAATTGACTAAATTTAATGTTATTTATTACTATCTTTTAATAATTGACCAAATTTATATTAATATTAATATGAATTTCAGTTTACCATAATAAGCCGCATTTATTTTTTATTATGAATGATTGATTATTAATCAATTTAACATTTACTATTCATTCGAATTATTATTGGTCTTGCCTGCAATTAATAGGATTTATTTATTTTTTAATGATATTTGTTATGAGTTTTAATGACATTAATAATATTTGACCGAATTTAATGTTATATATTACGATTTTTAAGCTCATTTATTTATTATTGACCGAATTAATTTACGAATATATTACTAATACTAATACTAATATTACAATTTTTAATTTTAATCTGATTTATTTATTATTGACCGAATTAAATTATGAATATATTACTAATACTAAAACTAATATTACGATTTTTAATTTTAATCTCATTTATATCTTATTGACCGAATTAAAATTTTCTATTACTATTTTTACGAATATATTACTAATTACTAATACTAACTAATACTAATACTAATATTATGATTTTAGTTTGCTTCAATTAGAAGATACTTCCATTGGCGAATATTGTGTCTTTAAATGGTGTTCAATCCACCACAGGCTGTTTCTTACAAAGGTTCCACCACAAGAAATCATTGATTTTCAAATTAAATTATGATTTTTTATGTTTGTAATATAATTTATTTGAATTAATGATTATGATTTTGAGTTTATTTATTAACATTTATAATCTCATTTATTTATATTACTATGTTTATGAATTATGATTAGTCTTGATTGCAATTAATAAGATTTATTCATTTTTATTGTTATTTATTAAGAGTTTAATATTATTTATTGACATTAATAATAATTGACCGAATTTAATGTTATTTATTAAAATTATTAATCTCATTTATTTATATTACTTTTTTCGAATTTATGTTTAATAAAATTTAATTATTTTTAATGTATTTTTAGTTTGTTAGAATTAATGATATTTATTGACATTAATAATAATTTACCGAGTTTAATGTTATTTATTATGATTTTTTAATCTCATTTATTTATATTAATATTACTACGAAATTATGTTTAATCTATCTTTATGAAATTGTGTTTAATATTATTTATATTACTATTCATTCGAATTATTATTTGTCTTGCCTGCAATTAATAGGATTTATTTATTTTTTAATGATATTTATTATGAGTTTTAATGACATTAATAATAGTTGACCGAATTTAATGTTATATATTACGATTTTTAAACTCATTTATTTATTATTGACCAAATTGACCGAATTAATTTACGAATATATTACTAATACAAATACTAATATTACGATTTTTAATTTTAATCTGATTTATTTATTATTGACTGAATTAAATTAGAAATATATTACTAATACTAAAACTAATATTACGATTTTTAATTTTATGTTTTTGTTAAATTGATGAAGGTCAATTCTTTGACTATATGTTTTTGAATTTGATTGTGCTAATTTTAAGCGTTGTTGACCAATTCATGTCAATTACCAATCCTTCCCTTTTTTATAATTCAAAGACTTTTCTTTAATCAATTGTCATGAAACGATATTCTTTTAAACATATACGACTTTCCTTTAAACATTTATTTAAATCTATTTAACAATGTTAAATCTATTTAACAGTTTATAATTTAAATATAATCCGAAGATGGGAGTGTACATTTATTTTCCTACACTTTTATTATTCTTTTAATAATAAATATAATTTAAATCTATTTAACAGTTTCCTAAAATATATAATGTATTCAAGATAACTTTCATTGCTATTACTAATATTAGGACCTTAGTTTTAATATTGTTGACTAAATCCGAGTAAAAACTTTTTACGTTTTTCTTAATTTGATGGAGGTCAATTCTTTGACTTTATGTCTTTGAGTTTGATTGTGCTAATTTTAAACGTTGTTGACCAATTCACGTCAATTACCAATCCTTCCATTTTTATAACTCAAATATATAAATAAATATTCCTACTCGATCACGTCAATCGAGGCACTAAATTTCCAATTTTGCAGAATTATTCGAGACATAACAGTACTATATAAACCTTAACAAATAATAAAATAATTTAATCGTCATACCAAATTTAACAACGAAATTAAATGATGATATAAATTTTTAAAAGAAAAAATTACGCTGTTAGTCCCTGTGGTTTCCTTCTAGTTTCAATGTAAGGTATTAAGGTTTTATTGTTTCACTTTAAGGTATTAACCTTTTAATTTGTTTCAATGTCAGGTATTAGGGACTAACCTAGTTAAAACTTAACTAGGTTTGAGGGGTATTATGGTCCATTCACCTATATATTAAGTTTTTAAAAAAATTGTAGCTTGGGGGACTCGAACCTGGCCTCTGGCCGGTTCTCATTCTTAAAACATAACCCCAAATACCAACTGCTCTGCAAGTCTTTTTGTGATATTATTGATTTCAAAATTTTATTAAACAATCTCTGTTATACTTCATCTTCCCCAAATTTACCATACGAACCTAATGCTTCCAGTGTGTCTGTTATACTTTAACCTCGTTGCTTCCAGTTCTTCATTTCTTGTCTGCTTCTCACTACTTCCCTTATGTATTTAACATTCATCCCTTTGTTTCCTTGATTTCCCACATGCCCAAATTTACCATCGACTAAAACGGTCAACGAATTATAATAACTTTACCCACATGTGCATCAAAGATAGCAACATCGACTAAGATTGCTGAATAAATAAAAAAGTAACATTGGACAAGTTTCCTCTTCACTCAAGAGGGGCAACACTACAAGAATCTGGTCCATCACCAATGGACAAATTGGTAAGTAAAAAGCCAAGATCCGTTGATAACTTACCATGACCTGGTGAGCAGACCCATTTGACCCGTTCCATTTTAGCTAAAACTCTTTTTTTACCCGTTTGTACCAATTAGAAATATTAAAAATAAACCATAGCTGCTATAATATTATCCATGTCATAGTCCATCAAAGATGTCAAATATACTGATTTATTAATGTAAATGTTACAACATAAATGTAAGAACGCGGTCGAAAGGGGTTGAGAAACTTACTGTACAATACATAGTGATAACAGCAAATACGAGCACAAAATCAGTTTCATCACAATAAAATATGTACTGAGCACATAGTCGTATCCATATCAGGTCAAATCGGTAAAGGTTAAGCTGTTTAGCTAAAAAAAGCATGTGAAACGGATCAAGCAGTTGGTTTTAAGTTTGCGCAACAGAACTACAGAAGATAAATGGCCATCTGTAAAAGCAAGAAAAATCGTCCGAATAATCAAATAACAAGATAAACAGAAGATAAACAGACACACTGGAAGCATTAGGTTCGTATGGTAAATTTGGGGAAGATGAAGTATAACAGAGATTGTTTAATAAAATTTCGAAATCAATAATATCACAAAAAGATTTGCAGAGCAGTTGGTATTTGGGGTTATGTTTTAAGAATGAGAACCGGCCAGAGGCCAGGTTCGAGTCCCCCAAGCTACAAAATTTTTAAAAACTGAATATATAGGTGATTGGACCATAATACCCCTCAAACTTAGTTAAGTTTTAACTAGGTTAGTCCCTAATACCCTACATTGAAACAAATTAAAAGGTTAATACCTTAAAGTGAAACAATAAAACCTTAATACCTTACATTGAAACTAGAAGGAAACCACAGGGACTAACGGCGTAATTTTTTCTTTTTAAAATGTTACTTTCTGTACAACTAATAATGATTACTAAAGGTGTCAATAATAAATTGTATATAATGGGTAAGGCAATTTGAGACGCGGATGATTTTGATGTCATTTATTTGAATGATTGATTACAATTTTGATGTTATTTATTAAGATTTTTAATCTTATTTATTGATATTATTAATATTACGAATTTCATTTTAACATTGTAGACCGACTTTCATTTTGATATTACGACTTTCCTTTAATCAATTGTAACTAAACGATAATCATCATCTTGATTTCAATAAGTGTGCTAATTTTAAGATGTTAATAATAATTTGTATATAATGGGTAAGTCAATTTCAGACACGGATTATTTTAATGTCATTGATTTGAATGATTGATTATGATTTTGATGTTATTTATTAAGATTTTTAATTGTTAAGTACTATATTTACACAGATTAAATAATGACATTTTTTTGGCGGCTTTTTGTAACATGTCAAAAGTTGCCTAAAGTGTGTGTACAATGGGTTCTTTTGGCTACATGTTGAAATGGGTCTGGGTTGATCCTTTTGGTGTCTATTTTTTAATAAAATATAGGAAATTTAAATTACAACATGTGACATTGGACCCATTTTCTTATTAGTTGTTTTTTAGCTATGTAATCGGTTTTTGAACAATTGGAGAGATAACATGAAAATTTAAGCTACCCATTCAAGTAAGTGGGTTAAGGATTGTTTTTGATTTACTTATCACCGTATCCATATCTTTACAACAACTATATTTTATTTAGAACACAAATATGGAATACAATAGTGGAGGTTTTCATAAATTATTGAAAATGAGCTGCACTCCGAGGATCGTGATGACAATGATAACAACTTCGAAGGTGAAAAATCAGCTATCAATGAACAAGAGTTGGAAGATTTTGATTGAAGTAATGAAAATGGACCATTGGTTGAAGTTCGTTAAGCCCCAACTAAATGATAAGTGTTTTATGCTTAAGCTTAGTTATGATTATAATATAGATATTACCCTTACCCAAATGATGTAATGTGTGATGTTGGTTGAAGTTCGTTAAGCCCCAACTTAATGATAAGTGTTCTATGCTTAAGCTTAATTATGATTAGAATATAGATATTACCCAAATGATGTAATGTGTGATATTGTGATAGTATGCTATGTAATTTGCAGTTGTCAAATTAAACTTAACTTACTCGATATATCCATCATTTCGTTACATTAAACTGTTAAATGACATTTTGCATTTAACATCAAAATTCATACATATTGCATTATCGAACATTTAGTAACCAAAACAAATTGCACACTACAATTCTTATTTTCCTACTTTTTTTTCATTTTACTTTCGGGTGAACCGTGGGTCCCCACGGGACTCTAACCTAGTATATATTAAAAGAAGGATACTATTGAAATGTCCTTCAATTAATATAGAGAATTTTAGTAGGTGTCGTCATATCATTAATTATAGAATTTTATTTTCCAAGAATTAAATTAAAGTATGTAAATTAATGTAACACATTATCATATGACTTTACTAGCCGATTATCCCGGGAAGGTCCCGGGGTTGAAAAATTTTATATGATTTAATAAAAAATGATAAAAAAAAAAAGAAAACTCAAATCACGAAAAGAGTAAATAACTTAAACATAATCAATCTTAGTTAAAAAACATTTATTTAAAAAGTTAAAAAAATAAAAAAGCATAAACCATATTAAACATAATAAAGTATTAAAAGGATAACCTTCAACATATAATCATCTTCACGTACATTAAAATATGTTACAATTTGATTAATGAATAACCTGAACACTTTGTGTTTTTTCTGTATGAATATAACCCCACAAAAAATAGTCGTTTTTTTTTCGTTTTTATATAGCACTATGGTACTCGTTGGAAAGATAATAAAACGCTCGTTAATTTGGTGTAATTTTTTTATTTAAAAAATCTCGAATATAAAAGATATTTATGTTTAAAAATTATGGGAGGAAGATAAGAGAGAAAAATTTAAATTTGTTTTTAAATTCTTTTTTCCTAAAATAACTCAATTTAATTTTAGTAATTGAGAATTAAGAGATAGAAAGATAAATTTAGAAAAATACTCAAAAATACCAAAAACACTCAATTATTAAGCCACGTGGCACTCTCAATGAGCATATATGCTTTCTTTTATATATATACTAGCAAATAACCCGGGAGCTTCCCGGGAGTGAATGTCACGTATTTTACGTAAAAGATTAAAATATAATATAATATAAATAATATGGATTTGTTATAGAATAGTTATTCTGTTCCAGTTAAGATGCCAAACACCGTACATCATTTTATATGTCAAATATATATGGTGCTATCAATAATGTATGATGTACAACATGAATGAGTATGGAAAACACAAAACCAATCAATGAGGTTTAAAAGAAGTGCTTATAACAGTGTGATAAAACAGAAAAGCAGTAAATCAGAAGTCAAAAAACTGGTTAAAAGTAGGAAGTTTTAGTGAAACATACCTAGGGAATCATCGTTAGATCAAGTTGTCTATGATAACAAACTTGATAGTTCAAAAGTTTAGACTTCAAAATATTAACATACTAACAACTAAAGATGAACATATTGTACTTAACAGTCATTTACAACCTTAACGTTCGTTATAGGGGTGGTGAACCCATCAATGGTGCTAGAGGACTTGTGTTTGAGGCGCTATGGTGCAAAAGTGGTTAGGGGCGCCACTCCACGCCCCAGTGTAATTCAACTAAATTACTAACAACCCTCATTTCATATACCCTACACAACCTTAACAATTTTCGTGTTTGACATTAACACGTTTCGCATCCTGCTCAGCTAGACACGAATAGACCTGTTAATTTTTGTGTCTAGACATGTTAAATACATGTTTACCTATTAAGTATCCATTAGTACATGATAATTTTTTTTATTAAATAAAAATAGGATGTGGGATTGATAATTAGATACACCTCCTTCCTTTTTCAAAAAGAAAATCCTAAATCCCCCGGCCACCTCTTATTCAGAAGTCATAACTCAGAAGACTCTCCTCCACCTCCACCCATCGTTGAAGTGAAGACATCCCTAAATCCCACATCCACCACCATCCACCGTCGAAGACCGCCTTTAAATCCCCAGGTTCGTGTTTTATCGTGTTTCTAAACAGGTATGTGTTCGATATTTATAGTGTTTTTAAATAGGTCTTATCGTGTCGTGTCGTGTCGTATTAACTTGGTATAAACAGTTTCGTGTTTGTAAAAAATGACATGATAAGTTGGCATGTCATGTTCGTTTTTTATTCTTTTCGTGTGTTATCGTTTTCATATCTTAATAGGTTGTCTTGACACGATATGTCAACCCTAACCAATCATACAGTCATTTTTCCAATCTAATTAGTGATTAGTGTTCTTCAATGTAAGATAAGTGTTTATATAGATAAGAGAAAGGAGTCAAGGACACCATACAATCATTTTGCATAAATACTTGATGAACACTAAAAAAACGATTTATGAAGTCACAAATATCTTGGAAGATACAATAAAGAAAATAAAAAAAGAGAAAAGTCAAAAGTCTTTTTCTCTCATACAAATATATAAAACTCTCATCAGTGTGGATATTAACCTTTTAACTTGAAATTAAAGTGACCAGATTTGATGGAAAGATATACAATTATACATAAGGCAGATCTCTTCATTGGACTCATCATCATAATCAAAGTTGAGTCTTTGACCTTGCATATATATATGCGAAAATCGCAAGGTTTTAATTTAGATATATTAGTATGACATCCCGTACGCCTCATGATCTGATGTTTTATATATGAATCCTGAGTCATCACTGGATTGCCTCTTGACGACGCTTACCCTTTGCATAAGCCGAACCAATGCTTGCACTACTTCAGACATGGGAGGACGGAACTCTAGTTCAGGCTGTATGTATACAACACCAGAAGCATCACGCTATGCACTTTTTCTTATTTTATACGATTAGAAATGTAACGACAAAAATTTGACATCTTTACCTGAACACAAAGGGCAATAATGTCAGCAAAGCAAGACAAAGACTTGGCAAGATACATGCCATTCAATGTAGGATCAACCATTTTGGCCAAGGAATCAATGTCATGGAGTTGAGGGGTGGCCCATCTTACAGGTGATTGTTCAGATTGCTGTCTTGAACTACGTACATGAAAGGAAAATATTGTCAAATAAAAAATTGGAAAAAGTATATCTTAAGGTATCATTAACTAAGGATTTACCTATCCAGTGGTTTCCGACCAGTCAACAGCTCCAACATCACCACTCCAAAGCTATAAACATCACTTTTTACGGTGTATATGCCGGACAATGCAAACTCAGGGGCGTTATAACCAAATGAACCAACTAACTGAGTTGCCACCTGTACAAATTTGAACAAACATGTTCAAATACCTATTAAAGATGCATATACAAATACAATTCAAGAAAATTAACCTATCAAGTTTACCTCACGCTCTGTGTTGGGTGTAAGGGCAGCTGAACCACAATCTGATAAATGAGGATTCAGCTCTTCGTCAAACAAAATGTTTGCGGACTTTAAGTTTCTATGTACCACAGAAGGTAGGCAAACTTCATGCAAGTACCTGCCAAGTAAAAACGCTTGGGAGAAAGCCAGAACAATAGAGAATTATTATAAATAAAGGGGTTAACATGTGGTGACATACTCTAGAGCTCGAGCGGTCCCTAGTCCAACCCTAACTCGTGCATTCCATGTCAAGGTTTTGCTACCATCCTCGGCAAAATGCAGCAAATCTTGCAAGCTTCCATTAGCAATGTAATCATAAAACTCGAAAGTAAACCTAAGACCTAACCTAAAATAGTGTATAACTCCGTTGTTAACACTTAACCTTAAACAATAATGTTACACTTTCCGTGTCGACCTATTCATCATACCTTCTGCTAATACAGTTATCAGTAGTTATAGAAAGCGGCAAAACTAATTCTATTCTACTACAATTATGATCCATTCATCCCTAATATTAGCCTAAACCTTCACAAATCCAAGAATTCTAAAACAATCCTGAATATATTGTAGCACCCTCTTAATAACCGAATATGTTCAAATCAATCTTATAAGTATATAACATGAAATTAAATCAACCTGATTATCTTCCAAACCATAATAACAATCATATAAAGTTTCCAGATCATTACAGTTAGTGAACTAATCCTCTAGATCTCAACTCATCTGTACTTATGTGAGTCGGTAGTTGTGATCGAATTCTACTCTAATTATTATCCCCGATATTAACCTTAACCTTCAAATATCCAAAATTTATTAACCACTCCCTAATATTTTACTTCACCTTCTTAATAACCTAATATGTGCATATCAATCATACAACATCCAATTAAATCAGCCTAATTATCTTCCAAACAATTAAAATGATCAAATAGCGATCCGAGTCTACTTTAAATCATCATTACACTTACTAAACTAATCCTTCTGAAACTAAATCTCTTACAACAAACAGATATAAACAATAATACTGAGAGTCTGCGATCGGAAAAAAAAGAAGCATGAAGCTGTAGTGGGCACAAACTTCAAAGCAAGAAAAGAAACAATATATCACCTGTTTATCTTTAGATTTAGTTTTAGCCGTCGATGTCGTCGTCACCGCCTCTGGAAACCTCTCCGCCGTCTCCTCTCCAATCGTCGGTAATCAACGTCACAACTCCTCCATCGTCGTTTCCCTTGTTTCCTACTACAAATATGATAATCAGTCAAAGAAAAAAAAATAGTACTTTAATAGTTTAGAGAAAGATGATGTGTGCATGTTCGGGGAGGGTTTCTAGTGAAAAGGTCGCGCCCACTCGTTCGCGCACCATCAACAATTTACTTTACTTCTTATATCACAGCAAGAATTTTTCCAACAAAATAGAGATGCAAAATTAAGAAACCACAACAATATTCTATCCATTTTCCAATCAACTTCCTAATTATTTTCTTTTCAGTTCTGGCGGTTTCGACAATCCTATATAAGCCTATATGGTACTGAAGCAACTCGACAACAATCAACAACTTTAATTATATGTTCTTACTGGTCCACGAATACCATATAATCAAAAGCTCAATAGCATACTAACTGTAACAGTATTTAGTATAACCTAAATTAAATGACAGCTCAATTAAATAACAGGTAAAATATAACTTACAAGACTACGGGGACAAGAGTGAGAAACTTCCGGTTGCGAGTGAGCTGTTTGCCGCTATCAATCTGCTCCCACCACGTCAACCTGTTTTAGATACCCTGATCATCAGCAAAAGGTGTGCCCTTTTTCAGTGGAAGAACTGGTATGTCAGCTGATAACAACACAAATCACCACTCAATTCAAGATCCCAATCACAATTCACAATCAAACAATGCACAAACATATCATTGACAGAGCAATTAGGTTATGAACATCCTGATATATAAGTCCAAACCTTAAGTAGTAGTTACAGATCAGTTAAATCACCAATAAATATCAAACCGTCTATTAACCCATATTCATTAGAGAAATTATGAGCAACCTCTTGGTTATCAAAACTTTTTCGGTTATAAATTACCTCATAGTTTTTCTAAAAGAATTAAGACCCGTACCAAAACCCATGAATCTAGAAAATTTATAGAACAACAAAGTTAACCGACCATCAATAGAATTATATAAAACACTTGTAAAAGGTTCTGAAAACAAACCTGAACTATCTCCTTCTTGTAAACCTTTCCTTTAGGAAGTGGAACATATTCTTTAGCCTCAAGATCAAACTCTGTTGCAAATGCAAAACTCCTATTGTTTATTCTTTAAACCAAATAGCCACAAAACAATTAAGCAAATCGAATTGACAAAAAAAAGAGAACCACGCCCCTAACTTTCGTAACCGACTTAACCCAACCGAAGTCAGCCTAAATTTGGCATCTAACTGCCACACCCTACTGAACACATCTATATTATGCAACATAAAGAAACATTAATTGAAAGGCTAAAGCATAAACAGTTCCAATTTAAAGCCATATAACATACAATCTTAATCACATCACATAATTAACATATACAGAGAGACTGTCAGTAAGTTAGTCAGCGAAACTTCGCTTGAGATGACCCAGCGAGCATTTGGCAAGTGATTCATCCTAGGCAAATTTGGTATGCGTTTATGCAAATCAATTTATTAAGGTCTAGAAAAAATATTCTGTCTGTTTACTTACTTACTTACCTGCTCGGGGATCCATTTTTTTATCGCTCTTATTTGTATAGGCGTCGTAGCATCACTCGGTCTTATTGTGGCCACTGATTTGAAAACATTGGTACCTGCATTGATATAAACTTTAGTAGTTGATTGTAAGCTGAATAGCGAATCGTGTCAAATATCCACGTATAGGGCAGCTGATATAGTAACGGCTTACCTTCTATTCCGTGGTCGTAGGTGTTGGTGAAATTCCCAAGCAAAATAACATGATCGAAAGTCGCCAACGTTCCAACCTGCACATTATAATCAAATAAATGAAAAGGGAGAGCTAAGCACCCTTTAAAAATATATTATTTATCTCTGTGTATGTAATAATTGAGACATCTATATAACTCGGCAACTTATTACAACTGAGTTAGTTGGATTATGTAAGAAAGGAGTGCATAAACGGAACATTATATAACTTAAATCTAGGATGAATCACTTGCCAAATGCAAAATCAAGAAACCTCTTCGTTAAGTTTCGCTTACACAGGTTTGCATAAACCAACTTAAACAAATAGCAAAATCAAGAAAGGAGTGCATAAACGGAACAATTGACTTACGATTGAAGTATTGAATAATTTATTAAGAGTGTCTTAGATATGTAAAAGGGTTTGTATAATATAACTTTACAAACAAAAAAAAGGTCCTCGATCCAAATTCACTTCAATTAGTTAGTGACACATATGAGTTTTACGACAGTTTATCTTAATCACTTTCAAAACACACAACCAAACACCCTATTATGCCTTCTAATAATCGAATTGATTCATTTAGCATTATGCTGAGTAAACTATGATAAATACTCACCAAACACCCTATTATGCCTCCGTTTTCGTTGCTGCTTCTTCTTCCCCGGTACTTAACTTCCCATAAAAAAACTCCAAACATAAGAACCTTCCCTAACCAAACATTTTGTTCCAAAGGTACTTGTGATTATAACGGGAAACATTATGGACTGAAACAGCCACCTAATTGAAGTCCATGAACTATTTTCTATTCAAATAAATTGATTAATTGTCCATATTATGAAACCAAAGCAAATACATAATCGATTACATGCCCAATAATACAAACACTTTTTCATTCAAACAAACATATTATAAAATCAAAAGCAGATAAGTCATGAATGATTATAAACCCTAGAAAATGTCATTAAATAAAATAAACACATCTATTTCCTAGAGCCAAACAGTTATGTTAAACACACACCTTTAGAAAATCACGGATCGAGAGAAAAAATTTAATGGTTGCTTCTGATCTAGATCTAGGGTTCTTGTCTTGAGAGGTTCAACATGAAGATTGGACCATAATGAAAGATACAGAGATTGTAGATGAAGCATGAAAATTGAGAGATGAGGGAAGAAGACACAGACAAGTTACATGTGTGAATCGGAAAGCAGAAAACATCAAAAGAGATCAAGATTAGGGTTACAGAGGTTATATACAATGGGGATTGGGTTTGATACACGGGTTATGGGTACCGCGAGATTGGTATATAGCAAAGTAATTAAAAAACACAAAAAACTTGCAATTAGGATGCCACGTGGCAATTTCAAAGGGAGATTGAATGAACCAATGGACGCCACGTCAGCAAAAGGGCTTTGTTTTATATATATATATAGATATATATAGATAATTATGCTGTCTATTTTTATCTTATCAGTATATATGTTAAGTACCACGTACAAAATAATTGTTTTCCTATGACTTTTTACTAAAAGTTTGTTATTTGCTGAAAACATTCCAATCGCAATCGCAATCGCAAGAATCATATATACACACACTTGTGTATAGTATATGAAATATAAATAAAGTGGTAGCTATCAGTGGCGAATCTATAAATTAATTTCAGTAGTAACGTTTTTCATTTTAGTAGTAACGTTTTTCAAATATCGTAAAAAAACACAAATTTTTCACTAATTAATTTCCACTACACGCGCGAATTTGAGTAGCAACAAACGCGGCACCTAGCTTCAAGCTAGGTCCGCCCCTGGTAGCTACACTAAATATGAAAAAGTGTATACACATGGTGACCATGAAAAAATATGAAGGTGTTGGATAAGGTTTTTTTTTTAAGTGGTGAAAGTTCAATATCATTCAGAAAGGTATGGCGTCGTAGCTTGTTGCCCGTCTTTCCGCTATCTTAATGTAATATTTTCATTCATAGAATAGTTTATTTTAAAATTAAAAAATAGAAAATAAATGTGTAAATAGTTTAGTAATACAATCAAAGTGAATATAAACTGTTACATATGCATATTGATTATTTCTTATAAAAGTAACGTGGGTTGAAATGTTTACAGGAAAATGTTATTGATAGTTTATATGTAAAAAGAAAAGTTGTTTTTCAAAAAATAATTTTTATTTTGAATCAACATGTATGACCTATATATTAAAATGCACGTGCGAAACACACATGTCTTAATCATAGTTGACCATGGGCCCTACACGAAACAAATTGCTACGGCAGGAAAAAATAAATAACCGAAGAATAATAAAAGTTGTGTTCGTGTTCGTTTGTTAATTTTATTATGAACGTACACGAATACTAACGAACATTAATGAAAACAAACGAACACAAATAAGTGTTCATGAACGAAAACAAACACAAACGGACTTTATATTAATTTTCTAATAATATATAATTCACATACAATAAGACATTATATACACTCACACAAAATAAGTTTTAAAAAGTTAATTAATAATTAGTTTTAAAAAAGTTTTATACATTAATTAAGAATAAGTTTTAAATATTGATTAATAACTTAAAAAAAGAGGTGAAGCACAACGTGAAGGCCTAGGCACTGCGCTTCACCTTGCCTGGTTCGAAACAGACCCCAAATAAACCCATCCCAACCACAAATCAACAAGTTAAAAGCATTAAATCTATAATTGAAAGCCTAACGTAAATACTAACCTTTTTGGCTTAAAATCGATCGATATAGTGCAATGTGTGTTATTGTGTGTTTTTTTGTTTTGAAACATATAGGGTTTCTAGCCACGTTTTAGCCTATAACGTGGTGAATAAGCGCCGCGTTGTGGTCATAACGCGTCATTTAGGCACCATGTTACAGGCTTAAACGTGGCCAGAAACTCCATACATCCCGAGTTTCATCCTAAGCGCTTCATTATGACCTAAACGTGACGCTTATGGCTCTTTTTAAAATAAATGGTTTCCATTGATTTTTTTAATTAAAAACTATATATT
This sequence comes from Ambrosia artemisiifolia, assembly GCA_032199755.1. Taxonomy (NCBI): domain Eukaryota; kingdom Viridiplantae; phylum Streptophyta; class Magnoliopsida; order Asterales; family Asteraceae; genus Ambrosia; species Ambrosia artemisiifolia. The sequence continues at coordinate 45,471,213 of CM063512.1, read as the reverse complement.
AAACAAAATATTAATTGTTTTTATTAAAAAAAATGTTGACTCAATTAAAATAAATCTTGTTTACGTTTTGATTGTTTAATTATTCAGATATAGTTTTTAATACAAAGGTTTGAATAAACGAAACATAATCACAATAACATGTTTTATTAAATTGCAAATTTTACAATTTTAACCGATAAACTGGGTGTTCGGAATTTCATTGAGTTCGGGGGTCGGGTTAACTATGTCTTGATACGCTTTGATTTGATCCTTGTATAGGTCGCACCAACTTGCTACTTTCTCTGTTCTTCTCAAATTCCAAAGTTAGTTCGCGGGAGGCATTAAATACGATCCTTTAAGCTGTACATGGATTAAATGTCTTTTATCGACGAACATAATCACAATCAGTCGATGAGGTTCCTTAGCATCATCAGGACCGCCCAACAGAGGTAAAATTGTAACGTTTCCAGGACTATCGAAGGTATGAACAATCACACCAAACCTTTGAGCAATAAGAAATCCCGTCTTAGGCATCTGCATCCAATTTTGTTCATCTGCTTGGCCCATTCCATGAAATTATATCCTATTCATCAACGCAACATAATGTCCAAAGTCTTTCCAATCGAGGATATCCCCCTAACTACTCTTGTGCATACGCAACTCCAGTTACAGTGGTTGCCGCATAAACAAATCCTTTTGTAATAGATGTTGTGCGGACGCACTGGGATGGGGAAGGTCATATGAGTTGTGACGGGGATGGCATGTACGAGCTGTGACGTAGAAGGTCGTACGAGCTGTGATGAGGAAAGTCGTACGAGGCGTCGAACCCGCTTTGTTCCGACAACATATAAGAGATTTTTCTCGCAGCTTCATCTCTCTTTTGTTCTTGTTTCTTCAATGTTGGACGACCACAGGTATTCTTTTGAACAACATGAGTTTGTTTTTTTTTTGGTATTGTTGCCTGTGATAGGCAAATTTTTCAAGGTAGCTCTTTTCACTTTTGGGTGTTTGATGGATTTTGTTTTCAAGTTTTCAAACTCTGCGTCCACATCGATATCTTCAATCTTAATCTTTGCAGGCTTGAAGTCAAGCTTCTTCCAGAACACGTCTATCGAATTGATATGGACTTGCTGATCTGAAATTGATAACACATGGTAGTAAATTAGCTAGTACAATCATAAAAGCCAATGGTCACTAGTATTAATTACCTTTAGTTTGTAATTGTTCCATATGACAAGCACATGGTTTACAACTATTTCTAAGGCTTGTTTCAAAACCTCTTTTTATCTCCGTATATTGTTTTCTCAACAATATGATCGACAAACCTCACAAGTTTAGCCATCGTGTTGTGATGACTTGGATGGTAACTTTTTAGTAAAATATGCATGCCTTCAACTCTGTTGGTTGTACTTTGGTGAAAGTTAACCGTTTAGTTAATCCACACAGCTACAAAACTTTTCACGGTAAGGATCGACCCAGCTATTCTTCATATAATAAAAAACATCTCAAACATATAACAATAAATTGTCAGGTGTGTATGTAAAAAAATATGTATGTAATTATGTGAAAAACTCGCGTTGACGACCAACTTCTTTCGAGCGTGCTTCAAAATTGGCCAAGTCATACTCGTATATGTCTTCTGTAGAAGACTCACATATTGTCAAAAATGAACAAGGAAATTCTTCCAACTCCTTATCAATGAATTTTTTCTTGTTGTTCCTGTTGATATTTTGTTGCATATGGAACAGGGAAAGATACTTGTTTGGCTTTGAGAAAATTTGATCATATTCGTTCATTAGCGCAAAGTCACTGTGTGCTATAATGACACGCAGCTTCATACAGTCAACTAGCATATACTTGATTATCTCCAACACCCATATGTAATTTTCTACCTTTTCAGCATAAATAAATGCATGGGCAACAGAAAAAGACTGGTTTGTCGACATCATATCTACAACCTGAACAAACGAAAGCTTGTACAAGTTTGTTTGGTAGGTGGCGTCAATCATTAGCACATGCAGAATGCACACCATATAGTAAAATGAATGTCTGCAGACAAAGAAAATATCTTCAAGAGTGTTCGTGGTCTGGTTCTCGCGTGTGTAATTAGTGAAATGTTTTTCCACAAGGAGGTTTTCGAGTGTGGCATTGTAGATTCGCTGGCTTCCTTTTCGGCAATGATCTTTTGAACAACATTGTGTATATCTTTCAAAATAATCCATTTATCTGGGTTCTTTTTTGCCAGTGTTCTCTAGATGCTACACTTTGGAATACGTTGCTCTGCCAGCTGCTCAAACATTTTTTATCATATGAAGAAAGTCTTTCTCGCATACGCGTGACCCTCTAAAAAAGGAGAGTGGTTGTGCGTCGCATTCTTCACCCTTAACCTCCAAACCTTTCCCGTATCATCAAACGACCCTATCAACTAAAACGGGCAACCTATTTTCTTGCTACCCATTTTCCTCACCTTAACTACACTCTTATGCGCCCCGCTAAGAGTGCATTGAAAGCAGACCTTCACGAAGTCATTTCCTTTTTCCTTCGATCTTCTGATAACAATGGCGTAACCATTGTCCATTCCCGTATTTTGTACCTAATCCCCCAACTCCTTGTATGACGAAAACGTTCGATCAGTCTTAAACGAAACTGTAACAGGGTAACAGCCTTTCAAACCATCTAACGGTTGCTCCTTAGCACCACCGTCACCCTGGTCCAGATAATCGTACTGTACAAAGCTATCCTTTCTACCGTAAGCGTTTTGGTGAACAAAGGGTGGCTTACCACCGTGACCATAGTTAGGTAGGTTTTGCTGAACGTACGGATATTCAGCTCAGGGATATGGTTCGCCTCCATATCCGTAATTCGAATAGCCGTGTTATGCGTATGAGTCCTCCACGGGGGTATTCAAGTTCAGCGACACCGAATTGTCACAATAACGAATTCCAGAGACAACCTCCTCAACATCCTCCTTCGGTTTGGAAGGGATCGGTTTCTTATACGAGTAAAAAATAGCGGCCTCGTACGAATCTGGAACAATGGACACGTCGGAATATTCACCGAAAAGGTAGTTTCTAATCCACGACATCATAATGTAATATAATAATATGGTAAAATTCGTATAGGGTGAGATTTGTATATGATATCATGCATACAGGGGAAGGCCTATATGGCGCGTTATGACAATAATGTAACGTATAGAGTTAACCCGTGTCACTTTTGATTGACTGACATCCCAGTCAATCAGTCAATATGTTATATCATACTTGACCTCGTACTTTATACACCGCGTTATAAGCACAACGCGGCATAGATGGGTTAGAAATAATTATGAAAGGGTTATTGTTTTATACACTCATGACATCACATTTTAGGGTGCGTGACATCACATTCTGGGTATGTGACAGCCTCTTATTAAATTATTAGTGTGTGATGTAGATCAGGACGTATAAATCTTAATTCAAGGGTGTACGGTTTATAAATAGTTATGAAGTGTCAAAATATAATGACCCATGAAATTACATAGAAATAGGATGCAGTTAGATTGGAGTGGGTGGAAAATCAGTCAAGTCCAGCTGGAGTAGTGGTGTAAGCCAGCTATTTCTTGAGGAGACATGGTCATTTTTTTAATGGCCTTGGAAAGCGTGCTTGGACTAAATCTCACTCAATATTTAACCTGCAAACTCCGTCCCTAGATCAACCCTCAAACTTATCCATTTGTACCGCTTCATTAGACTAGAGGGAGAGGGGGGTGAAGCGTAATGTGGCACTTGTGAGGTTCATGTGGGGGAAGGAAAAATTGTGGGGAGTGGAAGGGGGGAAGAGAGAGGGGGGGGGGGGGGGAGTGACATATGGCATTTTATATTTCTTATTTTTTTTAAGTAATAACAATAACTTTTATAATTAAAAACAAAATTTAAATTCATAACAATTAAGATTAAAACCTTGAAAATTAAAAAAACATAAAAAATAAACATAAAAAAACGAAAAAAAATAAAAACCTAAAAAATAACAAATCACTTAACATTATATTTTTCCATGATCTCGCGCTTCATTTGTAGTTGGTGTTTTTTAATAAAATGAGGTTAATATATAAAGTTTGATTTTTTTTTGACCGTTAACTTTCAACGGTAATAAATTTAAATTTTTTTTAATCAAACGTTCAAAACACAAAAGCAACCAATAAGAATTTGCCACCTTACTCATCCCTCTCCCCCCACCCCCCTCCCCTCCCCCCTTGGGGGCGGTGTTCCCGCCTCCAGATCAGCATACCGCCCCACCCCACCGCCCCACTCCCTCGAGTCTTACTCAGAGGTCCTTAAATTAACACCAATTTTTAAACCTGTGTACATATATTTGATATTTGCATATACTTTCTGTTTTTTTTAGAAAATTATAACCTTAATCTATTTATATGTTACTGCCGATAACCCACACATACTTTTCATGCAACTTTTTATTTTCTTTTTTAGTGGTGCATAGGAGTAGTGTTTTTACATTAAATCATTTTGTGGTTTGCTTAAGATCAAATTTTGTGTTTGTCGGGTTTTTTTAGTGTTAGTTTTAATATCATGACATGTGAATTCAAATCTAAAACATTTATTATATATGAATTGATGTAATATAAGTAATACAAATTAATATTGCTTGTTTTGTAAATTTGTCACACCCAAACACAACTAAATGGAAAGTTCTTTTGTTATATATATATATGCAATCAATTCACAATGTATTACCCATGACTTATTGGTCTAATAGTATGATGTGGACCAATAGTATAGTGTCCCTACTTACAAATGTAGGTTTGTGGATTCAAATTTTTGCAAGTACAAGGCGGAGGTGGAATAAAAGGTGTTAAAAAGTTTGCCTAATATATGATATTTACCTACAATGTTAAAAAAAGAACAAATCCTTTTAGCTGCATTCATATGATGTGTTGATGCAAATATAATGCTCATCAACATAATCGATCATGACAGAGCTAGCGTCGTCACAATAACTTGAACACTCAGACACCAACCATAAAGGTTTACGAATTTATTTGTTGCTCGAGTACCCTAGAATCACTCCCACCCAAACATGTTTACTTGTATAGTTATTCTATCATTCACAAATAGAGGAGGCGGGGCACTACCAGCAAACCTTGTTGGTACCCCTCTACCAGCATGGTAACACTGTCCTGGGTGACACTACCAGCACGGGTGTTATATCACGGATGTGTTGAGAGTTGTTTTTTCTGTTTTTTTATAGGTTGGGTTGTTCAAGGTAGTGCTGCCTCCAAAATTATGTTTCAGTGAAGTGATGTGACAATGCAGGATTTGTGTAAATCAGTAAAGTTGAAAATATTTCAGTGGAACGCCCCGCACATCCCATTATATTCAAAATGCATTATTAACATTTGAGGTTAAACATTCTTTATGAGCCCGACATCTATTTGTCCATGAATGTAAGATTTACCTACACCATTTACAATTGGTAAGAGTAAGCACTAAAAACAAGTAAGCACAATGGTTCTTACTTCTTAGTGGGGACTTGATTGACACATTTTTTTTGCTAAGTACTCATGTAACTTCTTTTTATGGTTCAACATGAGCTCGCATTTTAAGGTCGTAAACAACATTTTTTGTAGAACTCCAATGTGATAAAACTGTTCAAAAATCAAACTAATAATAATAATGCCTATTGTGTTAAAAGAGTAAAATAAATAAGTTAAAACAAAAGGATAATTTTTTAAAGAAGATAAAATGATATTCTTGGAAGGAAATATAATTAAATGCAACCACTTGACCTATAATCAGTTTGTTTAAAGTTTTATACTCCATTACAAAATGTCAAATCCAATGCAATCTAAACCTAAATCTTGGTGCCATTATTGAAATAAGACATATTTTCTGACCATGTTCGACGTAACATGGGGGTACACCACTTAATGTTCTTTGTTTTTTATATAGATATAATTTATAAGGGATGTTAAGGTTTAAATTGATTTTGATTCTCTTCACCAAATATAACTGAACATGTCAACCAGATCATATGCTTACACTGTAATGATACTCTAAGTAAGTACAATAGTACATCAATAAAAAAAAGTAATTTTGATATATAAATATATAATACGATACATTTTAAAGCTATAGAAATATTTTTTATATGTGATGGTCATATGGTTGGGGACAAGTATTGATAATTAAAGTCTCAAACACAATTTAAAATTGTTGCTCGCTTACCCATTATTCAGATGTAACTTGATCTTCGATGTTATGATTTAAATATATCTGTTTTCTTAATTTATAGACAATGTAACATTATTTGTAGAGTATTAGACATATATATCCATTATACAGGATATCAAGAATATCTATTAGTTTGTTAGGACATACGGTGTGGCTACACCTCACTTCTTCATCACTATCTTTCACGTCATTGTCACATTACTCCATCATTCATCACCACCTTCCATCACCTTTCACTATGGTATGGTCACCATCCCCCACTACCCTCCACCACCCTCCATAACATTCCAACATTTGAAAGCAAGTGGTCCGTGGCATACGTGACACCCCTCACGGTTGCCACGCCGTGAGCGGGTGAGGGGTGATGTTGGCGCAATGTCACGGGCTTCACGAGCCTCTCACGAAGCTGTCACTACCCCATACCGTACAACATTAGAGTTTACACATTAATTTTTGCAGAATGCATATCTTCCTATTTTAGTTTTAAAATAATTTTATTATCCAAAAGATTAATAGATTGGTAGTCTAGTATATCACTATCACTCAAGAGATTATAAAATTGTATCCCTTACCACTCAAGTATCAAGCATGCGTATGCCTGTTAGTTTCTTAAAGTTAACATATCAGGATTTCTAGGTACATTTTTTTATATTTTGCTTTAATATAATGTTATTATAAAAAAAATAGAAAATTGGTAGATAACTCAATTGTTCAAGAAAAGAGGGAGAACATATGATCTAGTGGTTTATTGATTGTCTCTTCGCAAGAACATTGTTGTAGGTTCAAATCCTTGTTGATATAAGATTATAAGATATACGGAAAAGAAAAAGAAAAGAGGGAAAACAAGTTACGAGTATGATTCAGATAAACGAGTATATAAGTTTTGGAAAATAGAGCATCCCCAATGATCTTTGTTTGGACGGGTCCGTTTGGGCGGACTAGGGGAGCCCGGACATGTATGCATTGGAGGGGAAGGCCTGGTGGGGTTGAGTTTGGCATAGTGGACAGGTCCGATTTGGAGCATTGTAGGCCCATTATGACTTCTTGAATAAATAAATAAAAGTTTATTTTGCGTGTGGGTACAAATTAAATAAAAGGAAAAGTATTTGATAGGGCAGAGGTTTAGAATGGTTTATAATTATAAGAAAAAATGAGTTTAAAATGGTTATAGTTTTTAATAATGTGGAATGTTGAGATGACGGTTTGAAAGAGTAGACTTCCCTTATCACCTAATACGAGGTGTCCCTTACCCAAAATTAGTTGTTGCCCACCCCTTATGACGTGGTGATAAAGGTGTTTGGGTTTCAAAGATGATGTTGGAAGTTCAAGTCTCATAAGAGACAAAAAATTAGGTGTAATAAAAATGTGCAAAAAATGAGGGAGGAAATTAGCCTTTCAAAAACAAAATTATTTATTTTCATGATATTTACATTAACATGTAAAAAAAATGAAATTATTTAATTTATACGTCTACCTATCATCTTTATATAATTTGCTAGTTATGTAATGAATTTATTGGTTCTCTATAATAATAATAAAATTAACAAAAAATTTTGTTTTTGTTAGCCAATTTTCTCTATTGAAAGTTACAAATATGCTAGAATAATATTGTAATAAAGAGCCCATGGCCCTTGCCCATTAGGCATATTAGCACCAAATATTTATCCCGGTCATCAGGTGGATTTTAGAAGGGTATGTGTGTTTGCCGTTTAAAAAAAACTAAAGATTATAAGTATCTAAATATGCCTTAAATAACTTTCAACCTATTTGACCCATTTTATTTTTCGCTAACTATTTGACCCATTTTATTTTTTGCCAAGGTTTTAAACACTATCTGACTTGAGGGTGAGCCAAGCTAATCATAAGCTACTCAATCTTGACTCATTACTCAAGCCAGGCTCTAATCTTAACTTAGAGATCATCTTATAAATGAGTCAGAGGTTCATACCGTGAGCCTAATTAAGCTCGCGAGACTAATCAAGCATATAGCATATAGATATTTAACCAACAAATTACTGAGTTCAACAAAAACTTGTGTGCTCAAAAGAGCAAGTTTGTATGCTGCTAGTCTGATCAACACAAAGATCTTAAGGTTTTTCAAAGCTTGTTGACTAACCACTTTACAAGGGGTTTGAAGTTTGAACTATCTCCTATCAACTTCCTCTTGAACCTCACCATCTGCACACACATATTAGATATCTTACAAACACTTCAAATCATACAAAACCATTAAACAAAAGGGTCTCTTACTCTGTAAATGTACACCTAGGTTGGCTTGTGTGTCAGCTTCTGAGTTGTATGCCTTCCAAATTTTACAACAAATTTTAAAAGATCGAAAGTCTAAAAATATTTATAAAAAAAATACAAAATGCATACCCTTTCAATATGACAAATCTCGAAAGATAGAAACTTCTCCTTAAGCTCCTTCGCCACTTTGCACAAATCGGCCATGTTCTGATTTTTGGTTTTCCACAAACCATTAACCTAATTTGTAAAATTGCGTTGACAATCTAGGCATGAGTATGCAAAAACTAAAAAAATAAAAATACATGTGTGTATATATTCTTTGTGTTCATAAATTATCATGTCAAACAGCTTCGGAAAATATTAGAAAAATATTGAGGAACAAAAACATGAAAAAAGAAAAGCCATACCTGCATACAAACAAGTTTAGAGTCACCATGCACACGAATATGCCGAAATCCTTTCTCAAGGGCATAACGCAGTCCTAAAATCACAGCACGATATTCAGCAACATTATTAGTTGCTATACCCAAGCCTTCACGCAGACGATAAACCTACAAAATAAATGATCATAAAGATTAATGTTACCAAATATTAATTACTAAACGATGATGAGTGTATTTTATGTATTAAGAAGAGTAGCTCATAGCCTCATACTAGGCTTCCATCTACTGAACGTAGCACAGCCCCGGCACCAGCAGGTCCAGGGTTTCCTTTTGCGGCACCATCAAACTCGAGGATACATGAGCACTGGCAAGAAAGTAGGAAAAACAATTACTTTATATTTATAAGATTATTACACTTGGAAAAACCTCAATGGTATGAGAAACTCACACAATAAGCAGAAACTGGCAGAGCTTCAATAAAGCTTTCAGTTTCAGGCATCTTATTTTGAGAAGCATCTAATAAAGAAGTTGATCCATCATCTTTCTACACAAAGAAAACATCATACACAAATAGCAAATCAGAATTAGAAGCTCCAAGTTTCATTCTATATAGTAACTTGCTTTTTCCTCATTAACTTCAAGAGAGCCTATAAGATTCAAAGAAAGATTTCTTTTATGCATGTAAACCAATATCAAAGCCTCAAAAACTAAAAAGAGTAGAGCAACCTGATGTCTTCATTATGAGAAACTGTCTAACAGAACTCGGCTGCTGCTACTTTATATTCATGCTCAAATAGTTAAGCACACATCCGACACACAAAAAAAGTGTTTCACATAATATCTACCATAAAGACAATGTTATGCAGTATACTTCTTTTAGAGTACTACCTTCAGTTTCTTCTCTGCGGGTGCATTGCTACCAACGGGTTGCTGAAACAGGGAAATAGGTATTATAAATAGAACCCAATAATAGAAACTGATATCGTAAACATACTAATACTGAATTCATACAGATTTGTTAATGCACTGCGTAACACCTATCATTAGAAAAAGAAAAAAGAGAAACACGCAACGGGGATTTAGAGTCGCTTTCTTTTCATACAATCTGTGAATCTTTAAGCATGTTTGGAAAGATTAATTCTGTCTTGAGTGTATGGTGGCAATTCTCAAAAGTTCCTAGGCAACTAAAAGGAACAAAGAAAGTACCATAGCTTCACTCATTCTCTTTGGTTTTTAAGCAACATGTGCATACTGAAATAAAACAAACGAGTTTAACTTGCAAACGGATGGACCTTTAAAATTTTCACACCTACATTCCCCGATATATTGGTATACACACATGTATACACTTGGGTTTAAAAAGCGTGAGGCGCTCTGAGACGTTTAGGCCTCAAAAGCCGAGGCATGAGGCATGAGGTTAGAGCCTCACGTACATGAGGTGTTGCTCTATTACAACCAAATAAACCTTATATACAATCAAAAGCTAAATCCGACTCAGTTTTTAACATCTCAGCTTTTTTATCATGTAAAACGTTCATAATCTCTTCATCCTTTTGGTTGTTTCTATGTATTACCCTTCTACGAACCCCAGTCTTGACCAATTTTGAGTTTGATCCAAATGCCCTGAAACGCCGCCTCAGACACTGAGGTGCTTTCCTGATCGCCTAGAGCGCCTCATGCCTCAAGCGATCCTGAGGCGCTATTTTTTAAACCATGTGTATACATATATGAATACATGGTTATGCCCATGCATACATTGATAAAAAGAACGTATATGTGAATCGGGCAGCAGGGCACATTCATCACAGAACCAATATTGAGTAAATAAGCATGAAAAGTTGAAAACCGCATAAACACTGGCACTTTTTGCTTTAATGTGATGCATAAAGCGGTTATGTAACAACCTACCCTACTCTCTTTCTAACTTCCATTATATCTATCAAGCATACATACAAGTGCATTATGCGATTCTCCTGGTTCCCTACTTATAACTTCTGTTCTATTACAAATGTGTGTCAATGCGAGTATATCTACATCTACATACATATATGTACATATGTATAGAGGGACATTGTTGTAACATCAGTACAATATCTTCTCGAATACCATACAGAATTCCTCTCAGTTTTGTATGTCTTAAAACAGTAAACGAGTAATTACAGGTAGAAAATAGTAACTAGAGCATTCAAATGAGCAAAGTAGTCTAACCTGAAAAGGACAGGGAATAAGTTGGCCAAAAAGATGACTTTGCACATTAGAAACATCAACAGAATATATGGCACTAGTAAGACCATGTGAGGCAAGGTATTTCTCAGCAACATTCGACAATCGATAGCCTTTAAACAAAGCAACATCTGGACCACACAGCTACATAACAACAGTCCACACATTACAACAAAGAGTCATACATCATTTACTTAGGGTTTTAAAATGAGTGGTTAGCATAGCATACCAGAGATTGACAATCATTGAAACTTGTGTAAACACCAACAATGTCTCCTTTTCTAACAACGTAATAAGCGTCCCTCTCGTCCTCCATCGAATATTGTGAAGATCAACCAACAGGAAAACAGACGATGACGATGGTGGTGGTGGTGGAAGGGTTTTGGGTTATTGGCGCCAAAATATTGGGCTTTTTTAAACCTTTCATTCCCCTTTCATCCGAGCCCAACTTTCCCACACAATCGAAAGAGTTTTTTTTTTTTTTTTCTTTCTCCAAAGAATAATTTAAAAAAAGAAAGTGTACTTGGGATGACACGTAATAAAGACAATCTTTTAAAAACCGGTAAATACTGGCCGGATATACTGGTATTATCATTTTTGGATAGAAATCTGGTACAAAATACTTCGGTAAATATGGGAAACGGTATTGATTTTACACCGCCGGTATACCGGTTTGAACCGTTATACCGATACCGGCATAGGTTAGCTTTTGGGTTATTTTTTCGATTATTTATTTACTAGCTGATTACCCCGGGAGTGTCCCGGGGTTGAAAAATATAATATGACTTAATAAAAAATGATAAAAGTTGAAAACATACCAATCGTAAACACAGTCATACGGATCATTAATTCCCATTTGCGTTCACTGACCGGAACCTTGAAGCAAATATGGCTATTCATAGCTCACTTAAGCAGTAGCTTCGGCCTTTTCTTCATACTCCTGTAGTGGTTAAAGATTACAGATGAGGTTTTGACATTTTTGAAGTTTTCATCGTTTTTGTCTCACTTTAAAGTACTTGGTTATGATTTTATTAATACATATATTGAATTACAAACATTACATATTTAATTAAAGTAAAAACCCCAACTAATAAATCTATCAGTGTACACGCAATTATCTATTATTAAGGGTATATATAATAATTGTTAAAGTAATTAGTGCTTTGTTTTAAATCTATCAGTGACATCGTTTGTTTTATTTGTCAAAGCAAAAGTTATAATATTTGTGCATTAGATTATTGGTATAAACCTTACCTCTTGATCAAAGGTAGAAGCTAACGGAATATTCACCTCTATTTACAATATTCATTTAATAAATGCTTGTTAGATAAATAGGAATATAAATCTTTTTATTTAAATTTGAATATATACATATCTTCTTTGATTTATTTTTAAAGACAATAATTTAAAAAAAAATCTAAACATATATATATATTAATATAATATGGAAGGTAAATATGTTTATTTTATTTTGAAGATAGCCATATCTTAATAAAATATTTGAATTTATAATAATAGTATATTTAAAATATAAGTAGATTTGGTTTGTGAAAGAATTATAGAAGAGATAAAGAATGTAGAGAATAGAATGGCAAAAGGATTAGGGTTTAAAAAAAATTCAAAAAAACTAAAATCTTTCAATTATGATGCCACGTGGCAATTTCATGGAGAGGTTGAAGCCACCATTGCACGCCACGTCAGCAACGTTCAATTCTTTTATATATATTAATTAATAATAGATTAAGGAACAACTTTTAAAAAATAAAAAAAATTAGATTATCTTTTAGATTATTTTTTAATTATTGATTAATTTTTTGATATTATTTTAGTATGTAATTATGTACTTTTAGATTATATTTTGTGTTACGCTGTGTTCCCGAGTTTCCTAAACAGAGGAAAAGAAAAGAAGGGAAGGAAAATCCTTTCCCTTCTTTTCTTTTCTTTTCCTCTATTTTTTTCCTTTCTTTTCCTTTCATTTCCTCCCAATTTGGAAGGATCAAATATACCTTGGTTTTCCTCTCTTTTTCCTATCCTTTTCCTCTCTTTTCCTTTCCTTTCCTCCCTTAAAAAAACTCTGGAACACACATTTCATCTTTCTCTCCATTTCCCTCCTTAAAAAAAAAACTCAGGAACACACATTTCTTCCCTCTTTCCTTTCCTTTCTTTTCCTTTCTCCTCTTAAGTGAACTCGGGAACACAGCGTTAATGTTGTAATTTATGAAGTTAAATAGCTAACTAATCAACCCGATTGAACCGTTCAACCGGTTGAACCATTTTTTAGCCAAATCCGGTATAATTAAAAAACCAGTTTTTAAAACATTGAATGAAAATTTTGGTAATTCTAACAAAGCAACTAAAAATTTACTTAGGAAAATTTTATATATAATCTTGGTGTTGCTAGGATGAGCGGTTGCTACTGGGAGCCGGAAAAAATACCGATATCGGATCATACCATACCGATCGAATTCTGGTACCAATTTGGTACCCATTTTTTATGTTTTCCGAGATCAAGACTTTCGTTTTGGTACCGGTTGGGCACGATACGAAATTTTACCACTTTTTACCTTTGAAAACCGTACCGAACACTTTAAGTACTGGTAATGGTACCCATTTTTCAATGATATTGGTGTTTTCGGTAGCGGTACCATACCGAGCTCATCGCTAGGTATTGCATCAATAAGAATTTTGAATTATAAAATTACTATTTGTATTTAACCTTTTTGAGTACTATTACTTGATCATATATGTTGCATTCTCATATAACATTAAATCATACATTTCAAATTTATCAAACCATCTCCATCGCAAAATCCCGTGGAGGCACGTGATCCGATGCGAAAGAAAGCGAAAAGATGGGGATGGCATGGAAGTGAGAAATGCACAAAGAAATTCGTCCGCAAGGACATGATGAGCCCGTGAGAGGATGTGATCATATGAAAGGGTAATGGTGAAACAAGGAATTTTTTTCATGGGGTCGGTTCTATATTAGATATATTTAAACTTTTTTTTTGGCCTCGTTAGATAGGGTCACATAATAAAAAGATAAAACCAAACTAATATACGAATTGAGGATTTCCAGGAAATCAAGAATGGAACGTATATAAAAGTGTAGGTTATCATCCAGTGGGTAGGCGTCAAGCTGTGTGCAGTTGTCGATTGGGTTGGCCGGTTGTTGTTGCTACTTTTCAAATTCCGCTATATTATGTAATATGAATATCTGATGATCGATGTAGAGTTTACAAATGAAGGCTAAACAACTATTTTATTAGGTTTGGATCATCCACATTTATATTTTTAAATGGTTCGGTGTTAATAACTCATATGGACCGGTGTCAAAATTCCATGGGGGTCGATATCAAAGTTCCTTGGAGGTCATTATATCGTAAAATATAGTTAAAAAAAATCATGAGGTGTATTCACACCCCATCCCGTAAGCCTAAGTCCGCCAATAGCTCAACACGGGCAGCGTCGACACAGAGCGCCAGTCCCCTACCCAAAACAGGTTGTTTTCATCATTATTCATTATTGTTGTGTTTAGATTTTATTTGAATCATGTTCTTTTTTCGGTTGGTGGGGGTGCATGGTTAGGTTTCCATTTGAATCTAAAATTTTGGTAGCATTGTTTTATTTTTATATAGTTGTAGTAATATCACTGGTAGGTGTTGTGAGTTGATTTGTTGAAGTTTTAAGTACAGTTATAAATGCAAATGACATTCATGATACCAACATCTTTTACATGAAACAAGACATAAATTAAACATGAGAAATGTTATTAACCTAGAAATATATTTACTTATTTTTCACATAACAATTTAAAATTTCAAGAAAATTATGGATGTTACAGAAATTGAAGAACCAAAGTCCTCAATTGCCATTCTACCCAAGTTCCATAATAAAACATGAGCTTGCCCAAAGATATGTCATAAAACACAATCAAATGTAAGAAACAATTAATTTTTTTTTTAACTAATCAAATTCAATAAAGGTGTTAAGGTTCCCTAAATGAACCGGTAGTTGACAAAGAAATAAGATAGGATTAGAATGACAGTTATATTTCATTTACCTAAAAAATGGATAACGGGTAAAATGGGTTATGCTTTATCTTCAATGAGTCAAGTGAGTTAAATGGGTTGAAGGTCGCACAAAGTATATTCAAATGGTTAAATTAATTAAGTCTTAAGCCCATGTGGCCCATTACTATGTTAATTTTTAAATCTTCTTAAAAATTTGGCAACTAGTATTCCAACAAAGAAAGGTCGGTAATGAATTAAACCTTGTTTATGTTGCTACTTGTTTAAGCTTCATGAAATTCAAAAAAGAACTTGAAAACGGAACTCTATATATTTTTTATGACGTTTGACGTACTTTTGTTGATTATATGAAATTTAGTATGACGATGACCAGACCAAATGACCCTAAAAGATTTTCGTCCCCTTGAAAAATATTTTGGGTCTGCTACTGACTACATAAACAAGTGGAGTCATAAGCCCATAAGCCCATAAACCAAGGGGGCATTGTGTTGAACAATATAACAATACTAGTACATTGGTATAGAGTTGGCCAACTGTTGCTACAAAGGCGGATATCATTTTTGTTCAAACTTAAAAGTTGTCGCGGTGAAGGTGATTTATCGTACTTTGTTCTTAAGAACCGGGAGACGAAGGGCTGAAAGTTTAACAACCTGTTAGATGGTGCACGGGCCTAAGCATCGTTGGCAACTTGGCATTGTGACGATCAAGTCGGTATAGCCATTTGGCATCTATGAATATGAACATGTTTATGTATCAAGTTGGTAGACCCAAATGAATCCCAAATTGTTTTATTATCACCTGTACTTAATTTAAGAAAAAGAACTTTGGATAGATCTTACTCAATCATGCTAGTGGGTAGTTAAACTAGAATATTATTATTCGAATTCCTGCAAATATAGCAAGCAAACATACACTGAATAACTTTTGGGCCCACTTATTTTGTGGCTCCTCTATTGTATTCAAGAATGTGAATCTTCACATGGCTGGTATGACCTCTCTGTCACAACTTGTAAATCAATCAACACATCATGTGTCCGGTACGAATATGCGCAGTTTCAAGGAATAACTAACGATAAGAATACGCGCAATGTCAGTTGGCAGACACCACAAAATAAACGGGTCGCCTGATGACTGTATCATTATCGTGCATTTATGCAAGAAACTGTTTCCACGACTCAAACATGTGACATCCTGGCCGCATAGCAGTAACGTTACCTTGTGTGCTCACTGGAATATAAACACCACACGAAAAAAAATGACCAAAAAAACATAACAGCGCCAATCGAACATGAAATGAATCTTTATATAGTAACTGTTTAAGGTAAGTATCGACTACTATTAACTGAACAACGAATTTAAGAATTAAGGACACTTGTGATTATTTATACAACAAAACCAAAAAAAAATCAACTCTGATATCCTTTCACGTATATCGTTCTATATCCAACGGGATAATCTCCTTATTGAATCCGTATGTACCAACACTAAATCCATGTGATTGAGACCCAATCCGCTTTCAGTTTACCTGCTCGCCGATCAAGTCTAACCCGACCACAAGAAACGACAAACCTTGAAACAACAAGAAGTAGAAATGAATCCCATGAGCTGATAACAGACTTCTAGCAGCAGCAGTAAGCAGCAAGAACGCGAGTGCGAGTTCCCTCCTGTAAATCTTGTTCTTCTTCTTTTCATTAACTGCAGGAGTCTCTTGTTCCTTCAGTTTCCCGAGCATTTCGAGTCCGGACTCCGATAACCGTCTTTGGATCTTGTCTTCATTGAAACTTTTTGATTCGCGTTCTGCGAACGCCAACAGATCCGATTCTGAAGACCTCCCGGTTTTCTTTGTGACGACCCACTCGTATGCACTTCCGAGCTGGAACAGGCCCGAGATCATTGCGTTAAACTTGGTTACCGACATTGTGTTCTCGAACAGCAGGTATGGCATCAGGAATGGGAATGATTTTGGTGATGGGATGATGTTCAAGATTGACATTGTAACTGGGACGTAACAGATGACCCAGATTGGTAGCTCGGCTTCGGGTATGAACATTGTTAACGGTAGGATCACGCAGAACAGAGTAAAAGAGTAAAAGGGTAGGATCATTTTTCGCAGGAGGAAGAATAAGAAGATCAAGTTCATCTTTTTCCATTTTGATATCTGCAAAAACATAAAAAATTATACAACTTTTCATGGGTGCTACTATATGGGCCATATGAACGGCGAGAAAAGGTCATACAGGCCGTATGGCCTTTGTTAGTGGTGTGCGATGTCATATTTATCGCTTCAGTGTCAATCTAACCCATCAACGTCACGTATGGCGTGTAACAACAGCATATCATATGGCCCGTATAAACATAATGACCCGTATGATTAGCTACTGTTGACAGTTATATGACCCCGTATAAGCCCTCATACGGCCCGTATCATGTGTCAGTGGTGTGCGTATAGTCGGCACTCGGACCCATTTCACATAATTTTGGAAAAAAGTGGAAGCATTTAACAAACCTTGGAAGAAATGATTGCAGGGAGGCAGAGACGGAAAAGCTGCATAGGGCCCGAATGCCAACGATGTTGTTGTTTCTTATAAGCTTCATAAGACTCAGGCAATTCACAAAGAACTCGCACGTCATTAAGGTAAATGAACTTCCAGCCATTCAAATGTGCTCTAACTGCAATGTCCATGTCTTCAACTGTTGTTCTTTCAAGCCAACCACCGGATTCTTCCAATGCTTTGATCCGCCACACTCCCGCAGTGCCATTGAACCCAAAGAAGTTGAGAAAGTGACCGTTGACTTGCTGCTCGACTTCAAAATGGAAGCACAAGTTGATGTTTTGTAGCCTTGTGAGTAAGTTTTCGTCTTTGTTCACAAATGACCACCTAGCTTGAACAAGACCCAAGTCGGGTTTCCCCTGAAATCACCCGAAAATTTCAGATCGTAAGATCGTTAGACAACTATAATTAATCACTAAATGCAATAGCAGTCCCTAAGAATATTCCTATCAACTGTATGTTTAACATCAAGTATTTTGGGCTACAAAACAAGGGTTACTAGCTTTCTACTTTAACACATGTTTTAATATGGTACATGTACCCATTTTAATACCATAACGGTATGCGACTTTTGAGTATATTTGCTACCATAAACATAACCAAATTTGTTATCCGACGGCATGTATATGGCGAACAAGTAACGATGCCTTCATGGATGCTTTATGCAGATGAGGCAATAAATTTGAAAAAAAAAATGTATACATAAAAAAAAACCATCAACCTCCAATCACCATCTCCGCCGCCTCCAACTGTAGTACCACTGCCGTCACCCTACAACCATGCATCATCTATGTATTAAGCCAATCACCACCAAACTGACTTGCTCTCCGCGGTTAAAAGTTCAAATCTTGATCTGTCTTAGGGAAGGCGGTGTTTGTCGACCGTTGGTAGTCGTGATGACGGTGGAGGGTGAAAGGTGTATCAAAAAGGGATATCTCGGAGAATGGGCAGCCGACGAAGAAGAAGATAGCATACAGTAAAGGGTTAGCCGCAGGAACATGACACCTAAGCAATTTACTACTAAAATTACCAACTGTACTTAGATTGTGAATCAATGTAGCACCATAATGGAACAACACTTCTAAAAATAATTAACCTTTAAATGATTAACAAACAAAAACAATAATACAACACAAAAAGGTAAAAAACAGTGGCTAAATATAGAGTGTGTGCATACTGCATACCTATGACCAATTATTGATGACAGATGTAATAATATAACATGTTTGTTACCTTAAAGTGAGGAACTGTCAGTTTAAGGAAATCTGGATTAGGCTGAAAATCTGCATCCAAAATAGCAACAAACTCATAGTTTTTGACATAATCACAAGACATAGCTGAATGAAGATTTCCTGCTTTATATCCTGTTCTAACAAATCTATGTCTGTAGATTATATTCACTCCTTTTTCCAGCCATAAATTCACTTCATTTCTTATTAAAATCTGTAAAAGCTCATCACTTGAATCATCCAACACTTGTATCAAGATCCTATCTTTTGGC
Source organism: Ambrosia artemisiifolia (assembly GCA_032199755.1). Lineage (NCBI taxonomy): Eukaryota > Viridiplantae > Streptophyta > Magnoliopsida > Asterales > Asteraceae > Ambrosia > Ambrosia artemisiifolia. The sequence continues at coordinate 45,452,067 of CM063512.1, read as the reverse complement.
CAATCCAATTGGCAAGCAGCTGCAATAGATTGCTGATAAACCTTCACCACAAAAATCCCACAAAAATATTTATAAAAAATTAGTAAAAAAATGATAAAAGATAATAAAGATTATATCTTTTTTTTGTTACCTCTCTTTCATTACACATAGGGATCTGAACAAGAACCATAGGGAAAGAGGAAGGATCTTCAATATCATAACTTTGATCATTAACATCAATCATTGGCTTAATTTTCTTAACTTTGATCCAAAAGAATCCAATACCAAGTATGAATCTATCAAGAGACTGGATCAAGAACAGCAACACACAAAACTGTGACAGCATAGTAATGGAAGGAGCAATATAATAACCTCTAAATGAAATCCAAGCCATGTAAGACAAGTGTAACAGTCCCATAGCTTCATTAGGGATATAATTCAAGTCCCATTTTTTAAAATAAGCAAAAACTTCAAACAACAAAGCAAAGATGGAAATAGCAAGAAATGCTCTTATGAATGTGTACATAATCTTTTCTTTGTACTTGACTTCATCTTTGATTGAAGAATCTGATAAAGCAAACCTTTTTCTAACAGAAACAAAGGTTTTGGAAAAGCCCATTGTGATCCATGGAAAGAAAGAGAGGATTCTTTGAGCTTTGAGGAAAAGCAGCCAAGAAAACTGCTTTGTGCTTGCTGTTTTTTGCTTTTCAAGAAACACTGATGTGTCTGAATCATCATTAACTTGTAGTAAGGAGATGTTGGTTGATTTGTCTATAGTGACTACCACAGAGCTTGGTGCCATTTTGTTTAAGATAAATGGATCAAAGATTGAAAGAAAGAGATGAGAGTGTTATATAATTTTGAGTAAAGATTGATGACCCATGAAATAATTTGGAGTGTTGGAAGGGTTTTATGGAGAAATCTGGATCTTGTGGTAAATTTTAAAGAGAAATGTGTGTATGACAGGATGGAAATGAAGGAGTTGACTAGTCAAAAGTCTATATTTAGAGAGAGAGAGAGAGAAAAAAGTGTGATTGTTGTGTGGAAAATGGAAGGTTCAAGGAGGTGGGATTTGGAGTTTGGAAGTTTAATGTGGAAGGGGTAGTTTAATGTGTTGGATGGATGGATGGATGGATGGATGAGTGAGGAAAATGCCATGAGGTTTGGGACAACTCTATCTTGGTCAAAAATTTAAATCATGTGCTAACACATAATATGTAAATTTATGGTCATCATTACAGAAATAGAAACAAGAGATTTGTTTGTATTATCGGTTATCACAATTAATTTATGTGAAATGTTATTTTGTTTTAGATTTTTATTTATTTTTCTAAGTGAATAACGAAAGAAATGAAGGTGTTAAATTTCATGATTGTATATCATACTATATTTAGTGATTTGTCCATAAAATACCCCTTTAAAAGAAATGACAATATTGTTTTATTTTTTAATTTTAGAAATCATTATATAACTATAATAGAGCAATGTATTTAAACAGTAACCGATGGCCATATTGTAATTTATTTGTTTTTTTGGGGTATTTGTGTATCCTCATATGTTCTCTTTATCCACCTTTGGGGTATTTTTGTATCCCCATATGTTCTCTTTATCCACCGATTGAATCTGATTCTCTCTGTCTACCCACCGATTCAATGTATTCTCTCGCTACCCATCGATACCGATTCAATCTCATCTTCTCTCTCTCTCTCTAAGTAAGATCATCGGGTCTCTGTTTATCTGATCTGAATCCCACATCGACCACCGTTCCTCTGTTTTCTGGTTGCCAAAGTTGGGCGGTGGCTGTTGTGGACTCTGGTTACAGATCCGCCGCCAAAGGTGGGCGATGTGGATGCTGATGTTGTGGCCACTGGTGGTGTCTTTGAATTCCCTCCGGTGTTAAGCCGATAGACCTTATATTCGGGTGTGCATGTGACCAACAAACCTTTTTTCGGTTAGGGTTTCTGATGTACTGCTCCTTGCAAAGTAAGTGATGTCTGAACCTTTTTTGCTATACTGTATATTTTGCTATACTGTATTTTAATAAACCATTTGATCTGAACACTAACTGATGGCATATACTGTGATTTCATTTCTCATTAAAGATGATATTGTGCTTCTGATATTAAGGAAGGTAATATTGTGCTGAGGGTGGCATAAATCTGTGTTCGAATCATAAGGTTTATAGGGTTTACCATACTAAAGCCTAAAATGGCTTTTGGTATACACGAGGGTATGATAGGCGAGGCCCCAGATTTTTGCTGTTGTTGATTCATGTGTATGTGATGATGACTGTGCATTTAACAATGATGGTTCGTTTTATACGATGAGTGTGCATTTAGCTGTTTGTCATGACAGCATCATACTTCGTAATGGCAAACGGTTATACAGTTTCATGACTTCTGTTTCGGGCTTAATGAGACGTTTCAGGCGATGATGACTTTCCATTTAACCGTTAGCCGTGATGGCGTCATTGCATCGCAACCGGCTAATGTGTTCCGCTTTGTCTGAGCCTTTGCTACCTTCGTGTTTGAACAGTAACCGATGGCATATTGTAATTTCATTTCTTATTTGGGGTGATTTTATGTCCTCTTTATCTTCTCTTGCCCTTTAGCAGCTTGATAACGTCATCGCTAGGGGCTTTTGTTAAGCGATTAATAAGATGCTTTGGATGCTTCGTTTTATACGATGAGTGTGCATTTAACTGTTTGTCATGACAGCGTCATGCTTCGTAATGGCAAACGATTATACAGTTTCATGACTTCTTTACCGGGCTTAATGAGACGCTTTGGCTGACGCGTTTTACCTGATCACAAAGTATTCGGGCGATGATGACTTTCCTTTTAACCGTTAGTCGTGATGGCGTCATTGTATCGCAACCGACTAATGTGTCCCACTTTGTCTGAGCCTTTGTTACCTTCGTGCATGAACAGTAACCGATGGCATATTGTAATTTCATTTCTTATTTAGGGCAGCTTGATAACGTCATTGCAAAGGGTGATGCGTCACACTGGTATGTTTTACACATACATATTTCTGTTTTGTCCTGAAATATAGTGATAGTGCTTTTCATGATTCGCCGGTTGCGACAAAGGTTAATAACTATAGGACTTTTGACAGGTCACAATCTATGGGTTTGCCGTCACATATTACTAATATGCTTTGATGATATAACTGATCACTGATCACTGAATGTAATAATTTTTAGTTAGACACTATATTGAAGTCTATGGTTACTGTTTTGCAGTGAATGTTCATTTCAACAGTCATCTAAGTAGACCCCATGCTTGAAGTTCTTTTGGAAAGACAGTCCTGATATCCATTTAGAAAAAACCGCACACATTTTTGCGGATGCAGTTTGCCCCCTCTTTGTTGACTCATGTTGATTTCAGGATGCTTTTATTTGAAGGTTGAGTAATTTTATGAATAATTTGTTATTTTATAGGTGATTCACGGGTCAAAGAAGCCAATGTTACCTGGTTAAGTCCTGAAATAACAGCGTGGATCAAAAATCCTTTAAGGGAGCAAAAGGGTGATCTGACAATTGACGTTGTACTAGAGAAAGAAACAGTAAAGAAAAACGGCGATGCGTGGAGGACGGTTATGGATGCATGCCTTCTAGTAATTCATTTGATTGACACAACACGCTCAATTCCTTATGCAATCTATACCAACTTTATATCAAAGGCTAGGTTTGTTATATGGTTTTATAGAATTTTAACTCACGCTTTGTTGGTTTTGCAGGTTCGGAATACCATTTGCTTGGAAACTTCGCCAGTAGCAGGTACAAGTCTTTATGTGCCTTAAACTAAAGGTGTTATTTGCCTGAATTTTAATTATTGGTGGGATTGTGATGCAGTTGCGCCTATATGCTATGCACATCTTGCTGCTACACAGGTGGGTCAGTTCATTAAGTTTGAGGACCGTTAAGAAACTAGCTCAAGCCATGGTGGAACAGGAGTGACATCAGCGGGGGCGGTGCCTGTCCAGCAGCTCCCAAGCCTGCAGGAAAATGCGTCAAACTCTATGTTCTTCTGTTGAACTCAAGTCAGTAAGTTGTTTTGTTGTTAAGACTTTGGTAATGTAATTAGGATTTCTGGTAAAAGTTTAAGTTATCTATGTATGAATGTCTAGGATGACGAGTGTGATGTTTAATGGAAGCTAGCTTCTATGACTTGAAGCTGCTGTCTTTATTTTGCTAAATTAGATAAAAGCATTGTGTCCCTAGGGTCGCTTTGTGGTTTTAGTTTAGAATGGAGGTGCCTTGGTGCTTCTTTGGCGGTTTTGTGGTGTTTTTTCTTACATTTCCGTTTGTTAAATGACACACCCAATATTTCGCGGAATTGCTGTTCTTTATGGCCTGTAGCCATTGTTGCAATGGTGATATACGTCAAACATTGTTATTTTTGTTGTTTTTTTATGCATGCAATTTATCTGGTATTGATGTGTGATGTTGTGTATCTTGTAGATGCAATTGTTAGGGATACAGCAAAGAGTTCAAGAGTATGGTTGGACCACACAGAAGGTTTTTCATTTTCTAAATTTTGTACACTGAAATTGTTTATTATTTGTTTGTGATAAAAAACGAGATGATTTGTGGAACATGTGTTGTGTGATGTCTACTGATTGTGATGTGTTACTTTTGCAGTTAGATGTTTGATTTTTGTTTTTCGTCGCGATATTACACACTTGAAACAACACCAAGTTTTAATCGTGTAGCGTAAGGAATCCACGGCGCAACGCGCCGGGTTTTATAACACTAGTTAGTATAAAACATGTGTGGATGTCTATGAAACTATTCGAATTTTTACCCATTTTTTATAATTTGGGTAATTATAATAACTGTTTTAGATTAAATAGAAAGTAACAATGAAAACCTGTTAGTGTTTATTGTAATCTGTTATTATATATATAATAGTCTATTTTGTTTAAGCATTTTCAATATAATTGTCCAGTCGTAAAACGAGTTGTGTTTAAATAAGGTTTCGATGGTGTGGAATGTGGCCAGTAGAGGCTTCATTCCGTCACCTCAGCGCCACGTCAAAATGGGGTTTTATTCTCCTTTTCGAATAACTATCAGGAAATAAATAAAGCTCATTCAATCATTATCCAGTCATTTATTTATTTTATTTTGTCTTTTTGTATATTTAAATTTTATTTATTTAAAAAAAACATTTATACCTTCACCACCATAATCCTCTTCCTTCACCTGCATCCTTCTCCCAAACCCTTCATCACCACCATCGGCCATAACCATCATCACCACCATCCGTAACTCTCACCACCACTGTTCGTAACCACCACCGTTCAGCAACAACCCTTCCTCCTCTCTTTCCTCTCCTTTCTTCTTCCTTCATCAAAAATAAATAAATAAATAATGCAACAAAACTGATAGTGAGCCCCATCTTCTCCCCCGTTTCTCCTACCATTGTAACCGTAGAGCATCACTCCCCGCACACACACACATAATGACGTCGGGGAAACAGAGGGGTCGTTATTGCTCAAGATTTGGCTGAGGTGGCAGGGGCGTTACCCCTACATCGTCCAGCCCCAAAGAAGGTTTCTTTTGCAGATAAGTGACCCAAGTTACAAATAAGTTAAACCTTAGGTATAAGTTTGAATAGAAAAGGTAAAAAGCTTATATGAAAAAATTATTTAAAAAGTCAAATTTATTTCATGTATATAAATTAGTTAGACCGGTATAAGTTTGAATAGAAAAGCTAAAGAGCCTATGTAAAAAATTATTTAAAAACTCAATTTAATTCATGTATACGTAAAAGAAAATATATTAACAAAACTCTATGTCATATACAAATAAACTACAACAATTATAATTATCAACTCAAACTCACTTTTAAATGTAGGAAAATAATAATTTGAAAAACTAGAGTCGGGTCCTTAAAACAACGAGCTTGGCCCACTATGTATAATGTATTGGAGTTCAATGTGTCTCTTTAACTTGATAATTGTATTATTTTGATAATAAGTAGTTGTAATTTTATCACCTTATGAGAAAACTAGAGTTTCATAAGTTGGAATTAGAAAGAATCAAGCCAAATACAAAACCCAAATTAGTAACTCGTAAGAAGAAAAGAAAAAACATGGTATAAATAAGTACATAGAGAGAGGTTGGAATCATGTAAATTGATTCAATACTCAAATTTTAAATCAAATGATCTTTAAACGGCAACAAAAACCGAATTCAAATTCAGTTTAGATTTTAGTTTTTCGAGGGAAATTCAAATGCTCTACCGACATATAGAAAACATAAAAACGGTTAATTATAGTTTATGGTTTTGGTAAACACTACCAAAGTTTATTTAGAAAGTGTCGGTCTCTTTCAATCCATATTGTTCAACCAAAAACTTATTGTATCTTCATTTCCTTTTCCTTTCAATAGTCTTTTGTCCAACACTTTTTCTACCATTATGTTCAAATTAATAATTAAGATTTCAAGTTGCACTAACAACTTTATTGGTATAGTGTTCGATTTGGGCTCAACCTAAAAGCTTATTATTTTTCACTTTTTTTAAACCAAAATTTTAGTTTTAAAACATTGGTCACTACTCCAACAAAAAGCAAACAAATAATACGTTAAAGCAGCCTGTTTTTATTTGTAATTGTAAATTATTATTTTAATCTAGAATAGTCAACAATGCAAGTATGAAACTACATTGTTAATTAAATAAAATAAAATAAAACAATATTATAAACATTTAAATAAAATCACCGGCAGCTATAATTTCTTTTAAAAGCGTGGTTTTTGTCTAACGCGCCGCAAGCTAACTAACCAACGCGCGAACCGAACCATCATTTGCGGGCAATCACTAAGACTGGTGGGTGTGGTTGAGGTCCGGCATCGACGCCGGACCGCCACCTCTGCATCCATGTCACCGGCGACGTTGTCAGAGCTCCTCATGCCGGGCCAAGGGTGTGGTGGGTGATCTCCTTCTCTCCGGCTTCATCCTCAACCCACCAATCACAAGGCATGGCATGCCCGGCGAAGGGTTGCCGGCCATGCCGCTGCCGCCCCAAGGGGGCGGTGTTTGTCGGGGCCTTGCCGGGCTTGCCGTAATATTAATAAAGTTGAAATTGCACTAGTTTATAAGTAGTGTTATATATTACCGTAATATATAATAAATAAAGTTGAAATTGCACTAGAATGTTAGGTAGACGAGTAACGAGCTGCGCCACCATCTCCTTTTGAATGATAAAAACCTACCTCCTATGATGATTGTTAGGTTTGTGGAGTGTGGTGCCAATCACCCCGTTCACACCTATCCTGGAGTAAGAAGAGGGAGAGAGAGAAAAAGATGTGATAAAGGTCTGGGGGGTCCTATCGAGTTCACCGACAAGAGAATAGGGGGTGTTCTTTATGAGCGTGAGATGACGTCGGCGGTTGCCAACCCCAACACCCTACAATCTTACAAGTGATCAAGGGCGTGTAACTATGAAGGTCATTGGGTTTTATTAGAGGAATTATCAGATAACCCCATATGATTTGCCCAAATATAGACACATATCAAAATGTGACTTTCATGTTGTTTTCATAGCATTTGATATATTCCTTCACTTATTGTTATGGGTGTTCATGCTTGATGGTTGTAAATTAGATGGATGGTAATGTGATAAAATAAAATTTCGTATATGATTCAATTTTTTTAAAAGTTAACTACAAACTTTATTATTAGTATTAGGACATATTTTTTTATAGGAGAAAGTGAATATGGGGTTGTTATGCATCTAACTTAGATGTGAAACCATTAAAACTGCGTAGTTTTGATTAGAACCAATAAAACCTAATTTTACTTTCATTCATCTTTCTATAGATCAATCTTTAATACTCCTTCAATATTGATACGTCTTCTTCTTCGTTCTCCATATCCAGAAATCGATATAATCTTAGTGGGGAAGAAATCAAATTCATTCTTCCTACTTCCAATTCTGCCAGCTACGAAATTCTTATGCCATTTTACTTCATCAAGTAGAGTTATTTCAATTGTTTATTTTTTTGTGGATGAACTTCTAAATCTCTTGTATTTTATTTGTCATGTATGAAAAATAACGATATTCAATCCACTATAATAATTTAATGATACGAATAGAATAAGATGAATTTAGAACATGGGACACTAATTTTTTTAGGGATATATTTCCATAAAATTGATGATTTATACTGACATTCGTAGCATCTCCTTGATAATAGTATACCTCAAATTGATGATCAAAAAACCAATTAAGAATAAGTCTCATGGATGGAATTATTACCAACAAAATAGAAACAAAGGTATCAAATTACAAAAGTGACTAACGATGAAAATGGAGTGTCCCTCTAATAAATTTTCCATAACGATTATGCAAGTGTGATTGGCTTAGTGCAACCAGTTTTGAGAAAATAAAAAGTAGTTGTTAAAATGACTAACATTCATCAGGTACATTGTTCCAATTATGTTTACTTAAATATTTTTTATAAAGATGTTTTTTTATAGTTTTTCTTTTATAAATGTTTTATAGTGTTATCAAGACTTGTGTGTACTTGGACTGGATCTGAGCATGAAGATGGCATATGGATTCTGGTGGTGGCCCAAGATAAAGCCTGGGAGCATCAAGATCAGAAGCCCAAGTTTAGTCTGAAGGCCCAGTAAGCCAAGTTCGTTTATAATGTGGCTCGGGTATTTTATGTCAAGGATTGCCACGTTGGCAATCCACTAGCTCTAATAAACGGTCAAGATCTGTTCAATATGTGTTTTTGATATCTGATCCAACGGTCTTCATAGGTTCGGTTGTGTTTCTTACCGAACCTATATCCAACTCTATATAAACGACTCGTCTGCTCGTTTACTTAGTTTAGATCTTTTGTCTCTCGTTATTACTCTCTTTCGTCTAAACAGATTAGGGTTTTATTGTGTCATTCACACCTTGTGTTTGATCTTTGAGTCTCAATGTAATCAGTTGATAGGTATAGAGAGTTTCTGTATTTGAGAGTTGTTATTGTGTAAAGATCTAATAGTTGGTCTGTTGAGAGTTTTGATCTGTATTGTTTCTTTTATTTGATTAATAAATATCTGAGTATTTCTGGTATCATGTTAAGTTTCTGACATGGTATCAGAGCTCTAGGTTTTGTTATTAATCCTGGTATAGTCTTCTGCTGATGTTAGGGTTTTGGATTGTTTGAATGTGTTTATCAATCTTCATTCGATTGATTATTCTGGTGGTCAGTTCTTGATTCGATCTGGTCTAGATCTGGTCATTCAGATCTAAGGATTGTTTCAGAAGGATTTAGCTGGAATTTGGGGAACAGATCTACTCTCAAGATCTGTGAAATCAATTGGAAGGCAAATTTTCTTGTGTGCTCTCTGGTATTATAGCCCTAAGTGAAGGCTATAATATTACGAGTTTTGGAGAACCCTAACTTGGGCTATATTGGTGAGCTTATTCCTGGACTCTTTCTTTATTGTTTTAGAAGTTGTCCTAAGGAGTCTTTGCCAGGGTTTGCATCCCTGTTTAGCTTTAGGGTTGGTCTAGAAAATTAGGTGGCTCCTGTACTAGGACCTGCACTGGCACCATAGAGTGATGAACCAGTGATCTGGATCACCAGTACAGCTTCACCGTGTGTCTCTGTGTCTAATTGATTGTCTTGATTGTTTGTTCTTGTTTGTTTGTGGTGTTTTCTCCAGGTGTGATCTACTGTTTGTGTTTTGATTATTGCTTGATTGGTAGTCATGGTTAATGATAATCAAGGTTCAGGTGCAGGGGGTCAAGGTCAGGATCCTAATAATGCTATTGTTGATCCTGTAACTTTGATCAATAAAATAGATGTAGGAGACCCCCTTTACTTGCATCCTAGTGACTCAACAAACTTAACTATTGTTAGTATCAAATTAAAAGGTACTGATAATTACAGTGTGTGGTCTAATGCCATGATCTTAGGTTTATCTGTTAAAAATAAACTTGGATTTATAAATGGAGAATGTGTTAAACCTGTTGATGATCTTGTTCTTGCTAGACAATGGGATAGGTGTAATTCTATTATGCTTACTTGGATCCTTAATTCTATGTCTGAAGAATTATACTTAGGACAAGTGTTCTCTAAACTTGCTAGTGATGTTTGGAAAGAACTAAAAGAAACATATGATAAAATTGATGGGTCTGTGGTATTTGATTTGTATCAAAAGATAAATAGTTTTTGTCAAGATGGAACTTCTGTCTCTGAATATTATCAGAAGTTAAATGTTATGTGGAAGCAATTGGATCAAATACTCCAATTACCTCCATGTACATGTGATGCTTCAAAAGATTTCAACAGTTTTAGCCAAATGATCAAACTTATGCAATTTCTTATGGGATTGGATAGTCATTATCAAACTGTTAGAACAAATTTGTTAACTAGGGATGTGTTACCTTCTGTAAAAGAGGCATATGCTATAGTGTCTAGAGAAGAGTCACATAGAAACTCTAGTGGAACAAATAAAAAGGTTCAAACTGTTGGTTTTCTTGCTAAAACTGATCAACAGTTTTCTGATTTTAGTAAGAAATTTGGTAATAAGAACAATGTTCTCATTGTAATAAGACTGGTCATTTGGCTGATAAATGCTTTGAAATTATAGGATATCCTCCTTGGATGAGATCCAGGGGGAATCAGTCAAAAAGGGGTAGGGTAAATACTAATAGTAATAATGTTAGTGTTGATACTGATACTTCTGTTCCTTCTTTGACAAATGAATAATTGGCCAAACTGTTGAGTCTTCTGAATGATAAAACTAAGGAGAATCCTCAAAGCTGCAATGTTTTAGGTAGTTTTTTCTATGCAAATGTCTGTGGAAAACCTGTTTTTGGTTTTGCTAGTAAAGTTGAGAATAAAATTAGAATTGGTTGGATCATTGATTCACGAGCTAGTCAGCATATGGTCTCTGATAATGTTGAATTAACTGATTATGTTGAAGTGTCTGACTTAAACATTCATGTTAATCACCCTAATGGAACAAAAAGCTTTAGTCACTAAAATTGGAAATGTTAAAATTGCTAATGGTGTGATTTTAAAAGATGTTCTAGTTATTCCTGAGTACAAAGTAAATCTTATTTTTGTGCACAAACTTGCTAGGGATAATAAGTTGTATGTTGGGTTTGATGAAGATACTTGTTATATACAGGACCGGTTAACCAAGAAAGTCCTGGTGACTGGTAATCAGCTTGATGGGTTGTATTTGTGTGGTAATGCATGCTTGAATACTAAGGTCTGTTTTAGTTCTGACTTATATGATATTTGGCATGCTAGGCTTGGCCATCCTGCTGATCAAGTTGTTAATGTCTTTAGAAACAAACTCAACTTAGGAAAACATGATAAAACTCAACCATGTGAGATTTGTCTTAGAGCCAAACAACACAGAGAACCCTTTCCACTAAGTGACCACAAGTCAACTCATGTTGGAGAACTGGTTCACTTAGATGTATGGGGGCCTTATAAAGTTGTTAGTAGGGATGGTTTTAGATATTTCTTAACTATTGTTGATGATTATTCCAGAGCTGTTTGGGTGTGTTTACTAAAAAATAAATAAGAGGTTTTTGAAAATATTAAAGATTTTTTAATATAATTCAAACTCAGTTTAGTAAACATATAAAGTGTTTCAGAAGTGATAATGGTCTTGAATTTGTAAATCAACAAATGTCAAGGTTTTGTAAGGATAATGGAATAGTTCATCAAACAACTTGTGCCTATACTCCTCAACAAAATGGTATTGTTGAGAGGAAGCATAGACATCTTCTTAATGTTGCTAGAGCTCTTATGTTTCAAAGTAATATACCTATTAGATTCTGGATTGAGTGTATATTAACTGCTGCTTATTTGATAAATAGGACTCCATCTGGAATTTTAGAAGGAAAGACCCCTTATGAGTTGTTATATGGCTTCAAACCCTTTCTTGATAATTTAAAACTGTTTGGCTGTCTGTGTTTCTGTACCATTTTAAATAATTCAGATAAGTTTAATAGTAAGTCTGAAAAATGTGTGTTTATAGGATACTCAAATGAAAAAAAGGGTTACAAGGTTTTTAGTCTTGATAGCAAAACTATTGGCTATTCAAGAGATATAAAATTTTTTGAAAATTGTTTTCCTTTTAAAGAACAAAAATTTTTTGATTCATTTGATTCTAATTCTGAAAAACACATTAATAGTTTAAACTTTTTTGATAATTTTGAAAACACAGACTCTCAAAATAGTTTTGAAGTAAATGATCCCAATGATGATAGAAGGGGGCTAGGTAGGTTAGATGTAGGAACACATGTTCAGCAATCTACAAATCATCCTCTTGATGGTGATGACATGGCTGAAAAACAGCAGTCAACCAACAGGATGAATAGTATTGATAGGGTAGAACATGTGAGTACTACAAATGATAACCAAAATAATTCTGAGGGTAATACTTCAGAGTTTGTTGATACTGAAAGTTTTAGAAAATCTTCTAGAAATTCTGTTTTTCCTTCTAAATATGATGATTTTGTTGTTGATGGAAAGGTCAAGTATAGTATAAATAAAGTTGTCAATTTTGCTAACTTGTCTAGTGAATCTAAGTGTTTTGCTACTACTCTTTCAAAAGGCTATGAACCTAGAAACTATACTGAAGCCTCTAAAAGTCCTGAGTGGATTCAGGCAATAAATGATGAAATTGAGGCTTTAAATAGGAATGACACCTGACTATTGTTGAGACACTTAAAAATAAAAATATTGTTGGGTGTAAATGGATTTTTAAAATAAAATATAAGTCAAATGGTGAAATTGAAATGTACAAATCTAGGTTAGTTGCTAAGGGTTATAGTAAAAAAGAAGGTATAGATTTTGAGGAAACATTTGCTCCTGTGGTAAAAATTGTATCGGTTAGATGTATTATATCTATGGCTGTGTATAATAATTGGGAATTATTTCAGTTAGATATAAATAATGCTTTCTTATATGGGGAGTTTAATGAAGAAATTTACATGAAACTTCCTGAGGGATATCATGATATAGATAATAATAAAGTTTGTAAACTAAAGAAGTCTTTATATGGTTTAAAACAAGCCCCAAGAATGTGGAATGAAAAATTAGTGAATGTGTTAGTTGAATTTGGTTTTCAAAGAAGCAAATGTGATCATTCATTATTTTTTAAGAATTCTAATTATGTTATTATTATACTATTAGTTTATGTTGATGATATAGTTGTCACTGGCAATTCTGTTAGTGAAATTGAAAAACTCAAAAATTGTCTTAAGACAAGGTTTTTAATAAAAGATTTGGGCAAGTTGCAATATTTCTTAGGAATTGAGGTTATAAGAAAAGATGATGATCTTATTTTAACTCAAAGGAAATATTGTACAGATTTGTTATCTGAATATGGAATGCTTGGTTGTAAACATGTAAATGTGCCCATTGAGCAGAATCATGTATTAACTAGTATTATTAATGATTCTGAAACAGTTATAAATATTACTGCTTATCAGCAGTTAATTGGTAAACTTATTTATTTATCACATACTAGGCCTGACATATCATATACTGTTCATTTCTTAAGCCAGTATATGCATTGTCCACTTAAGGGTCATGTAAAGATTGCAATTAAGTTACTGAGGTACTTGAAATTATCCCCTGGAAAAGGCATTAGATTTAGAAAAGAAGATCAATTTGATCTAAAAGCCTTTTCTATTTCAGATTGGGGTAAATGTACAAGTACAAGGAAATCAGTAACTGGTTTTTGTGTTTTTCTGGGAGGAAATTTGATCTCCTGGAAAAGCAAAAAACAATCTACTGTATCTAGATCTTCAGCTGAGGTTGAATATAGAGCAATGTGTTCTATGACTTGTGAGGTTATGTGGCTTAGAAACTTACTTGAGGAGTTAGGTATTTTGGTAAAAACTCCTATTGAGGTGTTTTGTGATAATAATGCAGCTATTTCTATAGCTGCTAATCCTGTGTTTTATGATAAAACTAAACACTTTGAATTAGATCTCTAGTTTTTAAGAGATCAGGTTACCAAGGGTGTGATTAAGACTGTTTCTATTGATACAAAGGATCAGTTGGCTGATTTGTTTACTAAAGGTCTTCTGGCTAGTGCTCATGAAGAGTTGTGCAGGAGATTGGGTTTGTTTGACCCATTTAGTTGATTGAGGTGTTGGCTGGTTATAGTTCATTTAAGTAATCAAATTGTGGGGGGGGGGGGGGTGTTAAATGACTAACATTCATCAGGTACATTGTTCCAATTATGTTTACTTAAATATTTTTTATAAAAATGTTTTTTTATAGTTTTTCTTTTATAAATGTTTTATAGTGTTATCAAGACTTGTGTGGACTTGGACTGGATCTGAGCATGAAGATGGCATATGGATTCTGGTGGTGGCCCAAGATAAAGCCTGGGAGAATCAAGATCAGAAGCCCAAGTTTAGTCTGAAGGCCCAGTAAGCCCAGTTCGTTTATAATGTGGCTCGGGTATTTTATGTCAAGGATTGCCACGTTGGCAATCCACTAGCTCTAATAAACGGTCAAGATCTGTTCAATATGTGTTTTTGATATTTGATCCAACGGTCTTCATAGGTTCGGTTGTGTTTCTTACCGAACCTATATCCAGCTCTATATAAACGACTCGTCTGCTCGTTTACTTAGTTTAGATCTTTTGTCTCTCGTTATTACTCTCTTTCGTCTAAACAGATTAGGGTTTTATTGTGTCATTCACACCTTGTGTTTGATCTTTGGGTCTCAGTGTAATCAGTTGATAGGTATAGAGAGTTTCTGTATTTGAGAGTTGTTATTGTGTAAAGATCTAATAGTTGGTCTGTTGAGAGTTTTGATCTGTATTGTTTCTTTTATTTGATTAATAAAGATCTGAGTATTTCTGGTATCATGCTAAGTTTCTGACAGTAGCAGATAGAGATTAAGGAGGTAAAATAGGATAACAAATTTAACATATTTTAATCAAGTTTTGATGGCAATGATGTTGTAGCCTAGTGGTTGCAATGGAGGTGAGAAGGTTTACCCACTTTGTGGGGTTCCTGCCCTGGGAGGTCACATGTTCGAATCCCACTCAGAGTAGGGTTATTTTGAAATGAGAGGCTAGACCTTAGGGGACCCCGGGGACCGGACCTGAAGGATGCGAAGCTTCATTATGGATGTATACCGTTAGCCGTTAAAAAAAATAGTTTTGATGATTTAATAGTCACATATTCACTTTCTCTTTCTTATAATCTAACTACAAGCTAACTATTATTTATTGCAAGGAAAATAACAAAAACTCCTCATAAGTATTTTATCACGTGGTCTCAAAATAAATACCAAGAGCAATTTTATTTTGAAATAAAATGAATGTGAATCATTAATGGTCAGTTATACATCACGCAATCATTTAATATGATAAGTTTGATTACTTGGGTTGTAATATAAATAGAATAAAAAGGTTAAATTTATAATTTTTTTGAACGGCATAAATTTATAAATTGCAAAAAAAAAAAAAAGAAAAAAAAAAAAAGAAGTCGTTTATAAATCTAAAACGGGTTCAAGGAATTAAACGGATTCTTACAATGTTTAATATATTAAATGGTTGTAATTTATAAAGCTGGACATACACATTTATGATAACGGGTTACAAAACATGGCATGTATATATTTAATAACAGCGTTACACGACGTGGTTATAAAAAATCTATTATTTAGATACTTTGATTATTGAACTTTTTGTTTGTCCTAAGGTTGTGGATAAGAAATCAAAGGCGATTGCTGCGGTAATTTCTTTAACGCTTTGGAAGTTATGGATTAAAAGGAATGAAAAGATCTTTCAAGATGTGCATACAACAACACCAATACTGTTGGAAGATATAAAGCTGGATTCTTTTTGGTGGATGGTCAAACGGGGCAGGATTGAAGGTACTCAAAAGGCGTCTTGGTGGGATTTTTCATTGTTTGATAATGGTTAATGGGCGATGTTTAGAAGTGTTATTAGGCTCGGGGCTAATTGTGTTTTGTGATATCTATGTGTATGTTATTTTGGGTCGGCCCAGGTAGCTCCTTGTTTAATGTGTCTGGGTGGAACCATTGATGTATAATTATCTTTTGGTGAAATGAAGCTTCGTTTTAATGTTCAAAAAAAAAAAAGATACTTTGATAAATGTGTCTTGTCGACATGTTAACACATTAACATGTAATTACTTAAACGAGTGGTGTTTGATAAATGTATTAGATCTTTTGAGCCTATTTAGACATGTAGTGTTGCTGGTTTGTGTTATTTAGCTTTCTTCTTAAAAATTTAATACTTAACACATTTTTTATCTTTTTTTCTATATCATTTATCTTTTATGTCATTTTTGAGTTTATATAAATAATAATCTAAGTTATTAGTTATACTAATTCTCATCTGTTAGACTATTACACAAACATATGGGACCCAAACCTTTTGCACCTATGCAACTTAAACCATCATAGTCTTATACCAGGGGGAAGAATATGCTCTAGAAGATCTCATTTGTGTGTTTGATTATTTATAGATTATAAATTGTTAAAAATTGTACTTTAAAATAGTTGGATCCTTTAATGGTGATCCGTTTTTCCCGAGTTTCCCCTCCCTTTATTTTATTTATCAAAATAACTAGCCGATTACCCCGGGAAGGTCCCGGGGTTGAAAAATTTAATATGATTTAATAAAAAATGATAAAAAAAAAGAAAACTCAAATCACGAAAAGAGTAAATAACTTAAACATAATCAATCTTAGTTAAAAAACATTTATTTAAAAAGTTAAAAAAATAAAAAGCATAAACCATATTAAACATAATAAAGTATTAAAAGGATAACCTTCAACATATAATCATCTTCACGTAAATTAAAATATGTTACAATTTGATTAATGAATAACCTGAACACTTTGTGTTTTTTTCTGTATGAATATAACCCCACAAAAAATAGTCGTTTTTTTTTTCGTTTTTATATAGCACTATGGTACTCGTTGGAAAGATAATAAAACGCTCGTTAATTTGATGTAATTTTTTTATTTAAAAAATCTCGAATATAAAAGATATTTATGTTTAAAAATTATGGGAGGAAGATAAGAGAGAAAAATTTAAATTTGTTTTTAAATTCTTTTTTCCTAAAATAACTCAATTTAATTTTAGTAATTGAGAATTAAGAGATAGAGAGATAAATTTAGAAAAATACTCAAAAACACCAAAAACACTCAATTATTAAGCCACGTGGCACTCTCAATGGGCATATATGCTTTCTTTTATATATATATATAGATTCTTAAGCCAATATAAATATATAAAAAAACATAAATAAACGTACTGATCTTTTTTTTCTTTTCAAATAAAGTAATGCTTGTGACAGTTCGAGAAGTGTCGGCACATATCATCTTCTTGAAATTCAAAATCAATTAATACTGCGATTTAAAGTAGAAGTGTAGAACATTGTATTTATCGTTCAATGGAATTTGTAAGTAGGGGTGTTCATCGGTTCGGTTTACGATTTATTTGGTTTATTCGATTCGGTTTATTCGGTTTTCAAAATTTTATACCTCAAACCAAAAACCAAACCAAACCAAATTAGGAATATGAAAACCAAACCAAATTCAACCAAATTGAATTCGGTTTGAAACCAAACAAACCAAATTCAACCAAACAAACCAAATTGAAACAAAGTTTTTTTTTTCTCTAACTTATATACCTAGTTCCAAAATCCGAAAAGAAAGTTTGCAATAAATATAAACCAAAAAATTAAACCACGCAAACAAAAACATTATAAAAATTAGAAATAGTAAAATGAACTATAGTTTACTAGTTATACTCAGATTATTACCTCTATAAATTGGTGGGCTTTATTTATTTTGGGTTGAGTTTAATATTTTGGGCTTATATATTATATATGAGTTATTAAATATTATTATTTTTATTTAAAAATTAATTATTTTACCGGTTTATTCGGTTATCCAAATAAAAAAATGTAGAACCAAAAACCAAACCAAAAACCGAATAAGCAATTCGGTTTCGGTTAAAACCAAACCAAACACCAAATTCGTTGTTCGGATTGGTTTTTTCGGTTACGGTTACGGTTCGGTTTTCGGTTTTTATTTGGTTTGCGGTTTTTCTGAACACCCCTATTTGTAAGATTAGTTAGAAAAATACCAACAAAAATATTGGTAACAGTTTAAAGGTGTTAAATAAAGGTATTTAATTATTTATAATATGTTGAAATCTATCAAACAGTTTAGTTGACTTTCTCGGTTTGAGACTTATACCTATTTGTTGCTTCACATTTTGAGGACCCGAGTTAACAATAACATTCGGTTCACATTTAAAAAAAAACAGTCGTTTACTGTTATGGTTAAATATTTTTATTCTCTTAGCTTCCTAATATGTTGTTGTGTATATGAAGGCAGAGCTTTTTATCTAATGACAAAGGTAGTGATTACGAGTAAGACTGATAGTATGTGTATCGAGAAAAATAAAAAAAAACTGCCAAGATTGAAGCACGCTGCACGCGCATATGTAAACCAGCCGGATTGCCTAATCACAATCAGTGGAGATTTGTATATAGTGAAAGATCAAGCTACAAAACAAAGGTGCCCCATGACAAATGTATGGTCATGCACCCCAGCAACCCAGCAATGGACCATCATTCTCGTCCACTAGTCCCATGAATAGCGAGTCTAACGCTAAGTTACCTAGTTAACTTTTTTTAGAGAAAAAAAAACATACCTTTTGTTTTTATTAGTTTCTCTCCTGAAAATCTTGAATAATATGTATGTTTCTGCAATATTTATGTACAATATTGATATATATTGGCGAGGAAAGACATAAGATGCATTTAAACGCGACCTGTTTTGCTTTATTGTTTCATCAAAACTACAAAAATACCATAAGTGACAATTTCGTAATTAAAAAATCCACGCCATGCAACCATGTCTTCTACATAATTGTTTGAAATTATTTAAAGACATGCAATAAATGGATGTTTTTAGTTGCATATGTATGCGTCATTTGAATAAATTTTAAACAGATAACTTTGTATCATGAAATATGAGTATAGTTGTATGTGGTGCTGACCAAATGTATTAAAAAAGAAAAAAGTAATTATTATGTGTTACATTTACATAAATGTTTATCTGTCATAGTTAAAATAACGGGTACATGTGGTTATCGTGATCCTCTATTTTTATATGATTATGTACGCAATATCTCTACGTATGCATAATTCGTCAAAATTTGAAAAACAGGGTGTCTAGGTCATCGTTTTAACATGTCTAGTTGTGTAACAAAATATTAGCTCGTGTTGACACGATTGACAAGTGAGCGGGTGGGTGGATGAGTGATATGTAACTCGAAAACAATTGTACGTTATGGGTTGGATATTGACCCAGACCAACATGTGAGCCCAAGGTCCCTTCCCATGTGACTATCAACCCCTCATATTTAATTCGCAACATAATAACCCCATTTGTTGTTTTCCTTTCGTTTTAAGTCAAAGCATGCTATTATTCGATTAAAATCTGCATCAAAGACAAGCTCATTTAATCAACCATGTTCCTCTTCCTAGATGTTCACTAGATACCGCAAACATCGTGTCTTAACCTTCAATTTCGAGCTTGGCGTTTTGGAAGTTAGGGGTGATCATATCGACAAGACTAACCGCTAATGCCAAATTTGAGAAAAGGGCAATCAAATCGTCGACCCCATTTTCTTAAATGTTGAATGTGCCATATCCCAACACTATGACACCGAAAATTATAAATAATGGATGTTAGTCAACATATTCAAATCATTTTGTCGGACTTACATGTAAAAACACGGGTACCAAATGAATAGACCTTCAATGTTTATGCGGCACAAGTTAAGCTTATAATGTTCGTAATAAAAGTTTACAATAAGACTCACACAAACTTGTCTTCTTCAACCTCTTGATCCTCTTCTTAAATTTTTGTATTCCCTCAATAATGTTTTGAGTTTGAGTTATAATATCACATGAAGAAAAAAGTTGTATTATAGTTTTTAGCCTTTGAGATGATTAAATGTAAAATGAGGTAAGCGTCTATGATTTATATTTTCACCATTTTTCATATTTAGTCGAAAACTCATGATTCTTTTTGATGAAATCAATTCATGCCCCCAACACTTGTAGAAATTTAGGGTTTGATCCAAACAAAAAACAACAAACTAAAAATAATATGAACACAACCACAAAGAACAAAGGATGTAGGCGACAAAACACGGTGACAAAATCTTATTTATCCAACCCCAAAAGTACCCACCAGAAACCCTAGATCTCAAACACTGAGATCAAATGAATAAAGATAATACAGAGTCTTTCACGAGATCTACTGATTAGTTAGACCAGTAGATCAAGAGAATGATAACCAGAACACAATACAAAGAGACTATACCTATCAAACCCTAATACAGAACGAGAGAGAACTAAACAAGACGATAACAAACAAGTGGAAAGACTGAAATAATAATAATAATAACTGTTGAATTGGAACACTAACAGCATAGCTTATATCAGGACGGGTTAAAGATAAGTAAATTAACTTACCTATAAGTTTTTGATATCATGTTATATCTTCCAAATATTTCTCATTTTTGTCATTTTTAATAGACAAGTTATAATTTTATTCAATTGGAACACTAACAGTCTTGCAGCCAAGATATCCAAACTCATCTAAAAGATCTAGGCAATATTTTCTCTGATTAAGACAAATACCATCATCAGAATACAAAACTTCAATACCAAAAAGTATTTTAATTTTCCTAAATCTTTTATTTGAAAACTTTCTTTTAACAATGTTTTTACATTATCAATTTAAGATTTACTATTCCTAGTAATCACTCTATCATCAACATATACTAGTAATAAAATAAAGATATCATTACCTGACTTGACAAACATGGAATGATCACACACACTTTGAACAAAACCAATATTTTTAACACATCAACAAGTTTCTCATTCCATTTTCTTGGGGCTTGTTTCAGTCCATACAAAGACTTAACAAGTTTACAAACTTTGGACTCATTTCCAGAAGCATAACCTTCTGGTAAATGCATATACACATCCTCAGTTATTGACCCATACAAAAAA
This sequence comes from Ambrosia artemisiifolia, assembly GCA_032199755.1. Classification (NCBI taxonomy): domain Eukaryota; kingdom Viridiplantae; phylum Streptophyta; class Magnoliopsida; order Asterales; family Asteraceae; genus Ambrosia; species Ambrosia artemisiifolia. The sequence goes on along the minus strand of CM063512.1, from coordinate 45,431,008 downwards.
GCATTGTTTATATCAAGTTGAAACAAGGTCCAGTTATTTTGAACTGCTAAACTAATAACTGTTATAACAGTTACCATTTTCACAACAGGAGAAAAAGTCTCCCCAAAATCTAACCCTTATCTTTGGTTATAGCCCTTAGCTACTAACCTAGCTTTATATCTATCAATTTCACCATTAGATTTATACTTTATCTTGTAAACCCACAGTGGCGGACCCAGGAATTTTTTTCATGGGGTGCGGAATCATAGACCTTATATAGGTTGTTTATCCGTCAGGTGGCCCAGGTCAGGTCGGGTCGGGTAAACTCGTATACCAAAAATAATACTACTAAAATTATATTATCAACTAAAGGAAACCAAAAGCCCAAAAGTAATTTAAACGTCATTACATATGCATAACAAAATTATAAATCTAAAGTTGTTCTCTTCGGGTCTTCATTTTTTGGAATCTATCTATAACATCTTCAATCTCCACATTTCTAAGCAACTCCTTTTCAATAAAAGCAATACAACTATCATTTAAATTCTCATCACCAATCCTATTACGCAAATCATTCTTCACAAACTTCATTGCCGAAAAGCTTCTTTCAACGGTTGCGGTTGCGACGGGTAATGTGAGAGCTAGCTTCAATAAACGATACACCAATATAAAGTTAAGGTGTTTCTTTGTTTCAACCATCAATTGTACAAGACTTGATAAACCATTCAATTTGGCAAATCTTGTATCCGCTTTTACATTATCAATGTAGCTCTCAAGTTCAACTGGAAGTCTTCTTTTTTCTTCATCATCAAAATCATGAGGATACATCTCGGCTAATCGTAGTAATTTTGTAACATCAAACGCACCAAAATTATCACAAGGACTCAAGCTATGAATACAAACAAGTAACTCAGATGTTACCTCGTTAAAGCGGTTTCCAAACTCTTGGATTTGCATATCTAGAACCGAATTGAAGCATTCAACCTTATAATAGTGGCGAAGTGTGATGTTTGTCTTTTTTCTTGGCATCCTTATGTCAACATATTCAGCATCCATGTTTACCACTTCAAGTTCATGCTTATCACAAAAACAATTAACTAACTCTAAGAACTTGTCAAAACCCTCTAATCTAAACTTTGTAAGTTGGTTCTTGGTAGTAGAAACTAATGAAACCGCATTCAACAAATCTTGGTCTTTCCTTTGAAGACATTGGGACAATGTATTTGTCATGTCTAGAATATGCAACATCAAGTGTAAGTGGAATACAAAATCGTATTTTTTCATCTCCATAAAAAGTCCATCCGCTTGTCTACTATTAGAAGTAGTGTTACTCGAATTTTTAATATATACAAGCACTTCCATAACCGGTGTATATAAAGTAATCAAACGAGAAAGAGTCTTACAGTGGGAACTCCAACGTGTATCTCCGGCCCTTGAAAGTGAGAGTTCTTGATTCAATCCACTCCCGGTGGTAACCAGATTATTTTCCACGTATTCTTTTTGGCTTTCGCGAAGCATGTCTTGTCTTTTGCAAGATGCACAAACGACATTTGTCAAAGACCCTACCATTTCAAAAAGTCTCCAAATAGCCGTGTGTTTTGTTGCAATCGCCACAACAACAAGTTGAAGTTGGTGTGCAAAACAATGAACATAGAAAGCCGAAGCATTCTCCTTTAAAATTAGAGCTCTTAATCCATTAAACTCACCCGACATGTTACTTGCGCCATCATAACCTTGGCCTCTAATCCTAGCCAAACTCAACCCATTTTGGCCTAATAAATTATCAATGGCGGATTTAAGAGTTAATGCGGACGTCTCCATGACATGAACAAGCCCAATAAATCGTTCCTTGACTACCCCACATTTATTAACATATCGAATAACCACGGCCATTTGTTCCTTCTTAGACACGTCACTTGATTCATCAACTAGTAAAGAAAAAACATCATGACCACGAAACGCTGCTCCTTGATTCATTAATTTTTTTGTAAGTCTACAAGAAGCACCTAATCTAACTCTGTATTCATGTTTTTCCTTTTTAGTACGTTTATCAACCTTGGCCTTAATGGATTGCTTTTCATTAAGCAAATCGTCACACTTTTTCAAGCATTTGTAGTGCAAGCTATTAACTTCACCCCTATGTTTTGTAAGGACCTCATGAATTTTTTTCCAATTGTTACACCCTTGGGAAATAAACGAGTCCCTATGATCTCCAAAGGCCCCCTTAAACAAATAACAACATAAGCAAAACACACGGTCCGACTTTATACTATACTCTAACCACCCCTTGTACGTATCATACCAAGTTTCTTTAAATCGCCTTAACTCAACACCAAACTTTGATTGTGGAAATTCTATACCTTCTGGTTGATATGGTCCTCTAAGTATGTATGCCCTTCTAATTTCGTCTCGTTGATTAACGTTATATGACGAAATCGGTTTCCTATCGGCAGGATCCGTAGGAAGAGTATCCAAGTCAACGAATTCAGGAGTTTTTGAAGATGATTCTCCACTTTTCCTTCGAAGAAACCGTTCCATCATAATATAGCTCACGTTTCCTGTTAAATTGAAAAATTAAAAATACTTATAAAAACACCATTCCAAAATTCTGTTTTGTTTCTAACCCAAAGACCCAAAATCTAAAGACTAAAACAAAATCAAATTACAACAAATATATCCATGTGAATGATATATCAAACTATATTATATATAACAAATTAACAATAAAAAATGTCCACCGTCCATTTGGACAATTCCAAAACAGCAACATGGCACAGGAGAATTTATTTTACAAAAGAAACGTGGCAAAAGCTTGGTCTTTCACTCTTTTAGGTGTGAGGTGTAAAAGCTAAACAATTCATCTTCTTACACGTTGCACAAAACTACAAAATAAAGGAATATCTCTAACTACCAACTAGTGAATACAATTATTTAAACTCATTCCTTTACGCAATACCTTTTGGGGTTGTTCACTTGTGCCTGGAGACTGATGTTCGAGAGGATTACAAGTAGCCGGCGGCGGACAGAAGCAGATCAGGCCAGCGCCAAGGGACCAGGGGTAGCCGGGTAGGTTTTTTTGGGTGTTTCTTTGTTTAGTTCTGGGGCTTCTGGGCTTCTGGATATAGAAGAAGATTAGGAGTTTAGTTTTTTTTTTATTCTTTCATTTCAATCAAACGTGTGTTTATTATAATCTTTGGGCCTGGACTTAATAAAATGGGCTACCTCTATTACATGTAATTATATTTTTTTTTCTTTGGGTCGGTTTCAAAAGTCCAAGGGGTGCGATTGAAAATTTTCAAGGGGTGCGGACGGGATTAACGCGCGTATATAATACTAATTTTTTATTTTTCAAGGTGGGCGCCCGCCCCCCTTCGGCTGCCCTCAGTCCGCCACTGTAAACCCACTTACACCCAATTGCCCTTCTACCAGGTGGTAGATCAGTCACAATCCAGGTATTATTCCTATACAAGGCTTCCATTTCAGCATTCATAGCCTCTATCCAGTGAGGATCTTTAGAGGCTTGAATGTAAGATGTGGGTTCCAAAGACTTATTAACATTAGATACAAAGCACATATTTTCAAAAGACAAGTTAGAGTAATTTACAACCTTCTCAACTCCATACTTAACCTTGCCCTCTATCACATAATCATTGAATTTTCTAGGTAACACAGAATCCCTACCAGACTGCCTAATAGGTCTACTTCCCTCAGGAGTCCTTAACTCATCATGTGATCCCTCTAACCCAGAGCCATCGGTCCCCCTCCCCATGGAACTACTAGGTTGCTGATCACAATTGGTACTATGACCTACATCACTAGTGTTCCTGGGAGAGTCATCTAATTGTCTCCCAGGTGAGTGATCATGAGTATCATCAGGTTCCTCATCATCATTGGGAAGGTTTGAAAAATGTTTTGATTTATCACTTGAAGAAATTTCATTTTCAAAAATATCAAAAAAATTTAGATGATTAATCTTTTCAAAAACAAGTTGTTTATGTTCAGTTTTAAAGGGATAAATATTTTCATAAAACTTGACATCCCTTGAAAACTCAATCTTTTTTGTTTCTAAATCAAAGATTTTATATCCTTTTTTAACAAACGAATATCCTATTAAAACACTTTTATTTGCCCTGCTACAAAGTTTATCAGGACCATCTAAATTTGTTTTAAAACACAAACATCCAAATTTTCTCAAGTGATTAAGTTCGGGGGGAACCCATATACTAATTCATAGGGACTCTTACCATTTAAGACAGACGAAGGTATCCTGTTAATCAAATAGGCAGCAGTAAGCACACAATCAGACCAAAAACTAAGAGGAACACTACTTTGAAACATGAGAGCCCTAGCTGTATTTAAAAGATGTATGTGCTTTCTCTCCACAACACCATTTTGTTGTGGAGAGAAAGCACATACTTGTTTATTTATAAACTTTGTTCCATTATCACTCCTAAACATTTTAATATTTTTAGAAAATTGTGTTTTAACAAGTTCATAAAAACTGACAATGTTTTCAAACACTTCAACCTTAGACTTCAACATGTAGACCCAAACTGATCTAGAGTAATCATCAACAACAGTAAGAAAATATCTAAAACCCTCCCTACTAGTGACCTTATAGGGTCCCCACACATCAAGGTGTATAAGATCCCCTATATTCTTAGACTTATGGTCACTAAGTGGGAATGGAACCCTAACCTGTTTAGCCTTGTGACATACCTCACAAGGCTCAGAATCAGACTCTCCAACATTCAAACTACCTTTTAAGACAGCTAGAACTTGAATAGAAGGATGTCCTAGTCTACTGTGCCAAAGACTATGTTCAGTCACACTATTAAAACAAACATTGCTAAAATTAACATTTTTACCAACAAAATACAGACCATCCTGCTGTCTACCAATCACCAAGACTTTCCTTGACTTGGAATCCTGAACAAAGCACTCATGTTCATTAAACAAAACATCTAACTTATTATCCTTATCAAGTTTATGTGTTGACACCAAGTTTACACAATAATCAGGAATGAAAAACACATCATGCAAGATAACTCCATTAGCCAACTTAATATCACCTATTTTAGTGACTCTAGCATTAGTACCATTAGGATGTTTTACCTCCATATTATACTTAGACACATCAACACTATTAATCAGATGTTCATCATTCCCAACCATATGCTGATTAGCCCCAGAATCCATTATCCAACCAAAAAACAATGCATACTTGATTATACTAGAACAGCTGGAAAAATTTTTAAACAACTTAGCAACTTTAGACAAAACAGACATACTTGAGAAACCATTAACAACAACTGACTCATCTCCTACTTTAGAACTCTGGGGATCTCCTCCAGATTTCTCACTTATCAGACTCATCAACTTAGAAATCTGCTCAGAAGTAAAAAGTGAACCAGAAAAAACATTTGCACTTACACTGTTACTAGTATTGGACACACCAGTTTTCCAATTGTTTTGAGTTCTATTGTTATTATTTCTAGTATTAAACTGATTACCATTCTGATTACCAGTTTTCTTTTGACCACATGTTGGATATCCAACAATTTCAAAACATCTTTCAATGGTGTGTCCAACTCTATTACAGTGAGTGCATTTTAAGTTTGGATCAGGTCTCCTAGGGAACCCTTTCCTATTATCAGTCATTTGATTAGTCCTAGCAACAAATGAAACATTAGTTGCCTTTGATCCACTACTTGAACCTCTATGAGATTCTTCTCTAGAGACAACAGCAAAGGCAAACTTTACTGAAGGTAGTGGGTCACTGGTCAACAATGTAGTTCTAACTGGTTGATAAACCTCATCAAGTCCCATCAGAAATTGCATGAGTTTAATAAGACTATTAAAATCATTGAATTCCTTAGAGGCTTGACAAGTACGGACAGGTAATTGAACAATTGAATCAAATTGTTTCCACATAGTGTTCAATTTGTTATAATATTCAGACACTGAACTACCACTTTGTGTTATACCATTTATTTTTTGATGCAAGTTAAACATAACACACCCATCAATTCTATCATATGTTTCTCTAAGGTCAAGCCAAACATCTCTAGCACTTTCAGAAAAAACTTGTCCTAAATACAACTCCTCACAAACAGAATTAATCAACCAAGACAGGACCACAGAGTTGCATCTTTCCCATTGATTAGCTAAGACCTCATCATCTACTGGTTTAACACATGTACCATCTATAAAACCTAACTTGTTTTTACCCTGTAAGGCAAGTTTCATAGATTTAGACCAAACTGAATAGTTTTCTGATCCTTTAAGTTTAATACTGATTATAGACAGACTAGAAGTATCACTAGGATGCAGAAACAAAGGATCACTAATATCCAATTTACTAACAAGTGTTCCAACAGGAACATCACCACCAGCAGGGTTAGAACCACCTGCTGGTTGACCAACAACACCATCAACCATGATAAAATCAAATAGTCAATCACACAGAAACAACAATCAAAGAACAAGAAGGCAACCAAGCACTACCACAATCAATCAACAGTAAAATCCTAATAGGACGAAGCTGTGTCAGGGGTCAGATAGTGGATTCGTCACTCAATGGTGTCCACCCAGATCTTAACACAGGAGCCCTTTATTATCTTTATATATAATACTTATATGAATAAGAAGACAAAGACAGAACAATAAACCAACAAATAACCAAACAAGACACCAATTAGTCGGCTCAATACCGGTCCACCCAAACCCGGTCAGCTGCCTCTGGACACAACAAACAAAAACAAAGAAGGAACGATCTCACAGTGAGGGGAACCCGAGTTAGGGTTTCGCCAAACCCACAACCAACACCTTCACTTAGGGTACTGTGTTATGGGTGCAATTGAAGCAATAAACTCTAATCCAGTAGCACCAAAGCAATCCTTTAGCCAACAATAGTTGACCTAAATCTCCTACTCAACCAAACAACCAAGAATGCAAACAGATAATAGACCAGATCTATAGAGAAGGCCAGATCTACTATATGAAACAACCAAGGACCAGATCTATTGTTTAGATCAGATCCTTTAACAGGAAACACCAGAAAGAACAGCGAAAGACACAAAGACACTAAGATCAAGAGCCTGAGGCTTTGATACCATGTAGAAATTTAGGGTTTGATCCAAACAACAAACAACAAACTAAAAATAATATGAACACAACCACAAAGAACAAAGGATGTAGGCGACAAAACACAGTGACAAAATCTTATTTATCCAACCCCAAAAGTACCCACCAGAAACCCTAGATCTCAGATAAACACTGAGATCAAATGAACAAAGATAATACAAAGTCTTTCACGAGATCTACTGATTAGTTAGACCAGTAGATCAAGAGAATGATAACCAGAACACAATACAAAGAGACTATACCTATCAAACCCTAATACAGAACGAGAGAGAACTAAACAAGACGATAACAAACAAATGGAAAGACTGAAATAATAATAATAACAACTGTTGAATATATAGTGCAGCTGGAAGCTTCTTCGAGAAAAGGATCCAACGATCACGATTAAACGAATCCAACGGCCATCAATAATCCCTGCATAATATCTCAACAACCAAGTAACAACTTAACAAACACCCGGTTCAACATAAGGTTCATGACCCAGGCCAAACAGGCCAATGGGCTAATACATCAAACGGGCTAATATATTCAGGCCCAATACCAAACAATAGTAATTGAATTAGAAAACCATTGGACTAGCCCAACTTGTTTTTACAACACTATTCACGGAAGTTGATAAAGAGTAAATGTTCTCTTATGACAGCTTTTGCATCTACCCGCACACACAAATGAAATCGAATTCAACCAGAAAATTCGAAACACTTAGGAACAGGTATTCAAGTGTACGACCGAGTATACCATCAAGGTACGGGACACGTATAAAATCAATTAGGTTATACCTTATCCAATTACTCGAAACATGCATAAAAATTTGTGAGTTTTCGGCTATCTATGTTAATTACCTTATTAAGGAGGAGAGATGGGTAGAGTTGTCATTTTACACAAACTTTTAGATGGCATATCAATAGACATAAGTATAATCCTCTATTTTTTACCCAATTTCTACCCTTTATGCCCTTATGTACAACTTTTAATAGCAATTATACAAATGACTAATGCAAGTTATATAATTATTTTTTTTCTACTCATCCCCCCTCCATTTTTTTTGGAAGGTACTCATCCCTCCTCCATACCAGACGTTCTTCTTTCTTCCATCTAAAAAACTCCTAAATTCAATGCTCCATCAATTTCTAAATTCAATGCTCCATCAATATAATTAACAACTATCCATAGTGATAATTAACAACTATCCATCTTTTGAAACTGAACCAGTGAACCCTAAGTCTGCAAAGAATTATAATCATTAGTGCTGGAATTGAAGCGTTGTGAGTTTATAGCAGTAAGGAAGATATTGTTCCTATTAATATGTTGAAAAAGTCTCCGGTCCTCTACTAATTCGCCTGAAACAACCCCTCTTCGGCTTTTGATCTTGCCAAAACCCTAACCCGATTCATCAACCACAAGATCTGTAGATTTCTCTATCCTCTATTGATTTTGTCTCCAATTTCTTGTAATATGCGAATTTATACATCATTTCTGTTGTTGAAAGGTGTTATGATTCAAAATTGATGTTATTTGATGTGCTCAAAGTGGTTTAATAAAAATAACTAAATTAACCTAAACTAGACACTCTAAGTTTTAAATTTATAAACTAAGACTCTCTAAACCTAAACCACACAACCGGCAAGTGTACCTATCGACTCTAGTATAGCTAAAGTAAGTCCGGATATCGAACCCACGAGACTCTAATGGAAAACGTAAACTAGACTCGATTACTTATCCTAAATATCTATTAAATTATTTTATTATTTTAAAGGGGGGTTTTACTGAAAAATAAATTGCAATAAAATAAAGGTTAACTAAGACTAGCTAAACTGAACTAAAAACGAGAACTGAGCTGAGCTGAATTCAGATGATGACAAGACACTACCTAGACAAGACTCCTAACTATGCCTGATAAGCTTCTATGGTTATGGAACTGATTTGGAACCGGGATTTTAAGATACTAAACATCAAGAATAAACTAGACACCCTCGACCCTTCTCAAGGGGATACCCTAGAATATTGTTGTGCTGTTAAAACTACCGGTTGGAGTACAAACCCTCACAGGTTATCTAACTCTTATGATCGAGTACCCGCTAAACAATCTACCTCACAGCGCGAAAGCCTCACTACACTAGGTGCAAGGGGTAATTATTGAAGCCTAGATCTAACTTGTTATGCAAGAATTGAAAGGGAAACTAGGCAGATCTTCTCACAAAGCCTCTAACCTAGCAATCTAACAACCTAGACATACCAACAAGTCCTCACCTCACAGCTATTGAACTTGGAAGAATACCTAAAATCTTCTAACCACCAAATATCACTCCTATGGTAAACTCGCGACCATTAACCATAAACTAGTTGCTACACAAAGTCTGCAACCTAACTAGCACTCATACATGAAAGACATTCACAAAAGTGCAAGTGGAGTGAATAAGTGACAATCAAATAATAATAGGTACGCACATACACCAGATCTAAAGAAATCAAAATCTTTACTGAATCATAAATCCAAAACAAGTTCCAAAAAACCATAGAAAAACGCAAATCAAAACATAGTTATTCGTCTTGGTCTAGATAGCTATAAAAGTTTTAGCCACAAATCATCTTGAAAAGAGAAACAAACACAAATAAAAATTCAGCAATCATGGTCTAGAACAAAGATAATAAAGGAACGAAAAAACCGAATGATTGACACCCAAATAATCGCTCTCTGGCTTAGAACCTTTGATCCCTGGCTTGCCTCTATAATAATATTTGCTCCTGTGTTCTCTGCCTGTGCGCCTCTCCAAGAAAATCCCTCCTCCTGTCTTCGAAGAATAATATCTGTTGCTATCGTGCTCCCCTAAAAATATCTTTTTTTTTACATAATCACTTTGGGCCGTAGCCCATGACTTCCAAAGTCATGATTTTGTTTTATTATTATTATTATTATTATTATTATTATTATTATTATTATTATTATTATTATTATTATTATATCTAATATATATGTAGCATTCTAGCTCCGTGTTCTCGCCTCAGGTGTTCTTGACTTGATCAAAGTTGCTCGTTTACGCTCTAACGTCCATGAACACCTACCAAAATATAAAATAAATAAATAAGTACTAAAGTGACACAAGGCTAATAAAAATCTATAAAAACCTATACTAAATAAAATAAACCGGTACAAGCCTAAAACTAATAAAAACACTATCTAAACGACTCGAAAACTGTACGAACTTTACACTGGAAATAGATGTATTTTACAATACATCAAATATCCCCACACTTATCTCTTTTTCGTCCCTGAAAAAGAATTATGCTATGGAATCACAGTCAGGCTTACATCCGGCTTCAAAACATAGGTTACTTAATTTATAATCTACTAACGTGTTGATTGCGATTGCAGGTATATTGATCCTCTTAAACCCAAACCGGTTTCCAAGCCTCTTTTTATTTATGTTAAGTTCATGTTGATTAGTCTATCTAGGGTCTCACTCTAAGGAAGCCACAGTTCCTCCTAGTCCCGTCTCAAGCTTATGAAGCTAAAGGAACGACCAATTAACCGTTTCCCAACCGTCTTATGTAAAAAGCCAAGAGAATTTAAAATCAATTTTTTTTTCGACATACTTAACTCAGAGGGTGTGACCAATCCAAGTCGCTATCCCAGTGGCCAGGCACCTTAAGCTTCAGCATTTTTTTTTCATCTCAGCATACTTAACTCAGAGGGTGTGGCCAATCCAAGTCGCTATCCCAGTGACCAGGCACCTTAAGCTTCAGCATTTTTGCTTTGCTTTCTAATTTTTTTTAAGTGATTAGAAATTCTAACGGTTTTCTACTTATAACGGTGCTTCTTATACTATTTTTGGCGGTTTTGGTCTCCCCGTTTCTCCTAGATGAGAACCCACAAAATAGCCTAACATAATTAATTTATTACTTTCCAAAGGAAACCTTTCTACCGGCCGAGCCTACCCACATATCCCAAATCAGACACGTTTTCAATCAATTTTAATCTCTTATTATACATACTATTTGAAAACCGGACACCTAACTTTACCTATCATCTTCCATATTTTATATAATGCAAACTTCAAAATCAGGGACTTTTTTTTTTCTTTTAATTTTTTTTATTAATTTTTTTTTGACTCAAAATGACTCTGTATACAGACTAAACGACAGTTTCCCATCCCCACACTTAAACTCTACATTGCCCTCAATGTAGGAATTAATAACGACTCAAAACTAAAAATAAATTTCGAATACAAAACTAAAAAGACAATGACAAATTGGAAAAGACTTAGCTGGTTAATTTTTTGTTGTGTAAGCTCCAAAACTCTAGTCCAATCCAGCTCGATCGTATAGCATTTCATTCGCGATCGGCTCTGACACAATGGTATACTCTCGGGTTGCTTCGATATAATGAACAGCTCTGGAATCGCCCGAATGGAGATTGAGTACGGGCGGTACAATCCAAACCTGCACAAGACAAAGCAAACAAAACCCGAGCATAATACCGAACCGCAAAAAAAAAAGACTCAAACTACTAACTTAGACTCATAATATAACAACAAACAGGAAGACGCACCTGCTTGGCGAAATGGCGGTGAATGGTGGTAGAACCAAATGGATAGAAAGAAAAAAAAAATCTGGTTTTCGCTCAACGTGAAGGACACTGGTGATCACAACACGCGTTGCAAGCGAAAAAAAAATAAATATAACTTTCCGGGGTAATAGCTGGTCGCATGAGGCGAACAGGTCAGCCCAGACTCCTCACGTTACGTGAAAAGTCTTTTTTCAGAGAAAGTTAATTAAATTTTTTTTTAAGAAAAATTCTTTTTTATTATTACCCAAACCTCTACCAAAACTCCCAATCATAAAAGATATATAAAGATAAATACATGGGATCCGCTCATGATGAAAGTTCATCCACCCAAGCAAACGCGAAAACCTACAAACAGACTCAGACACAAAAACAAAGATAAAATTGAAAGATAAAAACCTATGAACAACTAACGAAGGACGGGCCACAAATAAAAAAGAATGAAAAGTTAGAAAAAAAATTAAATAAGTATAAATAAAAATTTACAAACTCTACAAAGCCTCCCCACACTTAAACTTTATCAGGTGGCTTCTCTTTTATCTGGATCCGATCTAACCCGTTTAATTCCACCCGACTCTTATTAACAATTGAATATTTATTTGTGGAATTTAAAAATAATTTAACCATGCTTAACGGGTCAAACCACCAAAATTTAAACTTACCTGGAATTAACCGGATACGTGGCATGTAGCAAGAAGACCGATCGTGCTTGACATTCACTGGCTTCTGCTTCTCCAACTCGTGCCCGCCGTTGATCCTCTTTCGGCTCCGGTCCTTTCTTTTTCTCTTCCTTGCCCTCTCCCGTGGTGTTGTTGATTTTGAAGTTCCATCTATTACCACAGGCCAGCTATGGTGCGCTTCCTCTTCAACCACTTCTTCTTCAACTTCCGTTGGTGACTCTTTTATGTCCACGGTCGGGTACCCTTCCAATAATGTTTTTAAGATGTCGAGGTCACCCACTGGGTCAAAATCTCTGTCTACATCTAGAGTTGGCAAATCAGCCAACTCGTCACCAAACTCTGCTTCCCATGATGGTTTATTACTTACCTCACATTCAACCATCACTAATTCCTCATCTGTGTCTTCTTCATCAGAGTCACTCCCAAAATCATATATAGTAACCTGTGGCACCAGAGGTGGGACTTCAATGTCCATTTTCGTCTCCGTGATGGGAATGATCTCTTCATCTGACTCATCAGCGTATTGCATGATCGGCTCTTTCCTTTCTTCTGGAAAAGTTGGGAACAACTCCCCCAGAGCATTCATGTACCCAAGGTAGTTGCCCTCCTCATCATATGTATAACCAACTTTTGGCGGCTGTTCTTGCTGAACCTTTTCTTTTTCTTCTTCTTCATCTAATCTCCTGGATATGTTTTCTAATGTTCGTTGAAGATCTAAAATAGCAGCCTGTCGGTTTTTCAGGAGGATGTCATGCTCTGCTAACATTTTCTGGGTATTTTCATCTTTAGCCACTAATAATGTCAACAGACTCTCTATTTTACTCCAATCATTACCACTATTCTCACAAGAATTTCTTCCAGAAAACTGACCAGAAAACTTATTATAATGTGGCTGCTGATACGAGTCATCACAATAATATGTAGGACAACCTTGTGAGTAATATGGCTGCGGCTGCACAAAGGAATTAGCACAATAATGTGCAGAGGACCCCTCATAATGTGGACATAAAATGGTAAAATGGGGTCCTCCACAAATTTCACACATATTTACAGACTCAGAAGAAATAAAAGACATATAAAATTAGACTCCTATTACTCACTATACAAAAAGACAAACTCAAAACAAAACACACGTAGCACAGATATGGCAGATAAGTATAATCAAATCTAGTAAACGCAATCGCCAAGAGTCCCCGGCAACGGCGCCAAAAACTTGATGTGCTCAAAGTGGTTTAATAAAAATAACTAAATTAACCTAAACTAGACACTCTAAGTTTTAAATTTATAAACTAAGACTCTCTAAACCTAAACCACACAACCGGCAAGTGTACCTATCGACTCTAGTATAGCTAAAGTAAGTCCGGATATCGAACCCACGAGACTCTAATGGAAAACGTAAACTAGACTCGATTACTTATCCTAAATATCTATTAAATTATTTTATTATTTTAAAGGGGGGTTTTACTGAAAAATAAATTGCAATAAAATAAAGGTTAACTAAGACTAGCTAAACTGAACTAAAAACGAGAACTGAGCTGAGCTGAATTCAGATGATGACAAGACACTACCTAGACAAGACTCCTAACTATGCCTGATAAGCTTCTATGGTTATGGAACTGATTTGGAACCGGGATCTTAAGATACTAAACATCAAGAATAAACTAGACACCCTCGACCCTTCTCAAGGGGATACCCTAGAATATTGTTGTGCTGTTAAAACTACCGGTTGGAGTACAAACCCTCACAGGTTATCTAACTCTTATGATCGAGTACCAGCTAGACAATCTACCTCACAGCGCGAAAGCCTCACTACACTAGGTGCAAGGGGTAATTATTGAAGCCTAGATCTAACTTGTTATGCAAGAATTGAAAGGGAAACTAGGCAGATCTTCTCACAAAGCCTCTAACCTAGCAATCTAACAACCTAGACATACCAACAAGTCCTCACCTCACAGCTATTGAACTTGGAAGAATACCTAAAATCTTCTAACCACCAAATATCACTCCTATGGTAAACTCGCGACCATTAACCATAAACTAGTTGCTACACAAAGTCTGCAACCTAACTAGCACTCATACATGAAAGACATTCACAAAAGTGCAAGTGGAGTGAATAAGTGACAATCAAATAATAATAGGTACGCACATACACCAGATCTAAAGAAATCAAAATCTTTACTGAATCATAAATCCAAAACAAGTTCCAAAAAACCATAGAAAAACGCAAATCAAAACATAGTTATTCGTCTTGGTCTAGATAGCTATAAAAGTTTTAGCCACAAATCATCTTGAAAAGAGAAACAAACACAAATAAAAATTCAGCAATCATGGTCTAGAACAAAGATAATAAAGGAACGAAAAAACCGAATGATTGACACCCGAATAATCGCTCTCTGGCTTAGAACCTTTGATCCCTGGCTTGCCTCTATAATAATATTTGCTCCTGTGTTCTCTGCCTGTGCGCCTCTCCAAGAAAATCCCTCCTCCTGTCTTCGAAGAATAATATCTGTTGCTATCGTGCTCCCCTAAAAATATCTTTTTTTTTACATAATCACTTTGGGCCGTAGCCCATGACTTCCAAAGTCATGATTTTGTTTTATTATTATCATTATTATTATTATTATTATTATTATTATTATTATTATTATTATTATTATATCTAATATATATGTAGCATTCTAGCTCCGTGTTCTCGCCTCAGGTGTTCTTGACTTGATCAAAGTTGCTCGTTTACGCTCTAACGTCCATGAACACCTACCAAAATATAAAATAAATAAATAAGTACTAAAGTGACACAAGGCTAATAAAAATCTATAAAAACCTATACTAAATAAAATAAACCGGTACAAGCCTAAAACTAATAAAAACACTATCTAAACGACTCGAAAACTGTACGAACTTTACACTGGAAATAGATGTATTTTACAATACATCAAATATCCCCACACTAATCTCTTTTTCGTCCCTGAAAAAGAATTATGCTATGGAATCACAGTCAGGCTTACATCCGGCTTCAAAACATAGGTTACTTAATTTATAATCTACTAACGTGTTGATTGCGATTGCAGGTATATTGATCCTCTTAAACCCAAACCGGTTTCCAAGCCCCTTTTTATTTATGTTAAGTTCATGTTGATTAGTCTATCTAGGGTCTCACTCTAAGGAAGCCACAGTTCCTCCTAGTCCCGTCTCAAGCTTATGAAGCTAAAGGAACGACCAATTAACCGTTTCCCAACCGTCTTATGTAAAAAGCCAAGAGAATTTAAAATCAATTTTTTTTTCGACATACTTAACTCAGAGGGTGTGACCAATCCAAGTCGCTATCCCAGTGGCCAGGCACCTTAAGCTTCAGCATTTTTTTTTCATCTCAGCATACTTAACTCAGAGGGTGTGGCCAATCCAAGTCGCTATCCCAGTGACCAGGCACCTTAAGCTTCAGCATTTTTGCTTTGCTTTCTAATTTTTTTTAAGTGATTAGAAATTCTAACGGTTTTCTACTTATAACGATGCTTCTTATACTATTTTTGGCGGTTTTGGTCTCCCCGTTTCTCCTAGATGAGAACCCACAAAATAGCCTAACATAATTAATTTATTACTTTCCAAAGGAAACCTTTCTACCGGCCGAGCCTACCCACATATCCCAAATCAGACACGTTTTCAATCAATTTTAATCTCTTATTATACATACTATTTGAAAACCGGACACCTAACTTTACCTATCATCTTCCATATTTTATATAATGCAAACTTCAAAATCAGGGACATTTTTTTTTCTTTTAATTTTTTTTATTAATTTTTTTTTTGACTCAAAATGACTCTGTATACAGACTAAACGACAGTTTCCCATCCCCACACTTAAACTCTACATTGCCCTCAATGTAGGAATTAAAAACGACTCAAAACTAAAAATAAATTTCGAATACAAAACTAAAAAGACAATGACAAATTGGAAAAGACTTAGCTGGTTAATTTTTTGTTGTGTAAGCTCCAAAACTCTAGTCCAATCCAGCTCGATCGTATAGCATTTCATTCGCGATCGGCTCTGACACAATGGTATACTCTCGGGTTGCTTCGATATAATGAACAGCTCTGGAATCGCCCGAATGGAGATTGAGTACGGGCGGTACAATCCAAACCTGCACAAGACAAAGCAAACAAAACCCGAGCATAATACCGAACCGCAAAAAAAAAGACTCAAACTACTAACTTAGACTCATAATATAACAACAAACAGGAAGACGCACCTGCTTGGCGAAATGGCGGTGAATGGTGGTAGAACCAAATGGATAGAAAGAAAAAAAAATCTGGTTTTCGCTCAACGTGAAGGACACTGGTGATCACAACACGCGTTGCAAGCGAAAAAAAAATAAATATAACTTTCCGGGGTAATAGCTGGTCGCATGAGGCGAACAGGTCAGCCCAGACTCCTCACGTTACGTGAAAAGTCTTTTTTCAGAGAAAGTTAATTAAATTTTTTTTTAAGAAAAATTCTTTTTTATTATTACCCAAACCTCTACCAAAACTCCCAATCATAAAAGATATATAAAGATAAATACATGGGATCCGCTCATGATGAAAGTTCATCCACCCAAGCAAACGCGAAAACCTACAAACAGACTCAGACACAAAAACAAAGATAAAATTGAAAGATAAAAACCTATGAACAACTAACGAAGGACGGGCCACAAATAAAAAAGAATGAAAAGTTAGAAAAAAAATTAAATAAGTATAAATAAAAATTTACAAACTCTACAAAGCCTCCCCACACTTAAACTTTATCAGGTGGCTTCTCTTTTATCTGGATCCGATCTAACCCGTTTAATTCCACCCGACTCTTATTAACAATTGAATATTTATTTGTGGAATTTAAAAATAATTTAACCATGCTTAACGGGTCAAACCACCAAAATTTAAACTTACCTGGAATTAACCGGATACGTGGCATGTAGCAAGAAGACCGATCGTGCTTGACATTCACTGGCTTCTGCTTCTCCAACTCGTGCCCGCCGTTGATCCTCTTTCGGCTCCGGTCCTTTCTTTTTCTCTTCCTTGCCCTCTCCCGTGGTGTTGTTGATTTTGAAGTTCCATCTATTACCACAGGCCAGCTATGGTGCGCTTCCTCTTCAACCACTTCTTCTTCAACTTCCGTTGGTGACTCTTTTATGTCCACGGTCGGGTACCCTTCCAATAATGTTTTTAAGATGTCGAGGTCACCCACTGGGTCAAAATCTCTGTCTACATCTAGAGTTGGCAAATCAGCCAACTCGTCACCAAACTCTGCTTCCCATGATGGTTTATTACTTACCTCACCTTCAACCATCACTAATTCCTCATCTGTGTCTTCTTCATCAGAGTCACTCCCAAAATCATATATAGTAACCTGTGGCACCAGAGGTGGGACTTCAATGTCCATTTTCGTCTCCGTGATGGGAATGATCTCTTCATCTGACTCATCAGCGTATTGCATGATCGGCTCTTTCCTTTCTTCTGGAAAAGTTGGGAACAACTCCCCCAGAGCATTCATGTACCCAAGGTAGTTGCCCTCCTCATCATATGTATAACCAACTTTTGGCGGCTGTTCTTGCTGAACCTTTTCTTTTTCTTCTTCTTCATCTAATCTCCTGGATATGTTTTCTAATGTTCGTTGAAGATCTAAAATAGCAGCCTGTCGGTTTTTCAGGAGGATGTCATGCTCTGCTAACATTTTCTGGGTATTTTCATCTTTAGCCACTAATAATGTCAACAGACTCTCTATTTTACTCCAATCATTACCACTATTCTCACAAGAATTTCTTCCAGAAAACTGACCAGAAAACTTATTATAATGTGGCTGCTGATACGAGTCATCACAATAATATGTAGGACAACCTTGTGAGTAATATGGCTGCGGCTGCACAAAGGAATTAGCACAATAATGTGCAGAGGACCCCTCATAATGTGGACATAAAATGGTAAAATGGGGTCCTCCACAAATTTCACACATATTTACAGACTCAGAAGAAATAAAAGACATATAAAATTAGACTCCTATTACTCACTATACAAAAAGACAAACTCAAAACAAAACACACGTAGCACAGATATGGCAGATAAGTATAATCAAATCTAGTAAACGCAATCGCCAAGAGTCCCCGGCAACGGCGCCAAAAACTTGATGTGCTCAAAGTGGTTTAATAAAAATAACTAAATTAACCTAAACTAGACACTCTAAGTTTTAAATTTATAAACTAAGACTCTCTAAACCTAAACCACACAACCGGCAAGTGTACCTATCGACTCTAGTATAGCTAAAGTAAGTCCGGATATCGAACCCACGAGACTCTAATGGAAAACGTAAACTAGACTCGATTACTTATCCTAAATATCTATTAAATTATTTTATTATTTTAAAGGGGGGTTTTACTGAAAAATAAATTGCAATAAAATAAAGGTTAACTAAGACTAGCTAAACTGAACTAAAAACGAGAACTGAGCTGAGCTGAATTCAGATGATGACAAGACACTACCTAGACAAGACTCCTAACTATGCCTGATAAGCTTCTATGGTTATGGAACTGATTTGGAACCGGGATCTTAAGATACTAAACATCAAGAATAAACTAGACACCCTCGACCCTTCTCAAGGGGATACCCTAGAATATTGTTGTGCTGTTAAAACTACCGGTTGGAGTACAAACCCTCACAGGTTATCTAACTCTTATGATCGAGTACCAGCTAGACAATCTACCTCACAGCGCGAAAGCCTCACTACACTAGGTGCAAGGGGTAATTATTGAAGCCTAGATCTAACTTGTTATGCAAGAATTGAAAGGGAAACTAGGCAGATCTTCTCACAAAGCCTCTAACCTAGCAATCTAACAACCTAGACATACCAACAAGTCCTCACCTCACAGCTATTGAACTTGGAAGAATACCTAAAATCTTCTAACCACCAAATATCACTCCTATGGTAAACTCGCGACCATTAACCATAAACTAGTTGCTACACAAAGTCTGCAACCTAACTAGCACTCATACATGAAAGACATTCACAAAAGTGCAAGTGGAGTGAATAAGTGACAATCAAATAATAATAGGTACGCACATACACCAGATCTAAAGAAATCAAAATCTTTACTGAATCATAAATCCAAAACAAGTTCCAAAAAACCATAGAAAAACGCAAATCAAAACATAGTTATTCGTCTTGGTCTAGATAGCTATAAAAGTTTTAGCCACAAATCATCTTGAAAAGAGAAACAAACACAAATAAAAATTCAGCAATCATGGTCTAGAACAAAGATAATAAAGGAACGAAAAAACCGAATGATTGACACCCGAATAATCGCTCTCTGGCTTAGAACCTTTGATCCCTGGCTTGCCTCTATAATAATATTTGCTCCTGTGTTCTCTGCCTGTGCGCCTCTCCAAGAAAATCCCTCCTCCTGTCTTCGAAGAATAATATCTGTTGCTATCGTGCTCCCCTAAAAATATCTTTTTTTTTACATAATCACTTTGGGCCGTAGCCCATGACTTCCAAAGTCATGATTTTGTTTTATTATTATCATTATTATTATTATTAGTATTATTATTATTATTATTATTATATCTAATATATATGTAGCATTCTAGCTCCGTGTTCTCGCCTCAGGTGTTCTTGACTTGATCAAAGTTGCTCGTTTACGCTCTAACGTCCATGAACACCTACCAAAATATAAAATAAATAAATAAGTACTAAAGTGACACAAGGCTAATAAAAATCTATAAAAACCTATACTAAATAAAATAAACCGGTACAAGCCTAAAACTAATAAAAACACTATCTAAACGACTCGAAAACTGTACGAACTTTACACTGGAAATAGATGTATTTTACAATACATCATTATTGTTGTTTTTAAAAACATAGATCAACTAATATTATGATTGAAATTGGATATAATGGAGGTGTAGGTACATAGGAAGTGCACGAAATATATATCTTCGCTTTATATTTTTTTTAAACATTTTTCATATGTTATGTGTTAAATAGGCAAACTTGGTTTACTCATGTTTGATGTATGATGTTTATGACACTAATATTTTGTTTTAATTTTCTGATTTACAGTAACAAAGACCCTTAAAGTACTATATATGAGATCGTGGTGATTTGACATCTTCCCCTTCTTACTGATGATAAGGTATATAATATTATTTTTGATATGATGTATATTCAGGTGTGGTAATGTATATCTTTTTTAACTATTAAGATGAAACTTAACCCGAATTGACCCATTTCTAAGTAAACGGTTTTGCTTTCAGATCTCAAGCAGCAGCTTTGATTGGGAAGAAAATGATTGTTGTTCATGGTGAACATGCAAACTGGTTATTTGATGCACATGTTTTCTATTCTTTTTGTAATTGTTGTCTGCAAATTACAAGCATCATATATTTATAGAGTGTGTGGTTATTTCAACAACAACAACAACAACAACCGTACCCAGGAAATCCCACAAATAGTGACCTATTAGTAGGGTCTGGGGAGGGTAAGATGTAGGCAAACCTTACCCCTATCGTCAGAGATAGAGAGGCTGCTTCCAGAGAGACCATCGGCTCGAAAAATCAAACGCACACTATAAATTTAAAAATAAGAAGACAAACACAAAATACTAAAAAGTAGTGAATGCATAACATAGGATAACATATATGTATATATAAATGCATAGAGACCATCCCTAGAAAAAGAAAGACAGCATCGGCACAAAGGAAATTTTCTCCTAATTCCTAAAAATCTTTAACTAAGATCTAACGCCTCCACGAATTCCTATCTTGGACCATATCCTCAGAGAGGTGCAATTAACAGGTTGATTTTTTCTCATCCGGATGCTTTTTTTTTTTTTGCTTAATTTATGAAGTGGAATGTTCACTGTAGAACAGGATCGGTTATTGATCTTATCATTGTGTTCACATCGAAAGATGCGATTGAGTTTTTGTTAACTTCGTTTTTTTGATTATCGATTAATTTAGTGCAAAATTGGGGTTTTTTTTTAACGAAATTGAATGTTTATTATTAATTGATGGCATTAGTTTGATTGTGTATCAGAGTTTTGTTAACTTTCTTCGAGAGTTGAAAGTGTCGTTTATGGAATTGGAACTTTAAGTTTTATATAGAGATTTATATTTGGAATTTGTACATTCTTTATTATCACTTGAATGACGTAATGGGATGGCTGGAATTCATTGTGTCATAGTGTTTGAACAATATATGATTACCATTTACCAAATATATAGTTTTAGTTGATTTGAGTGTTCCTCTTAACTTATATTGGTTGTTATCATGTGGAATATGGTTGTCTTAGACGGTTGTGCAGGGTCGTTCACATCTCAGACTGGTGACTAAAGGATGTTGGTTCCAGTGACCAAACGATGCCCGGGGGGTTAGACGAGAAAGGGGGAGTCAGGTATTGTGTTCTGTATTTTTCTTTCCAAAAGTCTTTACCAACGTATCATTATTGCTTTCAGCTGCAGTTAGCAAAAGAAAACTGGACCGTCCACTACACAACCAGCTCCAAATGATGCTGTTAAAGTTTCTCCAGAACCTGATAAGCACGCTAGCACATCTGCTGTTGTACCCAAACCATCTATGATTCCTAACAGTGGTCCTTCAGATAATATCTATGATGGTACGGTCATTTATTTGCAATCATTATCTATCTATTTCATTTCTTGTTAACAAGTTATCTCCCGTAATTGTTTCAGTCAACGCTATTCGGGTCAAGGATCTACCACCAAAAATGACATAAGAGTCACTACTAGAGGCGGTAAAGCACATTGGACCGGTCAAACAGAAAAATATCCAGATTAAAGAATACTCACAGGTTCGTAATCATATATATTTCTTGTATATAATGTAGAGGTGACAATGTTGATCCATTCACTTATAAATGGGTCGACCCAAGTCTTGTTTCAACTCAAAACTGTTTGAATTGGAAAAGTTTGTTGAAAGTTTCTCAAGGTATATTTTAATGCATACAACTTCATAAGCCATTTCTATTTGAAGATTTTGATTATTATTGGTATATTAATGTCTTGGCTATGATGTATCGGGCTAAAATGTTAGAGAATAGCAGCATACCTAGGTAGGTGGTTCATTTTGGTGGTTATACCTCGATATTGCCATGCCTTGGTAAATATACTTTTTTGAAATGGCTAATTTGGTAACTTGATCATCTGTATTCACCCAATTTTAAAATGTTTCATTTTGACAAATGCACCTTTTTTTTAGTTTACACTGATACACATACCCAAGAAACTTAGGGACTTTGGATTAGTTAAGGATTTTATGGTGTTGGTTGACTTGTATATTGTTATTGTCTTTAAAAGTTTTAGCTTTATTGTTAAACTGGGCTGGCAGGTTGGACCGGGAACAACCTACATAACCAATCCAGTTGACCACACGTTCCCTGCCTTGATTTAGGCTGGCCGATTATGTGTCAGACTGGTTAAATCGGATAAGTGGTTCCGTGGTTGGGCTTGTTTTCAAATCTTATTCTCTTTTTTTTTTCTTTTCAAAATCTTATTTACTGCTTCATGCTTTGTAAATCATTTATTTTAGAATTCATTTTTTAGATATTGCAAATCCATGTCAAAAAAAGTATTTTCATATTTTATTTTGTCTTGGTTATATATAGTTCTGGTTGTTAAATTATTTATTTATGAGCAAATCCAGAGATGAAAACATATTTTATAGCATGGCAAGACTCAAGGAAGAAGCTTACTATCGACATTATATCTTCCTATTTTGTGCAAGTTGTTTCCATTCAAGAAAAACTTCCTCACAAATACGAGAACCTTGATGGATTTTGAGTAAAGGTGAAAACCGTTGATGGGTTTCAAGGTGGAGAAGAAGATATTATTATCTTATAAGCAGTAAGATCCAATAGCCATGTGTATGTTTTCTTTTCATTTTTATGCAGGAACTTTGAGGATTCCATAGCAGAGGTACGGTTTCACAAGATTTAATGATTTGGTATTTTTTTATTTTCATGATTGTAGGTCGACGAATGTTCGAAAACATAACGGATGTATCTAAGGTAAAGAAATCATCCCTTATCTTTATGTTGTACTTGTCTATCTTTGGTTGCGTAAATAATCTCTTTTTTAACGGCTTAAATATACCAAATTCATCATTGGTGAGGCTTAAAAAATATCTATTATGTTGTGCTATGTGTTATCGCTTCTTTTGCTTACAAGAGTTCTAGAACTTTCACTTGCTCTTGCAGATTACATTATCAACCATAAAGGTTAGGTACTAACTCAACATCAACAATGTATCCATGCACCATATATATCGCTGTTGCTAACAAATATTACATTGTTTCTTTGCAGCGCCAACCCCTCCAAGAAGCTCTCTCCCAGTGAAACAACAGAAGCTAGATGGGATTTGTGCCCCATCATCCACACCACTAACCAAAGAAAATATGCAACAACCTAGCGACCGCCTTTGGGACGAGGAATGGTGAGCAAAGTGTATAAATGAGATAATTAGGATGTGCAAGCATTATGACAAAACATAATATTCAGGACATGCAAACAACCCACATGGATGTTCAATTCACTGTTACTAAACTACTCTCCCATGCTTTATAAAATTTTCATAACCTATATTTATGTGTTTCAAAGTTTAATATCCTACATTCAGGGCCGGCTCAATCATATTGGGGGCCTGAAGCGAAATAAAAATTCGGGGCCCTATTTATAAAAAAATAAAATACTGAAAATAATTAAAAAATTCGCTAGAAGGAGGGATTGAACTTCCAACCTTGTAGTTACAGCCACATGCTCAAACCAATTGAGCTATTCTATCTATATGCTATTATATAGATTTATTTTTATTATATATCATGAAAATTAGCAAAATTATGAGGCCCTAAAAACTTGGAGGCCCAAAGCACAAGCCTCATTTGAATTGGGCTAGAGCCGGGCCTGCCTACATTTATGAGTAACGCCATGTTACTACACTGTTGCTTCCTATACTTGGTTCATGTCACTGTAACGAATCCCTGTAAACACCATACAACACAAACCCAAACAACATCTATGAGACGCCCAAACATACGCACCCGCCGCAACGTGCAGGCAATCCCACTAGTATATGAAAAAGTGTTGAAAATTGGCAAAATTCAGAATAAATTTTTACTAGCGAAATCGGATCCCTAAATAGTTTGCAACCTTTCAAAGTTTCCTTCTTTGTTATTTATAATGGTCAAAACTTGCTAATTAAAGTTACTATACACATACAATCATTTGCAAAACATTTCATGGGAAAAAAAAAAACTTATAGACATTTTGGATAGATTAGACACGAAGCGCGTCATTGACATACTAGTACTAATTTTTTTTAACTTGGTTTGTAAACACAAGTTTGTCATTGACATATTAGCAATTAATCAGTCCAAAGTTCAACACAAACTAATACACAAAAGTGTGTTTTAACACATCTCTATAAAAGACTCATCCACCGTTATAAAAGGCATTAGTATTTTTACAAGTTAACTACTAATTTTTTAAACTATAAACATTTTAGTTATATCAACAAATAAACACGCCTGTGTGTGTGAAGCATTATGTATGTTTTGTAAATTAGCATTAGAATATAAAATTAAAGATAGTTCCAATGATCTTTCTTTCATTATTTATCAATTTTCATAACTGATATTGGACTTTATCAATTGATCACTAATCTTTCCTGAACTTGACTTCTGTTGCTAATTAATTTACGCACAACCTTTTCGTATGATCCGATTTCATATCATACATCGAACGTGGTTCTTTTGTTGTTTGATACCGATTTTGGCACTTCGATGAACGGTCCAATTATGACATCGACTATGACATAAACTTGTTAGATACTTCTTATTCTTATAAATATAAGTGCGACTTTTATCGTAAAATGTAACTAAGTCATCTCATAAAATGTATTACGTGAATCTAAGAAAAGTGTTATTTACGAATCCTTTGATATACATTTATATAAAGTAATCACAAAACTATAAATATTCGGATCGATTTGCAGTGTGATACTTTCAATATATCGATAGTCTTTGTCTTTTTCAAACGTGTATCATTTGAGTTCTAAGTGTGTTGTAGCAGATGTTTATGATCATTGTGACAATTGGCATAATGGTATCATAGAACTAGTTAGTAGAGTAGAATAAACAAAGTTTATAAAATTGTGTTTTTAGTTAAATTATATAAATTGAGATAGAGACTCGGATGAAAATGTAAGAACAACAATGAAAGGACAACACATGATAAAACTTGTATTTTTAGAAAATTGTGTTTTTGTTACATGTACCAACAACAATGAAAGGACATTACATTATAAAACTATAAGAAAATTAAAAGTAGAACAGTAGAAGATTAGATACAAGTTTTTAGACACATTCGTAACAATACTTGCCTTATTGCTAAAAGAAAATTAAAAGTAGAAGATTATATACGTAGTTTTTAGACACATTCGTAACAATACTTGATTTATCGTTAAAAGAAAATTAAAAGTAGAGGATTAGATACAAGTTTTTAGACACATTCGTAACAATACTCGAGTTATCAAGGAAATCTAGTTTTAACCTGATTTTAATTAGCATGACCAACAATAGTATTTAGCAACATTGTTTATAAGTCTATATCTTTAGAAGCTGTTTTTTTTTAATATACTTAGTCGTTTATGAGTAAAAAATTTATGACGATATTTTTTAAATAGATTTCAATCATAGATTAAAAAAGATATGAAACTATTTTGAAGGGTTAATTTCGATGAAACTACTATATTTCTACCACTACCATCTTCATGAAACGTCAAAACATATTGGGCCTTGGGCCACTAAAACAAACCGGGCCCATATTATTGGTTTACTTCGACATATTAAAAAACAAAACACTTACAATTATGTTATTTTTTGAACCGTGTTTCTACACAGACAATAACCTATATCTATGTAATTATGCAACCTATATTAACCTCAATACGCTAACAAGGGATAATTGCCAAAACAAACAGTTGATCAAGCATAATTGTCAAAATAAACACCTGATGCGTCTAAACATTAGGGACGAGCCACTCTTTTGCGTCTACCAATCAGATAATTACACGTGTAAAGTTTTCAGACGCTTTAATTTTTAATGTCTATGCGTCTAAACTTTAGACGCGAGGCTGTTCTTTAGACGCAAATGGGAGCACCTATTCTTGAGGCAAAGGGGAGCACCTATTTTTGGGCCTAAATAACAGTCTCGCGTCTAAAGTTTAGACGCATGGACCTTAAAAATTAAAGTGTCTGAAGACTTTACACGTGTAATCATCTGATTGGTAGACGCAAAAGAGTGACTCGTCCCTAATGTTTAGACGCATCACATGTGTATTTTGGCAAATATGCTTGGTCAACTGTTTATTATGACAATTATCCCGGTTATTAACAAACACCTAATTTGAAAGGTCCAAGAGAACTTGGGCTAATGAGTATCATCTACCACTACCAAGTTATGTACTTATAACTATAAACCTAACCTATAATTATTAACATCAGGCCCATTTCATCCCACCTTCTTTTTCTTCTTCTTTCTCTCGCCGGTAACCATCTAAACAAAATAAATTTGTTGACACCACCTTTAACCTCCCCAACACTCAACCCTAACCATGGACAAACCCACCCGAAAACGTGGCCGTAAACCCAAACACACACCCGACCCTAACCCAACCCCTACCCCCACCCCAACCACCTCCACATCCTCAAAACGTCGTCGTAAAACCACAAAACAAACCGACAACGATGCCGTAATCGTCACGTCACCAGAACGAAGAGCTTCTAGAACCATCGAACAAAACGGAGAGGAGTATGACGTGGCAGCGGTTGTAGGGAAGGTAGTGCCGTCGATGGACGCAGTAGTGAAGGTGTTCTGTGTGCATACAGAGCCGAATTTCTCGTTACCATGGCAGAGGAAGAGACAGTATAGTTCGAGTAGCAGTGGGTTTATTATTGGAGGAAGAAGGGTTTTGACTAATGCTCATTCGGTTGAGCATTATACTCAGGTTAAGGTTAAGAAACGTGGCTCTGATGTTAAGTATTTGGCTACTGTTCTTGCTATTGGCACTGAATGTGATATTGGTTAGTGATTACTATAACTATTCTTTCATTATTATTATTATTATTATTATTTTGTTGTTTTTGTATTTTAAATTGAAATGTTTAGGTTTCAATGTGAAATGAGAGGTTAGGAATTAGGATTAATAATAATACTCTGTTTGTGTTATTTGTACCACCTCTAGGGTTTTAGAAAATGGATGTAATATTTTTTTTATGTAAGGTAAAGTTAGTTGGTAGATTTTGTAACATGTAAAGACAAAAAGAAGTCTTTGTTAGATATTGGCACCATTTTTATATTCTAAAGGGTTGTTTTTATGTATTAGAAATGAAAGTATTTTTTTAATGCTAATTGTTTATTTTACAAACTTAGTTATGAACTAACGCTGTGTTCCTGTGTTAACTTAACGAGAGAAAGGAAATGAAAGGAAAGAAAAATTTGATTGTGTTCCTGAGTTTGGAAGGAAACGGAAGGAAAGATATGCATCCTTTCTTTTCTTTTCCTTTCCTTCGGTTCTTTTCCTTTCTTTTCTCTCCTCAAGTAAACTCGGGAACAGAGCGTAAACGCTATTACATGACATTGCTGCGATGTTGATTGTGAGTGATATGGTTATAAGTTCATTGCTCATTTGCTCTGTTTTTTTCCATCATCCAAACACTGCCCATGTTCTTATATGTAACCTCTATAGGTTCCAAAAATATGGATGCAAATTTCCTTTGTTTTTTTGTGTATGTTAAGTTGGTAGTTTAATTTTTAAATAATTAGTTAGTGGACTTTGTAACCTGCAAGAAAAAAGAAGTCTTTGTCAGAAATTGGGAACAATATTATATTCCAGAGTCGCATATTATGTATCAGAAATGAAAGTACACCCTCAGTCGGTCATGCTAATTGTTTAATTTACAAAATTAGATTGTAGATAAAAACTAAACACATTTACATGGCGTTGCAGCAATGTTAACTGTGAGTGATGATGAATTCTGGGAAGGAGTTTCACCTTTGGAGTTTGGGGACTTGCCTGCGTTACAAGATGCCGTTACTGTTGTTGGCTATCCCATCGGAGGAGACACAATCTCAGTGACTAGTGGTGTTGTGTCACGCATTGAGATATTATCTTATGTTCATGGATCAACTGAGCTTCTTGGTTTGCAGGCATAAATAGTTCCCCTCTTCTTATTTAGTGAAAAGGATTGTTTTTGTTGACTTATCATAGCTTCTTAAGTCCTTATTGTTTGTGTTCATCTTTTTGCAGATTGATGCTGCAATAAACTCTGGAAATTCTGGTGGCCCTGCATTTAATGATAAAGGAGAGTGTGTTGGTATTGCGTTTCAGTCTCTTAAACATGAAGATGCAGAGAATATTGGTTATGTCATACCGACCCCAGTTATCACTCATTTTATTCGTGACTATGAGAAGAATGGAGACTATACAGGTGGGTTAATCAACTGGGTATATGTTTATTTCTTGGGTTAATACTTTAAAAAACAAGATGCTTTTTATTATTTTGTCCGAAAAAGTCCCTCAACTCATTTTTGCTATATAAAGTAGTTGAATTTGTTTAATATGCATGTATTCGTGAAACTAATAAAAATTTTGGCTAGCACACCCGTGACGTACACGGAGACTATGTAGATGGTTTTTTTTGTTGATGTGGAAAACGTTCTCATAGTTTTTTTTATCGCTTTATATACCAGTTTATAATTCTTATATATTATGATCCAAAAGATTCTTATCTCATCATGTTTGCAAATTTGGTATGCCACTTCTTTAAAATTTTACCCGTTGATGGGTTAACAAGTCATTTTTTAATTCTTTTTTTCAGTAGTACTTGTATTCTCGACCAACTTAGGGACACTAATATACCAAAATTAAATTAGGCTGAGTGGTTTTTTTCGTGCAAGGTGAAAAGTCATCATCATCATCATACTCAGTTAATCCCACCAATAGCAAAAGCTAAGGTAGGGTCTGAGGAGGGTAAAATGTAGACAACCTTACCTCTAACCCGTGGTAATGGAGAGGTTGCTTTCAGTGAGACCCCCGGCTTGATAGTGGTTTTGTATCAAGCCTTGGACTGTTGGACATAAGGCACATAACACTTAGCAATTGGGACAAACCTGCTGGTGCACGTACCCCCTTGTCTTTTAGCTATCAACGCCACCAGATGATGCATGATTAACCGTCCGTCATTTTTAACATTATTTTCACGAAATTAGTAAAATAACGTTAAAATTAGTGCAACTTTACTTTTGCCCTCCCGAGGGCCACACATATATACATTATATGCGTACAGCCATAAGGGGCTGCTAAGTGAAAAGTATGTTGGTTTATTATGGTATTAATCCTATTTCTTCTCCGGACTTTTTTTTTTTTGGAAAAAATTTCTTCTCGGGACTTATATGCTTGTTGGATCTAATTATTAGGTTTTCCAATTCTTGGAGTTGAATGGCAAAAGATGGAGAATCCAGACCTCCGCATGTCAATGGGAATGGGTAATGAGCATAAAGGTGTACGTATTAAAAGAATAGAACCCACTGCTCCAGAATCTAATGTATTGAGTCCTTCTGATATAATCCTTAGCTTTGATGGAGTTAATGTTGCTAATGATGGAACAGGTGTGGCATTATTTATTTTTTAGGCTGTTTGATTGATTTTTTTTTATATATTATTGTTTTGAATCCATTACTCATCTTTTATGTGATTGGTTACAGTTCCGTTCAGGCATGGAGAGCGTATTGGTTTCAGTTACCTTGTTTCTCAAAAGTATACTGGTGACAAGGCTCTAGTTAAAGTACTCAGAAATTCAAAGATACATGAATTTAACATAAAACTTGCAACCCACAAGCGATTAATACCAGCACATACTGGGGGCAAGCCCCCATCTTATTACATTATTGCTGGATTTGTTTTTACAGCCGTTTCTGTGCCTTATTTGCGTTCCGAGGTACATTCAAATGACGTATTTATAGATACTTTTTCTCTTCATTATAACATGTTTTGGCTTCTTGATATTTATTAATTAAATTTTCTAATTTTTCAGTATGGAAAAGATTATGATTTTGATGCTCCAGTAAAACTATTGGACAAACATCTACATGCCATGGCAGAAACTGTTGATGAGCAACTTGTTGTAGTTTCTCAGGTTAGTTTTTTTTTTTTAATATTTTTTATATTTGTGGGCCCACATTGCTTATATGTCTTCCTGAACAATTGACCAAAGAACATTTGATGCTGAATATGATGAGCTTATTTCACTTTTTTAATCCAGGTGCTTGTGGCAGACATCAATATTGGTTATGAAGAGATAGTGAATACTCAGGTATTAACAAAGATAACCATGTAATCATGTATAATTTGGTGTTTGAAACAGTAAAGATCCAAGATATAGATATAGATATAAATATTATCCAATATTTTCTCTCACCCGTTTCTTGTGATTCATGTAGGTTATTGCTTTTAACAACAAGCCAGTTAAGAACTTGAAAAGTTTGGCAGATATGGTAGAAAGCTGTACCGAAGAGTTCCTGAAGTTTGATCTTGAATATGAACAGGTTCTCCTTCCCATCTTTTCTAGTGTTTTTGTTTACACTAAGTGTGCGTTTTTACCCGTTTATTTAAAATGGGCCTACCTTATTAATAACGGGTGAACCGCTTAAGTTTTAAAAGTTAGCTAAGTGGGTCACTTGAGGGCGGCTGGTTTGCAAACTCCTGAGCTGTTAATTTAAAAGTTGGATGATTTATTTTTTTGTTATTGGTTTTTCCAATTGTAGCCAATGATGTCCAGTCCAACTGGTCGGAGGTGAGAGGGTTTACACGCTTGCGTGGTTCCGGCTCGGAAGGGTTCCCAGGTTCGAGTCCCGCCGTCCATCGAAAAAAATATGCCCAATAGGTTTGAAAGGAGCCGGTGTGTAAGGAGGGGTTCGATCCTGGGCAGGGGGTTTCTAGCTAAGAGGTTTCCCACTGATCTACGCCTGACAAAAAAAAGTCTTTCCAATTGTGTTTTGATGTATTGTTAAGAATTGATAAATTGGACCAAATATTATAATGTATGTGCAGATTGTGGTGTTACGCACTAAGATGGCGAAGAAAGCGACCCGAGATATCCTATTAACCCATTGTATACCTTCAGCCATGTCTGATGATCTCAAGTCATGAAAACCGAGTCTCATGTAACCGCTACATTATGGTCTTTTTGCCATACCGTCAGTTGGACACAGACCCTTCCGCTTCACATGGATCCATAAAACAGGCAACCGACATCTGGTCTTTTGCTTGTATTTTACTAATCATGAATTCAGTATCAGGTGTTTTTTTTTTGTACCGATATTTGTTTGTAATCGGTCAATTCCTGTGGCAAGTCCTTGACAGCAGTTTTGGACTTTTAATGCTGATCGAAAGGGCTGTCACCGAGTTAATGTTTGCAAATTTTGTAGTTATTGGCTATATATTAAATGGTTTACGCGCTTGAAAACACGGTGAGCTGTTTTCACATTATCCTTTCTAATTGACAATTTAAAACCGAGCTATTAGTTTTTCAAGTAATCATACATGGTTTTTCATAATAACCAAACAATATTGCAATACCAAAGCCATCTTCAGTCAAGGCACCAAAGTGGAGAAATGTGGGTTGATGGCCATCTCTATTTGAGGTCCATTTTTGAAGAATTAGTTACTCGGGTAAGGCGGTACTTCTCCCCATGAGAATCGCATAAGCCCTTGTAAGTAGTGAGATAGAGAAAGAGGCATGCAATTGCGTAGCCATCTTATGCATCACATTTAAAGTAACACCTGCTTGTTAAAACATTTTAAAAATGGTTCTGCAATGAACGGCCGAAGTTAACAACCCCAAATCTCTGTATGCGTGTGTGCTTGCGAATAATTAGTTTAATTTCAACTAAACAAGAGCTACATCAGATGAGATCAAAGAGTGCTCAATGTTACAAGGTCCAATCTGACTCGCATCATCACATTTTATGTTTGAATCTTTCTTGAACTTGTATGTTTACGTGGGAGTATTTGGAGCCAAGAGTGTTCCAACGAAACAAAAATCCTCAAAAACATGGTTAATGATTGTCAAAAGGCTTGTTGATTTATGGGTGGGTATATGATGGGGTCTATGGTAACATTGTTTACAATTATCTTTTAGTTATTCTTTCCCGGTTGACAAACACTCACTAATCTTACTCCTAAATAATAAATATGCACATTTTTCCACTGTAGGAGTTGAACCCTCAACTTCACAAGGAGGGACACATGCACAAGTAGCCCTTTGGTATTTTATAGTTAACTAACAAATTGTGTAACTTACTATTTCTTTTAGGTTTTCGACAACCAAAATCGACAATTTTGGTTTCATGTGTAAATTTCATCGCTTGAAGTTAGATCAATAAAGCATTATGGTTATAGAAAATATTAACCTCTCGAATTCTACTCTTTTATGTTAATCACATTTATAACTACTCCTTGCGTCCTATATCTACCAGATGTATAGTATCCTTAATAGTAGAGTTCAAACAATATATACGCACACTTAGAACAATGATGGGTATTTATTGATTATATGATGGTGAATGTCACTAAAGGCAAATCGTGTCGAGTTAGTTGGTTATTAGATTTTGGGTTGGCGGGTTAATATATTATAACTGAACACATATATTTATGTGTCATAGAAACACCCCAACCTGGATATTCTTTGTTTAACCGGCATGGATGGTTTAATTTGTCATTTTTCAAAACAATATGACTTTGGGGAGTTTGTAACAAGTGTGTGTTTTTTTTAAACTTTATATATCAAGTAAGTGTATTTTTTAACATATATGTTGAATATAGTTTATTTAACTTTTAATCCGAACTTATCACTTTATGGGGGTATTTGGGATTGATTATTCAAAACAGATTATGCGTTTTGGAAAAGCAGGGGTGGAACTGCTTATAGATTATTGCGTTTTGATAGCCTAAAAAACTAATTATCTGCGTTTTCAAAACGCAATCCAAACACTAAAAATTGATTATCTGCGTTTTCAAAACGCAATAATCTAAAAATCAGATTCAAAACGCAATCCCAAACACCCTCTATGACAAATTGAATTATAATAATCCAAAATATAGATCCATTGACCACAAATAGTTCGTATTGGCATTATGAGTTAGCGACTAATAGCATTTCTAACTTTCATTTTCATGCTAAGAGCAATCTAATGCAACGAAAAACTAACTCCACCTACTCTTTAACTTTCAATTACATCATTTCAAAACAACTTACAACATTTTAGCTGAGATAAACTCATCACCTGTTCATTTGTGGCAGATGTTACTTTTCCACAAGAGCGACACTGCCATTTACAATATAAAAGTTATTACTAATCAATTTCACTGGCTGAATTATTATAAACCTAAACAATTACACAAGAAATAAGCAAATAGTACCCGGTACCTACTTTTACCTAATTTCAGTATTTTTTGATACCTGTATTCCCACTACTAACGTACTATACAACCCTCACAATTGCACCCAAAATTTGTGTAAAGCAAATGATTATCTGCGTTTTCAAAACGCAATCAAAACACTAAAAACTGATTATGTGCATTTTCAAAACGCAATAATCTAAAAATCATATTCAAAACGCAATCCCAAACACCCTCCTATCGTCATAATTTACACACATTGAAACAAATGAAACACCCTCTAAAATCATCAACTGACGGCGGTGACTACAGCGACGTGAAAAATTTGCAAGAAAACCATTAACGTAACCACCATTAGGGCCACATATTATACGAACATAAACCAGTAGTCCCATCGTTCGATCTATATACGATTCATCTCCAACGAACTGAGTTACAGTACCTTCAAATCGTCTAATTATGGGAGCCAATCCCGAGCTCGAAAGCCTCTTTCCTGAAAAAAAGCGATCCAGAAACCCCTTCGTTCCAATTGGTATCATTCTATTCAAAACCCTAGTTTTTGTTACTCGGTGGTTACTTACTTCAAATGTTGCTGTTTATCTTGTTTTGTTTGATGTGTTTGTGTGTTACGTTACTGTTTTATTGATTTAATTTTGAGTTTTAGTGATAATTAATTAATTAATTATGATTCAGTGGCGAATTATATGATCGTTCGTGTTTTGGTATTTTTCACTTTTTATTATTGTTAAAAATCCCAAGGGGAAGTTATATCGGAATAGAAGGTAAACGGGCAACAAGCTGAGTCGGTAACTTTTTATGGATTGCAAATCTGAGTCTGTTGAAAAACTGCATTTGTAGGTCTTGGGGTTGTAACATTACTATGCGTCACCCGTTGGACCCGACTAAGTAGCTCCATAGCCTTTGGTGAAAAGAAATGATTAGATTATATGCTTAAAACACGTGAACGTTTCTAATTTCGTTAGTTAGTAGAGCTTTTAGGCAGTGTGGTGAGTTTTGGTATTGGGGTTTCAGGTTTGGAATAGGTGGTTAACTTTTTATGATTTGTGTATCTGTGTTTGTTCATGCTGATTATCGTCTTCATTCCATTGAGATTCTGAGAAGCGACGAGACTTGCACATATGAAGAATTGGAGAGTTTTCCTTTTGGTGTTGTTTTTCTTTATCAACCGACAACCAGTGAGGGGTGAATGGACTTTTTTTGTTAATGAAGTGGTGAATGTTATAATATAAAATCAAGTTTCTCTCTTTTCGTGCGTTACCGGTCATTTCCATTGCTATATCCAAGGTAACAACTTGGGTGGTGTTCTTTGGAACCTATATTGAGTTTAGGCGGTGATCATCTGTATCCTATACTTGGTTTAGAACGCTTCTTCGGTTTGAATTGGGTGGTGAATAGTATCCCATTTCGAACTGTTGCCTATCCGTTTTATTTAATATCCTACTTCTATTACTAATTTGAGATATGGATGCTTTTTATGTCAATTTTACAATACCTTACAAAATGCTAATCAAGAACTTGGGCTAATGTGAACCTAATGAGAACCATGAAGAACATAAAAGAAAATATTAGATACAAGTTAGCTTGATGCTGCAAGATTACTATAAAGTGATAACTTTAGTCATAGTGGTTATTCAATTTAGATGGTAGGGGTGACTTTTTCACAAAATGAATAATAGCTATTAGCAAATTTACGTGACGCTCATAAGGGTGTCAATGGTTTGGTTTAAACAGGTGAACCACCTTAACCAGTCACCAGTTTGGTTTCAGGATCTACTTTTTTTTTATAAAAAAAATGGTTGGTCGGCTTATAGATGTTCAAACTGGATCGGTCTGTTTGGTTTACTTTCTAGACAAAAATAGACTGTTAGAAATGGACCTGTACTAGTAATATTGATAAAAATTATATTTGCTTACTTTTTTCTTTTGTGGTTGATATTGTCAAATTAATCTGTATCTTTTTGTTTCTATGATCATAGATGCATGAACCAACATGTGAAGTTTTGTGTAGTTATCTTGCTTTTTGGTTCATGATATTTCTCCTTTGTTTATCTTTTGAGAAACAATCTTATAAGCCTATCATTATTTGGGCCTAATAATCCCAGTCCGTGACAGCATACCTAAACCAACGTGTTAGTAACGGTTTGGTAGGGTTTAGTTTCAATTGCCAGTTTGGTGTTGTTTACAATGATTAAAAACTGTTACTAAGAGGTTCACTCACGGTTTGACCTAAAAATCATCAACATTTTAAGACTTATAGCTGTTACTACGACACGGACACAGATATGATACTGAAATAATCAAATTTGACTAATAAAACCCGTTTACTTAACCGATCAACCCAAACACAATTCATTTAAGAAATAGGTAACCTGAGCACAACCCATTGAGGCATTGACTAAATGGGTGACCTTTTAACCGGTTTAATTTTATGGGGTTTTGGTCTTTTGGAAAAGTTCCTGTTAGATGGGATTTTTTAAAGAGTGTGTACATAAAAAGCTTGATGCTTGATACTTTAAGTTGAACTCTCTTTGACTATTAATTTCTCGAACTTATATATAAATTGTTTGCCATGTGTGGTTCACTGTGGGTATAGTGTTATAAGCTGCGTGAATTGAAACATTAGCCAACTCTTACGAGTCTTAGTTATACATGTTAAAGCAATGGGAAGAAGCTCCGTATTCCGGTATTCGTTTGCATATACATGGGTAGAAGAACATTACATATTTCGACTCCATTTAGATCACTGTATAAATTCCCTATAAATAATATCTTAAAATCTCATTCTAGGACATCTAAAACTCATACATTGTATCTTGTGCACCCTCGTTATCCGTTGTAAATTTGGGGATCAGAATTCCTGACTCAACTGAGACTCAACACGAATGCAACACAATCTTTAGTGTCTTCAGGTTAGGGTTGATGGGTTTGACACGAATAAATATACGGGTCACTAATTCAACACGCCAACATGACATGATTGACATTTCTCTAATCATTCATAAGTATGTATGATGACATGAAGATAAACATCTAATTATTATTGGATTTAGTCAGTAAAACGGTATTAAACCAAGTCAAATTCATACGCCAAAAAGTTATGTCCCTGATGGAGATATATTTGTTGTGATTCATTTGTATGATAGGAAGGTTAAATAGTTTTATAACTTGTTCTGTATCTGAGATTCGATTTGGAATGATAGGTGCCTTGATCACTGCTGGGGTGCTAACAGCCGGTTTGATTAGCTTTAAGCAAGGGAACTCACAGTTGGGTCAGACATTGATGAGGGCTCGTGTAGTTGCTCAGGGTGGAACTGTTGCACTCATGGTCGGCACTGCAGCCTACTATGGGGAGAAGTTTTGATGGGTTTTCATCTTTACTCGAGAATCTGCATTCGCGTGTATTTAACGACGTTTTTTTCTTTATATGGGCTGTTAAACCGATAAATAGTTATTTCATTGAAATATGGACCGTGAACGCCTTTGATTTAAATCCGGAAGATGTAATAATGCAAAGCTTAGGCACTGATTATTTTCCTCGCCTATAACAAAAGCTCTTAAACTTGAAGGGTGTATGGTGATAACTCTGTTTCGTAGGGTTGCTATAAAGCTGAGCCGTCAGCAGAGCTCATGCTCATGTGGGTTTGAGTTTGCTAGACGATGTTAGGTAAGTTTGAACATAGTTCGATAGTTTGACTAGTCTTCTTGGTGCAGGCTCAAGAGAGAGAGGCTAGATTTGAAAGTGTGATCTGATAGTTTGGCTAGTCTTGATGCAAAAGCCGCGTGTGCTGATCGGCGGACGTTAGAACCACTCTATTTGAGGACTAAGAACTAGCCTATATGAGTTGATTCAAACTCCTTCCACCACATTATCAACTTTGTAATTAGCTTAAAAGCTGCATCAAATTCAACTTCTTGCAAGTTTTTAATGCCTTGTTGTGACTTAATTAGTTAATAGCTCAACGCAATTAGCTTTTAATCATCTTATAAAAGATTGGCGTCAAAAACTTCACATTACACTCCACAATGGATTAAAAAAAAAACTACCAAATATTTTTTGGTTCGTGTTATATGGTTTGTGAGATGAGTTAAAAATGTGTACATAAAGTCATAAACAAATCCAAGTAGTTACAAAAAATTGTCACATCCTTAAGAAAACCACAAATAGGTTTCAGAGCATATTGGAACTATAACGAAATCGAAATGAATAAACATAGCATCAAGTGGCCTATAAACGAATTGAACGAATATGAACAAAGGCATGTTCGTGTTTGTTTATTTAACTTTAACCGAATACGAACACATAATCGAACACATTTTTGTGTTTGTATTTGTTCATTAAGAAATTTGTCATGTTTGTTTATGTTCGCTCGTTTAAAACCTAAATGAACAGTTCATGAACTAACATAAATGGACGTTCACGAACATAATAAATGTAAACGACTTTGTATTACTAAAAAACCCAATTACCAATTGGTTATATTTATACAAGTAGCTAAAGCCTAATTTATGTTTATTTTTATAGAAATATAACTACTTATGCAATTAATAAACTTAAACGAACATAAACGGACCTTCACGAACATAAATGAATGAACACAACTTTTGTTCATGTTCGTTCATTTAACTAAACGAACATAAACGAAATTCCTGCCGAACAAGTTCACGAACAGTTCATGAACGTTCGGTTTATTTACAGGCCTTCAAAACAAATAATAAAAGTAACATGTATCAAATCAGAAAAAAATTCATACGATAATCCAAACTGAGACAAATAATAATAGAATACCCATCGGAAGATAGTGATACGTACATGCAACGAAAGAGTTTAGGAATAATAGGAAAACCTGAAGCAGTCGGACAAATATTTAGGTATAGGAGAAGAGTTTCAAAAAAGATATTAGTATGAGACGTGTATAATATTAGATGAAACTCATCAGATTACGCGTACCTGCTTACGCTTATCAACATTAAAATCGAATATGTTTATATATTATGTTATCTTAAAAAATTTGTATACTTGTATGTTGATTTTATCTGAAATTAAAGTTATGAAATTATGGAATTGTTAGAAGTGTAGTTAAATAATCTAATAATAGATCATTTTTTGAGTTGAGTTTACTTTAAATCATATGACATTTAGCAAGCATCTTAACATGTAATTTTCAAATTTCAACCACATTATAATACCAATTTGTATACCTGATAGTCATCGAGTAGTATACACCTAATGAGTATGAGACACGATTTTATAACCGGGTGTAAAATTGTAGTTACCTTTTACTCGTATAGCTTTCTAACACTTCTATTTATTAACGCTATACATAATTCAACATTAAAGTTTAATAAATAAAATTAATGAAACTTTATGTAAATAAAATTAAACTATTTTGTTTAAGCATTATACAGTTTAGAAGATGTTGGGCCGTTATATGTAAAAAAACCAACAAAGAGGTTTGTGGAAAGAAGAAAACCTATTGGGCTGGCAGTGTGACCCGCTGAGGCACTGGTCCAACAGTCTAACCCACGAAGAAAAAGAAAAATATAGAATGGTGATTGAGTCAATGGGCCTCATCCGATGTAGGTCGAAACATACAAGCTATTAACATGTTAGACGTGGAATTAATACATTTATTAACTAGTGGATTTTACCACTAGTAATGAAAGAAGTGAAAATCAAAGAAAAAAATAAGCTAATCAATAAAAAACCGAAGCATGGAAAAATATAAAAGAAAAAATGTAAGAAAAATAGAAGAAAGAAAAAAAATAAGTGTATTAAAGTCTTGGACGCCAATGATGTCCAGCCCAGCTGGTCGGAGGTGGGAGGGTTAACTCTTTAGGGAGGTTCCCGCCCGGGCTTGGTCTCAGGTTCGAGTCCCCCCACTCGCACTAAGGGGTGAGAAATTCAACACCCGCGTTTGGCCTGGATTCAAACTGGGGTTGTGTGTCGTTTGGATTCTCCGCTGAAACACACATTCCAAAAAAAAGTATTAAAGTCTTGGACTATATAGGAGCTTTAATAAAGTTTAAAGTGTAAATTGGAACAAACATAAAAAACTCACACTCATTAAAGTTCAGAAGTTTCAGTGAAACATTTGTAATATTATTATTACTAGATTATATCTCGAAAGTTTTCTAAGATAGATAAATTTAATATGATGTGATAAAATATGTGTTATGATGTAACATAGAAATTAATGTACTTTAATATGAAAAAACGACAATTTTAATCATCTGAATAAGAATGAAAATGTATATTAAAAAGAAGATGTATGTTTGGATGAAGAGCAGAGCTTAGAAACAACCATTGCAGGACGTGATTGAGGTGGTAGTCTTGAAGGTGTGACTTTTTATTTTATTTTATTTTAGAAATGAGTGGTTTTAACCTATTCTGCTCTTGATGAAAATATAATTTCTAGTTTGAATATGATTAGTGACTTGCATAGACATTATTAATGAATTACCTAAACACATTGTGATTAGTGACTTGCCTAGACATTATTAATGAACTTGCCTAGACATTATTAATGAATTACCTGAACGCATTGTGTTTTTTTCCTGTATAAACAAAAACCGACAAAAAAATCATTTTTATTTGTTTTTTCTATAACACTATAGTACTCATTGGGAGGATAATAAATGGTTTTGGTGTAATTTTTTGTTAAATCTCGTATATAAAAGTTATTAACGTTTTAAAATTGTGGGAAAAACATGAGAGATAAATAGACTTTTGGAGGGAAATAAAGAGGATGCCACATGACACACTCAAAGGGGAGGATGACTCTTTGAGTGTCATGTAAGATTTCATGCTTTGGAATATTAATATACTAGCTTAATGCCTGCGTGGACATGCGGCTTAACAAATAACAATTCTTTTTTTTTGTGGGGGGGGGGGATAAAACCTATAAAAAATATAGTACAAGTATCTATATCTATACTATATTATAAAAGCATTTGACAAGGAATTTTTAAAAGTTAAGTGGTACATGTTTAATTGCTTATAATACAACACACAATGCATATAATAACTACTTTTGAGGGGCAAATGTGTCTTTAAACACCAAATTTAATAAATATGAAATCAAAAGTCAAGAAATGTTTATGAGAGCTCATAACATTTAACTCTACAATTACTTTGAAGTTGAACACATTAAATAGAAACCATATAAAAAACCATTCATAATGGTACATGCTTTGTTATAATCTTTTATATAAAATTACTTTATAAAAGTTAAAGTTTTATAAACTTGATAATACTATAAGAACTTGAGAAATAAGTATTGTGCTATCCAAAAGTAATATCAAATATAATCAGTGTTTACGACAGATCGGGTTAGATTGCGCTCTCCTAAAGAGACTCGGTGACACCCGCCGCATCGCGCGGGCTAACCCACTAGTTTTATTAAAATTTAAAAGTAAGGAATATACATGTTATTCAAATATCACTAAATATTTCCTTATACACCACATTTTTTGTTTTAGTTTTGAAATTCTCATCACTATCTAGTATAAGTACTTTCACCCCTGCCCTGCTCCTAACTCTTGAGAATGCGCCATAAAGTTTGCCATGTGAGAATACAGGGTCTCTTAAATGGGAATCGACGCCTTTGGATGGAATCCAACCTTGGCTTTTGGGGGGTAAAACCTATAAAAAAAATATAGTACAAATATTTTATTAAATTTTAAAAGTAAGGAATATACATGTTATTCAAATATCACTAAATATTTCCTTAGACATCACATTTTTTGTTTTAGTATTGACATTCCCATCACTATCTAGTATAATTACTTTCACTCATGCCCTGCTCTTAACTCTTGACAATGCGACATAAAGTTTGTCATGTGAGAATACAATCCAACCTTCAATAGAGACTGTCCTTGGCTTTTATTGATGGTCATTGCGAAACATACGGATAATGGGAATTGACGCCTTTGAAACTTCACTAGAATCTTGTTATCAGATGGTATCATAGTTATTCTAGGAATAAGAGTTTTGGTACCAATGTTTCCACATGATATGATTTTGGCTTCAATAACACGCTTTGCAAGTTTAGTGATTCTTAATCTCGTGTCGTTGCACAAGCCGCTGTGTTGATCAATGTTTCTCAACATCACAGGTACACCTACCTTTAGTGCTAATCGATGATTAGGCAATCCAGATATTTTTAGACCATTAAGGATATCAGGAGAATATAAATCTTCCTGTGAAGGGTTCTTAGCGTTCTCAGTCTGGCATATACTATTAGAGCTCAAATACTCGACTTCATCTCCAGGAAACAATGCAAGCAACCTTTCATTAATTTTATGTACTACTTCGTTTGTAGGTGCAAGTATTGCTCATTCTGCAAACTAGTCTTTATCTTTATAAAGTTGAAGAAGTGAAGGGTAGACGAAGTCAATTAAGCTAGAAATCGGATCTGATGAATCCTTAATTAGAAGATCATCTGGAATGTCTAAATTTACCTCATCATCATCAATTGAATCACCAACTTTACCCTTACCTAAATCAAGAAGTCAGTTTGCAAATGCCTTTGTTTTTTCGGATTCAGATGTGTTGTTACCCAATGTTAACCTCATGTTTTTGGTTAATGTCAGGACTTTGCAAGTATTCCAAATAGGCGACGAAGTTATTGAGGCATTTATAATATGTCTCCTACTCCCATTGGGAACAACATGAAGTTGTACATTTCCATAAACACAACATAGCATGTAAGTTGTTCTTCCAACAACTTTTAGTCCTTTACCAGCTTCTGTTCCCCACAATTTGGCGTTACATATTTCACATACAACCATTTGATCACCGTGATTCAAATAATCTTGTGAATAAAATAAGATTTTAAACATGTTATTTTAAAAAATTTAAATAAAATAAACTTAAATTAAAAAAAAAGAGTAAATTACCAAAAACATCCATATGGTTTGGCCAAATTTGCCACTCTAGCCCAATCTTTTAAAAATTGCTTGAACAGTCCTTGACTTTTTAAAAAATATGCCAAAACAGTCCGATGACTTAACCCAGTTAACTTTTCTTCGTTAAGTCATGGGCATTTTCGTCGAGTCATGTATAAAATTCATCTTCTTCCCCCAATTGTTTCTTCCTTAATCAGACCCACCACCCACCACTATATTCACCTCTCACCACCACCACCACCACTACCCACCATCTCCTCCACCTTTCACCACCACCACCACCACCATAAGCCTTGTTTGATTATACTCGTGTTCAGCCTTTAAACTTCGTTTAGGTTTGATAAACACCAAACTTATTATTAAAAAGCAACACAAAACAAAATTGGAACCTTAAATCGTACTGTGATATAAAGAGAGGCCTATTAGGAGTGCCATGGAGGAAGATCGTCGGTTTGCTGTAGTCGATGATGGCGCAGAGGTTAGAGGGAAGTTAAAATTTTGAATGATGTTCGTCGGTTTGGTCTCTGCATACTAATTCAAAACAGAGGTAGGAAAGTAAAGCTTCAGGTGAAAGTGGATATCATGGATCAGAGAGATTTAAGCTAATCAAACTCATATCTCAAGCCGGTGCAAGTTATGTTGGAGCACTATTCATCTTCTTCTTCTACTTTCTTTCTCTTGATCTTCACACTTGCTTTTGGAGCTCCATCTTCTTCCTATTATCTTTGTTTATGACAACTTAAAGCTCTGATCATGGGTCGCATGATTGTGTGTATGTTCTTTTATAAGATGAAAATTGTGCCGCCCGACTGTTGATTTCTTTCAACAACCAGTACAACGAACTCTGTATGGATGATATCGATCAAAACTTCATAAAACAACCAAACCACCGTTCGAAACCATAAATTATTATTATTATTATTATTATTATTATTATTATTATTATTATTATTATTATTATTATTATTATTATTATTGCAACACACACCTTCAACCCATTCCTCGTAAACCAGGGAAAAAATGGCTATAGTAAAACACTTCAAGATGATGGTTTTGTTTTGTGGATTAGACGAGGACTTGCATAACACGCAAGGGACGA
Source organism: Ambrosia artemisiifolia (assembly GCA_032199755.1). Taxonomy (NCBI): domain Eukaryota; kingdom Viridiplantae; phylum Streptophyta; class Magnoliopsida; order Asterales; family Asteraceae; genus Ambrosia; species Ambrosia artemisiifolia. Next base: position 45,387,113 of record CM063512.1, on the reverse strand, counting down.
ATGTTGCAACATGAATTCGACCAAGATGACACGCGAAGCATTAGACTCCAAGCGGATTCCTTGATTGCCAACTCACATCCCGTAGAACCTAGGCCTCTACAAAGTTTCACCAATTCACCTTTTTCACTTATTTTATGAAATTTAACGCGCATACCGCATTCGAAGATCAAGGTCTTCACATTTTAGTAACATTTTAGACAAACTGAGATTCGAGAACAACCACATTCTCTCTCAGACCTTTCTAAAAGTAGAAAAAACTAGAACAACATTAACAACTAACAAAGATTGTACAACAAAAGAAGAAAGTGTTCCTCTCTGTTACCAAGCATGTCAAGAAATAATAATTTTCAAATATTGCAGATCAAGGTCTTCATTAGTACTTTGGGAAGAGAGCAAGGACCGGTCACATTACTTGTTAGGAATTGAATTCTTGGAGATGATAAAGGATAACGAAGATTAATGTTGTATCTTTCCCGGAAGTACTGAATTTTCATTTAGGGTAGAATCTAGAAAGGTATATTAGAGATGATAAAGGATAACGGAGATTAATGTTGTATTTTATAATAATGTTTTTGTAGTTAGCTCGTGAAATTAAGTGTAGAGATGGATGGGATTTCATAGCTTCCTGAATCTATTGTTCATCACATACTCTCTTTTATTAATATTACTCATGCAGACCTTGTTCGAATGAGTGTACTCTCTAAGACCTGGTTTCGCCTTACCGCGTCTTTCCCCTTTCTAGATTTCAATATCAATAGTTTTATTAAATATTATTTTTTTAAAAATAAAACATAAAAAATTAACACTTTTAGAGTTATTAACGATAGTTTAATTAGGGTTATTACTTTGTTTTTATTTTTTTTAAAAAAAAATTTTTAAACTTTTTTTTACAATAATTAAATTAAAAAAAACAATTCAAAACACCAAAAAATGACCCAAAATAAAACTTTGATCTGAAGCGCTTCGCTTTGGCCATAGCGAGGCTCTTCGCTTTTAAAATTCCAGCCTTTTCTGACCTCGTACTGATGGCCCGAGGAGCTTCGTAGGGGGTTGAAATAGAAGCAGGGGGTCTTATTAGCCCATGCCCTAGAAAAAAATAGATAGGCCTATATGTTGTACTTGATTTAGATGTATGCCTTTAAATGAAGTTGATAGAGTGAAGTGACACTTGAACAACCCAAAATCTTTTGTAAACATGGTCCGTTGTGTTTTGTACTAAACAGGTGAAACAAGTTTATAAATGTTGAGATGTACATGTCATGCCATTTTTTGTTTGTTAATGGACAGCCTTGTTAATATGTGAGAACCTTCATCTTAATAAAAAATAATAAGAAAACCAAAGCCCTTCAACTGCTAAATTCAAAATCCAGGACACCATAGTGTACTTTATCTTCAAATCGTTATCCTCATCTTCGTATAATATAAAACCTAAACCATATGGGTGATAACAAGAGATCAAAACATCATGTCTATAGCTATTGAGAAGGTAGGAGGGTAGTGGGTCGTGGTTCACAATGGCAGACGATCATTCAACGACAATGAGCATATGGATAACGATGGTTTGATTGTAAAAGAGTTACTGATAAGTAGGGATGACGGATGACAATTAAACCTGAACCTGATGGGCAAACTCGAAATATACAATTTCTTACGGGTAACAAGAAGAGTTTTCAAGTGTGGGACCAAGTATTAGATTACTTTTGAACATTTTCGTGGGTTTAGGATGAGCATGAGATTAAGCGATACCCGGTCTAATATCCCCCATACGTATACTTGTTTACTCGAACAGTGTACTCGGAATTTTTTAATTTTACTTTTTCATGAACCAAAGTATACTAATGGTTCATTCTAGTAATTTCATTATGTGAAAATGATTTTTTTCTACATCAGGTATCAGCTGGTAATATTATTTATATTTTTATGATTAGAATTACTAACATATCTTTTAAGATTTATAATATCATCAATTTTACATGGTTAACATATTTCAAACTTTTTATAATGGTAATGACATGTTTGTAATTAGTCATATTCTAAGGTATTGTAGTTTTTAAGAATATGCATATATATGAAAGATAAATCGGTAAGAAAAAATGTATTTCTAAATCACAATGAGTATTTAAAGAAAAACAACAACGGCCATACTGATACCCAACGGTATTGGACCGGGAGTGATACATAGTTTTACAACTGAATATGAGATTATGAGATTGTAATTACCAATACCCGTTCTATTATCATCTTTACTGAGAAGCTAAGAGGAATACTAAATGGTTTTATTTGGTTTTGAAGCTTAATAACATGCATTTCTTTTTTAATTTAAAACATTAAAATAAGCTAGCCAAGGGATTGACGACAGTCGAGTAGTCAACTTTGGCCATAACGCCCGGTGTCATAGTGGTTCGCACGCCCTTTCTTACCGTTAAAAAAATAAAATAAGCTAGTTGCATTTACTATACAAAGCACGTTTAACTAACAGCAATGAAATATAAACCTAACCCAAATTTATTATACATATCAATATGAACACTTGACATTATTAACTCACATCTAGAAAAACTCAACTACTTACTAACAAGTGCCATTTGCTTATATATTTTAAAGCTAATCTATTAAAAAAAACATTTACAAGATCTCTCTTTCTTCATTAGTAACTAATATTATATTAAACTGGCCGATTATATCAGGAATTAAACACTTTGTCTTTCGATATACATGGCATGAACCGTCACAAACTGGAATAGTTAGGTTTTAACGAGTGATTGTTGAATCGGTGACCCAATGCAACTTTCTTGGTTCATTTTTAACCAAACCCAATAACTAGACCATTCTTACTCAATAACATAATTAACACATAGTGAAAAACGTTGGCTACACTAACCTACTATTAATGGACTAACTATCAAACACTTCATTGGTTTCAGCTGACACCATTTGACCTAACTCCTGGTTGAGTTGTTGACGGTTAATTTGATGGCGTAACTAAAGTTGATGAAAAATAGAAATGGCTACTTATAAAACTTGAAATCAACTGAATGTTTCATATATATAATTGACGTATAAAGTGACTTGATCCCACCTTTTTCGTCTCCACCTCGTGCCTACTCCCTTCACCTACTAGAAGCCACGAGACCTCATGACTTGCATTGCAAATGATTCTGATGACACCCATTTCGTACGTAGCATTGAAAAGGTAGCGGTGAAACTATCGCTAGGTATAGCCTATGGTGGAATCCGTAAGAACTCCCCCCTCAACTATCAACTTCACAAATAGAGAGGTTAAGTACGATAAAGAAAGCGAAATCAGATACTAGAAAGGGGTAGACAACATGTTCCATGGGACAGTCAACGAGAGTGGTGTTTGATGCGTAGTTGATGATAGCATTGGATGCAATAAAATGGAAATAAAAAGAGTAAAACACAGTTTTTATATGACTATACCATAACCCTAATAACCGTGCGTTTACTTAATTATAAAATTTATAACATTCATTTAAAATTTGAAAACTTCAGTAATTTTATACTAAAATTTATAACATATTTCATGCTCTATCACCTTCCAATGCAATTTTCTTGGTTTATTCTTGACCAAATCTACAAACTAGACAACAACCAAAACTCATCTAGTTTGGCTCTTTGTTCTTACCACAAAATTGACACATCATGAGCACAACATTGGCCACATTCACCAACCATCACTAGACTATCAAACACTTCATGGTTCCATCTGACACCATTTGACCCAACCCCTGGTTCAATGTTACACCAGTTCTCGACAAAAGGGTCCACCTCATGAGCCACTTTTTGTAGCTACTCACCCATTGATTCCCCCACTCGCACCCCAAGCGCGTGTCACTCACCTTCTCACTAAATCTTCATATAAATTATATTATATTTCTCCTCTGCCTTTAAAATTTGGTAACTAGCATTAACCACCCTTCAATATTCACTCACACCCCCATAACCCATCTCTTTCACCTTCTATTTCTATAAATAATACTAGTAATAATAATATTATTATTATTGTTCACACACATAATGTCAAATTAGGGTTTCATATCAGCAACTAAACCAGAAGGTGGGCGTCTTCAATGTTCAAGGTAGGTGAAGATGACAAGAAAAAAATAGAAATTTAATATTATTCTTGTCACCATGTATCTATCTACTATTATTGAACAAGAATCAATGGCTTGTGTTTAGAATTGTCTTTTAGCTTAATCCAGCATGACCCATTAGTTATCTTGACATATTGGTTACATCTGATGCTAAAGTTTGTAACTTTTTTGGATTTTAGCTTCTGGGTATGAATCTTTATCCCAAATATGAGTTGGGTTTTTGCTGTTGATGAATCTTTATCATAAAAAGATCTTGTTGTTCATTGATATGGGGTTTAAGCATACAAATGTTAAGGCTTCTTGGATGAAATATCAAATGTATAAAGATGGTGTTGTTGTTGATGCCCCATCATCACCATTTAGTGTTACTGTTTATAAAACATCAACCCCTTTATCATCATCATCTTCAGGTGCTAAAATAAGTCCAACTGTTCTGTTTATTATAGTGATATTGGCAGTCTTGTTTTTCATATCTGGTTTGCTTCACTTGCTGTTTAGATTCTTGACAAAACATAATTCCCATCGGTCGAATAATAATAATAATCGGTTTCCAGATGGTGGTTCTCCATCTGATGCACTTCAAAGACAGCTGCAACAGCTCTTTCATTTACATGATTCTGGTTTAGATCAGACATTTATAGATGCTTTACCTGTTTTCATGTATAATAAAGTAGTTGGTGCGAATGAAGCGTTCGATTGCGCGGTCTGTTTGTGTGAATTCTCTGAGAATGATAAGTTGAGATTGCTTCCAACTTGCAGCCATGCTTTTCATATCAATTGTATTGATACATGGCTTTTGTCGAATTCGACTTGCCCTCTTTGTAGAAATACTCTTTTTGACCCTGGATTTTCGATGGATAACCCAATGTTCGATTTTGATGATCCGCGTGAAGTAGATGAGAGTGGGATTTCTGCTGGTTTGAAAACTGTTGAACCCGAACAAGCCCAAGTTGAAAAGGGGGGGTTTTCGGTGAGACTTGGTAAGTTTAGAAAATTGAATGAAGGGGAAGGTGAAGGTGAAACCGGAGGTGAGACGAGTAGTAGCAATTTAGATGCGCGAAGATGTTATTCGATGGGTTCTTATGAGTATGTGGTTAGGGACACGAATCTCCGGGTGCCTCTGATTCATCTGAGAGATTTGCAAGATGCACAATTTGTGAAAAATGTCGAACGGATTGAGAATCATACGGTTGATGAAGATCTTGAAGGGAAAAAGATAAATATTGGTTCGAAAACAGATAGTTTTTCTGTTTCAAAGATCTGGTTATGGTCTAAAAAACGAAAGTTTGCGAGTTCTTCTGGTAATCAGATGCATAATCCATCGTCGGTTGACATGGAATTGCCGCGATTAGGGAGATTTCAAGGTACATGAAAAGGAATTGTTCTTTTTTCATCATGTTTCTGTGTACTTTTCTTGAATGATTAGTCATTTGTTCTTGCTACATTTTATAATATATTATTACATTCTGATGCAAGATTTTTATCATGTAGATGCTCATATTTTGTACTTTGACTAAATCTAGTCTGCCATATTCTTGAACATACTTTGAATACTTGTTCCAAAATGCAATCCACCTTATAATTTGTTTAATTGTTTGTAACATTACTTATATATCGCGCACACGATTAGAGAACCGATTTTTCTATATGGGAGCTCAATACTGTACAATGCAGTTTGGATTCTTTGGATCAAAGTGGCCAAGGTCATAAAGACAGGACCTTTGAGGTTAAAGATTCAAGATGCTTGTACTGTCAAGACTAATGATTCATATTTTATCATATATGTTGGAATCTTGTAATTGCAAGATTTAAGGGAAGAATAGGGCCAAAACTTGCTTTTGCTTTTGCAAAACCATCTTTTACTTTCATCATAGCTTTTGTTGTTTGACCTGCTTTTGTTCCCTGATTTTAATCTTCTATTATCATATATAAATTGTCATTATAGGTGTTTTTTAGTGATAACATTTTGAGATAATACATCATTTTGTCATCTTTTAAAATTAAACTTCATAAAACTATCTATAAGTCACTTAAGTATGTTAACAAATGAAATTTTCTTTTTTAATTATTATTTTGCAGAACAAGAGTAGACGAAATGTTCTTTCAACCTGCCAGATTTAGTGTAAACGAAACTAGATACATAAGTTTAAACATCATTTTAATAAAAAGATAGATCTAACAAGATTAATTAACATTATGCAAGTCACATGTAAAGTCATACTTTTAACCTGTTTCATTGTTTCAATTAAATAAGAAATAAGAAAATATGATTAAGAGAGAGTATGTAAGTCACATGTTAAGCTTATCTTTAGATTGATATTTTTGGCCTATGTATAATTACTTATATTCAAATATAAATAAATGTAAGATAGAAAAATATGCAAGTCTGTAAGCCACATATCCTTTAGATTGATACTTTTGGCATATGTATCATTCATTACAATTACAAAATAATGAATATATAAATGCGGATTATTTATTAAAAATATTTACCAATATGTTGATAGATAACCCTTGATGTTGGTATGTATGTGATACATTTTGATTTGATGGTTAAACAATGTATGTTTTGTTGGATGGTTTTTTCTTTCTTTATCACGTGGGCTAGTTAATTCTAGCCTATTTGGACTTTTAGCATATTGTGGTTTGCTTCTCAAAAGTCATTTGCTACGGCTATTTTATTATTTATTTATTTATTTTTTACATGATAAGCAGCTGAAATGTCAATTAGCATCACCATCACAAGTCACAACTCATCAATTGCTTGATCATGTGACTGCTTATTTCAACCCCCCCCCAAATTGCAAAAAATTAATATTTTCTCACTCTTTTATCTTTATAAAAATCTCGATATATATGGTGACAAGTTATACATGTATTTTGAACATGTCTCGTGGTTTTGGCATTCACAGTTGGAACAAACTAGTACCTTGAAGCATGGTGGCCCTAATTTGCCAACCACATTTATTCAAGATACAAACGGTTTTGTACAATTTGTTTGATGAATAGTACATGTTAAATTCAAAGCCCTCTTCAAGTCATTTCAACCACACATTAGCTTTGATGCTTTCGTGTTGCTAAATGTGTGTAGTATACAAGGACCTGGCCATTGATTAATATTGGGTTGGTCATCTTTTATGGTGTTCATAGCGAGGGTGACGCTGGACATAAATATAACTATATATATTTGAAAGCCGCATCGTATCCACCAACGGCTTTTTGCTTCAATGCATGTGGGTGTAGTTTTGTATCACCGAATTCGTTATGGACTGAACCCATTGCAAGGTATGGGATTTGTCCCACATCGGTTGTATGGACAACCAATGTGGGGTTTATAACCCAAGTGGGCTCTCTCTCCCATCAGACAAGTCTTTTGGGATGAGTTCTCCTGTTTGGGTTGTAACAATGGTATCAGAGCCAAACTCGGAGTGGTGGCCTGGAGAGAGCGAGCCGTGACCAACGAGGACGTTCGCCCTTAAGGAGGGCCGATTGTTATGGATTGAACCCATTGCAAGGTATGGGACTTTGCTGTTTGGGTTGTAACATAATTAAACCTTCTATTGTCTTTGGGGATGAGTTCTCCTGTTTGGGTTGTAACATAATTAAACCTTCTATTTTCCCTTTGCGGTATGCATGGGCATGGTTAATCAATTATATACATTAACTTTAAGTGCAAAAAAAAAAAAAAAAAAATTAAGAAACTACTCCTTAAGTTCCCCTCTTCCCGATCGTCGGTTAATTGGGTCTTGAGCCCTAAAAACTGTGACCCCATCCTCTTCGTCCACTAGTCGCAAGCCGCTACTAAGAAAAGGATTTTGGGCTTCTAAATTATTGAAACTTAGAAACCCAAAATCCCTTTAACTATTAAAATACAATTCTTTAAATATAAGATGGATAATGATTTTAACTCATTTTATATTTAAAATTGTATTTTAATAACAAAACCACCTTTAAATTTCCAATTGCACACTCTAAATTAAATAACTTAACCATAATAAAGAAAGTTAACTCCAAAATATATATGATTGAAGGTTATGTATATGTTTCTGAAACCCATATTATTTCTTTGTTGTGGTTATTTTTCTTTTCTTTTATCTTTTTTTTTTCTTTCCGAAAATCAAACCATCAAGAGTGTTATTAGATTGACCAAGTTCAAAATTTAATTTAATTTTGGGGTGAAATGGTGAATGTAAATAACGTTAAACTTTATATAGGCCCAAGTGTAGTATTAACCCAACAATTGAAGTGGGCCTATCTGACTAGTCAACTGTCCAAATGATTACAAAAACCGCCCTCTTTTATCGTATTTACTGCTTTCCGATTTTCCTATGCATTCATTTCACAGTCGAGCGCGTGCTTGATTCGAAACGCGTACAGCAAAATAAAGTTTTATATATATATATATATATATATATATATATATATATAGGGGATGGTTAAAATGGAAACCACAAAAAGTTGAAAAAACCTAGTAAACTCAATGTGAGCCATTGATCAAAGTGGATGGATGGTCAAGATTAAATCTAGATTATTTTAATATATTTAAGTAGGTAGATGACAAAAAAAGGGCACCATGGTCAATTGGCATATTTCTGAAAAAGCACATATGACAAGTGGACCCCACACATGTCACATCATCTCTCTCATACTTTTTACACATTGATATATAAGCTGTCAGATTGCCCGTGTTACATATGTAACATGTGTTGTGTTACGTAGGTTAAAACTGAGTTGCCAGTTTATATTATTTAAAAAGTGCTGATTTATTATTTTTTTTTATTAGACAATATTTTTTTTGTTTTATTGTACCAGCACCAGAATTGTTGCATACGTAACAAGAATTGATATGGTTATAGGTCATTACAAAGTGCTAAAAAATTTATAGATCCAAAAACATTCAAATGTACAGAAGAATTGTTTCTTACAAAGTGCTAAAAACAAACAAAACGGTCATTACAAATCAACAAATGATAAAAAAAACTATCATAAATAAATAAAAATTGTCTACACTTCATTCTTGATAATCACCTTCATCTTTAATGCAAAAAATATGCTCACCTGCAAAAATAAAACAAAAATCATCAATTTACTTGTAAAGAACCCCCCCCCCCCCCCCCGGCTTAACGTATGTTAACCAACTGGATTACAAAAAAACATACGAAAACTGATACAAAAAAACATTGTTTTTATACATTTAGTTATCAAGATTATCAAACTTAAAAAATAAAAAGTTTGTATCTAGTAAAAAAAACAGAAACTAATTTATACCAACTTAGTGGTGCTGTTACATACGAAACAGACGCAAACATAGATTTCATCCCAATTCTTCCTCTATAATATGCAAAAAATCAAACATGTATCTGGTAAAAAAAATCGGTAACTAATTTATACCAACTTAGTTCTGTTGTTACATACGAAACAGACGCAATATAGGAAACAGATGCAAACATGCATTCCACACATTATCATACTCATACAAACATACACATGCTGGTAAAAAACAAATCAGACATTTTGTTGCATGTGTTAAGAGACATTAAAATTCACCAATTTTGATTAAAAAAACATATTAATAATAATAACATATAAAAAAGGTTAATTAATAGCTCAAATTTTCAAAACCATCACAAACAACTTCTTTTTATCAAACACTAATTTATACCAACTTAGTGGTGCTGTTACATACGAAACAGACGCAAACATAGATTTCATCCCAATTCTTCATCTATAATATGCAAAAAATCAAACTTGTATCTGGTAAAAAAAATCGGTAACTAATTTATACCAACTTAGTTCTGTTGTTACATACGAAACACACGCAATATAGGAAACAGATGCAAACACACATTCCACACATTCTAATACTCATACAAACATACACATGCTGGTAAAAAACAAATCAGACATGTTGTTGCATATGTTAAGATACACTAAAATTCACCATTTTTGATTAAAAAAACATATTGTGTACCATTACACACACTCCATATAAAATTACTTTTTAAAATTCAATACTTTTATATTAAAATAAATACTCATAATAATAATAATTCACTACTCAATACTAATAAAACATAAATAAGAAATCTATAACAAAACACACAAAATTAATAAAACATTAGTAAAAATATATAAAGAACAATTTAAGGACAAGTCTCAACATAGTTATCAATAAACAAAGTCATGAACTCATTTACTAAGCAATAATAATTAAGTAATATACCATCAATGATTTTAATATTTAGCTAGTCTTTTATTTTAATGAACACATAACAAGGCTACCACTCACCCACCTAATTAAGATACACTCACCCACCTAATTAAGATACACCTCTGACATCAAACACACAAATCCTAATAGTTCATAAAGATGTCCGGTACCACAAAAGCCCTACCTGCGAGAATAAGAAGAAAACTTTGTAAAAAGTATGGGTCTTCGCCATCTTCAGTGAAATAATAAATAAAGAGAAAGCAACAACACACGAGAACGACCCAAGAATCTGAATCTGGTTATCATCAGAATAGTTTCAGATTCGAGCATACTATTATCAATAAAACGAGAACGACCCAAGAATCTGAATATAACAGAAGATTGAACAGGTAAAATCGATCCCAAATCACCCCCTCTGTTGAGTTTGTTGTATGATTTTTGCTAGATTTGATTGAATCAGACGGAGAGAAGCGGTTAGGTGGTGGTGGTGGTTGTGGTGGTGGTGGTGGCGGTGGCGGTGGTGGTGGTGGCGGTGGTGGCAGTGGCGGTGGTGGTGGTGGTGGATGAATCTTGAAGATGGTAGTGGAAGAGAGATGAAGAAAGAGAGAGAGAGAGTTGTTTATATAGGAGGGGGGTGGGAAAATTCAAATTAGAAAAAGAGTGGGAAGGGTAAAATTACTAGTTTACCCTTATTAATTAAAATAATAGAGGGTGATGTGGAGCAATGTGGTCCACTAGTTGGGTTTTCGGGAGTTTTCTCAAATTTTTGGGTTTTCTCCCTACCTTTAGGCCTATATATATATATATATAACAGCAAAATAAAGTTAATAGTAAATAAAAGTTAATTCATACGGTCCCCATGATTACTTTATAAGTGCTAGAAAATCATGGTTGCAGAACTTGCTAAGCGCTACCAACTCGGCTAATTGGGGAGTTGCAAGTACTCGGCCTAGTCGGACGAGTACTCGGGGGTCGAATCAGCTTATGCGGGGAGTACTCGGAATATTAGGCCAACTCGGCTATACTCGGTGACCCACCCTGTAGCAAGTACTCGGAGAGTAATTGGTGAACTCGGTCGACTTTTGCAACTATGCTGGAAATTACTAATATTTTTACCGACGCGCAGGAGGTGGAAGCGTGTAGGAAGACACGGAATGTAAAACACAATGCGCTACAAACGAATCGTAAACACAATCAGTGGCGAAGCTTGGTTTGCAAAATGGTGGGGGCCGGACTCAATTTTTTTTGATCAGTAGTGGCAAATCGGTGGGGGCCGGACTCAACCCGGACTCAATTTACCTATGAAAATCGCAAATTTCTACCACTGCGCCAGACAACAGAGGGGCCAGGGCCACCCCTGACCCTTCTTAACCTTCGTCCCTGAACACAATGTATAGAAGACAACTACAAAAAAGTGTAAAGATAGTGCGTAAAAGACAATTAAAAAAATGTAAAACCATAGTTGTTAAAACTTAAAAGTCATCGCCTCTTGCGCCTAGGCCCATTTTTAGGCAAGGCGATGCATTTGCGCTTTGAGTCGAGGAAATTGCGCTTTAATTCTCCAGGTGATTGTTTAGGCGCAAATTTCAGTTAGATTCCCAAATTCCAGAGAGTTTCCAGCCAAATCCGTCAATGTATGGCTAGATTTCAGCCAGACAGGCAGATTTCTAATTTTATCTAAGGAAAACTACTTCCATACACTAATAGATCAACATTTTAAAACTTTTGATACTAACTAAATGAAAAATAGTATTATTTTAATATATTATTACTTTATTTTCTTGTTCGTTTTTTTTTTATCTCAGGCTCTCGCTTTTTTTACGCCTTGCGCCTAGCGCCTTTGATAACTATGCGTAAAACACAAAGGTAAATACGAAGTTCAAAACACAATGCACTGGCATTTGAAAAAGTAGGATTAGTAGTCTAGGGGTTAACATTGCACTTTTTTTTTAAAGTTGAGGGGTGGTAAAAATTGAGTAGTAGTGTAAGGGGTAAAAGCGCAAAGTTCATAACTTAAGGTAAAATAAAAGTAGTAGGGTATGAAACACAAAATATAAAAGTAGAAAGGTGGTGGCGAAAATGTGTAAAAGCTAAGAGGGCGGTGATGGAAATGTAAAAGTAGAAGAGTGGTGGCGTAAATGTGTAAAACCTGAGGAAGTGTTGCTGGAAAAGTAAAGTAAAGAGGTATTGATGGCAAAGTTTGAAAGATGAAGGCGTGGAGGTTGAAGAACCAAAAGTGAGAAGGGATGTTGTAGCACATGTTACAAGTTGAGGAATCATGGGTGGAAATTTCACTAACTTTCTATATTAATATAGGTTTAATAACTAGTGTGGTATGTGATATTCATTGAAGGGTAACATGGATGGTTGTTGGTACTAGATGTGGCCAAATCAGGGTTTTTTTTTTCCGGTTTACAAACCTGTTTAGGTGTTGGTTTCGGTTTGGTTTCAAATCGGTTTGGTCGGTTCGAGCGTCGGTTTTTTACCCGGTTTTAGTTTTGGTTCCAAATCTGCTCGTGTTTTTTTTCCGCACATTTTGTAGTCGAAAAAAAAAGAATTACATAAAATTCATAAACGAAAAAGGAAATGGAAGCTTTGATTTGGTAGCAAGATCAAGTTACTACAAATCATACTACGATAGTGGAGGACATTCCATGTATTGTGGATGATAGCACCGTAGCATTTTTGAAAGAAATTTGGAATCTGAGTTTCATACCTGACTCTAAAATCATGTTCCATATTCTGCCAAATACCATCTGGTAATTTTTTTTTTTGAAAGATGAACTTCATTAAACACCAAAACGGGTTATCTCTAAGTTAGAGATAACCACAAAACCAATACATCAAGTTATTACAAAATTACACCAATCTTTCCAAACCAACCCACCCTTCTTCGACCTACTATTGAACCAAAGGAAACCCAACGATTTAACATCCGCCACTATCTTCGCCACATTTGCATTCGTCTGTGATAATAACGTCTCGTTCCTAGCTGCCCAAATCCTCCAACATGTTAAAACAAAAATACCGAACAGCACCTCCGCCTTCGATCCCGAAACCTTCAAATGATCCACAAGTTCTAAGATATCTTTAACCAAAAAACAAAAACCGAAGGAATTTTAACCCATGACGCAATACCATTCCATACACCATTAGCCAAATAGCACGACGTAAAAATATGCTCTGTAGTTTCCTTAACCTCACCACAAAAAATACACAAACCTTCGCCAACATTGATGCTCCGCCGATTAAGCGCAAAAGACGTCGGGATCATATCCAAATTTGCCCTCCACATGAACACATTACATTTACTTGGAAGCCATTCACACCATTTGTACTTATAACCCTCCTCTGACGCCCCCTTCCTACTTAACCACAATCGAGCTTCCTTGACCGTATACGGACAATAGAACCCGACATTCTACCTCCACGTATCCATCCTATCCCCAAGCCGAATGACAGACACCATTCTATGGCACTCCACGAGTTCTGATGCTTCAATACTAGAACTAGGATACCTTTTCCACTCCCATTGGATCACCCCTATCTCTGAATCACTTCCAACTCTATCGCAGACTTTACACCACTTGTTTTTTTCTAGTCGAAATAAGTTCGGAAATAAATCTTTCAGAGGTTCAACATTTATCCAAGTATCCAACCAAAATCTAATATCTAGATCGTTACCGACCGACCTGCGGATCATATTAACAAAACTAACTCTCTGAACCTTTAGCGCATAACCCACTTTCACAAGTTTGCTCCAAGGCCCCATCGATTGTTTGTTCCACGGAAAGAAATCCCACCTCCTATTCGAAACATGTAAAGCTTCAATGACTCTTTTCCAAAGAGCCCCCTCTTCATTCTTAAACCTCCAAAGCCACTTGAGAAGCATCGAACTATTGCAATCTGTCCACTTGTTTAACCCCAAACACTCCTTCTTTTTTTGATTTAGCTACCTTATCCCAAGCCACCTAATGAATTTTACCAATCTCATAATTCCCTCCCCATAAAAATCTTTTTACTAAACCTTCAAGCTTGTTGATCATGGCCACCGGAGCTTTATAAAGAGAAAAATAATAAGTCAGTATACTCTCTAACACAGATTTAGCAAGCACCAATCCCCCCCCCCTCCCATGGATAAAATACGAGCCTTCCACGTCGACAAGCGTTTTTTGAACACTTGAACCACCGGTTCCCAACTATTTATACGATCCATATTCCCACCCTCTTGGATACCCAAGTACTTAAATGGCGTCTCACTCGACCTGCACCCCAACCGAACAGCTTGATCCCGGACCACTTCCATGTTTTTCCCGACTCCAAAGAGAGTCGATTTTTGAATATTAATCCTCAAACCCGAACATAAATGAAAAATCCGCAAGATCCTCCTTGGAGCTTTAAAATTAAAATTCGAGCACTCACCCATGACCATAGCGTCATCTGCGTAAAGCAAATGCGAAATCACCAGACCTCCATTAGGAAGTCGTACCCCATCAAATGACCCAATACCACAAGCCTTCCGAAGAAACTAGAGAAAGCTTCCATGACAATAATAAATAAAAACGGAGAAATTGGGTCACCTTGTCGAATACCTTTACTACATGTGAACTCGAATGTAGGAGAACCATCAACTAGCACCGATGAAGCGTTTTGGTTACCTTCTCCTCCATGCGATCACAAAAATATAAACACGAGCCATCGCCACTGGGTTCAAACCGTAGATAGGGCAGGCATGCCTCCATCACAGCCACCCTGTCCCACCTTTGTTTTTCCATTTGGTTTTTCCTTATTTCTTGAGTTTCCCAATAAAAAAACAACTTTATTATCGGTTAAATATTCAAGCCACTGTATCGATCTGCTTTTTTCGACACATAGTTGCCTCTCACCGCCGCCACCAGCATATTTGACACATTCTAATTAGCCTAATAGCCTACCACTGAAATCTGCTGCTTCACGCTCCTTCCCTTGCCACCAAAAGATCCGTCATCGTGGTCACGCGCCGCCTTTGACCGGCACACGTGGGTGTGTCTACGATACATTTACCGCTGACTTTTTGGAGACTACCCATTAGGTTAGTTAGGATTTTGTTATGATGTTCATATATTGTAACTCAATCCTTGCAATAAGAATCAATTCAGTATTTTACCATTTAATAGAACTAAACAAAACAAGTAAATTTGATAAGAGTCACTACCAATTTCATCCCTGAAGTTTGGTCCAGTTTGCTGCTCCAGGCAGAAAAAAGTTTTTTTTTTTTTTTTTTTTTTTTTCTTTTTTTGCAATTGAACACCTGACGTTTGGATTTTTGAAATTTAAAGCCCGCTATACCCCATTTTCTTTTAAAGCTCTCATGCTGACTGGGATGTCACGTGTCGCAATTTGTCCAAGTAGAGGCTTTAAATTTAAAGCCCACCACACATCGCCTGTTCTTGAAAGAAAGGAACTAAGGAAGTGATAACACAAGTACAAGTGTAGAAATGTAGAAACATGATTTACAGAAGGCCCAAAGCAATCCGCATATAAAAACAAAAGTGAACATACACCGGAAGGTTGGGCAATGGGCCTATTAGAAGTTGCAACCATTAACCATATATTATTACATGCAAACAACTCCCAACAGAAGCTGTTATACATTCATTCTACTTTTCATATTTCATTACTAAGAGCCTTTTCTTAGTTTTTGGGAGTAGTTAGTATTAAGATAGTATTACCATATTATGGTTTATTAGTAAGAGCCGGGCCCATTAGGTTAGTTAAGGTTTTGTTATGATTTCTATATATTGTAACTCAATCCTTCAATGCATTTAACTGTAAATGATAGTTTACTATCAACCCGTGCCTTCAGTCAAACCTTGCACGCTCACAAATTAGTTCCAGTTAGTTCTCAAAACATAGTATGTCTTCGACCACATCTCTGTCATGGCTAGATTCAGTTATGTTTTACGCTCTTGCGCATAGCACATCAAATAGCCACACGCTTACCAGCGTGGTTTTCTCCCCGGTATTCAAGAAATTGTGGTTCTAGATCGGCTCCAGTAGTAGTAAACGCCCCACATTGTGGTTCACTTAACCCGTCTATTTTGCTAACTTGTAGGTTCAAAAGTCATTGCTATCGAGCCATGCATTAGAGGACAAAACCATAAATTTTACAGCTATTGAATAACATTAAACTTCTATTCTACTATAACATGCCTATGATCAGACTTGTACATGTTCTTACTAATGTCAAAACAACTAAAGACCAACAAACTCACAAACGTATCATGAATACGTACCATACGCATAACCCATGTAATTATACCTGGACCGAACATTTTGGTTACCATAATTAGGATGGTTACTATAATCAACAGCCTTAATCACCACAGCTCCATGCTTTCCGTCTTGTTGAACAGCTCCAAAGACCACCTCGTTGGTTGTCTCACTCTTCTCCTCGTAATAAGTTTGCGGACCTGACGAGTAATGTTTCTGATGATGTTGTTGACGATGTTGATGTTTTTGAAACTGTTGCATTTGTTGTTGGTTAAAG
Source organism: Ambrosia artemisiifolia (assembly GCA_032199755.1). NCBI lineage: Eukaryota > Viridiplantae > Streptophyta > Magnoliopsida > Asterales > Asteraceae > Ambrosia > Ambrosia artemisiifolia. Next base: position 45,370,258 of record CM063512.1, on the reverse strand, counting down.
TATTCACTGTTTTGTCCACTACTGAGATATCGAGTCTGCTTAGAAGGACGCGGTCTTTCTGAAGGTTCTGGGTTCTTGGTCATAAACGGGTATGGGTATGGGTTTCGGGTTTCTAGTGGTGGGGGAGCATCTTGTTGAGGAATTACAAAGCTTTCTTGCATTGGCCAGGAGTTGGAAAATGGAGGTTGCGGGTAATTCATTTGAAGATGTGGGCGCGGTTGGTTCTTTTTGGAGCTCGATAAACCACCAAATGTTTTGATAACAATTTTTCCCAGTGAACTGAATAAGCCCTCTTCTTCCTTTTCTAGTTCGTCTTCCGGTGGTATTAGAGGCGGTCTTACTGATTTCATCGGCCTCTGATATGAAGGTGGTGAAAGAGTGTTTATTGCAGGTCTTGGATCCTGTAGTTGATTAATGATCTTTAGTTACACACAGTAATATTAACCGCAAGAAACAATAACAAACAAAAATATATTATCTCAAATACGCTACGGGTGGTAACTGGTTGGGTCAACGCATATGAATAATATTATCTAGAAAGTTTTATGCACTAAAAATACACTTTATGCGACTTACAACCCGTTTCCTTCTCAACTAATTTCTTTTTCTTTACATGTTTGACCCGTTAAGAGATAAACATGTCCCAAAGCCCCAAATAGACTCATTCGTAAGTAAATGGGTCAAAATCTGGCTCTATATTCAATTGCAATGAATTTTAATCTTATGAAGGCTTACACTTTGTGATGAAAATAATGCACTAACTCTACGTTGTAACAACGCCAACATAAAGCCAAAGAACACTGCAGCGCCAAGAACTGCTATCCCTGAAATCATAATCAACCAGATATTAGTTATTTAGTAGCTTTAAAACCAGCAACAGACGAAGCAGACAAGGGAATGTGCGGCGCTAGGTTTTATTTTACCTAAATGGTGTTCACCATCATACTGATAAGGAGAACAATCATCCTCATGAAGTTGGATTTCTCTAATTGCTTGATTGCCTCTATCGATAACTAAAATAGAGCAGCTACTAGCAACATATAATATATCAAAATCGTCTGAAAACTTTGCATTGTCACTTGGGCCATCGATGTGACCTGTTCCTCGTGCCCAGTTTCCTCCAGCTATGGTTACAACCCCTGTGCAGCATATAACAAAAAGTCAATTTTCGGCACTTATATGAATTTAAAAAAAAAAAAACTAAATAGTTATATCGTCACTCTAAATACCTGTATCACTGATCTTCCTAATAGCCATATTCATGGTGTCCGCTACGTATACATTTCCTCTGTCATCAACTGTAAGTCCTTTGGGGTGGTTCAATCTGGATTCTCTTGGCTTACCGTCCACATGACCAAACAATCCTTCATGTGAACCGGCTAAAAGCTTTGGTCGGCTATCTGTAACAATCAATCATTTTAATTAACTAACTGTGAGAAAACAGTAACTACTACTCAAAACATGGACTTGGTCTTGACAAAAGGAATAAGAATAAAAAGCAGTGTTTAAGTTAAAGCCTATGAAATCACTATTAGAAGATTCTAAGTGTTTTTTGTAATATATGAGGAAAGGAAAAAGGGAGTTTGAACTGAAACTAAAGATAATAAAGTTGAGTCAATCACTGTTGAGATTTGAGCTTTAGGAGAGAAAAAAGCAGGATGGCATATAAACATACACAAGAATAAATTCTTTTTTGACTAATAAGACAAGTTAGCTATACTTGAAGATGAGTATTCCTCTACACAAAAGCAATTAAGCATAGACAATTCAGTTAGTTGTGTGTTCAAATCCCCTTTGGACAAAAAGTGTATTAAAGGTGTGTGTAATGGATGTGTAGGGTCACAGCGTCTTCCGCGTTCCAAAAAATTAAAAAACTTAACTTGGATTCCTACTCATGGAAACTAAAATGAAGTTTCACATATTTACAGGATGTTTAGATGTGCATTTTGAGCAGGGGTGTTCAAAAAGCTCGCAGCTTGCTCGAAACTCGTTCGGAAAAAGCTCCATTGTAGACGAGCTGAGCTCGAATTATCTTATTTTAAATATATTAATTTTAACTTTAAATGTATAAAATAACAATATGTGTGAGGGGGTTGAAGTGCTAACATTTTAGGTTTAATTAATCAATATAATCCTTTTAATATGCCTTTCGGTCTTTAAAATATTAGAAAAAAAATTATACATCTATATGTGTAATTTTATTGTTTTTTGTTTTCTATGTTATCAATATTTGTAAATAAATAAAAACAAAATTAACGAGCTGGCTCGAACATTTTACGAGCCAGGCCTGAGCTCGACTTTTCAGCTCGATAAAATAAACGAGCCGAGCCGGGTCGAGTTGGCTCGTTTAAGCTGGAGCTCAACATTGCTCGGCTCGATTGCAGCCCTAATCTTGAGATAAAATCCTATTTATCTCAACAATAATCAATTTTCTTGTAATAATTTCTTAAATGTTTCTCCAATCTTATTATTTAACCTATGTTATAACAAAACCATAACCATAACCATAATCATAATCATTTTTACCTAGACAATCAAAATATTAATATGGTTAACAAAATTTAAAACATAATCTTGCAAGATACACAAAGAGTGAGTATGTTAAGCACAAAAGATCAAAACTTGCAAGGCTAATTACACTTACATCTTGACAAAGGTGTAGAGACTTTATAAACATTACTATTTTCTGAATCCAAAACAACAAGCTCCCCAGATGGAGTCACCTCCACCGAATAAGGCTCAATCCCAAGCTTACTTCCATCAAACACAGTCTCTACAGCATACCCACCTTCATACTTCACCATCGAACGGCTCGAAACACCTGCACACATATAAAAAGGTCTTATCGTGTTTAACAGGTCAAAGTCTTACATGATCAATCAAGAAAAGTATCAACCATGAATAATACAACTCGTTTAACTACTTTATACCTCCATGTCTATAACACAGTTTTATATTAATTAATTAAAAAAAACTATAAAATTACATAGTTACATAGCGTACTGTTTATTATTATTAAACAGGTCAAGAATTGTCGGCTCTAGTAAAAACACACACCCAGATCAAACCCACTTCCCAAATCACCCTTACAACATTAAAAAAACAAAATTTAACAAACCCATTCCGATCTTGGTAGCAGGTTTTAAAGACCAAACCCATTTGAAAACTGCAGACAAGATGTTCGACGCAATGCCGCTGACAATTTCTACAACATTAAATCCAAAATCAGTCATGTGGGGTTTAATATTAAATTAATATTATTAAAAATTTGAATAATGTGAAGTTGGTGCTTACTTGCAGGTGGGGTTGCAGAGGCTAAGGAGAAGAGTGATCCAGAACAAATAAGGATGCAAATTAGTAGGGAAAAGAGACAGTTTTTGGTGATCATGGTGATGGTATTGAACCGACGAAACGTGAAGTTGGCATTGATGGTTTATAGGGGTGATTTGACGTGTTGGTGAGGACAGAATCCTTTTAATCTTTTGGTTGATGAGAGCATTGGAGAGAGAGAAAAGAGGAGGTTGAGAGGGTGGTATTGTTAATGCAACAGAGTATTAAAATATTAAGTACAGAAGGGAACATGAGTCGGTAGAGTACTAGGAATGATGTGTTGGTAAAGGAGAATTGTAGTCAATAATAATAAAAGAAAAAGATAATTGTAAAATAAAAGATGAGATTAGTTTATGGTTTAATGATGACACAAGAGTGTTCTTTTTTCACTTCTTGTTGTCTTTTTGTGTAATAAGCAACACTTATTTGTTACTTTAAATTGTTCCCTCTTACATAAACAAAAACTTGTTACTAGGTGACATTTTTTAATCTAAGTTGAAGTTATGTATTTTAGAGGAATTATAATGAGTGTTATGAGTTTGATAATGGTGTGTGATTGATTTGATGAGAGTTCAAATTTAAAGTTGGGAAAATTGATTAAGAGTGTTGTTGTTTAGTCTATGTAAAGCAATGGAACTCCCATGACGGGTTTTTATCTATAATTGGAACTGGAAGCGAAGGCACTATAGCCAAACGAAAATGAGGCTTATATGAAGTATGACAAGGGAACAAGAGTTTGGGCATAAAAAGTTGGACTTTGTTCCAAAATGACAATGTATCGAGCTCGTTTCCCTTTATTTTTGCTTTGGGTGAACCTTAAGTGCATTATTAAGAAATAAGAAGTACTAGTATATTCTTCTATGTTCAAAGCCTTACCACATGAAATCAACCCTCACAATGTTGTCAAAACCATGATTTCTTATGTCTTTCTTCCTAGTAAAGACTATACAATAGTTGTCTAATTGGTAGCCTTGTTGCTTCTCCTAGGAGTGGTCGTCGGTTCGAGCATCAAGGTTTACGTGGGGAGGGATGGTATCTAATTGTTGGGGTTTCGCCTACGGGAGGTTTTGAGTAGGACCTGAAGCATCAAATAACTGAGACGATTGAAATCCCGTCATAGGTAGACTTGAAAAACCAACATTGTTAAAAAGTTGTCTCTTCAGAATAATGTTAAATCATGGTATGTGTTTTCTTAAAAGTAAGATAAAACTTCATGATTTAAATCCTCACATTTTGGTAGCCAATGTGGGTGGGGTAGAGTACTTGATGTTCTTTGAACTCTAGTTATGTTCTCTCCCATGTGTTTCTGTATGCAACTTCATCGTTCTTAATGTTTTAGGGGTTGTTTGGTAAGCCTCTTAATGAGGCTCTGAACCATTAAGCACAGCGCGTTTGTTTCAGCTTATGAATTGAATGGTTAAGGCTGAATCATTAAGACTTGACATGTTGCTGAACCATTAAGCACTGAACTATGTTTGAACCTTAATGAGACTCTCCTACCAATATGAGACAAGAACACTAACCATTAAGAGGTCCACCTTAATAATTCAACACTTAACCATTCAGACCTCTTATCCATTCAGATCTTTTAATGATTCGACACTTACTGAACCAAACAGCCCCTATTAGATTTAACAATTGTAATTGTAATTGTTATTGAATTTCAATAAAAAGGTTACGATGATAGACTCTATATATAGAGTAAGATATTACAATTCAATACCCTATACTATAATTAAGATAATAAACTTAAACTAAACTAATATATCTAACATTCCCCCGCAAGTTGAGGGCGGGGAACGACCTGCAACTTGGACCGCAAAAATAGAAAGCGTTCTGAAGCCAGCGGTTTAGTGAATACGTCAGCAATTTGATCATTTGTAGATATAAACTTGACATTTAGATCACCCTGAGCCACTTGTTCACGAACAAAATGGTAGTCTACTTCAACATGTTTTGTAAGAGCATGGAAAACCGGATTAACTGAAAGATAAGTAGCTCCCAAATTATCACACCAAAGAGTAGGGGAATAATTTTTGACAACACCAAGTTCCCTAAGAAGAGCTTTTAACCAGATTAACTCTGCCACGGTGTCGGCGAGAGCTTTATACTCTATTCAGTAGACGAGCGAGATACCGTTCGTTGTTTACGTGTTGTCCAAGAAATAAGATCTGATCCAAGATAGACAGCAAATCCCCCCATGGATTGATGGTCGACAGGACAGCCAGCCCAGTCAGAGTCCGAATAGGCTTGTACCGTGTTGGTCCATTGAGCATCGGTAAAAGCATGTAGAAGAGAACCCGAGTTTTGGCGCATTCGTAGACCTAAGTCAGTAGTACCTTTCAAGTATCGCAATATACGCTTGACTGCTATCCAGTGATTTTCTGTGGGAGCATGCATGAATTGACAAACCTTGTTAACCGAGAAGGCAATATCCGGACGAGTCAACGTAGCATATTGTAAAGCACCAACAACTTGACGATATTTGGTTGGATCAGATTATAATAGACTGTCGTCAGGCAGGAGAATATGAGATGTGCTCATAGGTGAATTGACAGGCTTGCAGTCAGATAGTCCCGACCGATGTAGAGTATCCTATATATATATTTCTTTTGAGATAAAATAAGATCAAGACCATTACGAACAACCTCAATACCCAAGAAATAGTGAAGAAAGCCAAGATCTTTAATTGCAAAATTGGAGCTGAGACTCTGAATGATATGATCAATGGCCTGGTTGTTATTCCCGGTAATTATAATATCATCAACATAGACTAAAACATAAATGATGGTGCCTCATGAGTTGAGAATAAATAAAGATGGATCCGTTTTAGAGCCATGAAAACCAAGGTGTTGAAGAGCAGTAGATAATCGAGTGAACCAGGCCCTAGGTGCTTGTTTAAGCCCGTACAATGACTTATGCAGCAGACAGACAGACATGATGTGGTTTATTAGGGTCTACAAAGCCCGGTGGTTGTCGCATGTAAACAGTTTCCTGAAGGTCACCATGTAAAAAGGCATTTTGGACATCCAATTGTCGTAAAGGCCACTTATGAGTAACAGCGAGATACAGAACCACTCGAATATTAGTGGCTTTCACTACCGGGCTAAAAGTCTCATGATAGTCAACCCCAACATGTTGATGAAACCCTTTTGCTACAAGACGAGCTTTGTAGCGGGTGACCTTGCCTTGCACATCCCGCTTTAACCTGTACACCACTTACAATCAACCAAATTAGAGTTGTTAACATAGGGAACCAATGACCATGTTCCGTTTTTATGAAGTGCATCGAACTCTTCGTACATGGCATTACGCCACTCAGGTGACTTGTTAGCGACGGTGAAAGATGTGGGTTCAGTGAGTTGGTCAGGGACGGTGGTAGTATAATAGGCTGATAGATTGTAGTGATTTGGACGTTTTGGGTTGGGACGAAGATTAGGTGGGCGAGAGCGGACAGGAGGAGCAACAGGTGTAGGATGAGCTGAGGTTGTTGTGTTGGGTTGAGCGACAGAGTTAAGGTCTGGTTTAGAGGTCGGGCCACAGTTGTGGTTAGGAATACAATTTGGGCTGGTAGTACGAGGTGGACTTGGGTTATTGGGAGGGTTGTTGGTACGGGTTGGACTGGATATACGGGTTGGGTTGTTGGTTATAAGGGTTTGGCTTGGGGTATGGTTTGTATAGGTTTGATCTGGGTTCGGTTCTGAGGAATAGAAAATGGGGGGTGGGTCTAGGAATATGGACGTGTAGATAGGTGGAGATGGTGCGGTTGGTGGAGGTGTTCGAAAGGGAAGGACATGCTCATTAAAATGAACATGACGTGCAACATAGACATGTTCGGAGACCTGGTCAAAGCACCGGCAACCGTGATGATCAGGGCTATAACCAAGAAAAACTCACGGAGCGGAGCGGAAGTCAATTTTGTGACGATTATATGGCCGAAGATACGGGAAGCATTGACAACCGAAGACCCGACAAAAAGGCGATCTATTCAGCAATACAGGATGGTCATCCAGAATTTCCTGAAGTATTTCCCATACAATAGGTTTTTTTCCGAATTTGACTCTTAGCAACTCCTATGTTCGAAGCAATATGTTTTCTAATTAGGTCACGAATTACAAATGCGTAGTCGGGTTTTCGGTTAAAGATATGTTGGTAAGGAGTTTTGTTTGACGAGACCCGAGATGGGAGACGATTAATGAGATAAGTGGCAGTGTCAAATGCAAACTGCCAAAATCGTTGTGGGAGATTGGAGTGAGTAAGAAGAGCAAGCCCACTTTCCACAACGTGTCGATTCCGTCGTTCAACAATGCTGTTTTGCTCATTGGTGTGAGGGCAAGATCGACGATGAATTATCCCAAGAGAGGTAAAAAATGGTGTTAGGTTACGAAATTCACCACCCAATCTGTTTGAACTCTTTTTAATTTTGTATTAAATGTTCGTTCAGCCATTTTGACAAAGTTTTTAAATGTTGTGTAAGCATCGAATTTTTGTGCCAATGGATAAAACCACATGTACCGAGAGTGATGATCAACACATAAAAGAAAAAAAGCGGTAGCCATCAAGAGACAAAGTGAGGGAAGGACCCCAAACATCACAGTAAACCAAGTCCAAAAAATTATTACTATGAAAATTAGAATACTTTAAAGACAGTTTGGATGATTTACCCATCTGAAAAGAAGCACATAAGCAAGATGATAATTTAGTAGAAACAGGTAAAGAACAACTAGAAATAATTGACTGAAAAACAAGACGGTGCGGGTGCCCAAGGCGATGATGCCATATGGTGGAAGATTCTTTGGTTGCAGTAAAATCGACTTTAGGAAGAGACTTGAATTGAGGAAGACGGATCGAGTAGAGACCCTGTTCACTTGGACCTGTTAGAAGGGTAGTGCGTGTAGACTCGTCTTTCACAACAAAAAAAAAAGAGGAGTGAAATTCAAAGAAGACATCATTATCAGAACAAAATTTTTGGACAGAAGGTAGATTTTGTTTGAGGGCAGGAACATGAAGTATATTAGAAAGATTAAACGTTTTATGCGGTGTATAAATTTTTGAGGAACCGATAAGAAAAATTGGAAGGGGTGTACCGTTGCCAACATGAAGAGAGTTAGTACCTTGATATGCCTCGGAGTTGTCAAGATTTGATAAATCCGGAGAAGCATGGTCATTAGCTCTAGTGTCTGGTTTCCAAGTCACGTCATATTGCGAGCCAGCATCCAAATAAGTTGCAAAATTAGCCTGAGAGGGCTACCTAGAAGGACCAGATTGATTGGGGCATTGAGATGGTAAATGGCCAATACCACACCTGTTACAATGGCCAAAAACAGTGTTCTGAGTAGCACCCCATGAAAATTGGCGATTGTTGCCAATAGGGTCACGACTCCGATAGGTACTTGAATTTCCACGTGAATTTCCACGAGTGCCTCCACGGAGATTACCGCGGTTGTTGTTAAAAGACAGCAGAACAAAGTAAGCTTGAGGTTGTGAGGTGGAGTTTAGAGTTGGCTGGTTGTTATGAGGCATGGGAGTTACTTGGTACCCAAGTTGAGTAGCTAACAGTTGAAATGTTTGAAGTTGAGATTGGATATTGGCAATGGTAGGGGGCTGGTTGGTAGTAGTGGTGTTATAAGCCTGTGGAACTAATGAAGGTGATGTTTCAAGGGTTTATCATATAGTCATGATCAGTTAAGAGACCATGCAATTCGTGGAACTGAATAGGTGGTGACCGAGCCAAAAGGTTAGCTTTTAAGCCATTGTATTCGTCTCGAAGACCCGATATTGCTAGCATGACCAAGTCTTTATCCTTCATGGGTTCACCAATGTTGTCACACCCCAACCGATGGCGGAATACATCGGGGCGAGACTTGGGATAGATTGTTCAAAGACTTCATGACACTAGAATTCATGACAATATAATTTAAAGATAAAATTTCATTCATAGCATAATCATTGTCTAAAAGATAACAAAATACAAATTGTTTCATAGAATGGAAAGTACAACATCAAATTATAGAATTTAAACTAGCGTGTGTTTCTAGTCCAATCCTAAGTAGATTTCTTGAATATCCTGCAACATGTATAAAATATCCGTCAACACATAAAGCATTGGTGAGCATACTAGTTTTGGTTTACATACGTAGTAATTAGAATGATTTACTCGAATCTCATACTATAGCATTGCACATACAAACCATACAAAGAACATAACTCAAACCCGCGAGTACCACTGCATATACCTAACATATTCATGCTAGGTCCGTTTCTTTCTTAACAATGACCCATAAAGGGGGCGGGGTGCTACTCCTATAGCGCTATACATGTTAAGTGGGCTAATAATAGTTAATGAATTATGGCTAAGTATCAAGAATCGTAAGCATGGCAAATAGCATATATGTATGTTTAATAGATTAAGCATTATAGTTTAAGAGTATGAAATCGTTTAAGTTTTATTAGTGATACATGTTGAGCCCCAAAGAATAAAGAATAAAAAAGGGGACAAGTATGACTCACCTTTGGGTGCGTCTTGATATAGTTCCAAAGATAAGTCTTGGTAGTTTAAGCTTTAGCTCCGATTTACTAGAATTAAGAATTAGAGTTTTAGGTTCGAGTTTTAGATTATAGATTCATGAGAGTCATGCAAGCCTTTTAGGCAAACCAAGCACAAATTGCCTTTAGGGCAATCCGGATGGTCATGAGATTAAGTTAGACCAAGCACAAAATCATCATAGATGATTCGGATGGTATAAGGTTAGGAATGTGAATCCATTTGATAGGTTCATGTCATAACCACTTCGTTCATGGAATAAACGTGGGTTTTGGACACGGGATTTCCCCTTTCTAGTGTGGATAAATCCGTAGCACAAGAAGGGTCAAGAGAGTTGGTAAGGTAGGGTGTAACCACAAACCTTCCAAAGATTAATAATAGGATAATAAGATAGAAGATTGAAAGTAAGTTTATAATAATACATAGTGTAACCAATACCATAGCACAAATCCATCTAACATTAGATTGTTAGTAGACTTGGTTGGTTCCTTCACAACAAACATTCTTAGGAATAAAAACATTTCAGAAAATAAACTCATTTGGGAACTCTTTTAGGTGCTCTACCCTTATCACACTTCTGTGGATAAACATGGGGAAGATCCTAGAGGTTTCTCCAAGGAGTTTTGGATAGAAAAGAGAAGGAAAAACTGAAAAGAAAGAAGGTTTGAGCATAGAAAACTTACTGATGTGTAATCAGGAAGTTTGCTCAAGAAACTTGAAGTTTAGAGAGATTTTTAGGAAGAAAAGAGATGAACAAGAGATTATGGAGTGGGGAGGGGTTCTATTTATAGGTGAGGTGGGTTGGTTAAGTGTTTAATGTAGTAATTAGGGTGGTTGGAAGAGTTTAGGTGAGAGTTAAGATTGATGGTTATTACTTGCTGCTACTGTTGACGTTTAAAAAAAAAAAACGACGAACATAATTGTGATGTTATGTTGTGTAACATATTGTTCAACATCACGTTTTTTTTTTCTTTTTTTTTTTCTAAACTAAACATATTATATAAAAATATATGTTTTAAATAAATATATATATATATATATATATATATATATATATATATTAGGATCTTAACTAAATGAGTTTCTTGTTATGACGTCTAAATTGCTTAGGATAAATTATAATGACGACTCGTCACGTATTGGTAGGAGTAACATAAAAAAAGAAACGAATAAGGCGAACTTGGAATTTGTTTAAGTATAGAATTTAGAATGTATGCAAAACTAAAAATCACGCGATGTTACATAAAGTTTGCGTCACATAGAATTTATAGAATAATGAAATAGATTAAGATTAAATGATTGACAAAATACTTTTCCATTGATCATAAGCTCGGGTTTACAAGGGTATAAAAATGACAAGTTACAAGAATACGAGGACTAGAATGGTAAAAACGAAAAATACGAATGTTACAGTCTCCCCTACTTTAGGAAATTTCGTCTCGAAATTTAATTAAAAGTCAGCGTTTTGAAAAATTAGGTATGTGGTTTGATATGAGAACAAAGCTTGTTAGTTTATTATGTTTAAAGCGAATACGGTATCTAGTCACTGTGCGATAATTATGTTCGTAATAGAAGTACTTTTAGAATTTTAACCCAATGTCGTAAGTAGAAATTTGAGAACTTAACCGACGTAAGTATTTTGTAAATAGTGAATTAAGTGGTATGTATAAATAGGTTTGTATACGCAGCAGTTTTGAAGAAAAGTAAATATGTAGTATAATATATACATGAAATGATAAGAAGTTTTTTTTTTTTGGAAAATAAGCATCTTCATAGTGTATATGAAGTAGCAATAGTAAGTATACCGTATGAAAAAAAAGGAAAACCTTGTGAAGGTAAGTAAGTATATTTGTATAACATATAGAAATCTTTGGGAAAATAGATACTTGTACGTGCAAAATAGTGAAAATTGAAGGTAGTTAAGTATATCATACATTATATAGAAATTTTGGTAAAATAGGTAGTTATACGGTATATCATATATGAATTAGTAGAAATTGTTGGCTTGCAGAATAAGTGTCTTGGGTAAGTGGGTGTAATAGTAAAAACATGAGTATAATGAGTGACTAGATGTGGGAATGAGTAGTAGTTAGTACTAGTTATTTGGTTTGCACGAGGTCGAAACTTTTAGTTAGAGAACTTGTAGAGGGGATTAAGTAAACGAGAAATTGGACTATATGGAAACAATATTTTGGCGAAATAAGTAGTTGTTATTTATTTTTGGAAATCCGGTATATAGTTAGTCAAGGAGGTATGAGAGAGTGAGAGAAAATCTTATTTTAGTTGTATAAGAGCTTTTAGAGTATCAGGCCAAAGTTTACGGGCCTTAGAAAACGACTTTTGAAAACGAAGGATTGATGATTAAGCAAGGAACGCATGAGGAAAGAGTGGAGTTTGATGTAGATTGCAAGAATAGATTATTCATAGCATGGATGATGTTACATAGTAAAGAGTGTGGTTCAAACAAAGTTACGGTATGCCTAAGGGATAAGTGATACAAACATATTTAGACTAGTGAACTACAATTTAAGTGGTATTACCAAAAACAAATAATGTACGTGTTGATTAAAATTTTAATTCGAAACCTAACTTCTCATGGCGCGAATAACTCTACTTTTGGTAGCATGACAGGACATTTACGTTGTAGGGCGTACCATGTCGTTATCATACTCCATCCGCGTTGTTATTCGAGTCATGTTAGATTACACACACTAGGGCTCGTTATGTTTTCCATGCGGCCAATTATCGTAATTACGTGTGCACCCGTAATTAGTCTAGTTGTCGTATGGTCCAAATAATTTTGCCGTCGTCATGTGTGGGTCGCTAGTGAACACAAATACTTACACACCAAGGGAAAGAAATGAAACTGAGACATTTAAACAGTTTTAATGTTGTAACCATGGCAAGTAGCGTGATATGTAACACATAAAATGGAAAGGCATTTAAGCACGTTTTCGATGTTGTGGTGCGTACGTTTTTGGCATAGCTATATGGTATCGCGGCGTAATGGTGTAGGTTTGTGTATGGTTGGTTACGTTAAAATGTATAAGACAAAAGAAAACAAAAGAATGGACAGTTGGATTCCTAACGAAAACGCGTAAAATGTTTTGACTGTGGGCAACATAGAATTCGGGTTTATTGCAAATTGAGTTTTATGGGTACGGGAGTAATTTTAGCTTTTCAAGACTAAGGTCAAGTTTGATGGTAGAAGAATTTAGTCCGTTGTATGTTTAAAGAAAACGGATTTAATTGAAGTGGGGAAAATTTAGTGTAAAAGTCTTACCGAAGATGCACGTTTGATTTATGAAAAATCCATTTTATTAAGCGAGGAAAATAGTTTATTGAGAATTTTAGTTTGGCGTTGGTGAATATTTTGACTCGTAATACAATTTCAAAAGGTTTTGGGATTGAAAACGAAGTAGATTATTTGATTTAGCGTGTTTGCTCACAAGTCCTGATTTACAAAAGAATATTTATTTCAAACACTTTTTATCATTTAGAATCTTGTTTGTCATATAGACTCGACGCACACATATATTTTTTTTTTTAGTGGTTTGAAAGTGAGGATTTTATAGAAGAATAGGCATCCTCTTAGAAATAGTAGGAAGTATTTTGCTCAAAAATTTGGAAAAAAAAGATTGTGTGCGAGGAGAAAAGGGTTTTGCGATGTTTGAATTTTGCCGATAAATTATGATTGTAACCTAAGATAACGATAGTATTTTATAATTCATAAAAGAAAATTTCACATCCGAACAATTTCTTGAAAACATTACATAAAGAAATTCTCATTTTTTTTAAAAGAAAAGAAAAATCAATCTTCTTTAGTGTGGTGAGTGGGTCTTCCAGCATCGTAGATCACCATGGCAAGTCTTGGGCATTGGTTGCGTTCATGGGTTGGGTCGTTGCACTCCGAGCATATCCATTTATTGGTTTTAGTGGGTGAGGTACTACTAGTAGGTTCATCGGGTCGTGGTTTAGCGGTACGGCGACATGTTTTGGCTAAATGACCATATGCACCACATTTGGCGCATATGTAGCATGGTGTGTGAGTGGGATGGTGGAATTTAGAACTCTTGCATAACGGATAGGTTCCACGGTACTACTTTTTGTTCGGGATCGGTGTCTAGGGGTTGTCGAAGTGTGGCTTCATTTGAGGTTTTTGTGTTTTCGGTTATCCTTTTTCGTTTGTTTGGTAGGGGTATGGGTGGATGGTTTAGTATCTACATGGTTTGTGTTGTCTTGGATGGTATCGCCAGAGTTTGGAATTGGGTTTGTTGGTGTCTTTAGGTTAGGGAGAATCTTGATCAATTTTTTTGGGTAATAAGACTCGCCAGTTGGTTGAGATCGATGCTATTAAAACGGGAAGACATCTATGAGGATCATACGTAGGAAAATTTGCATAAGTTTTTTTTTTTATTTTTTTAACAAGGTGACTTTTGAATTTAGGAAATAAGTTACTAGAATTTTGGTTAACAATGAAAAGCTTGCGGGTAAAATTAGATCGGTGAAATTGATGCAATTTAAATAAACAAAATACATAAACTCAAGTTATTCTCATAGATTTGGTATGCAAGTTCAAGTTACACGTATACGACGCAAGTTTCACATTGTTCAAATAGCGTAACACATAAGTATGAGCAAGTATAGTGCACTTAGTTAACATGAAGGAGTTTTGAATTATGTTGGTTTGCGATTATTAGTATTGTTTGGAGATCGTGAGAGTAGATTGTAAATGCGAGTCTTGAGATTGTATGCGAGTAGAAAAAAAAATAATTCGAATATATGTAGTGAAAACATAGCATGAAAACATCATTGAAAATAATATTAACATAAAATGAGAGGCTTGTTTTAAGCAAGCAATTGGAGTGTTCCGGAACGGAACTAAGACTAACCAAAGTGGTTCGAATTTACCTTTGAGTTTGAAAACATGCTTTGGCTTAATAGGTGGAAATACTCTCCCCGAACCTGCGGTTAACGGTATTCACCCTTCCAGTTACTACATGTTTCTTGTCATTAGTAAATTTGAGACTTTAGCGAGATGAAAAAAAATAAAATATCAAGGATTGAAACTAGTCGCTAAGTTGTGGATTTCACTCCTATCTTAGCGAGGTCGTTTCTTTGAGTGTGGTTTGTACACTTTGTCCAATGTGATAAGAAAATTAATTCCATCCTTCAATTGGTAAGTGTCCACTAGAACGAGAATTGTGAAATTTTCACCAAGGTGAGGATATCACTCCTATCTTGGTGTAGTTTCAAAACACAAAGATTTTACGCGGATTGAAAGTTATCACCAAAGTGAGGGTTTCACGCCTATTTCGGTGATTTCCTTTCGTTTGTGTTATACGAGCGTCTTCGAGTGTAGAGTAATCCACAAATAGGAAGATAAATTTTGAAGACCAAAAGAATGGAGTAGAAGCAACATAGGGAGAACAAGTATATTAAGCATGATAAAAGGAATGGTCAAAAAGGTTCTTAACTATAGTCTAGGTCAAACATGGCAATTTTTCCTAATTCCCTATAGTCATGGCTCTGATACCAATCTGTCACACCCCAACCGATGGTGGAATACATCGGGGCGAGACTTGGGATAGATTGTTCAAAGACTTCATGACACTAGAATTCATGACAATATAATTTAAAGATAAAATTTCATTCATAGCATGATCATTGTCTAAAAGATAACAAAATACAAATTGTTTCATAGAATGGAAAGTACAACATCAAATTATAGAATTTAAACTAGCGTGTGTTTCTAGTCCAATCCTAAGTAGATTTCTTGAATATCCTGCATCAAACATTTCCTGCAACATGTATAAAATATCCGTCAATACATAAAGCATTGGTGAGCATACTAGTTTTGGTTTACATACGTAGTAATTAGAATGATTTACTCGAATCTCATACTATAGCATTGCACATACAAACCATACAAAGAACATAACTCAAACCCGCGAGTACCACTGCATATACCTAACATATTCATGCTAGGTCCGTTTCTTTCTTAACAATGACCCATAAAGGGGGCGGGGTGCTACTCCTATAGCGCTATACATGTTAAGTGGGCTAATAATAGTTAATGAATTATGGCTAAGTATCAAGAATCGTAAGCATGGCAAATAGCATATATGTATGTTTAATAGATTGAGCATTATAGTTTAAGAGTATGAAATCGTTTAAGTTTTATTAGTGATACATGTTGAGCCCCAAAGAATAAAGAATAAAAAGGGGACAAGTATGACTCACCTTTGGGTGCGTCTTGATATAGTTCCAAAGATAAGTCTTGGTAGTTTAAGCTTTAGCTCCGATTTACTAGAATTAAGAATTAGAGTTTTAGGTTCGAGTTTTAGATTATAGATTCATGAGAGTCATGCAAGCCTTTTAGGCAAACCAAGCACAAATTGCCTTTAGGGCAATCCGGATGGTCATGAGATTAAGTTAGACCAAGCACAAAATCATCATAGATGATTCGGATGGTATAAGGTTAGGAATGTGAATCCATTTGATAGGTTCATGTCATAACCACTTCGTTCATGGAATAAACGTGGGTTTTGGACACGGGATTTCCCCTTTCTAGTGTGGATAAATCCGTAGCACAAGAAGGGTCAAGAGAGTTGGTAAGGTAGGGTGTAACCACAAACCTTCCAAAGATTAATAATAGGATAATAAGATAGAAGATTGAAAGTAAGTTTATAATAATACATAGTGTAACCAATACCATAGCACAAATCCATCTAACATTAGATTGTTAGTAGACTTGGTTGGTTCCTTCACAACAAACATTCTTAGGAATAAAAACATTTCAGAAAATAAACTCATTTGGGAACTCTTTTAGGTGCTCTACCCTTATCACACTTCTGTGGATAAACATGGGGAAGATCCTAGAGGTTTCTCCAAGGAGTTTTGGATAGAAAAGAGAAGGAAAAACTGAAAAGAAAGAAGGTTTGAGCATAGAAAACTTACTGATGTGTAATCAGGAAGTTTGCTCAAGAAACTTGAAGTTTAGAGAGATTTTTAGGAAGAAAAGAGATGAACAAGAGATTATGGAGTGGGGAGGGGTTCTATTTATAGGTGAGGTGGGTTAGTTGAGTGTTTAATGTAGTAATTAGGGTGGTTGGAAGAGTTTAGGTGAGAGTTAAGATTGATGGTTATTACTTGCTGCTACTGTTGACGTTTAAAAAAAAAACGACGAACATAATTGTGATGTTATGTTGTGTAACATATTGTTCAAGTTGTCATGTGAATGACAAAGTCAACATCACGTTTTTTTTTCTTTTTTTTTTCTAAACTAAACATATTATATAAAAATATATGTTTTAAATATATATATATATATATATTAGGATCTTAACTAAATGAGTTTCTTGTTATGACGTCTAAATTGCTTAGGATAAATTATAATGACGACTCGTCACGTATTGGTAGGAGTAACATAAAAAAAGAAACGAATAAGGCGAACTTGGAATTTGTTTAAGTATAGAATTTAGAATGTATGCAAAACTAAAAATCACGCGATGTTACATAAAGTTTGCGTCACATAGAATTTATAGAATAATGAAATAGATTAAGATTAAATGATTGACAAAATACTTTTCCATTGATCATAAGCTCGGGTTTACAAGGGTATAAAAATGACAAGTTACAAGAATACGAGGACTAGAATGGTAAAAACAAAAAATACGAATGTTACAAATGTTGGCAAGGGCCATGGCATATTCTTGAGCACGGCTTAAATAATCAATAGGTTTCTCATCTCCTTTCATGGCTAACTTTAGGAGCTGAGTTTTTAAAGTGTACTCATGAGAGACCGCTTGGGGTGCGTATGCCCGTTCTAGAGATAACCACACATCCCTAGAAGTGGTCCCTGAACATGCTGAAACGAGGCTTCCGAAACAGTAGAGGTGATGAGCATGCGAACGTGGGCGTCGTTTGCAATCCAACAGACATAGTTGGGATTATCACCAGCAGCAGCAGCATCAGTTGACACTTTAGGTGATGGGCAGGGAATGGTACCATCGACATAACCAAAGAGAGAATTAGAGACAAGGAATGGTTCAACCATTGCCTTCCAATAGATAGTTTTTGTGTGACAGGGTGAAGGCAAACTTGTGAGAATTGTGATTGGTCTTTTCTTGAGTTGTAAAGAGAGCAAGGGTGGCCATGATGAAGACTGTTGCCAAAAACAGGGGCTGATGAGAGGTGTTATGATTGCAACAGAGAAACTGCTGCAGTCAAGGGTAGGGTTACGGTTAGGATATAGAAGGGAATTAGTGAAAGTAAGGTAGGGTTAGATGTAGGTTGAAGATTGTTAAAGATGCTGAAGGTAGTTGTAGGCCAGAGTTATAACTCAACGGCAGTAGGGTTTAGGAAGAAAAATTTATACGGCAATAGGGTTACGATGTAATTGTAACAGATTTATAACTCTAGCTGTGATACCATATTAGATTTAACAAT
Organism: Ambrosia artemisiifolia; assembly: GCA_032199755.1. NCBI lineage: Eukaryota > Viridiplantae > Streptophyta > Magnoliopsida > Asterales > Asteraceae > Ambrosia > Ambrosia artemisiifolia. Next base: position 45,351,933 of record CM063512.1, on the reverse strand, counting down.
TGTAATTGTAATTGTTATTGAATTTCAATAATATGGTTACGATGATAGACTCTATATATAGAGTAAGATATTACAATTCAATATCCTATACTATACTATAATTATTAAGATAATAAACTTAAACTAAACTAAGACCAGGGGGTGTGGGGGGCGGCATAGGGAGGGCAAGCCTATGCCGCGCCTGGCTACACCGCCCCCTGGACCGGCAAGCTGATGGAGCGGCATGGACGGCAGCATCATGCCGTTGGTGCCGGGCCTGTTTTGAACGTTGGAAAGAGACGTTGAGGAGGGGAGCCCACTGTTTTTGACCGTTTAAAAAAAAAAACTAATTTAAATCCTATTCAAGGAGGCGATGCGTAGATATGAAGACAAGCATAGAGCTGTTTTTCCTCATGTTCGTGCATGGATGGTTTTGAAGACAAGTTCCAAATGGGCACCGGTTCCAAACGAGGTTGCAAGCGCCAAGCGAACCAAAACTTCAGAGTCGGGCGATTATAGCATGGGAGGCGGGTCCACTGGTCGTCAAATAAATATAAACGATGACCCAGACCCAGAGGAGGATAATACGGTTCGAGTTCAAGAGGAGTCACGACCCACAGGGAGGGACAAGGCTAAAAGGCAAGCGGCGGCGGCAAAAAAACAAGCCGCGTCAGGGAGTGGGAGCGGGTCAATGCTTGAAGGTTTGGTCGCTGAATTGGCATCCTTCAAAAATACCTTTAGCGAAACTCAAGCAGAGAAGAAGAAATTAAAGGAACGCGAAGTCGAAGAAAAACCTCGCTTAAAGCAAAAGAGGGTGGAGGAAAGCGTTCGCCAAAAGAATGAAGATCGCCAAATAGAAGAATGGCGAATAATGACGTCAGATATCAACGAGTACCCCGAAGCCGACCGTCCCGTGTTGCTAAGGATGAAGGAGATGATTGCAAAAAAATATAATTCGTAGTTTTTTATTTTAAGTGTTCGCTATGTTTTTTATTTTTATTTAAGTGTTTGTTTTTTTTTAATTTGTAGTGTACGTTTTTTTTTTAGTGTTGGACGTTTTAATTTGTAGGAGTACCTTTTTTTAATTTAAATGTTTGTTTTTTATTTAAATACATCTTTACTTTTTATTTTATTAATAATATTATTTAATAAAAAATCAAAAAAAAAAGAAAAACAATAAATGATGATGGGCCTCTCTCCACACCCCTTGGACCATCATCTCATGGATGCTCCTACCCCACGCTGACGTGGCAGCTGAGGTGGAGACAAGGCATGGATGATGAGCCTCCTCCAAACCCTATGGTCTAATATATCCTTACTTTTCTTATTAATTATAATTATCTTTCCCATAGTATTTAAGATTAAATGCCTCTCTCCACACCCCTCTCGGCTTCCTTTGGCTTAAGAAATGGGACACGATTTGGTTTACATGAGTCTACTTGGGGTCAGTTTGATTTCCTGTAACTTTTGACTAGTTTGTTGCTTGTTGAGTTTTAAAAATTATGGAAGATGAATAGTGTCTCTTCTAAATTTACATTTTCTTTCTCCTCTGCTCACAATCACTTTTAAAAATGTTAAAAAAATTATGGAGGATGAACAGTGTTTCGTCTAAATTTACTGGTGAGCAGTGTCTCCTTCAAATATTTTCTTTTCTTTACTCACAACCACTTATATCCACTATATATAATATAAAGGTCACACTCACACCATTTCGGAGGAGCTAAAGTGAATGCTCTTATTATCTGATTTTTTGAAGTTAAATCAATAAGAAGAAAGAATAAACAAACTATGAAAGTAAAAAAAAATGTAGTTATTAAAAAAGAAAGTTACAAAGAACATGGGTAGGTATCATGTGGAAGAATGAAGAAAAGGCAGGTGAGGGGGCATTATATGTACTTTGGGGAAAGAGGAGTGTCGCCGTGGGGGACACACACTACCACCAATATGTCGGTACTCGTGCGTACATCCACTTATTTCCTACCGATCTCTAGTTTTTTTTTTTTTTTCATTTAATTTTAATTTAAAATTGTAAACGCTAAAATATTTAGGATGCAACTCATAAATTACGAGCTGTTAAATATATAACTAATGTTTGTGACACAACATTTTTGCTATAATCATATTATTTACTATCTTACGTAGGGGTCATCCAAGAATGATAGTAGAACTTTTGGGTTTGGGCGAGATAAAAAAATTGGATCCCGTCCCTATAATATAAACTCATAAACAATATATATTGTTCTAGGATAACAAAACAAAATTAGCGTAACAAAATGATAGATCACTAATGTATATTTTTTAAGTTAAAAGTAAATATATAGTTTTAAAAATATCAGCCCCTGGAGATTTGGGCCTTGGGACTTGGCAACACTAATCTATATCTATATTACATTATAAAGAGTGAGCAATGGGTAAAAAGGTCCAAAATGTCAAAGTTAAGGTGGCAACTTAAAAGTCAAAAGTGTAATTCTCTAAACTTGACCACTTTTCTTCCTTTTATGCCCTTATCAATGCATTAAGATGCTTGTACCATGTGATGCATTAAGATGCTTGTACCATGTGCTTTTAACAATTTTGACATCAATAATATCACCATAATCACTAATAATATCCCATAACTCACCATAATCACTAATAATATCTCATTATGTTGTGACTTTCCACATGTATAACTCTTATCTCTTTATTTACTTATGTATTAATGTAAGTGCCTATATATAGTGACATTTGTATATGATGTTGAGATCAATGAATAAGAATTCTACATTCTCTTTTCTCTCTATAATCTACAATCCTTTTTTTTTACACTTTGTTGGTTGCTAATTGGTTGTTGTTATACAACACGTTATCAGCACGAATGCTTTTAAAGTTGGATCATGTTATCATAAGTCTAAGTATCATTGTTGGATCCGTTTCCTTTTAAATCGACTTTCAAGGAACCTGGAATCCATCAATGTCACATTAACAAGTTTTATTCGAAAGTCTTACATGGACAAAGATCAAGGTATGATTAATTCAATTTCTCTTTAGTCTCAATTTCTATCGGTTCTTATTTGTTAGGTTGGGTAAGAAATTCTAATATGAGACTTGGTAAGAAAAACTAAATAATATATTTTATAGATATCCAACAGATTATAATTAATTTGATATAGAAATGTATTATCCAAAGTCCATTTTGTTATTATCATGCAATGTATTTTGATTTAGTAATATAACTTAAATTCTATTAAAGTTGACACATATAAGTTACGAGAGTGATTAATTATTATGAAATTACTCATGATTAACCTTAATGTAAAATATTTTTTATTTATTATGTAATTAATTGAACTAAGAAAAGGGTTATCTATACTACATTATAAAGGAGGAGACATGAGCAAATATGTCCAAATTGTCCAAAGTTAAGATGACATATGAAGAGTTCCTTTCTTCACACCTAAGATATCATGAAAATTCTTCCAATACTACCCCTATTTGCAAAAGCAACTTGTATACTTTTTGTGATAGTGAATGAAATGGTTAAATGCACATTTGCTATGAATGTAGAAAAACTCTAAAGGTTGGATAAAAAAATATAGTTTCTTTTCAAAGCTTAAACAATGAAGAGAAATGGATTACTTTCATATAAATCGTTTTATATTCAAAGACAATTTCATATATATCGTTTTGCATTCAAAGATAATGGGAGGAAGACAGTATATATGTACACTTTTCCTACAACTTGTTGGGCTAACACGACTACGCTTGTGCATTGTTTAAAAAAAATATACTTATTTTAATCGTCCCGCAGCAACGCGCGGGTTTCCCACTAGTTACATTATAAAGAGTGAGCAATGGGTAAAAAAGTCTAAAATGTTAAAGTTAATGTGACAACTTAAAAGTCACAAGTGTAATTCTCTAAACTTGACCACTTTTCTTCCTTTTATGCCCTTGTCAATGCATTAAGATGCTTGTACCATGTGCTTTTAACAATTTTGACATCAATATTGTGCATTTAAGTTAATCATTCAAGTGAATTCAATCATGCCCACACGTAACTGACTGAATGCAATTGATCTTCATAAAGGTTGTGATGCTTCATGCACCTTTCCAACTCCATTATTATATGCCTTCTTGTGTTCTCACCTACGTATCACAATCTTATTAACAATTCAACGGAATATATGTGGTGACTATTGATCATTGTAAATTTGTAATGTCGAAGCCTTGGTGAATGGAAATAAAAAACAGTGAGTATATTCTCAAGGAAGGTATGTTTCAGATCCTAGCATCATACATTCTTTAGCCGGTAAGCGTTTTACCATTACTTTTTTTTTTTTTGCTTTTTTGTAATAATTATTAAATATAAAATGTAATAGTATTGATTTTTGAGAAGATTAACATGGACCATTGTATGACACCCTAGGCGAATCCCACATCGGCCGTGGCCAGGAGAGATCTTTGGTTCATAAGTAATCCAAAGCCTCTTAAATCACCAACGCGTTTTGGGCTTAATGTTAAAGGATGAGAGGAGAACTCCACAATTAAGCGTGCTCAGGTGGGAGTAGTACTAGGATGGGTGACCTCCTGGGAAGTCTCCACCAGGGCAACCAAAAACAAATCCGTGAGCTTCTGGATGGGCAATCCATCGGGGGCAAAGCGGACAATATTGGTGGTAAGAGAGGCCGGATGTTACAAATGGTATCAGAGCCACTCCTGTGCCGTTCGGGATGGTGGGGCAAACCTCATCGAGGACGATGAGTCCCTAAGGGGGGGTGATTGTAATAGTACTGATTTCTGAGAAGATTAACATGGACCATTGTATGACACCCTAGGCGAATCCCACATCGGCCGTGGCCAGGAGAGATCTTTGGTTCATAAGTAATCCAAAGCCTCTTAAATCACCAACGCGTTTTGGGCTTAATGTTAGTGGATGAGAGGAGAACTCCACAGTTAAGCGTGCTCAGGTGGGAGTAGTACTAGGATGGGTGACCTCCTGGGAAGTCTCCACCAGGGCAACCAAAAACAAATCCGTGAGCTTCTGGATGGGCAATCCATCGGGGGCAAAGCGGACAATATTGGTGGTAAGAGAGGCCGGATGTTACATAAAACTTAATGTTGGTTACCATCAAGAAGCTGACGCTGAAAAAGGTCACAAACTCCATTGCTACTTTAATTTGTAGGCGAGCAAATCTTGGTTATAACAATAGTTTGATACTGCGAGGAAGTTACCTTTTGCTTTTTCAGAATCGAGCTTCACTTATTCTTGATGTTTAGCGGTATTCTCCGAAGAGAAAGGTAAAGCCGACGCCATAGATTTTACCAACATTACCGTCGAATCAAGGGTATTGTGTTGTTGTTTAATTGTATGCTTATTTTTTTCTCTCTATGGCCAGCAGGTTGATTGTTACTTTTACTTTTGTTGACATTTTATGATGTTAGTAACTTTTGGTTATATGTTTTATGCTCTTGTATTGATGACATGGATCAGGTGATTAAGAGCAATGGGAGAGACTAAGGTTTTGATGATAATTTTAGGTGATGCTATTTGCGTTTCTGTCTTGGTTTCATGTTATCTTTAAGTTGTCTACAACAATTTATTTAGTAATGTAAATTAACTAATAATATAATTGAAATGGTGAGAAAACTATTTACAATTTACTTGCAAGGGACATTTCTTTTCGTAATAGCAAGCTCACCCATATCCTTCAACCTGCACCTGGTGGCAATGCGAAAACTTCAATTATTCGTAATGTGGCATCATAGGAGGTATAGCAGCCATCACTACATCATTTTCTTGTCATGTTTTGTTCTTATTATACCATGATGTACTAAATGTTATTTTTTTTGCTGGTACATGCACATTGGTTCATATAGATAAAACAAGTGGAACCTTTCAATTTGCATTAGAGCCAAACGTATCACCAATTGTGTTCAAATAAACTGAGGGTGGCCTGGTTCTTTATATCATTGTCTTTTTTAGATGTGATGATAGTAGAATATGACATTGTAGATTTTGTGCATGCTTTCTTAAAGATATCATCATTTTAGTCTAGGTAGTTATGCTCTTCCTAATTGAACCAATTGACCAAAGGAAAAAAGCAATTCTAATGGTTGGTGTTACTTAGGTTTGACAAGTAGAACAGAGTTACAAGTCTGGAAACTTTTTTTTACAACTAGATTTTTTAGTGAATTATTGGGTTCATTATATAAAGTGTTATATTTAACATTATTAGTGTTACTCTTAAGGTTTTTGGGCCAATAGCTATAACTGTAACAGTAGTTATGAAATAGAAAATCAAGTACATGGTTTCGTACTAAAAAGTTCATATACATAATCCATGCAACCTATTAGTGGTAATAAACAACCAAGTTCTCCTTTAGATTTCTGCAAGCAAAATGGTTTTGTTCTAAAAAGTTCATATACATAATCCACACTCTAAATTTGGACTTGTTTGTTAATTATATATTTTTCTGATGCTTGCTTTTATCTACCTGAAATGCTAAACTTGTGGTTTTTTAGGCACATTTATGGAGTTACTTCACAACTGCTAATGCAAGGACAGTTTAGTTGTTTGTGCTTCTTGGGACCCGGAAGAGGTTAGTTACAAGTATTATTGGCCTTTTTTATTTTTCTTTATCTTTTCCTCCAATTTCTTCTTTAAATAGCCTTGTCTTCTATCCAACATAAAGATTACAATAACCTATTTATTTTTGGATTTAGTACAGTACTTTAAGAAAATTCAATAACATAAAATAAGTTTCGTATTTAGTTTCATCCTATTATATAAAGTGTGAAACATTTAGCTGATCTTATTTTGACCCGTTTACTTGTGGGTGTGTTGTTATGTTTTACCTCTAACAAGTGAAGTTGATAAAATTAATTGTATTAGCAAAAAATGTAAATGGGTCAAACTAGATAAACATCACCGAAAGTGTATTTTAAATTCACCTAAATCCATTTGTATGATCAAGGATTTCTTTATTTAAGTATTAAACACAAGTTCATTAACTTGAAGTTTTTCTTGGTTAAACTTTTTAAGTCTGCTCAATTATGTTTATTTATGTGTATGGAGAAGGGTAAAACTTTGTTGTTTGCCCTTATTCACCTGAAAGAATAATCATACATGATTCTTTTCATCTTCATTTGGAGAAAAACAATTAGAGAGATTTAAGACATTCTTCAATAAAATAAAGTTTTAACTTCTCTTTTCATCTTTAGTTGTTCATTAAGTGTAGTGACAAATGGAATGAACTGGTTGGTGAGCTTATTTGGAATGCACTATACACCTCTTATGGTGAGACTTGAAAAGTATTGAACTAATGCTACACCTTATACACATTTATATTCAATGAAAATGAGCCATGCATATCTTAGTAGACACGTGTTGCTGATTTTGTATATAAATACAATCGATGTAGAAGAAATTACATGTTGCAATACAATCGGACCTTCTGGTGCATTTCACTATGTATCTTTTATTTCTATAAATTACTCAAAGGTTTTGTCTTCTTATGTTTCGAGCACGTTAATGTTCTTTGTTGTTTAACGCGCTGCAACGCGCGTGAGAAAAATACTAGTCTTACTAATAATTCTAAATCGAGTGGGTTCCTTGTTACCCGCTTGGGCCCTTGGTACCCCCTATTTACATACTGCTTCTACCCCTGATGGATTAGATTTGACAATGACTAAAAATAGCTACATTTGAAGATGCCACAAGTTGAGATAATCACGACTCGTGAAATATAGGTTTTTCTTTCTTTCTAGAACTGTCAATATATAAGGAAAAAGATTGTGCCTATAAAAGAATTATGTTGAAACAACCAGATTCTCGTTCTTTAATCTTTTAGACAGTGACGTAAAATTTAGTCACCTGTAAGTTATGATATATAGTATCTTTTAAAGAAGTTCCGAACTTCCAATAATAAACATATGAAAACTTGAACTTGTCAAGTTAAACTGACTTGATTTGTTTATCTAAACATGTACACAAATTTAACTAAAACAAACTTTAATAACTCATTTATAATGGTCCAAACTAATAAAATTTCGTGTTAGTTTATGTCATGTTTTCATTTCATGTAAAAAAATTCACGCCATAAGCCTTTTTTCAGAGTCGGCTTAAGGGGGAGTATTTTAAAACATTGGAGACCCTAAATTTTAAAACACTTTTTCTTAATAGAGTTAAATGCCAAATTCGTCCCTGACGTTTGGTCCAGTTTGCCACTTTAAGTCAAGGATAGTTTTGTCTTTTACCAGTAATTTAAAATGTTAATAAAAAAATATTTTATTTTTTCTAAAAAATCAACCTTACCCACCTCCCTCTCTCTCTCTCTCTCTCTCTCTCTCTATCTCTCCATCTCTCTGAATAATAATAATAATAATAATAACAATAATTATTATTATTATTATTATTATTATTATTATTATTATTGAGTCCTTCTTCTTTACAACCAACGATCACCATCGTTTAGACCTGATACACTCTTTCTTCCTACACAACCACCATCGTTCAGAACAAAAGATTACCCATGAAAGAACAAAAAGTATGAATGTTTTTCGGAAGTGACTTTCTACCTGTGGCTAGAACTTGGGAAGCCCATTCTCGAAGCTGTGCACCATAAAAGAACAGAACGGTTCCAAGCTCAAACTGCAATTTATAGATCTGAAAGAACCTAGGACCCATGAGATTGAAGAAATGAGAATGACTAAGAGGACTAGTCCACCTTATTTTAAGATTCGAAGTCCAACCGATCAACCGTGGATCATCACCAATCAAATCAACATGTTGAACCAAGTTCTCCGAAAATGGCAGATATCAATAAACCTAACTTTCGGATATCCTAAAATGTAACAACACAATTCAATCTTCAGAATAATCACAAACTTGAGATATCAATGAACCTAATATACATGTCACCTGTTCACATTGAGAAGTTAATCCCCCAGACTTTTCCCTAGCAATCGCCTCTGTAATCGAGTTGTTTTCGTTAATTAACTCAACGCTTATGTGCTTGGAGCTTAACTCTTTCAACTGTTCAAGAGTGCCTGGATCTTGAGCACAGAATACAAAGATTAGATCTGCAACGGTCCTTCTTCCTACACGACCCACCTGATATGGTTTTTAAATCTGCAACCGGTGACAGAGAGAGAGAGAGAGAGAGAGAGAGAGAGAGAGAGAGAGAGATGGGGGGGGGGGGTGGTGGAGGTGGTGCAGAGAATGGTGAATTGTGGTGGAGAATGGTTAGGGTTTCAATTAAAAGGGGGAAAATAATAATAGAATGAAATGTCTAAATTGTCCCTCATTTAAGTGGCAGAATGACAAGCTTACCCCTGACTTTAACGCCAGTTTTTAACTAAGTTAGTGAAAAGGACGAAAATAGTAAAAAAAATCCAAACCTCAGGTGTTCAATTGCAAAAAAAAAAATTGTACTGAAGTGGCAAATTAGACCAAACCTCAGGAACGAAATTGGCATTTAACACTTTTTAATACATATGGTATTTGTTTGTTATCAAAATAACAAACTTATAGTTTAATACTCTATGTCTATTATATGCAAGTCTTCTTTATTGTATTTATCATTTAAGAAGTTCTACTCCTGAAATTATTGTTATCTTAAGTTTTTACGCTATTTTCAGTTTTGGGAAAAAGGCCGGCATTTTAGTATTTGTTCAAAGCCTCCATTAATGTTATCTGATCTAGGGAGTTACTAGAATTTTACATTCTCGTCGTCGCAAGGCGGGTCTCTAACACTAGTTAATCTAGCATTTGCATTGTTTTTTTTTTCTTTTTCGTATCGTTCTTTTGGCATCTATCATCCAAATTTAATGTAAAACAGAATTGAGTCTTTGATTTACCAACCTATACGATCAAATGGCTGATCGAATATAAGTTGCATTCAAAGTTTTGAATCAACCTAGAAATGAGACCATGTTGACATGTTGTATCTTTTTTTAATCATTAATTTTTAATAATTTGTTGTTTGATACATAGCACTTTTTTTTTTTTACCAAAATCATATTTGTATCATGCATAATATCTTACAAAATGATGTGATACTTGTTGGAAATTGTTTATGTGAATGTGAGTTGGCCTTGTCCCACATTGGTTGGGAGATGGAAATTGGAAGGCTTTATAAGGAGAAGCTTGAGAGGGAGGTTTAAATTGTTAAAGTTACATTATCCTCTAGCTCCTACCCGCGCGCAGGGGGGGTGCAAAAAATGGGTTCGGGCTGGAAAAATTCTTGAATCAACGCGACGCCCGCATCTGCGGACACGAATGCAGCTCGAAAAACCCGGTAACTGAAGAACTCCTGGTCTTCAGCTTCCAATGATGGTTATTATTAGCGTTTAATAGCCTAATGATGGTGATTATCACGAAGTTAAATGCTTATCAGTTTCAGTCTAGGCTGATCATTTTATAAGACAGACCACCATCATATGTGAAGACATTCGAAACATACATACTCACACAGTCACACTGCAGAAACATTTCTGATCGCATACACAGCAGCTCCTTCTTCCGGTTAACTTTCAGGCAAGTGGGATAGTCCGCAGTGCACCGCGCCGCACTGTTGAACCGGTGTACCCTGGGAACAGACGACGAATCTGTTTAAGGGAATTGTGTCAAACACAAGCCCGGTTCCTTTCGGTTAATCTGTTTATTTCTTTCTGTTTATTTCTGTGTGCAGAATCTGATCCGTCTCCATTTTACTGTAAGTATTCTAACAAACTTAAACAGATTTTGTTCTAACAGTTTCCGGTTTACTTTCAGAAAATGGAAAACTCGCAGCCCATGTCTACTGCTCCTTTCAACTCCAATGTCACTGGAGTTTCTGCAGTGTTTACCCCTGCTATTGCTGTTACCACTGGTTTAGTGGCACCGTTGCCGAATGCGGTAGCAAGCCATGCTGAAAAACCAGAGAAGTTCGCTGGTGTGAACTTCAAACGTTGGCAACAAAAGATGCTCTTTTATTTGACAACGTTGAACCTTGCGAGGTTTTTGACCGAATCCGTTCCTCATGTTGCTGAAGAGGAAATGGACACTCAAACTGTGAGTGCGATTCATGCTTGGAATCATTCGGATTTTTTGTGCCGAAACTATGTCCTTAATGGATTGGTGGATTCGCTTTACAATGTGTATTGCAAAGCCGCGACGGCCAAGGAATTATGGGAATCTTTGGAACGCAAGTATAAAACTGAAGATGCGGGCACAAAGAAATTTGTGGTGGCTAAATTCTTGGATTTTTGTATGGTGGACTCAAAAACTGTCATGAGTCAAGTCCAAGAGTTACAAGTTATTCTTCATGATATACACGCGGAAGGAATGATGCTTAGCGAGACATTCCAAGTTGCGGCTATTATTGAAAAATTGCCACCAAGTTGGATTGATTTCAAGAACTATTTGAAGCATAAGCGAAAGGAAATGACAATTGAAGACTTGGTTGTGCGTCTTCGTATTGAAGAAGACAACAAAGTCGCTCAAAAGAAAACTGTTGGTCATGAAGTCGCTAAAGCTAATGTTGTTGAACATGGTCAATCATCAAAGGGTAACAAAAGTAACAAAGGCAACAAACGGGGTGGTTTTAAGAAAGGCAATGGGAAGAGCTCCTACCTTGGACCTAAAGGTGGGGTTGGCAAAAAGAAGTTCAATGGAACTTGCTATAACTGTGACAAACCGGGGCATAAAGCTAGTGAATGCAAGCTTCCCAAGAAAGAAAATGCTCAACAAGCAAACATGATTGATAGGCTTGTTGCTATGATTTCCGATTTGTCAATGATGGTGACTGAAGCAAACTTGGTTGGTAATGATGCCAAGGATTGGTGGGTTGATACTAGGGCAACCCGGCATGTGTGTTTTGACAAGAGCTTTTTCAACACGTTTAAGGAAGTCAATGGTGAAAAGCTCTTCATGGGAAATTCTGCAACTGCAGAAATCAAAGGGGAAGGAAACGTGATCTTGAAGATGACTTCGGGAAAGGAACTCACTTTGTCAAATGTGTTGTATGTTCCTGAGATTCGTAAGAATCTCGTGTCTGGTTGGCAGTTGAACAAGTTTGGTTTTAAAATGGTGTTTGAGTCTGATAAGGTCGTGTTGACCAAAGGTGGTATGTATGTTGGTAAGGGCTATGCCCTTAATGGTATGTTCAAGTTGAATGTAACCGTGATGAATGAAATGAATAACGCTAGTTCTGCTTACTTGCTTGAGTCGTCTAATGTGTGGCATGGTAGACTAGGTCATGTGAATTTTAATTCTATTCGTCACTTGATTAAATTAAATAGCATACCAAAAATTGATATCGACTCAAACTATAAATGTGAAACTTGTGTTGAAGCAAAACAAACACGTACTTCATTCAAAAAGATTGAACGAATCACGGGTCCCCTTGATTTGATCCATACAGATTTGTGTGATTTGAAAGCCATTCCTACTAGAGGTGGGAACAAGTATTTCATAACATTTATTGATGATAGCACACGATTTTGCTATGTGTACTTACTTAAGAGTAAGGATGAGGCTATTGACAAATTTGTTGTGTTCAAAGCCGAAGTTGAAAATCAACTTAACCGAAAGATAAAAAAGGTGAGAAGTGATAGAGGTGGTGAGTATGTTTCACCTTTTGCTGATGTGTGTGCAAAAAGTGGAATCATACATGAACTCACACCTCCTTATTCTCCACAATCAAATGGCATGGCAGAACGGAAAAACCGAACATTGAAAGAAATGATGAATGCCATGTTGATAAGCTCTGGGATGAGCGAGGACATGTGGGGGGAAGCGCTGTTATCAGCAAACTTCATTCTAAATCTAGTTCCCCGTAAGAAGAAGGACGTAACACCGTATGAATCATGGACGGGAGTCAAACCATCATATAACCACTTGCGAGTGTGGGGGTGCCTAGCTAAGGTGGTAGTGACACCACCAAAGCGTCTTGTGATAGGACCCAAAACTGTAGATTGTGTGTTCATTGGATACACTCGTCTGGGTGGTCCACTTCGATTTCTAGTGCATGACTCGAAGAATCCTGGAGTGTCAAAGGACACTATATTAGAGTCTAAGGATGCTTCTTGGTTCGAACACATATTTCCATGCTTGGAAAGGCCTAAACTGGGTTCACCAAACCCATTTGATGAGAATGTTCTATATGATGAACCAGGCCCATCAAACCCAATTGGGGAAAGGTCTTCAAGAGAAGAGGTTGCAAATGATGAACCTCAAACTGATGTAGGAGAAATCCGAAGGAGTAAAAGACAAAGGACTGAAAAATCCTTTGGTCCAGATTTCCTCACCTATGTGGTCGAGGAGGAACCGCAAACTTACCAACAAGCGGTAAAATCCTCAGATGGACCTCAGTGGAAGGAGGCCATAAAATGTGAAATAGATTCTATTTTACAAAACCACACATGGGAATTAGTGGATCTTCCTGCGGGATGCAAACCACTAGGATATCGATGGATCTTCAAGAAAAAGATGAAGCCAGATGGCACCATTGATAAATACAAGGCAAGATTGGTGATCAAAGGATATAAACAGCGAGAAGGCTTGGATTATTTTGACACATATTCGCCTGTTACGCGAATAACATCCATCAGGATGGTTCTTGCCATTGCAGCCATTAGAAATTTGGAAGTTCACCAAATGGATGTGAAAACGGCTTTCTTAAATGGAAATCTAGAGGAAGAGATTTACATGGAACAACCTGAGGGCTTCATAGCCAAGGGACAAGAAAAGAAAGTATGCAAGCTTGTAAAATCTTTATATGGTTTGAAACAAGCTCCAAAACAATGGCATCAAAAGTTTGATCATGTCATGCTTGATTCTGGGTTTAAAATAAACGAATGTGACAAGTGTGTGTATGTGAAAGATACACCAGATGGATATGTCATCTTATGTCTGTATGTGGATGACATGCTCATTGCTGGTAGCAATGAGAAAATGATAAAATCTACAAAGGACGTCCTAAGAGCAAGATTTGACATGAAAGATATGGGATTAGCGGATGTGATTTTGGGAGTACAAATCACGCGAACCCAGAATGGACTTGTGATAAGTCAGTCTCACTATGTGGACAAAATTCTTGAGAAATTCAATGCAAATGACTCTAATGTGGCTAGAACTCCTATTGACACGAGTCAACATCTAACTAAAAATCGAGATGAGCCTGTTAACCAATTAGAGTACTCAAGAATTATTGGCAGCCTGATGTATCTAATGAGTTGTACCAGACCAGACTTAGCATATGCTGTAAGCAGACTAAGTAGGTACACGAGCAACCCAAATTCAACTCATTGGGGTTGCATGACACGGGTACTTCGGTACTTGAGATACACACGGGATTACGGGCTGCATTATAGTAGATATCCAGCAGTTATTGAAGGTTACTGTGATGCAAATTGGATATCTGACACGAGTGATTCCAGAGCAACAAGTGGGTATGTATTCACACTTGGTGGTGCAGCGATATCGTGGAAATCATCTAAGCAAACTGTTATTGCTAGATCCACGATGGAATCAGAATTCATTGCTTTAGATAAAGCAAGTGAAGAGGCAGAATGGCTACGTCAATTTGTTGAGGATATACCAAGGTGGCCGAAGCCGGCATCGGCCATATGTATACATTGTGATAGCCAATCGGCAATTGGCAGAGCTCATAGCACAATGTATAACGGTAAGAACAGGCATATAAGACGTAGACATAAGACGGTACGACAACTAATCTCTACAGGAGTTATCGCTGTTGACTATGTGAAGTCAAAGGATAACGTTGCGGATCCGCTAACAAAAGGCTTAAGCAGAGAGTTAGTTCAGAAGTCGTCAATGGGAATGGGACTAAAGCCCATGAAAGGCTAAGTTTATGCGAAGGAAACATAACTCAGCTGACTGGAGATCCCAAGATCTGAGTTCAATAGGACAACCTAATTGTATGAACTGGCGAAGGTCACTGTGGGGGGAAGTTGGCCCACGTTTGAAAAAGGGAGCTTACTTTAAACTAGCTTCCTAGTCCATTCCTAAAAGTGACAAAGGTTGAGGTTAAGCTTATGGCTTTTAATGATTTGACTGAGGTAACCAGTCCCAGTAAATCACCTATGTGAGAGAGAAGTGGGGTCGCTTCAAAGGGTATTGTTGGGGCACAATACTTAATAGCTCTCGCAGAACCAGGCACGTGTCCATGACCACAACGGACACAACAATGAGGACTTGACGTTGTCAAGGAGAGTTTTGTGTGAAGCGTATTGTCGTCTACACAAACGGCAGACGAGTTCAAAGACATCGCGTTCTACTCAGAGCCAGTAGGCTAAGTGCGTTTCATAAGCGAAGGTTCAAAGGGTCACACCTACCTATCGTATGCAAAACTCAACTGTTGAAATTTAATCGGAATGAGATTGTTTCTGTGAATAACTCCCATTCATGTGGGGGATTGTTGGAAATTGTTTATGTGAATGTGAGTTGGCCTTGTCCCACATTGGTTGGGAGATGGAAATTGGAAGGCTTTATAAGGAGAAGCTTGAGAGGGAGGTTTAAATTGTTAAAGTTACATTATCCTCTAGCTCCTACCCGCGCGCAGGGGGGGTGCAAAAAATGGGTTCGGGCTGGAAAAATTCTTGAATCAACGCGACGCCCGCATCTGCGGACACGAATGCAGCTCGAAAAACCCGGGTCCGCGCGACACTGGTTTTTGATATTTGTTTTATTTTTTTGCAATAATGTAACTGAAGAACTCCTGGTCTTCAGCTTCCAATGATGGTTATTATTAGCGTTTAATAGCCTAATGATGGTGATTAACTCGTGTGATTAATTTGCTATTAATCACGAAGTTAAATGCTTATCAGTTTCAGTCTAGGCTGATCATTTTATAAGACAGACCACCATCATATGTGAAGACATTCGAAACATACATACTCACACAGTCACACTGCAGAAACATTTCTGATCGCATACACAGCAGCTCCTTCTTCCGGTTAACTTTCAGGCAAGTGGGATAGTCCGCAGTGCACCGCGCCGCACTGTTGAACCGGTGTACCCTGGGAACAGACGACGAATCTGTTTAAGGGAATTGTGTCAAACACAAGCCCGGTTCCTTTCGGTTAATCTGTTTATTTCTTTCTGTTTATTTCTGTGTGCAGAATCTGATCCGTCTCCATTTTACTGTAAGTATTCTAACAATACTTGTCATGGTCGTACCGGTTCCGGTTTTTAACAACAAACACTTCTCGTATCGGTCAATGTACCGATATTGTTGTAGTTCATGCACGGTTACGCTAAACTCTAAATCGAAAAACGTAACAAAAAAAAATGATGTGTTGATCGAGTTGTTGGTAATTACGCATGATCACCAATTGATGACCAATCGGTAATGAATATGGTAATAAAACAAAGGCGTTTGTACATAATCTTAATTTTTTTATTAATATCAATGATAAACCATCACTTATTTAATTTCACGCAGCATGAACAAAAGAAAAATGCATGCACAGATCGATTATATAATATTATAAAAATTATCTACTTAATATATGATCGATTTAACATAAATCAAAAGCATGCAGGCTTATATATATATAGGGTAAGGTTCCTATACAAAGGACATTTTTCGTACAAAGTGTGAGAAGTCTATATAGGCATTGTGTTTTACATTTTAGGCTTGATGTTTTATATTCTTTTGACATAGTACCATATAGAAAAACACAAAACTTAACAATTTAAAACACTAGTTAATGAATTCTAGACATGCAATCAAAAACACCATACGAAGAAAGTAATCAACGTGTTTTAACTTTCACGTCTAGAATACATTTGATTGTGTTTTAAATTGTTACGTTTGGTGTTTTTCTATATAATACATTGCAAAAGGAATCAAAAATATCATAACCGAAATTTAAAACACAATGGCTACATAGACTTCTCACACTTTGTACGAAAAATGTCCTTTGTACAGGAACCTAAACCCTCCTTATTTGGTAAACTCTGGAAACTCTGACTTCCCAATATTATTTTTTTTTGAAAAAAATAGGGCAAGTAATATACATGATTTTAAGCATTTTGGGCCAAAAAAATTAAAAAAGCGCCGAGTAGTTTTTTTTAAAAAAATAAAATAAAATTTTGACTAACACATGTTAAGCGCTAATAACAGGTGTTAACCATATGTTAACTATATGTAAACAGTAGACGTTTTTTATTTTTTTAAAAAAAACCGTTCGGCGCTTTTTCGATTTTTTTGGCTCAAAATGCTTAAAAAAATGTATATTACATACCCTATTTTTTACAAAAAAAAAAAATGTTGGGAAGTCAGAGTTTCCAGAGTTTACCAAATAAGGAGGGTTTCCTCCATATACTTTACCTATATATATATATATATATATATATATATATATATATATATATATATATAGATAGATAGAGGTTCGGGTACAAAAGCCTCTTTTTGTGAGAAGGGTAAGAAGGCTTATGGGAGTGACACGTGGTAGGATATTATTTTAATTATAAGGGTAATAAAGTAAATACATAATTATTCAAGTTTTATAAAAAATCAATCACTTAATCCGATTGAGAGATTTACGGGATTAGAATTTAGATTATGATGCTCAATTTTTTTTATTGGAGATTACATTTAAGCAGTTATTTTATTATATTTAAATAACTTTTTCGTTGCCTCCCACTGTTACGAGTATAAACAATACACAAAATAAACAAGGGTGGAATATATTATTACTATGTCTATACAATATGAGATTAGTTCCAATCTCTAATATTTTTTTTACTTTTTTTTTTCTCCATGGCCTAAATGAATATGATATTATTTTCTACTATACAATCCAATGTGTTTTATCATCATCGAATCAACTTTGTGTTCTATCACAATCTACTGTGTTTATCACCATCGTCTCAACAATCCAATGTGTTTTATTACTATCGGATCAACTTTGTGTTTTAACAATCCACTGTGTTTTATCACCATCGTATCAACAATCTAGGGTGTTTTATCACTTTACAAAGGTCACCCCATTGTTGTACATTATATTTTATTACCATCGAATCAACTTTGTGTTTTAACACCATTTGATAAACATAAAACACACAAAGAACATCAAACATGATGTCTCCACTCAAAACCATCTATCAGGTTAACTATGTGTTTTATCACTATCCTATAAACATAACTATGTGTTTTATCACAAAAAAAAATCTTGACCATCCCTATTATACACGTAATGAAAACACAACAAAACAAGGTTTTGAAAACAGAGCATACAAAACTCTTATCATTAATTTCAAATCTTCAAGAATCTATCATTAATTTCAAATATTAAAAGATTTTTGTTTTTATCTTTAAGAGATGTGAGAGAACCGTAAGAAAATGCATGAGAGAGAGAGAGGGAGGTATAAAGAAGAGAGAGAGAGAAAGTCTCCTTAAATTAAGGAGGTGTTTAATTGTTTTTTTTGGTATTTTGACAACTATACCCTCACATGATTCAATATATTAATTAAATTGTAACATAATTTACAACTTTGCCATCCATTTAATTTTAACCATTCATTAGCATGATCTAAAGGACATAATTACTTCTCACCCTTCTCACAAAACACACCCTTTGTATCCTAACCCTACCCTATATATATATATATATATTAATCATATTAACCATAATAACAATAAACCCCAACATAAAGTAACAATATTATTCATAATATCATATCTTAGATACATTCAAGAAGAACAAAACCAATCAACGATTCGGGTTGGAGGCAATGGACAGAAAGATAATAACAGCCACCAACAACACCGGGACAAGAACAATAACCGGAATCGAAGGCGGTGCCACCGGTCCCATACCTAGCGGCACAAACAACAGCAATCCAACCACCAACAGCATTGCGACGACTGACCCAACGCCCCAACCGTACTCGATGTTATCCATATCTTCTTCTCGAACTTGTTTAGGGACAGTTTGGTGTCTGCCCGTAGAGTAATTGCGTGTATTTCAATGCATTTGTTTATGTAAAAGTAAGTTTGTATATAAATATGTGTAGGGGTACGTAGTAAGGGGTATGTGCCTGTTTGGAGGGGACGCCATGGTTGCATGGTGGTTTACTGTGACGGTTAGTTATTAATTACGGTTATCCGTAATATTAAAACTTTGACGTGTAAAATTTTAAAATGCATTATATGATTTACATACAGATCCTAAATTGTTAGGCAGTTTTGACTTTCGAGACTGTTTTGTGACGGCTATTCAATCATTTGCGACGGTTCTGTGACAAAATGATTTTAATGACTGTAGAGATATATCATATATGTGATGGATTGATTTTGACATGTTTTTGCACAACCGTTTGAGCCTATTTTTTTTAATTATCCGTTAGTAATCTTGATATAAGTTTTTATAATCATCTATTAGTGTTCAAATTAGTGTTGCAAAACTCGGGTTAGGCTTGTACTCAGCGACCTACCCTGGAGTGAGTACTCGGAGACTAATCGATCAACTTGGCCTTGTTTTGTAACACTGGTTAAAATTTCAACAAACAAATGGGGGTGACAATGATATACAGTGGTCGATTGGTATGGTGTTTGTTCACCATAAAAGTAGTTTGAGTTTAAATTCTTGCAAGTTTTAAGTGTGGTTAGATGGTATTTAGGTGTAAAATTAAAAATTATTGTTGCTCACATGTCATCTTTCACATCCACTTGAACTTTAAACCTTATCCAATTGGCTGATCTTAACTTAGTTTCTGATAAAATCTGATTGATGGTGTGGCAGGCCACTAGGCACTAACACAAAATATTTGGGCTGCACAATTGGAGCCCACATCAATGCAAGGCCCAACTGGATAAGTTGTGTCATAGACTGAGGTAGATCCAGAGCACAAGATGGATGGCATTTTAATTTTTAAAGGCAACATATCTACCCTACCTGATAAAGGAGTAACTCAGGCGATACGTGACATTTTACTAGGGCCTCCACATAGGCAACATGTCAGTTTACACATGGCAAGCATACAATGCCTTAAAAAAAGCACGGACCCAACCCAATGCCCATATATCTAACCCACATACCCGCTAATAAAACATAAAATCTCTTCCTTTCCTCAGATACATCTATTCTATTTCAACCCTAATTCTCTCCACCAACCTTTGCCGTCATCATCATCCTCATCGCCACCCCTAATTCTCCCCACCTTTCCTTACATTGTTTCTTGATAAGTTCTTATTTCTTTTATTTTATTGAATAGTTTTTTTTTTTTTTTTTTTTTTGCAGGTTTGTATACAGACTAACCCGCCGCTCCTCTTTCAATCATTTGTTATTTTTTTTTAATCCAGTATTCAGAAACATACCCCCCCCCCCGTCCCAATTTAAATGCTCTAGTTCAAAAAACACACATTTTAAGAAATCTTTTGTTTGTATGTGGTAAAATGACAATAATATCCTCAAAAGTGGTGATTGTGTTTTGTCTTTTATGGACAAAATTGGAAATTACATTTCTATTTTTGGAAAGAGACATTTAATTTGGGACAAACAAAAAAGGAAAGTAGGACATTTAAATTGGGACGGAGGGAGTATATATTAATCCAGGGCTTGGATATTGGTGATGGCGATTCGTTGGTCGTTAGTTGCGGCGGACATGGCTGTGTGACCACCACCGTTTTTTAGTCCTATCGTCGATGTTTGGTAGATACATATTATGTAGTTTCTATATATAAGATTTTGGCAATCAATTTATGTTTTATGTTCACATACAAATTTGAATTACATGTTGATTTGAGGGTGATGACATGTGTCAACTTTTGAACACAAATGACCACCCGGTACCATTTCTACAGCCCCTTGGGATTCGACTATTGTCTTGCCTAAATTCAATCACATTCAAACTACTCATGATTGATAACTGACATTTGATGTCAAGAATAATGTCATCGATGTATTTCAACAGTCAAATTATGATTGTTTTGCAATAATTTATTCCTGAATTCCATTAATTATTTTAAAATTTATCATGTTTATAGGGCACTCCTCACCCATGACAATTATTCTTGGCTGATAAGTAGACAGGATCATATTCTAGAAAATATACAACCTACCTTGCTCATTGGCTTCGTGCAACTAAGTTCTAGATGACACTTTTCGTTTACCTCATGCCCAAACCAAAGTTAGATATCATGTGATATTTTCGCTGTATGTTTTGTTAAATTATAATTATTTACTTTGAATTTTAATATCTATTTGCATTCCGTTACAATAAATATGTTATTATACATTTCATTATTTGTTTTTAAATCACGTCAAATCAAACATTTGTTGATTCATATATCCATATTGGGTAACATTAAACTTTTTTATGAAATTTTGTATGCAACCAAAATCCATACGAATTGTATTACGTAACTTTCAATAAATAAAGCTCGTATACTACAATCTTTATAGAATTTAGTCATTTGATTCGGGGATGTACCGAGTGTACACCCGGGTCTCTAACCTAGTAACTTAATCCGAACTTTTGTGTTTGGGTAACTAATTCGGTTTTCATGATGGTCGTGTACATAAATAACAATGTTACCATATATAGAAGATTTCGGTTTCAAACAGAACAAAACCAAAAACCGAAATTCTCGAAACTATTAAAACCGAAGACTGGCCCATAACCCATTTTGGTTCTTTAGGCCCGACCGAATTTTGCTCACCTCTAGACTGGTAACTATAATTCTGGGTTTGTCTCAACATTTTAAAAACTATAGCCACATTTATCATTGTTGATCCAGTTACAACTATGTTTGATTATATTCACTAAATAACATTAATAGTTTTGTCAAAGTTTGTTTGAAATGACCATGCTGTCATCAACTACAACCAAAAAAAAAAAAACACAAAGCTACAGGGAAGTTTTTAGTTTCTCAAATTTCATCCTTCTCTCTTGTGACGGATTATAAAGACAATAATTTATAAAATATACGCTTCACTAAGGGGCTTTTTCGTAAGCACGTTTGTTTCAGCGTTTAGCGCGTTTGTTTCAGCTTCTGAATGGAAAGGTTAAAGCTGAACCATTAAAACTTGGGATGTTGCTGAACCATTAAGCACTGAACTAGACTAAACATTAATGAGACTATCCTACCAATGTGGGACAAGAAAACTAACTATTAAGAGGTCCAACTTAATGATTCAGCACTTAACCATTCAGACCTCTTAACATTCAGAACTCTTAACTATTCATAACTCTTAATGATTTAGCACTTAGAGCATTCACAACTCATCCCTCATTCCCTCCCCCATTCTTAAAAGTTAAGAAAATCTCACAAAAACTCACTCCATCCCAACCCCTCTCCCCATACTCCATTTCTAAAATTTACAAACTCACTTCCATACTTCCCCCATCTCATTTAATAATATTAAAATAATACAAATGGAAAGTGAAGTGGTTTGATGTCGGTTGTAAAGAAAAAAATAATAATAAAAAAAGCTTATAGGGGATATGAATGAGGAATGAGATGTGAGAGAATTTAAAAAAGTGAGAAGCAAATTTAGAAAACTATGATTTTTTCTTAACTTATATGGTTGGGGATGAGGGACGGGCTGTGAATGCTCTTAATCAACCAAACAGTCCCTAAAACACATAGTGATTGCGTGGAGAGGGGAGGCCAAGCCGCTCTACGCCCACCACACCGCCCCGTCCCCTCCTCCATCATGCGTTGTCCCTTCCCCAAGTGGAGATCTCCACGGGCGTTTAGGCTTTGAGTTTGGTGTTTAAAGTATATTTGTTACATAAATGATAACCCCCCCCCCCCCCCCCCCCCAAAAAAAAAAAAAAAAAAAAAAACACTTGCAACAACATCATCACTATACCTGTCACGCCCTATATTAAAACATAGCATATAAATATTTAATAATAACTACATTTTATTTCATCAACCATCCAAACGCGATAATAAAATAGTATAACTTGTTGTAACATGTTCGCTCATTGTCACGCCCTATATTATCATCCCCACGTTCCCTTTCACAAAGGATAGATGCCTTATGATCAAATCTAGTCATGTCTCGGCTTAACATCAGGATGTTGATGATTGTAAACTGTAATAATCATCGCGTCGGTTTCGCCAACATTCCTCACCGAGTGAGATAATCCTTCCGGAATCAGAAAAACATCACCCTTCCGAACCACCTTTTTGAATTGATGAATTTCGGGGGCAGATGTGTTCATGCTCACAAGTATTCTCCCCCTAAGTACAACTAATACCTCCGTGCCATGAAGATGAATATGCGGTGTGACAAAGTCGCCGCTAGCAAAATCAAACAACATTATTGAGACACCAAGTGTGTTTAGTCCAGGTAATTGGCGATCAAAAACCTTAGTAGATAGACGCACCCTCTTATTTATAGTAGTTGGTGGTATATGAAGTCTACTAAATGAAAAATCATTTACGTTTATGAACTTGGGATCTTTGCAACTATAAATGCCATCATCATTTGCTGCACTTATATACACGTACGTTTAGACAATCATAATAAAAATAAATAAATACAAACATGTACATATTTTAAGTTTATAATACGTACCAGGGAGGGAAAAATTCGCTACACATAAGAGCTCCTTAGCCTGAACAATTGCAAGAAATATAGTTGTCATAACTATCACTAAGGAAAGAAGATGAGAAGCCATGAGAAAACATAATTGAGTTGTATCAAACACGTGAGCCATTTTTTATAGCAAACTTACGTCTACTATACGTATTTTTAAAAGATGTAAACTCTCTTATATATTTGTAGTTAAATGGTTGGTAAAGTGTTTTATTTATGGAAATTATATCCGGGTTTGTATACAATTTGAATTTTATAAAAAGACTTTAAACATGTTCTATTTACAGTAAAGTTAAATGCTAATCGTCAATTTGTTTTCACCTTTTTAAAAATAATATTAAGAACAATTTATTAATGTCACATTATTTTATATATAGGCTGTACTTCATTTGTTGAATTTTGCCAAATTGAGATATCCAAGTTGATCGAATTACCGATTATTTATATATCGAACCAAAGCGTCGCACGGAGTCAAGAAATTCAAAAAATGATACATCATAAAACCACAATAATCTTTTTACAAGTAGTTTATTTCATCAAACAAAAGTCCAACGTGTCAACGTGTTTGTTAAGGTGTGGTCTATTATAAGTTGTGATTACTCAACTCTCATTATGAACAAATTAAAGTTTTTACTTTTCAGGAATAGATTAGTTTGCCGTTAAAACCCCGCTTACGGCTGTGCGCATATAATGTATATATGTGTGGCCTTCGGGGGGCAAAAGTAAAGTTGCACTAATTTTAATGTTATTTTACAAATTCCGTGAAAATAACGTTAAAAACGACGGACGATTAATCATGCATTATGTGGTGGCGTTGATAGCCAAAAGACAAGGGGCACATGCATCAATCGGGCTTGTCCCGATTGCTAAGTGTTGTGTGCCTTATGTCCAAGGCTTGATACAAAACCACTATCGAGCCGCGGGTCTCACGGGAAGCAGCCTCTCTACTGCCACGGGGTAGAGGTAAGGCTGTCTACATCTTACCCTTCTCAGACCCTACTTTAGCTTTGCTATTGGTGGGATTAACTGAGTATGATGATGATGATGATTAGTTTGCCGTTAAATATATATATATATGTATTTCAAATGACTACGTTTATTAACTTTAATAACTAATTTGATTTTTTAATATTGTATAAACAAATATATATAATTAAAGAAAACTGTTCGATAGATTTGTATAATTATACTATAATAAAAGACCTTTGGATTTGAACAGTATTTGATCCCATTTTCGTAATTAATAGACTTTTCAAGGTTGTTTTGGTGAAGTTCTTCACACCTGGCATCTCCTCTTGTAACACGCGTCCTCACCGCCTCATGTTTTCTTCAACAGCTCATACATCCATTCCAACCTGGTTCTTCTCCACCCCTCTCTCTCTCTTACAGCTCTAACTCTCTCTCAAACCCCTCTGCTTAAAGGCGACGAAACCCCTTGCTCCGCCGCCATCACCTCCGACCTAACAGGTATGTATGTTGCCTTTCTATCAGATTTCTATTATGGGGTTAGGGTTTTAAAGGATTCTTTTTGGGTTTGTTGAATATAAGAATAATCTTGCTCTAAGTTGAATAAAAATAAGTTGGGGCATTATAGATGCGTTTGTTTGACCCGGTTGTTGCTGATTCTTTTTTTAGGCTGATCAAGATTGTAAATCTGAAGGCTTTGTGCTCCTACTCTGATCCACCGGCAACCAAACACCTCTCTGCCGGCCGCCGCCCAGTATCATTGTACGCCGCCTCACTATGATTTGTTGTTGTCGGCATGCAGACCTCATTTCCTGTGCGAATCGAGCCTGTTGTTTGACATGCTGGCTGGTGGCGTCCATGATGGTTGAGGTGGTTCAGACGGCTAATGATGTGTGGTTTACTGTTTACCGAGTGGTTACCTTAGCCTCTACTCCGTTTTATCTCGGCAAGGAAAGGAAACACAGAAGGAGAAGCGGATCTTGAGAAATCGAGGTAATAATAATAATAATAATAATAATAATAATAATAATAATAATAATAATAATAAAACCAACTACTGTTCAAAGTAGTTGGTTTTTACTGATCTGGGCTATAATTTGCAGTTTGGGAATTGACTTCTAAAGAAACAAATAAAGAACCAGTTTATAAGTTTTGAGTGGACTAATAATATACAGTTTTGGGAATCAACTTATGACAAGTAGAAATTAAGAACTGGTTTGTGATCCATTAAGGACTGATTTTGACTAAGTGTTTTGTAATGGTTTTTTATTGTCTACAGATTGTGTGCTATAAAGATTTAGAGCTGGTATCTTATAGTCGAGGACGACATGAGGAGTAGATGGTTTAGGAGGCTGGCATATGCATTAAAATAGATTTTGTGAGTATACATTTTTGCTGAATTTGTTGATCTGGGCCATTTGTAATATAGACGACCTAAATTGGCCCGTTCAACATACGAGTAATCCCAGTGGATTAAATGGGTTCTTTATTTGACTTTGTGCAGCGAATTCTTAATGTTCAGTACTCAATTCCAGCCTACGTTCATATATCTCCTGATTCAAGTACTCACCTTTTTCCTTCAAGATTCTTTCTTTCTTCCAACATTCTTTACAGTTTAAATCTTTTTAATCATGGTTTGTTTTTGAATGATTTTATTGTCAGGAAGAGAGTAGAAAGTGATGATACTGTCCCTGATGCTCCTGCTAAAGCTTAAAAGTTTGCTCAAAGGTGTTGTTACTTTGTTTCTTTTCAGCCTATGCATTGTGTTCTTCTTTCTTGGTTAATTTATGTGGGATTAATAATCTGTTAATATCATAATTGGAAACATAGGGGCACATTGTTTGGTTGTATTTAAGTTTTCATTAATATCGAAATTGTGTCGGGTAATAGGTATAATGATATACTAGAGGACTTCAAAAAGGATCCCAAAAGCCATGGTGGACCGCCTGATTGTATAGTAAGCAAGATCTTTCTTTTCTCTGTATGCAAGATTGTTATGATGTTAATGAGTACACTTGATGTTTTATTTGGTGTGTGTGATTGTTGCAGCTTCTTTGTCATATTCGTGAGCCTGTCCATAGGTTGGTTTCAGGGACATATTCAAGAAGGTTAAGACACTTCACTTTTGATTCTCTTAATTTTGTTATTTTTTTTCCTTTTTTGTGAGTAATAGCTTAACTAGCTTAGGTTTCACTTTACATTTAGTTTTGGCCTGGCATATTATTCTTGTATATAATTAATAGTTTACTTAAAACCACTCAATTTTATAACATAATGCGTTTTGAATATCTTGGATCCCCGCCCTTCATTTTAAAATGATCAAGCTAGAAATCCGATTGGGGATTACGGGTTTACAACCAGGATACATCGGCGATTGGTTTGGGTAAGTCTTTAGAACCTTTTTGTATCCAGTTAGCTTACTGAAATATAAAGATTTGAGTGGTGAGTCCTGGTCTATGATGGTTATAATAGGAAAGAAGATGGATAGAAAGGAGCTTGGGAATGTTACATGATGAGTATTCATGTTGGGGACTATTTAAATTCAGGTCACCAACAGTCAAAGCTCGAGTAGTGGATTGTTGACCTCCTCAATAGACCAGTTAGGTTAGTCGTAGCGCACGAGAAAAAAGGTATAAACATTTAACCAATGGCTTACTTCTTAATAAATAATTGAAATTGTTAAAACATAAACTAAGTAAAAATATAAAATTACATGTAAGAGCCATATTGTTAATCAACAGAAGGCTTTAAACTATGTTTAGTCCTACATCTTGTAAAACCTACAAGCTTTGAGCCAACTGGAAGTTACAACAACCCTAATAGTTAAATTTCAATTTTTATGTGCTTTTTATGTTTTGGTAGGATCAATGTTGCCATATTTCCTTACTTCATATAATAATACATACACATGTGTTTCAGGTTGTAGTGGTTTTTTATATTTAAAAAAATAGAATAAAACAAACTAACAACATATTAAAACATAAAAGGACACATGTGTTGTTTGATTATGTATATCATCTTTGTTGCATCACGAAAACAATGATCTAGACAATTTTTCATATAACAGAAGGATAGGTAGATGAATCTTATTTGACCCATTAAGATCTATAGAATAAATAACCCATTTCATGGCCTCTTTTACTATATGACCCGTTTTAAACGCTTCATCTTTTAGGTAACTTTGATAATTTAATGCATCGTCATCATAATGAAGCATAGTTCGTCCGCGATAATAGTGTCAAATGAATCACGCATATAAAGCTTATTTTAAGATAAATAATCAAACATTATTGAATCAATTGCTTAAGCAGATGAATTGGTACAACGTCTTTTCCGATTAGTATGTTACTTCGGCCTCTTACCTCACTCTTTGGATGGAAGTCAACTTCATGGACATTATGAAGGTCACCTGTCGTATAATAATGAAAGTGTCTGACCACAAAAGGTGAGTAAAGAACAATTGTAGAACAACATTTAATACTTCACATCACAAATGTTTCTCATTAGGTTCACTATGAAAGCCCATTGCAGCAAGGTAATACACATTCTTTTGGTCGTTCAGACTCATGACTTAGAGTAATAAGATGTTCATCATGATGAATATAATTGTTTACTGCTGCTGACCGCTATAAGAATTTTATCATTGGCGAATTTATAATACTACATGTTAAGTCACTTTTTCGCTAAATGTGCAGGTATCTCAGAGGCTTAAAGATTGGGATTGTACACAATAATACTATGTTGGAAATATGTGTGTGAATGTGAGTTTAGTTTGTCCCACATTGGTTGGGAGATGAAATTGTGATGGGTTTATAAGGAGAAACCAAATGGAAGGAAGTAAATTCTTTGTGTTACTTTATACTCTGGCACCTACCCGCGCGCGCACGGGGGGTGCAAAAATGGGTTCTGTTCGGGAAAAATTCTTGAACCAACGCGACGCCCGCATCTGCGGACACGAATGCAGCTCGAAAAACCCGGGTCCGCGCGACTTAAGTGTAATAAACGAGATTAATGATAATTAATCTCGAATTTGATTACATCATAATTGCTAGCATAAGTTTCATTCTCAATCTTGGTTATAACAAGCTGCAAACCTATCATGGAAAAACTCAAAAGAAAACTTTCTAATCATGTCGCATACACGCACATACAGAACTATAGGAGCAACCAATTTCGATTTCTTTTTAGGCAAGTGGGATAGTCCGGCAGTGCACCATCGACACTGCTTCGAACCGGTGTACCCTGGGAACAGACGAAGAATCTGTTTAAGGGAATTGTGTCAAACACAAGCCCGGTTCATGTCTATGATTTCGTTTTCTGACCAAGTGCAGGGAAACACGCGAGCCTCATGTACAAGAGGCGTTGAGGCGATCATCAATGTAAGTTTTCTAACAAACTTAAACAGAATAGTAAACAAACTTTCGTGTTCTTCCTAAGGAATTTGGGTTTGCGAAAGTTTGTAAGTGTTTTATTTTGGTACATCGAATCGGATTAAATTTGTGATTGGAGTGAAATCTTTAATCCGAATATTTATGGTTTTCCAGGTTCATGGGTTTTGTGTCGTGTTTAGATAAACTGGATTATTAACATATATTTAGACGTTTTTTGAAATACTAAATTTCTAATGAGAGTATTAGAAAAGTCATAATATTTGTAAACCCATGAAAAACATTTGATAACGTTTTCTTTCTAGTAAGAGTATAAGAAAGATAATTTCAAATTATTTGAAATGTTTATATTTCCTAATAAGAGTATTGGAAAATAAAAGGTTTCGAAATATGAGGTTTTGAAACATGTACTTCTAACAAGCGTGTTAGAATCGACGACGTTGAAAGAATAACGTGTCATTTCTAATAAGCGTATTAGAAATTAATATTTACAAAATCGTAAGTTTAATGTGTAAACTTATATATTGATTTTTCTAACGGGCGTGTTAGAAATTGATGATTTTGTAAAAACAAAATGAGGTGTTTATATTTTTAACAAGTGTGTTTGAAAAGATTATTGTACAAAATACACAAACGTGTTAGAAATGATTATTTTGGAAAATAATCAACATTAAACCGGCTTGGTTAAAATTTGACGGTTTCAAACGAGTGAGTTTGAAACGGGTATATTTTGGAAAATCCAAAGTCAATACCATTTATGTAGATGGTTTAATCTTCTAACGAGCGTGTTAGAAATGGTTTATTTTATATAAACCAATGAGTTCTAAAATGATTGTCATAATCATGTATTTCTAACAAACATGTTAGAAACGGTTGAGAATATAAACCAATGATGTTTAAAACGATTTTGGGTAATCGTTTATTTCTAACGGGTGTGTTAGAAAAGGTTTATTTAACCAAAACTCTATATGATGAAACGTGTAATCGTTTGTATTCTAACAAGTGTGTTAGAAATGGTTTTGAATAATAAAACTATATTAGAGTTCATGGTTTTGATTTATAATCAAAACATAAATATGTATACTTTATGGAAAATACTTGTAAAAGTAGAAATGTTTGTATGAATAAAACATGTCTTTTGCAAATTATATATGGTTTGATACTTGTATGAAAAGTATGATGACTTTAACCATATAATAGTCTAGAGAGACTATTTAGTGTAAAACAACTTGATGTTGTTGTGGACATATTTACTTGTTCGACTACTTGAAAGTAGTTAAGTCCAAAAAACTTTGTTGCTTTGAACAGTGTATCGAGGAAGTACCTCGAAACACGCCATGAGACGATATAATTGTTATCATTTCGTCGAACGATAAAGTGTTGAAGAGAATAACACTTTGAGATTTGATATGAATCCGGTTAAAGATATATATATAATATGTTATATATATTTTGGATTATATTGAAATTATAATTTGGTAAATTATAATTATTAATTGGTAAAACTCTTCATATGGTGAATTGAAGAAAAACTCTCTAGTAGAGTTAATTTATTTATGACACTTGATTATAGTTTTAAGACTAAATTAAGTGTATGATTGAAACTCTTGAGTAGAGTTCTTAATGCCAATTGATGAGATTTTATTTCATATGGTGAAACTCTTGAGTAGAGTTCTTAATGCCATTTGATGAGGTTTTATTAGAGTCTTAATTAGAGTCTTAAGTCTCTAATTAAGTGACTAAGAAGGAAAAAACTCTTCATCCATCCCCATTGAGATAATCATGGTCAACGTGGCAAGTGTATTGAAGTTAAATACACGAAAACGAGATATGTCATCAAATGTTGAAAGCATTTACGTAGAAATGCACAAATGTAGTTTTGATGACTATAACATATGATAGAAATGTATGTTATTATTCATAAGTCTTTGAGAAATATTGTGAGATTTATTATAAAAGACATAGAATATTGATGGACAAGTAGAGTCTCTACAAACCATCAATGTTGGTTGAACTATATGCAGGATTCGTGATATATTTTGGGAGAGTCGCCCAATAAATAAGTTCAACAAATATATACATATCACTTAGGGACATGTAAATGTCATGTCGTCGGGTGTCAATCTAATTGACTTGTTGATGATGAATATGTTCATCAAAGTGATTTATGTTAAGACTTATGTATAAGTCCTAAAGAGTTAATGGTGAAGCCTTGGAGATTAAAGGCAAACGAGTCTTTGTCCTAATGGATGGAATTAATTATGGTTTTGAAGCATTCTTTAAACCAAGGTTTTGGAATGGTAAACAAAATCTCATTTTGTGTCTAAACTAAGACGTGAATGTTAGGAAGAGATAGTGAGTTATCTCTTAAGGCTGTGAAGAATCAGAATGAGGCATCTTCTGTTCACATGCTAAGTATTCATAGTCTAAAGCATGCTAGACTAATACTTGTTAATTTAGATGCTCCACGGAGAATAAATTAACTTTGAACATTCAAACATATGTGACGACATAAGAATGGATTTTGTAAAAGCAAATATATAATTCATTAAAAAGGATGACTCGAAAGGACCGAATAAATAGTTCATTGGTTATGATACTATTTAGCTAAATATGAGAACTCATATAGCACAGAAAACGGTTCGTGTGAGTAATATGGGTTGAGTAATATAATGGATGACCCCAATAACACAAAGATATAGATAGTCACTATCTTATCACGGGTGTCTTATGTCATCATGAGTGATATTACTCAAACTTAATCAAAGTGCAAGCAATGTGGGGGGAAGAGCCATTTAAGAAACAATCCGTAGGGATGTAAAAATGGTACTTGAGAAGTTTTCAAGCTACATATGAAAGGAAAAACTTTCATCACCCCATTTGGGAAGCACAAATCACACGAACCTAGAACAGACTTGTTATAAGTCAGTCCTATTATGTGGACAAAAATTCTTGAGAAGTTCAATGGAAATGACTCTAATGAGGCTAGAACTTTCATTTACACGAGTCAATGTCTAGCTAAAAAAAGAGGTGAGCCTGTTAACCAATTAGAGTACTCAAGAATTATTGGCAGCCTGATGTATGTGATAAGTTGTATCAGACCAGACTTAGCAAGCAAGCTAAGTAGATACACGAGCAACCTAAGTTCAATTCATTGGAATTACATGACACAGGTGCTTTGGTAATTAGGATACATACGAGACTACGGGCTGCAATATAAAAGATATCCAACAGTTATTGAAGGTTACTGTGATGCGAATTGGATAACTTACACGAATGATTCCAAGGCAACGAGTGGGTATTTGTTCACACTTGGAGGTGTTGCGATAACATGGAAATCATCTAAGCAAATTTTTATTGCTAGATCCATGATGGAATCAAAATTCATCGCTTTAGAGGATGAATTGGCAAAATGGCTACGTCAATTTGTTAAGGATATACCTAGGTGGCCGAAGCCGGCATTGGCCCAATGCATACGCTGTGATAGTCAATCAGTAATTGGCAGAGCTCATATCACAATGTGTATCATTAAGAATAGGTATATAAGACGTAGGCATGATCGGTACGACAACTAATCTCTATAAGAATTATCACTATTGACTATGTGAAGTCAAAGGATAACATCGCGGATCCGCTAACAAAAGGCTTAAGCAGAGAGTTAGTTCAGAAGTCGTCAATAGGAATGGGGCTAAAGCCCATGAAAGGCTAGGTTTATGCGAAGGAAACCTAACTCAGTTGACTGGAGATCCCAAGATCTGAGTTCAATAGGACAACCTAATTGTATGAACTGGCGAAGGTCACTGTGGGGGAGAGTTGGTGGAAACCCCACGGTTTGAAAAAAGGGAGCTTACTATAAATTAAATAAGCTTCCTAGTCCATTCCTAAAAAGTGACAAGGTGGAGGTTAAGCCTATGGCTTTTAATGATTTGACTGAGGTAACCAGTCCCAGTAGATCACCTATGTGAGAGAGAAGTGGGGTCGCTTCGAAGGGTATTGTTGGGGCACAATACTTAAGAGCTCTCGCAGAACCAGGCACGTGTCCATGACCATAACGGACACAACTATGAGGACTTGACGTTGTCAGGGAGAGTCTTGTGTGAAGCGTATTGTCGTCCACACAAACGGCAGACGAGTTCAAAGACATCGCGTTCTACTCAGAGCCAGTGGGCTAAGTGCGTTTCATAAGCGAAGGTTCAAAGGGTCACACCTACCTATCGTATGCAAAACTCAACTGTTGAAATTTAATCGGAATGAGGTTGTTTTCTGTGAGCAACTCCCATTCATGTGGGGGATTGTTGGAAATATGTGTGTGAATGTGAGTTTAGTTTGTCCCACATTGGTTGGGAGATGAAATTGTGATGGGTTTATAAGGAGAAACCAAATGGAAGGAAGTAAATTCTTTGTGTTACTTTATACTCTGGCACCTACACGCGCGCGCAGGGGGGGGTGCAAAAATGGGTTCTGTTCGGGAAAAATTCTTGAACCAACGCGACGCCCGCATCTGCGGACACGAATGCAGCTCGAAAAACCCGGGTCCGCGCGACACGGTTTTTATAGTTTTTAATGGTTGTAACTAGAAGAAGCATCCAAAGACTGTTTTGAGTCTGTTGGTTTTCAGTAGCAATTAAGTGTAATAAACGAGATTAATTATCATTAATCTCGAATTTGATTACATCATAATTGCTAGCATAAGTTTCATTCTCAATCTTGGTTATAACAAGCTGCATTGGCATTGTGTTGTGATAGAGACATACACATAAAACGCAGGAACCTATCATGGAAAAACTCAAAAGAAAACTTTCTGATCATGTCGCATACACGCACATACAGAACTATAGGAGCAACCAATTTCGATTTCTTTTCAGGCAAGTGGGATAGTCCGGCAGTGCACCATCGACACTGCTTCGAACCGGTGTACCCTGGGAACAGACGAAGAATCTGTTTAAGGGAATTGTGTCAAACACAAGCCCGGTTCATGTCTATGATTTCGTTTTCTGACCAAGTGCAGGGAAACACGCGAGCCTCATGTACAAGAGGCGTTGAGGCGATCATCAATGTAAGTTTTCTAACATACTAAACAGTCAAAAAAATATATACAAGTTATGCAAGATGAACCCTGAGGCTGTAAATCACTTTAAAACGGTATTGGGTCTTTTTCATTTTGAAGTGTTTTAATTTAATTCATGATTAAGAATTGATTTTTTATTTTTTTCCCCTTAAAAAAACGATTATCATGAAAATTTATGTTTTTTTTTTAATTTTTATTTGTGATGTTTATGAGATTTGTATTGTTGAGTTAACCTTTTTTTGTTGATTTGTTGAATTGTTGTTCCATTTCTTTAATGTGATGAGTCACCTATTTCAACTTATAAAATTAAAATATTGATTTATGTTATCTCCATTGTTGAAGGTTCAATCACCAGATACATGTGGACATCACATGAAGGTTCAGAGGTACTTCTTTCACTTGACCCATTTACTGGATGAATAGGTTGATTCGAGTTTCGTTTCGTTTCGTTTGTAAAGGGTTAAAAGTTGTGCAGATTTCATAAAACGTTCAGGCCAACCCAACCCACCTATTTACGCATGTTACTTGACTGGCCCATTTGGCCATCTTTACGACATTGGCTTGACGTGTACAATTTTTTCTGGTTTTAACTGTTGGTATAAACAAAGCTTATTAAGCTAACAAACAACAATAACAAGAATATAATCGGCACAGCTTATGAGAGTTTATTGATTGCTTAAAGCTTTTCTGAATACAAATGACCATAGCTAGACTCTCTATTTATAATCTAAGCTTAACCACATCTCCTGGTAATCAGGCAGACTATTAAGGAAGACTCTAACAAACTCAAACGGTGCAATGCACTTATTCAAAATACAAATACGTTAACAGACTTATTCAAACTCATACTCCAAGCCATGCACGAAATCAGCAATGTTTCACTTAGGTCCCTCTAGTTTGAGTTAGTTTCAACACCCCCCCATAACTCAAACTCTTTTACTCCCAGCATGTTCCTGAATCTTTCAAACTTGTCACGATTGAGAGCTTTAGTCAAACCATCAGCTACTTGATCCTGAGTACCACAAAACTGCAGAACCACATGACCTTTTGCTACCATGTCTCGAATGAAGTGATACTTCAATGCAATGTGCTTAACTTTATTATGCTGAACTGGATTCTTTGATAGGCAGATGGTAGAACTGTTATCACAGAATATCACTGTTGGCTGCTCTTGCTTACATTCTAAGTCTTCCATGATTCTCCTTAACCATATTGCCTGGCATGCAGCATCAGTAGCAGATATATACTCTGCTTCTGTGCTAGACAAGGCAACTACATGTTGCTTCTTTGAACTCCAAGTGACAGCAGCACTACCAAATGAAAACACATGAGTGGAGATACTTTTTCTATCATCCAAACAGCTACCCCAGTCACTATCAGTATAACCAATCAATTCAATTCTTTCAGCCTTGTTTCCCACTTCATAACATAGACCAAACTTCTGTGTTCCTGCTATATACCTTAGTATTCTCTTTGCAGCCCCTAAGTGAGTCTTTGTAGGCTTCTGCATAAATCTGGAAATTAAGCCAACTGAGTATGCAATGTCTGGCCTTGTGTGAGTAAGGTAAATGAGACCACCCACCAAGCTTCTATAATATGTCCCTTCTGCATACTCATCACCATCAACTTCTTGTAGTTTCTCACTTGTATTCATGGGAGTGTATTCACTGTTGCACTTCAACATTCCAAACTTCTGAAGTAAGCTGACAGCATACCTTTCTTGATTAACAAAGATTCCTTGAGAAACTTGTTTCACTTCTAGACCAAGGAAGTAAGACAGTTTTCCCAAGTCAGACATTTCAAACATCTTCATCATACTTTTCTTGAACTCAACTGCAAGACTTTCATTTGAGCTAGTGTATATTATATCATCTACATAAAGACATACATAGATGATATCATCACTGCTCCTTTTTATAAACAAAGTAGGCTCATTTGGACTTTTAACATAACCATGATCTTCAAAGTGCTTGTCTATCTTGGAGTACCAAGATCTTGGTGCTTGCTTTAGACCATACAAGGCCTTATGTAATTGATACACTTTGTGCTCTTCACCTGCAACCACAAACCCTTCAGGCTGTTCCACAAAAATTTGTTCAACCAGTTCTCCATTAAGGAAAGCTGATTTTACATCTAATTGGAAAATAGGCCACCCATAATAAGCTGCAGTGGCTATAATTACTCTGATGGTTTCAAATCTTGCCACAGGAGCAAAAGTCTCCTCATAATCTATCCCATACTTTTGAGAATACCCCTTGGCCACCAACCTGGCTTTGTACCTTAGTACTTCACCATTTGGTGCCAATTTTGTTTTGTACAACCATTTTAAACCAATTAAATTCGTACCTGCTGGTTGAGTAACCAGACTCCATGTTTTGTTTTTAATGATGGCATCTAGTTCCTCCTTCATAGCCTTCTGCCACTCCTCTTTTGTAGCTGCTTCTTCATATGTAAGTGGGTCAGTTGCAGTCAATGCAAACTGACAATTTGCATAGATATCATGAAGGCTTCTGAGCTTAACAGGAGTGTTCACTTGAACGGATGAGGATGCTTCTGTGTCACTGGTGTGGGAGACTTGATCATGAGTAGAGGAGCTGGCTTGATTTGAGTTGCTGCTACCTTGATGGTCAGGATCATCAGTTGAATCTTCTAATTGGCTTTCCAAAGTTGGATCTTCTAGCAGCTGGTATGAACCTTCAACTTGTTTATCTTTCCATTGCCACTCTTCTTCTTCTAAAAACTTTGCATCTCTTCTGATCAGAACCTTTTTTGTAACTGGATTGTATAACCTGTAGCTTCCAAGGGATTGAGATGAGTATCCAACAAAGATACACTTCTCACCTTGATCATCCAACTTCTGTCTCATCTGACCAGGGGTTAAGGCAAAGGCAATGCAGCCAAAAACTTTGAGGTTTTCAGCACTTGGCTTGAGACCAGTCCAGGCTTCATAAGGAGTCTTGTTCTTCAGGGCTTTTGTAGGTGACATGTTTATTAGAGTGACAACTGTTGCAGTAGCTTCTTTATCAGATAATTGTTGAAGACCCTGATAATGCAAGTGACCATATCTTTGATGCCACAGGTTTGCAAGCTGCTCATCCTTGTTAACTGATTTGGCTTGTGGAGTCTTTGAAACATCCATCATGAACATGTTGTTCTTCTCTAGCTGCACTTTCATCAGAGTGGTTCCAGATTGTTTGTTTATGATGATGCATGCATCATCATCAAACAAGAGGGCATATCCTTTTCTCATGAGTTGGCCCACACTTAGGAGGTTATACTCCAATTGTGGTGCATAATAAACATCATCAATTAATTTGAATTGACCAGAAGGAGTACTTACTTTCACTTGCCCTATGCCTTCAACTGCAATGCTCTTCTTGTCACCAAGCTTCACACTTATCTTGAAGTTCTCATCTAAAGTAGTGAAGCTATGCTTGCAGCCAGTCATATGATTGGAGCAGCCAGAGTCTATGAACCATAAGGCATTTGAGGGATTAGAGGTATTAGTATTGGTCATGAGGAGAAGAGGTTGTGTTGACTGAACACTTTCAACAACAGCCAAGAACAAGTGTTGAACCTCCTCATGATCATCTTCATTATCTTCATTTGTTGCCATGTTAACTTGTGCATCTTCATTGAACCAACACTCCTTTTTAACATGACCCATTCTGTTGCATAAGTAGCATTGTGGCACCTTCCTTTCTGATCCACGTCCTCTTCCTTTGCCTCTCATTGGAGATTTTCCACGTCCTCTGAATGAACTGCTGGCACCTTCATTATAAGTCTTCTTGGGGCTGGTAAACACTTGTAGAGCTTGCTCATCCATCTTCTCTTTCTCTTTCTCTTGAACTTTTGTTCCCTGCCTGCTCATCAGTCTGGCCTCTTGAGATTGAAGTGATCCCATCAACTTCACTGGAGAGAGAGTTGATAGATCAAAGGAAACTTCAATAGATGGAACTATGTAATCAAACTTAGAGGACAGACTTCTGAGTATTTTTTCTACCACTTTCTGATCTTCTACAAGTTCACCATAGGATCTTCTTTGATTAACTATCCCCATGACTCGTGAGAAGTAATCTCCCACCAATTCAGTCTCACTCATGACAAGATTCTCAAACTCTCTTCGTAAGCCTTGGAGTTTGACTGCCTGGACTTGAGTATCACCTTGAAACTCAAACTTCAGTATATCCCATGTTTCTTTAGCTGTGTGAGCACCTGCAATTCTAGAAAATAGATTATCATGGATACCTTGCTGAATTACAGCCATGGCCTTGGCATCCTTCTTCCTTGACTCTCTTTGTCTTTCCTGATCACCACGAACCTGGACACCATTCTCCACTAATTCCCAGAGTTCTTGAGATCTGAGAATTGTCTTCATTCGAATACTCCAGTACTCGTAGCCTTCCCCTTTGAAGATGGGAATGATTTGAGAATGAGAATTATTTTGTGGTTGTACTGCTGGACGATCAGCCATGAGTCAGGATCAGAAACTAAGCTCTGATACCACTGTTGGTATAAACAAAGCTTATTAAGCTAACAAACAACAATAACAAGAATATAATCGGCACAGCTTATGAGAGTTTATTGATTGCTTAAAGCTTTTCTGAATACAAATGACCATAGCTAGACTCTCTATTTATAATCTAAGCTTAACCACATCTCCTGGTAATCAGGCAGACTATTAAGGAAGACTCTAACAAACTCAAACGGTGCAATGCACTTATTCAAAATACAAATACGTTAACAGACTTATTCAAACTCATACTCCAAGCCATGCACGAAATCAGCAATGTTTCACTTAGGTCCCTCTAGTTTGAGTTAGTTTCAACATTAACTTCATATCATTTTATAGGGAATTGAAGAGGATGAAAAGACTCGAAAGAAAATAGGGAAGATGGACAAGAGAGCCTCTAGAGAAAAGTTTGTTGGAGCAAAAGGTAAGTAGTTTTAAGTGGTAAAAATTTTTGCCTGTGAGTATTTATCAAATAAATTATAGTCGCCATGCCGTCATACAATTTTCTAATTAATAGTCATAAAATATATGGTCAACAAAAAGATTTAGGAACTATAGTCATCAAAATAAGTTGAGAAAATATTCTTTGGCGTTTGAATTGTATTTGTAGGATAGTAAAAGTAAGGGAAAATCACGAAAATAGCCGTTGACCACCCCCACTTTACGAAAATAGCCAGTGGAACCGTCTCTGTGAGATGGTCGAGTTACCTTAAACGATTCCCATGACCTTTGATAAAAAGAGCCACTAAGACGTCGCCACGTGTCCCAAATCCTCCGAAACGTCTTTGAGACCTATTGACGCCGTCGTGTCCTGTCCGAATATCTTGGAGACGGCTCCAGCACATTTCGGCTCATGGCTTGAGCCGACTACCAAACGGCTCGACTAGTTTTTCGGATACGTCTTTAGCCACTATTTTTTTAAATTTAAAATATATTAAGTCTGACACAGCTGACATAGTAATACCACACAGAGTAGGAACCGAGTCGGAGACGTGTCAACCGAACAGTTTTTTTATATTTTTTTATTTATAAATCTTGGTTTGAATTTTTTTATATTATTATGTCCTCACATCTGTTTTTACATTATTCTGTTACAACTTATCAAAAGGGTTGGATCGTAGTTACATTTCCACGTTGTATAAGACGTGTAAAATGTAATTTCTGTTTTGTATTTTACAATATCCGAACGATCATCCATCCACCTCCCATATCTACGTCATGGCATTAGTTGAGATCGCAACCATAAACCATGTTAAACGCAACCACAAACCATGATAAACGCAATTACAAACCAAGTTAAACGCAACCACAATAGGGATGTATACCTTTGCCATAACTAACCTATCAGATATAGGGAAATGGGAGTTTCAGGAATAATGAGCGGGAGAAAGAGGAAACCGGATGCCGTAAGTAAGCTATCAGAATTCAGATATATGGAAATTGGAGAACTAACCTTTTGTTATTTTAGATCCACGTCAAAATGTGTTTATTTATTTTTGTCCATTTAATACCGAGTAATTTGTATGTTAATCAGTCACTTGAATATATCATGATAGCAACATATAATTATGTTTTACACTATCTTCTTGTTTTATATTTATTTTTTAAAAATTAAATATTATTTCAAATCCAACATTATTTACGAGTAAAAACATAAGAAACAATAACAAAAAGCATATTTAAGATTAACCTTTCAGTCCATTAAAAAAAACATAAACAAACATTTTACACCACAATCATCACCACCACATACGTCATCATTTGCCAAAGCAAATATCACTACAATGAAAACGAACACCTGCGAAAGCTACCCGTTAAGCCTTTCCCTCATGATTTGCCAAGCAGAGATGTGTTTAAACTCTTTCTTTTGCTTGCACTGATACTCGACTTTGGTTATTGCGATGGCGACGTCTTCTGATGTGTCTGAAAAGTCTCGCAGTGTTTGATTGTGGTACGCGTTGAAGATTTGACACTTGGCATTCAAATCCGTCCATTTACGGTTTATCGAATCGATTGTTCTGTTGGAACCCCCTACCAAGCTATTGAACTCGTTTAGGATACGGTACCACTTCTTAATATCATTACTGCTGTCTTCAACGAGTTGCCATCCGACTACAAGGGCGATTTCTTCCTCTTCAGTCCAACGAGCTGGTGCCATTTATTTTGTGTTGTTTTAAACCGGATTGGGCACTTCGGATCGGATCGGATCGTTACATAAATTTCCGTCGAAATTTTTACGGTGATTGGACTAGGTGGTACATCTATATAATTATGGATGGAATTTGAATTCGATAAAAGTCATCTTGGGAAGCTTTTAGGATGGGACACGTGTAAGCATTTAGGATGGGACACGTCGATGTTATAGAGAGTGATGCGTCACTGTGTCGTCACAGAGTGGGATCCGTCTCTGTGTCATCTTACTGAGTGTAAGACATCATAAATGCGACACGTGTAAGCATGCATTTAGCTAGACATAATTTAATTTAATTTGTAAATGTAAATAATTTAATTTGTTAATAGAAAGTATAAATAATTGAAGTGAAAACTGAAAGTAATTTAATCTCCAAATAATTTTTTTAATAATTTTTTTAATGTCAAACTATTTATATTTTTGTTCTTTTTCTCTTTATTAAATTTTCAATTTTAAAATATAAGAATTTGTAAAGAAAGGACGCAACTCATGAGATAAAACAAAACAAAGACGCAACTACTAGTTTTAACAGAACGCAATTACAAATTATTAGGGTAACTTATTATACGCAAATTCAAAATTTTTACAAAAATAAACTTAGACGCAGCTACAAAAAAAATTATATTAATATTCCTCATAAATTTATTAAACAAATTTTACTTGTATTATGGTATTATCTAGACGCAAGTAAAAATAAATTCAGACGCAATTAACATATCTACAAAATAGATATTCTAAAGAAAAGGTTTAGTAGTCTAAAGGCTAAAGTCGAAAATACATACATCTTCGGACACAAATTGTAAAAAAAACAACTATATATAAAACAGAATGATAGAGATAAATAAATGTGCAACTTCTACTTTGAAATAAAAAAACCCAACAATAAAGTTCGTAATATATTTTTTTAGAAAGGGATATTATATTTCATTTTTTTTAGAATTAAGATTTGATAGTTTTCCAAAATTTGCAAATCCTTTCTATTCTGTATTATAAAGTTTTCCAGAATTTGCAACTCCTTTCCATTCTGTATTATATAGAATATAGAATTAAGATTTGATATTTTATTTATTTATAAATAAAAAGTAAAATATCCAACTTATAAAATTCATTAAAATATTTAAAAATTATTATTATTACATGTATTAAAGGTACTGTAATCATCATGAGGTGTATTTGATAAGTCAATAATGTTTTCGAGGAGTAGTCTGACGGTTCAAAATATCGTCTTGTGTCAGAGGCACGTCGGATACTCGGACGGGACATGTCAGAGAGGTCACAGATTCGGTTCCTTCTCTGTGTCCTCTTACTGAGTCTTAATCGTCAGACGTTTGTATATAAAATTGCACCATACGTCCTCTAGATTTTCAACTCGTTTCCAAAATTTGCAACTCCTTTGCATATTGTATTATTATACAGAATTCCAAAATTTGCAACTCCTTTGCATTTTGTATTATATAGAATAAATTTTTGAATACATCTCACCTTTTGCTTTTCAATCCATGGCGTTTTTAAATACTCCACTTTTCCAACCGAAGCCTACCGCCTTATGTAAATCTTGTCCGATTATACTTGGATCGTTGTTACATCTGCGTAAAGATACTTGGATCGTTGCTACATCTGCACGTGAATTAACCCCCCGTGTAGATGTTATCTTCGATTTTTGTTGCTCTACATTACTGGCAAGTTGATTCTCCTCCCCAATCTACTTCATTCTCCTCAGCAAAGTCCGTTCACATGAATGCACTTCTGCTCATCTATTGGGGAGTGCTTGCCGGTGTGATTTTCACCGATTGTAAACATCTGTCCTTACCTATATTTCTTCATCATCCGTTGATGAAGATGAGATAGGACAATCGGTGTAAATCACGTCCCCTACTGGATTCTTTATCAACGCCTGTGAGGGTGGATCCATTGACGATGTGTAAGTCGGCAAGGGTATCGCTATCGTCGAGGACAATATCATTAAATAGCAGCAGGGGACGAAACATCTAACATTAGGAACTAGTCATCAATATTATGTTATACTTGTAGTTATTACTGCTGAAAGATACGTTGAGCAAAAAAGTTGTTTGAAGCCTATTTCTTTTGGCGACAGGTACAGAAATCCCATGAACATTTAAAACCTTTCTGTAACTGTGGCCCAAAGAACTAGGCTTCAAACACTACTTTTTGCTCAACGTAGTTATTTAAAACCTTTCAGTAGTAATACTACATGTCTAACCTACTATTTATGACTAGTTCCTAATGTTAGTTTTTTCATCTCCTAATGCCCTTGATGATAACCGTACCCTTGCCGACTCACACATCGTCAACGGATCTATCCTCACATTCGTGGATAAAAAATCCAGTAGGTGTTCTAAACGATGATTACAAAGCTTGTGTTGAGGGATTAACCATTCGGAATGGGCTGAAGATGTGTGTTGAAACAAGTAGGAAACTGCGAACATCAGGATCTAGTCTTCAATAGTTTTAGACATTTATTATAACAACACGAGAGTTGTTATTGTCTTTAGTTTGTTTGATTAGTATGTCACATATGTAAAAAATTCTATGAATTATTATATAATATATATCATTTGTTTGGCTTATTATATATTTTTCTTACTTAATGTCAAACTCTTTATGCTATTATTCTTTTTCTGTTAATTAAATTTTATATTTTAAAATATAAGTTAAACGCAATTAACTTTATTAATGCACAACAAACTAAACGCAACTTATGATCCTTCGTTGTTACAAAACAAATGCGCAACTACGATTATTTAACAAAACGCAAGTATATATTATTATGGTAACTTGTTAACACAAATGCAAAAAATAGAACTATATTTTTATAAAAGAGACTTACACGCAGGTGCAAAAAATAAATAACATATTAAAAATTCTTCTTTTAATTTCCTGTTTTCTAGACGGGATTATAAAAAATTCATTAACAAATTAAAAAATTATTCTTATTACATGTATTAAATCAGGTGTATTTGAAAAGTCTTGTTGATTTCGAGGATTAGTGTATCCCTTAGTGTAACTGTTGAAAATCTCGTCTTGTGTCAGTGTGTCACGTCAGATGGCACACGTTAGAGACGTCACACAGTTGGTTCCGTCTCTGTGTCGTCTTACTTAATCTTAGACGTCACACGGGGTTATTATAAATTTGCATAATTATTTCCCCCAGATTTGTAACCCCTTTTAAAAAAATCTAACCCTTTTGCATTATGTTTCTTATAGAATAGAATTTCTTATATTTTTCTTA
The DNA here is from genome assembly GCA_032199755.1 of Ambrosia artemisiifolia. Taxonomy (NCBI): domain Eukaryota; kingdom Viridiplantae; phylum Streptophyta; class Magnoliopsida; order Asterales; family Asteraceae; genus Ambrosia; species Ambrosia artemisiifolia. The sequence goes on along the minus strand of CM063512.1, from coordinate 45,308,030 downwards.
CAATACATCTCACCTTTCAGCTTTCCAATCCATGACGTTTTTAAAAGTTGTCCACTTTTCCAACCGAAGCCTGCTACCTTTTTTAAAAGTTGTCCGGTTATTCTTGGATCGTTGTTACATATGCGTAAAGATAGTTGGATCGTTGTTGCATCTGCGCGTCGGTTAACCCGGAGAAATATCATCTATGATGTGTGTTTTCCTACATTAGTGGCATTTCCATTCCCCTCTTCGAACATCAGGATCTAGTCTTCAATAGTTTGTTAGACATTTAGTATTACAACACAATTGGTGTTATTGTGTTTAGTTTGTTTGATAACTATTTCACTTATGTAACAACTTTAGAAGAATTATGATTATGTTTCATTTATTAGCATAAATTATTTTCTTTTTAAACTTTTAATTCTTTCCTCTTCTGAAGATAAAATTATTTTTTTTTTGTTAAAAGTTAGTCAATAAAATTATTAAATAACTTTTCAATTTATACGCAAATACAATTAATATTATACGCAAATGGAAAAGTTTAATTAGTTTTGTATTTTCACATTTTGGGAGACGTGTGGGAGAAGTTTAATTATTTTTTTTAAACTTACTCTACATTTTAATGTTTTTTTATTTATTATTATAAATAATTATATATACTATAATAGATCAAATGATTTGAACAGTGATTATGCCATTTCTGTAATTAAATTTGGTTTTATGGCTGATTTATATCTCATCTTCTCATCTCTCTTTATCTTTCAGATTATTATATTTCTTGCTTTATCTTCACCTACCACCACCGATTGTACCCTAACCTTGGCCATTACCACCATACACAACCATCACAGCTCCTCACCGGAGCTTTCAAGGCATCGTAATCGCGTCCGGTCACCACCACTGGCATGTTTCCGCCGCCATTCACACCACCATCGGACAAAGATTCCGCAAGATGCATGTCCCTTTTTCGGGTATATCGACAAACCCCAAGATCAGATTTCGTGATTTTGGGCATCTGATGATTGTATTTGTAACTCTTGACGGCGGCGATTCTCTGGTTTTAACGGTTTGCTTCCGGTGTTGTGTATGTGGGGTTTCGCCGCCATCTTGGGGGTGCTGACTAGGGTTTCACTGCCCGAACACAACCAATAATCAAAGTGATTTGAACAGTATATGTGCCATTGGTGGTGTGATGGTGATGATGCGGTGAACGTTGATGCATGTTGGTGGTGCCGCGTACCACTGTTTTAAATGGTGATTTGTTTCGGACGGTGGTTTTGTCTGCCGCTTTTGTCTCCTTCCGTTTGGATGGTGGTGGATGGTGGCAGTGCTATGAACACGGACTTATTTTCGTGGCCGATTTGGGCCCTTTCCTCATTTCGCTTGCTTACCTTGATGGGTATGTGTTTTCATTAAGCCTTTTGCAACTGTTAATATCATTTGCTAAACGGAATCTGCATTATGCCTTTTACAACTGTTAATATCATATGTTAAACGGGATCTGTAGCTTATTATCGTTTTGTGGCGATGATGGGAGAAAGGGTTTAAGGCGATGATATTAAAGAAGGGTTGATTGTATTGTCATGGCGAGGCGATAATTTAGTCGCAGCCACAATTGATCGCCCTTTATGAGCCTTAAAGTATGTTTCTAAAAAAAAGTGACACTATGATGCGTTCTGATCAGTACCTGTGCCATTATTGTGATTGTTTGTGTTTGCGATGATGAAAAAAGAGGGTTTAAGGCAATGATGTTAAAGAAGGGTTGATTGTATTGTTATGGCGAGGTGATAGTTTAGTCGCAGCCACAATTGATCGCCCTTTCTGAGCCTTAAAGTTGTTTCTATAAAAACGTGAGGCTATAGCGTGGCATGCGTGGTGCTGAATTTTTTGTTGCAGCAAGCTTCCGTACAAAGAAGTATACCGATCCGTTCTTTTCTTATGCAAAAGAATCCCAGTAAGTAAACCTTTTTTTAGCTAACTGAATATGTAAAGTCACTTATTTTTCACATTCTCTTTTTATTCTTTTAGATGCATACTTTGTCTTTCAAACTACCATGCAGATGACACGCTTCGCATTCTGCACTCCTGTGGACACTTTTTCCATTCATCATGTATCGACATATGGCTGCAGCAACACTGCACATGTCCCGTTTGCCGAGTCTCATTACGTGAGATATTTGACAATCCATGTTCAATGCAACCCATGGTTTCCCATACGTACGTGGTTTGAAAAAGGTTTGTTTCTTGGTTTCAACCTTCGATCTTTAATTGGCTTTCTTCTTGCTGTAGTTAATTTATTTCACATTTAGAATTTCAACCTTTTATTTCTAAAAAACTCAAATATGATCATAGATTGAATAGGTATAAATGGATTTGTTCTTGGTAAAATTGAATCTGTAGGTTTAGAAGTCCTTTTATCGACTTGTAAATGGGGATGGATTTAGACATCGATAGCATTTACATGAAAATTACAGCTGTTTACTTCTCAAAACTCATATGCTCTTCCCGCCTGTGGAAGTTATTTTGGTCATATGCTCACCTCGCCTATGGAAGTTATATTGGTTATCTCAGTATTTCTTATGCATACGTGTAAAGATCCTTATCACGACTACAAGAAAGACTGCATTTGCATATTTGGGCACAAAACTCGCTGCCCGTCGGCCGTCGCAAAACTGTTCTTTGACGTCTTCGAAGGTACTTTTGATTGTTGTTATTTTATAAAGTTGCAAAGCTAATTTTGAAATTCTGATTGAAATGTTGTTTTTGATTTTGATTTTGCAGGCATTTGCTAATTAGGTTAGCAAGCGTTGGAACTATAGTAAAAAAGAGGGAGATCTTATGTGCAAGTATCATAACGAAATGAGTAAAAGTATGTGAGATCCAAATTTATTTCCCCTCTTTATAATCATATTTGAATGGACAACATTTGGTCATAATCTTGGTTTTGAAAAGTCGCAAGGCGCCATGAGGCGTTTAGCCCTCAAAAGCCGAGGCACGAGGCGTTTAGGCCTCAAAAGCTGAGGCACGAGGCGTTTTACATCTCAGCCTTTTTTTATCATGTAACATATTCTTTTCATCCGTTTGGTTGTTTCTACATGGCACCCTTTTATTAACCCAAGTGTTGACCAATTTGTTACCCTTTTTTATCCGTTTGGTACCCTTTTATTAACCCCAATGTTGACCAATTTTGATCTAGATGTCATGAAGAGCCGCCTCAAGGCCACAAGGCGTTTTCCTGAGCGTCTCGAGCGCCTGACGCCTTAGGCATTATGAGGCACTATTTTTTAAACCAAGATCATAATATGGATTCAATCTACCAATTATGTTAACCTATAGTTATGGTTATGACAATTTGTTTGATGAATGGTCAGCCATTACCGCAAAATAACAAGCTTTATCATGATAGTTGCAATTTGTTGTCCATATTAGATATGAAATGCAATATGTTTGATTAAATGTCAGTTGTAATTTATGAAAAAGTTACATGATTCTATAGGAGTTTTAAATTTTTAAATTTGCAAGACAATAGAGTACAAAGTAGATTTGACACAGGGAAACTTGAACGATTGAATTGATGATCGTAGCGTAGCTACTACAACAATTCTAGGAAATAAGCAGAGCGCCCATGGTGAACCATCCATTTAGAGAGGAAATGTTTAAATACTAGCATTTTTAGTTTATGGCCTGATTATAGTTTATTACAGGTTGCCGATCTTTTTCGCTGAAATGGAAGAAATTATGTTTATTTCTTGTGGTATTAACTCTTTTCTTTTCCTTATTTTGTCTAAAATTAAAAAAATAGGAATTATGTCCATTTTTACATATAGATGGTTGAAAATGGTGCAGGTATGTGAACCAAGAGAGTTTCTTAGAATGCATTTCTCTTTACGCTGGAATTTGTTTACTACCTTGGTTTAGGATGGGGATACAATATGGAGACCACAAAGATACCATATCCAGCATACAAAGGTATGGGTTTGGCATGGAAAACGTTGCAGTCAAACTAATAATATTTGCAGCCAAAAAGTTCATACTATTATGCGCCTTCAACTAAAACATGAAACTCTCTTTTGCAGGAAATCAACTGTAGCAGGAACCAAACGACTTTTGGACTACTAAAATAATAGTTTAATAAACTGTTTAAAAGTAGATAGTATTTCCTATTTTACTAAGATTGTACTGCAACCATTCCGTTATATGAATAAAACCCACGCCAATATAAAATCGCGCAACGCGCGATATTGATAACCACTAGTTATTTTAAAGTACCTCATTTTGGTAGACGTGTAAGCATTAAGTTAGAGATGGGACATGCCAGAGACGACACAGACTGGTATCCGTCTCTGTTTCGTCTTACTTGGTATAAGACATGATATTGGGACACGTGAACAGAGATGTGACAAGCCAGATACGTCTTAGACTGGGAGGATCCGTCTCTCTTTCGTTTTAGTTACTCTAAGACATCATTTGTAAATAAATCTTATAATTTGATTTATTTTCTAAATACAAAGCATCATATTTACCTAATATAATACTGTATTGGTTTAGGTTATCCACATGTAAATATCCCAGTTGTGTTGGAGAAGTTCGGAGAGTGAGTTTAAAAAAAGAAAAACAATCCCAACAATTTATGTCCAATATCATAAAATCTTTGATTTATCTCTAATATAATACTTTTTATACTAAAATGCCAAAGGTTTGGCAAAATAGTAATTGGACCAAAACAATAAAAGAGCGGCAAATTACAGACATCACTGAAGCCACTTTTAGTTTTTAAAATTACAAAGAAAGTTCAGAACCGTTCGCTAAATTCAAATCAACACTAGATTCTAATCAACACAACTACGGTTTTTGTTTTTATCATATTTTGATTTTATATATTTTTTTAACATATACATTTTTATTGCGTCTTTCAATGTATTATGTTCTTAGTGGTTTTGTAATGACGATCCATGTAAATTTGTATTCAATATTATTTGTACTAGCATTACCTATTGTCATTGTAAATCAGTCGGCTTTTGCAGTAAAAAAAATTATAATAAGTACACACTAATAAAGAACCCTAACCTAATCTCCACAATTAACCTTTATATATAATAAAATTAGAATATGAACAATCATACCATTTTCACTTGCGTCTGCTATATTTAAATTACAATGTCAAAACGTTATATCTCTCTCCAAGAGCACCAAGATGAAGTAGACGCTGCTGATGCCCTACTATTATTGAAAAAAATTGGTGTTGTTGATGATCATATAAAACAAGCAATAGATAATGACGTTTTAGACGCACTTAATAACAAAAACAACCAAGATCAAGTTCAGGGTCGGTATGGTTTGGTGTATCATCGTAGGAATAGGAACCATTTAGTTCCTGCTCAAGAAGGAGATGTTGAAGCTGCACCGGATTTACAAAATGAAGTTGTTATTGAAATCAATAATAATGTTCAAGAACAAGAACAAAATGTGAATATGGAAGAACAACAAGAAGGGGACAACAACATAATCTATGATGTGTGGCACACTCCAGAAGAAGTGTTAGAATCCCTTAGTTAGCACATGATCATCCGACGCTGTATTTAACATTTGTTATGTAAATTGGGTGATTTTGTAATACGCAAGTGTTAATGTAGTTAAACGCAAGTGGTAAGATTACAATTAAAATTGATCAAAATCTTGCAAGGCTGATGTTTTTTCAGTATAAAAGTTTGTACAATAAAAAAAACCACATGTTAAGAATCACATTTTTTATAAGTATTAAAGTCTAAATTACATTTTAAAAGCATAAAAGTTTGTACAAAAAAAAAAAGAAAGAATAAATTAATGTATTATAAAAATAACAAAATTAACATACACCCGTCAATACATGTGATTTCACAAAATTAATTTTTTGAAACGTGGATAGTTATCATAACTGCAGACTGTTGAAGTTATTAGCCCTTGTGAATTGTGATCATTGAAACGGCAAAAGTCTTTTGAGGTAGTATAACCTAAACATTATAAAATAACGATCAATTGTACACATTTTAACACACATCTACACCATCAATCTCTCTAGAAAACCCCCAAATACTAAAGTCACTTCAAACTCTAAACAAAAAATGGCAGCCAACTCAAGCCTAAGCATATGGTGGTATGAGCAGACTACTTTCTATCTGCTCATGAGTGATAATAAAAAACATGTGTACAAATGTAAAGAAAGTGTGCTACGAAATTGTAGCAAGGAGGTACTCAAAAGAATGTTGGCTTTAGGTATTCCATATCTAAGCCATTCAATAGAGGTGGACAAACTCTTTCACGTTTTGAAGAAAATGTTTAAGAATTGTGAGCTGAGGGGAGTGAGCAGATGGGAGTTTTTTGAAGACAGATTTGAGGTGGATATGACGTTTGATGACGGAAGAGTTGAAGAATTCCAGCTTAAGGAGATATCTTTCTCCACTGATATGGGTTTTCTGAAAAACCTGTCGGAGAAGCCACTCATAGACCATAGTGGATCAGCGTTTGGTTCAAAACTTGTTTCCATGGTCAGGGCACAGGTTGAATTGTGGTCTTGTATGGACCCGGAATCAGAATACGAAGAGGAAGAAGGAGACCTTGATGACTACAAGTTGTATGACCCAGAGCTAATGGAGGTTGTTCATGAGGACATGACTAATTTCTCTCCTTAGTTTTTTTTTTTAAGTTTTTTTTTAAATGTTTCGTTTCTTATTAATGTAACTGAACAACTTTTTTGGTATTATTAATATGATATTAATATTAATGTTTTTTTGTATGCTTTATGATTCAATTTGAAGTCACTTATATGAAGTGTGATTAAGGCAAGAAATAAAACTTTAACGCAATTGATAAAAAATTTACACGCAAATGCAAAACAATTAAAACGCAACTTATGACAGACGCAAAACAAAAAAAATAGAAGGACGCAAATACTATTGCTGTGACTTAATTCTCAAGTTCTATTTTACTTTAAGTTGTGATAAATTTAGACAAATGTGTATCATCAGTGTTGGTCTGGTGGATTTACATATAAATGCGAACAATTTATGAGAATTAAAAAACCCTAATTTTTAAGAAATTAGTTATTTAATGGTATACAATTAAGCTCTAAATATTTATGAAATTATGATTACATGTATTAAAAATTTTTAATTCCAGAGGTGCATTTAAATGAAAAGTCATGAAGTTTTCGAGGAGTCGTGTGACGGTTGAAAGGCGGATGAAATCCTTGAAAATTTCTGCAAATTTCGTCTTGTGTCAGGGGCGTGTCCCCCACGATCAGATGTGGACTGTCACTTTCCTGGAGTTGGGACACGTGTCGCCTATGGTCACGTTTTGGGCTCTGAAACGTCAGCCACGTTTCTTCCACCTTTTTCGCTACATTCATTGCAGTACCTATACCTATATATATGCATCTTCCTTGAATTGATTTCTTTTTTATCACTTCACATTTCCAACTAATTGCTTTTCTTCTCCGGCCATCTTTGCAATCCTTCGATTTTTTTAACTCCGAAAAATAAATAGTTTTCTTTCTTCTCCTTAGATAAAAATGACTGAAGATAAACCTGCTAAGCCCGAGTTGGCCATGGTAGAGGCCCAGATCAATTGGTCTCCTGACAAATACACAACTCTTCTCGAAAACTATGAGATTCTGAGTGAGTGGGAGCCTGAATTTCCACAAAAGGGGAAAACGCCTATCGATGCCCCTACAGGCAAGATCTGCCTGTATGAGGCTTTCTTCAAGTATGCATGTTTTAGGATTCCGACGAGTCGGTTTCTGATTGATGTCTTACAAAAATATGGCGTGCATATAACCCAATTGAGCCCGTTCGGAATGGCGAGGGTGATGCACTATGAGGGTACCTGTCGTGCGATGAGAAGGGAGCCTGTTTTTGACCATTTTAATTGCTTCTACAAGCTGGAGGTGAAAGATAGTGGGTGGGTCTCCTTTGCTGAGCGGTCGAAGTCGGTGTCTTTTGTTATAAAGGGAAGCTCACCGAAAAGCTTTCGGGACTGGAAGAGGTGTTTCTTTTACGTTAGAAAGGAGGTGATCCCTGTAAATATGGACTGGTTCACTCTCCGGTCTGGGCAGCAGCCTCCTTCTTTTGAGTTTGACAGGCATTTCCAACAGCAGGACTGGTGTAAGATCCTGGTGTCTCATGCTACACGGTTGGACAACTTGGAACATTGTGATGAAGGAATGCTAAGGTTGGTGGGGCTGAGCCGTGTGGGTATGAGGGAGGGCATGGATGTCCTTCCCTATGGCGACGGAGGTATGGATCTAGTGGCAGGTAGGTCGTAGTTTATTTGTGTATCTTTTTTTGCTTATCTTGTAATCATTGGATGATGTATATTGTTGTCTTGTTATGTAGGTGAATGTCTGTTTGACTTTTGGGCGAAGAGGGTGTCGCGAACCATGTTTACGCCCGTCCCACAGGGTGAAGTTGCCGGTGTCGACCTGAAGCGCGCCAATTTTATTTTCCCTGCTCGGATAGAAGGTGCGCCTGAGAATCCTTTAGGTCTTGGTTTGTTACTTGATCCCGAACCCCTTTCTGCGCGAACTGCGGAAGGGGTTGACTGGGTTGTTTTGTCTGATGACGAGTCTAGCGGCTCGTCTTCTAACTTGATTCCCCGTTCACGTCACTCTGTAGGTGGCATGGCGAAGGATTGCAAAGGGAAGGAGAAGGGTAAGTAGTAATCTATACTTGTTAAGTTGTAATTTCGCGTGAGTCCCACTTACCTTGTCTGTTCATTTTTTCAGAGGGGGAGCTTAAGCGTCGTCGTCTGGTGATGACGGGGGAGGGTGACGTTGATCAGCCCGTTCAGAAGAAAACCGCCCCGTCCAAGGGTGTTCAGATTAGGCCATCAGATCCGATGGGTTTAGATCTTACTCCTCCGCCAGTACGTGAGCCGTTTGGCAAGAAGACTCTTCGTAAGCTGAGTGGTAAGTGATTGTCTATTTGACCAATACTTTTGAATATGATTGATCTTCTCTTATTATTGTTGCTCTTTGTAGGTTCTGTTGCAGCTTCTGTTAAGCAGTCTCAGGAAGAGAAGAGGAGGAAGCTTTTGGAGGTAGAGGCTAAAAAGAAGCTTGAGGAAGATAATCGTGATGCTGCTGCCGCTCTAAAGAAGAAGGATGAGGAGGATGCACGTGTTAGGGATGCTGCCATTAAAAGGCAGCGTGAGGAAAAGCTGAAGGAGGAGGAGGACCAGCGTCAAGCTGAGTTGAAAAGGCTGAAGGAGGAGGAGTACCAGCGTCAAGAGTTGCTCAGTAAGCATGCGGCGGTGGTGGCCATGAAGAGAGAGGAAAGTAGGCTGCCGTCATCTTCAGGTGCTGGTGGGTCGCATGCGGAGCCAGTTGTGGTAGATTTGGACGGGGGTGACGTCCCGGTTGATAGGTTGGTTGTTAGCGTGGCTGGTGGCTCTACTGGCCCACAAGTTCAGAATGTAGAACGGGCCAAGGCGTCTACAAGTGAGCCTGGCTTTAAGCTGGACGCTCCAGTGTATACGCCAAGTTGGCGTATAACTGACAGCTGTCGTTTCCATAGCCCATTCGTGGCTGAGGAATTTGTGAACTACTGTCTTCCTCCGGCTGAGCGAAGATATCAACGTTCGCAGGACCGCGCAACACTGTTCTCAGAGCTGTGTATGAACTTGGCGCAATCTCTGGGAAACTTATATGCGTTGCGTCGAGAGGAAGATGATTTTGTGGATCAGTCTTCTGCTGTGAAAGCCGAAACGGATCGCTTGGCGAAGGCGAAGGAGGTTTTTGAAGGTGCCCAGCAGAGGTTGGTTGACCAGGTCAGGCAACTGGAGTCTGGCTTGCGTCAGAAGGATGTAGAGGCGGCTGAAAAGCAGAAGGCCTGGGAATCATCTTCTCAGAATATCAATAAGGAGCTTGAGCGTCGCCGACTGGCGGTGCAAAAAGCTGAATCTGCTTTTTCTGAGCAACAGAAGATTGTCGCCGCAAAGGATAAAGAACTGGAGGTTTTAACCTCAAAATATGCTGATGCCACGGGGCAGTTGAAAAAGAAAGATGATGAGGTGGTGAAGGTGACCAGCCGCGTGTCGGAGTTGGAAGGGCAGGTCGGCGCCTTGTTGAGAGAGAAGGAAGCCTGGGAGCTGGAGAGAGCATTAATGCTTGATACTCAGAAGTCTTATTGCGAGAAGGCTTTGTGGATCATGTCCGATGGGATCTCCGCCGTAAGTCCTGTTCTTCTGTTTTGCTCATCTAATTGGTATTTCTTTTTCTGACTTTTCTTTGTGTTGTAGGTCTTTGATCGTTGTTGGAACGAGCCAAAGATGGGTGAACAGGTTGCTCAGATTGTGGAGGCTGCCCGTATAACGGGCCTTCATAGTGGCTGGTTGGAAGGGTACCTGTGTGCTACAGACGGAGCTCCTGTGGAACACCAACCTTTCCAGGATTATGATACTGAGCAGGCGCTGATGGCGGAGCTCGATAAGCTTGAGCGGATGGAGTTTCCTGTGCTCCAAGTTGTTAGGCAGTGCCTGGCTGATCCTGACCCTATTGCGCGATTCAAAAGGTGGCTGCAGGATTCTGAACGTGCTGGCCGCGAGCGTGCTGAAAAAGAAGCCGCTGATGCTTCCGCAAAGGCCAGTGGCTTGGGTAGTTCGGGGACGGCCCATGAGCCTCCCCAGTAGTTTGGGTAGGTTAGAATGGTAGTTTCGGTAGGTTAGAATGGTGAATCTAACTGTCTTTTATATATGTAAAGATGCTTATCTTATGAAATATAATATAACCTTCCTGTCATGTTTGCCCCTTTTGTATAGAGATTGGAGTTCGTTAATGAATCAACTTTGACAAGTAAAGGTAGCGCATGTTGTAAAGAGTGAATTCACATTAACTTCATATATTAGGTGTAGGGATGACGCAGCGTCACCCGCCCGTTCTACGTTGGCGCAGCATGGCCCGCCCGTTCTACGTCGGCGAGACTGACACACAGTGAAGCTTCTTCAGCAAGATAGACAAAGCTTCACCATCTTGCGTGCAATTGTCTTGTTGACGTATTAAAATTAATTTAGATATCTATAGAAAATTAAAACATTAACCTTCATTTCGAAATTACATCCATTACATTCTTGAAATTAAACATAAATATGGAGGTAACAACTGCAACGCCGAAACATATATGAAGTCTTCATCGTAGTCCAACATAAATCAGATGTAATTCCAAGAATTTCTTCTTGGGTCCAGGAGGCCTTCTTTGTTCTTTTGTGTGTGTGATATGTTAGAAACGTTTTTATGTGAAGAGTAGGTGTAAAAAATTATGTAGTTAAAATAATAGTATATTAAAATAAAATAATTTATATATTTAAATGGACAATGGCTGTTCGGACTTTATGTCTTTTAAAACTGTCTAAGACGTCATAGAGATGGGACACGTGTTAAGGATCGAGCGTATTCGATTGTCTTTTGTCAGAGAAGAGACTACTCCCGAGACGTCAGAGAAGTGATCCGTCTCTGTGTTGTATCACAGAGTCGAAGATGTCAAAAAGAGGAGTCGCGATTTTCAATGTTGTTTATAAATTGCTCCCCAAATTTGCATTATACTAACCAAAAAAATGTTTTCCGAAAATGTTTCGGTTCACATAAAATGTATGTTTATTCGAATTATCAAACCTAATACTAGCAAAATACATCAACATTCCACGAAATTTTTTGGATCGTTGTTACATCTGCATAAAATCTACTTCGACGTTGTTGCATTTGCATGTGGTATAACCCATGTAGACTGCAACTTTAGTCTGGTAGTTTTATAACATTGCAACGATGGTGAACCTCCCATTTCTATGTCGTTGAGCGTTAAAATGACCGTACTCCACGTATGTAAGGACATCGGTGGATTTGTTTGGAGTAGTTGATCCCGATGAGTTCCTTGATCACACTTGGTGTAACGGTAATCATTATTGACGATAGGATATGGGGGAATTCGGTTTTATGATTCCCTTCAATATACAGTGTTTGTAAACATCCGATTGTATATCCTTCCAAAAACGCAACATGTTCGTGTTGTGGTTCAGGAAGAGAAGGGGATCATTTCAAACTTGACTTATGGTCTCAGCCGTTACCGGTTGCCACCAAGTCATGTTTATAAAACCCGTTCACCATTGACCGCGAAACAAATTACCAATATAGCACATTTGGCAATTCAATGGCCATCTTGCCTATGTTGGTAATTTATTTACATTGGGTCGATGTTACATCTGCAGGAAACAAGGACGTGGTTGTTTGCAATCATCAAGTCATGAGGCAAGGTGTCATATCCGGTACACCATTCCAGTTGGAACTAGTTCACAAACTCACTTGTTACTGGAGACCTCATTATTGCAAAGGCTGTATACCACACTGAAATTTACTATACGGACGTGGTGTATTTCAGTTTTCAACGGCGTCGTCAACAACCTAGGGAACAACCGCATATCTGTTTTCATTATTGTAATAGCATTAAGAATTGTATCATTATCCATTGTAAAATTAATGTTACATGTACGTATATATTATATTGCATATTGTATATTATGTCATGAGATTACGGTAGAAACGGTTAATATTGTACAAATTGTAACATACAATATTGCGTGTATATGTAAACACCTTATTTATTAGTTGCGTGTAAAAATTTCTAAGATCAAGTAATATACGTAGTTTTTAAAAATTTTCTGCGTTGCTAGTACTTGCGTCTGAATTTTGAACGATTGCGTTTATAATATTGTTCAAATTGTAACAGTTATTTTAATAAAAAAATACCATATTCAAGTAATATATTTACTTTAATAAAAAACTACAGCTTAACTTTTCCATACCATATTGAGTATAAATGTAAACACCTTAATTTATTAGTTACGTTTAAAAATTTCTATGTTCAAGTAGTATATGTACTTTTTAAAAATTTGCTGCGTTTATAGGACTTGCGGCTGAATGTTAGAGAATTTCGTTTATATTGTAAGAAGTATGTTATTTATACTATTTATAAACGCAAGTGTTTAAATATCAGTCGCAAGGACAGATACTATTTTTTAAAATTACAGATACTATTTGATCGGGTATAGGAATATTTTAAACGCGAGGAACAATAACTTAATCAACGGAACATTGATGTAACCAATTGTTGTTTCATCATGTTTGTTTAACGAAAAATATGTCTTAAAATTACAATAGAATTACAATAAGTTAAGCAACGTTCGGACGGGGTAAACACCGCCAAAAATACAATTTTTCGGCCATAAACCGTCTGTATGACAAACATGCTTGATTTAGATCACCATCCACGGCAATGGGTTTATCAGTGACTAAATGTTCCATTAGCATACAAAGATACACCGCATCGTTACCAGATAAAGAATTGGATGCCGCAACATATTCTTCATTAAGGTTAAACGTCATACATTTTTCCTGATGGCCTGACTTTTTCCAGTATCGCATGTGGACTAACGTAGCTCCTAAATATATTTGTACCTTCGTCAACCTTGGGTGAATATTGTTTCTGTATCTTCCACCGATACAAACATCTTGATGAGCATACATGACTAGCTCTTGGGACAACAATTCGAGTCGCACGAGTAACCATTCATTATTTTCAAGTGGAAGCGGGAAAAAGACATAATCTACATCAAAGAATGACGGAAACGGTTTTACCTTACCATTGCAATACTTGACCACGTTTTTAGGAACAGATTGCAATAAACAGTCATAAAATTGTGGTGGCATTATCGTCCACCGCATATTTAGCGAACCATTTTCTTGAATCTTTCTACTCCTCCAGTTCATTAGTCTTCCAACCCATCCTTCTATATGCTGTAAATAAACGTCAACAACGTTTTAGATTATAAACATAAAAAAAAAGGAAATATCAAAACATTTAATAACTAACTGTTACTGAGAGTGATCGGGTAGAATTGACTCCTAACAAAGTTCCCCAAAATGTTTTATCCAACGCCACTGTTCTTGAAAACGCTGCCGAATAACAAAATGGTGCGTCACCTCTACGGTAAAACTCAAAAACATCTTTGGACCACTTATCTGTTTCATCGTCTGGAATAGCCCATTTTCCAGTATTGTGTTGGTGTAAGCTTTGTCGATTGTGTACATATTTTCTTTTTTCAGTATTCTCTGCGGACTTAGAACTTTCCGCCCTATTTTTGGGTTGCCTCCATTGTTCTAAGATCCAATTGGATGATTTCTCTGCTGGTAGAGAAGAGTATTCCGCAGGCGGTATGTTCTTTAGTCGTCTGTCAGACATTTCGTTGGCCATTTCTTTATGTGAAACACTTGCTTCCATATAACAATTCTTTGTAAACTTATTTATAAAGATTGTCACACCATCCCCACTGGTGAACAATTACCGCTAGTTCAATTACAAAGATAAAAAAATAAGTTATAAGTTCGCAAACATGTACTGGTGGACCAACATCGTGAACAACGAGAAATGACACTTGTCAATGTTTGATTGGCAAATTGTTTATTTTTTCTAAATAACTTTTTTTTTGTACACATATTTTCTAATCATTTAATTACCCAACCAAATTACTTAGTTTATTTTTTGAACATTTGGATATAAATGTTATTAAAAACAGACTTGTTCAAAAAACTATGTTTTTAGTATATATAAAAAATTTAAAGGGGTTTGGTTGGGTTGGGTAAAGTGGTCCCCCATCCCAATAAGTCAAACACGTCTCTCATTTTTTGATAAGAATTAAATTCGTGTCACACATTCCGAGACGTCTTCTCACACGTATACGAGTTCCTTTGCCGAGCTGTCAAAGATTTCTTTCCCACCAAGACTTGACACAAATACGGTTACCGAAATTATTTTTTCTAAATTCAAAAGTCTTGTCCCAAACCATCTCGGGACCACACCGACAACCCATCCGAAAAATCCCTGGACCACATCGCTGTCCTAAGGCAATTCCGGCACTCCTTCAACTCCGGCGATCAATCACAATTCCGGCAACTCCTTTAACTCCGGGACTCTTTCAACTCCGCCGACCAATCCCAATTCCGGCAAATCCTTCAACTCCGGTCCCACATGTAAGGACCACAACACGTTTCGGTGCTACGTCAAAAGAAAGTTTGTCCAACCAACCGCATTTGTACCCGACCCGGTTTAAATAGTAATACCCGACCCGTTTGACAAGTCAAATGGATCCAAATCAAACCGATGACCCGAATCTACTGTTTTCCCCACAGTTAGAAGACCTTCCAGATCTCCATTGTCTGAATCTGCAACAGAATTATACCCAACAACAACCTATTTATTTCCAACAACCGATTTCTAACCAGCAAGCGGGAATCGATTATATGCCGCAAAACACGTTGAACTACCAGCCAGCCAATTATAATATTAACCCACCATCTATTTGTGTGCAACAGACAGCTAATTTAATGTGCCACCAAACAAATTTGGTACAGAATCAGAATGTTAACACGCAACCCATTTGTTACCAGCAACAATTTCCCAACGACGACGAGGTTCCAGTGGTAAGTTATTGTTTTTTACATTTTCTTCATTTTTTAAAATTTTATGTTCGGTTGTTCTGTTGGTTGACTGTGTTTAAACATTGCCTACTGCATAGGAGGATGGTAGTGTTAGGGTCCGAATTGCTTGGACATTTTTAGACAAATTCAAAGAAAAAATTTCAACATTAGGAGATCGAGGCCGCTCCATAGAATCCAAATTTAGGGAAACATGTTTTGGCCGCTTTCTTGATGTTCAGGCGAGGGTATGCTGTAGCAACGTCTTGTACGGTGTTCTTCAACATCAGGTTGATACAAATAACCCAAAAGACGGTATTTATTATAGAATAGGGGAACAAGAAATATTCTTTAGCCCTAAACAGTTCTGTCTAGTAACCGGTCTCCGGCTGGGGGTAACTGACTGGGTACCGCATCACCATCCCCAGTCTTTCAGAAGAAGATTTTTTGGACATAACGAATCGCGTAGAGTGGGTGTTCATGAGGTCGTGTCCCTTTTTACGTCTGATTGGACTACCTTAGGGGAAGATGATTGTGTTAGAATTTGTATTTTGATGATGATAGCGGAGTGTTTTAAAGGAAGCCAAAAGAATGCGCAATTTGATCAGAAACTCATAGATTTGGTTGATGATTTACAAGTTTGTAACAACTATCCTTGGGGGAGTTATTTTTGGGATGAGCTGTGGCCACAGTTGTATAATTTGCACCGAAAAAAAAAGAAAGACAAAAAGACTGTCAGCGTAAACGGATTTGTTTGGGCATTCAAGGTATTTGTTTACAATGATAAATGTTTTCTTTCGTTTATTCCAATTCGATTGTTTGTCTTACAAGTTCTGTATGCAGATTTGGATCTTTGAAATTTTTCCGGAATTTAAAATTGGGCGAAACAATTTTTTTATTAGACAACAAATTCCTAGATTTCTAGGATGGGGAAAATGTAGAAGATTAACTAAGGGTAGTGTTGAGACCATCATAGCGGATGCAGCTAAGGTAAATTTAGATGCTCACGGTTTTACAAAAATTTATTTAGGGTACCGGAATATTAATTGCAAACTTATCACTCAGCATGTTGATTATAAACCTCTCGAATATTTGGTGGCGACCGAGTCGGAGATGCAATCCGATTGGTACATTTCAAGTTCCGCTTTCCTGGATGCCCAGATGGCAATGCGAAATCAACAACTGCGGATTGATAATGTTACACACAATCACCAGGGCAATCCTGCAGGTGATATGCTTCAAGTTAATGATGGGGTTTATCATTATCATCAGTCGAATAATGTTGATGATTCGCAGAGTGATTTAAAATCAATAATTAAACGGTTGTTGGATGAACAAACCAACACGTTGCGTGACTTGTTTAGGGAGGTATCGTTTACTGACATCATCTTATTTTATGTAAACATAGCTAACTGAACATTTTAAATAATTTAACGATATCTTTGCTCTTAGGCACAAAAGTCAATCTCTGCGAAGTCGTCTAAACGAAAACAAGTAGAGGATGAAAAACAACAGGACGATGAGGTTTATATGATAATTTTTTTATATTACATTGCTGAACAAAGGTAAATACAAATAAATAAACCAGGTTAATTTTAACTGATTATTTGTTTTGTAGGTTAATCAGTATTTAAATCCCAATGGTTACAACGAAGAGATCACCAACATGGAAAAAGTGGGTGAAGCCAATGATGTAACTTAAAGCCACATTATAGTTTTATTGTTTAAACGTGTAAATTTATATATTAATTATTAATTTTTTTTTAATTACAGAGTGATAAGGCCAAACATGTCGAGTTGAGAAGGTCAGAACGGTTAACAAAGCCGGGGCCTAAAACGCTTTACCCGTATCATGTAGGTCCGATAAAAATCCAAAAGAGAAGAAGACAAACTTCGAAAGAGGATCAAGATAGGATAACAGAAATCAAAGCTTGGTATCCAAACAATGGATCTAGAAAATGCATCTTGACCGGAGGAAATCGGCTACCACATGATTTTTGGAGTACCTTGCTTGGTGATGATGGTGACGGTTTGTTGAGCGACGAGGTAAACAATAAAATATTATTTTTAGATACTTTGATTTGTTTGTAATTTTATAAATACAACGTAGTAACTGAAATTGGCATTGTTTAACAGCATATTGTCGGGTGGATAAATCACCTGTATAAATCTAGGAAGGAAACCGACCGCTGGAGCATTCTTCCTCCATCTTTTCACCAGGGTTTGATTAAGCAGCTCTCAACAACGACCTTTGCGGATTATTTCCACGGCTCTGCACAGTATCCATGCATCCGAGATGTTGAGGAGGTATTCTAAATATTTAATTATATATTTTTTTATTATAAATTGTGGTATAAATTGTGCTTTATTTCATCGATATATAAAACGCAAGTACATTCAATGTCAAAACGCAAAATAGTGATATAAACCAAGTTTTGTTAATAATAGAACGATAATAATTATTAAAAAGTTACTTATTAAAGAATATAAGTGTTGACATTAATAATAAATTTATTTTTTAAACGCAAGTTGAATATATCTAACAAAATCTAAAACGCAAGGGTACATTCCTTTAAACGTTAAAGGTATAAATTGGGTGCTTGTAGTAAAATATTGTATTTTTTTTTTTTTGCAGGTGTACATTCCTTTAAACGTTAAAGGAATACATTGGGTGCTTGTAGTATTCAACCTACTACGGAAAACTCTAACCGTATACGACAGGTATGTCACGTTTCTAATTTGGTATTATTGATGTTGTATACGTGCATTTTGTAATTATGTATTATATTCTGGGAATTTCAGTTATTCGAGTGCGCCGCCTGGAATTGCATTGGATTCCAGAGAGTCTACCTGTCATATGAATTTTGCATTTGACAGATGGTTACGGAAGAACAATTATTACAATGAAGAGCAGGAACCAAATCACTCCTGGTACCCGTTCGATAATGTTTATCCGCCTGTAGCACCTCATCAGGACGGAACACTATGTGATTGTGGGGTTTGGGTCTGCATCTTTCTTGAAAGGTTGATTAATCAACAACAAATTAATCAAGATGAAGACTGCCAAGCTGCAGAACATATGAGACGTAGGCTTGCACTGTTGTTTCGTGATAACATTTTGAATGAAGATGATGTTCCGGTGGCCTCTCCGATTCGGGAGACAAAAGATGATGTTAAAATGATGTGAACATTTATTAAATTTTTATTTGAGGTTTAGACATCTAAAAAAACACCATATTACAAGAATAATTTATTTAAAATATTTATGGACAATATTATTAACATTTTTATTTTTACACCTGCGTGTGTGTGTAAGTCTATTTTTTCAATTGCGTTTTAAGATTTTTTCATTCGCGGTTAATAATTTTCGATACCGCTGATACGGTATTTTCAATTTATATTAAAACAAAACAAATGACGTTAAGAAAACACGGTTTCCCAAGGCATTTCGGTAACCGTGAGACAACTAAAAGTCGTCTCGGGAGCCGTGAGACGATTCAAAGTCGTAACCTACGTATATAAATACCCCACTTAGCTTCAGAAATTGTACACACACTCTATCATGTTTATTTTTTTAATTAAAACTTTATCATCCCTTGGACCTTTCCAATTCATGCGGGTACCACACCCACTTTTTCAACGAAGCCTACCGGCTTACGAAAATATTGCCCGATTATATTCGGATCGTTGTTACATCTGCTTAAAGATACTTGGATCGTTGTTGCATCTGCACGTGGTTAGAACCGTGTAGATTGCCTCTATGATGTGGTGGTCTTTTTGCATTTGCTAGTTCGCTTCTTTGTCTATGAAGAGCACAAGAGGCATTCAAGCAAATGCATATCCCAGTGAACGGATAACTATCGGTGGTCGACGTGTGCAATGAGTTACTTTACGTTGGCCCCAGCTAGCTTTAATTGTTAAAGAGGTTAGCTGTTTCAGAAGGAGATTGAGAAGGAGACTTCTCTACGAGGTGTACACCGGTGCAGATATGTTTTAAACAGGTGCAAATAAGAGGCGCCTTATAATAATGCATTTTATATTTGACCTTGTGTTTAGTTGTTGGCCAAATGATTTGTAATATGGGACCTTGTAATATTTGTTGTGCTTTGAAAATCAAAGTTGTTGTAATATTGGGTCAAATTGTAATGTAATAAATTATATTAATTATATAATTATATATATATTAATAAAATTAATTTTATATTTCTAAACAGTAAATGGTTGAATTTTTTGAGATGCTTGAATCTGTTCATACTGTCTGGGACACACAATACGTCATGGTTAGACGTCTCACTAGGACCCCATGCCGTTTTGGGAGACGTCTTTTGCTTTTGCAGGTATCTTGTAGGCTACAGAGACGCAACACAGTTCTTGACCCACGTGAATGGCTGTCAAACGGACTGACACTGTAAACGGGCCATCTTGGTCATTTTACCCATCTTTAAATACCACCTACTATGTACAATGTTGTCATTACTTGAACCACCACGACCATAATGACCAACATACCTAATCCAGTAGAAAACACAAATTGGTTACATCGAACAGACAAATCAAGTTTTTGGTCGACAAATGTTCTGGAATTTTATTACGAAGGTGATAGCTCGTGTTGCTTTTCAACCTATATGGGCAGAACACCGTTAAGCAAAGAGTGGTGGGCTAGTCTTTTAGGTTATTACGGAAATGGTTTTATTCAAAAGACGGTACGTTATGAATCCAGTAAGATATACCGATGTAACTATGCAGAAATAATTTTTAATTTTTATTTATTATTTATTTTACAGCATGTGCGTGCGTGGTGTAACTACTTGATGTCTTTAAGAGATACTGATGGAGGGAGACAAAGGTCTTTTTCTAGTAATAATCGTTGGTGTGTACTCCAACCCAATTTTTATACTCTTCTGCTAGAGCAAGATAATCATGCATCTGAATATGCAGACGGTTCAAGAAGAGTCTATCCTGCCTTTTGGGAAGTTGATACGATATATATACCGGTATCCTTAGACACGAATAACTGGTTAATTTTAAAGGTTGACATGCCGTCGATGCAAGTAACTGTGTATTTCGAAAATACTTGTAGTGAGAATAACTGTGGTGACACATTCTGCGTTCACAGAAAAATTCACCAAATTCTTATAGAATTTGAGTCTGCGTTCTTATGGTTTCTAGAAGCAATAATGTACTGGCAAAAATCTGCTAGGGACCAAATCCATTCTATACAAATTTGGGGAGAAGTGGTCTGGCCTGGCAACGATCAAAAAATAGGTCGGCATTCAGGGGTCATAGTTTGTATGCTGCTGCGAAATTTGGTTCAAAACAGGCCAATGAGGTGGGAAGAAATGAATCTTCATGATGCATGTATGAGATACCGTCGTTTTATGGCAGATGAAATTTATGCTGCCCGTTTCAACCCGTAAAATAATTCAACCTAGCAGCTTTAGTTTTTATTCTTATCTTCATATCATTATGTACGTGCGAATTAAAGTAAATTAAAAAGAAACCAAATGTATTCTGATGAGTTTTTAAAAACATAACATTATATATACAAATAAACAAATGACACATGGCGAACTAACGGCAGAATACAGTTGTTTCATCGGTTTTCCATATGACGCGCACCTCTACCTTTAATTACCAAACAAACAAACGGCTAATCATCATCCAGGTTAACTGTCGCATCACACGTATTTTGATAAATAAAATCTTGGAAGTTTTCAGGTTCGACATAAATAGGAGACGGTCTTTCACAAACATTTACGTTCCTGCCTGAACCTGAAGGACGCCTTGATAATCTCGATTCAGATTTCGCTGGTGCTGAACATCGGTCACGATGATGCCCATAACTTTTACAGCGACTACAGTACACTGGTGTGGGTTGCTCACCTCGCGATAAGATTCGACTGTTTTCAGGAGGACGACCTGATTATCGTTTTGTAATATGCGGGGGTTCTAAATGTATTATTCCATCGGGTATCTCCCAATCAGACCTATGGGGAAGCGGATAAATCGCCTCTTCATATGTTCTTTTGTATAGCTCATTGCTGTACCAACGAGAAGTATGATGACTACAATCATCTTCTCTTAAATATCTTGATACCGCAATCATGTGCCCACATGGGAAACCAGATATCTGAGGCACCTGACAACTGCATGTTCGATTCTGCATATCAACGAAGCCATTTTTCTTTCCATCTTCGACTTGAAAACTGTTAACCTCAACACCATGAACAGTCCACGTCCTAGACCCTTTAATTTTTTCATGAATTTTTCTCACCGCGAAGGGAGTAAGTGTGTGGGTGTTTTCAATAGCTTCCTTTCGACGATGATAGTACCAGCGCTGAAGTCTTTCTCTAAAGAATTCAACAAGGTGGGTTATGGGATTTTTTCTTGAATGCTTGCATAATGCGTTTATCGACTCTGCACTGTTTGATGTCATATAATGATATCTTTTACCCGTGCAGTGTGCTCTTGTCCACTTGGCCAATCCGATATTTAACAAAGTATCCCTTACTCGCGGGACCTCTGCACACAAGGAATTGAAGTTATCATTAAAATCTGATATTCGATAAGCTTTACAAGTTGCCCACCAGAGGTCGTGTAATTCCTTCTTTTTATCTGAGGGTAGGTTTAGGTTGACCAACAGATGGCGACAACACAACCCATGATAGGCACGGGGAAAAACAGTACGTATCGCCAAGTCTATGGAATTCGCACGATCAGAAATAATCGCCAGATCTGGATGTTGACCGATACACTCTTTAAGCCTAGACAAGAACCATATCCAACTTTCACCATCTTCTGATTTGCCGATACCAAACGCAACCGGTAAGATTTGGTTGTTACCGTCCATTCCAACCGCGAGAAACAACGTTCCTTTAAACTCACCGCGCAAGTGCGCCGCGTCAATAATTATCACAGGTCTTAAAGAATGATTAAAACTCCTAATCTATAACAAATTTAAAAACCAAAAACAAATCGTCAGTTTTATAAAAAAAATAAACTTATAACAACTTGTGAAAAGTTTGACACTAACAGCAGCACCAATGGAAACAAATAGAAGTTCAAACCGACTCTTCTCATCAGTCCGGATGCGAGTAATTGTCCCCGGGTTCGTCCTTTCCAAATTGTAGCAGTAAAGTGGGAGCTCAGCAAATGAATCTTTGCTATTTCCTTGCAAAAGTGCGAGAGCGTGACACTTCCCACGCCATGCTTGAGCGTAAGTTATGTCCACGTGAAATCTTTGTCGAAAATCTACGACAATTTCATTACCACGATAGACACGACCACTATCTCTCAATTGGTCTTTTAATATGTTCCCAACAACTTTAGGGTTAGCTTGACGAAGATGAGGGTGAGTTTGAGTCTTGGAACATGTGTGATTATCATTAAAGTGTTTAACAAAAAACTTTTTACAACCTTTGAAGGAAAATGCCGTAAACCGCCAGCTACAATTCTCACTGACACATGATGCCACATAACGTGTTTTACTAGATCTTTCTACTTTATAAGAGAAACGCTCTGACAAACACAATTTCCCCAACTCCACTTTCATTAAGTCTTTGTTAGGAAATATATAACCTTCAGGAAAAGGACACGACGAGAGAGCTTTTCTTTTTCTTTTTCCGAGAGAAATATACGGGGTTGCGTTCTGATGTGAAAAGCTTGCGTTTTTATTTGAAAAGCTTGCGTTTTCATTTGAAAACAGATTTTTGTCAGGACTTGTGTAGTTTTCGAAAGGCACATTTAAATTAGGAATTTTAAAATCATTTGAAGGAAAGCAATTCGACATACCGACACCACAATCGGAAATAACATATAACTTGAATATTTCAAGAGGATTTTCCTCAGCAATTTTAAAAAGATAGGATACATCACGGTCAGTAAGTATGTCGATTGTATCATCAAACTTAGACATTTTATATGATAAACATGAAATTGGCAAAACCTGAAAGGTATCCGCCAGATAAGATAATATACCAAGATAAGACATGCTTGATTCGATTTCAAGAAGACACCTTCTACTTTTTGAATCAACGACATATTCAAGCCTGCCATTTACGACATCCCACTTCACATTAAGGTATACGACAAACCGAACCATTATATTTTAATTTTTTTTAACTTATTTAATATAAATAACAAACAGAAGAATGACAAACAGAAAAAAGGGAAATTTCGGGGGGAAGCATTAAATACAGTGATCCGATCCCTTATATACAACTTCGCTTATGTCACAACGTGCATATAACATCTGACATACTAAAGCCTTTCAAAAAAAAAAAAAACTAACATACTAAAAACGTTCGGAACTCACCAAAAGTCTTGAGGAGCCGTCTTTGTCAGCTAATGGCACTTCTCCGAGACGGATCCCAGTAAGCCGATTGACAAAATGGTAGTCGGCTCAAGCCATGAGCCGAAATGTGCTGGATCCGTCTCCAAGATATTCGGACAGGACACGACGGCGTCAATAGGTCTCAAAGACGTTTCGGAGGATTTGGGACACGTGGCGACGTCTTAGTGGCTCTTTTTATCAAAGGTCTTGGGAATCGTTTAAGGTAACTCGACCATCTCACCGAGACGGTTCCACTGGCTATTTTCGTAAAGTGGAGGTGGTCAACGGCTATTTTCGTGATTTTCCCTAAAAGTAAATTCCATGTAGAATCTCTTTATTCAAAAAATAGTTTACTTTGATGAGAAACACATAAATTTTCAAAACGGACCGACTTTTGTTGTTCTTTAACTTACTATTTACAAAGTTTTGTTCGTAGTTTCTAATGGGCCAATTTGATTGTGTTCATATTGGTTGATGTTCATATTTTGAAACATCGTTTTGTGTCATCATCATCATCAGGGTTTATTTGTGGTATTTTATTTGAAGATATTTTTTTCTCTGAAAGTAAGTTCAAGTTCATACCCTTTTGACCTTTGTTATTTTTTCAACAAAAGTCCACAAAGATACAGATATTGTATTTGGGTGTAACCGGTGATATTTAAGTTTGTTGTAGGAAGATTTGATTAAATAAGTTACTGATGTGTTTCATAATTGTATATTTTGAGTTGTATTGAATGATTCAGTTTTAATGTTAAATTTACATATCTTCATGTGTTGTTAGGTTTACTATGTACCTCACTTGCCTGATCGTCGTCGTCGCTTACTGTGCAACAGTCAGATGGAATTTTCAACCTACAAAATTGAATCCATGCATGATTGTTCATATTTTGGTTCAATTGTATTGAATGATTCAGTCATGATGTAAGCTTATACATCTTTTGTATGATATTTTCAGTTGGTTGATCATTGTTGTTGTGTGCTATGTAACAGTACAATTAGATTGCAAAAACCATGGGCAACTATTTTTTGTATATTTTGTAATCCATGACAACAATGCCTTGGCACAAAGACGTGCTTTTTTGTATACTTGTATAAATGGTTTATCAGTCATCCACCATGCTTTGAACTTTGGTTTAAAAATGCTTTGTAGGTCAATGGTTTATGCTTACCATATACTGAATACGAGGCGCTTATTTACCTAATACCGACACAGGATCACAAGTCGTGCAATGCGCGACAATGCAACAACAAGAATGCTCACACTATTTATTTGGTACTTTCCTTTATACAGTAGGTGATGTAAACTTGCCATATTTCCTTACTTCATATAATAATACATACACATGTGTTTCAGGTTGTGGTTTTTTCCTTTGCTGTTCATATGTACACAGCATGCGGCTTTGTCGATGGCGTGTGGTCGTGTATAGCCTGATGGTGCACAATTGGCCCGATATTTGTTAGTTTGTAAATATAACTTATATGTATTATGTTAGTATGAACTTGTATATGATTTATGTATTATATAGTTAGGAACATTAGTATAGTTAGTAAACGGATCAAGATACAATCGGTCACAAGAAGAACAAGAGCTACGATGAATCGAAGACCAAGAACCAAGAAGGAAGCATCAAGACTCACTCAAGGAATTGGCTGCACACATTCACGGTCATTATGTCGAAGATTCAAGGGATTATGTGGAACATTTAAATGAAGAAAATGACTAAAATAACCTTACGGTTATGACGGTTATTTGGCGCCAAAAGAGATGAATCGGTGGGAAACAAAACGACACAACGGTCAACAAAATGGACGCAACTGTTAGAAACGTATATATACACAAGACCATCGATCATAAACCGGTTATCAAGATTGTTCACATCATACAATCCTCTCAACATTTGTTTACTTCAAAACACTTTTGTATTCTTGAACATATTCCGATTATTATCATAAATATTCATCGATTGTAATTAGTTATATTCGTATATTGTTTGTATTCGATCATTCCGCTGCATTCAAGATTGTTTCTGGGCCAACAAATCTGGTATCAGAGCAAGGTTTCAAGTATCTTTCGGTTGATCATCGTTTTCGAATACAAACTTTCTGATTCAAAAGTGTTAGTTGTTGTTCATGTTATTTTAAATCCTTCCTGTTCGAAATCATACAAAAATCTGTTCGTTTTCTGTCATTGTTAGTACGTAAGTATTGATTCTTCACTCATTCATTCGATTGTTGTTCATACGTTAAGTTCTTAAAAGGTTCGTCTCAAATTCGAAAACGGTTTTGCTTTCTTCCCACGTTGATCATATAAGGTTCATTCATAGTGTTTCAAAGTCTAATCGAAACACCGTTGTTTGGAAGTTGGATTACATATTCAAAGTTTCTGTTTTGGATTAATATATTGAGTGTATTCTTTGTTGTTCTAACCGATTAACATTCGGAACACCCGATTATATTTTTTCTTGTTCACTCTTCGTATACTAAGCCTCGGTTTTAGAATTGGATTATCGTTCATTTTTCTGTTTCACAAAGCGTTCGATATAAGGATCACTTGATCATTCTTGTGCCACCGAAATCAATCAAAGTCGAAAGAAGTATGTCCGAAACAACCGGTATATCATACAAAGGGCCAAGACCATATTACTTGGCACGTTATAGGCGAAAGAAAGAAAGACAAGCGGCACTAAGAAAGATGGGAATTGAAACAAGAAAATGTTTTTATTGCAAGCAACCGGGTCATCTTATAGGAGTATGTGGTATTAAAGAAAGGGATGAAGGCGAACAATTGATAAAGGATGCAATAAGCACGGGGATTTCATACTATCCCGAGACGACATTTGGAAATGGTGAAGATTATATTATTCAAGGTTCGGATAATGGTTTGTGGAGAGACATGTGGTATGTTAGTCCTAACATACAAAATCACATTTCGGGTAACATAGATTACTTTCTTAAGTTAAAGAAGTCATTTGGTGTTGAAAGTAGAATAAAGAAAGAATTTGTGTTTATTAGAGGGGTTGGAATCGTAGGCGTATCGGTTGAAGATCAATTCTTGGTCATACCAAGTGTGTTTTACTCAACCGATTTGGATGAAAATATATTGAGTCTTCCACAACTTAAGTTACAAGGTTTTGTAGTCAAAGTTGATGGAAACTTTTGTGTAGTAGAGAATATGTTTAAGGACAAAAGTATGCAATTTAGATTCATAGAACAAAATAGTGAATCAAAGGAGGCGATATCCAAGTTATTGGAGGATGATAGTGATCACATAAGATCAAAGGAAAGTTATTTAAACAATTACTTTGAACATATTTCGGTTGATGCCGAAAATGTTATTAGTAATGTCGATGATATCGCAAGCAACATATGCATAGATTCACTTGACAAGTGCATTGAGTTCTTAGACATAATCCATGATATAGAATTTCCTTGGGCACATAGAAACATTCTCAAGGAACCATTCATACAAATGGTTTCATGGTTTGTAAAGGAATTCTTAGGGATCATGGATAGGCCGATTCCACCAAGATTTGAGAATGGGAAGCATATTGAGTTGTATGATTTATATATGATGGTTAGAAAGGAAGGAGGTCACAAGCGAGTTTCAAAGTACAATTTATGGGTTGTGATCGCAAAAGAATTAGGACTTGGCTATGAGGACAAAGATTTGCTAAGGATCTTATATGCGCAATATCTTGATGGATTGGATTGGCAATACTTAGTCCATAATGCCCGGAAAGTAGCCGCTAATGTGGATAAAGAAAGGGAAGAGCATGGTCAAGTGAGAAGAATAAATACCACACCTAACTTGTCATCAAGTGCATCATCTTCAAACCGAAATTCAAAGCCAAACAAGGAAGATTATGCGTTGTATATGGGGAGTGATAGGAGGGCTGCAACAAAGTTCATGAAGCCAAGAAATTTCGACTTCACACAAGCCGAGATTGCCCTCAAAGAAGCAATTGAAACTACACCAATAAGTCCCATGAACCCTAGTTATATTTAGGGGAGAGTGTTAGTTTGTAAATATAACTTATATGTATTATGTTAGTATGAACTTGTATATGATTTATGTATTATATAGTTAGGAACATTAGTATAGTTAGTAAACGGATCAAGATACAATCGGTCACAAGAAGAACAAGAGCTACGATGAATCGAAGACCAAGAACCAAGAAGGAAGCATCAAGACTCACTCAAGGAATTGGCTGCACACATTCACGGTCATTATGTCGAAGATTCAAGGGATTATGTGGAACATTTAAATGAAGAAAATGACTAAAATAACCTTACGGTTATGACGGTTATTTGGCGCCAAAAGAGATGAATCGGTGGGAAACAAAACGACACAACGGTCAACAAAATGGACGCAACTGTTAGAAACGTATATATACACAAGACCATCGATCATAAACCGGTTATCAAGATTGTTCACATCATACAATCCTCTCAACATTTGTTTACTTCAAAACACTTTTGTATTCTTGAACATATTCCGATTATTATCATAAATATTCATCGATTGTAATTAGTTATATTCGTATATTGTTTGTATTCGATCATTCCGCTGCATTCAAGATTGTTTCTGGGCCAACAATATTTGCATTTCAGCTCCGTAACCTGTTTTCGCTGCACAAAAAGGCTACTGGAGGTAAGGCTGGAAAGTTGATTGTTCGAGGTATTATCTTGGTTACCTTAGGAACAATTGGAAGGCGTGTAATGACTTGGTTTTCAGATGGAATTAGCTGCTAGATCATATATGTTGTAACCGTGTGCACACCCATAGCGAGTATCTTTTGTAACTAAAGGTTCCCAACTAAACCGTACGACTATTAAAGCGCGCTGTTAGAACAAGAATGTGTTTTTTTTATCATACTTTGTTTCATTTTGTATGACAAAAATAATTAACACCTCATTTGAATCCTGATTGGCGAAGCGCGCAACGCGCGTATTTAAATACAACTAGTTAATATAACAAATGATGAAAATTGAATTCATAAAATTTAAAACATTACATATCATGTTTTTTTAAAGATGTCTACAACAAGTTTTTCATAAACTGTGAGCATGGCTGAATTCATGTTTTTTGTGCTGTAAATCATTCTTTCGCTACTTTATTAGACAACTTATTTAATATAGTGTCATTTTTTTCCATTTCCATAAATGTGATAAATATACTACTAAAAGGTTAATTTACATTCTTCAACGGCTTTCATTTTGTTTAGCGTATAATTCGTCGCATTAATTAGCCTTTTGTGTTCCCCTTACAATGTCATACACCTCTAAGTCTTTAACTGAAAAAAGGTGTATCATCGTTTAAATTGTAATACATGTTCGTGTTAGATGATGTAGTATAACCCCTAAAGCAGAAGTATTGCTTCTCTAAAGGTAGTTTATAATTAACTACCTTATCGATTCCTCCATTTTGGATTAATTAGTTTCAAGCATGTCTTGAGTTAAGAATTTGTTAGGATTGAAGGAAATTATAAGAGTCAAATATGAAGGAAAATGAAAGTGCATAGTTGTATTTAAAGTGTTTTTCTTTTCCGGAAAAAGGTAAGTGAGAGTTGGAAGTGAAACGAATCTATATCTATATACATATATATTGAAAACCTAATAATCCTACATGTCATAATATTATGCAATATCTTCTTTGAGAGATGCCACATAGGATGTGATGTGACAACTTTAGACCAATTAAAAAAAAGGAATAAATATAGTTTAACCTAATCTATTAAATATCTAATCTACTAAATGTAAATATTAAACCTTTATTATTTTCTCACTCATGTTTCCTCCTATAACTTTTAAACGTTAATATCTTTTATATACGAGATTTTTTAAAGAAAAAAATTACACCAAATTAACGAGCATTTTATTATTTTTCCAACGAGTACCATAGTGCTATATAAAAAACGAAGAAGAAAAAAGACTATTTTTTGTAACCCGACAGGTATTGTGTCAGGTTTGGGATTAGTTTAAAAAAATTGTGGGTTTGGGTCGGAACTGAGATTAGTTGATACCCGACCCAATTACCCGAAACTACATACCCAAATACCCGAACCATATACCCGATCATATACCCATGAATTTTTTAACGCATCACATAACCCTTAGACTAATGCGTTCGATATTTCAATAAATAACTTTTTTCCTTATTTCATGTTAGTTATTTTTAGAATGATCAATTACAAACTTCCGAATTCATTTGACATTATATAATATTTTGTAATGTCACTAGATTTATACCTCGGCGCAGAGATTCGTTTTTTTTATATTTGAATATGATAACTTATGGCAGGGATTTGTTTAAAATAAATAATAATAATCATTAATCATATATTGGCAAGTCATTAATTATGTTGTCATATTAGATGCCACATAGGATGTGATGTGGCAACTCTAGACCAATTAAAAAAAGGAATAAATATGGTTTAACCTAATCTATTAAATATCTAATCTACTAAATGTAAATATTAAACCTTTATTATTTTCTCACTCATGTTTCCTCCCAGAACTTTTAAACGTTAATATCTTTTATATACGAGATTTTTTAAAGAAAAAATTTACATTAAATTAACGAGCGTTTTATTATCTTTCCAACGAGTACCATAGTGCTATATAAAAAACGAAGAAAAAAAAGACTATTTTTTGTACCCCGACAGGTATTGTGTCAGGTTTGGGATTAGTTTTAAAAAAATTGTGGGTTTGGGTCGGAACTGGGATACCCGACCCAATTACGCGAAACTACATACCCAAATACCCGAACTATATACCCGATCATATACCCATGAATTTTTTAACGCATCACATAACCCTTAGACTAATGCGTTCGATATTTCAATAAATAACTTTTTTTCCTTATTTCATGTTAGTTCTTTTTAGAATGATCGATTACAAACTTCCGAATTCATTTGACATTATATAATATTTTGTAATGGCACTAGATTTATACCTCGGCGCAGAGATTCGTTTTTTTATATTATAATATGATAACTTATGGCAGAGATTTGTTTAAAATAAATAATAATAATAATAATCATTAATCATATATTGGCAAGTCATTAATTATGTTGTCATATTAGATATTTTATTACGAATAAGGTTTATTTTACAAAAAGTGTAAGTTTAATAGGTATCTTAACGAATTTGTTTATTTTACAAAAAGTGTAAGTTTAATAGGTTTATGTTATAGACTTTTAATAGGTTTTAATAAGTTTTTTTAAAAAATAATTATTTTCTTATAAAATGGTATAAAATGCTTCCAAATTTGAATTCGATTCGTAATTCGTTTAACTTGCAAGAATTCGATTCCAAAATCGTCTCACTTTCTACACCTATAACATTAGTTTATTTTTTATTTATGCATAATTATTTTGAATATATATTCTTCATACTAACTTATAACATGATATGTATTATTTAGTTCACTTATTATACTTATCTATATGAAGAACACATTTCAATTCAATAAACGTCCACACAAATAATATAAAAAACAAACATAAAATACCAATGTAAACACCATATACAATCAAGGGATAATTTCGTAAAATCAAATGTTTTCTGTTATGACAACCTAATATCACCATGCAACATAATAATATTATTTCGCGCGTAAACTTCTCGCCACCCCCTTAACCACCATAACCAAAACTCCTAACCACGGCCATGATGATGAACCGAGTGCTAACAACACCCGCCTTCCGTCTCCGCCAATCCTTAACCCGTCGACCGACAGCCAAAACCGTGGACTCAGACCAAGTTTCAAGCGAGACATTATGGCAATACCAAGTCCTTGATCCAAATGGAGACGTTGTGACAAGATGGAACCATTTCTTCCTTGTAATGTGCCTGGTTTCGCTGTTTATAGACCCGCTTTATTTCTACCTGCCTTATGTTGGTGGAGATACATGCATGACAACGGATAATGCATCTGCTATTGCTATTAATACGTGGAGGTCGATAGCCGATGTGTTTTTTGTGTTGCATATTATTATGAAGTTTAGGACCGCGTTTATTGCGCCTAGCTCCAAGGTGTTTGGGAGAGGGGAGCTTGTCATGGATAAATGGGAGATTGCTAAGAGGTATTTGAGGTCTGATTTTATTATAGATGTCGCTGCTTCTCTTCCTTTGCCTCAGGTTGGTTTCTCATTTGTAATGTTGTTTTGTCCTGTCTAGTTTCTTATTAGTTGGGTTTGTTTTAATAAATTTTTGTTGTTAGAAAAAAAAGGGTTTAGTTTTTTTTTTATTTTTTTATTTGTTGATTGGTTTTTTAAGATTAGGGGTGTTTCAATGTTCCTGATGTAGATTTAATAATCTATGTAGTCGAATCTAATTCGCGGGTCTAGAAGAAAAGTTGGGGGTAGCGCGGCTAAAAATTTTCAGGAGTAACTGATACATTAAATGATGAAAAAAAGTAAGTTGTAATAAAAATGTATTTCACCAAAAAAAGTTGAGGGGTAGTGCGGGCTTGTTAGAAGTAATCTTAAACATTAACATATGTTAATTATTGTACATATTAGTGTTATATGTCTAGGTCCTATGTTACAAGCATGAACGATAGGTCATGTGTGTTTATGTGTCGGTTATTATTAGTTGTGTCGGTTAAACATGAACGGTTGTGATGTTATGTAACACACCGGTTCGTAATGTATATAAGGGTATGTATGTATGTGTACATTTGTCAATAAGAAAAGTTTGTCTTAATAACTACTTTTCAAATTCTCTCTAAAATTCCCTCCTTTATTTCCTTGTCCCGAAAACTTACAAACATCCTAAAACCGAATCCTAGTCCTAATTCTATCAGGGCTACCCCTCAACCTATGCTACCCCTCAACCTATAAACAGACAATTAACATGGGATTTAGACATGTTTTAGGCTGGTTTAAGACAATTTTGGATGTTTTCAGATCTGTTTTAAAGGCCAGGCCGCAAGACGTTTTGGCTGAGCCTTGCCTCGGTCGCCTTTGACTACTATGAATTATAAATTTGTGTTGTGATTTTTGAATGGTACTGAGTTATGACCTTTTGTGTGTTGCAGATAGTTAACGAACTTATCATACCAGCAACGAAACGAAACAGTCAAGATCATGCTAATAATACGCTATCTCTTATCGTTCTGATTCAGTATATCCCTAGACTGTTTGTCATTTTCCCACTGAATCAGCGGATTATAAAATCGACAGGCTTTGTGGCTAAGACAGCTTGGGCAGGAGCTGCTTACAATCTCCTGCTTTACATGCTTGCTAGTCATGTAAGCATTTTATATTTGTGTTAATTGCATATGTTAATTACATAAGTGTTTAATGCTTATAATGATGTTGGATCAGGTATTGGGGGCTTCATGGTATTTGATGTCTATAGGGCGCCAGCATTCGTGCTGGCAACAAGGGTGTAAA
Source organism: Ambrosia artemisiifolia (assembly GCA_032199755.1). NCBI lineage: Eukaryota > Viridiplantae > Streptophyta > Magnoliopsida > Asterales > Asteraceae > Ambrosia > Ambrosia artemisiifolia. The sequence goes on along the minus strand of CM063512.1, from coordinate 45,274,825 downwards.
GAGGACATGGCATCAAAAGTGTGTATAAGCTTTTTGGATTGTAACAGCGTAAACAAACCTGAACGCAAGAAATGGCTTGAATCGACAAGCTTGAGAACACTGTGTGATGCAAGCAATAAAACTTCTCCTTTTAAATTTGGAATGTTTGCGGATGCTTTTACAAGCGAAGTTGCTTCATCAAAGTTCTTTGATAAGTATTTATATTGCCTTTGGTGGGGTTTGAGAAATTTGAGGTACCATTTTCTTTGAAACTCATTATATGAGAAGCTGTTTTCTGCAACTAGTTCTTTAGAGGGTGCTTGGGATTGCGTTTTGAATCTAATTTTTAGATTATCAGCAGCTCCACCCCTGGTTTTCCAAAACGTATAATCTGTTTTGAATAATCAAACTCAAACACCCCATTAATTACGTTCTTTAATGTTTTTGGTTAAGGCCAAGGAGTGGTTTCATCACTATGTTAGCAGTAGGTTCTTTAAGGCCAAAAAAAGTAACCAAAACGTCAATCGTTAGTACATTACTATGATGTTATGTGATATCTACCATGAAATCAGTATTTCGGTTGAATATAACTAAGGATAAATCTGATCTGTAAATACATTCTTGAAGGGTATTACAAGAAAGTAGCTCTAAATGATTTTTGTTAAGGTGAAACTAAGGTCGGGTTGGGTTGACATGCCAACACTTTTCATGGTTATCGTTTTTGAAAAGAATAAGATTACTGTATAAAAGGTTGTATGCATCAATACAGACTTTGTGATCGACTTTTAACCCATTTGACCCGTTCCTCTTTTAGCTAATTTTCTTTTTTTCACTTGACCAGTTAAGATGAAACACGACTAAATTGACCTCTCATCATGCTTATTTCGTTTCTATAATTTTGTTCGCAGTTCATATGGACAGAATCTGGAAACTAGCATCTATATTGGTGAAACATTATTCTGTTCAGCCATATGTATTGGAGGTTTAATACTATTTGCACAGTTGATAGGCAATATGCAGGTATTTTTTTTATACTTGATCTTTACTTGTGAATATCTTGCTTACATGCTCCAGTTTTATTAAGTTTCGAGTATTCAAACGATATATAATCATTCATTTTTCTCTTTTAAGACATATTTGCAATCCATGACTGTGAGACTTGAAGAATGGAGAATCAAGAAAAGAGATACAGAGGAATGGATGAGGCACCGTCAGTTACCTCAAGCTTTGCAAGATCGAGTTCGGCGTTTTGTTCAGTATAAATGGCTGGCAACGAGAGGCGTTGATGAAGAGGCCATTCTACAGTCGTTGCCCATAGATCTCCGTCGCGAAATTCAACGCCATTTATGCCTTAATCTTGTTCGTCGGGTATGTTTGTGTCAACATCATTCCATTAGCATGTTATTTTTTTTACTAATAATCACTTTCAGACTACACATTCAAGCACCCTTTAACATTTGGCACTCACAGGTACCTTTCTTCTCACAAATGGATGACAACCTTCTTGATGCCATCTGCGAAAGACTCGTGTCGTCCTTAAGCACGCAAGGCACTTACATTGTTCGTGAAGACGATCCTGTAAACGAGATGTTGTTTATCATCAGAGGGCAGCTGGAAAGCTCAACAACGGACGGTGGAAGATCAGGATTCTTCAATTCCATTACCCTCAGACCAGGCGACTTCTGTGGCGAAGAGTTACTCACCTGGGCATTATTACCAAACGCCACAAGCTACCCGTCTTCAACAAGATCAGTCAGAACTCTAACAGAAGTAGAAGGTTTTGCACTACGAGCAGAAGATCTTAAATTTGTGGCCAACCAGTTTAAATATCTTCACAGCAAGAAGCTACAACACGCGTTTAGATACTACTCTCACCAATGGCGAACATGGGGTGCGTGTTTGATACAAACCGCTTGGCGGAAATTTAAAAGGAGAAAGCTTGCAAAAGAATTGGCTCTTCAAGAAAAGGTGTATTACAATCAAGAAGGACAGATAGTGGAGGAGGGTTATCATTATGAGTCAGGGAGCGGAAGCAGTTCACCGACGAGTGGTGGTCAGGGCGGTAGTCAACAGTTTGGGGTGGGAGCCACCATAATGGCATCAAGATTTGCTAAGGGGATTGGTGGTCATCATAGAGTCAATTCAGTTGATACCTCAACTAGTATTAAAATGCCTCAGTTGTTCAAACCACATGAGCCTAGGTTTTGATGTTGGAAAGATACAAACATATAATTCATACGGTACAAGGCGATGACGCTCACATCAGACTCCCATTGATGGTAACAGTGTATGAGTTACAAGCATGTTGATGGAATGCTATATGTTTTTGCAGTTAGTAAATGGTATAGGGACTTCTTTGTGTCATTTTCTATTCATTTTCCTTGTGTTCTTGAGTTCCTATGTATATATTTGGAGAAATAGGGTTTACTACTTGCGGAGGTGGTGACAATTTATAATCTATATATTCGTTTTCTACGATGATGAGGTTGAGTGTTTTTGACAATATCATCTTATTGCTGTTTTAAGAGAGACCTACCTTATCAGTGGTTTAAACAGATGCATTTGTGGCGGTAGCGGTTGTGGTTCTACAGATTTGACATATGGGCGTTACCCAAATGCCACACACAGACACAGTACACACATGAGACAACCTCAGATGGCTGGCGTGCTCCTACAGAGGGCACACAAGCATGATGGTACTAGAGTCATGCGCAAGGCGTGATTTTGGGCTTCCAGCACCTCTCTGTCCATGACATGTTAGCAGTTTCTTTTTTTTATTCTGCCTAAGCCCTATTGTGCTAATAACACAACATACTGCTTTTGCTTCGCTTGTGTGGATGGCACTTTCCTCTTTAAGTAATGTAATGTTGTCGACAGTTTTCTTTCAGTTTTATTCTCTCAACCGACTGTTGTGGCTCTCATGTGACTTCTAGTTTTCCCTCATGCCTGAATTGTAACTGTTTTTAAAAGTGTGCCTGCTTTTGCCCCTGGCCTCGACTCTGGATCTTGGTTTTATAACACGTGAGACGCACCAAGGCAATAGGGATTGGATCCCAGGAGCTGAGGCAATGGCGCAAGTGCAAAGTGGGCAAGGTGTAAGGTATTTATCAATGTTCTACACTTATGATGTGGTTATTTTATTATATACCTATAAAGCTATACGTAATGCAAAATTTGCCCATCTACAAAAGGCAAGTAAATTTGGTATCCGCCTCGTGCACACTTCTCGCCTCACACCATTGAAGGTAGTGGCTATATCGCCTTGGTACGGTTCGTGCCTAGGTGTGCCCTTTTAACCTAAGCTCTACATCTCTAGACACTTTGCTTAACATGCGCCCTTAACACTCTTAGCAAGCAAAAACTAAATCCTAATCAAAACCATATTGCTCAGAAAGAAGAGCATCATATTGACCACACTTCTCAGCAGTGAAATACAAATAAAGACATGGTCATTCATCCTCACTAAAAGAACCTTAACTTTTTCAGTTCTGTAACCGAAGTCATATACATTGTCAGGTATGACTGATAAATACAGAGTGGACTGGTGTGGGCAGGACGGCGGGTCATGGAGGATGAAGGTGGTTCAACTTGTTTTACATACAGAACATAAGAGTAAAGTGCACGGATGGTCCCTGTGGTTTGCCCAAATTTAAACTCTGCTCCTCAACGTTTCAAAATTACACGTATGGGATCTGTGGTTTGTATTTTGTTTCATCGATGGTCCCTGACGTGGATGGAGGTTAAGTTTTTCAGTTAAGTTCATGTACAATTACTAAATTACCCTTTAAAAATATATTATAGTCTTTATCTCTATATCTTTGTCTCCCTCAACCACCAACCCACCACCACCATCTTCTTCTCCAACCAACCCCCCCCCCCCCCCCTCCCCCCCCCCCCCCCAACCACCGCCTGGCACCTGCAACACCACCACCGCCACCCACCCTCCCTTTCCTCACTAAATTGAAACAGACACACGATTCAACACACAGACACACGATTCAAACAACGGCTACAGACACACACGATTCAACAAACAAACCCTAAAGGGATTCACGAACCAACATTTTTTTTCCGGAACAGAACTTGGGGTCGGCTGGTTATAACCAGCCGATGATACTCCCATCGGAACAGACAAACAGACCCCTAGAGGCTGGTTATAACAACACCCCTTTTGCAGTCTTCTGATCTTCAGCCTCTAGGGTTTAGAAATTGCTAATTGCTAAAAAATTGGTTGGCCTGAATCGGTGCTTAATTTGCTGTTTAGATTGCTACATGTAGTTTTTTAATTTGCTGGTGTGAATCTATATGTAAAAAAGATAATAAGATTTTTTTTTTCTTCCTGTGAATAGTTGAATGAATTAACCAAGTGGGTTATGGTTCGATTGGTTCTCAACAGAAACAAAGGAGGAAGAAGAATGTCTAACTTTGGTTTTTAATTTTATAAAAATTGGGTTTATTGTTTGGTGATGTTTTGGGGAAAGATGGCAGTGGTGGTCAGAGGAATATGGTGGTGGTGGTGGTGGGTGGGTGGTGGTTGGTGGTTGGAGGAGGAGGAGGGGGTGATGTTGGTTGTTTGAGGAGGAGGAGGTGGTGCTGGTCATAAAAGATTAAACTGCTCGGATGGTCCCTATGGGTATTTTGGTCAGTTTACATGACTTAACTGATAAAATTTAACGACGTTAGCTGGTAGGGACCAAAATGTTATAAAATGTCAACGTTGGGGACCATTCAAAATATATGGGGGCATACGTGAAATTTGGGCAAACCACAGGGACCATCCGTGCACTTTACTCCACAACATAATTTAGGCAACTAAAAAACAAGCATAACTGAAGCAATTCACATAGAACCGTATAATATGCATTTCAAAATCAAACAATGGCTGTGAGAATGTTTAGGACACATACTGCAACTACATACTTCAATCACCTTTTCAAATTTAATGCAAAAGCATTTACAAGTAAACGGACGGATAGGGAAAAAATCATACAGAGAGTAACAGATGGTGTATGCTTTGGTGTTACAAGCCTGAAACAGGAGCCTCTCGGGTAGCGCTAGTGACACGAAGTACGGCTTGAGCACTTAATTTTGGAAGATTAGATTCACAGAATTGCTCCCAAGTATATACCAGTGGTTGGTCAGAAGATGCATCTTGTTCGGGTGCCAAAACAGGAGATTTTCCATATGCTGTTTGTAGCTCCAACAGAAGAGAACGAGCAGCCTCTCGTGACTCGGGGAGCTGGTCACTCAGTTGAGATGAAGCTATTTGGGTCAATTTGTCAATCCCGTAATCTTTTATTCCTTCAGTTCCCTTTATGAGAAACAAAATAAACAGAAACTATGTTAACAAAAAGTCGAAAACAGCAATGATAACCGATATCAAGGTAACATAAGATGAGTTCCAATTTTGTGTAAGGTTTTCCGATTTATTTGTAGAAACAAACAATGCTATAAAAGAACTCAAGATCTTCAATGAAAGTTTATACAAAAAAAAAGTAGACACTGGAACCTAATATACAGCACATAACCCCATAAGTTGATTTAGCTGGGAAACAGGATGCGCCTGGCAGCATCAAACTATCAAAGGATCATTGTCATAGTATTAGTACTTAAACTTAAGTAAAAAAGAATCAAATACTGGCACAATGTCATACCAAATTAAGGCATGTAGGAAGGCATTAAGGCAATTGTGCGTGTATCAAGTCCTTAGGGAAACAAATATAAATATAGTGTCTAAAGGTGTTTTAGAGAAGCAAATCCAGTGCACACAGCTTGCCTGAGCTTGTACCACATAAAATCATGCATTACATTAATGTTCACCAGACAAAACTCAAAAGGTACAAAGTTTTAGCATTGTGCAACTTTTTTTTTATATAAGCAATGTGTAACTAAAACATTTATATAACAGGTAAATGCCAACTTTATCCTTACAACATACGGTTTTAGGTATGTGCAAGTAATTCAGTTTGGTGAATGGTGATTAAGAGTAGTATCAAAAACTTGATCAATTATTGTTTTGAAAGTTTGACATTTTTTGGGACAAACTAAGATGGTAAGGTGGGCCATTTATTCCGGGACGCAGGGAGCATATCAAATAGAGTGGAAGAAAAGACTTTCCTATGTGAAGTTGTAACTGAAAAGAATAGAATGCAAAAACATATGACTTATGCAAGGGAAATCAAGAATCAACATGATACACAAGTCGGAACTAACTTCCAAGTACTTACCAATCGTGGTACACTACGAGAAACACACATTGAAGCCTTTGCACGTATACGGGGATTGCGGTTCTTAAGGTAAGGTTGCAACTTCGGTAACAGCAAAACAGGAGAGACCCAAATGGTCAAATCTATTAAAGCTTTTTCAGCAGCCTCACATACAAAGCGCTTGTCTTGAGAAGACTTGAGAAGAAGTTGTACCAGCTAAAAAGGCAAAGATAATTTGGCAAATTAGAGCAAGAATAAAAACCTCAAAACAGTATTTCATTTTGAAAGAAAAATAACCATTGAAAAAGTTAACATCTACAACAAATGGCAAAAAGCAAATAAAGAAATCAATTACCAAAGGATCCAATGAATCAATTATACTATCCCCAAATGCTTTGAAAATGTCTGCAGAAGTCATTATAGCAGTTTTACATACAGCACTTCTTGGATTCTTCAGAGCTTTCACAAGAAGGGAAATCACATTGTCCCTGTTCAATGGAGGAACAGTGTGGAGACTGGTTACAATGGTGGACAAACCTATGACTTTTGAGAAGTGTAAACTTCTTGGATCTTCCGGGACATAATAAAAAAAATGCTTACAATATGTCTTGCAATGCTTCCTTGTGGTATATTGAAAAGCGACGTACGTTGTTAAGTGCATCACAGAGCAAAACCCAGTCTTTAGACCCTAACCCATCTAGAAGCACCTGGAAGAAAATGACAAAATGGGGTCATATTCAAAAACAATAGTTTCACCTTTTTGTTAATGTCGAAGTTATAATCAGAAATCAAATCAAACGGATACTTTGACCATCATAAGATAAAAAACTGGAAGAAAACAAATCTACCTTAAGACTCTCATCAACATCTTCAAGATCAGTCAGTTTGTCAGATTCAATATATTCCACCTCTACAACCACCGCCTCTGCGCCAGAATGTCCAACCTCGTTTCCATTCACAGGTGGTTCAGTCAAAGAAACAACATTTTTCCTTTGCTTTCCCCCAACATTTTCATCGGTAGGTTCAACATACGGCTTAGCTAAGATGTCTTTACTTGATGTCTCATTAGTCCTCTCAGATTTAGGCAGCAAATTAAGATCTCTAAGAGCCGTTTCAGACATCATTGCACAGCTGCAAATAATCAAAAGAAAAAACCAAAAAACATGAGCACCTGAAGCAGAGTAATGTGCATTACAAACTATTTGATCATCTCAAACACACACACACACACACATCCCTCTTACAATCTCAGGTTTACCATTATACAAATAGATGAATTTTCTAGCTTATGTAGTAGTTACAGAAACAAACCATTACCATCTACTCATCTAGATAGCAAAGTAAAGTTATAAACACCAACCACAACAGAATCTACAGACCAGATCCTAACTATAATGAACCAAACTGAAGTAAATGAAAAAACAGTAAACAAACTCATTAAACAAGCATATACAAAACAGCATTCATCACACAGCTGCAAATAATTTAAAAACAAAAGAACCTAACCACGAACAACTGATGCACAGTAACGTCTATTACAAACTATTTGATCATCTTGAACACATCCTTCTACATATGCAATCTCACACTTATCATTCTACCAATAGAAGAACTCTCTAGCATATTTAGTACTTGAAGAAACAAATCATCTAAATAGCAAACTAAAGTTATAAATATCAACCACAACATTATCTACAGATCAGATCCTAACTAGAACAAACCAAACTAAAAAACAAACTCATTAACCAAGCATTTAACTGCAAACACAAAACGTATGCATACTACACCAAAACACATGAATCTGCACTAAAATCTTCAAGAAAACAACACAGCAAGTACAAAACACATGATCCGTCACCTAAAAACCCTAACATTTTCAACAAATTCACAAACAACATCTTCGCATCGAACACATTACAAAACCTAACGAGTAACAAACACAAATCACAAGCAAAAAAACACACACAAAACCTTAGATTCACTCCACGAGGAGATTCCAACCGACAGATCCAGCAACTAGTTCACACAACGACAAGTACAGATTTATAATCTCACATCAATTATTACAACAAAATGACAAAATAAATAAATAAATAAAACAAAAAACTAACTATAAAATATATCATGAACAGTACAGAGACAGTAAAAACGTTCAATAACTGAAATAATAATAATAAATAATAAGAAATAAGAAATTACCTCAATAGACGAAAAAGGTGAAACGAAGTGATTAGATTGAAGTAGATGACAGTAGAAATGTGATATTTAGGGTTTAACGGCGGCGTTATTAGTGGCGGAGATGAGGTTATTATTATTATTATTAAGTCGACGTAGGGCGGCAAACACGGTGGATATTAATAAGGCACCGCCGATGAGTGGTGATTTAAGTGGGTGATGTGAAAAGTTTCGGAATGGTCCTTGAGTTATTGTTGAAGTGACGTTTCAACACTAAAGTTAAAAGCGATGTGGTATCATTAGTTGGTGATTATTAGCTTATTACTAATTTATTATTTGATTGATTGGGGGTTGGGTTGGGGTGGGGGTGTAGGCTTTATTTTTGTGTTTAAATGAAAAAAGTGGTGGTGGGTTTTGGGTAGTAATAAAAAGTTTGAAATTTGAATTGGGGAAGTTATGGTTTAGAGAAAGATTAAATGTGTTTTAATAGGTTTTAGTTTAATTGATTATAAAGTTGGATGTAGATTGGGATAAGTGTAAGTGGGTTTAGTTTGGGTTGTATAATGTAGATGCAAGTTAATTAAAACTCGCAGGATTTGTTGAGGTATGCGGCGGGAAGTCCGTTGGTATTGGTTTAGTGTGTTACATAGGGGAATTCGGTTGAAACCGGTTTGGTTTTTCACGGTATCAATATGATATAGGCACTAGGTTTAAAGTCATGATATGTCAAAAAAATGTGTTTTATGATGTTGATTCGATTCGGTTTGTCACGGTACTATTTTGAATAAAACTCTTTTTTTACAAAGTTTAAACAGGAACGACTAGAAAAAATATATTATCTAATATAACATTTTGGGTAGGGTCTTGGGACCAGTGACCCACTGCTAACATGCACCGCCACGTGTCAGTCAATCATTGGATCTGCTGAAGAATGGCATTTTCATAGTTCTCTTGTATTTTCAAAGTTTTTTGGGTATTTTAGTTCCCTTTAAAAGTGCTCCTCTCTCTCTTAGGTTTACTCCATCTCTTTCCCTGTCTATCCTCTTTTTCAATCTAGAAACCACCGCCATGCGGCGGGTGGTGGTGGATGGTGCCATCGTCGGTGCTATTCCTGCGGTTGTGGCAACGGTTGGTAGGGCGGTAGCGAAGAGGAAGATCTTTGTCGCTTGACGAATCCGGGAGCTGGGAGAAAGACAGAGAGAGTGGGTGGCTCGATGTTGTGTGGTGGCCGGCGGCTGCCGTCATCGGAGAGCTGTGTCGTTACCGGAATCGGCAACCAACGAGAACAGGGCAATGGAAAAAGGGTGGTGTTCATCGACGCTTCACTTTTTTAAAGTCTTCGCCGAGATGAAGTATTTGTTGCTGGGTTTGGGTAAACGATTTTGAGAAGGTAATGGGTTTTGCAGGTCTGCTTTAGTGGTAGAATAGATTTGAGCTTTCTTTTACTGCATTTATTATTTACATCATGTTGGCTACAATTATGCTTATTTTTTAAATTCATGTAAAAATAAAGTTTTATACTGTATAAGTTTATAGCTGACGTTATAAACAATATTTATTATTTAAAACATATATTGTTAAGTGACGAATGCTACTTTGAAATATTGTAAGTTTACAAATTCACTTGATTAGTATATATGATTAATTTCTAAGTGTTACTCTCTTACTTAAAAGATTATACACTATCTTAAAGCTTTCACACATTGACTCAAGGAATGGGTATGGCTGAAAATTATGGGGTTCAAAATTTGGAATCAAACTCATACTGCTTTGTTGGATATCGTGTATATAAAATATACTATTATTTTTGTGTTGTAAATATATGATTACTAGCAAACTCATTCATTCACATGTTGATTTAACTAATATACATATCAACAGTTTGCTTAACACCATTGTTGGATAGTTACACTATTATAGTTCTGGATGAAGTGAAATCAATATTATTCGTGCATAATTAATATTACAATCTAGATGTTCTAACATTTTGACAAAAACAAGTTTATTATCATTTGTAATAATTGATAATCTAAATAAGTTTTCCATTTAATGATATGAATTCGGATTACTATACGTTTTGACGTACATTTAGGTTGACAACGAGGCGAGCTTATTGTAGTCTATGCTAAGTCGCCGCCGCAACGCGGCGGGTATAAAAACTATTTAAATATAGTCATGTATTTAGCTAAATATAAAAATATAATAAACGCGAGTTATCGAAAAAACAAATTAAATGAAAACTAATAGGTTAAAACATTATATTAAGACTTAAGAGGGGTTGGAGCCTTTATTTTTTTGTATTTAAGTGAGAAAAGTGGGGTGGGTTTTGGATTTTTTTTAAATTAAAGTTGGAAATTTGAATTAGGGAATTTATGCTTTGGAGAAACATTAATTGTGTTTTTATAGCTTTTGATTATAAACTAGAATGTGCTTTTGTAATTTTATAAACTAAAATGTTAGTTTCACGTGTATGTAGTAGGCGAAAGTTTTTTTTTGAAGGTATGTTTTAGCGGTGAAACCAATCGACAGGCAACCTCTCGACCTGAGTTCGAATCACTATCCATGCACCGGTGTCCACTTTGAAGTTATCTTAAACCGTTACAGGGAATTTTTTCGTGGTGTGCAGGATTCGAACTTAAGACCAAGCCCGGGCAGGAACCCTTTAAAGAGGTAAACCCTCCTACCTCTCCCCAGCTGGGCTGAAGGTCATTGCCTAGGTAAAAGTTTTGTAGGTATACATATTTTATGATCATTAACTTGCCTAAACCGAAAAAAATAAAATAAATAAATAAAAACACAAACGTGCTAGATACCTTAATAAAAGGCCAAAACCTTGACGTAAATGTACCCTCGTGGGTGTGTAAATGCGGCAAGAAATATATAAGGCTCGATTTTGACCATTTGTACATTATTATTTACCCTATGGAAAAATGATGCTGAAACGACGATTAAAGTAAGAAAATCGAAAGGCTAAGCAAACACGCCTACATGTAAAACTTAGGTTCAGTTATATTAAACAAAAATGAATTAACATATTGAAAAAAATGATTAAAGTGCGGGTTGTATTTGCCAATGATGTCCAGCCCAGCTGGTCGGAGGTGGGATGGTTTATTCCTTAGGGAGGTTACCACCCGGGCTTGGTCTCAGGTTCGAGTCAACCCACTCGCACTAAGGGGTGAGAAATCCAACACCCGCGTTTGGCCTGGATTCGAACTGGGGTTGAGGGGTTGTGCGTCGTTTGGATTCTCCGTTGAAACACACATTCCAAAAAAAAAGTGCGGGGTGTATTTAACTATATTAAAGTTAAGGAGTTGTAATTTAAATAGGTTAAAAAGAAAAAAATAATTTTAATAAAGTTGATAAATTGCATGTTAATTTTATAAATATGAAGAGACATGTATTAGACATTTTGTAAAAGACAAATTGTTTTTACTGTAGCTAAGTAAACACATTTGTTATATATAACTGGTGGGGTGTTTACACGTTGCAGTAGGGACCTCAACAATTCAGTTGGCTTGCACAAGCTATTCCAACCTAATGGTTTAGTTTGTTAACTTTTAACTAACATGGTTTAGTGAGTAATGTATAGGCAATCTATACAATCAAAAGACGATCACTGTAAATGCTAAAAGCAGTGTTTTATCAAAGCTAACTGTTTCATTTTCTGAATGGTAACACAAACTTAAAGAACATGTGAAGTTTTTAAAAGGAAAATTCGAAAGAAAAGACCAAACACATGTTATGAAGTTAGGAAAATGTATTAGTTAAGATTAGTAGTGTATATTAGGAATGAAATATTCTCTCCATTAGATTTATCATAGTTGATTGTAGTCACCCTTATATTTACGATTATAGATCACTGTGTATAAGGATAATGAATATACAGAGAAGGCAATCAATTTGATCCCTGATCAAAATATTTTTTATGGTATTGGAGCCCCGTCTCTCTATACCTATCCTAGTCGTCGACCCTATCTCTGGCATCGACCCCTTGTCCTTCCCTATCCCATCCTCTCCAGCCACCATTCTACTCCCCCTCCTCTTTTCTCCCCACCATGGACACCATACTTCATTCTGCCACCACCATTACCAACATTAAAAGTTCATCCTAATCACCTTGGAGATGGAAACCGGACAAATCTCATCATGGGTGTGAATTGTTCAAAATCCACTATCGAGCCTTCCTTGTGCTCGACCACCTCTCACACAAACCCTTCATCGCTTCTGCTACGGCCACCTCTTCTTCCGACAAAGAAAAGGACCCACCACCAAAACCTCCCACAGAAGACTCTTAAAAACTTCTCGATGCCATTGTTTTACAATGGATATATGGCACGATCTCAAATGAATTGTTACATATCTTCCTTAAACCCAATGTTTGATTAATGCATATAGGTTAGGTTTTGTACATATACCACACATATTAAGTACACGTAGGTTTTTGTATTGGTGTTTGTAAATATTCAAAAACTAAGCATGAAGTGGTTTAAAGGGTTACTATATGTGTATGATAAGGTTATACCACTCCAAAAATATAAATTCATTGTACAGTAAGACAATGAAAACTAAGCATAAGTGCATAACATAAAGCTATGGTGAACCACGATTATCATAAAGCTATGTTGGACCACGATAATCTGGCAACTTTGTGATTGTCATGTGAAACTTCTTGCTACTTTCATAACTCTACTATGTAATTAGATTATTTAAAGTGTTTTAAACAACATATAAATGCAAAAAGTATTCATGCTTACTATTTCAATTCAAATCATGATTACTAAACAAATTATTTACGCACATTTATAAAATGACAATTCTACAGTGCATAATCCATATATCACCCAAATTTAAGGCAAAGCATAATCGGTATGAAATTCAAGTTCTCAAGTATCAATAGAGTCAATCTTAGTTCTAAAAAACACATATTGTATGAATCATACTACTAAGTAACACTATATGTGATAATCATTTGTTCTAAATGTTATATGGTAATGTTCTTCATTGTGCATCGCTTAAGCGTCATATGTCAAAGACAATGTTGTCATAGTTGTTTACTAGGTTAGAGACCCGTGAACTTCACGGGTGAATAAATTTTTAAATAAAACAACTTATCGACTAAATAAAATAAAACAACTTTTATAAGGACAATGTTTAACTAAAAGTTTAAAACATATATAAAGCCGAATTATGTGATTGATTGGAGTTTTAGTATTCGATATATCGTCAAACATCGGACATATGTTATAAAACTAAAAGTAGCAATAAATAACATTCCTAAATATATAAAAGACAAAACAATAAAATCAAAGATGTGCATTCAAGTTAAGCTGGCTTGTGCACTGAACGTTGCAAACCCCGCAGTAGAACACATCTTGAACAAAAGCATGTCCAACCTAGAAAAAATATATTAAGACATAAGTTATTTACTTGTACCTATATATAGGTATATAACTTATATAAATATCTATATATATACATCTTTTACCTTTGAGCGATGTTTTTAGCCATTGCAATGTTCAATATATTGAGGTTGGTCAAGACAGTTAACATTGCATAGTTGACAGTAAATGATTGCCTGAAGAACTGCGCCGTTGAATAACATTTGAGAGGTTCTAATATCCATGACAAGCTAAAAAAAATAAATTAGTAAACATAAAATCAAAGTGCAAACAATATTATAGAAAAAAAAAAATACAAACGTGATGTAGAAACCTGTATTCAAGGTTGTAAATTTTTGTATGAATAGAATAATGACGGTGCATATCGAATCATTATATAGAGATTAGGTGAATTGGTTGTTTTGTAAAGTTTGTATGAAAAAGAAACATATATTCTCGTAATCAATTACAAAAATATATTAACAAAAGTATATGCAGTAAATAAAATCGGTCACTAAATAAAATCGGTCAATTACAAAAAATACATATAATATTAAAGAAATTAGATATATGCACAAATCTTTATAATGTAACATTGGCATAATACTAAAACTTTAAGAAGCGTAAATGAATATAAAAAAAAGTTAAAATGAGACTTACAAAAAATTTGTCATAGCTGTCCAAAAATCTCTTTGTAAATGACATTTAACGTACGATTTGTCACGCTACCGTCCTTGTCTAATATTAGTATCTTCAATCCATTCCTACTCTTGACTCTTGATAATGCAACATACAATTGTCCATGTGTGAAAACCGGATCTTTCAAATATAGGCCAACTCTAGATAGCGACTGTCCTAGACTCTTATTTATTGTCATAGCGAAAGACATAGCAAGGGGAAACTGTCTTCTTTTAAATTTGAAAGAAATCTTCTTATCAGACGGTGTCAGAGTAATTTTGGGAATAAATGTCCGCATTCCAATGTTAGCTCCTGAAATTATCTTGGCTTCTATAACACGCTTTCCCATTTGAACAGTAGTGATTTCTCCTAAAATGATAATACTTTTTTCCTAATTCACTTCCCAAACATCGCCAGTTAGGCTAAAGGTATTATTTGTAAGAAATTCAGCATGTGCCTCCATGATTCTTGTAGTATGGTTATCATTTTCAATGTGTATTTATAATAAAATGTAGAACTTTTAGTTTTAGAAAGTGGTTATAATTTGATAATTTGTAATAATGTTTTACAAATCAAATTAAGGCAGAGACATAAATTATGGCTATGAATTTTACAAAATGTGATTTTCGTTACTAAAAACTCGTCATCCTTTCATGGTCAATTATCGTTTCCTTGATTAGTGTTTCTAATAATGTTATAAAAATTCAAAATTTGATAGTATTGACAGGTTTTATTTGAATCAAACTAATGGGATTGCTAAATAAGTTTATTAACCTCTCAATTATACATTTATTTTTTTAGTAATTGTTTATAACACATAAATTTAATAATGTTAGACCAACGAAGTGATGGTTGAACGATGTAGGTAAAGTAATTTAGTAAATACCTATGTATTTCGAGACGCCAATAGCGCATTGCGTCCATCAAGGTTCACGGGTGCTAAAAACATGAAAACCAAATCAGACCAATTTCTGGAAAAAAAAATAACCTGGGTTGGACGAACTGAAACTAGTCCGTAACATCTAAACATGACCTAGAAGTATAGAACCAACCTAAAACATGGCTAAGATAGAATAAGTAAATAATAGACTATATTAAGAGAGGTTATGACAAAGGAAAAGAGTGACAAATTTCAGTGATATAGTTTTTCAAATATGATTCAAAAGTGATCTATTATTTTAAATATGATTCGAAAGATTTCTATATATTAAAAGAGAAAAAGTCTGATACAAAATGTATATGTTTGATCTTTATGTTTTTTATCTAAAAAGAGCTACACTATTGGTAAAAAGAAGGCCGGTGAACGATTGAGACCCCATGTTATCTGCACGCTTTCGGTTCACATCAAAGTCTTAGAAGATAAAAAAAAAGTACTCACTGGTTACATCTTACTTAGCCATATGATTTGGTGTTATTTTAGGTGTTAGCAGGAATGTTGATATAACATGGTTAGGGGTGGCAAAATAATGGAACCTGCGAATGTACATTAAAGAGATTGGCGGTTTTTTATAAAACATCGATATTATGAAACACAATATTTTTTTAAACTTAATGATCGTATATAATGAAGGAAAAGCAAACAAACCAAATCATCCATGTAACAAAATTGCATGTGTTCGATAAACGACAAACCAACGACAAACTGAAATCATAAAATACGATTAAGTCAAAAAAAGCCAACTGAGATTCATGCAAATGCTTGATTACTTCTCAACTTTTGGGATGAGAAGAGTCATGTCTTCAACGGATTTTCCTTTGTACTCTTCGACATCCAACTGAACAGTACTTGTAGACAACTTGGGGCTTTCTTCCGCATCATAAACATCAACCAACTTACGTTTGATCGTAGTTAGAGAACAATGTTTTCCAGCAACAAAATCAGCTTTTAAACCATCATTATGGGCGGTTGACATTGGAGTCACATTGTCACCACTTCCAGAAAATGTTTCCTGAAAATTACGAATTTTACATCAAAGCGTACATACCGACATAGTGATTTCCTTAAGAATCTCAACAGGACATAATTTTAATAATACCTTTTGAGGATTTCCAAAAAGCGACGACATACCAAGCGATTCAGAGTCAGTAGTCTGTTTAATCCATGTAATTCATATATTAGGAAAATAGTAACAATTAACGAAGATTATATATGTGAATAGAAATGAAGTCTAGTGCAATGATTAATACCTGGCCAATAAGTTTTTTCTTTAGCTCAGAAATTATGTAGGCATCTTGAGTCAACTTTGATATTCCATAAACTTCGTACTTATTTCTTAAATTATAGTCGGACACTTCAATTTTCAAAGCAAATTCCTTTTCCAACACGCAGCCGATCTCATCAGGATATTTAACTGTCTCGCCAATCTGATTAAAAAGTGTTAAACATAAAAATATGTAACATATAATTGCCCCACACAAATAGGTAAATAAAAAATTAAGAAAATATATATTAAAACGCGCTTATGGTATTTTACGAAAGCAAGTCTGTTGCAGATTCTTTGATAAGTTCCGAGGCATCACGATGAAACAAAGTAAGGGACACTGCGCCATTGGTATCCTGAACGCGGACTTGAATCTTAAACCTGGTTAAGAACATAATGTTAAATATCAACAAAAGTAAGTTAAGGTTTAAACACAGTACAAACTAATGTTAAGTATACTTTGCATACTCATGTGTTCTCAATATACAATAAATAAAAAAAGTCGGTTATTGATCAAAGTGGTCAACTATGGGTGTTTTCAATAAATATGTGATGTGGTATAAACAGAATGAGATGATTATTCGTAATAAAATAGGCTGCATATATGGTGAACATAACCTATTACCTTGGAATCGGTGCAACAATCTTTGAACTGCACTTCACATTTACACATTGATATACCTTCTCCTCCTCAAAATCACCGGTGCCATCATCTTTTTCACGAACTACATACTCAGTAGCAACCTTCTTGGTGCATTTGGGGCAACCAAGATAGTACCAGCCAGCTTCCTTACAAAGCACCTTAATTGTACCCAAAACAACCAAAGGTTGTTCCTGACACAACCGTAATAAACCGTTTGTTAAAATTTATAATCTAATGCGTAAATTTATAACAAAAATGTAAATGACAATACATATTACGAACCTCTTGTATCTCCCAAATATCGCCAATTCTACTTAAAGGAGTGTTTGTCAGGAAATCTTCCTCTGTTGAGGCAAACATGGAAACACCATACGGACGACGGGTTGAAGACGGATTATCAGTCTTGCTTTTAACCAAACTGTATACGATTGGAGAAACAATAAACGAGTAATAAAAAGTTTGCATAATTCTGTATGAAATATATAAAAATGTGACAATACCGAGACTTGTAATCATTAATGTCTTGTATATTGTCATTAATGAACAGTCTGCTAACAGCAGATCCAAAGGAATTAGAAACATATGGTTTCCCTGTAACAATAAACACATTAGTAAAGATCAATGAATAAAATGAGGATTATAAAATATATAAATTAAATGTAACCATGTTTAAGTTTCACAGACCTAGTATATAATAAATTAACAAAATAAAAACAACATACCATTAAAGAACTTCAACCGAGCAAACTGCAAAATAACAATGAGGTGATCCTCCTTCGGATGCGTAACCACAAACTTTTGCATCTGATTTGCATACTCATCCCATAGTGTGAGATAAACGGAAACACCCCTGATTAAAAAAAAATCTATAATTAAATCATAGATACAAATATAGTAGATGCTTAAGGATTAAGTTTACTATTTGATAACGTACTCCTGGTTTTCAATTTCCATAGTCAATCTCTTTTTGTCTTGAGCAAATTTCTTATCCTTATCTTCATTTTTTGAAAAACTTATTTATATGCCCAATAACATCTACAATTACAATCATAAATATTAGAATAAGTCATGTATAAATAGTAAAAATTAGACAAGAGTTGCGGATATACAGAAGATGAGAATTACCTATTGTGATGTTGTTTGGTATTTGATTGTCAATGATTGACTGAAAAGGAACAAAACAGAAACCATAGGCAGGACCTCCAAAATTTTGACATTTGGAAACACGCGTATTAGGGTTGAAGCAAATCTTGTTTGGGTTTTCGGAAAACTTATACTTTGCTGAATTGTATCCAATACCAGGACTGGTGATAGTTAAACATGCATTTTCTTCACAAAATTTTTCAAACCTGAAAAACCATCTTTTGAATACATTTGCTTGGATCTTATTACCCTGTAAACGATAAAAAAATGTTAGCATTTTTTTAATAAGATCTGAAATGTTGTTAACATAAGTTATAAAAAAGAAATATATAAGAAAACTTTTGTCTTAGACGCTCATCAATTAGGATCATCTCGATCGAATAATCTTCATTAGGTGTCCTGCGATCAGGTTGTCGCCAAACTCTTATGATTCGAACTCGCAAAACCACGTTATCCCTCATTACATCAAGGTCGCTTAGCATGGTGGTTGCTGCTTGTTCCATTGATCTAAATTTTAAAAACCAATAAGAATGCGTTAAGGTTAGAACAATGTTTGCACAATGTCTAAAAAATTAAGAATTAAGAAAAAAGAATAAAGTGGAACTTACATTTTCTTGCTGATGTTTCTTTAAGATGTAGTGTTTTTGAGTGAAGTTCTAATTTTCAATGAGTAATTTATAATAAAATGTAGAGTACTTAATTTTAGAAAGTGCCGAAAATTTGTAAATTTGTATTAATGTTATACAAATCAGAATATGTTATACAAATCAGAATTTAGATTTGAAAGAATCAAATCTGTCAATTATACTTTCCTTTATTATTGTTTGTATTAATGTAAAACCTGTCAATACTATCATATTTTGAATTTTTATAACATTATTAGAAACATTAATCAAGGAAACGATAATTGACCATGAAAGGATGACGAGTTTTTAGTAAACGAAAATCACATTTTGTCAAATTCATAGCCATAATTTATGTCTCTGCCTTAATTTGATTTCTAAAACATTATTACAAATTATCAAATTATAACCACTTTCTAAAACTAAAAGTTCTACATTTTATTATAAATCCACATTGAAAATGATAACCATACTACAAGAATCATGGAGGCACATGCTGAATTTCTTACAAATAATACCTTTAGCCTAATTGGCGATTTAGAAAATAAATTAGGAAATCATTTAAATAATTTAAATAGTTTATATGATTTGTTATGTTATTAATGGTGATCAACCTCACAACATTTGATTAATAGTTTTTAGGATTTGCTTAACTTCATTTTTATGTGATTCAAATGAAAAAAAAACATGCATAACAACTACCTGAAACTCTTATCATTTCCCCTGAATAATATCCCTCAGATAAGCATCAAGAATTCCCATCAAAGCCCTACGATCAAATTATAGGATAAGCCTTTAAACAGCATAGTAAGGACTCATGATATATGCAACTTGCAAGAATATCAACTATTTAAAAATTCTGATCAACCCTCAAACCTACTAGAAGGCATTTTATTCATGAATCAATAAAATACAAACTATTTCAATATTAGAAGTATCTGATGGTGAAAATAAAATACAAACAGAACGGAACTAAAAAAACCTATAAAAAACCACCAAAATATGAGATATTTCAAATTGTTTTAATAATAATGGAAGTTTTTAGCATAAAATCCCTGTTTTACTGGAAGTTTGAAATCTAATGCTATTATTTATTTGATAACCGGTTCTCAGATGTTACTAATTGGAACTTGGAATATGAGATATTTCAATACATAAACACCACGGATCACACATTAATTTTAAAAAGCTTTTTAAGTCATTTTAGAAGTTTATATACAAAATATCAAAACAAAAACCGCATGATGCATTCAATTTAAAATATTACTATCAACTCAACACATATTTTCACTGACACAACATGCAACTCAATATAGACCATACCCACTGGCCACTTTCAGCCTCATAAAACAACATAAAGAGATGCATAGACAAGTTTAAATCATACTTTATGTAGTTATTTATGGTGTGATTGGGCATGAGCATAGACCAATTCTATTGGTTATAGAAGTAGCATGCTTTATAACCTATTGTCTATAAATTTCCTTTTGCTCATACTTCACAAATTAGGGCAGGAGTGTTTCACTTTTGTTCGTGGGATTGTAGCAAATTAGTGGGTGAACAAATGAAAGCATATCTTGAAAGTATACAGACATGCATTCATGCAGGTGGTGAAAACTAAGTATGGGTTGTTTTGAAAGTTGGTTCCCATTGAATTGACTCTAGTTGTGAACAAATGAAAGCATATCTTCAAAGCAATAGCAGCAAAATTAGGAAAAATGCAGAAGAAGCAAGTTTATAGTTTATGATAGAAAAAGAACTCCTCACACCAATGGATACAATGGAGAGAAAGGCAATAATAACTGTATAATTGTGAGGAGGCACGAAATGGAAATGATAAAACAACTTTGAAAACAAAAATTGAAAGGATCAAAGAACATACCAATACTAAATTGAAGCAAGAACACGAACTCATGTATAGGTTTGATTATGGATCGACAATGATGAGATTCAATTTGTATTTGGCTTGAGATTCAACGCACAATTCATCTCCATCATCGTACACCACTGTAACAAAAAAAACAACAAACGAATTATGAGAGACGTAAACCTATTTGCTGGATTTCGTGTTCAAAACAACAAGGAATATGGTTGTTGAATAAAACTACTTCAATAAAGGTAGTCTGAGTCTTGGAACCAATAAGAAGAAGCTATATTTAAAATTAGCTGCAACACAAGGATGTCATAAATCATCTCCTTTTAATTTCTATACGTTATTTAGCATTTGAAAACACATCGAATTAAAGAAACAAACAACCTAAATCGGATAATTCATCAAAACAAACAACCTGTCAATAGCCACCTAATATTTTAGGTGACTAATGCTAAAAACCCCTGAAGTATATGTTATACAAACAAACAACCTTAAATATATGTTATACAACAATTCAGGCATAATAATAACCTCTAAATCGAACAATTCATTTAAATAAACAACCTGGCAACAGAAAACACATTGAATTAAAGAAACTGAGATCAAAACTGACGAAACACGTAACCTCAATCAAAATCAAAATCGAAACAGAACAACACAAATATACATATTGTCGGTTTGAAGACATGTGAAGTGAAACCAAATAAATTAACCTTCTATAATTGAAATGAAAACCGAAAAAAAAAGAAATAATCTGACCAAACATGCGAAGTAGATCCAGTGATTTGTTGATTGGTAGGAGATGCAGAGAATGAAACATACAGAGAATAGGCCGATTGGATAGGTAGGAGACGCAAAGAATGAAACACATGGAGAATAGGTCGATTGGAATTTGGATGTAGAAAAACTGAATAGAAACAAAAGTAGGGTTAGGGTTGAAGCAACGATTTTGTTTAGAAAACTAAGGATGAGAAAAGAAACAAAACTGATCATGACAAAAGAAAAGAGGCGAGTATGAGAAAAGAAACAAAATTGATTCAGCTCTGGCGGCGGGATGAGTTCTTGGATTGAGAGGGTAGGGTTTCAAACTTGGTTTTAGAAAAGTGATTATGACAAAAGAATAAGGCGAGTATCGGATTTCTAAAAGTCGGGTCAGACAAGGATCCTTGGTTCGGGTCCGTCTTTTGTTTTAGGCATTGTATGGTTGACACGTGGAAGCTGACATGAAGCATATGTGGAAGCTCTAGTAAAGGGACAAGTGTCCCCTAGTTACTCATTTATTAGTAGAGGTAGATTAGGCATACATATCCAACAATTTTAAATAAAAATTAACAAAATAACATAACACATTCAACACATATGGGCAAGTGTGAGTTGGCTACAAAATCAAAACTACTAATTACGTGCCTAAAAAATTAATGAAATGGGTAATGAAATCGTATTTATCCTTAAAGCGGACGTTCATATGGACATCTTATATTATATATTTTAGTGTAATTGAATTGACTTTATTGACCAAAGTGGTTCATAATATACCATCAAACAAATTAGGTGAGCACGGATTGCACGCTTAGTTGAGTTTATTAGGATTATACGTATGGGGGTTCCAACGGGGCAACACTCCATGATGGGGCCAATGGTAGCGCCCCTAGGAGTAGAGTCCAAGAGTGTCAATCCCTCGCAGGATCCAAGGTGCAAAGTTAATTATATATAGATTAAGTATAAAATGAAAACCTACTTGAGTTGACAAAACCTCGGAAACCCATGTAAAAACCATCTAAAAAACCCTTTTTTTTTTGAAAAATATAAGATGTAAAATATATGTTTTTAAGCGTTTTGAGCCAAAAGAATAAAAGAAGCGCCGATGGGATTTTTTTTTAAAATATAAACAAAGTTGCTGAAAACATACATCGTGTACCTTTTTCAAAAAGAAAAAAATATTTTTTTACATAAGTTTTTAAGGTTTTCTCAACTCAAGAGGGTTTTCATTTTATCCCTCCCATATATATATATATTTGCATTCCTATGTTTCGTTTGCTTTGATTTCTTTTTCTATGATCATATAAAAAAAATTAAAGTTTACTATTTCTTAAGCAAAAAACATGATATCAAAGTGAAACCCGTAATAAACATATACTCAAACTAACATTTAAGATTTAGCAGTACTATCATTTTAGCAGTACTATCATTCATACGTAGCTTTATAGTTATGTTTGAAATATTGTCTTCTTAAATTGTGTAAATTCATTTTTAAATTCTTTTGTTTTTATTTAAATTAAAGAAATAAAGTGACATTTTCCTAACTATGGGTGACTTCAAACGATTTTTATATAGTATCTATCATCTTTTACTTAAGTAATGTATTTCATTTATTTAATCGTGTAATACATAAGTACATAATCTAGTTTTATAATAATTTTAATTAAATTACTCAAATAAAGAGTAGAGTAAATTTCTTTTTGAGTCCTTGAGTTTTCTTGATTTTAACTACTTGAGTCCAACATTTTCATTTTTAACATTGTGAGTGCCTAAGTTTTAATTTTGTAACCCTTTGAGTCCAATTTTCTAACGACGTTATTCAAGTCAGTTAAGTATAGGGGTATTTCAGTCATTTAACACCTAGGTACAACTTTCTAATGCATAATGTATTAGGAACAAGTCTTTAATGCATGAAGTTTTTAATAATATATAAATAAGTATATATATATATACACACACATAAAGCTTTCTCTCTCTCTCTCTCACACACAAACACACCTGCACCTCCACCATTGCCTCACCACCACAATCCACCCCCACCGCACCTCCACCTCCACCTCCGAACCACCCTGACCACCACTACAAACCTCACACCTCAACCACACACCCACCTCATACCCCTTTATTTAGAGAAAGAAAGAGACACCAGGAGAGAGAGAGAGAGAGGGAGAGAACCGGTAGATAGAAAGAGAGAAAAAGAGAGAGAGAGAGCCTCTGAGAGACAGATGTCGAGAGAGAGAGAGAGAGAGTAGCAGGGGAAGAAGAACGACAGATGGTGGTGGTGCAGCGGCGGCACAGATCTGAACTGATTCTCTCTTTACGTCTCTCTCTCTCTTATATGTTATCTCTCTCTAGATCCCTGATTTGTATCTTCCTCTCTCGGTACTCTCTGTGTATACGAATCGGGTGTGGGTGTGTTTTGCGTGTTCGATCAGCAGGGAAGAAGGTTGGGTTGGGTATTT
This sequence comes from Ambrosia artemisiifolia, assembly GCA_032199755.1. Lineage (NCBI taxonomy): Eukaryota > Viridiplantae > Streptophyta > Magnoliopsida > Asterales > Asteraceae > Ambrosia > Ambrosia artemisiifolia. Next base: position 45,250,705 of record CM063512.1, on the reverse strand, counting down.
ATCTTGGGATTGTAGCGGGTGGTGGGATTACCGCCTTGGCTCCACCGGAGACCCACCGGTCTCCTCTGTCTTCTCTCTCTCTTTCTACAGTGGTTCCGCCGCATCTGGGTGGTGGTGGTGGAAACCCACCGATTTCCTCTGATGTGTGTGTGTTTTGTTGATAAATGGTGGGTTTGGGTGGTTTGATGAGTTTTAAGAGAAGATAAAAGGGGCGAATGGTAATGGTGGTTGTGTTGATAGTGGTTCAACCATCAGTGGAGATTGATGGTGGTGGTGGTGGTTGATGAAGATTTATGGTGGTGGTGGATTTGGTACTTAAAGAGAGAGAGAGAGAGAGAGAGAGAGAGAGAGAGAGAGAGAGAAGTGAGAGAGAGGTGAGATGTGTGTGTGTGCAGATGTAGTGTGTATAGATTATAATATAATAAAGTATAATATTTAATAATTATTTATTTTGAATGGTAAGGGTATTTTGGTCATTTCATAAATATTAACAGATAAAATCTAACAGAGTTAGAAAATTGGACTCAAACCATAACAAACTTAAAACACTAGCACTCAGAATGTTAAAAATGAAAATGTTAGACTCAAGTAGTTAAAATCAAGAAAACTGAAGGACTCAAAAAGGAATTTACTCTAAAGAGTAAGCAGTAATTTTAGCATATTAGTACCAATATTTTATTGACTTCATACTTAAATACTGGTACCCTACCGAACAGTTTTGGTTTCAGCACACAGGTAACTAAATTTAACGATTTTCGATACCTATTAGGTTGTGTGTAGTCGAGCGCTATATGGGCGTTTTGGCCCCCATAGCGCCGGGGAACACCGCCCCCGCCGGCGCTATGGGGGCGTTTTGGGGATGAGCGTTTTGGAGATGGCGAGCGTTTTGGCTGACAACGTTGGAGTTTTTTTTATTATTATTAAGTATGGCAAAGTGGTGGCTGTGATGGTGGAGATGGCAAGGTGGTGGCTGTGATGGTGGAGATGGTGTCGCCGGAGAAGATGGTGGCGACGGTGGTGGCTGTGACGGTTGAAGGTGGTGGCTGTGATGGTTGTGACGGTGGTTGTTGTGAAGTAGGGGGGCGACGGTGGTGGCTATGTGTGTGTGTGTGAAGGTGAAGGGGTGTAGTGGAAGTGTTGATGATGATGATGAAGATGATGTTTTATAAACTTTTAATAATAATAATAATAATAATAATAATATATAAAAATCAATAATTACCCAATCATTTATAAAGCTCAATAACGCCCCTTCACACTACACCCTCTTTTTCCATAACGCCCCATAACCCCCCTTTCTATTACTTTATAGTTTAAGGTTATAGAGTAAAGATCAAATACATATAGTTTTTTTTGTAAGAACTGTGAGAATCAAAGGGGGTAAAAAAAAATTAATTTTTTTTTTAGAATTTTTTTTTCTCATGTGCTTAAACATTCTTTTTAGATGAATAATACAAAAAAAAAATTTAAAAAAAAAAATTTTTTTAGTGTAATTACGTCATTAAGGTAAATACATTAGTTTACACTAGAGTAATTATGTAATTACTCTACACGTAATTACTCTACACCAAATTTATTTTTTTTTATTTTTTTTTTAGTTTTCAATATTATAATACATGTTTAACGATATGGGGAAAAAAAATTTAAAAAAAAAAATTAAAAAAAAATACCCTCTTTTGATTCTCACAGTTCTTACCAAAAAAGCTATTTGTACCGGATCTTTCCTCTTAAGTTATAACCCTGGAATAAGTTATGTAATCTCTTCGTAAATTGATTTGTAAATATAATAAAATCATAATGTTTGAATCGTTCATAATTCATAAATGTAGTAACCTCCATGATACATCAGTACATGCCCGGTCCTGCTTTCTTGGTTTAGGGTTTTCCGATTCAATGGCCTAATTAAGGTGTGTGATCATCTCTTTCATCCTTCTATAATTGTTTGTTTCCATCTTCTATGGTATGTCATAATATGAATTCTGTTGTGTTGTAATGACGTAACCATTTGCTATCTGTTTGCTTTAATTAAAGCTAGGTTTTCATTCATATTACCCTTCAATTCATCAATACTTTGATACATTTTGCTCATAGTGTCTACTGCTTCTATAAGTTCAGTCATTAACGTCAAATTAGGGGTTAAAATACAATCGTACATGCTTCCATAACGAGTCGACTTGGTCGGAAGTGGTTCGTATGTATGTTTATATATAATATGTTGTATTTGTTTAGGCAAAAAATGATGTGAAATGAACTAATATGTTGAGAATTGCATTTCGCATAATGCGCTTTGTATATAGTGTGTAATAGTGGAGAGAGGAATACAGAGATGGTTACATAAACGGTTTGTGTATCACATTTAAAGCTATAGGGACACATGCATTATTGGTTATGAATTGAACGTTCTTTATATGTATAATGGCTTATGTAATGGGAGGAGGATTTGATTCTTTGAAGATTGCTGACAGCGATAAGATTATTGACTAAGGCACTAAGCTCATTAACTGTTTGCAAAGTGATTGTGTTTGTGTATCTACTGTGGCGCATCCATCAATGTTGCAGGCGTTGATTTACATGTAATCTGAATTGTATTATTGCATGTAAAATGATTGCTAATGTCTGTGTTTGTTTTTTTTAGTCTCAGTTGGTCGGTAGAGCTGTAAATAAAGTATTTGGCAATCTGAAAATTATTTTTAGGTACTAAGGGGGACTGTTCAGATGGTAGTATCCGGTATCCCAGAGTGGGCGAAAGTGCTAGAGACTGTGTAAAGAATTCTCTACAAATGTTGGATCCCATCTAAGAAAAAATGAGTTTACGACGCTATGAAGAAAATTCCACCTGAATGGGCAAAAAGGCAATAAGAAACTTCCATCTCAAAAGACGTTTACAAGGGCAATGAATATGTGCGCGCTAAGGTAATACATGTTTCTTTTTCTTTTCTTTTTTTTTGTTGTTGTGATTCTTACTTTCTAAAACAGGGCAATCTTTGATGTAGTTTGCAATGGTTGTTTTCTTGTTCTAAACAGAGGGCTGCGATCACTTGATGTAAAGATAAGAAGATCACGTGAGCTTGTAATGTAAAACTAATCATGAAAAGGCACAGAAGCAAAGGGGACTTTTCTAACTTCCTGGGGAATAACTTAAAATCTGATGAGATTAAGGTTGTTTTTAGATTTGCATCAAGACATCCTCTGGATTTTCCGACTGTTGATATGAGATTGCTTCATGGCACATGTAGTGGTCCACTTGAAGCTTTTATAGAGGAGGATAGGAAGGTTAGATATTGTTCACTACTTCACTTGAGATAAGTTTGTTTAGTTTTCTGCTTCCAGCCTTGTGTTTATTTTTTTGTGGACATACTCACCCTTTTTGATGATTCTTATAATGTAGTTGTGGATCAACTTGGGGAAGAATCATGTCAATACTCCTAGCCTGGTTAAGTTGTCAGATGATACGTCCAAAGCCTTCAAATTGAAACATGAAAATGAGGTTTACAAAGTCGCTGTATTGCGATCATATTATCATTTTTGTACGATTTCTTCATTGTATTTTGTTTTTAAACCAAATATGTGACTTGCTGTGCATATGCTCTGTTGATAGAAGTGGCACATTTTGTTGTCTTACAATTGAAGGGTATTTTTTCTTTAAATGCGTGCAGGTACCCTGCTATGGAGGAAGTTGTCTGAACATAATTGGAGCAGAAAGCTTTATGCAGAGGTAGTAAAGGATCTAGAAGAACTCTTAGGCTCTCTAGAAACCTTAAAATGCCATTGGAAGCATGGATCTACAAAGTATGTGGCACGACCAAGATGATGGTAAGGTGTTGCTGGTGTTGCACTGTATGGTTTAATGCAGAGTATTCCACATACTGAATGGAAAGAGCTAGTAAGAAGTTTTGGGTATTCGGTTGGGTGAATATACTGGCGCTTTTTCTATGTAAGACCACATTGTGGTATAGTCATGAATGAGTTGGAGAACACTACATTAAATCAGTGTGAGCATCCAGCCACTCATTCACAATACAAAGATTGTGGTAAATGCTATTTGTTCCAATATGATGAAGAAATTAACAACCTTATTGATTATCTGATAAAGTGATAATAAATGATACTTTGTATTTACAAAAATATTGTTACAAGGTGGTCAACATACCAGAAGAAAGAAGTTGATGGGAGAAACACTATTATTCTACACGTATGATCAAATTTGCTTCTCTCAAGTGTCTTACTATGAAGGCTTTTTTGTTGCTTGAGGCAGGCCTGACAGTTATTTTTAGCAGATGCAGCCAAATGGTTACATAAGCCAAAAAAAGAAAGAGCATGGCAACCTGGCACGCCTGTGCTTGTCTAGAACTCATTTTCCATCTCGATACCACAAGAATTCTACTGGTGAAGTAACTCCTGATTCTGGCCATGGTGGGGCACAACTACACATCCCTACAAACAGAACCGGAGTTAATATCTAAAAGCAACTTGGTCATGGAAGTCTGACTGTTTCAGTGAGGTTGGTCAAAACTCAAAACTCTATTTTCACATTCTCCAAGTTCTTGCTTGTTTCTTTGATTTAGGAATTTTCATAACTTGATTGGTAAAGAAAATTGAATTCACAAGCAGATTTGTAAATCTGAATTGAATTCAAAATTCAGTTTTCAGTTATATTCATATTGAAACCAAATAACCTCAAAATTTAGGCTATTCAAACAGGTCCAAACCAAGTTGAATTCTTTAACTGACATTCGGCGTTGGCGCATTGCAAAATGTGACAAATCATAACTTTTTTTTTAAGTGTAGAACTTGATGGGATAACTTTTTTCTGGCTCTAGTGTATAGGTTACAAATTCATAGTGTGTAGGTTGGCAGTGCAATCTTGGAAGTCTTCAAGGTTCTATCTTTAAAAGTTGAGTAAAACCATATAAGTTATTTTAAAATTTGAACTCTGAAATTGTTTTTTTATTAGATTTTTAATTTAATTGTTTATTCACTTTATTGTTAGTTTTATATTCTTTTTGCTTTGAAAGCATATTATATATATGTATTTTATTTTTCATATACAGACGTCTTTCTTGTTCGTGCTGGCACTTGAGTGTGCCTAGGCGACATGCGAGGCCTTTGTGCCTTTGACTCGTTCATAGTTTGAAGATTCTTATACATGTGCCTAGTCCAGTCTAATGAGGAAGTTAGCAACCTTGTAGGTTCTCTAAGAAGAAATGATCCCCACCTAAGAGATTCTTTCACGTTATCACAAATATGAAGCTCAAAGAAGCTCACGAGAAAGAAAATGCCAAAATAGCATATGTATAGCAATACCTCGTGTATTTGAAGCACTGGCTTATCACTTTCAGGACCCTAAACGCCTCAGAGCACCTCACGCTTTTAAGACCAAAGTCGTTCATAGAGAGGGAGAGATTGCGTGTGGTCATGTTAGTGTAAAATAGATAGAAGATAAGAGCGTGCCAATGCACATAGATGTAAGTAATAGTCTGCTTAAGTGGGCTTGGGCTTGTTGTACTTAGAGAGCTCCTTGGGTTGTACTTAGAGCTGATTTTTTTGGCTGTACAAAAAACTTATTTGGTTGTACATAGAACCTTTTAGTGTGTATTGTTTTATTATCTTATTTTTTGGTGGTTAATAATTTACAAGGTAGAAAATATTACCTAGAGTTAAATTGTAAGTATTTTTAAGAAAAAATTGGGTCCCTCACATATGTGAGGCTAGCGTCTTCGTCTTGCGCCTTGGCTTTGGGGACCCAACCTCCTCAGTGCACCTCACGCCTTTCAAAACCAAGATGATGAGATGTGACTTCTTTTCGTCCTTCTCCAATGGAAAATACTCATTTCCAACTATCCTAGGATGTGTACTTGTATATGGAAATAAAGTTGATTACATAAAAAAAGGTTCTTTGGCACAAATTCTTCCAATAGTTGTTTTGGTGGATGATTAAGGATTTAAGGGGAACGAGCCATTCAAGTGCTCTTTACCTATGTAACAGTCATCTACAAAGCGATCATCAACATTTAGAACAAAACCATTTATTTTTGTCTTTACATGCATCTACAGTATTCCTACACGGATGACAGACTTCTATAAGTTCTTCACTTCAATGCTTGCGCCATCTTTGCTCCCTTTTAATCTTGAATCATCAACATTCTGACAAATTATAGTGGAACTTTCATTACCCTATCTACATCAAAGAGTATGAAAAGGACATAAAGGCATCATCAAAATACATTTCAGTGTTATCCTTGTATTTGTATTAGTAGAAGTACATTAAGCATCTGGAAGTATACCTAATTTATTCTTATATGAAAAAAGTTAAGGGTACTTTTGAGAAGATCTCTAAGCAGGACGTTGCTAGAGCATGATAGAGCGGAATTAGTTGTGCTTTCTCTAATTTGCTATATTATTTGATTTAGTTGGCAATTTGGTCCAAACATTATGAATTTACCATAATATCCTCTTTGCATTCTTTTTTGTTTTTTTGTTATTTTTTTTAATTTGATTTGATTTGATTTTTTCACGTCTATAAAATGCATCTATAAAGTGAGAGAAGCCGGAACCCTAATATTGCGAGACAAGCGGCGGATCCAAATCGAGAAGGGCACAGGTGAGTAGTGAATGCTCTCTCTTTGTATCTATTGATCAAAATCTATTAATCTCTTGTTTTGTATTTATTGCTTAATGTTCTTTTACGCCTTGTCCTAAGATCAGGTATTCTCGATGCAAAATGTTTGAATCGTTTTGCAATCATAAATGTAGTTAACTCAACCAAAATCAGTAGATGCGGCTTCTGCTTTCTTGGTCTTTATGATAGCAAATTCTATGAATAAATAGGGTAATCAAGGAGTGATAATCTTTTTTGGCATTCTATAATTCTTTCCTCTCTTGAAGCATGTTGTATGGTATGTGCTATGAATGCCGGTTGTAGTAGTAACCGCTTGCTATCTGTATGGTTTTTTAAAGCTAGTTTTTTTTTCATGCGACACATGTTTTTCTGTTTTTGAGATTGGGTCCGATGAAATTGCGAGTGATATTTTATTTATTAGTATTTTTTTTAAATTAAAAAATTGAATTGGTAGTTGCATTTTCGGAAAACATTTATCATTTCCCCAATTCTAGACTTGACTAAAATTCAAATGCATTGATCTGTGTTATTTTTTTTAAAGATTAATTGCATCATAATTCATAAGGAGACTCCAAAAAACGGCCTTGACCAAATCGAGCAAAAAACATAACATGGAAATCATCGAGGAGAGTGTCAACAATAAGCAATCATTTCCTCAAGGAGGTTTAATTAGCTCAAGGCTGTCTTCTCATGCAGTAGGCAACCTTCTTGAGGTACACTAGCTCATCTGAGTTTTACTGACTCAATACTGTGGTTTGTTAGCTCAAGGGTATCTTCTCTTGTCCCCAGGTACATGATTTCCTCTGTTATTTCAAAGAAGTTATTGGGGTGGAAGCGCAAATTTCATTTGAAGAGCTTGAACAAGAGCTTCTATGTCCATGTCCACACGGGGTTGGCAAATTATCAATCTTGGGTACCTTTGAAACATTTATTCACAGTGTACTGCTTCCTGAGTTAGTAAGTAAGCTTCTAGATAGATTAGCTTCGGTGGTAAACACAAAACTAGGGCTAAAAATACAATTAGATATGCTTCCGATTAACGAATTGACTTGGCCGGAAGTGGTTCGAAGGTATATAATGGCTTACTTGCTAATGAGAGGAAGACTTGGTTCTGTAAAGCTTACTGATAACAATACGATTGAACTCATTCACTGTCTGCAAAGTGATTGTAGTATCTTTAGTAGCTCACCCACAGATGTTGCAGGCATTGATTTGGATGCACAGGTACTCTACTGTTTCGTGTTGATTCACATGTAATCTGATTCATAGTTACTGCAACTGCAATTTGATTTATTGTTAATGCCTTATTTTATTCCTCTCAGCTGCTTGGAAGAGCGGTGAATAATGCATTTGGCAAACAGAAAAGCGTAAGGAATATTTTATCTATGGGCATTAAGGGGGACAGCTCAGAAGGTAGTATTCCAGAGTGGGCAAAAGCGCTTGATCCTGTAAAAAAGCTGCCCACAAACGTTGGATCGCGTATCAGAAACTGTGTGCATGAGGCTTTAAAGAAAAATCCACCTGAATGGGCTAAGATGCAACTGGAAGCCTCTATCTCGAAAGACGTTTACAAGGGTAATGCGTCTGGGCCTACTAAGGTAATACATGTTTCTTTTTTTATTGTGTATATTCTCACTTTCTGATACATAGCATCTTTGATGGAGTGTGCATTGAGTGGTTTCTTGTTCCAAACAGAGGGCTGTAATTGATGTTTTAAAACGAGCCGCATCTGATTTACCACAGAGGCCGTCATCACTTGAGGTGAACACAAGTAGAAGTTCATGTGAGCATCTGATATCAAAAGTCATCATGAAAAAGTGTAGAAGTATACTACGCGATATAGTTGCTAATTATAATAACGAAATTGACTTCTTTAACCTCATGAGGAACAACTTAAAATCTGATGAGATGAAGTTTGTTTTTGAATCTGCATCAAGGCGTCCTCTTGATTTTCCTACTGTTGATTTAAGATTGTTTCATGAGACGTATGGTGGTTCAGCGCAAGCTTTTCTTGAGGATGTTAGTGAGGTTAGATATTATTCACTTGATATACTTTTCCCCCTTACTGTTTCAAGCCTTTGATTATCGTTTATTGTTTATTCTTTGTGGATATGCTCACCCTAATTAAACGATTCTTAATTTGTAGTTGTGGATCAACTTGAAGAAGAGCCACATGGGTACATCTAGTCTGGTTAAGGTGGTTGACAATATGTCGAAGGACTTTGATCTGAAATATGAAAAGGAGGTTTGTAAAGTCGTCCTATTGCAACCTTATTACCATTTTGTATAAGTTTTTTATTGTATTTCTTCCTTCTGCAGGTTGACCCTCTGTTGAGCAAGTTGTCCGAATATACCATAAACGGAAACTGTAACACGGAGGCAGAGAAGGAGCTAGAAGAACTCTTAGCTTCTATCGAAATCCCTACAATGTCTTTGGAAGCAGGAGTTTGCAAAGTATGTGGCATTAACCAAGATGATGATAAAGTGTTGCTGTGTGACACTGAATGGTGTAATGCAGAGTATCACACATACTGCCTGAATCCCCCTCTTTCTGATATTCCACAAGGCAACTGGTATTGTCCTGCTTGTAAGCAGGTAGCAGACGATCAACCAAAAGGCGTTCAGATTTCACAATATGTAGATAAAATCTTTTGTGAGGAAGCAAGTCAGTTTTTGGATATAGTGACTGCTCTGGAGGAAACAGAGTATTGGCAATTAGAAGCACAGAAGGTTGGTTTATAACAGAAAGCATACAGATTGTTGTGTTAATATGAATAAATTCACTGATGGAAGTTTAATTATTTATTTGTTTTTTTTTTTGCAGAAAATATTATTGCTCAAGTTTCTAGTCGACAGGTCCGTAGACACCAGCATTATTCGTAAGAATCTTGGTGAATCGAAAACAAAGCTAGAGAAGAAGTTTTTGGGCATTGACTCTGTTGGGCGAATATATTGGGGCTTTCCAAATGTAAGCACACATAGTGGGATAGTCATGAATGGGTCGGAGAACACTGAATTAGATCCAGTTGACCATCTAACAAGTCATTCCCAATACAACAATTGTGGTCAATGGTATTTGTTCAAATCTGATGAAGAAATTAGCAAACTCGTTGGCTATCTCACAGTAAATGATCCATGCAGAACTGAATTAAGAGTTTCCATATTGGAATGGCAAAAGACAATGTTACAAAGCCGTCAACACACCGGAAGGAATAAGTCAATGGAGAGAGAGGCAATTTGTTCTACACGCTTGAACAAATTTCCTTCTCATAATTGTCTCACTACAAACGCGACCGTTTTGATTGATGCCCAATATGGTTCTTGTATGGAGTCAGATGCAACCAAATGTGCAAAGAAGCCAAGAGGAAAGAACATGGTGAAATGGCATCGGTGCGATTGTCTGGAACCCATTTTTCCATCTCGGCATCACTGTGTCAAATGCCATGAAACATTCTTTACAAATGTTGAATTTGAACATCACTGTGTCAAATGCCTGAAGCGAATTGGCTTAAAGAGATTGTCAGGGAATTCTGACCATTTGCGTGAGGTTGGTACCAGCTTTACTGCCCCTGCGTCTTCCTCAAAGCCACTTTTGGGGAACGCTCACCATATATTAAGGCAGTTGCAGATCAACTTATTAGATATGGAAACTGCACTGCCCGATGGAGCAAAAAGAGGTTCCATGGCAAGTCCTCAATGGAGGTCTAGGTGGTGTGCTTTTGTTAAATCCGCTACTACAATATCCAAGGTACGCTTTGCCTTTATTTTCAAATCCTCCCAACCTGTTTTGACACGTCTTAAAAATTTGTTCATATTTACATTGCAGATCGTTGAAGCAACTATAGCACTGGAAACCATGATCAGGACCGAGTATATCAACAATACTTGGTGGTGGTACTGGTCTTCTGTTTCAGTTGCTGCAAAAACATCCACCACCGCCGCCCTTGCTCTTCGCATCTACACACTTGATGCTGCAATAAGATACCAAAAAGACACCACCACCTCTCATGAACAACAATCACGTAAAATGAAACTGTCGTCAGATAGAACGGATATGACAAGAGATCATTGAATGCCATACAAATGTCTGCTCTTGACGTTCTCACTTAGCTACATTCACATTCTTTATATTTTTTTAGGTTGCAAATATTAGTATCTTATTTGGTGTTGTAGATCATATGCAAATTATCCTCTTCATGATTCTCATGCATTAGCCATGGTGTAACTTTTGCTTGTTGTGGTAACTTATATTTTTCTGAATGTGTTCTTAGAAGTATGTTAAATTTTAGAGTATGTTCCATTAATCGTCCGCGTGGTTTTGTTAAAGTAGTGCATATCGGCTGTCAATGAAACTATACAGGACTAAGCAACTCCTGATTACAAGAACATCAGCCTTCTATTGGCATTCTGCGTCATATTGTATATGCTTGAAAGTCTATGTTGATTTTGATGAGATAATAATAATCGGGAAAGATCTTTGTATCCAACAACTATATGATGAAACATTTCCCAGGTATGGATATTGAAAACATAGATGTTTTGTTAGCATTGAAGTCTCACAATCTAAAGATGGAATTTCAGTTTTTTATAGCTGCTTTCCATAATATCATGAGGTCGAGGAAGCAGATGCAGTTGATTGCAAACGACTGCACAAACCTATGGATTCTAGTTTTCAACTTCTACAAGGACAAAGAAGCCTATTGTGCATCAAGTGAAATATTTTTTGATATTAGTTGGAAAACTTAACTATCTCACAGTAATTGCAGATTTGTGTCTTATTTGGAAGCAATTTGCTTTTGTGCCTAGGGTAATTAGAAAAAAAAAGAAAAAAAAAAAACGAGCCTCCGTTGGCTACTTTTTATGTTGGTTTTAACTTTTTATTGAGTATAATTTAAAATTATTGAACCAACTAGATTATACCCCGGGGACGTCCCGGGGTTGAGAAATCTAATATGACATATTAATTTTACATATGAAATAGAATGATTCGCTTTACAGTTACATGCAAGAAAGCTTCGGGTAACACCTAACCTAAAACAATTAAAAATGTATTTCCAATGTTAACGTCTAACCTTATACAATGTATAGCTCTAATATTAATATCTAACCTAAAACAATGTATAACTCTGAACAAAACCCCACAAAAAAATAGTCGTTTTTTTCTTCGTTTTTTATATATAGCACTATGGTACTCGTTGGAAAGATAATAAAACGCTCGTTAATTTGGTGTAATTTTTTTTCTTTAAAAAATTTCTTATATAAAAGATATTAACGTTTAAAAGTTATGGGAGGAAACATAAGATAGAAAAATCCAATTTTATTTTTAAATATTTTTTTTCCTAAAATATCTCAATGTCACATGGGATGACACATGACACACTCAAAGAGGAAAATGCCTCTTTGAATGCCATGTCATTAAAATGGCTTTGGTTTATTATATGTATAGATTTTAGTAATGGGTAACTAATGGCTACTTTTTATGTTGGTGTTTAATGGGTTTAAAAATTAAAATAAATAAAATGTTAATGAGTTTAACCAAGTGTATAGATCTTTGTTTTAAATATATATATATATACACACACACAACATATATAAAAAGTTTATTTTCGAGGGAGCCTAGGCCTTAAGCCTTCGCCCTCCCTCGAAGCGGCAATGAATATTTTTTTTCCTTTCAAAAAAACTATATAAAAATGAATTTACTAGACTCGGTATCCAGCTTGCGGCACCCTTGTCCCAAAATGTCGTTGGAGACAACCGGCTCACAGTTCTAAAGCCAAGCCAAGCCAAGGGTGGGGTTCAAACTATTATCTTTGCCATACGTTCTCACTTATGCTTAGATCCTAATTGAAATTCTTCGATCATGGCTATAGGCTGACCACCCAAAGTGTTTTACCTAATTGGGGTCCGAACCCGGGTATCCACAAGAGAACCCACGAGGCCAGCCACTAGGCCACCTTGAGTGGTATACTTAAGAATGTTTTGTTAGAAATTTTTAGTGTTTAATGAAATTAAAAATCAAATTTCGTTTCATCTAGAATCAGTAATTCCATAACAAAAAGAATTTAACACATAATTAAAATGTTTTGAATATTTTCTAATTTCAGTGTTTAATGAAATTAAAATTAAAATTTCGTTTCATACAAAAACAGTAATTCCATAACAGAAAGAATTTAACGCATTATTAAAATGGTTTTGAATATTTTGTAATTTTATTGTAGCTCAAAATTATAAAAAAAAGCAAGTCATCTATAACTAGGGTTGAGCAACTCATGGTTCTGAACCGCTAGAAATGCGGAACCGAAAATAAACCGTTATATCCGAATCGTATTCTCGTGTTCAGGGTTTGGTTCTAGTTCTTAAATATGGGTAATAACGGTTCCGGTTTGGTTCGAAACCGTCGGGACCGTTTAAAGAACCGGTTTAGGTTTAAACTTTAAATATTATATTTATAACCCTATTAATTTAGTAGACTTTTACCATACAGTTTGTAGACCGACCATCCACATTCTCAGTTTCCAGTTTAATCTTTATAAAAAATATTGTTCACGTCATATTAACTATATAATATCTAACAAACGTGTTGTGTTAGGAGTTCTATTCGAATTATGTAACTTATATAAAACATATAAAGTACGATAAAGTGAAAGAAATTAGCTTAAATTGGAAACCAACACTTAAAAAATTGTTTATGTGGTGCACGGGTTGACTTATATTGAGTATCAGGTGATAATGTAATGTAACATTTGACATTACTAATACATGACACTTATTATTCGTAGTGACAAATTAAAATTAATAATCTTTGTGTATATACTGTTGGTACCATGCACTTCCAAAATGTATCATAGGTCATTAACATAAGACTAGGGGGAGTGGGGCGAGGAAGGTGGGGCGGTAATTGATTGCCGGGCGGGAACACCGTCCCTAGGGGGTGGGAAGAGGGGGGCGGGGAGGGTGGGCGGTGGGGGAAAGCCGGGCGGGGGGGGGGGGGGGGAGGTGGAGGTGACTTGGTGCTTTCTGATTGGTCCAATTTTTTTTTTTTAACTTTAACACAATATAATATTATTCCCTTCCCCCCCTTTCCCCCCCTTCCACTCCCCACAATTTTCACCCTTCAAACACGGTCCCCACAAGTGCCACATGGCGCATCACGCCCCTCTTTCCCGCCCCTCCACTCCCTCTAGTCTAACTACGCCACCACAACTTAAGTTTACTAAAGTTATCATTTATTTAATTGTTAATTTTATGATTTAATTGCCAACTGGTTCCGGCAAGAACTATTTACAAGAGAACCGTTTAACCTGGTTCTCAACCGAACCAGTAGGTTTTTATACAGTTCGGTTCCGGTTCTTTTATTTAACATTAAACGGTTCTGGTTCGAGTTGCTTTGGTCCATTATGAACCGTTGCACACCCTATTTATAACCATCAATTATTATCATCATTGTTATTATTTGAAATTTATTAAACTAAATGTGGATTCATTTTCTTGCGTGTTAAATGCATGTGTATGTTAAGAAAAAACTTTTAACATTAATAAAAAATAACACTCTCGGCAAATACATCAAGTAAATTAAATATAAACTGAAACCCAGTTAAATGAATATATGGTATTAATTTGTTATCGGCATCAATTATATTTGAGTAAATTGACACTCAGACACCAAGAACAAATATAAAACCAGTATATGATTTCATATCATATAGGATTGTACGTATTGTATCATATCATATTTGATACGATATTAATTATATGATATCATATAACCGTATCATATCGTATCGTATCATATCATATCATATCGTATCCTATCGTATCGTATCGTATCATATCGTATCGTATCGTATCGTATCGTATCATATCATATCATATCACATAACATCACATCACATCACATTACATTAAACGCAACTCATATCAGATCGTCTTTGTTGAGTCGTTGTAAAATTATTAATCATTGCGTATATACGGTTGGTACCATGCACTTCTAAAAATGTATAATAGGTCATTAACATAACGATGGCACCACAACTTAAGTTTACTAAAGTTGTCATTTATTTAATTGTTAATTTTATGATTTAAATGCAAACTGGTTCCGACAAGAACCGTTTATAAGAGAACCGTTTAACCTGGTTCCGAACGAACTAGTAAGTTTTTCTACGGTTCGGTTCCGGTTCTTTTATTTAACGTTAAACGATTCATGTTCGAGTTGCTTTGGTCTAGTTCTGAACTGTTGTACACCCCTATTTATAACCATCGATTATTATCATCATTGTTATTATTAGAAATTTACTAAACTAAATGTTTGATTCATTTTCTTGCGTGTTGCACGCATGTGTATGTTAAGAAAAAAACTTTTAACCTGAATAAAAAATAACACTATCGGCAAATACATCAAATAAATTAAATATAAACTGAAACCCAGTTAAATGAATATATGGTATTAATTTGTTATCGGCATCAATTATATTTGACTAAATTAACCCTCAGACACAAATAACAAATATAAAACCAATATATCATTTCATATCATATAGGATTGTATGTATTGTATCATATTATATCATATTTGATACGATATTAATATATGGTATTAATTTGTTACGGCATCAATTATATTTGAGTAAATTAACACTCAGACACAAATAACAAATATAAAACCAATATATCATTTAATATTATATAGGCACTACAAAAAAATTGCCATTTAGTGGCATACAAAAAGTGCCACCAAAAATCAAAAAAGTGCCACTAAAGGCCCCTGTGGGAATGAGCGGCACACAAAAAAAGTGTCACTAGAAGCGGTAACACTAAAGCCTTTTAATGACACTTTTCCCATATGTCGCACAAAGTTTTGTGCTTTTAGTGACACTTTTCCCATTTGCCACTACAAAGTTTTGAGCTTTTAGTGGCACAACTTTGTGTTGGTAAAGACTATTCCTGGTTACATATCCATACTACATTTAGTGGCACTTTAGTTTTGGGCACAATATAAAAAATACTTTTGTACCACAAATTGTCCGTAGCAATTATTTCTAATTAAATATATATATTGAAATCATTAGTTATTCACCATATAAAATATAAAAAATATAACTATAAAATATAGAAATCATAATATCATAACTTCAGTTGTAAGTTCAATACAAAACATATTCTAATGTTTACAAGAGAAGTCAAAATGTTCTTTTAAGGTAAGAATTTTACAATAAAAGAAATTAACTCTTAGAAGTCCATGAATCTTGTTATCTCTATTCCTCCTATGCTTCACATGACATCAACTCTACCATCATCAACCATAAGATCGAGCGTCAGTAATGCAAAATATATGAAACTAGAAAAAGAATAGATGCCTGCATTAAGCTATAATATATAAATTAGCATAGATATCATTTGTAGTATCTTTATAACAAAGCCATGTGAGTCGTTCTTTTAAGTTATATACATGTATACTAAAAATTGAAAACATGTTAAAGTTCCAATTGCAAGCTCCAGAATACAATTAACTATATATGTATAAATGTGTAAAATAGATTAGAGTGACCATAAATAAGGAAAAACAAATACCAAATACCTGTCATTAACCCATGAAGACTATTTGATACGATATTAATGATATGATATCATATAACCGTATCATATGAGATATAAGATTATATCATATCGTATCGTATCTTATCGTATCGTATCGTATCGTATCGTATCGTATCATATCATATATCAATATATCATATCATATCATATGTGGTATTATATGATATTATCGTACATTATATTACATCACATTACATTAAACATAACTCATATCAGATCGTCTTTTGTTGATTCGTATTTTAAAATTATTAATCATTGTGTATATACGGTTGGTACCATGCACTTCTAAAAATGTATCATAGGCTATTAACATAACTACGGCACCACAACTTAAGTTTAGTAAAGTTGTCATTTATTTAATTGTTAATTTTCTGATTTAAGTGCCAACGGGTTCCGGCAAGAACCGTTTAACCTGGTTCTGAACCAAACCAGTAGGTTTTTATGCGGTCCGGTTCCGGTTCTTTTATTTAACATTAAACGGTTCTGGTTCGTGTTGTTTATGTCGGGTTCTAAACCGTTTCACACCCCTATTTATAACCATCGATTATTATCATCATTGTCATTATTTGAAATTTATTAAACTAAATGTGGATTCATTTTCTTGCGTGTTACATGCATGTGTATGTTAAGAAAAAACTTTTAACATTAATAAAAAATAACACTCTCGGCAAATACATCAAGTAAATTAAATATAAACTGAAACCCAGTTAAATGAATATATGGTATTAATTTGTTATCGGCATCAATTATATTTGAGTAAATTGACACTCAGACACCAAGAACAAATATAAAACTAGTATATGATTTCATATCATATAGGATTCTACGTATTGTATCATATCATATTTGATACGATATTAATTATATGATATCATATAATCGTATCATATCATATCATATGTGGTATTATATGATATTATCGTACATTATATTACATCACATTACATTACAATATATCAGATCGTCTTTGTTGAGTTGTTTTAAAATTACTAATCATTGCGTATATACGGTTGGTACCATGCACTTCTAAAAATGTATAATAGGTCATTAACATAACGACGGTACCACAACTTAAGTACACTAAAGCTGTCATTTATTTAATTGTTAATTTTATGATTTAAATGCAAACTGGTTCCGGCAGAATCGTTTACAAGAGAACCGTTTAACCTGGTTATGAGTAGGTTTTTATACGGTTCGGTTCCGGTTCTTTTATTTAACATTAAACGGTTTTGGTTCGAGTTGCTTTGGTCTAGTTCTGAACCGTTGCATACCCCTATTTATAACCATCGATTATTATTATCATTGTTATTATTAGAACTTTATTAAACTAAATGTTGATTCATTTTCTTGTGTGTTACACGCATGTGTATGTTAAGAAAAAAAACTTTTAACATTAATAAAAAATAATACTTTCGGCAAATACATCAAGTAAATTAAATATAAACTGAAACCCAGTTAAATGAATATATGGTATTAATTTGTTATCGACATCAATTATATTTGAGTAAATTAACATTCAGACACAAATAGCAAAGATAAAACCAGTATATCATTTCATATCATATAGGATTGTATGTACTGTATCATATCATATCATATCATATTTGATACGATATTAATGATTATATCATATAACCGTATCATATGAGATATCAGATTATATCGTATCGTATCGTATAGTATCATATCATATCGTATCGTATCATATCATATCGTATCATATCGTATTATATCATATCATATGTGGTATTATATGATATTATCTTACATTATATTACATCACATTACATCACATTACATTAAACATAACTCATATCAGACCGTCTTTTGTTGGGTCGTCTTTTAAAATTATTAATCATTGTGTATATACGGTTGGTACCATGCACTTCTAAAAATGTATAATAGGTTATTAACATAACTACGACACCACAACTTAAGTTTACTAAAGTTGTCATTTATTTAATTGTTAATCTGATGATTTAATTGCCAACTGGTTCTGGCAAGAACTGTTTACAAGAGAACCGTTTAACCTGGTTCCGAACCGAACTAGTAGGTTTTTATGCGGTTCGGTTCCGGTTCTTTTATTTAACATTAAACGGTTCTGGGTCGAGTTGCTTTGGTCGGGTTCTGAACCGTTGCACACCCCTATTTATAACCATCGATTATTATCATCATTGTCATTATTTGAAATTTATTAAACTAAATGTGGATTCATTTTCTTGCGTGTTACATGCATGTGTATGTTAAGAAAAAACTTTTAACATTAATAAAAATAACACTCTCGGGAAATACATCAAGTAAATTAAATATAAACTGAAACCAGTTAAATGAATATATGGTATTAATTTGTTATCGGCATCAATTATATTTGAGTAAATCACTACTAGAAAATTGGGCTTTTGTCACCATATTTTCGGTCACATAACGGTAGCAATTGCTCTGTAGCCACCATTTTGCAACCGAAAATGCGGTTGCAAAAACACCCGTGTGTGTTGCCCTAATGCCACCAAATAGCTACCACTTTTGCATTTTGCTACCATATTTTTGTCACCACAAAAACGGTTAAAATTATTGCTACCGCTTGTACAATGTTGTAGAAAGGTCTTTTGCTACCGTTTTGGTACCATTTAGTTACCGATATTGCCACGATTTAGACACCATTTTTATTGAAAATTTACACCTTTTTTGTAACAGTTTTGTTACCATTTAGTCTGCAACCAATTAGTTACCACTTTCATTGACAATTTACTACCATTTAGCCGCCATTTTCATTGACAATTTACTACCATTTAACCACCACTTTCATTGAAAATTTGTTACCATTTAGCCACCACTTTCATTGAAAATTTCCAACCATTTAGCCACCACTTTCATTGAAAATTTGCTACCATTTAGCTTTGCTACAAGTTTTTTTTCTGCTTTATTATTTCAATTACATTGCAAGAAAACTATATTATATAAAACAATCAAATAATACAAAATCTCAAATTATATAAAACAAATTCGTTACAGTTTTCCCAATTTTAAAATCATATAAAAGATTCTAATAGAAACACCAACTGAAACATTAAATAACCGAAATTATCCATGAAAAACTTCAAATATTCATGTCTAAGTGTTTATAGCCTATTTTCAACCCGTAGCTGTAAACATAGCTTCAATGTGTACCATTCAATTGAGCATAGCCTCTTTATCCACATTGTCTCTTTCTTTTTCTGCCACCAAGCCCGCAATAATTCCTTCGAACCCTTCTTTATCTTCATTTTTTTCCTTAAAAAACTCTTTGATAATCAAGTTCAACTTTTCAATCTACAAACCAAGCAATGAATAGAATCGGAATTAACAAAAACTAATAACGGGTCAAGTGAGTTGTATAATAACATAATCCAAATGTTAGTTACAATTCTAGTGCTAGAAGCCCAATAACATGTTCTGATATATTTACATACTATTACTAACCTGACCCGCCATCCACTGTAACCCGATATTGACCCACCATTTTATGGTACAGTCCTCAGGTCTTCCCACATATTCGATTTTGTCTCGGGCTGTTGTGGTATGGACATAGCAAAAGCAGGTATGACCTCTGCGCCTTGGGTCTTTTGGTACCAAAATCTAGTGTGTTATATTTGCTACAGCTTATAACATGTATGCCTGGTTGTCAAAAGTTCATTAAAATTATAAACATCTAGTTAAAGACTCCTAGTTCCATGTTATGCTATCATTAATATAACACCATCTATAATCGTCCACGTCCAAACGAAAACATAAAGAAAATAAAAAAAGAAAAATAGTCAAATGCACCTCATAAACGTTGCATTGCTTTTCAGTTTCAATATAAATAGAACCTTCACATGCTCAACAGCAAAGGCAGAAATTATTTGCAACTTAGTTCCAAGGGCTTTCACATCAACATACTTCCACATAAGGCAGAAAGCTGAACGCCTTTCACGTCTAACCTAAAGTCAAATTTTTGTTCAAAGTAACAGACACGTAAGACTATAACGTATAAATAAACAAGCTAAAAAACACAGCTACAACAAATATACTATATACCGTGCATTTAACTTTCAAGTTTGTTGGCTCCTTCACTAACGGCATCATAAACGTGTTGCGTTCATCCATCCTAGCAGGTCGTGACCGGTCTTCTGCATATGTAACGAAATTAGCGCCTGGAGACTTATGCATATTTAAAAT
Source organism: Ambrosia artemisiifolia (assembly GCA_032199755.1). Classification (NCBI taxonomy): domain Eukaryota; kingdom Viridiplantae; phylum Streptophyta; class Magnoliopsida; order Asterales; family Asteraceae; genus Ambrosia; species Ambrosia artemisiifolia. The sequence continues at coordinate 45,230,295 of CM063512.1, read as the reverse complement.
AAAACACGGTTACAAAAATAAACTGCAGACTTATGAACTTGCGAACCCATATAGATACACAAAAACAAATCTAGCTACATTTCATTATAATAACGACAAAATGTAGAGCCATTCCTCTGTGGTACCTGATTCTTTCCTAATATTGTGAACTTCAGGGCTTGTTACTGCAGCTTTCCAGTTGCATGATACTGCCTTCAAACTCAAATAGCCAATTCAAGCAAGAATCTTAAGAGAGATTTCATCAGGAAGGCCTGGAATCAACTTCCGCTCATCATCCTAAACACTTGATGATGTATTATGTCTTTTATATGCAGGGGCAGACTTAAGTAGTCGTCTACGGGTTCAGTCGAACCCACTAGGTTTCAAAAAGCAGTTAATAAAACAGCCTAACTAATCTATAAACAAACTCTTCACTACTTATGACACAACCGCAAGCACGTTAACTAATTACATGCAAAATCGACAACGTCTATTACATAAACCGATGGTGATGTTTATTTTCAACTAAGAAGCTTTATTCATCGGTTTTTAACATTACAATATGTAATAACTAAAAAGAACAATACAAAGCATTTATTTGCATCCTTATACAGAACAGTAGGATGGACGTTCGCAATTTCACCTAGGCTTATGATAACAATATTTAGAGATAATCATACGAAAACATATGCTATGCCGACTATTCAGAATTACTATCGGTCAAACACCTTCTCGACTTCTAAGAGACATATCCAAACCTCTCCTGGCCACGTGACAAACGCGGCATGATTATGCGAGGCTGAAAAATGCGTCACATGAGCCAAAAATGGAAACATAATCGGCGTAAACTCTATAAACTGTGTAGTCTCAGGACCATGACCAGGACCAAGAACACCACACAAACTTGAACCACACGAGTAAACAATCGAATCTTTAATAAGCAATGTATGAGACCTCTCGCTTCTAATTTGCATATTCTAATAAATCAAACAACCAATTCAACAACCCATCAATAAACTGAACATAAATTAAACATGAATCAATCAAAACCTTGAAAAACAAAATTAAAAAAAAAACATACAATGCCTGAAGTGGTCTGAACAACATCTGCACACTGATAAACAAACTGCAAAAACCTCAAAACCCTCTTCCAATTATGACCACACCTACCCAAAAGCTCTTCATCTGCAGATTCATCTTATATAATAAAAAGACACATATACCTAGATACACACATTGGAAGAATCAACTTGAATTGCTTAAATTCATCCTAATATTACCTAGTACACCTCTTTAATAATAAAAATTACAATAAATTAAAAATCCCTAGATTAACCAACTGTAACATTAAACAAATGAGATTAAATCTTCACCAAATTACATAATCAAGAGTTGTAATTAAACTCGGATTTTCCCTAACAACCAGCAAAAATATGGAAATAAACAATTAAAACACAAACAATAGTAAAGTAGAGTTGTCAAATTACAAAATTAACAAAAAAAAAAAACATAATAATTTTAACCTATTTACTATCTAGTCATCCAAGCCACTTGACAACTATGATATACGCACATAATACATAATGCATAAGCTATAACCATTTATAGATAAACATCAAATTAAAACCAGTAGACTCTGAGAAGGAATTTCGAGGAGAGTACCTATTTCGCCGCCAGTGATGCGATGCTAAGCGAAAGAGACGAATTGTAAGGATCAGACGCAATAGCTTTTGTTTGGAGAGGCAGACGCGTATACCGTTTTTTGGGAGCATATCAGATGCAAATACGGTTTTCTGTAGAAAGAAATTAGGGTAGGGGGATGAAGGAGGGAAATTTTAGATGGGAATAAATTTTAGGGAGCGGGAAATAATTTTATAGGAAATTTGATTACAAGTTGTGAGGCGGGAAAGAGTGAAAGTATAAAAAGAAGTACAAATTTTTAGTGACATACTCAAAATCAGGGATGAGCTTGGGACGGTATCAGTACCGATCCCAAAAAACCGATATCAAAAACACCCTAAACCCAATACCGATACTGAACACATACGGTACGATACGGTATCGGTTCGGTGTGGTATCGGTATTTTACCTTAAAATACCGATACCATACCGATACCGATAATACCGAAACCGAAAACCTCTAATTGTGGGTACCGATACCGAACACCCTCGGTTCGGTATCAGGACGGCACGGTATCGTTATTCGGCTCTATGTGCTCATCCCTACTCAAAATGTTGTTAAAAAACTAATTTAGTGGCATAAAAATTAATTGTCATTAAAAACGTATAGCAAGCCAATATAACATACCCAATGTGCTACTAAAAACTTAAGTTAGTAGCATAAAGACAAATTGTCACTAAAAATGTATGCCACTAAATGGCTTTTTGTATTTATTTCCATATCTCAGATCTTATCTATAGCGGTTTAAAGTTAATAAGAACAAACATATCCTCTCCATGCTTTTCAAGTAAAAGAGAGTTTGATATTTATTGGGTCTGCCTTACCATCATTAGGCCTAACTGACCATCGTTGGATGTAACTAATCATCATTGGATTCAATTGAGCAATATTGGTTTAATTAACCATCGTTGGATATAATTGATGGTCATTGCTTCTATGACCATCGTTGTGCCTATTGACCAACATCGGGTCTAATTCATCATCATTGGGTCTATGTGACAATGATTGGATCTAACGGACCATCATTGGGCCTAACTGACCATCATTCGATCCAACTGACAATCATTGGTTTAATTAACCATCATTTGATCTAATTGACCATCATTGAATCTAATTGACGATCATTGGTTCTAATTAACTATCATTGGATCGAATTGACCATCATTGAATGTAATTGACGATCATTGGTTCTAATTGACCGTCATAGGGCCTAATTGACCATTATCGGGTCTAATTGACCATCATCGGGTCTAAATGGCCATCATTCGCTCTTAGCGACAATGATTGGATCTACCTGACCATCAATGGGCTAACCAACCATCATTGGATCTAATTAGTCATCATTGGGTGTAACTAACAATCATTTGATCTAACTGACCATCATTGGGCCTAATTGACCATCATTGGATCCAACTGACCATCAGTGGTGTAATTAACCATCATTTGATCTAATTAACCATAAATGGATCTAAATGACGATCATTTGTTCTAATTGACCATCATTGGATCTAACTGACCACCATTGGGCCTAGCTGACCATCATTAGATCCAACTAACAATCATTGGTGTAATTAACCATCATTGGATCTAATTTACTGTCATTGTATCTAATTGACGATCATTTGTTCTAATTGACCATCAACAGGCCTAAATGACCATCATTGGGTCTAATTGACCATCATTGGGTCTAAGTGACAATGATTGAATCTAACTGACCATCTTTGGGCCTATCTGACCATCATTAGATCCAATTGACCATCATTGGATCTAATTGATGATAAAATATTTATAGGTATTAGTTTTGTTTCTTTCATTAAGTGTGGCTACTAAATGACACATTTTTTTCGTAAAGTGTGGCTAAAGGTTTCCAAAAGATGTGTTTTTGTTTCTTTCGTTTGTTGTTTTTTATAAATTATTATTTTTTAATTCTTTCTTATTATTTTTCTCACGAAGTCACCACAAAAAATAAACGGTGTCAAAATTTGCAACCGATTAGTTACCTTATCTCATAAGACTTGTTTTAGTGTAAAATTGGTTGCTAAATTTGCTACCATTTTTCTAGGTAGAAACGTTTAGTGACAATAGCCTAGTTTTATCGTGGCTAATATGGTAGCAATTTAGTCTCAAAATTTACTCCCTAAATTTGCTACTGCTAAGGTGGTCACAATTCAATAGGATTGTTGTTTTTTTTATAAATTATTATTTTTTAATTCTTTCTTATTATTTTACTCACGAATTTATCACCAAAAATAAACGGTGTCAAAATTTGCAACCGATTAGTTACCTTATCTTATAATACATATTTTGGTGTAAAATCGGTTGCTAAATTTGCTACCATTTTTCTAGGTAGCAACTTTTGGTGACAATAGCCCAGTTTTCTAGTAGTGAATTAACACTCAGATATCAAGAACAAATATAAAACCAATATACAGTTTCATATCATATAGGATTGTACGTATTGTATCATATCATATTTGATACGATATTAATTATATGATATCATATAACCGTATCATATGAGTCATATCATATCATTAAACATAACTCATATAAGATCGTCTTTTGTTGAGTCGTATCATATTGTATAGTATTGCATCTTATCCTATTGTGTTGTACCGTAGCGTATTTTTTTTTTTCATATTATAGAATATTATATCAATGTCATATATATATTTTTTATATTAAACTATATTAAAGGACTAGTATTTTACCCGCCGCGCGCTGCCGCGGCGCGTGACGGATGGGACGGAAAACAATTGTTTCACTAATAGGGCAAAGCATTTACATCCGTGCTTTGCAATACAAAATCCTGTTATAACTGGCGGTGGGGCGAAGGGCGGCCTACGAACGACACAAAACAGCGGTGGTGCGGTGACCATCGTAGTGCGTGGCTGTGGTGTTTGTTCGAGGTTATAAAGAGATATACAGAGAGTGTACGGTGGTGTTTGTTGGAGGTTATAGAGAGATATACATAGAGTGTACGTGTGTTTGACAAAGAAAAAACTGAAAATTAAAAAGAATAAAAAAAATTTGATTATAATTGTAGTAATATAAGTAATGGTGTTGTTGGTCCTTTGTTGGGCCGATGTTCGTAACCGATTATAGTTAAAGGTAAAAATTTGATTAAAAATTTGATTATGCTTTTTAATATATAAATAATGTGGTGGTTTAGTAGATTACCTTATATTAAATTATAATTGTAGCAATATAAGTAATGGTGTTGTTGGTCCTTTGTTGGACCGATGTCCGTAACCGATTAACCAAGCTCACATTTTCAGCTCAAGTAATTTTTTCAGTTATTTATCGAAAACCAGTTGGACCGATGTTCGTAACCGATTAACCAAACTGGAACAAATGAATAATTAACCAATCGGTTTTTAAATATCTTAATCGAAAGTTTTGGTTTTGGTTATGGCTCAAAACCAAAGTGAACCAAACAACAGCTTGTAAACACCTTTAAATGTTTGTACAAGATAATATTAATATTTTTATAAGTTAATTTGTATTATTTTATTTAGATATTTAAGTATATACTTTTTAAATAAGAAGAGGAAGAGGAAGAGGAAGAGGAAGAGGAAGAGGAGGAAGAGGTGGAAGAAGAGGAAGAAGAAGAAGAGGAGAAGGAGGAAGAGGAAGAGGAAGAGGAAGAGGGAAGAGGGAGGAGGAGGAGGAGGAAGAGGAAGAGGAGGAGAAAGAAAAGGAAGAGGAGGAGGAAGAAAAAAGAAGAAGAAGAGTGGTGGTGGTGGTGTAGTACCCAAATTTAATCAGTGTTTACCCAAATTTAATCAGTGTTTCAGACAATCGAGTTAAAAAACATTTTCTAAACGAGACTTGGAGACACCCGCTACATCGCGCATGCTAACCCACTAGTTGTATTATATACATACACCCGATAACATTTTCATTTCTTAATTCTTTAAAGCTTCACTTGCACCATCCTATAAATAATATACAACTTTAACCTATTTAATTTTTTAATAACTTTATTTTTCTTTAATTATTTGTGTTCATTAACTTTAAAAACTAAATACATAGTCGTGTTTGTTTTTCCTCAATATTCCGCTATAAATTCTACTTAAAATATAGTTGTATTTGAAATAAAGTATTTTTTAGTATCATAACCTATGTAGAGTACTAGTAGTGTAATGAATCAAATCAATATTGACCGAACAATTGCGTTTAGTTTTTTTTTTAAATGCACAATTACATTTTGTTTTTGATGGTCAATTCTCTATATAATTTTATTGATAATAAAGTTATATTAAAAATAAAGTATTTTTTTCTTTTATTGTAAACAACTTTGTACATGTTTGGATATATTTGGATGTGTAACTTCGGCATAATGTAATTACGTGGTTTGACTACCAAACAACGATCGATGAAGAGTAGATATTATTTCTTACTTTATATAAATGTTTATTTGCACTTACACTTTGGAATTGGTAATTTTAACGGAATATAATTGCACATTGATGAAGAGTCGATATTTATTTTCTTTTTATTTTACGTTTATGTATAGTTAAATATAATTCCTTTTTGGTTTCGGCTTTCGCACGTGTTTGAATTGATAACTTCGACCGAATATAATTACACACTTCGATAACCAGACGAGGATGAGCAATAAGTATTAAACCTTTCTTTATCTATATATATATATAAAAGAAAGCATATATGCCCATTGAGAGTGCCACGTGGCTTAATAATTAAGTGTTTTTGGTGTTTTTGAGTATTTTTCTAAATTTATCTCTTTATCTCTTAATTCTCAATTACTAAAATTAAATTGAGTTATTTTAGGAAAAAAAAATTTAAAAACAAATTTAAAATTTTCTCTCTTATCTTCCTTCCATAATTTTTAAACATAAATATCTTTTATATTCGAGATTTTTTAAATAAAAAAATTACACCAAATTAACGAGCGTTTTATTATCTTTCCAACGAGTACCATAGTGCTATATAAAAACGAAAAAAAAAACGACTATTTTTTGTGGGGTTATATTCATACAGAAAAAAACACAAAGTGTTCAGGTTATTCATTAATCAAATTGTAACATATTTTAATTTACGTGAAGATGATTATATGTTGAAGGTTATCCTTTTAATACTTTATTATGTTTAATATGGTTTATGCTTTTTATTTTTTTAACTTTTTAAATAAATGTTTTTTAACTAAGATTGATTATGTTTAAGTTATTTACTCTTTTCGTGATTTGAGTTTTCTTTTTTTTTTTATCATTTTTTATTAAATCATATTAAATTTTTCAACCCCGGGACCTTCCCGGGGTAATCGGCTAGTATATATATATATATATATATATATATATATTACATTTATGTAAAATGTAGAACGAGTAGTTATTTTACTTTTTTTTTAATGTCCAACGAAATCCCGGTCAACCGGGTAAAGCCAATGGTAAAAGGCCACCCACGCCTGCGAATGCAGACGATGTTGGTGATCCGGCCTACTACCAATCTAGAGGAAAGCCCCCACCCAAAGGCTCCATGTGGTAAAACCTTTGAATCAACCTAAAATAAATTTGAACTTTCACATGGAAGGTTATAACGGGGCTGCCACCCCATCAAAGGTGATCGGTAGTTTTCTTACTATAGACTATTATTTAATATTTTTATATTTCTTTCGTTTTATTCCCTCTATATATACCTACTACCATGTGTTCTCAAATCCATAGCGGTCGTGTCACACATAAGAAACCCTAGGTGCACGAAAATACTCCTTTCATCCCACCCTCTCAACTCACCGGAAAACCACTTCCATGACTGTTCTCAGATGATGTGTTTAATTTAGTTAAAGGTAATATATTGCTTTTTTTTTTCTGGTTTCTTCTGTCCTGGAAAGATAATCTAAGTGTTTAGCTATACAACAGAAGGATCTGATTCTGGAGGTGTGCAACAAATCTATTTGAAGTTATAATTATGTCTTTATATATTGCTTATCTGAGGCTAACATATATGGTGCTATTCTCTTAAATATTTTAAGAGCCAAGTTTCTCTAGAAACCAAGTTGTTTTATTTAGGTCGCAGAATTGCTTGCATGATCATTGATTGCTAAGTGTCTGGACTTTATAGAAGTTTCATCATGTTCACTTAATTAGCCGATATTTGTAGACATGAAAAATCACCTAGAAATGTAAAGACAATTTCAATCGTAAGATATCTTCTTATACATTATTTATTTATAAAGCGTTTATAGTTCCCAACTTCGAATGTATGATTTTCTTTTTATAGATTGTGTGTACTTGGTGCGAAAGTGTTTAAATGTTTATCATAATCTTCTGATTGAACGATCTATTAAAGAAATAAAAACCCTATATAAGAATGCATAATAGAAGAGAGATCTTATGTTAGAAGGGTAAAGTGTTCTAAAACTTAAATAAAAAAGTAAAGAGCCTACATTGTATCTATTTGGATCCTCTAAGCTTAAGAGTTTGTTAGCAAAGGAAGCATGCTCTTGTATTGTATTTGAACTTGTTTGTTGCACTCTTCAATTCACAAAGTTAAATCCATAGCGAGGCTTACAAAGCAATTATGATGTAAAGGTATAGAGCATGAAATTGTTTAATTGTTTTGCATTATATGATTACACAATTAGGACAATCCACAAGATTTACACAAGGACAATTCACAAGATTCATACAAGATTATGTTTGAAATCCTCCTTTTAGTGTTAGGCGTTAGGGTTGATTAAAGGTTAATCGTGGCATAACACACAATTTATAGGGAATACTATCTTAAAGTGCTAAACTGCTCCTATGGCAGGGATTGCTATTGTTTCATCTTTTAAACTTTCTTGGCCTAGTGTTATGCAAGAAAAATGAGATGTAGCATTGGGAAAAGATAAATTTACAAATTTACTTTACAAAGTCAACTATTAAATTGGGGATACACATAAGATGTATATCATCACTCGATAAATAAGTTCATAATTACCGATATATATAGTCAAAATATATAGTCCGAGAAACTACCAATAATGTGAATTTATTGCAATGTATTTACTGACACGAAAACAATTGGAGATTCCTTGGTAGTTGAGTAGAGTGTTCATCAGAGTGCTGAAATTTCCAAGGCCTTTGTTGAGTGTAGCTTCTTAGCCAAGGAAAGCATCAACAAGTAGTAAAATACAGGTAAGGAGAGGTGGCCAAATTGTAGGTCACTCGTGTAGATCTAGGCTAACATCTAATGTTTTAGACTTTTAGTGTGGATTGTAACTAATCGGGTTGAGTTGCTATGGTTTTTTTGCTATAGCGATTAAGAAAAGATAACTAACGAATTTGTTAGTTATGATTTTATTGGTATATAATTATTAGTATATCGATTAGGAAAAATGTATAAAGTTATGATTACTCTAACGCACTTTTGAGAAATTGGAAGCCGTTGTTGCATGTTGAGGGGGAATGCTTTGTGTTTTCTTTAACTTAGACTTATTAATTGATTCAATTGGTCTAAACATCATTAATATACCATAATATCTTCTTCGTTTAAATGACAAAAATGATTTCTCATGTTCCCTTTGTGGTCATTAAACACAATTGTTAGGTTATCTATCGCACATAGGCTATGTTTTCTGTATATGACTCGCCATATCAATAAATATAATTGGCAAATTGGTCCAAGCATAATGGATTTACCATAATTTTTGTTTAGTTTTTTAATGTTAGTTCAATTTTTGCACTTCTATAAAATATATCTATAAAATTAGGATAGAAGGGAGCATGTGATTTGTGGATGATCTTTCTTTGTATATACATATGTATGTCCCAACCTCTTGTTTTATACACAGTAAATCTTTTGTAAGTTATAAATTCAATTCTTTCTTGGTTGGCAAATTTCTAGCTTATTAACAGAAAGCATAAAGATTGATGTGCACTTTATCTTTCTATGAGTATGAAATATTTATTTGAATTAAATCCACTGATGAGTGTTTGTTTGTGTTTTATGCAGAAATTCTTCTTGTTAATTAACTAAGCTCATTTACTGTCTATAAAGCGATACTGATCATATTTTGTGGCTGACCCATAAATGCTGCAGCCATTGATTTGCATGCACAGGTAGGTTAATGTTTTGCGCTGATCGATTTACATGTAATCTGAATCATAGTTATTGAAGGTAATAAATTGATTGCTAATGGCTGTTTATTTTTTTTCTTTTAGTTGCTTGCAAGAGCCGTGTAAGGAACACTTTATCTATGAAGATTATACTCGGGATTTCCATATTCAAGCACACATAGAGGGATGGTCACAAAATGGGTTGGACAACACTAAAATAAGCCCATTTGACCATCCATTAATAAGCCTAAGCTCAATCCTGGGTACCTTTGAAACATTTATTCACAGTGTACTGCTTCCTGAGTTAGTAAGTAAGCTTCTAGATAGATTAGCTTCAGTGGTAAACACAAAACTATGGCTAAAAATACAATTAGATATGCTTCCAATTAACGAGTTGACTTGGCCGGAAGTGGTTCGAAGGTATATAATGGCTTACTTGCTAATGAGAGGAAGACTTGGTTCTGTAAAGATTACTGACAACAATAAGATTGAACTCATTCACTGTCTGCAAAGCGTAAGGAATATTTTATCTATGGGCATTAAGAGGGACAGCTCAGAAGGTAGTATTCCAGAGTGGGCAAAAGCGCTTGATCCTGTAAAAAGGCTGCCCACAAACGTTGGATCGCGTATCAGAAACTGTGTGCATGAGGCTTTAAAGAAAAATCCACCTGAATGGGCTAAGATGCAACTGGAAGCCTCCATTTCTAAAGACGTTTACAAGGGTAATGCGTCTGGCCCTACTAAGGTAATACGTGTTCCTTTTTTTATTGTGTATATTATCATTTTTGAAACTTAGCATCTTTGATGGAGCATGGATTGACTAGTTTCTTGTTCAAAACAGAGGGCTGTAGTTGATGTTTTAAAACGAGCCACATCTGATGTACCACAGATGCCGTCATCACTTGAGGTCAACACAAGTAGAAGTTCATGTGAGCATCTGATATCAAAAGTCATCATGAAAAAGTGTAGAAGTATACTACGTGATATAGTTGCTAATTATAATAACGAAATTGACTTCTCTAACCTCATGAGGAACAACTTAAAATCAAGAAGTCCTCTTGATTTTCCGACTGTTGATTTAAGATTGTTTCATGAGACGTATACTTTTTCCCCTTGAGGATGTTAGTGAGGTTAGATATTATTCACTTGATATACTTTTTTCCCTTAACTTGATATACTTTTTCCCCTTACTGTTTCAAGCCTTTGATTATCGTTTATTGTTTATTCTTTGTGGATATGATCATCCTAATTAAACGATTCTTAATTTGTAGTTGTGGATCAACTTGAAGAAGAGCCACATGGGTACATCTAGTCTGGTTAAGGTGGTAGAAAATATGTCTTAGGACTTTGATCTGAAATATGAAAAGGTGGTTTGTAAAGTCCTCCTATTGCAACCTAATTATCATTTGGTACAAGTTTTTTATTGTATTTCTTCCTTCTGTAGGTAGCCCCTCTGTTGAGCAAGTTGTCCGAATATACCATAAACGGAAAGTGTAACGCCGAGGCAGAGTAGGAGCTAGAAGAACTCTTAGCTTCTATCGAAGTCCCTACAATGTCTTTGGAAGTAGGAGTTTGCAAAGTATGTGGCATTAAAAGACGATGAGAAGGTGTTGCTGTGTGACACTGAATGGTGCAAAGTATCACACTATGTGTATGTTTGGCAAAACTAGCTGGTGGCTGGAAGCTGGTAGCTGTAGCTTTTTAAATATATTTTGGTGTTTGACAGAGTAGCTGTAGCTTTTAATAAAATGTATAAAATGATCAAAATAAGCATAATTAAAAGATTGTAAAGAAGGTTTTTTATTTTTATTTTATAATAGAATATGTATTTGTGTCATTTACTAATTAAAAACTTGTAGCTAATAAGAGCTTTTTCTTAAAAGCTTGAAGCTTGAAGCTCATAAAAGCTATTTGCCAAACATACCCTATAAATGTTGGATCCCGTATGAGGAAATACGAATGCTTCTTTACTGATCGATGATTCCATGCCTCCAAAATATGAGCTAAATGCCACCACAAAATTTAAACACATAAGAAGATGATGAGATCCAAAATCTCAGGTTTGAACAAGATAATTCTTGCAGATGAAGTATGTTCACAAGAATCTTTGCTGAATCAAAACAACGTATAGCTAACAAGTTTTTGGGTATCGATTGTGTTTGAAGATTATACCGGAGATTTTCATATCCAGTGACGCGCACATGGATGGTCATAAATGGATTCGGAAACGCTTAAATGAATCTTTTAGACCATCAAACAATAAGACTTAACCTCATTTACTGTCTGGAAAGTAATTTAATGGTCATAAGTGGGTTAGATCAGATTTTTTTTGGATTAGTTTTTGGATATACTAACTGTTCTTGAGGAAACATAGTATTCGAAGTTAGAGGCAGGCAAGGTTGGTTTATAGCAGAAAACATAAAGACTGATGTATATATTTGAAGTAACTCTACTGATGAAAGTTTTATTTTGTTTTTAGAAAATATCCTTGCTCAAGTTTCTAGTTAGCAAGTCAGGCTTGAGCTCAATATGTCAAGCCCAGGTTCAAGCACTTGTATCAAATGAGCCTCAATCAAAGCTCGAGCTCATTTAAGCTTGGTTCGATTCGAGATTTTAATGAGCTAATTTCGAGCAGCTTAGGTAAATACACTCCTATGTAGATGTTAGCAAACTTCTTGACCATCTAACTCTAAATTATTGGTACCAAACAGAACTAAGATATTCTAACTTGGTTTGGGAAAAACAATGTTACTAAGTGGTCTACATAACGAAACAAAGAAGCCAATTGGTAGGGACAACTTATTTTACACCCTTGAAACCCGATACGTATTTAATATGGAGCCTAATACAACTAAGGGTATGTTTGGCAAAACTAGCTGGTGGCTGGTAGCTGGAAGCTGGTAGCTGCAAGCTGTTAGCTGGAAGTTGATAGCTGGAAGCTTTTTAAATATATTTTGGTGTTTGGCAAAGTAGCTGGAGCTTTTAATAAAATGTATAAAATGACCAAAATTGGTATAATTAAAAGCTTGTAAAGAAGGTTTTTATTTTATTTTTAAAATAAAATGGGTATTTATGTCATTTACTAATTAAAAGCTTGTAGCTAGTAGAGCTTTTTCTTAAAAGCAACTACTAGTAGCTTTTCACTATAGAGCTTTTTCTCCAACCTAAAAGCTTTCAGCTCCTTCAACCAAACAAGGCTTTTTATTAAGTAAGAGTTTTTTCTTAAAAGCTTGAAGCTTGAATCTCCTAAAAGCTCTTAAAAGCTCTTTGCCAAACATACCCTAAATATAGATTGAAGGTATATATATGGCATGAGATCTTTGAATGCCATCTCAGTGGTGGTTGGGTGGTCTGACGTTCTCACTCGGCTATATTCACATTCCGTATCTTTTTTGGGCCAAATAATGTCAATCAAATTGTTCCCATTAACCACCCACAAAAAAAAAAAATAAAAATAAAAAAAATAAAAAATAAAAAAAATAAAATTAAGAAGGGGTTAAAAGACATGAAGACATGTATATGTTTAGCTCTTCTATATGAGTGTGAAAACACCGTATCATTCTGAAACGTCGACAAATCCACCATGTTTAATAATCTAGCTTTCTTTTCTAATTACTTGTCACCAGTAGAGAATCGAGTCATGCCGAAATACCCCAAATGAGAAAATACCGTAATATAGGCATAACATCTAATCATATGGAAATCAAATTCCATGTTCTAGCCATGCCAAAATAAAGTCATGACATGTCAAAGGGATATCGAAAAGTGTTTTGTATTGATCGAAAACCATAAAAACGTATATCAATACCAACCTTGTTTTCAACAAAATTTATGTCAGAATGTCGAGAAAAAATTTAAATACAACTGCGTAATCAATATTTTATAATTTTAAAAAATTTAAATAAAGATTAAATGTGTTAAAGTAATGTATTATTTATAGTATAAATAAATAGTTAAACTGAAACTTAAAAAGATTGTTGTACTAACATTCAAAATTAACATACATATATGTACGTGTGTGTATATGTATAACTAGATTATACCCCGGGAATGTCCCGGGGTTGAAAAATCTAATATGACATATTAATTTTACATATGAAATAGAATGATGCGCTTTACAGTTACATGCATGAAAGCTTCGGGTAGTAGCTAACCTAAAATAATTAAAAATATATCTCCAATGTTAACGCCTAACCTTAAACAATTTATAACTCTAATATTAATATCTAACCTAAAACAATGTATAACTCCAATGCTAACGCATGATTAATGATTTACCTGAACACTTTGAACAAAACCCAACAAAAAATAGTCGTTTTTTTCTCTGTTTTTATATAGAACTATGGTACTCGTTGGAAAAATAATAAAACGCTCGTTAATTTGGTGTACTTTTTTTCTTTAAACAATCTCGTATATAAAAGATATTAACGTTTAAAAATTATAGGAGAAAACATAAGAGAGAAAAATCTAATTTTGTTTTTAAATTATTTTTTTCCTAAAATATCTCAATGTCACATGGGATAACACATGACACACTCAAAAAGGAGAATGCATATTTGAGTGCCATGTCATTAAAATGGCTTTGGTTTATTATATGTATAGATTCACCAATTAAAAAGTAAAGTTATTATATCATTTTATATCACATTACATTTTATTTGGAATCATATCATTTTATGGTATTAATAAGCATGAGTAAATGCTATCAGATACCATTATCATTTTTTTTTCAGTATAAACTCGGTAACGGTTATTGGTATTTTCGGCACAGGTGTTAGTATTTTATCGATTTATAACCTTCAAATACGAATAATGTACAAATAATTTGCGATACCAGTATCCGTTTTTGGCGATTTTCGATACTGATATTTTCAATACTGGTACTTCCGGTATCATTACTTATACCGAGTTTCATCCCTAGTATCAAATTGTATCAAATTACATTATATTATTATACCATATTACACCTCATAAATATTATAATACATAGTATAAAATTGTATCTGATTACATGATCATATTATATCATATTACACGTTATAAATGATATATAATAATGTATTAGGCTATATTATTATTATAGGGACCATAACTGTTTACATAAATTTATAATACTTATATTATTTTATTACTTATATATACATTTAAAAACAATGGTTTTCTACATATTATTTTAACCCCACAAAATGTTTTGCAAACAACTTGAACTTTTTAGCATAGCTAATCCTCGTAACTTTTAAAATATGTATGTTAATAGCAATAAGTAACTTAGTGTATTAGTTAATTAACTGGGGTATTTAGCCTGTGCGCTATGAAGATACGTTACCGCTAGCATTCGATGAATATCGTTACACTACCGCTACGCTACATTTACCAAGGATAGAAATCCACACATGTTTTACATCTACAAAAACAAAAAAACGAACACCGGTACCGACAATGATGTGTTCGAATGGTATCGATCGGTTCAAATCGTCACGATACTAATATGGATATTTATTTATTGTCTTAGACAAAGTTGTATAAATGAAAATTTATTGAAACCATAAACCATACAAATGAATGCAGGTACCGGTACCGATGTTGTTCAGCACGATATACTATCAAATTATCAAGAGTGAAAACGATAGAAAAAAACTCGGTGTGATACTATGTTGTTCAAACAGTCTCAACTCGGTTTGGTACAATACGTGTCCATGTTTAACAAAAATTATCACATTGTTAAAAAAACATAAACATACTTATGGAGTTAGATTCTTTTTAAGTTTTTTTTTTAAACGTAAAAAAGTTATTAGAAAACACAAATCAGATTAAATAATAAATAAAATTTTATAAAAAAAACTTAAAACAAATAGTTATTATTTTTGTATACGTTATGTTGATGTTCATTTAAATTTTTACTGAATTTAACATAAATATTTTGAATCTTTTCAATAATTATCGAATTAATATCTTGAGTCACTATGATATACGTATTTTCATTCCTTAAATATTAGATGACGTTTTAACATTTTTATTTTTATTCATCTATATATATATATACTAGTAGGATACCCGCGCGATGCAGCGGCGCAGAAAATTTAGAATGCAATACTCATTTCTTTTAGTTTATTGATTCTCTCATAATATATTGCATGGTAATTTTGTTATTGTATCTGCATAATATTTTACAAAGTTTAAATAACAAAGTGAGCATTGTCATGGCATACGTTTTATTCATGTCCTTGACGTCTACGGTTCTTCTGCTATACGTTAGTTATCGCTCTTTCATGAGGATTCAAAAGCAGCAAGTCTGCATCTGCGTTGGCCATACGTTCGGCTCTCACTTCGGATCCAATTCCTTTTTCCTTCAAAGAGAACTTATTCCCATTGGGCCCGTCAGGGCTTTCGGCTTTTGATAAGAAAAAAAAAGTATAAAACTTATTCACTAATGGTGTAGGACTCTTTTATTCACTTTTTTTTAATGTGAAGAACATAAAGCAAATGAGTTAGAGTATATGGAGGCGTTTGTGGAGGTTAATGGTGTACCCCCAAGCCTCTTCCTTTTGTGCTTCCGTTTTCTCCATCATTTTTCACTTGGGCTTTCTTCCACTATAAAAAAAACAAAAAGGTTTATTTAGCTAATTTTGATTTGAAACGGCAGCTATGAAATATATTATGCAGTCCAACTCCAATAATAGCTTATAACTTTATGAGTACCAATTTTAGGTTGTGTTTGAAATTTGATACGATACACGTGGAGATGAAAAGTCGTTTCTTGGTAGGCATTTCTTTTGCTGCGAAAGAATCTCTTATTACGAATGCTCTATTTAATAGGATTCCAATTTGAGTACAGGCAAAATTGGATAACAATATACTGCCAATAGCAAAATAAAGACAACCAACACTTTGGTTAAACTATATATACATGGATATGGGCCTCGATTAAGCATGTTTATCTACTCGATTAGCAATTTTTTTCCCATATCACCACCTCTGTTAAGTTTTCACTTAAAAAAATAAAATACAATTTGTAGTTATAAGAAAGTTTGGAGTTTGTGCAGACATATGACAACTTTATGACTATGTGATCACTGTATTATATTAAAACAAAAAATAGGATTTGATAGTTGTTTCAAATGATAAGCAGCTATTAACATGTGTTATAACAAAATAAAGCACGATAAGTAACCATTAACATGTGGGTGATAATGTAACTATTAATATGTGGTCCTTGTGTTGATTTAAAAAGAAATATAGCACTTGTTTCAAATGATAATTGATAAGCAACTATTAACATGTGTTATACACTTATACTTAAAGATAACATTCTAATTGCTTACTTTGTTAAAAATTTAAAGATTGTGTTATATCAAGTAAAATAAAAAATGTAGCATTAACATTTTCAGTGACACCAACTATCAAGTTTTGTTTTATTTTATCTGTCAGGTTTTAAAGGAATATATTTGGTATAATTTCTGAACCATATTTTAAAGGGCTAATTGCTTAACAAAAATAAAGATTTTGATATCATTTCTTCTTCGGAGACCCACCTATTTTAGGCCAGAGAAACCCTAAAGATTCGAATAATTTGATTCAGGCTAAGAACTTTAGTAAAATGAAACTTGCAGCCTAAGAAAAACTTACAATATGGGCAGCTGCTGCTAATGGGTAGTTTTTGTTTGTAAAACATTTACTTTTAGTATTCACATTTTATTACCTTAATAGCTTGATCAGCAACTTTGCAGGCCACATTTGTAGCCTCAATGTCATCGGTATCACCATTTGCTATATTCACCCTTACCTACAAACATATAAGAACCACTTGATATTAGATAATATGTATAACAATTCAACTACTTAACTTATAAATCACTGAATCTGGGTTATGTTCCATCTCTGAATGGGTCAAACAAGTAAAATAATAATTATTATACATATATAAAAGTAGCTCTAAAGGATCAAATGGGTCAACAAGTGGAAAGCTGCCTAAGAGGAAGTTCCAAAGTTTTGGGGAGTTCTAACTAACTTGGTATAAGAAAGCGTGACACGCCCATTTCCCACATCTAAATCTTCTAATATTTAAAAATTATAAGATAAATAAACCTGCTTGAATTGTAGGAATCCCCAACCTAAAAGTGAAGAATAGGCCCCACTGGATCACGAGTATATATTGGTATGTGACACTTTACAGTAGTACCAGTTGCACGCTCGCTAACCTCAGTTTCCTCTGTAAATGTTCTCTCAGATAACAGCTTAACAACATATTCCATTAAGTAGCTTGATACCAACCCTGTTTATTTCATAACAGAAGTGTAATGATGAGGGATTGGGGATGAACCTGGTCAAATTTTAGCTCAAGTAGAGTTGGATTCCCTCATAAACACTTTTATCCACTTTTCAATCCATTTAACTTGAGACTCTTTCAACCCATTTTCTTTGACCTATTTGAGATAAAATACAACATGAATACTCTCTTTAAGTAAACGGATAAAAGATGCCCCCTCTGTTTTATGAACTGGAGACACAAAAACAAACTTGTTTGTCTAGGGGTTGTAAGAACTGGAAAATCACCTTCCTTGAAAGTCCACAAGCATTCATTTGTAGGTAGAAGTATGACATCATACCATCCTGCAGCCCAGCATAAAATTAACTAAGAAAATATAAATGCATAATACAGAGTTTAATTTAAATGCATACAAGAATATATAACCAGACACAGAAAAATCTAACAGTAATGCTGAAGCAAGAACACTCTATTAACTCTAAAAAACAGAAACCCGACAAAGAAAGAATCAATAATCATACACAAAAAATGTCTTTACCTTGAAACCTAATTAATTAATCTTCGTCAAGTCTCTATAATACCTAAAGAATATCATATTACGGATTCACATAACAGCAATCAGAAGTCACAATTGCCATTAACATCTAATCAAATTGAATTAGCAAAGTTGGTACCTTTAACCTTTGGAATCGACGTCACTTTACACTTTTAAAGGCATAATTTCCAGAATCAACAATATTTGTGAAGTTGGAGCATCAGTTGCACCTTCATCTATATTGCTATTGTTTGTGCTTTCCCATATTCATCACCAACCTAAAATGTACTGTAAAATCCAATAGAGATGTCATCTGATATATCTTTATCTGTATAAAGCCTGATGATTATTTTATCTCAAGCATCAAAAAATATGTCATGTACAAAAGACGTCTTAGTAAAAAAATCTTGTAACCAAATTAAAAACCTGGTAGTAAAATCAAAAGGGTAGCAAAAGAATAAATTGGGAAATTACCGTCTCTTTTGATATAAGCAGGTGTTCACAATAAGTCAGAAAGCCACAAATCAACAAACTTGATATACAAAACTTGCTAGCATATGAATCAGAACTCACCTTGTTTGGCCCACCCTATGTCATTTTGCGAAAATTTCAACAAAGAAACCCTAATTTGTAAATATAACATCACTATAGAAAGTTGTTACCTTGAATCATTTTGTTTCAAGCTGTGGCAGCCTTACGCCCAATCCAGCTTAAGATCAACGGTTCTTTTAGCATTTGAAGAGCTTCTAAATACTGATTGATAGAAGCATAAAAGGCAGAGCGATTGGAGTACAAAACATTGTTATTTTGGGGAGAGATTGATTGCGTTAATGAAGTGAAAGATTGCATCGGTGAAGTTTCCGACAGAGAATGTGGCGTTGCCTCTGGCCTTGGCTTAGTCTTGCCTGTTTTAATATACACTCAATCGGTATGGTTATCGTTATAGGAATTGGTAAAATATTGAAAAATAAACCATCTAGCATCATTAGATAAAAGAGAGGTAGACCTACAAGAAGAACCCTTTATGGCATCGCCATCTTCAAACTCCAAACGTGGGAGTAACTGATAACACGTTTAGGAAGGGAGCGTATATCGTGTGAAACTGTTGCCGGGATCCCCTATAAAAACTCTAATACTGTTGTAGCCTGACAAAAAGACTCATTTACCCCTATAAAATCTCCAACACATGCATTAAGTGTTGTACTCAAAGGAATTAAACTTGTATTACTTAAGTTTTAAGAAGTCCTTGCCTCATACATTATAATATAGTATAGATAAAAGAAAGCATATATGCCCATTGAGAGTGCCACGTGGCTTAATAATTGAGTGTTTTTGATGTTTTTGAGTATTTTTCTAAATTTATCTCTCTATCTCTTAATTCTCAATTACTAAAATTAAATTGAGTTATTTTAGGAAAAAAGAATTTAAAAATTTTTTTTAAATTTTTCTCTCTTATCTTCCTCCCATAATTTTTAAACATAAATATCTTTTATATTCGAGATTTTTTAAATAAAAAAATTACACCAAATTAACGAGCGTTTTATTATCTTTCCAACGAGTACCATAGTGCTATATAAAAACGAAAAAAAAACGACTATTTTTTGTGGGGTTATATTCATACAGAAAAAAACACAAAGTGTTCAGGTTATTCATTAATCAAATTGTAACATATTTTAATTTACGTGAAGATGATTATATGTTGAAGGTTATCCTTTTAATACTTTATTATGTTTAATATGGTTTATGCTTTTTATTTTTTTAACTTTTTAAATAAATGTTTTTTAACTAAGATTGATTATGTTTAAGTTATTTACTCTTTTCGTGATTTGAGTTTTCTTTTTTTTTTATCATTTTTTATTAAATCATATTAAATTTTTCAACCCCGGGACCTTCCCGGGGTAATCGGCTAGTTAACTCTATATAAAGAGCCACAGAAGAAAAGCCTAGGTGCACAAGACATCCCTTTCTTCCCAGTACCCTCTCAACCCACCTGAAAGAGACGCCGCTTTTCTTTCCAAGGTAACATGTTCATTTCTTTTATTTTTCTGTTCTGGAACCATACTCTAATGGTTGATTAGATACATGGCTTGGATTTTATTGAAGTTTTTATCATGTTCAATGAGCCAAGATTTGCTAGGCATGTGAAATCACGTAGAAAACCAAAGACAGTTTCAATCTTAAGACTGCAAGGATATCAGATGTGTGTGTGTATATATATATATATTGCTGAATATATTTTTTGATTAATTATGTTACAGTGTGTACTTGAAGTGAAGTGGGTTAATTAGACATGATGTGAGTGTTTAAGGTATATATCATAATCATATATGTGTTTTGTCTGTGAGTTGTGTTGTGACAGAATAATCTATTGAAGATATGAATTAAAAGAAACATAATCTTATACTTTATTTGAACTCATGGAAGCATCGGGACGGTTTTAACTTTTAAGAAATAAAAAAGTAAAGAGAATACATTGCTGATTTAAGCTTAGAGTTATGTTATGAAAAGAAACATATCAATAAATATAATTGGCAAATTGGGCAAAGCATAATGGATATACCATAATTTTTGTTTAGTTTTTAATTTTTGTTCAATTTTTGTACTTCTATAAAACATATCTATATGATTAGGATAGAAGGGCGCGTGTGATTTGTGGATGATCTTTCTTTGTATATACATATGTATGTCCCAACCTCTTGTTTTATACACAGTAAATCTTTTGTAAGTTATAAATTCAGTTCTTTCTTGGTTGGCAAATTTCTAGCTTATTAACAGAAAGCATAAAGATTGATGTGCACTTTATCTTTCTATGGGTATGATATATTTATTTGAATCAAATCCACTGATGAGTGTTTGTTTGTGTTTTATGCAGAAATTCTTCTTGATCAACACTAGGTAGCTAAGAAGTTTGTATATGAAGGTTATTTCAGGGATTTTCATATCCATTTGATCATCCAACAATACAACTAAGCTCATTTACTGTCTATAAAGTGATACTGATATTTTGTGGCTGACCCACAAATGCTGCAGCCATTGATTTGCAAGCACAGGTAGGTTAATGTTTTGCACCCATCGATTTACATGTAATCTGAATCATAGTTATTGCAAGTAATAAATCGATTGCTAATGGCTGTTTATTTTTTTTTTTCTTTTAGTTGCTTGCAAGAGCCGTGTAAGGAACGCTTTATCTATGAAGATTATACTCGGGATTTCCATATTCAAGCACACATAGAGGGATGGTCACCAAATGGGTTGGACAACACTAAAATAAGCCCATTTGACCATCCACTAATAAGACTAAGCTCAATCCTCGGTACATTTGAAACATTTGTTTATAGTGTACTGCTTCCTGAGCTAGTAAGTAAGCTTCTAGATAGATTAGCTTCAGTGGTAAACACAAAACTATGGCTAAAAATACAATTAGATATGCTTCCAATTAACGAGTTGACTTGGCCGGAAGTGGTTCGAAGGTATATAATGGCTTACTTGCTAATGAGAGGAAGACTTGGTTCTGTAAAGATTACTGACAACAATAAGATTGAACTCATTCACTGTCTGCAAAGCGTAAGGAATATTTTATCTATGGGCATTAAGGGGGACAGCTCAGAAGGTAGTATTCCAGAGTGGGCAAAAGCGCTTTATCCTGTAAAAAAGCTTCCCACAAACGTTGGATCGCGTATCAGAAACTGTGTGCATGAGGCTTTAAAGAAAAATCCACCTGAATGGGCTAAGATGCACCTGGACGCCTCCATCTCTAAAGACGTTTACAAGGGTAATGCGTCTGGGCCTACTAAGGTAATACGTGTTCCTTTTTTTATTGTGTATATTATCATTTTTGAAACTTAGCATCTTTGATGGAGCATGGATTGACTAGTTTCTTGTTCAAAACAGAGGGCTGTAGTTGATGTTTTAAAACGAGCCACATCTGATGTACCACAGATGCCGTCATCACTTGAGGTCAACACAAGTAGAAGTTCATGTGAGCATCTGATATCAAAAGTCATCATGAAAAAGTGTAGAAGTATACTACGTGATATAGTTGCTAATTATAATAACGAAATTGACTTCTCTAACCTCATGAGGAACAACTTAAAATCAAGAAGTCCTCTTGATTTTCCGACTGTTGATTTAAGATTGTTTCATGAGACGTATACTTTTTCCCCTTGAGGATGTTAGTGAGGTTAGATATTATTCACTTGATATACTTTTTTCCCTTAACTTGATATACTTTTTCCCCTTACTGTTTCAAGCCTTTGATTATCGTTTATTGTTTATTCTTTGTGGATATGATCATCCTAATTAAACGATTCTTAATTTGTAGTTGTGGATCAACTTGAAGAAGAGCCACATGGGTACATCTAGTCTGGTTAAGGTGGTAGAAAATATGTCGAAGGACTTTGATATGAAATATGAAAAGGTGGTTTTGTCACACCCTCAAAATCCACTTGCGGAGTTTTACCGCGAGGCGCATGACAAACCAGGATCCAAGTCAACGATCACAATAAACAATTCTAAATGAACATATGCAATTTCAAAAACATAGTTTAAAATCCTCAAATACAGCGGAAGCTTATTCTCAAAACATAATCCAAAAGTAAACCAAGTTATTCAATGTTCGAAAACCATGCAACCCTAACTAGACGCCGTGCAGACGCGTGCGCCCTAGTTCCATTGTGCTACCTTAGCGTCCTGAGAAAACATGTAAGAATTACGTCAGCACAAAAATGCTGGTGAGTTCACAGGTTTGTAATCAAAGTACCAAGTTCAACCTGTCCATACTATATACAATTGTAAACCAAGTACGCTAGCTAGGCGTATGTTTTGTTACTACTACGATTGGAAAACCATTACTAACTCGCAAACCAGATGTTGTGCCCGAATAGTAAACCTGTTCCTGTTTGAGACAATATGCACCCGCCCGGCCCTCCAAGCCGACGAGTGGGGTTGGTCACTCCCAATAGCGCTATTCACATTTCCCCGACGAGTGGGGTTGGTCCCCCCCGCCCTGTTTCAGCTTAGGACACTCCTTCTTGTAATGCCCAATCTCTCCGCAGTGATAGCAACCCTGCTTTCCCGAAGTCCCTTGAACGGCAGGAGTCGAAGTAGTAGCTGGAGCCTGGGTCGATGGAAGTGTCGCCCGACAGTCTTTAGCAAAATGTCCCAATTTCTGGCAGCGATGGCAACGATTACGGTCACAGTCCCCTTGATGATGACGCCCACACTTGTTGCACTTAGGTAACTTCCCCGCATAACCACCACCCGGTTTAGAACCCGTCGAAGATGAACCCCCACTGTCAAACCTTTTACCCTGCTGAGTTGGTGCTGGCACAGATCCTTTCCCCTCATTATCCCATTTACGCTTGTTACTCTCCGGGGCCTTGACAGTCGAACCCTTAGCAGGTAAAATACCGTCGTTCACCTTCAAGTTTGTCATCCTGTGGGCCGATCGGACTACCTCTGAGTATGTAGGAAGATTCCCCGCAGCCACCAACCCTGCGATCTCTGGTACTAGCCCCGAGATGTAGTGTTCAATCCTCCTGTATTCTGGCACATGCAGATCGGGACACAGCACTGCCAATTCATTACGCCTTACCGTATACTTCTCAATCTCTGACCCAGTCATCTTGAGGTTCCACACCTCATGCTCTAGTTTCTGAATTTCTTCTTTTGGAAAGTACTCTCGCTTCAGTAATTGAACAAAATTTTCCCAAGGCATAACATAAGCCTCCCCTATACCCATAGTCTGGGTGATATCGTTCCACCAGGTCAACGCAACATCCTGGAATAACGCAGCAGAATACTTGACTCGATCCTCTGGGAGACAGTTACACATCAGAAAAACTGACTCCACCTTTTCCAGCCACCTAAAGCAAGCTCACCGCACCCTCAGTGCCAGAGAATTCCTGGGGCTTACAGTCCCGAAACATCTTGTAGGTACACATAGGTGGGGGTGGGTTAATAGGACCACCTGAAATGAAACACATGAGAAACCACGCAGGATGTAAACAAAGTTCACCAATGAGGCAAATGTTGATAAGTTAACTTACCACCACCATTGTGCCCTAAGTGGAAGGCAGCTTGCAGCAAATTGTTCAGGTCTTCTTGTGTTAGGTTTACACCTCCACGACCACCACCTCCACGCCCACCAGCGCGGCCACCTCCGCGTCTTCCTCGTACTCCAGACATGATTCTGACAAAAAGGACGAGAAAATTTAGTTTCACAGCTAATGATAACCACTAGCGTTCACAAGATCAAAGCTAGATCCAACCCAGGACTATCCATTCAAACCCAGAGCTCACTAGGGCTTTCATGCATTTCGGTTTATGATTTTGTGTGCACCCAAAATGATAAACCGCTCTACATGGTCCTCCAAGTGTTCTCCTAGTTCAAAGTTCAAATCACCGGACATAGACTCTTAGCTATACACCGTAATGCTACGGTAGTTTATGGCAAGGGTTTCTATTGGAGTATGAAAGGGAGATGTCCGAGCCTTGGACAAATCTCAAAAGTACACGATTTACCCCAATATACCACACTGCCTAGAAAGCAAGTAACCCGACATAAGAGGGAACGGATGATGTAACACAGGAAAGTCGGATGATTTAGAGACACCCCGACAAGCTCATTCGTAACCCACCATAACGTTTAATAATATGTGATCGTCTAGTGTGTGCGACTCGGCTATAGACTAGAATCTACATGCAGTCCTAGTTCACTATAACCATTGGCTCTGATACCAATCTGTCACACCCTCAAAATCCACTTGCGGAGTTTTACCGCGAGGCGCATGACAAACCAGGATCCAAGTCAACGATCACAATAAACAATTCTAAATGAACATATGCAATTTCAAAAACATAGTTTAAAATCCTCAAATACAGCGGAAGCTTATTCTCAAAACATAATCCAAAAGTAAACCAAGTTATTCAATGTTCGAAAACCATGCAACCCTAACTAGACGTCGTGCAGACGCGTGCGCCCTAGTTCCATTGTGCTACCTTAGCGTCCTGAGAAAACATGTAAGAGTTACGTCAGCACAAAAATGCTGGTGAGTTCACAGGTTTGTAATCAAAGTACCAAGTTCAACCTGTCCATACTATATACAATTGTAAACCAAGTACGCTAGCTAGGCGTATGTTTTGTTACTACTACGATTGGAAAACCATTACTAACTCGCAAACCAGATGTTGTGCCCGAATAGTAAACCTGTTCCTGTTTGAGACAATATGCACCCGCCCGGCCCTCCAAGCCGACGAGTGGGGTTGGTCACTCCCAATAGCGCTATTCACATTTCCCCGTTGTGCAAACCAGCACATTCATGGTTCCCCCCCGGGACTTCCAAAGATCGTATAGTAAACCATAGAAAACCCATAGTATGACAGTTGTTACCAAAACGTTAGTTTAACACATGTTTTCTCCCCCAAAAGTGAAACCAGTTAAAAGTGGGGCCGTGAACTCACCTTAGGTTGCTTTGATTTATTTATCCAACTTCAATTGTGAAAATAGGCGAATTGCTACGGATTCCCTATTTAAATGTTAACTCATAAGTACGTGTTCAAAATCGTTCAACAAAGCTTTATGTCCAGACTTCACATAGTTCTAATGTGCTAACGTAATTCAATGTAACTATATGTAGCAAGTTGACACAACGACCCGTTGGTGAAAGTTTAGTTTTTTTATGTCTATACGTATAGCATACATCATCCACATATGTTCACATATCAATACATGTAACATACAAGTCAAGAAAACTACCAAACAAGTTCAAATATCAACTTTGTCAATTCTGTGATTTTTGGACAGATTCTGTGTCATCAAAACGATTTTTGATAAAATACCAAATCAACTCATTTAACTCTCAAATTTTTACAGAACACTCTCATATGTTCATACATCAAGTCTCTATTTTTATTTTGTGTCCAAAACCTTCTGAAAAATTTATAAAAATTCATGAACACAGCAAGGTCTTAAAAACGAGCTGTTTGCGACAGCTTAGGAAAAGATTTATTAAAAATCATGTATTGCTCCAATTTACCTGAATCCAATTGGAGAACATCAGAATTTCATGTATCTATTTGCTCACCAAATTTCACGATCAGAGGGTTTGTAAAACTAGAGTTATGCCTGTTTAAAGTTGACCAAAGTTTTCTGTCCGAAATCAGATTTGACATGCGAGTTTGTATGCTACAAAATAAATACCTATACTTAACC
Source organism: Ambrosia artemisiifolia (assembly GCA_032199755.1). Classification (NCBI taxonomy): domain Eukaryota; kingdom Viridiplantae; phylum Streptophyta; class Magnoliopsida; order Asterales; family Asteraceae; genus Ambrosia; species Ambrosia artemisiifolia. The sequence goes on along the minus strand of CM063512.1, from coordinate 45,203,559 downwards.
AAATCAGGCAAACTTGGACTTTCTGGAAAGCTTATATCACATATTATACTCTAGGATCAAAAACTACAAGTTTTAGATTTCAGATCATCAAGTTATCATCAAAACAAAATCGGATTTTGAATCTGCCAAATATTAACTCTTTGATAAAATCATGTTTACAAGATTTATTTATACCAAATCTTATCAAAACTCAATCTAACAAACTTGTACATGTACCATATGATCAGACCTCATCAAAAACATAATCAATCAAGTTCAACATCAAGGTTTCCAACATGATCTTTCAAGCTAAACTAACATAGAACATTAATATGTAACTTTGTGTTTCACTAGTTTATTTTCGTCATCTAAACATATATAATCATACATGGATTCATTTTAGACATGTTAATATGTTCCTAGATCAGATTATAACATAATCATACTCTTTAACATAATCAAAATAACAAGATAATAAGTTATACCTCAAGAACACAAGCTAGAACACTTAGAATGAATCAAAGATCTTCACAAGCTTTAAAAGGAGTTCAACTCTTGATTATGATTGATAAGAACACTTAAAAATCGGAGTTTGGGTGATGAAAATCGAGCAGATGAGTTTTGGTAATGAGTTTTGCGATCTAGATCGGGTTTGATATAAATAATCAAAAGTTGGTCGTCAGACACGCTCCCGCGGACCGCGGCAGAATAACCAATTACCGCGCGGTCCGCGGCAGAAAGCCAAATCCAGGCTGTTTCTTCTGCCGCCCGCGGAGCGCGGGAGGATACTCTAATCCTCCGCGGTCCGCGGCAGGATAAAGAAATAAATTTTTAAATTTTATTTTCAATTATTCATTTCTTTTATATATATAACAAATATATATATAAAATCTTTATTTCTAATTATTAATAATCTAATTATTAATAAAAGCTTATACATATCATTCCGAGTCCCGATCCGACCGGACTCAGTTCGTTGATTCACGTATAATCACGTAACAGCACATAGTTTCACATATATCAATCAATATGCATTCATAATCAATTTCACCAACGTTCGGGTCTTGCTACTTACGTATATGCTACCATATAATCCTACGAATCACCGGACTCACTTAACTGATCCAGTTACGTTCCTTTTAACTAACGTTTCACTACATAGACTCAAATAAATGTTTAACTGAAAATGCCGGGTGTCACATCATCCCCACGTTGAAAGAATTTTCGTCCCGAAAATTATACGAAGCCCAAAAAGGAAAGTAACGAAAAGAAAGAAACGAAAAGAAAATTTACCAGTTGTCACATCATCCCCACGTTGAAAGGAATCTCGCCCCGAGATTCACTCTGCTTCAGCGGTAATATGTCTCGATTCAAACGCACGCTTAGGAAAAAGATGAGGATATTTAGCTTTCATCTGATCCTCACGTTCCCAGGTGAACTCCGGCCCACGATTTGAGTTCCAACGAACCTTAACGATACGGATTTTACTCCGACGAAGACTACGAATCTTGTAATCAAGGATTTCAACAGGTTCTTCCACATTGCGAAGACGATCATCAACCCTGATCTCTTCCAGTGGAACAATAAGAGATTCGTCAGCCAGACACTTCTTCAAGTTAGATACATGGAAGACGTTATGAATACTACCGAGCTCCGCCGGTAAGTCAAGTCTGTATGCCACCGGTCCAATTCGTTCCAGAATTGCGAACCGTCCAACATATCGAGGATTAAGTTTGCCACGCTTCCCAAAGCGTATGACGCCCTTCCATGGTGAAACTTTTAGAAGTACTCTGTCCCCAACCTGGAACTCTAATGGTTTACGACGACGATCTGCATAGCTCTTTTGTCGATCCCGTGCCGCCGCTAAACGATTACGAATTTGTACGATCTTCTCCGAAGTCTCGTACACCAATTCAGGCCCTGTGAGTTGACTCTCACCCACCTCGGCCCAAGAAAGAGGAGACCGGCATTTCCGCCCGTAAAGAGCCTCGAACGGAGCTGCCTTAATACTGGAATGATAACTGTTGTTGTAGGAGAACTCCACCAACGGTAGATGAGTCTCCCAACTCTTGCCAAAATCAATCACACATGCCCGAAGCATGTCTTCCAAGGTTTGAATCGTCCGTTCACTCTGACCGTCAGTTTGTGGATGGTAAGCCGTACTCATATCTAGCCGAGTACCCAAAGCTTTGTGTAAAGATCTCCAGAAATGCGAAGTGAAATGGGAATCACGATCAGAAATGATAGAAACTGGCACTCCATGTTTAGAAACAACTTCTTTAAGGTAGAGACGAGACGATCGATCCATAGTGTCAGTTTCCTTAATGGCAAGAAAATGTGGGCTGATTTTGTCAACCGATCAACAATCACCCATATCTTATCGGAACCACTAGGTGACGTAGGTAGTTTCGTGACAAAATCCATCGTGATCCGTTCCCACTTCCATTCAGGAATTTCAGGTTGTTGCAGGAGACCAGAAGGTTTCTGGTACTCCACCTTGACCTTAGCACAGGTCAAGCATTTGCTCACGTAGGAGGCTATATCCGCCTTCATGTTTGGCCACCAATAGAGTATCTTCAAATCCTGATACATCTTGTCGGAACCAGGGTGAATAGAATACCGGGATTTGTGAGCCTCATCCAAAACAAGTTCCCGTAATCCCCCGAACAAAGGGACCCAAATACGCTCTGCAAAGTAGTGTAGGCCGTCAGACCTAAGTTCAAGATGCTTGTCGGCACTGTGCATAGTTTCAGCTTTCAGATTTTCCTCTTTCAACGCTTCCAGTTGTGCCGCACGAATCTGATCGGGTAGAGAAGAATGAATGGTAAGCTGCAAAGCTCGTACGCGACGAGGTTTCGCATGTTCTTTTCTACTCAAGGCGTCTGCTACCACATTCGCCTTGCCAGGGTGATATTTGATAGCACAGTCATAATCATTAAAGAGTTCCACCCAGCGACGCTGTCGCATGTTTAACATCTTTTGGTCGAAAATGTGTTGGAGACTCTTGTGATCGGTGTAAATGGTGCATTGGGTACCGTACAAGTAGTGTCTCCAAATTTTCAACGCAAAAACCACCGCAGCCAATTCCAGGTCGTGGGTCGTGTAATTCCTCTCGTGAACCTTAAATTGACGAGAAGCATAAGCAATAACCTTCTCGAGTTGCATCAACACGCAACCCAGACCCTTGATAGAAGCATCGCAATAAACAGCAAAATTATCTGTACCATCAGGTAGAGATAAAATAGGGGCAGAGCAAAGTTTACGCTTCAGTTTCTGGAATGCCGCTTCTTGTTGTTCACCCCAATCAAATTTTCGGTCTTTCTGGGTAAGAGAGGTGAGGGGTTGAGCGATTTTAGAAAATCCTTGAATGAAACGTCGATAGTAACCAGCAAGACCCAGAAATTGTCGAACTTCAGTTGGTGTCTTTGGGGCTTCCCAGTCTTTAATAGCTTCGATCTTAGCCGGATCGACCTGAATTCCCAATTCATTAACTACATGCCCCAAGAAGTGAACTTCTCGTAACCAGAAATCACATTTTGGGAATTTTGCATACAACTGTTCCCGTTGAAGAAGTTCCAAAACTAGCCGCAAATGTTCCTCATGATCCGCTTTGCTCTTAGAATAAACCAGAATGTCATCAATAAAAACGATAACGAACTTATCAAGATAGGGTTTGCAAACACGGTTCATCAAATCCATGAAAACTGCTGGTGCGTTAGTGAGACCAAAAGGCATGACCAAAAACTCAAAGTGACCATAACGAGTACGAAAAGCAGTCTTCGAAACATCAGATTCCCGCACGCGTAACTGGTGATAACCGGACCTCAAATCAATCTTCGAGTAGTAACTAGAACCCTGGAGTTGGTCAAAGAGATCATCAATGCGAGGAAGAGGATAACGATTCTTGATGGTCACTTTGTTCAACTCCCGATAATCAATACACATCCGAAGGCTTCTGTCTTTCTTCTTCACGAATAGAATAGGGGCTCCCCACGGGGAAGAACTCGGTCGAATGAAACCCTTATCCAAAAGTTCCTGCAACTGACTAGACAATTCTTGCATCTCGGAAGGTGCAAGACGATATGGGGCCCGGGCAATAGGAGCAGCACCCGGTACAAGATCAATACTAAACTCAACCTGACGATGGGGAGGAGGACCAGATAAATCATCGGGAAAAACATCAGGAAACTCGCGTACAACAGGAATATCGTCGATCTTCTTCTCATCGGTAGAGGAAACAGATAAAAGTGCCAAAACGGCCGAATAACCCTTTCGAAGATACTTAAGGGCTTTCATGCTGGAGATGAGATTTAGCGGAGCACCGCCCTTGATACCGTACACAGAAACGAATTCTCCATCAGGGAGAGGAATCCGAATAATCTTGTCGTAACAAACGATCTCAGCGCGATACAAAGACAACCAATCCATGCCTACAACAACGTCAAAACTACCCAAAGGTACCGGCATAAGGTTGATGGGGAAAGACAAACCCGACAACTCTAGTTGACAATCCCGAAGGATACAAGTAGCTTCAATCTTTTTACCGTCAGCCAACTCAATAATATACTTAGCCTCTAGAGGTACGGGCACTACATCTAGCAAATGACTAACTTCCAGAGATATGAAACTCTTATCGGCACCCGAATCAAACAAAACATTAACAAAGCGATTATTGAGAAGGAATGTACCGGTAACTGTGTCAGGATCCTGTCTTGCTTCTGCGGCTCCAATGACGAAGGCGCGCGCATTCCTGCCACCGCCCCCGTTGTTTCCATTACCATTTCCATTACCATTCCCATTCCCGCCCTGTTTCAGCTTAGGACACTCCTTCTTGTAATGCCCAATCTCTCCGCAGTGATAGCAACCCTGCTTTCCCGAAGTCCCTTGAACGGCAGGAGTCGAAGTAGTAGCTGGAGCCTGGGTCGATGGAAGTGTCGCCCGACAGTCTTTAGCAAAATGTCCCAATTTCTGGCAGCGATGGCAACGATTACGGTCACAGTCCCCTTGATGATGACGCCCACACTTGTTGCACTTAGGTAACTTCCCCGCATAACCACCACCCGGTTTAGAACCCGTCGAAGATGAACCCCCACTGTCAAACCTTTTACCCTGCTGAGTTGGTGCTGGCACAGATCCTTTCCCCTCATTATCCCATTTACGCTTGTTACTCTCCGGGGCCTTGACAGTCGAACCCTTAGCAGGTAAAATACCGTCGTTCACCTTCAAGTTTGTCATCCTGTGGGCCGATCGGACTACCTCTGAGTATGTAGGAAGATTCCCCGCAGCCACCAACCCTGCGATCTCTGGTACTAGCCCCGAGATGTAGTGTTCAATCCTCCTGTATTCTGGCACATGCAGATCAGGACACAGCACTGCCAATTCATTACGCCTTACCGTATACTTCTCAATCTCTGACCCAGTCATCTTGAGGTTCCACACCTCATGCTCTAGTTTCTGAATTTCTTCTTTTGGACAGTACTCTCGCTTCAGTAATTGAACAAAATTTTCCCAAGGCATAACATAAGCCTCCCCTATACCCATAGTCTGGGTGATATCGTTCCACCAGGTCAACGCAACATCCTGGAATAACGCAGCAGAATACTTGACTCGATCCTCTGGGAGACAGTTACACATCAGAAAAACTGACTCCACCTTTTCCAGCCACCTAAAGCAAGCTCACCGCACCCTCAGTGCCAGAGAATTCCTGGGGCTTACAGTCCCGAAACATCTTGTAGGTACACATAGGTGGGGGTGGGTTAATAGGACCACCTGAAATGAAACACATGAGAAACCACGCAGGATGTAAACAAAGTTCACCAATGAGGCAAATGTTGATAAGTTAACTTACCACCACCATTGTGCCCTAAGTGGAAGGCAGCTTGCAGCAAATTGTTCAGGTCTTCTTGTGTTAGGTTTACACCTCCACGACCACCACCTCCACGCCCACCAGCGCGGCCACCTCCGCGTCTTCCTCGTACTCCAGACATGATTCTGACAAAAAGGACGAGAAAATTTAGTTTCACAGCTAATGATAACCACTAGCGTTCACAAGATCAAAGCTAGATCCAACCCAGGACTATCCATTCAAACCCAGAGCTCACTAGGGCTTTCATGCATTTCGGTTTATGATTTTGTGTGCACCCAAAATGATAAACCGCTCTACATGGTCCTCCAAGTGTTCTCCTAGTTCAAAGTTCAAATCACCGGACATAGACTCTTAGCTATACACCGTAATGCTACGGTAGTTTATGGCAAGGGTTTCTATTGGAGTATGAAAGGGAGATGTCCGAGCCTTGGACAAATCTCAAAAGTACACGATTTACCCCAATATACCACACTGCCTAGAAAGCAAGTAACCCGACATAAGAGGGAACGGATGATGTAACACAGGAAAGTCGGATGATTTAGAGACACCCCGACAAGCTCATTCGTAACCCACCATAACGTTTAATAATATGTGATCGTCTAGTGTGTGCGACTCGGCTATAGACTAGAATCTACATGCAGTCCTAGTTCACTATAACCATTGGCTCTGATACCAATCTGTCACACCCTCAAAATCCACTTGCGGAGTTTTACCGCGAGGCGCATGACAAACCAGGATCCAAGTCAACGATCACAATAAACAATTCTAAATGAACATATGCAATTTCAAAAACATAGTTTAAAATCCTCAAATACAGCGGAAGCTTATTCTCAAAACATAATCCAAAAGTAAACCAAGTTATTCAATGTTCGAAAACCATGCAACCCTAACTAGACGTCGTGCAGACGCGTGCGCCCTAGTTCCATTGTGCTACCTTAGCGTCCTGAGAAAACATGTAAGAGTTACGTCAGCACAAAAATGCTGGTGAGTTCACAGGTTTGTAATCAAAGTACCAAGTTCAACCTGTCCATACTATATACAATTGTAAACCAAGTACGCTAGCTAGGCGTATGTTTTGTTACTACTACGATTGGAAAACCATTACTAACTCGCAAACCAGATGTTGTGCCCGAATAGTAAACCTGTTCCTGTTTGAGACAATATGCACCCGCCCGGCCCTCCAAGCCGACGAGTGGGGTTGGTCACTCCCAATAGCGCTATTCACATTTCCCCGTTGTGCAAACCAGCACATTCATGGTTCCCCCCCGGGACTTCCAAAGATCGTATAGTAAACCATAGAAAACCCATAGTATGACAGTTGTTACCAAAACGTTAGTTTAACACATGTTTTCTCCCCCAAAAGTGAAACCAGTTAAAAGTGGGGCCGTGAACTCACCTTAGGTTGCTTTGATTTATTTATCCAACTTCAATTGTGAAAATAGGCGAATTGCTACGGATTCCCTATTTAAATGTTAACTCATAAGTACGTGTTCAAAATCGTTCAACAAAGCTTTATGTCCAGACTTCACATAGTTCTAATGTGCTAACGTAATTCAATGTAACTATATGTAGCAAGTTGACACAACGACCCGTTGGTGAAAGTTTAGTTTTTTATGTCTATACGTATAGCATACATCATCCACATATGTTCACATATCAATACATGTAACATACAAGTCAAGAAAACTACCAAACAAGTTCAAATATCAACTTTGTCAATTCTGTGATTTTTGGACAGATTCTGTGTCATCAAAACGATTTTTGATAAAATACCAAATCAACTCATTTAACTCTCAAATTTTTACAGAACACTCTCATATGTTCATACATCAAGTCACTATTTTTATTTTGTGTCCAAAACCTTCTGAAAAATTTATAAAAATTCATGAACACAGCAAGGTCTTAAAAACGAGCTGTTTGCGACAGCTTAGGAAAAGATTTATTAAAAATCATGTATTGCTCCAATTTACCTGAATCCAATTGGAGAACATCAGAATTTCATGTATCTATTTGCTCACCAAATTTCACGATCAGAGGGTTTGTAAAACTAGAGTTATGCCTGTTTAAAGTTGACCAAAGTTTTCTGTCCGAAATCAGATTTGACATGCGAGTTTGTATGCTACAAAATAAATACCTATACTTAACCAAATCAGGCAAACTTGGACTTTCTGGAAATCTTATATCACATATTATACTCTAGGATCAAAAACTACAAGTTTTAGATTTCAGATCATCAAGTTATCATCAAAACAAAATCGGATTTTGAATCTGCCAAATATTAACTCTTTGATAAAATCATGTTTACAAGATTTATTTATACCAAATCTTATCAAAACTCAATCTAACAAACTTGTACATGTACCATATGATCAGACCTCATCAAAAACATAATCAATCAAGTTCAACATCAAGGTTTCCAACATGATCTTTCAAGCTAAACTAACATAGAACATTAATATGTAACTTTGTGTTTCACTAGTTTATTTTCGTCATCTAAACATATATAATCATACATGGATTCATTTTAGACATGTTAATATGTTCCTAGATCAGATTATAACATAATCATACTCTTTAACATAATCAAAATAACAAGATAATAAGTTATACCTCAAGAACACAAGCTAGAACACTTAGAATGAATCAAAGATCTTCACAAGCTTTAAAAGGAGTTCAACTCTTGATTATGATTGATAAGAACACTTAAAAATCGGAGTTTGGGTGATGAAAATCGAGCAGATGAGTTTTGGTAATGAGTTTTGCGATCTAGATCGGGTTTGATATAAATAATCAAAAGTTGGTCGTCAGACACGCTCCCGCGGACCGCGGCAGAATAACCAATTACCGCGCGGTCCGCGGCAGAAAGCCAAATCCAGGCTGTTTCTTCTGCCGCCCGCGGAGCGCGGGAGGATACTCTAATCCTCCGCGGTCCGCGGCAGGATAAAGAAATAAATTTTTAAATTTTATTTTCAATTATTCATTTCTTTTATATATATAACAAATATATATATAAAATCTTTATTTCTAATTATTAATAATCTAATTATTAATAAAAGCTTATACATATCATTCCGAGTCCCGATCCGACCGGACTCAGTTCGTTGATTCACGTATAATCACGTAACAGCACATAGTTTCACATATATCAATCAATATGCATTCATAATCAATTTCACCAACGTTCGGGTCTTGCTACTTACGTATATGCTACCATATAATCCTACGAATCACCGGACTCACTTAACTGATCCAGTTACGTTCCTTTTAACTAACGTTTCACTACATAGACTCAAACAAATGTTTAACTGAAAATGCCGGGTGTCACAGGTTTGTAAAGTCCTCCTATTGCAACCTAATTATCATTTGGTACAAGTTTTTTATTGTATTTCTTCGTTCTGTAGGTAGCCCCTTTGTTGAGCAAGTTGTCCGAATATACCATAAACGGAAAGTGTAACGCCGAGGCAGAGTAGGAGCTAGAAGAACTCTTAGCTTCTATTGAAGTCCCTACAATGTCCTTGGAAGTAAGAGTTTGCAAAGTATGTGGCATTAACAAGACGATGAGAAGGTGTTGCTGCGTGACACTGAATGGTGCAAAGTATCACACTATGTGTATGTTTGGCAAAACTAGCTGGTGGCTGGAAGCTGGAAGCTGGAAGCTGGAAGCTGGTAGCTGGTAGCTGGTAGCTGGTAGCTGGTAGCTGTAGCTTTTTAAATATATTTTGGTGTTTGACAGAGTAGATGTAGCTTTTGATAAAATGTATAAAATGACCAAAATAAGCATAATTAAAAGCTTGTAAGGAAGGTTTTTTATTTTTATTTTATGATAGAATGTGTATTTGTGTTATTTACTAATTAAAAACTTGTAGATAATAAGAGTTTTTTCTTAAAAGCTTGAAGCTCATAAAAGTCATTTGCCAAACATACCCTATAAATGTTGGATCCCGTATGAGGAAATACGAATGCTTCTTGACTGATCGATGATTCCATGTGATACAAGCGGCCCATCTAATGACCAAGCCCAATCCAGTTCTAGTACTAATCAGTTGGCCCAGTATGAAAGATCCAAGAGAGACATCAGGAGGCCCATTCGATTTGTTCAGTGAACCGCACGTTTGATTAGTTTGTTTGTATTTGCTTTGACTTAGTTGCATGGTAAGTTAGTTGCATTAGTAGTGGGACATGATAGAGTAGTTGTTGCATGCATGTTCCTTAGAATAAGAGATCATGGACCTCATGGGTTTGTGACCAAATGCATATTTAATTCCTTGTAATTTCATTTTGGAGAATATACAGAAAATTGCCCCAAGTACTCTCTTCTTGAATCTGAATTTTCTTGGAAGTTTGTAGGTTTTCTTCGTAAACCTATCATTTGGTGCTTTCATTCCCGAATTCACCACTCCCGTTTTCCATCATGCCTCCTCACAAGGATGTTTCCACATCCGATGAGATACCACCTTCCATTACCGACCAATTAGCCCAACTCATAGCCATCTCCACTGCAGCCGCTTCATCCCAACAAACCGCCCAACAAAACAATGCTGCCCAACTCGCTGCCTTGATCACAGCCAAAAGTGACAGTTGTTACCAAAACATCAGTTTAACACATGTTTTCTCCCCCAAAAGTGAAACCAGTTAAAAGTGGGGCCGTGAACTCACCTTAGGTTGCGTTACTTCGTAATATGAATAAAATCAGCAAGCTATGCTAGCCCCGTAAAGCGGCGACCTAACATATGATAGTTACAAGTACTTAGACTAATAACCCGTAGGTTAGTTAGTCCCTAGATGTCCAGACCATGACCAAGTTCGTTTGAAAACACTGTGACTGTTAAACTAACCCAATGTACAAGACTCGACACCCCATTGGTGACCCGAGATTCCCCGTGTTATACTTGCACCCTCAAACACACAATCATGAAATCACACTTAACACACGTTAAAGTCCAACAAGTTCTAGCACATAGTTCAATTATCACATAAATAAGTCCGAGCACATGTTACTAAGTTATTAGGTATGATACGGGGTTCCTAGCATGTTCCTAGGTGTTAAATCGGGTCCCGGAATGCTAAAATACACTTACAGCAGCAGTACAGGCGATTAGGAAAAGTCAACTAGCAATTACGTAGGTCAACAGGCAATTATGAAGGCTAATCACCTATACTATAGGCGATTAGGGTCATGTGGTATGCAAATCAGGAGTTTATAGGCGATTAGGGTCATAAGACATGCATTTCAGGAGTTTATAGGCGATTAGGGTCATAAGACATGCATTTCAGGACTTAACTAGCAATTAGGATCACAATTGCATGCAACGAAGGCAATTAGCCCCCAATCACCTATGCTATAGGCGATTAGGGTGTCCTAGCAGGCGATTAGCCTCCTAATCGCCTATAGCATAGGCGATTAGGGTTCATAATCGCCTTCAGCCCAGCTGATCCGGTTTTTCGCGCGTTTAACACTCCAAATCAAATCCAGAACGTGTGTAAACATCAATTATCAATCAAACAACCATATCAAACATATTTCAATCAAAATACTTCGTTTAACCTCGTTCTAACAGCCCTGAATGCAACCATGTTTCCCAAAAACAATACACATAGCATGAAACATCACATTAACATGCATAACCGTAACCCTAACGAACAATTACTCAGATTTCATCAACATGCTATCATCATCAATCTGTAACTACCTTAATATCATGTTAACAATCCTTTTTGAATCACAAAAATCCTATCTTTTAATTATAAACACACATACAACATGCATAATAGCTAGAATCCAATTAACAACGATTATTAACGAATTTCAGAAGACACATACGTTTATAAACAGGTCTGGACCATTAGGGATTCAATAAAAACATTATTAAAGGTTGCATGAATGAAAACCACACCTTAGGTTTATGATAGATTGATGTAATAGGCTTGAAATCGTGTAGTTTGATCCAAAATCGTGTTCCTGAGGTTGTGTGTGTGTTGGGACGAGTTGTGGGACGGCTAGGGTTGTTATAATGAAGTTTAGGAGGTCAAGTATTGTATTTATAGTCGTTTTTAGTTGCCAGGTACGTTGCAGGCGATTATGCAGCTTTTGCAGGCGATTAGGGCTGCTAATCGCCTAAGGAAAGGTGCTACTCGCCCTCATATAGGCGATTAGGGTCCCCTAATCGCCTATAGGGTCTGGTGCAGCGTATTTTGCGCGTTAAACTCCGTTTTAACATATGTTAACACATTTTCACATACCGACAAATCACATAATGATTGTAAACACATAATACTTGCAAACAAACACATTCACACTCGTTCACCAATTCCCGGGACTCGAGACTTGTATGTTCCCTATGCTTTGACGATTCTACGAATCGTCACCCCTTGTACACCTGGTTAAGGACTGACATCCAATGATTCTCTAGACTGACATCTAACGATCCTCTAGACTAAATTAACAGTTCCCGAACCATAACACGACTCAACTAACCCAGTTAAGTATGATATACGCGTGACTCGCTAAGGTAGACTTTAATCTAGACAACGTTGTTAACCTGAATTTGCCGGGTGTCACATATACCATTTTATATCACATTACATTTTATTTGGAATCATATCATGTTATGGTATTAACAGGCATGAGTAAATCCTATCAGATACCATTATGATTTTTTTTTTCAGTATAAACTCGGTAACGATTATTGGTATTTTCGGCACAGGTATTAGTATTTTATCGATTTATAACCTTCAAATACGAATAATGTACAAATAATTTTCGATACCAGTATCCGTTTCTGACGATTTTCGATACTGATATTTTCAGTACCGGTACTTCCGGTATCATTACTTATACCGAGCTCATCCCTAGTATCAAATTGTATCATATTACATTATATTATTATATCATATTACACCTCATAAATATTATAATACATAGTATAAAATTGTATCTAATTACATGATCATATTATATCATATTACACGTTATAAATGATATATAATAATTTATTAGGCTATATTATAGGGACCATACCTGTTTATATAAATTTATAATTATAATACTTATATTATTTTATTACTTATATATACATCTAAAAACAATGGTTTTCTACATATTATTTTAACCCCACAAAATGTTTTGCAAACAACTTGAACTTTTTAGCATAGCTAATCCTCGTAACTTTTAAAATATGTATGTTAATAGCAATAAGTAACTTAGTGTATTAGTTAATTAACTAGGGTATTTAGCCTGTGCGCTATGAAGATACGTTACCGCTAGCATTCGATGAATATCGTTACACTACCACTAGGCTACATTTACCAAGGATAGAATTCCACACGTGTTTTACATCTACAAAAACAAAAAAACGAACACCGGTACCGACAATGAAGTGTTCAAATGGTATCGATTGGTTCAGATCGTCACGATACTAATATGGATATTTATTTATTGTCTTAGACAAAGTTGTATAAATGAAAATTTATTGAAACCATAAACCATACAAATGAATGCAGGTACCGGGAGGGGGGGGGGGGATCCAAAAACTTTTTTTACGGGGGGGCACAAATTGGCTATGTTTAAACAAGGTGAGTCAAAACAAGGTGAGTCAAAACAAGTCGAGTCAAATTGGGTCGGGTAAAACCTTCATCTGTTAACATCTCCTTCTTTACAAAACCCTTTCTTTCACAATGCTTTGTAACCATCCAATAAATTTTAAGAAAAATCCAGTAAACACCTTACATTTTTCTATGTTTTCCTTAGGTTAGTTGGATTTGTGCTCTTTCTTTATCTCTTTTCATTTACTTTCTTCTTGCTAGATATTAATATACAAATAATCCTTCACAGATACAAAGAAAACCCAGAATCCATAGCTATTTTTATATAAAATCCAACAATAATATGCTAGTATAATAGGTGTTGTGGGCTGGACCTACGGTGGGCACTAGCCCACCCTCCATAGGCATTGGATCCGCCCCTGGGTACCGGTACCGATGTTGTTCAACACGATATACTATCAATTTATCAAGAGTGAAAACGATAGAAAAAAACTCGGCGTGATACTATGTTGTTCAATCGGTCTCAATTCGGTTTGGTACAATACGTGTCCATGTTTAATAAAATTTATATCACATTGTTAAAAAAACATAAACATACTTATGGAGTTGGATTCTTTTTAAGTTTTTTTTTTAAACGTAAAAAAGTTATTAGAAAACACAAATCAGAATAAATAATAAATAAAATTTTATAAAAAAACTTAAAACAAATAGTTATTATTTTTGTATACGTTATGTCGATGTTCATTTAAATTTTTACTGAATTTAACATAAATATTTTGAATCTTTTCAATAATTATCGAATTAATATCTTGAGTCATTATGATATACGTATTTTCATTCCTTAAATATTAGATGACATTTTAACATTTTTATTTTTATTCATTCACTCTATATAAAGAGCCACAGAAGAAAAGCCTAGGTGCACAAGACATCCCTTTCTTCCCACCTGGAAAGAGACGCTGCTTTCTGCAACGTTCTTTCAAAGGTACCATATATATATATGTTTCTTTTATTTTTCTCTTCTGGAATAACATACTCTAATGGTTGATCGATGCCAATAAAATAATTAACCTTTTGTTTTTTTTTCAAAGACTCACGAAATTTCTAGGGAGTTAATGTTAGGAAAAGAAACATAATCTTGTACTTTATTTGAACTCTTTTTTTTTTTTTTTTTTTTTTTTTTTTTTTTTTATAATCATAAATGCAGTTCTTTCTTCGTTAGTAAATTTCTAGGAAGTTAATGGAAAGCATTAAGATTGATGTACCATTTATCTTTCTATGAACATGACATATTTATTTGGAAAAGAAGCATAGAATCACTGATAAATGTTTCATTGTTTCTTTATGCAGAAAATCATCTTGCTCAAGTTTGTTATTTACAAGTTATTAGAAACCAACCTTATTCACAAAGAATCTTGCTAGATCAGAATAATGTAGCTAAGACGGTTTTGGGTACCGAATGTGTATGAAGATCATACAAGGGAATTTCATATTCAAGGACACAGAGAGCCATAGAGGGATGGTCATAAATGGGTTGAACACTAAAACAAATCCGTTTGGCCATCCAACAATAAAACTAATTAACTCATTCACAGTCTGCAAAGTTGTTGTGGTATTTTTTGCGACTTACCCACAAGTGCTGCAGGCATTTATTTGGATGCACAGGTAGATTAATATTTGGTGTCGTTATACATAGTTATTGCAATTCATCGATTAATTTCTAATGCCTATACGTTTACTTCTATCTCACAGTTGCTTGCACGAGGCGTGTAAGAAACACTTTATCTATGAAGATTATACCGGTGATTTCCATATTCTAGCACACATAGAGCAAAGGTAACGGACCACTTTATTTGTGGGCGTTACAGGGGGACAGTTCAGATGGTAGCATTCCACAGTGGGCAAAGGAAGCCATAAGGAAAGAACATGGCGAAATGGAATCGGTGTGATTGTCTGGAACCCATTTTTTCCATTCCGACATCACTGTGTCAAATTCCATATTGCCATGAAACATTCTTCACACATGTCGAATTTGAACATCACAAGAATTCTAGCTGTGAAGTCAAGCTAGAATACTTGAAGCGGATTGGCTCAAATAGCTTGTCAGGGAATTCTGACCATTTGCGTGAGGTTGGTACCAGCTTTACTGCCCCCGAGTCTTCCTCAAAGCCACTTTTGGGGAACACTCACCATATATTAAGGCAGTTGCAGATCAACTTATTAGATATGGAAATTGCACTGCCCAATGGAGCAAAAAGATGTTCCATGGCAAGTCCTAAATGGAGGTCTAGGTGGTGTGCTTTTGTTAAATCCGCTACTACAATATCCGAGGTATGCTTTGCCTTTATTTTCAAATCCTCCCAACCTGTTTTGACCCGTCTTAAAAACTTGTTCATATTTACATTGCAGATCGTTGAAGCAACTATAGCACTGGAAACCATGATCAAGAATGAGTATATCAATAACACTTGGTGTGGTGATACTAGTCTTCTGTTTCAGTTGCTGCAAAAACATCCACCGTCGTCTCCTTTGCTCTTCGTGTCTACACACTTGATGCTGCAATAAAATAGCAGAAAAACGTACGCAACCTCCTCTGACGAACAATAGTCAAGTAAAATGAAATAGTCGTCAGAAAAAGCTAAGAAACAAAAGAAAACAGAGGAACCCGAAGGAAAGCTAGATAGAACGGATGTGGGCATGATATGATGACGTTCACACTATGATACATTCACATTCTTGCTAAATTTAGTTATTTCGAGTTGCAAATATATATGGGTATCTTATTTGGTGTTGGTATGGAGGTCTGCTTCACTTCCAGATGGAGCAAAAATATGTTCCATGGAAAGCCCCAAATGGAGGTCTGGGTGGTGTGCTTTTGTTTTAAATATATTTTGGTGTTTGAAAGAGTAGCCGGAGCTTTTAATAAAATGTATAAAATGATCAAAATGAGCATAACTAAAAGCTTGTATGCATGTTTATTTATTTACTTTTATGGTAAAATGAGTATTTGTGTCATTTTTCTCATTAAAAGCTTGTAGCTAGTAGAAACTTTTTCTTAAACGCTAGTATTAGTAGCGTTTCAATATAGAGCTTTTTCTCCTCACGTAAAAACGTCAAGCTCCTTCAACTAAACAAGGATTTTTATTGAGTAGGAGTTTTTTCTTAAAAGTTTGAAGCTAGAAGCTCTTAAAAGCTTCTTACCAAACATACCCTATATAAGGGATTTCCTTAGGTGTTTAAGTTCCATAATGGACAAATGTGTAACCTTTTAGTAGTATAAAATGGAGTTAAGTCTATGTATTTTACTTGTCATGCATGAAAGGAAAACAAAGGGTGTGTGTATGTATGCATTTGTATACACATTTGGTGTGTTAAGTACATATAACAAAAAATATTATACGCGTAAATATACATTTTGAAAAAAATCTAAGAATATAACAAAATGGTATGATTATGAACCCCAACCCAAGTAGTCGCATTTACATAACCAAATACATTAAATACTAACCATCTAAGTCCTAATGCATACCAACTAATAAAAAAATATGAAATAAATTTGAATAACCAATGTTGGAGTTGTGTGAATGTGAGTTGTCCCACATTGGTAGTGGGATAGAAAAGTGATAAGTTTATAAGGTGAAGCTTGAGTGGAGGAATTAAACTGTTAAGTTACTTTATACTCTGGCACCTACCCGCGCGCGCAGGGGGGGTGGGGGTGTGCAAAAATGGGTTCTGGCTCGAGAAAAATTCTTGAATCAACGCGACGCCCGCATCTGCGGCACACGAATGCAGCTCGGAAAACCCGGGTCCGCGCGACACTGGTTTTTACTACCCGTTTTAATTTTTGTAACAAACAGAAAGCTTCCAGAAGTCTGTTACGTCTCCTGGTCTTCAGCTTGGCTTTAATTCCTAGTCATTAACTGGTGGTTAATAGCATAATTAAAGTGATTAATTGGAATATTAATCACGAATTTGAAGTGCCACCAGTTTCACCTCTCGGTCTTGAAGGTCTATAAAGACCTGTTGTGAGGAAGCAGCAAACACACAACAACACAACACATATCACTCGCACAGAAACACACTCTCAGACAAGAAGCAGCAGCATTTCGTTTTCTTTTCAGGCAAGTGGGATAGTCCGCAGTGCGCCGTCACTGTTGAACCGGTGTACCCTGGGAACAGACGACGAATCTGTTTAAGGGAATTGTGTCAAACACAAGCCCGGTTCCGTTAATCTGTTTTATTTCTTCCTGTTTTGTTTCCTTTGCAGAATCTGTTCAGTCTCCATTTACTGTAAGTGTTCCAACAAACTTAAACAGATTATTGTTCTAACAGATTTCGTTTTCTTTTCAGTAATGGAGAATACATCCCAGCCTTTGTTTTCTTCTGCTCCTCTCACGAGTGCCAGCTCTGTTGGACTCTCTGCAGTTTTCACTTCTGCAGTTGCTGTTACCGCTGCCCTGGTGGCGCCTTTGCCTGCTGCTATGGCAAGCCACGCAGAAAAACCTGAGAAGTTTGCCGGTGTAAACTTCAAACGGTGGCAGCAAAAGATGTTGTTTTATTTAACAACATTGAACTTTGCAAGGTTCTTGACTGAAACCGCTCCTCGTGTTGCTGAAGAGGATATGAATGCTCAAACTGTGAGCGCGGTTCAGGCTTGGAATCATTCGGATTTCTTGTGCAGAAATGTGACGACCCGGAAAATTTTTCTTCTTATTTTGTCTTCTCTTTTCGACTTCGGGAAATTTTCGGGACGAAAATTCTTTTAACAGGGGGATGATGTGACACCCGGCAACTTCCGGTAACTAACTTTTGAAAACTTAGTAAAGTCTACCTTAGCGAGTCGCGCATACGTTACACAAAACAAGGTCGGTCGAGTCGAGTCGCACATCATTAGGGTTTTAACGTACACAAGTCTCGAGTCCCGGGAATTGGTGAACGAGTGTGAACGTGTTTACTTTCATGCATTATGTGTTTATAATCATTATGTGACTTATCGGTATGTGAAAATGTGTTAACATATGTTAAAACGGAGTTTAACGCGCCAAATACACCACACCAGACCCTGTAGGCGATTAGCAAGGCTAATCGCCTAAAGGGGTGGTGATTAGCAGGCTAATTGCCTAAAGGGGTGGTGATTAGCAGGCTAATCGCCTAAAGGGGTGGTGATTAGCAGGCTAATCGCCTAAAGGGGTGGCGATTAGCAGGCTAATCGCCTAAAGGGGTGGCGATTAGCAGGCTAATCGCCTAAAGGGGTGGCGATTAGCAGCCCTAATCGCCTGCAACTGCTGCATAATCGCCTGCAACGTACTTGACGACTAAAAACACCTATAAATACCACCCTTGACCTCCAAAACATTATTTACACAACCCTAGCCGTCCCATAACATATCTCAACCCACAAACACCCTCTGGAACCCATTTTTACACACAAACAACCATTTCCAAGCTTATTCCATCATCTACTCTTAAATACAAGGTGTGTTCTTCAAACCCAAACCTTTAAATGATTATGTTTTACTCCCTAAATGTCCAGACCTGATTTATATAGGTTTTTGTCTTTGAAAATCCATTTAAAACCGTTTCTAAACAAACCCACACCTTTACATGTGTTATATGTGTTATATGTGATTAAAGATAGAGTTTTTGGGATCTAATCATGATTGTTTTTGTGTTATTATGATGTTTATAGCTGTTACAAGTTAGTATGATGATGTCCTAGGAGTTTGGATGGTTTTGGTCGTGTATTATGGATACTTGATGTTTTGACCCGTTTGAAGGATTTTGGATGATTTAGGATGATATGAGGTGTGTTGTTGATTGTTTGATGTTAGGGTTTGCTCTAGGATGATGTTAGAACAGTAGGATGCTTTCGGACAACGTGATTATGTGATTAGATCTGGATATTTGCTATTTAGGGCAAGTTATTGCATGTTGATGTGATGTTTTCATGTTAAATTGCTATTTTGGGAAAACGCTCGCATTCGGGACTGTTAGAATGATGAAAACTTAGGGGTTTTGCTTGGAATATGTTTGTTAATATGTTAGAATGATTATTGGGTGTTTGCGCACGTTTCGGATCTGATTTGGAGGGTTAAACGCGCGAAAAACCACAATTGCTGCACTGTAGGCGATTAGCAATCCTAATCGCCTATGTTATAGGCGATTAGGGGCATAATCGCCTAAGGATTGAGGCTACTCGTGTGCTAGGGTGGCGATTAGCATCATAATTGCTAGCAGTCCATGCAATTGTGATCCTAATTGCCTTCATGTCATGCAATTGTGACCCTAATCACTAGTTAAGCCCTGAATTGCATACCACATGACCATAATCGCCTAATATGCATGTGATTAGCCCTAATCACCTAACATAAGTGGCGATTAGCCCTGCTAATTGCCTGTTGACCATCCCTAATCACGTGTTGACTTTCCTAATTGCATGCTAAGTCCCTAATCGCATGAAATGCTGTTGTAAGTGTATTTTAACATCCCGAAACCCGATTTGACACCTAGGAACATGATAGGAACCCCGTGACATGCTTAGTAACATAGTAACACGTGTTCGGACTTGTTCGTACGTTAATTGACCTATGTGTTAGAATCGTTGAACTTTAACGCATGTTAAGTGCTGAGTTGCATGTTTTGTGTATGTTTGTGTATGAGATGAACACGTGGAATGTCGGGTCACCAATGGGATGTCGAGTCTTGTCTTACGTAGTCTGGTTGTTGGTCAAACACGTTTTTCAAACACATCATGGTCATGGACTGGACTTAGGGACTAATGAACCCTGCGGGTTATTAGTCTAACTTAACACATATCTTATGATAGGTCGCCACTAGTTGGGGCTATCATATCTTACAGACGGTTTACTCATATCACACATACGGGTTACTCATAAACGGTATACGCAACCTAAGGTGAGTTCACGGCCCCACTTTTATCTGTTTTGGTTTTCGGGGGAGAAACATGCTTAAAACTCTTTTATGACTTATGGATTATTTTAACTCTTTTGTAACTCATTACTCTTTATCACGTTATACTATGGCTTACTTATTGTACTATACGGTTCATCAAAAAGTCCATTAGAAACCACTAACATGGGCGTATGGCGGGGAAATATGGATAGCGCTATTGGGAACTGACAAACCCCACTCGACGGTAGGACCGGGCGGGTGCATATTGTCTCTAATAAAACAAGGTCTACCGGCGATGACGGTAGCCCATAGGAAACTAAGGGTCATTACACGGCTTAGTCAGCAATGGTTTCACCCGTATGAGTATCTTATTCTGCGCCTAGCTAGCGTTCTTACAAGCATAGTAGTAATTGTGATGGTAACGGTTTTCGAAGGATTACTCTAAACGTTTAAATAAAACCTGTGAACTCACCAGCATTATATGTTGACTCTTTTAGCATGTTTTCTCAGGTCGCTAAGGTAGCAGCTGTCAGATAGGCGCACGGAGTCGCACTGGGTCGTCTTGCGTCTAGGGTCTCATGGCATGTTTTGGAAATGTTAAACTATGGAACTTATGTTTTATTTTCGGCATGACTTTTGTAAACCTTTAATGCTTCCGCACTACTAAATGTTGAATTTTAAATCTTATGCATGGTTTTTATTACGTATGTTTTACATTTAGACGTCGTTTATTGTGACCGTTGACTTGGATCCTGGTATGTCACACGCCTCGCGGTAGAACTCCGCAGGTGGATATTTGAGGGTGTGACAAGAAACTATATCCTGAATGGAATGGTTGATTCGCTCTACAATGTGTATTGCAAAGCTGTTACTGCCAAAGAATTATGGGAATCTTTGGAACGCAAATACAAAACTGAAGATGCGGACACTAAGAAATTTGTGGTGGCGAAATTCTTGGATTTTGCTATGATTGACTCAAGAACTGTTATGAGTCAAGTTCAAGAATTACAGGTGATTCTTCATGATATTCATGCCGAAGGAATGATGCTTAGCGAGACATTCCAAGTGGCGGCTATTATTGAAAAATTGCCACCAAGTTGGATTGATTTCAAGAATTATTTGAAGCATAAGCGAAAGGAAATGACAATTGAAGATTTGGTTGTGCGTCTTCGTATTGAAGAAGACAACAAAGTCGCTCAAAAGAAAACTGTTGGTCATGAAGTCGCTAAAGCTAATGTTGTTGAACATGGTCAAACATCAAAGGGTAACAAAAGTAACAAAGGCAATAAACGGGGTGGTTTTAAGAAAGCCAATGGGAAGAGCTCCTACCTTGGACCTAAAGGTGGGATTGGCAAGAAGAAGTTCAATGGAACTTGCTATAACTGTGACAAACCGGGGCATAAAGCTAGTGAATGCAAGCTTCCCAAGAAAGAAAATGCCCAACAAGCAAACATGATTGATAGGCTTGTTGCTATGATTTCTGATTTGTCAATGATGGTGACTGAAGCAAATCTGGTTGGTAATGATGCCAAGGATTGGTGGGTTGATACTGGGGCAACCCGGCATGTGTGTTTTGACAAGAGCTTTTTCAACACGTTTAAGGAAGTCACTGGTGAAAAGCTCTTCATGGGAAATTCTGCAACGGCAGAAATCAAAGGGGAAGGAAACGTGATCTTGAAGATGACTTCGGGAAAGGAACTCACTTTGTCAAATGTGTTGTATGTTCCTGAGATTCGTAAGAATCTCGTGTCTGGTTGGCAGTTGAACAAGTTTGGTTTTAAAATGGTGTTTGAGTCTGATAAGGTCGTGTTGACCAAAGGTGGTATGTATGTTGGTAAGGGCTATGCCCTTAATGGTATGTTCAAGTTGAATGTAACCGTGATGAATGAAATGAATAACGCTAGTTCTGCTTACTTGCTTGAGTCGTCTAATGTGTGGCATGGTAGACTAGGTCATGTGAATTTTAATTCTATTCGTCACTTGATTAAATTAAATAGCATACCAAAAATTGATATCGACTCAAACTATAAATGTGAAACTTGTGTTGAAGCAAAACAAACACGTACTTCATTCAAAAAGATTGAACGAATCACGGATCCCCTTGATTTGATCCATACAAATTTGTGTGATTTGAAAGCTATTCCTACTAGAGGTGGGAACAAGTATTTCATAACATTTATTGATGATAGCACACGATTTTGCTATGTGTACTTACTTAAGAGTAAGGATGAGGCTATTGACAAATTTGTTGTGTTCAAAGCCGAAGTTGAAAATCAACTTAACCGAAAGATAAAAAAGGTGAGAAGTGATAGAGGTGGTGAGTATGTTTCACCTTTTGCTGATGTGTGTGCAAAAAGTGGAATCATACATGAACTCACACCTCCTTATTCTCCACAATCAAATGGCATGGCAGAACGGAAAAACCGAACATTGAAAGAAATGATGAATGCCATGTTGATAAGCTCTGGGATGAGCGAGGACATGTGGGGGGAAGCGCTGTTATCAGCAAACTTCATTCTAAATCTAGTTCCCCGTAAGAAGAAGGACGTAACACCGTATGAATCATGGACGGGAGTCAAACCATCATATAATCACTTGCGAGTGTGGGGGTGCCTAGCTAAGGTGGTAGTGACACCACCAAAGCGTCTTGTGATAGGACCCAAAACTGTAGATTGTGTGTTCATTGGATACACTCGTCTGAGTGGTCCACTTCGATTTCTAGTGCATGACTCGAAGAATCCTGGAGTGTCCAATGACACTATATTGGAGTCTAAGGATGCTTCTTGGTTCGAACACATATTTCCATGCTTGGAAAGGCCTAAACTGGGTTCACCAAACCCATTTGATGAGAATGTTCTATATGATGAACCAGGCCCATCAAACCCAATTGGGGAAAGGTCTTCAAGAGAAGAGGATGCAAATGATGAACCTCAAACTGATGAAGGTGAAATCCGAAGGAGTAAAAGACAAAGGACTGAAAAATCTTTTGGTCCAGATTTCCTCACCTATGTGGTCGAGGAGGAACCGCAAACTTACCAACAAGCGGTAAATTCCTCAGATGGACCTCAGTGGAAGGAGGCCATAAAATGTGAAATAGATTCTATTTTACAAAACCATACATGGGAATTAGTGGATCTTCCTGCGGGATGCAAACCACTAGGATATCGATGGATATTCAAGAAAAAGATGAAGCCAGATAGCACCATAGATAAATACAAGGCAAGATTGGTGATCAAAGGATATAAACAGCGAGAAGGCTTGGATTATTTTGACACATATTCGCCTGTTACGCGAATAACATCCATCAGGATGGTTCTTGCGATTGCAGCCATTAGAAATTTGGAAGTTCACCAAATGGATGTCAAAACGGCTTTCTTGAATGGAAATCTAGAGGAAGAGATTTACATGGAACAACCCGAGGGCTTCATAGCCAAGGGACAAGAAAAGAAAGTATGCAAGCTTGTAAAATCCTTGTATGGTTTGAAACAAGCTCCAAAACAATGGCATCAAAAGTTTGATCATGTGATGCTTGATTCTGGGTTCAAGATCAATGAATGTGACAAGTGTGTGTATGTGAAAGACACACCAGATGGATATGTCATCTTGTGTTTGTATGTGGATGACATGCTCATTGCTGGTAGTAATGAGAAAATGATAAAATCTACGAAGGACATCCTGAGAGCAAGGTTTGACATGAAAGATATGGGATTGGCGGATGTGATTTTGGGAGTACAAATCACACGAACCCAGAATGGACTTGTGATAAGTCAGTCTCACTATGTGGACAAAATTCTTGAGAAGTTCAATGCAAATGACTCTAATGTAGCTAGAACTCCCATTGACACGAGTCAACATCTAGCTAAAAATCGAGGTGAGCCTGTTAATCAATTAGAGTACTCAAGAATTATTGGCAGCCTTATGTATCTGATGAGTTGTACCAGACCAGACTTAGCATATGCTGTAAGCAAGCTAAGTAGATACACGAGCAACCCAAGTTTAACTCATTGGGGTTGCATGACACGGGTGCTTCGGTACTTGAGATACACACGAGAGTACGGGCTGCATTATAGTAGATATCCAGCAGTTATTGAAGGTTACTGCGATGTAAATTGGATATCTGACACGAATGATTCCAGAGCAACAAGTGGGTATGTATTCACACTTGGTGGTGCAGCGATATCGTGGAAATCATCTAAGCAAACTGTAATTGCTAGATCCACGATGGAATCAGAATTCATTGCTTTAGATAAAGCAAGTGAAGAGGCAGAATGGCTACGTCAATTTGTTGAGGATATACCAAGGTGGCCGAAGCCGGCATCGGCCATATGTATATATTGTGATAGCCAATCGGCAATTGGAAGAGCTCGTAGCACAATGTATAATGGTAAGAACAGGCATATAAGACGTAGACATAATACGGTACGACAACTAATCTCTACAGGAGTTATCACTGTTGACTACGTGAAGTCAAAGGATAACATCGCGGATCCGCTAACAAAAGGCTTAAGCAGAGAGTTAGTTCAGAAGTCGTCAATGGGAATGGGGCTAAAGCCCATGAAAGGCTAGGTTTATGCGAAGGAAACCTAACTCAGCTGACTGGAGATCCCAAGATCTGAGTTCAATAGGACAACCTAATTGTATGAACTGGCGAAGGTCACTGTGGGGGAGAGTTGATGAAAACCCACGTTTTGAAAAGGGAGCTTACTATAAATATAATAAACTTCCTAGCCCATTCCTAAAAGTGACAAGGTTGAGGTTAAGCTTATGGCTTTTAATGATTTGACTAAGGTAACCAGTCCCAGTAAATCACCTATGTGAGAGAGAAGTGGGGTCGCTTCGAAGGGTATTGTTGGGGCACAATACTTAAGAGCTCTCGCAGAACCAGGCACGTGTCCATGACCATAACGGACACAACTATGAGGACTTGACGTTG
Organism: Ambrosia artemisiifolia; assembly: GCA_032199755.1. Taxonomy (NCBI): domain Eukaryota; kingdom Viridiplantae; phylum Streptophyta; class Magnoliopsida; order Asterales; family Asteraceae; genus Ambrosia; species Ambrosia artemisiifolia. The sequence goes on along the minus strand of CM063512.1, from coordinate 45,178,327 downwards.
TCAGGGAGAGTCTTGTGTGAAGCGTATTGTCGTCCACACAAACGGCAGACGAGTTCAAAGACATCACGTTCTACTCAGAGCCAGTGGGCTAAGTGCGTTTCATAAGCGAAGGTTCAAAGGGTTACACCTACCTATCGTATGCAAAACTCAACTGTTGAAATTTAATCGGAATGATGTTGTTTCTGAGAACAACTCCCATTCATGTGGGGGTTTGTTGGAGTTGTGTGAATGTGAGTTGTCCCACATTGGTAGTGGGATAGAAAAGTGATAAGTTTATAAGGTGAAGCTTGAGTGGAGGAATTAAACTGTTAAGTTACTTTATACTCTGGCACCTACCCGCGCGCGCAGGGGGGGGGGGGTGCAAAAATGGGTTCTGGCTCGAGAAAAATTCTTGAATCAACGCGACGCCCGCATCTGCGGACACGAATGCAGCTCGAAAAACCCGGGTCCGCGCGACACTGGTTTTTACTACCCGTTTTAATTTTTGTAACAAACAGAAAGCTTCCAGAAGTCTGTTACGTCTCCTGGTCTTCAGCTTGGCTTTAATTCCTAGTCATTAACTGGTGGTTAATAGCATAATTAAAGTGATTAATTGGAATATTAATCACGAATTTGAAGTGCCACCAGTTTCACCTCTTGGTCTTGAAGGTCTATAAAGACCTGTTGTGAGGAAGCAGCAAACACACAACAACACAACACATATCACTCGCACAGAAACACACTCTCAGACAAGAAGCAGCAGCATTTCGTTTTCTTTTCAGGCAAGTGGGATAGTCCGCAGTGCGCCGTCACTGTTGAACCGGTGTACCCTGGGAACAGACGACGAATCTGTTTAAGGGAATTGTGTCAAACACAAGCCCGGTTCCGTTAATCTGTTTTATTTCTTCCTGTTTTGTTTCCTTTGCAGAATCTGTTCAGTCTCCATTTACTGTAAGTGTTCCAACAACCAATATATGCACAATCTTATTTTCTCCTCATTACTTTTAGATCATCCTTTATTATTCCTAACTAGGTTTTTATCCAGCCGCGCGTTGCGGCGGCGTTAATCTGATTTAGAAAATAATTAAGTAATGACGTAGCGTTGCGACATTTTAAATTCTAAATCAAAGAATTCTATGTGCCAAAACACAAAAGTAAACATTTGTCGTGTTTTTCATCGTCGCGCGTTGCGCAATTACAAAATGACTTGTCTTTGCGAATACCACACTAAGATTCAACTTTACATGTAGCCTATCAGTAAATAATGAGATACCATGTTAATTTGCAGCTCACTTATGCTAAGGTAAGTGTAAAGTACCTGGGAAAAGTTGTCTTTTTACTGAAGGAGCAGAGCGTAATAACTCTCGACTATGAAACTCTTTTTTCAGCAGTGGTTGATGTCAGTGCCAATATTTGGGTTCAACACACGGTTCATGGTGAAGTCACGTGACCCAAGAATTCACAACCCGGGGTATAGCACTTGTAATAGAAAATGGGTTAATATTCGATGGATGACTGTATCTCATAGTTGTCTCATGCTTTGCGAGTTAATGAAGGGTCAATTCGTCATATCTCGTGTAGTTTGTTGTTTGCCCCCTCTTTTTTAATGAAAGGTCATCATAACATCATTCAACGTGGATAAATATTTCTTATTATACCCCAGGAGTAGCATATTGGATTGTAACAGGGCTGACTCGTATTAGCTTGTACATTAAACCTACAAACAACTAAACTTGGTTACAACAACAAAGGGATATTTTAAGTTCATACTGAAATAATTTGTGCATTTAATATTTTTAAGCTCTTCCATTGAAGTAGAATTTAACAATTAAACCCAACCTAAGGTAAACAAAAACTTGTGCAGGTCTAAGGAATAACTAACCTTGAGTAGACGAAAAAATTCTGGATGACGAAAAAATATAAAAATGGAACCAATAGTGCGGACACGCATTATTAATTTCTTCTGCCATAATAATCCGATTCAAATGATCACCAAAGCATGACATGTACCTGGCTAAAAAGCTTGATTCATAACTGGAACTCTAAATCAAATTCTAAAAAATCAATAATAGCATACCTGCTTTGCGGTGTTGCAGCAAAATAGAAATTGAAGCTATTATAAACTGGTAGTGCCGTAGTGGACAAGAGGAAGATGTCACGTTGACCAAAAACCATGATAAAATGCAGAATTACGAACTTAGTGATGATTTGGCTGATGAACTAACTGATTTTGGACCAATTCAAGTCCAGTTGCGTCTCAAAATGCTAGCGGCGTTACTACAAGCTAAGAATGGTCATAGATCCAGACTAATAAGATTATAAGGCATGCCCTCCTTGTTGGTTAATGTGAGCTTGAAAAAAAGATGGGCTGTTTATTCCTCATCTCACATATATTCCTACAAAAGAAAAGATCTTTAATGCACAAAGGCTCAAAACTACTTTAAACCAAAGCGTATACATTTCTATGCAATATATATATATATATATATATATATTATGATCATAAAAGTGTTGTTTTAAATGTTGTAAAAAGTTTAGTGGTTTGATTAATTATGTTAAAATAAGCTTTATATGCGTGATTCATTTGACATTATTATCGCGGGCGAACTATGCTTCATTATGATGACGATGCATTAGATTATCGAAGTTACCTAAAAGATGAAGCGTTTAAAACGGGTCATATAGTAAAAGAGGCCATGAAATGGGTTATTTATTCTATAGATCTTAATGGGTCAAATAAGATTCATCTACCTATCCTTCTGTTATAAAAAAAATCTTCTAGATCATTGTTTTTGTGATGCAACAAAGATAATATACATAATCAAACAACACATGTGTCCTTTTATGTTTTAATATGTTGTTAGTTTGTTTTATTCTAATTTTTTAAATATGCAGGTGCATTAAAAAACTCTTTTCATTTATAATGCCCTTAAAATTTGCAGCATGATGTTATTTAATTCACTTACTGCTGAAACTGAATTTAATGTTTATAATGTGTTTTTAGGTTTGAAAAAACCGAGTGAAAATTATACTAACTTTTGTGGCAGAATATTAGTAAAATCATCAAACCAAATCAGATTGGAACCAAACTGATTTGATTTGGATAATAGAACCCATAAGTTGAAATTTTTAATAGTAAAATTTATCATACTGCCACTCATATGCTCATCAACACTCAACAACCAAAATGCTTGCTTTCGTAGTAACTGGTGAGGACTGTACGGGCTGGTAAGCCGTAAGGAGTTGACATCTCTGCCTTTACGAAAATACATTGCAGCTGGTTATTTTCTGTCATCTCCAATTGGCGACGTAATCATATACTTCAATTTACATCATGCTTTATATTACCCATTGTATGAATTTTATAGCATTTATTGGCATATGAAAACGAAGACAAATAAGCGTTTAGGCGCGTGATTCACTTAGGCACCTACTTGCTTAGACGCATAGGCGTTTAGTCGCATAGGCGCATAGGCGTTTAGGCGCTAAGCCGCTAAGGTGTGTGATTCGCCTAGGCGCCTACGCGCCAATCGCTAAAAAAATTGATAAGTAGCTACAACTTTTCGTTTTCTATAATATTAAACTGATGTTACAAACATTTGTACACATGAAACAAACAGTCCAACCGCCGACAGTTGGTGTGGTCGCAGGGCGCGCATCTGCTGATTGCAGCGTGCTGCTGGACGCAGCTTACACGGCTGCTGGTCGCAGCTTGCACTGCTGTTGGTAGCAGCTGCACTGCTGTTGCTTCTTTGTATGAACAGAGGGGTTTCCACACATGCTTTTATAGGTAAAATGTACTTGTGTTGAAATAATAAGGCTGAATTTACCGTGTGAATAAGGCTGACTACTAATAAAATAAAAATGTCTGATATCCTAATCAAATGTACTTAAATCATTAACAACTTTTAAATAAAAATGTACTTAAATCGTTAACAACTTTTAAATAAAAATGTTTCCAGGCCTTACATCTGTTTAGGGTTTCTAGATATGTTTATATTCTCACTAAAATGTAGTTAAATCATTAACAGCTTTTAAATAAAAATGTCTTACTACTAATCAAATGCCTATAGTAAACGACTATTTGTTTCACCTTTCATTCATGCACTTAACAATTAACCAATAAAAGCTCAAACCTGACCTATTGCAATCCAATTCAACAACCGGACAAATAACGCGGAGGCTTAATACAATTATGTATCATGTAATCACGAATTCACTTTCGCTTTCACTTGATATCTTATATACGAAAACTTGTCAATTATTAATTTATTTTTCTTTTACATTTAACCTCATCCACCCCTACCCCATTGCATCTACCACCATCACACTACCAACTCTGTAGTTTTTCACCTTATGTACACTTTACTCTTATTCCATCCAGTTGAATAAAAAAATCACCTATTATATTCTCACCACCCCACCCCTATTGAATTCACATGCTACCACCAGAACTGAATGTAATGTAACTCGGGCTACCAAGATCCTAAATAATAACCAACATCCCAAATAATAGTATAACCTATTTGAACGTTTTAACCTATTGTTTTATTTTTAATCTGGTTGGAAATCAAAAACACAAATTCTGTTTAGCAATTTCACTCATATGTATCCAAGTTTTACAAAAATAAAAAAATGAGGTTTGAGTTACCAATTATTGAATTCAGAATGACTTGTAGTCAACGAAACTGGTTCAAAGTGAAGACGATGCAAATAACAACCACCACTGCCGTGAAACCTCCTATGGTCAACGAAATCATGTTCAGATTTTACTTCATGCAACTCAAACATAACTAATTCCAATAATCAGTGTATTTTTACTTACCGTGTTTGTCTCATCCATGGTCAGCGACCTGCATCAATGCCGGCAACCATCTTCAACACCGTCAACCATAGAAACCCTTGTTTTTGATGCTACGATAGCAGCGCCAACACCACTGGCTGCTCAGATAGGGTTATCTCTCTCTCGCTCTCAAACTCTCTCTGTCTGTCGGTCTCTCTCTCTCTCTCGTCAAATTGGAAGTCCAAGAAGAAGCCAGCGCACAGATCTGTAAAAAGGAAGAAAACTGGTTGGTCAATCAAGCAGACAGTGGAGGCCGTGGAGTGGGACGATGCGGCGGAGATGGGGTATTGGCGCTAGGGTTCTCTCTAGGTTTGAGCAAATGAAAGTAAAAAGATGCTCTTGTGTAAGAAGGAACAGAAGTGGGGCGGTGAAAGACAGTTGGGTTGAGGATAAGAGGACAGCTAGGGGTTAACGTGGAGAGAGATCAATGGTCACCGAACAGGTATAAGAAACGCAAAAAAAAAAATGCCAGGACTCGAACCCAGGCAAATTTTATAACAGAAGACCACCCTAACCAATTGGACTGAGAATGCTTTTGTTATATTAATCAGACATAACAATATAAATATAATGATCCAATGGTTTAAATAAAAAATCACTGTTCAAAGTAGAAGGTATGTTATTATAGTATAATTCCTAAAAGGAATCTCGAAATATAAAGCAAGACGTAAGACTGAGCTTAAAATCCAGTGACAAATGCAACCAAATGATGAATAATTAAAGGTTTTTGTGGGGAGGATCTAGTGAGTTGAAACTGATGCACTGGGTTGTATGGAAGCGTGTAGCTTCGTCAATTAAGGTAGGTGGCTTGGGTTTAAGCTTAAGGACATTAATCAAGCGACGTTGACAAAGTGGGCATGGAAGCATAGAAATGAGCCTAATAATATTTTGAAGCATGTGGTGAACGCTTTTCATTGTAATAAGCATTGTTGGTCGGTCCTTTCGGTTAACAAGTATATTTCAGGGGTGTGGCCAAATATAGTCCACATGGAGTTAAATATGGTTGTTTCTTGTATTCATCTTAACTAAATGTTCAAAGGAGAGGTGGGAGATGGTAAAGTTTTAGGTTTTGGCTTGATCCATGGCTGTGTAACAAACCGTTAAGATCTATGATTCAAGGACACAGAGAGCCATAGAGGGATGGTCATAAATGGGTTGGAGAACACTAAAACAAATCCATTTGACCATCCAACAATAAAACTAATTACCTCATTCACAGTCTGCAAAGTTATTGCAATACATCGATTAATTTCTAATGCCTATACGTTTACTTCTATCTCACAGTTGCTTGCACGAGGCGTGTAAGAAACACTTTATCTATGAAGATTATACCGGTGATTTCCATATTCTAGCACACATAGAGCAAAGGTAACAGACAACTTTATTTGTGGGCGTTACAGGGGGACAGTTCAGATGGTAGCATTCCACTTTATCGGTGTGATTGTCTGGAACCCATTTTTCCATTTCGACATCACTGTGTCAAATTCCATATTGCCATGAAACATTCTTCACACATGTCGAATTTGAACATCACAAGAATTCTAGCTGTGAAGTCAAGCTAGAATACTTGAAGTGGATTGGCTCAAATAGCTTGTCAGGGAATTCTGACCAGTTACTTGAGGTTGGTACCAGCTTTAGCGCCCCCGAGTCTTCCTCAAAGCCACTTTTGGGGAACACTCACCATATATTAAGGCAGTTGCTGATCAACTTATTAGATATGGAATCTGCACTGCCCAATGGAGCAAAAAGATGTTCCATGGCAAGTCCCAAATGGAGGTCTAAGTGGTGTGCTTTTGTTAAATTTGCTATACAATATATGAGGTATGCTTTGCCTATATTGTTTAAAACATCCCAACCTGTTTCGGCCCCTCATAAAGATTACTCGTATTTGCATTGCAGATTGTTGAAGCAACTTTAGCACTGGAAACCATGATCAAGACTGAGTATATCAACAACACTTGGTGTGGTGATACTAGTCTTCTGTTTCAGTTGCTGCAAAAACATCCACCGTCGTCTCCTTTGTGTTGGATAACTTACAGCAAAATGGAATGGAGCCTGTGACGATTCTGCAAACAAAACAAACAGAAAGAACTAAAATAGATTAACAGAACCGGGCTTGTGTTTGACACAATTCCCTTAAACAGATTCGTCGTCTGTTCCCAGGGTACACCGGTTCAACAGTGATGGTGCACTGCGGACTATCCCACTTGCCTGAAAAGAAATCGGAACTGGACTGTCTCTGGAAATTGTTACTGCTGCAGCAATCGATATAGTATAGTGACTGTGATGTATTGCGAGTTGTGTCTATTTCTGCACATATGGTCTGTCTTATAATTAAGCAGCCAAGAGTGAAACTGATAAGCATTTAATCCTATGATTAAACACGTATTAATCACGAGAATTAATCACCATCATTATGTTATTAACTGCTGATAATAACTATTGGAAGCTGAAGACCAGGAGTCTAGTCAGTTACATTATGCAAAAAATTAAAACAGATATCAAAAACCAGTGTCGCGCGGACCCGGGTTTTTCGAGCTGCATTCGTGTCCGCAGATGCGGGCGTCGCGTTGATTCAAGAATTTTTCCAGCCCGAACCCATTTTTTGCACCCCCCTGCGCGCGGGTAGGAGTTAGAGGATAATGTAACTTTAACAATTTAAATCTTCCTCTCAAGCTTCTCCTTATAAAGCCTTCCAATTTCCATCTCCCCACCAATGTGGGACACAACTAACTCACATTCACCACTTCTTATAAAATCCAACACTTTGCTCTTCGTGTCTACACACTTGATGCTGCAATAAAATACCAGAAAAACGTACGCAACCTCCTCTGACAAACAATAGTCAAGTAAAATGAAATAGTCGTCAGAAAAAGCTAAGAAACATAAGAAAACAGAGGAACCCGAAGGAAAGCTAGATAGAACGGATGTGATGATGACGTTCTCACTCTGATACATTCACATTCTTGCTAAATTTAGTTAGTTCGAGTTGCAAATATATATGGGTATCTTATTTGGTGTTGGTATGGAAGCTTCCAGATGGAGCAAAAATATGTTCCATGGAAAGCCCCAAATGGTGGTCTGGGTGGTGTGCTTTTGTTTCATCTGCTGCTAAAATATATGAATCTTGCTGAATGTAAAACAATGTATAGCTAAGTAGTTTTTGGGTATCGACCGTGAATGAAGACTATGGGTATCTTTGGCAAAACTAGCCGATGACCGGAAGCTGGTAGCTAGAAACTGGTAACTGTAGCTTTTTAAATATATTTTGGTGTTTGAAAGAGTAGCTGGAGTTTTTAATAAAATGTATAAAATGACCAAAATGGGCATAACTAAAACTTGTATGCATGTTTATTTTTATTTTTATGGTAAATCAGGTATTTGTGTCATTTTACTCATTAAAAGCTTGTAGCTAGTAGAAGCTTTTTTCTTAAACGTTAGTACTAGTAGCGTTTCAATATAGAGCTTTTTCTCTTCACCTAAACGCTTCAAGCCCCTTCAACCAAACAAGGATTTTTATTGAGTAGGAGTGTTTTCTTAAAAGCTTGAAGTTAGAAACTCCTAAAAGCTCATTTCCAAACATACCCTATACAGGGGATTTCCCTATGGTGTTTAAGTTCCATAATGGACAAATGTGTAACCTTTTAGTAGTATAATATGGAGTTAAGTTAATGTATTTTACCTGTCTTGCATGAAAGGAAAACAAAGGGTGCGTGTGCGTGTATGTATGCATTTGTATACACATTTGGTGTGTTAAGTATGCATAACAAAAAATATTATACGCGTAAATATACATTTTGAAATATGATTATGACTCCTCGATCTAACTAGGTAACACCCCAACCCAAATAGTCGCATTTACATAACCAAAGACATTAAATACTAACCTTCTATGTCCGAATGCATACCAACTAATAAAAAATATGAAATAAATTTGAATAACAAATGAATGCACAATCTTGTTTTCTCCTCATTACTTTTAGACCATCCTTTCCTATTCCTGAAAGAAATCTCGAAATATAAAGCAAAACGTGAGACTGAGCTTAAAATCTAGTGAGTTGAAAAAGATGCACTAGGTTGCATGGAAGCGTATAGCTTCGTTAATTAAGGTAGGCGGCTTGGGTTTAAGCTTAACGACATTAATCAAGCGATGTTGACAAAGTGGGTATGGAAGCATAAAAATAAAAATGAGCCTATTAATCTTTTGAAGCAGGTGGCGAACGCTTTTCATTGTGATAAGCATTGTTGGTTGGTCTTTCTAGTTAACAAGTATATTTAAGGGGTGTGGCAAAATATTGTCCATATGGTGTCAAACATGGTTGTTTCTCGTATTCATCTTAATTAAATGCTCAAAGGAGAGGTGGGAGATGGTAAGGTTTTAGGTTTTGGCTTGATCCTTGGTTGTGTAATAAACGGTTAAGATCTAGGTTTCCTAATCTTTCTCGGCTTGAGAAGATGGCAGTGACGGCACTTTCTTGAGTATGTATTGGAGCTGACTGAATGAAATTCTGTTATTGGGATGCTGGACCAAGTTAGGATTTCGAGCAACAACGATGGTTGGGTTTGGTTAGGACGAAGACCACCTGGGCGCGAGGCTTATCCAGGGGATGTTTTTTATTTACATTCACGCCTTTTGGAAAGAGCTGCTAAATTAAGTTCTCTTTTAGGTGGATGGGGTTTTCTCAATTGGTGTTATAAAACGGTGGCTGGTCAATGACATAGATTATGCCAGTTGGTTTGTGTTTAATTGGTGTGAGTGGCTTCTAAAGAAGTTTAATGCTTTTGTTTTGAGGGCGGAGATGGATTGTATTCTGACTTTGGCTACTCTTAGTAGGAGAGGCGTGAATGTTGGAGATCAAAATTATGTTCTTTGTGACTTGGATATTGAGACGGCGGATCATCTTTTTATTTCTTGTTGGGTGGCTTTGGTGATGTGGCATTGATATACGTTAATTTACACATATAAAAGTCCCCGTTTAACTCCCATTTTCAGACGTTTTTGACCTTATACACATGAATTGGTACTTATTTGGGTATCTTTGCGATTTCAGGTCTTAAACGATGTCCCGGAAGCATAACAGACGAAAAAACGGAGTTTTCAGCGCGCAAACAGGACTTCAGACTCTGTGAGCGGCCGCTCGGAGCCTCCGAGCGGCCGCGCGCTCCTCCAGATATTTTCAGCAGCCTTCTAGAAGGCCTACGTCATCAACAGCAACTCGTCCACTTGCCTGGAAAAAGTGAGCAACCGTTCCAAAGGACCGCGCGGCCATTCGAAGGCCCTGTTCAGCTTTAAATAGCCCATTCAGCCCACTGATCAAGCATTGGACCTTTGGGGGGCGATTTCTGGCGATTTTCGGGGCTAAAGAAGTGCTGCATAGGCGTGGAACAAGCTCGGGAATCCATCCGATCCATCCTTCATCATCCGATCCATCCTTCATCATCCAATCCATCCCTTTAGCAATCTTGTGGTTTGATCCTTTAAGCTTTTTAGCAATCTTATGGTTTGATTCTTTAAGCTTTTTAAGATCCAAATCTGATTTTGTATGCTATTGTGATGTTATTTTAGTTAATCGTACGCCTACGGGCAAGAACATTAGTATTAGTTAGTAGTTAAAACAATCGTTTGTATGAAATCATGTTTTGTATGAATTTGGCGTTTTTCATGTTTGAATCTTGATGATCATAGCGCAACCTTGTTTCGTTGTTGTTAGATTTGTAGTTGTGTTTGGATGACTTTGATGATTGTCGAATGCGTTAGGCGGATTACTTGTTGAAGAAACCGTCCGTTTAATCGTCCGATAGTAGACTAGTTAACTTGTTAATAAAGTTTACACCAGGAAACTGTAATCGGGTATTGGTTTGGTTAAAGTCACTTGAATAACGATTATGAATGTTTACCGGCACGTAAAAGAGTTTTAAAAGCTTAATGGTGTTGTTACCAATCTTTGACACGGTTAATTATCTTTGTTAGTTATTTTGGTGAAAATGGCGATCTTAGTAGATTTGTGTTCAAAGTTGGTAAAATGGAATAGGTTGTGAAATGCTCTACTTTATGCTAGTCTAGGTGGTCGTATTGTGTATTCGATATTGCTTTCCTTAACTAGTGCGGTTGAGGACTCCCGAAAGGTGATACTAACCTATCTTTAAAGATTCTCATGAGATCATATCAGCTGCGCCCTAATGAACAACTTGAAGTGGTTAACGTGTGTATTCGTGTTAGCATTCTGTATAGTTGTCATGTTAGGATGCCCGAGAGGGAACTAACTGTCGGAAATGGGAATGTTGATCACGCCTTTGTTTCTTGTTATATGTAGATGACATGCTAGGATTGGCGTATTATAGTCTATATAGTTATATTTTCTATTTGGAGTCGTAGTTAAGTTATTTACATGTGTTAGAATTAATATAGTTTAAACAAACTCAACTTATCTTTTCCTACTGGTAAATCGGGGATAGAGTTTTAGTACCATTGCTCCGCGCACGTCCATGGATCGATACTTGGTTCTTATCTGTACTTACTACATATATGACAGGGTACACTTGCCCTATTGTGTGTGTTTTAATATAAAGGTCGAAACCATTTTTATAAATATTAAAGCAAAACGTGTGTTAAAATCAGTGCAAAATTATGTGTATATCCGCACACGTCAGGCATCCTAGTGCTTGATGCTGGATTGCCCCCATCTTCGCGTTCCCAGTTAAGGATATTTTGGATTTGCATTCTTATATTTAGGGGGAGGGAGCGAGTGGTCAAAGACGCTCTACATGGGATCTTTATTGGTTATTGTTAGATTATTTGGAAGGCTAGGAATATAAAACATTTATTTCAAACAAGATGGTTAAAGTGGAAGAGATCATTCAAGATATTAAATCCTTTAGTGTTCTTTGGTATAAATACAATAACAAAAAATACATTAGTTGGGATAGATGGTGTAAAATTTTGTTAATGTAGTTGTAGTCCTTTATGTTGGTGGCTGCCAGTTTTTGCTGGGTAGTCTTCTGTAAATGAAGTTTTCCTTAAAAAATGAACATAACTAAATGTAGTGATATACAAATTTAGGCGTTACATATTAGATTCAACGCCAAAGTTTCTTATTAAATCTTTTCAATTATATTATAAGGGAAAGTATTCCTAACATCTTTATGTAATATAAAGTTATCATCTACGGGAAGCCTTAATATCATGTTAACGAAGAGCCACACGAATAGATCTAGTCTAGTTATGTTGTTAGATGATCGTCCAAGGTCTTTCATTTGAAATATGAAAATGAGGTTTCTGAAGTATTTCTACTGGAACCTCATTATCATTATGTACAATTTCTTTATTGAATCTCTTTTTCTTTTGAGTCTTTGTAATTGAAGGGTGACTTTTTAATGAATCCAGGTAGCCCCACTGTTTAAGCAAGTTGTCTGAATATAACATGAACGGAAAGTTTAACACCGAGGTAGAGAAGGAGCTAGAAGAACTCTTAGATTGTATTGAAATCCCTATAATGTCACTGTAAGGAGGAATCTGCAAAGTATGTGGCATTAACCAAGATGATGATAAGGTGTTCATGAGTAATGGTGCAATGCAGAGTATCACGATTCACACATGCTGCCTACATCCACTTCTTTCGGAAATTCCACAAGGCAACGTGTTGTTCTGCTTGTAATAAGCTAGCGGATTATCAACCAAAAGGTGACCATGATGAGTTGAATGACGACATGAAATCTAGGCAACGCGTACAAAGATGATGAGATCTAAAATATAAATTTGAATAAGATAATCCTTGGAGTTTAAGTATGGAGTTAGGTTATATCCCACATGTATGTATATGGTCCATTATTCACAAAAATCTTGTTGAAACAGAGCAATGCATATAGCTAAGAAGTTTTTGGGTATCAAATGTGTGAAGATTATACTTGCGATTTCCATATTCAAGTACCCTTACATGAATGGTCATAAATGGGGTGGAGAAAATTAAATTTGTTAGACATCCAATAATAAGTCTAAGTTCATTCATTGTTTGCAAAGTAATTAAAATTTGGCTTTTTAACTTGCAATAGTATGAGCTAAAATGAGGTTACCATGACCATGAAAAAGTTGTATGTAGTTCAATAACTATTGTGAAAGAATAAGTGAAGCACACAATCAAATTGATACTCATGTTATTTGTTTTCACTTTGTTTTTCCATTGTAATATGTATATATTTGATATTTTCTAAGTTAAAATTTATCGGGGTAGGCGTTCAAAAATCTCGGTGTTTGTCAGCAAAACGTTATATACATTAGGTTCGTCCATGTTGGCAAATCTTTGGCTTTGGTAGAAGTTATAGGATTTGGTAGGCATGCCAAATAACATGGAAAAACAAAGACAATACAATCTTAATTGACATCAAAGATGTTAGAACTTAGAGTTATTTTTTTCTTTATATATACATATATATAGTAATTCAGTTTTTCTACTTCTATAAAGTTAGTATAGAAGGGCACATGTGAGTGGTGGATGATCTTTCTTTGTATACGCTTATGATAATTTTTTTTATAAATTTCGAAGACGTTTATTGAATTAGCAGAAAGCGTAAAGATTAATGTACAACGTATATTTTCGTGGATATGATAAATTATATCAGACACACTGATGAATGTTTCATTGTTTTTATGCAGAAGAACTTGTTGCTCAAATTTCTACTTGACATATCTTTAGAAACAAACCTTATGCACAAGTATCATGCTGAATCAATACAATGTAGTTAAGCCTAAGAGGTTTTTGGGTACTGATTGTGTATGAAGATTATACTGGGGAATTTGATATTCAAAAATACATAGAGGGATGGTTACAAATGGGCTGGAAAACACTAAATTAAACCTGTTTGACCATCCAACAATAAGGCTAAGCTCATTCACTGTCTGCAAAGTGGTTGTGGTACTTTTTTGGCTCACCCACAAATGCTGTGAGCACCGGTTTTGATGCACTGGTAAATTAGTGTTTGGTGTTGATATAATTGTTGAAAATAATAAGGTTAGTATAAGTCTATTGTTATATTTACACATGTAATGTTACTTATTATTTTTTCTCTTTAATTGCATGATGGACTGAGAGGGAATCCAGTGGAAGTGATCCAGTAGCAGTGTAGCAGCCCACAAGTCTGGTAGCAGGATTGAAGAGACATGAAGGAGCCCAGTATTGGAAGCCCATTTGGAAAGCCCACTCTCTTTTAATCAGTCGTTATATTCCGAGCCTAGTTGGCAATCCGGGTGAAGAGAATGGACGGATATGATCAAGTCAAGTTGTGTTTCCTTGACTTGATCGGACGGCTTACGTTGCTTCGTATGTGTTTCTTACCAACCCTAGATTTGGGGCTATATAAGCAGAAGTCTTTCACGAGTTTCCAGTTTAGCCAGTCTTGTTTCTTTGTTTCTCTTTGTTGTTCGTAATAGTTCTCTCACATCTCACAACTGTGAACGATTAGGGTTTGTCCAGCACTGATCTTCTCAATCAGTGCTTAGGTTGTGTAATCCTGTCTAGTTCCTGTTACAGTTTGGTAGTTTGAGTTGTTTAGAGGTTAATGTGTATTTTCTTCTTTGAGTCTGTAATAGATTAGATCAAGAGTTTTGTAATCTTTTGGTTTTAGAAATCTATTGATTCTTTAGTTTTACACTTTTTGACATGGTATCAGAGCTCAGCTCTGATTGTCTTTTCTAGTCGCTTCCGTTTTTATTAGGGTTTTGTGAGATCAGATCTTCTTTTATAGATCTGTGTCTTTATTGAGTCTTGATTACAGATCGATCTCGATTTATAGATCTTATCTGTAGTTATTGTGTCCTAGTTCTCATAGTTCGGGGTGTTTGTGGATCTTGAGGCTCTGGATCATCTCTGTCACAGAAGATAATCCTTGATCTGAAGTTAACCATCAGATCTAGGGTTTGTCAAAGGAATCTTGTTGCTGAATCTGAGTTGTGGACGTATATACTTGCTCTCTGACTCAAAACCCTAAGTGAAGGTTTTGAGTTACGAGTTTCTGGTGAGATTGTTCCATTACTTTCTGTTCAGTTTCTTTTTGGTTTCTTGTGTCAGTTGTGTCTAGGAGCAAGGCCCGGGTTAGGAGGACCGGTATTGGCTCAATCTGTGTTTGTTTGATCTCTGTGATTATATTGTGGTCTGTCAAGTTTCTGTGATCGTGAGTGCTTGTGTGTGCTAAGATCTAGGTTAAGACTCCCCTGTTAAGACATGGTCAGGCACCTTGAGTGATGAACCTGATATCTTGACACTGACAGGGCTTCGTCTTTGTGTGCTTGAGACTGCTTACTGAATATAATCTTTGTTTTTTTGCTATTTCTATTCTTTGTTAATTGTTTGATATGGCTGATTCCAGTAGTGAGTCTGGTGATGGTCGTCTTGGTGGTATTACTTTGATAAGTAAATTAGATGCTAGTGATCCCTTATATCTACATGCTAGTGATTCTGCTAATTTGAATATTGTAAACATTAAACTAAAGGGCACTGAGAACTATACAGTTTGGTCTAATGCCATGATCCTAGCTCTACAAGTTAAAAATAAACTAGGATTTATTGATGGTAGTTGTATCAAATCTGAAGATGATGATGTGTTAATGAGACAATGGGATAGGTGTAACTCAGTGGTCTTAACTTGGATTCTGAATTCCATATCAGAAGAGTTGTACTTAGGACAAGTATACTCCAAGTTAGCCTCTGAGGTCTGGAAAGATTTAAAGGATACATATAATAAAGTAGATGGGTCAGTTGTTTTTGATCTTCATTTAAAAATCAATTCTTTTAAACAAAGTGGTTTAAATGTTGCTGATTATTACCACAAACTTAATGTAATGTGGAAACAACTTGACCAAATCCTGCAATTGCCTTCTTGTGTCTGTGATGCCTCAAAGGATTTTAATAACTATAATCATATGATTAAACTAATGCAGTTTTTAATGGGGTTAGATGACTGTTATCAAGGTGTTAGAACCAACCTATTAACAAAGGATTCTCTTCCATCTGTGAAAGAAGCCTTTGCAGTAGTGTCCAGAGAAGAATCCCATAGGAATTCTTCTAATGGTTCTAAGACAAATCAAACTGTAAATTTTGTTGCAAAAGCAAACCAATCAGTTGAATTTGGTAAAAGGAATGTGAGGTCTAATCCTTTGTTAAAATGTACACACTGCAATAAAAATGGTCATACTATAGATAAATGCTTTGAAATAATTGGATATCCAACTTGGATGAGGTCCAAAGGTAATACAAACAAGAAGTCAGTTGCAGTTAACAACTCTACTGTTAATACTAATGACTCTTTCCCTTCATTGTCTAGTGAGCAACTTGCAAAACTAATGAGTTTTTTAAATGATAAACCAAGTGAAGTTGCCCAGAATTGTAATGTGACAGGTAGTTTCTTTTGTGCTTCTTCTGTTAGTTCAAATGTGTACTGTTTTGTTAGCTGTAATGGGGTATTAAAAGGGATTGGGTGGATTTGTGATTCAGGAGCAAATGAACATATGGTAAACAATGAAAGTTTTTTAAGTGACTATGTTGATGTGTCTCAACTTAATATAAGAGTCAAGCATCCAAATGGAACATTTGCTTTAGTAACTAAAATAGGTACTTTAAAATTGGCTGATGGTGTTACTTTGCAAGATGTTTTAGTTGTTCCTGAATACACTGTGAATTTGTTGTCTGTCCATAAGTTAGCCAGAGATAATAAACTGTATATAGGTTTTGATGAACAAAATTGTTATATTCAGGATTTATCAACCAGGAAAACCCTGGTGACTGGTAGGCAAATGGATGGTCTATACATGTGTGGAAATGCTTGTTTGTCAAATAAGGTAGGTTTAGATAACAAGAAGTTATATTGCCTGTGGCATGCTAGGCTAGGACACCCCTCAGATCAGGTTGTTAGTATCCTTAAGAACAAACTCAGTTTGTCCAAAATTGACAACTCTGATCCATGTGAGGTGTGCTTTAAGGCCAAGCAACACAGGGAACCTTTCCCTTTAAGCCAACATAGGACAGTTAATCTAGGTGATGTTATCCACTTGGATGTATGGGGCCCATATAGGGTTCCAGACAGGGAAGGAAACAAATACTTCCTGACCATAGTGGATGATTACACCAGGGCTGTCTGGGTGTGTATGATGAAAAATAAAACAGAAGTCTTTGAATATGTTGTAAATTTGGTTAATATCATTGACACTCAATTTAAAAAGAAGGTAAAGGTTTTTAGGTCTGATAATGGAACTGAATTTGTTAACAAACAATTCAAAGATTTCTGTAATTCAAAAGGAATCATACATCAAACAACCTGTGCTTACACACCTCAACAAAATGGTGTTGTTGAGAGGAAGCATAGGCACTTACTAAATGTGGCTAGGGCTTTGTTGTTTCAAAGTTGTTTACCAGTTCGTTTTTGGTCTGAATGCATTCTTACTGCTGCTTATCTAATTAATAGGACTCCATCATCTGTGCTAGCTGGGAAAACTCCATATGAATTAATGTTTGGTTTTGAACCTTTCCTTGATCATCTGAGAATATTTGGTTGTCTGTGTTTTTGCACTGTGTTAAATGAATCAAATAAGTTAGAAAGTAGGAGTGAAAAATGTGTTTTTATAGGATATTCTTTTGAGAAAAAAGGTTATAAAGTCTTTAGTCTAGACAGTAAAACCATCTTTTTTTCTAGAGATGTTAAGTTCTTTGAAAACTTTTTCCCTTTTAAAGAAAAAAATGTTTATGAAAAATATGATTCAAATCCTTTTAAAAATGTTACAAATATAAACTTTTTTGATTTCTTTGAGGACACAGATTCAAATATCTCAGGTGTAAATGATCCCAATGATAAGGGAAAGGGTGAGACTGGAGTGGTTCCAGATAATTTAGAAGCAGGAACACACTGGTCCCAGCAATCAGGTTCTGTAGACAGAACCTCTAGAGGAAAGGCTGAGGATCAGCAACCTAGTAGTGTAGGTCCAGAACCTGATAGGGCAGGGAGTGTGAATACTGCTAATGAAAACAACTTTGATTCTGAGGGTGATACTATTGATATTCCTGAATCTGTTGTTAGAAAATCTAACAGAGAAACTCATTTTCCTAAAAGATTCAATGATTTCATAATTGATGGGAAAATTAAGTATGGGCTGGATAAAGTAGTTAACTATTCTCATTTGTCATTAGAGAGTCAGTGTTTTGCTTCTTGCCTTGATAAAAGTATTGAGCCTAGAAATTTTACAGAAGCTTCTAAGGATTCGAATTGGCTTAAAGCCATGAATGAAGAATTAGAGGCTTTACATAGGAACAATACTTGGGAAGTGGTAGACCTTCCAAAAGGCAGAAGTAAAATAGGTTGTAAATGGGTGTATAAAATCAAGTATAAGTCAACAGGTGAAATAGATAGGTATAAAGCTAGATTGGTAGCAAAAGGATTTAGTCAAAAAGAGGGTATAGATTTTGATGAAACATTTTCACCAGTAGTTAAGCTAGTTACTGTTAGGTGTATTCTTTCAATTGCTGTTGAGCATGATTGGAAAATATTTCAACTTGACATTAACAATGCTTTCTTGTATGGTGACTTGAAAGAGGACGTTTACATGTCTATACCAGAGGGTTTTAATAATAATAGTATTGACAATAGTACTAAAGTTTGTAAATTAAACAAATCCCTCTATGGTCTAAAACAAGCTCCAAGAATGTGGAATGCCAAACTTGTTGCTGCTTTAACTGAATTTGGTTTTGTACAGAGCAAATGTGATTTTTCTATGTTCATTAAGAAAAGTGACTCTGTGTTCATTGTTTTGCTAGTATATGTTGATGATATTTTAATTACTGGCAATTCTATTGATGAGATTGAGAAAGTTAAAACTGCAATTAAAACAAAGTTTTTAATTAAAGATCTTGGTGAACTAAAATACTTCTTAGGAATAGAAGTTATTAGGTCTGATCAAGGTTTGTGTTTATCACAAAGAAAGTATTGTTTAGAGTTGCTTAGTGAATATGGTATGACTGGTTGTAAGCCTGTAAGCAATCCTATTGAACAAAATCATGTTTTAACAAATATGATTATGTATGACAACTCTCCTCTTGAAAACATAACAGGCTATCAGAAGCTTGTTGGTAAGTTAATTTACTTATCTCATACAAGACCTGATATTGCCTATACAGTCCACTTCCTTAGTCAGTATATGCATAAGCCTTGTACTAATCATTTTAAAATTGCTATGAGGTTATTAAGATATTTAAAAAATTCTCCTGGCAAAGGGATTTTGTTTACAAAATCTAAAAATGATAAGTTAACAGCTTTTGCTGATTCTGACTGGGCAAAGTGCATAGAGACTAGGAAATCTGTAACAGGATTTTGTGTGT
Organism: Ambrosia artemisiifolia; assembly: GCA_032199755.1. Classification (NCBI taxonomy): domain Eukaryota; kingdom Viridiplantae; phylum Streptophyta; class Magnoliopsida; order Asterales; family Asteraceae; genus Ambrosia; species Ambrosia artemisiifolia. The sequence continues at coordinate 45,159,151 of CM063512.1, read as the reverse complement.
TTTTAGGAAACAATTTGATTACTTGGAAAAGTAAAAAACAATCTGTTGTGGCTAGGTCTTCAGCTGAGGCTGAGTTTAGATCTATGTGTGCAGCCTCTTGTGAGGTCATCTGGCTTAAGGACATGTTATCTGAACTTGGTATCTTGGTTCAGACTCCGGTTGAGTTGTTTTGTGATAATAGTGCAGCAATTGCTATTACTGCAAATCCAGTTTTTCATGATAAGACAAAACATTTTGGGATAGATTTGTTTTTCTTGAGAGATTTGGTTACCAGTGGAGTAATTCGTACTGTCAAGATAGAGACACAAAATCAATTGGCTGACATTTTCACAAAAGGGTTGCTTGTGTATCAACATGAAGATCTATGTTCTCGTATCCAGATGTTTGACCCATTCAAGCAATCAAATTGAGGGGGGGTGTTGAAAATAATAAGGTTAGTATAAGTCTATTGTTATATTTACACATGTAATGTTACTTATTATTTTTTCTCTTTAATTGCATGATGGACTGAGAGGGAATCCAGTGGAAGTGATCCAGTAGCAGTGTAGCAGCCCACAAGTCTGGTAGCAGGATTGAAGAGACATGAAGGAGCCCAGTATTGGAAGCCCATTTGGAAAGCCCACTCTCTTTTAATCAGTCGTTATATTCCGAGCCTAGTTGGCAATCCGGGTGAAGAGAATGGACGGATATGATCAAGTCAAGTTGTGTTTCCTTGACTTGATCGGACGGCTTACGTTGCTTCGTATGTGTTTCTTACCAACCCTAGATTTGGGGCTATATAAGCAGAAGTCTTTCACGAGTTTCCAGTTTAGCCAGTCTTGTTTCTTTGTTTCTCTTTGTTGTTCGTAATAGTTCTCTCACATCTCACAACTGTGAACGATTAGGGTTTGTCCAGCACTGATCTTCTCAATCAGTGCTTAGGTTGTGTAATCCTGTCTAGTTCCTGTTACAGTTTGGTAGTTTGAGTTGTTTAGAGGTTAATGTGTATTTTCTTCTTTGAGTCTGTAATAGATTAGATCAAGAGTTTTGTAATCTTTTGGTTTTAGAAATCTATTGATTCTTTAGTTTTACACTTTTTGACAATAATAATGCTGGCACATTTGTACGCCTTATTTGTCCCAACTTCAAACGTGGAAGTTCTTTTTTGTGTGTCATATGCAACCAAATGTATACAGTATATACCATAAAGAAGGCAAGAGGAAAGCACATGGCTAAATGGCATAGGTGTGATTGTCTATATCCTATCCCATTTTCCATCTGGATGCCATTGTGTCAAACGCCATAATACATTTTTCATGAATGTTGAGTTTGGACACCACAAAAATTCACTTGTGTAAGCACATGAGATTCTGGCCAGGATGGTGCCGGACTGGAGTTGATCGCTTGAACGCAATTAGCTCAAATAGCTTGTCTGCAGGTAATTCTGACTAATTTAGTGAGCGAGGTAAAAACTTAATTTCCCCCAGATTTCGTCAAAGCCGGTATTGAGGAAAAATCCTCATCTGTTAAGGCACTTGTTGATCATTTATTTGATATGGAAGGTGCATTACCAACTCCAGATGGAGCAAAAAGATATTCCATGGCACATAAAATGTAGTTTCTAGTCTTTTATCACTAGTAAAATCAAGAAATTGCATGTTAATTATGTGCTTAATTACCATTGCATGTATTTCATAACCATTAAGTGTATATTAAAACTTTGGTGACCTGAATAATGTTAAGTATCGGTCGGATAGGTAACCCGTTGAGTTGGTCAAACTCAATGAACTTAAGTAAGACTTTTAGAGAAGTCTCTAAATTTCATTCGCCTTTAATGTTGAAATATCAAAGCTTTTTGTAGGCAACATAAAGAATAAACATGGCGTAACCACTAACCCACTAATCTAATTAAATAGCAAATAACATAAACAAGAAAATATAGCAATTGCACTCAACAAGAAAAACATGTAGACGGTTGAGATTTCCATGGAATTGTATGGACATGGGGTAGTGGGCACGTATCAAATAAATATAAGATTTTCTCAAACATCCAACACCGTTAGAAAGTTTTTGGGAAGAAGCTAGGTACGATCGACACAAAAGTATAGAACACAATAGTTCACAAATGAGGTGCTTAGCATGGTAAAGAAAATTTACTCAATTTTTATGTTGAGTTCAATACATGTTTCTTATTAAACAACTGGAAACTTACTAGATTTATTTATTGCATCATACATAGGTAGTAAATGGTAGTGCAACAAACTCATAACACATTTCCAAGAAATATGGTCACATCATCATTGTTCTACCTCTTAATCTCATGTCTACTTTCATGTTCCAAAGCAGAGTTGATAACTTTCAAGTCCAATACTAAAAACTCTTACCATATATAACACATATAACATATTATTATATGCATTTATGGCTGAGGCCAAATCCACCAGCCAAGGACATCGGCTTCCTCGTGTTGGTGGTGATCCGTGGTTGCAAACGGATAAGGGAAGTCGTTATGGCCGTTATCACTGCCGTCATCTTCTTCAGACTGATCCACAGGTGCAGCTGCATATTCATGAGGGTAGTCATCATCAGGGAAATATGAATCACCACTGTCCACAAGTTGCGGCCCATCATGATCGTCAACCACTGCACTACCACCACTGCCTGTACTAAAGTGGTCCTCTGCCTTCACGTGGATCAGTGGAGCTACAGCATCTTCAGCTTCTGCGGCAGCTGAGCCACCAGCGGTTGAACTTTCGAGGACTTCCTTTGATTGTAGTTTCTCAGTCAAGGAAAGGACCTGTAAAATATATGTGTGGTAAGCATATAGAGGGCACGTTTAGGCGTTTCATGTAACTTTTATTAATCGATTGTAATTAGTCGGATTGAGTTGATAGGATCTGTTTACTATAACGATTATAATTCTAACAATGTAATCTTTTTACTGTATCAATTAAAAAACATAAATAATTACTTTAGACTACGTTTGCTACTAGATCCGTAGGCGAATATTCTATTGGTGATTTGATCGATCATGTGCAGTTTGTTTGAATCTGGCCCTGTTTATGCGAATCATACTTGATTTATAAGATGAACACGATTGAGCATGCACATATGTGCAGGGAGAGTTTTTTACAAAAATGGAGTTTTTTTCTAACATTTTTGTGTAAATGGTAGATGTCAGAAGAGGGTTTTGGAAATAGGTATTCCCGCAATCTTAGATTGCGGGACTTGATGAGGTGGACTCCAAGGTGGACGGGCTGCTGCCAAGGTGGACGATTTGTGTGACGTGTCAAACCCGCAATCTAAGATTGCGGGAATAGTGTTTTAAAAAATCAATCTTGCAATATAGCCTATTCTGAGAGAGTGAACCCGGTCACCTTCACCACCGGCCACCTTCTCCGGTGGTCTGCCCCGACAACGACACCAGACAACACCCGATCACCATCAAACACTCCGGTTCGGATCCTCCTTTGAGCCGGTCATCACCGGCAACAACCACATCCCAACAACCCGACTCATTTTCCTTCTGTGTCGCTACTGATCACCATCTTTTCCGGTCCCCTCGTCTTTCGTATACGATCATCAATGTCATCACCACCAACACAACGGCCGATACCGCCTTCGCAATAACCTGTTCAGTTCCAAGTATCTCGATAACACATCTAAACACTCACCTCCTCCTTTCTCTGTTACGTGCTCCGATCATCTTCTTCGATGAACCGGTACATTTACGCAATCTAAGATTGCGAGATTGCACTGTTCTGACCCTATTCCCGCAATCTAAGATTGCGGGACTTCCACGTCTGCAAGTCCACGTCTGCATGGAGTTCCACGTCGTTCAAGCCCTTGTCTTCCTCGTCCATGTTGGCTGCCACATCATGCATTCCCGCAATCTAAGATTGCGGGACTCCCATTATCACAAATGTGTTTCTGACATCTACCATTTACACAAATTTTGTTGGAAATTCTACTAGTTTTGCAAAAAACTCTGTGCAGGGACTTGGTTTAGAGAGAGAACAGAGGGTGGAGGATTTACACAATATGATATTATTGATCCACTATGACAACATCTTTGGTTATTTATACCCTTACATAAATCGGTTAATTAACTAATTATTGAATTGACATGATCCTTCCAATAACTAACATAACTATAGACGCAACCTTTCTAATTTGGCACCTAAAACTGCCATTTGACTTTTTAGTTTGACTTCTAATAATACTTCCGGTTATATTAAGATTTTCTTGATTATTTACTTCTAACACAGTTTACCAACGCCTGGTTTTCACACGAACTTGCACTGATGGTCAGTATCTTCTAGACATCTAAGCGACGAAACCTATCGATCGTCAATGATCGAAAGTCCTTTGATTATACTGTTTGGGCTAGCAGATCAGCCTATTTATTTTACTAGAGTTTTTGGAATATCAATTAACCCAAAAATGATAACAATCACATCTTTTCATTTATGTGATGCTCCTTTGTTTTTTTTTTTTAAGGTGTAAACTTTTCAAAGTTTTTTTTTTCTATAAATATGTTTGAAAATGAATATAACTAGCACTAGCTAGAAGAAAAAGGTCTAAGCTAGTGATGCTTTGATGTAGTGAAAGTTGGGAGTGAGACATTTCAACTTTTTTTTTTGTTGGTAAAATGGAATATTTGTAGCTAAGCAATGGACCCCTCCCTCCCACTCTACATGCAACCAGTTAACAGCTGTTTTATGTTCTTTATTCTCCCCACAACATGTTTTGACTTATTGACCTTCTTTACAAATATAACATATAATTATAATAATTATATACTTTTATTGTTTTGTTTCAAAATTAAAAAAGTATGTTTTCCTAAAGTAGTGTTAAAGATATCTCAAAAATCAAGAGTCACATGTTTAAAGTTTTTGCATATGATCAAAAAGAATATGAACAAGATAGATCATATATGTGCATATGTATGGGCGCGCGTGCGTGTATGATTGTAATAAATATCATATATGTGTACATGTATGTGTGCGCGTGTCTGATTATATGAATCAGGATGATGAATACTAGTACCTCAGCTTTGAGCTTTTCATTTTCCTCAACTATGGAGTCAAAATCAGATGTGAGGTTGTCGAAAGAAGATTTCAGGCGAACGTAATCCCTTTCAAGTGTCTTCGTCTTCCACCTTGCACGACGGTTCTGGAACCAAACAGCCACCTGCCTCGGCTGCAACCCTAGCTTCTTAGCCAACTCCGTCTTCCTCTCCTGCTCCAGCTTGTTCTCTTCCTCAAAACTCCTTTCCAGCATGCGCACCTTAACCATTTCATTCATTTAATTAAACCAACACATTAGATACCCTATATGACCCGTTACTTTTTATATTATTCCATGTCGATATCATGTTTATTCGCGAATCTAATGCTTAATAGTAAATTAGACCTGTTCAGGGCTAAGACGACGTTTCTTTTCCGTCAATTGTTCATCGTAGTACTCTTCTTCCAACATGTCATCCATCGAGCTGAAAAACGGCCTCTTCTTCGAAGATTCTTCCCCTATTTTCGTTCCTGTACATTAATGATTTTAGTACGTTTTGTAAATTACATTATCAACATATTAACTAACTAATAGATCAACTAATTATTTAGCATTTAATACTACTAATGACTAACAAATTATTTTTTAGAACGACTAACTCACAACATTTAAACCAACTTTTAAATCTATATCAATGTCCACCGTAAGACTAGAACCCTTAACTTAGTGAAGTAACACATTTATTACACGCCTAGATACTAATATAATAATACAATATACTGATATAGTCTCTTGTATTGTATTAATAGATTATTACAATAAAAACAAACTACATGCAAAGAATAACAGTTAGTAAACAGATCTAGATCATACAACAAATACCTCGAAAATAGTCATCACCATTCCCAAGAAAAAACATGCTGCTACTACTGTTGGAACCGAAGAAAAGACGACTAGATTCCATACCAAGAAAGCTTCAATTTGTCTGTGACTATTAATATGAATAATATCAAGAACCCAAGATTAGAGTTCAAGTAAGAATAATATATATGGAGATATATATGTATTTATATGTGATCTTAGACAGCCAAGATGATTAGCTCTTTAGAAAATCATGATCTTATGGCGAAAGAAGCTAGTACTCCACAGCAATCTAGCAGGAGACTCTAAAGGACATATACAAAATCCCATCATTCGAGCCAATTCCCCTACCCAGTTTGTTTGTGTAAACAGTACTTGACTATTATTCGGGTGAAGATAACAAATAACTTGAATTGTGTATATGTGTTTTGTGTAGATAATTTGTATTGCCGGAGATGGTTGCCGGAAATTCAGATCCCGCCGTGGGGCTGAACGTTTTTTTTTCCCTCAGTTTTGCAACCAGAGACCAGAGTTGATAGAGAAGAGGCTCTTGCAATTTATACAGATTGTTTGCATTATGCTCCATTGGTTTTAGGAGTATTTGCTTTATGGCCCCTATGCTTTGAGGAATATTAATCAACGTTTTTAATTTTCCAATGTTGAGAAACATTGGGGACTTTAGATCGTTTAGGCTGCACGGTATGGGTTCGACAACACGAGGGGTGAGAGCTGGGGTTTTAAGCGGGATAATGGTTCGCCCCCCACGGTGCCATGTTTCTTTTTGTTCCTTGTCTGTAAGTGCTTCTTGAAGATGAACCCAAAAATCGATCGTTAAACAAGTAGTTTAACAGCTAGATCTTTCGATCCTTTTGTTTTTATCAACAAAAACATCTCTATATGTACCGACTCAACTCTTTATATTTTGCCTTGTAGGTCCTTGGAATTGATCGGTTAAAGACTGATTCGATTACCTAGAGTGTGGAATCCTTTAGTTAACTGTTTATGCAAACTCAAGAACGTAAACGAACGATAAACATGTGAAATCACACTTTCTACTGATTGTCAACTATTGAAGATTACAACCAACTAAAACCACCTATGAAATACTGATCAAAACCAACCAACACAACCCTAAAGCCAAGATATCTTTATATAGTCGTACATTATCACCTGGGCTGTGCCCGAGGCGAAGATAACCTATCTTTGCCCATGGCATGTCCGCCCAAGGATTATGTTCGTCCATTAGATGTTCGTCTAAACCACCATTCTAGACAAACATCATACATCAAACATAAACGTATCAACCAAAAGCTATAAACTATCTAGACAAACATTTGTCACACGAGATGTACTAACAAACCCCCTTTGACACATGCGTCTAAATGTCTTCAAACTTACGATCACTTGAACTTCTTGCATCCAGCAAAGAATTCCTTTCAACACACATCTTCACCACATTCTTGTAACGAGCAGCCTCTTGTCACCATCTCTCTTGAAAGAATATATGCATCCCATGAAGCTTCATCAGATCATCCTTGGACAAGTTGATCAAATGCAGATAATCATATACTCTCAACAGCTCTTTGTCTTCACAATCTTCCATGACAACTTCAGCTGTATCAAGATCCACGTACCACCACTTCAGATTTCCTAAAATGTTTTGAGGCATCTTCTTTAGAGGAAGTTGCTTCAGACATTTAACATGCTTATATACCATCTTCATCCATGGCTTCCCTGTGGGTGGATCAATTTTTGATGCATCTCCAACTCTCTTCCCAATTCTAGGCTTCGACCATTCATACTTGTTCGATCTGACCTCTACGAATGATCCTAGCTATACAATCAGCAATGCCATCTTTTCCAGGACTAATCAGATCCTTCCAGCCCAATTTCTTAAATTCACACTTAGGCAAAGAGTTCAACACTTTCATCATCTTCTTCAAATACTGCAACCTATGATAACTCTTTATCACAAACAATTATAATTCATCATCACAGAACCAACTGATTATTCCCTTTGTAAGCTCCTTGGTTCCAAGCACATCATACTTTTTCTTTAGACTAAGTTCTTTAATCTTCTTCTTCATGTCCCAGCACAAGCTCTTCATTCTCAAAACCCGATTGTGACTTAAAATGTATCTTCTCTCGAATATCATCAAGAACTTCACCCAGATCTTCATCAATTATTACATTTGTAGTCTTTTGATTATGAACAACATGTTCATCAACATCATCATCTGGATCTGGCATGACTTCATCATCTGACTTCTAATCTACCACTCATTCAGGAATAAATTCCATTTCTTCCAAATCATCATCTTTATCAAATTCATAAAAAAATAAACCTAATTCTTTAAACACTTCATCAAAGTTAGCTTCATTGTTGGTGAAGAATTCATCAAGCGTAGAATCTTATCCAATAATCTCAAAATCCACTGGTTATTTACCTTGAGATTTATCCACACAAGAAGCTTCCAAACCTGAACTGGACTCACCCTAAGATACAGCTTGCATACCAAGAGTTTTTGGAAAACTTGGCAGCTTACTATCCCTTGGTAGGTTGGGATTATCGTCCTCATCTAAACGAATTTCGGATCTTAAACAAGATCCCCTTCCCCTCGAGATGTCAGCCTTTTCTTCAACTCAACATTCTGCTTCAGGAGACTCTCAAGAAGACGTATATCTTTCTCTTGAGCACGACATTGAAGTTCAGTATAGCCAATCATCTTTCTCATTTCTTGATTACAAATAAGCACTTCTTTGTTCAAAGCCACGACTCTGCTTTCTATGTTGCAATTCTTTCCCTGTGAGGTAAAGAAGTATCAAAAGCCAAGTTAAGAGACGTAATTACCCAAAACATAATTTGCTAGAACAGGTTGGCTCACTATGAATATGCATAAAGATCTAACATTTTATTAAAAACATGCATTTACTCAAAAGTTAAGAACTTATTTTAGCTAAAGTAGAAAGCATAATATTAATATCAAAATCTAAGTATCAGCTATGATTATGATAACATAAACATAACGAAATCTTAATCATAATTTTTATTTTCTATCTCATTTTTAATCACAAATGAACATCAATAAAGATCTAGCATTTATTAAAACATGAAGTTACTATCCATATTATGTCATAATTTATCTGTATAATTCGTATACCACAAAAATCAATAGGTGAGTGGCAAAAGTTAATAGATTATCAATTTACCTTCAAGGGATGCCTAGCAAATCAACAATTTTGATTGATGATTCGAATGAGCTAAGTCGCTAATTACAACACATTAGATTTCGATTTCGATCTCGATCTCAATTTTGATTGTAAAAAGAATCAAAGCAATAATGTGACATAAGATGGTTGGACTTTAAAGATCATGATTTTACGATTCAGATGTACGACCTTTCACTTTTACTACACGATTTGATTTGCAGTCCTCACTTTCTCGCTTTCACTTTTTAACCTAACCACTTTGCCTTTTTTTGGAACGGGCTACAGTCCAGTACTACACAAACATGTTGATGTGCCTGGTTTTAGTAATTAGAAAAGATATCATTTTTCCCAGTGCCAAAAACTTGGTGTTTTAATTCCAAAACATTGGTTTTGGGAAAAAGACTAATTTTTTACTAAACCTTTAAACAAGTTTTAAATTTATAAGTAAACGATAATTACTTAGAAACTAAAACCAACACATACGCAGAGAACCTGACCTGTATAGTATAGTCTTCTAGGGTAAATACCGAGTATCATATTCCAGAGAACACACTTTCCCCTACTCAACCTTTCATCACATTAACTAATCGGGTTTTGAAAAATAAAATAAAACGGAGGGGTTCTAAAAGAAAAAATGTTTTTGAAAAGGGTTTGGTTTTAAAATAGAAAGATAAAAATAGAAGGGATAGGAAACATGCACATCTTGGGGACCCTCCGTATAAGTAGTCAATTTTATTAATAAAATCAGTATTAAGTTTAATTATCGGTTAGGTGAACAGGGGTCAACGGTCCCTTCAGAGTTGGGGATGAGAAAAGAAATAAACAAGGGATGACGTTCTGGCAACTCTATAGGTCACGCATAGGGGAAGTGTACGAGTCCCCATAAAGGTGTCTTCGGACTGCTGGCCCATAAGCCGGTCTTCTCCTGATTGACAATGCAGTGTTACCTAACTCACACTGCCATGTAGCTTTTGGGAAAGCTTGAGTCCTGCCTTTTAGGCACTTCCCAAACCATCGCCAAACCACTCGTTTAAGCACTGGGTCCTCTAATTTATCTTCCTAAATTTATGTAGAGGCTTAATTCCGACCGGGAATCCCTTCCACTTCTCTCAACTCTCGCTTTCCGTACCGAAGGATCTCACATGCCATCAGCTTGTGTGATGGGGGACCCTCTAAGAAGTTAACGGTGTTGTACTAACGAGAGTTGGATAAAGTATCCTTATTTAATTTATCTTTTAAAAGTGACAACTGTCACAACCCGACCAAGGTGGGCCTGGTTGAATTACAGATTGGTACCAAACTTGCACAACGGAAGTAACAATTGTTCAATAATAATAATAATTTATACACTTTCTAGTTCTAAATTAATACAACTCAAATAATAATAATTAAACTAAACTACTGCGTGGACGAATCGTGGCACTCGTCGAAGCATTCCCGGATGTATGCTTCACTAGATCTCTACCGATGCTTAGCTCTAATCCTCAAGTAGCATAATCCTTGTGTCATGTAGCTCTTCCAAAATGTCTACACGTTCCCTGAGCTCACATATATATACCTCGTTCCTCGATTCCAATCCAGAAGTGGTACCTGAACACATGCTTAAAAATAGGTTTGGGTCAACAAATATGTTGGTGAGTCCGTGTGTGCGTTAAACTGGTTTCAAATAAGTTTATCGTTCAAAAGTCGGTTTATAAGTTAAATGGTTTCCCACAAAATAGTTTTTAATTCCTAAAATAGGTTTACAAATTAATATGGTTTAACACATGGTTGCACTGGTGATGTACAAGCCACACCTCAAACCAGACACTGAATCCATCTGCTCTCATTATGGATTCCCATGGCAGAATACGTGTCACAAACCTCAGTGGAGGGTTCCCCGGGTTTCCGGGTCCACTGTGTGTGGGGGTTTCCCCAAGTAGTACTACCCACATATTAAGTGGCCCAATCTCCCGTTGGGTTAATGAGTGTGAAGGTTCGGTATTCGAGAGCACACCTTGTCACATCAAACTGGTTTATTATTCTGGTTTTTACACTGGAAGCATATGTTCACCCCAAAAACAGTTTAAAACAGAAAAGAGGGGATGGTTCACGAGACTCACCTGGAAATACTGTACACGTGCATAATTCATAGCAATCGAAGTGTCCGACATCTCATACTGACGTTCTCCCCGGTTGACTCCTAAGTCGACAAATATTGTTAGTTTTGGTTTCATTCGCAATAATTATAGTGTGGGACGAGTTCGAGCGTATGGTCTCTATTACAGTTCTAAGTCTACGTTTGGGTTCCGATAATTCATAACCTATGTTCTTGTACTTGACAAGTAGTAGTCATAGTTATGCCCACACTTAAGGTTCGAGTATTGTATTCTAACATTCTTATGTCTCGTTCTATGTTTCGAGTCCTAAGTCTGATATTATCTCCATGGTCCATTTCAAGGTGTATGTATAAGTCTTCAACGTCCGTGCTAGTAGGCTTAATTCAAAATGTCCGAGGCGATGTTGTTTCAATATTAATCTAATTCTTAAGGTTTTGTATTTAGACGTATGGATGCGTAGGCTTATACTTGGTATATGTCATTTATAACTAGTTTAAAGTTCAAGTCCATATACCTTATCCAATGTTTTGACGTACACTAAATTGGCTAAAGGCTACGCGTCGATATTATACGTTCCAAGTGTCCAAGTTCTATGTCATAACACATCCAGTCCAATATCAAGTTCAAGGTATCATCTTAATGTCCATTCCAATCTTATTTCCAAGTTGTCAAGGGTAATATTATTCCTAACATATGAGTGAATCTTGTTGCATATGCGCTCGTCAAGTCCCACACACAAAGGTTTATAATATATAAAGATTCATAACTAATTATCTATATTTGTCAAATATTCGGGTTTCAGTTATACCTTTCGTGTATTCCTAGTTCGTGTTGACCGTTGCTGGACCCGTGGACTTATGTTGACCAATGATTTGACCATGGTCCGACCCATCCTTTGACTGTTTCTTTGACCATTCATAGTTTAGTTTCCCAAATACCCTCACTCATCTCCCTGCTTACAATTGTAACCCACTGACATGAACCACCATCATCACTGACCCTAATAACATTATCTCCGGTCAACCACCCCTGTTTGACTACGAACAACCACATCTTCCACCATAACCGCCGTGACCTTCACCATCAATCTAACTACAACTCCTCCTATTTATGACTTAAGATCCACCAATAATTATTCAGACACGAAAAATAAGATCTGGTAACTTACCAGGTTCATCGATCCCTCTGAAGTGTATCACCATCTTCATCATCCTTGTTATGACTTGTCGGAACCCTAGTACTACTGCCACCATCGTTCTAACTAAACCGGTAACCAGACCTCTCCCTCTTTCACTCTTTCGAACGAAACTGAAGGTTGGGTGGTTGAGGGTGTTGATTACAGGAAGAATGGAGTGGTTAGGAGTGTGGTTAAAAAGGGGGAAAAGGGGACGCCGCCGGTTGTCTGCCGTCGACGGTGGTGGCCGGGTGTTCCTCTGCTACCCTCTCTCTCTAATGAGTTTATGAGTGTGTGTGTATTTTGATACAGGGAAGTGAAAGGTGGGTTTGGGTTTTCATCAGGAAACAAGGGTGGAAGGTGTAGGTTATATATAGTGGGTATTGAGTAGTGGTTTACACAAAACCATTTGTTCCACAAATGGTTTGTGTGAAGTGTTGTCACAATAATATGGGGGACATGTGTCCCCTTAATTGGGTGACATGTGTCCCCAAGGTGATGACTAATCACCTTCGCTCGGGTTCGGTTTTGGTTCGTTTTGCGTATTGGTCCGGTCTTGTAATGCGTGTTCTATACTAATAGTTTATATCCAGTGGTTCGGTTTTTAGTTTCGCATAATAACGTATTAATTATATTTCTTTTGTATAGTTTACTCGTCGTACATAATAATAATTTGTAAAATTTTTTGGGTCCAGTAATCGGGTTGTTACAACAACAAATTAATAATTTATTGATCAAATAAATTTAAGTTTGGTTTAGTGATTATGTGACTTAGCAAACCCAACCCATAACCTCCTGAGATGAATGAAATCCTTCACAAAGGGGTGTGCAATCTGAAGATCACTGGTGCACCTGTAGGGAATCCTCCATTTGCCAAGAAAATCACTCATACATCTGGTCCACTTCAGAAGCTATTGCTTGGAGTCCGGTTTGGATATCAGAAACCCAAAGGATCTGTCCCACTACTGGTTTCCTTGCCATGGATCTAGCTCGAGACTACTAGAAGCCATACGAACCCCATGGTAGTTAGTTTTATTATTTAAGTTAGGGTTGATTTTAATGGTTTTTAAGTTAACCACTAATTGAACCTGTCATAACAATAAACAAACAAGAATTAGTTAAGAAGATAAACACACCGAATAACTTAAAATAAACTACTACTAATAATAAAAGTTTACAAATCGAAATAGGTATGGAGGATACTAGATGGATACAACCATAAATGATAATCAATACAATAACATGGATGTTTCCAGCTCATAGACATGCCTTTCACCTCCTTGATCCTATGTATCTAATGTGATCCTCATGACCCTTGTTGTTTTATTGCATGTAACTACTCCTACAATTCCATTCTCGGCCAAGATAAACAATTTAGGATGAGTCCGAACCTTGGTGGGATGTTAGGATGACCCTAAGGCCTCCCACAAGACCCCCAAGATCACTGGAAGAACCTTGGAAGTCGAACCAAAAAGGCACAATAAGGAATGCCAAATGATTGAGGTGAGCTTGCTATTTATAGAGCTACCAGGATGAGCACGGGCATGCTCAGTAGTGGTGCATGGCCGTGCACCTGCCTCACGTACGTCCTGTTGCTGCAGAATCTATCTTGTCTGTACTTCAGGTCGTGCACGGGCGTGCCACTTGATGGGCACGGGCGTGCTTGCTGACAAAGTGTATTTTCTTGTTTCCCAAGTTGGCTGTGTTGTCTTCTAGCGTGCGAGACCTCCGTGCAAGTGAGCATGGGCGTGCTTGGTCAAACCGGGTCAGTTTTATCATCGTTTAAGCCGCGAGAAGGTCTTTACACATACTTGGGACATGCTTTGGGTCTCGTATCCTCAGGAATCTAGTTTTAGCTGTTTTTACCCGAAAATCACCTGTTTTCGGGTTGGAGCTCTAATTTCCTGATAAACACAAATAGAAACAATTAAGTAGCTATAATCATCAGTTTAAGCTCAATTTTACCCTATTATGTGACTATTTATGCATGTTTTATATGTGTAATTGATGGCACATCACATGTCCAATACAAGTATAAAATATTAGAATGAGCCCCAAAAAGATGGTGCCTTAAGCCCATGCTTTACTAGACTTATACTTTAGCCAAAGTTGGATTTGGGTTATTAACAAAATTAACTTAACTGGACTGAAAACAGACAATCTAATTAAATAAACCGAGCCAATTAACCGACTTTTTAATAAGATTATTTAACTGATGACTTTGGTTATGGTTGAAGCTAATAACTGAATTTAAACCGAACCATGCATACTCGTAGAAGTGATTATGTTTCCTGTCTTATCATGTGGGCACCGTGCTAGTTCTTTAGCAATTAGGTGAAGTTTTCGATTGAAAGTCAACTTCTGAGAGAACATAAACGAATGTCCTTATATCTCAGTGTCCAGTCTACATATTTTGGTTGTGATTTTTTTAACTTTATAAGATTATCTTAGCACATTAATAAATTTATTTATTTATTTATTTATTTAAAAATTTTTTTTTTTTGGGGGAGGGGTTGTGGTGGTGGTGGTTATGTTACTAGACTACTAAATAGTAAATACAAAGAATGCCTTTGTCAAGAGATCATTCATAAAGTACGTTCATATAAACGTAACGGAATAATTGATGGGTTATATTTGTACATTTAAATAAACCCAAGGGATGACAACAAGATTACAAGATATTATAATTATTTAATTGTTGTTCTTTAAAAATACGTGTTTCAATCCCATAAAGTAATAATCCATAACAGGGAAGAAAAAAAAGAAGTGGGACAATATCGTTATTTTATATTCTTTTTAGCTGATTGAAGTGTGAAAGACGACTAAAAATCGGTGGGGCTCGCACTAACTTGCGCCGAAGGCGACGTGTAAGTAAGATTTGATCTTGGCCGTTGGATGAGAGGCGCAATACGTATATGAAAATTGGAAGGAATCCGTAAGCGCCAGATAGAGGAGAGAGGTGCACCATCATTAATAGTTCCATACTCTATGGTCGGAGAAAATACTTATAAAAAAGAAATAGTGGTGAGATTTAAACAAATATTTAATGAATAAAATAGTATTTATATATAAGTATTAGGGACTGTTTGGTAGCCTCTTAATGATCATTCAGAGGCTATCTTTTAATGCTCCATAACTTCTGAATGGTAAAGCGGTAATCTTAAGTCTAAATGGTTAAAAGACGACCATTAAGATGTTACCTTTTAACCATTAAGAGGCTATGAACCATTCAAATTTAGCCTCTTGATGATTATTCAAAAGCTAACAAACAGCCCCTTTAGGTGGTAATTGTCCACAGGTATAATGAATATGAGATTGAGAGAGAAGGGATGCTACCCATAACGATCAATGATGGAGAACTGGATACATACATCTAATAGATCTGATAATGATGAGGAACAAATTCATGGATGATAGCTCTTCAAACATCAAAGTCAGAAGAGCACTGGATGCAATTGACAATGCAACCAGAAAGCAATTTCTAAGAAATGCTCAAAATGATTTTAATCTTGGCTTAACTCACCCCTATATGCTGACTAAGATTAACCTGACACCACCTAATGAAGACATTCCTGCTGAAGTTATCCATCCCAGATCTGGTATGATAATACTTATACCAGAAGTTAACAAAGAATTATTTACAGGGATAACTAGCATATCAAGAAGATGTTCAGAGTAAGAGAAATTAGCAAATATTCAAACCAAACTTTGAAATATCTAAAGAATTGCATGGAAGTAGCTTAAGAAAAGCTGGAACTCATGGGGACATCAGGAAAGAAGGAGAATCTAGATATGCTTTTTGAAAACAAGATTGAGTCAAGAAACTTATTCAAGAAAATGCTAAACATCTGCACCAGAGCAGTCCCAATGAAGAAGAAGATCAAACCAACTGACAAGAAGATCTTCTAAAGAGTTGTTGAAACTAAACATGTAATTCTGTTTTTTTTTTTTTCTGAATGTAATTGTCATTTCAGTTTTCAGCACTTTAAATTTGTGTTTTGTCTTTTAAAATGTAAATTGTCTAAAAATGCATCAGTTTACTTACAACACTTAGGGGGAAATTGTTAGAACCTAAATGAGAAAACATCAAGTGTTGAAGAAACTAAAGTTAGGAACCGAATGCTGAACATAATGAAAAACATCCGGAACAGGTTATAGTTGAAGAGAAAAAGATCAGAAAATATTCAAGAACAAAATCTCTTTGAAGCATAAGACAATTGAAGACAACCATAACTCCTATCTGATGAAATATGGGAAAGAAGACTGAAATCTGGGATAAAGGAACCAGATTTTCGGGACAGACTCTAATATAAACGAAGTACACAATTCCCAGATAAGGACTTTAGATTTCTGGAAAGAAATCTGGAATCTTGACAAGTGGGAAAGTTAAAAAGCATGCAACTTGATCCCAATCATTCATGCAAGACTTTCTACACCTCGTTAACTTGCAAATTCAAGTTGATGATAAACCAATTGTTTATTCATCAACTTGGGTCAACTCTTCTTTATAAATAGAAGACATCTTACGACGAAGAAGAGTGCCAAGTGTGAATGTGAAAGTGTGTGATATATCAAGTAAATACGATCGAGTCTTAGATATATCTTTTACACATACTCCACACCACATTCACACAAGCCATAAGAATTCTTTTGAGTCATTCTTTTGTAAAGTTAAACCAAGATCCTTGTTATAAGGTGATCGTTACATAAACTCAAAAACTTCTTAAAAACCTTCTGTTCTATTATATCTGAAAGTTTGATTTCTTATTCCGCGCATTATTTATATTTATATTGTTGACCTCATATTGCCATTTGATCAAAAGTGAGGCTGATACTTCTGGGACCAACAAAAATAATTAAACTCCATTCATTTAGCATTAGATATTAGCATAACAAATATGGTAAACGAAAACCAGTTTATATATTTAAATATTAATAAATCGTGAGGTACATTTGATAACATGTACTTATGTGTTTCAATTATTTGTACATTAATATTCATAACTTGAAGGCGACGACAACTGTGTAGGTGGTTGTAACGTTGCGCTGGTGGGTGCAATATATAGTGATGGCCAAGGTGATGACAATGGTCATGGAGGTGGCCGGTATAGTGGTAGTGACATGATGGAGGTGGCCGTGGCGATGGCAATGGAGGTGTACATGACAATGGGAGTGGCTACGGTTGGGAGTGAGGCAATGAATGATCATGGGGTTGGTGGTGGTAGGTGGTACCCACCCATTTGTACCCATAGTTGGCAAGGTTTCAACAGTGACTTAATTAACCCGTTGGACAATCTAAATAAATGTTCATCTAATATTGTTGAAAGTAATATTTAATTGTTCCTAAACAACTCTTGCATGCTCATTAGAGGCATCAAGACAAGGCTTGTCCCTTATCCACCTATTATTGTCCCCTTGTTAAAAAAAGAATCTCAAACTTAATGATAATTTTGGGACTGATAATTATTTATAAAGGGTGTAGGGTGTGGAATGACTTCCCTTACCACATAAGCCATTTAGGGTGCTAAGGACCGCCCCTTCCGCTAATACGGGGTGCTATTAGAGCCACCGCCAGCCCAATACAGGTGCCCCCTCCCCTAAAAACTAACTGTGGCCAACGGTTACTCTTTAAAAATGTTTTATAATTTTTTTGTTAACTCCTTTTATTTCATTTATTTATGTTTTCTAAATAGGTCTATACCAAGTGTCAAATAAATTTTGGCTGACATATTCATGAAAAGTTTTTCGCCGCTATGAACCATGGTGAATACCTTAGCGATGATTCGTTTTTCGGCAAGTGGTTGTCGTTGCGTCCGCAAATAAGCAACTTCAACAACATTTACAACCGCCTAGTGAACAATCGTACAAGATCAAACGACACCAACATGAACGCGGAAGCCTACAGTCTATTTAGATCCTAGTAAGTGTCCCGTTTAACATTTCTTGGGAGCTACTTTGAAAATCACCGAAGTTGCATCTTGTTACACCAGGGCCGACCGGTTGAGCATCTAAATGGTCGAAGACAATGTTGGGCACACCAGAATCAAATACACCCAACGCGCGTCCGACGCTGGGTCCCATATAAACCTAGATGAAAACTTTAAACCACACCCATAGTACTACACAGTAAGAATTCAACATGAAAATAATCATATTTATTATCTTTTCTAATATGTTTGATTCACATGCATGTCATATTCATGTTTGATTCACATCGATACATCATAAGCAACAGAGAGTGCGCCAGGAGAGAGAGAGAGAGAGAGAGAGAGAGAGAGAGAGAGAGTCTACGAGAGGACGGCTCCGGTGCGTAAGTTGTACCAATCCAACACTTAGAGCATGGCGAACCATTTGGCGGTGATCAACTGAACGAAAAAACAGTGACAAGGACTCACTTCTTGGATATGCAGAAGGCGAAATTTCAGCCCGTATGTTGAAAGGGCTTTCGGTCCATGAATCTGGAAAAACAATTTGCAGGTCTTGGAACGAAAGATCTGGGTGGGAGGGGTACAAGGTTTACAGATCCTTAACGGTGGTGGCGTAGATGGTGAAGAAGTCAGGAGGAAAGAGATGCTTGATATTCGGGGAGGTAGTGGTCAATCAAGAGAGGAATATGAGCAGGAATTACGTTTGTGTAACGTGTTCATCATCTTTTGCTTTATCATCTCCTTCATGTTTGAATTTTGAAAGAAAGTTAATAGAGTTAAAAGAGAAAAAATAGAAAATAATGAAAAGTGCTGTGGATGTTAATGTTTAATATTATACGTAACGGTTCATTAAGAGGTACCTCTTAAGGGTTCATAGCATTTTAATGGTTTAAGGGTTCATAGCCTTTTAATGGTTAAAGGATGACTTAAGTCTGAATTGCTAAGAGCTCACCATTAAGATATTACTTTCTAATGATTTAGACTTAAGGTTATCTTGGGCATTCAAAGTAGTTTCCTCATTCCCTATTTACTTACAACCACGTATTACATTAAAAATCATTACAGTTTATCTCTCCTCCACTCACAATCACTTTCAACAAATATTAAAAAATAAGGGTCTGTTTGGTATGGGGTAATGGAATGGACGAGGGAATGGAATGGACAAGGGAATGGAACGGACAAAGGAATGAAATGGATGATTACCATTCCATGGTACTGTTTGGTTACCACGTGAGAATGGAATGAATCATTACTTAGTATTGTTTGGTAGGTAGGAAAAGGCTTAGGAATAAAACCGACGGTGGTGAGTGGTGGCGATGGAGGTTGATAGTGGGTGCCGACGATGGTGGTTGGTGGTGGTGGTGGAGGTAGTGGTGGTCGTGTTAGCGACAACGGTGGTGACCAATGGCGGCATCAACGATGGGTGGTGGTGCTGGTGGTGGTGGTCAGTGACAGAGAGTGTCGGTGGTGGTGGTGGTCTGTGCGTGGCGATCGGTGCTTGGTGGTTGGTGGTCGGTGGTGGCGGTTGGTGGTGGTGGTGGTCGGTGACGGAGAGTGTCGGTTGTGACAACCGTCACCCTCAATTATTAACCAGTTATCAATTTTAACCCTTGTACTTTTTTCATTTCAAAGGTAATAAAATTTAATTCGATCATTATATTTTGTTTACTTGGAAATGTTTATATTCTAATTAAATACGTTTACAGAAACAATAATTAATCGTAATACATCTTGATAATTGTTCTATGAAACCTTGTTAAAACAAATGAAGTTTATAAAAGTTAAAATGTTAAAAGATTTACAACATTTTGTTAACTTATGGTTAAGTTTATTAAGAAAAATCTAACCAAACAATGATTTCTTAACTATAGGGACTAAAATTGCCAAAAGTCAAAACTTTTAAACAAATAGCTCCCTCCTTCTGTTTTCCGACCGAAATTCCGGTCACCGGAATTAAAATCCGGCAACAATCAATATGCAATGTTAATGATCCTTTATTCGATATTATTGTACCAAACCGTTTCTCCACGTACCGTTTCCTAATCGAATTCATGACTAATAACGAGTATTTAATGTGTTTAAACGTGTTTTAATCGGATCTTCAATTGTAACCGATCGGAATTAAATATCAAACTTCAAAGATCCGTTTTTGTCGTAACATCTATATAAACGAATGAACCATTTCAGTTCTGCTCGTTTTCCACATCCGATACCACCCTTAAAACAGTTATAACGCGACCAGGAAGCTTACAATTGGAACTTTAAGTTTCGGCCCTTTCGTTTTCTTTTTCGACCTCGAAACGAAATTGTAATTTTAATTATCTTATGCCATATTGTTAGTCGCTACTCTCCCTTCGAAAGCCCCATGAAATCAGGCTCTAATATTGTCGAATTTAAGGTATTAGAAAGCTAGGGTTTGGGGTTTGTTTTGGGGAAGAAAATGAAGTTTGCTTATAATATAAATATGTTTTGATTTAAGTTTCTTCATCAAATTAGATTTCTGGTGGAGTGGTTATGTGTGTTGATGTCCAAACAAGGTACCCGGGTTCGAACCCAGGCGCCTCCCTTCCATTTACAGATTTTATTTTTATAGTATTTGACTATTTTCTTTTATTTATTCATTATTTTGTACATTAATCTTATAATATGAATATAAAATTCATTTTTGCTCCAAAAATCATGAAATTTTAGGTGTAGTATCTTGACACCTCACAGAAAATTATCATATTTTTAGTTTATGGAAAATATCTTATTTTCATAATTTTATTAATTTAAATTGTTTTAATCATATTTAATTGATTAAAAATTCGTTTTTAATGATTTTGATCCCAAATTTTCTGAAAAATTATTTTTAAGGGTCATGAACCTAAATAAAAATTAGTGGCTTAGAAAACATGTATTTTTATTAATTTTTCTATTTTTAATCATTTAAACATGATTTAAACCCATTAAATTCATTTTTAATACAAATAAATGGAGAAAAATTATGGAAAAATTATTTTCACTATTATACATCAGAAAATAATTATTTCTCATAAAAATATCATTTTTGGATCATAACTTGTATTTTTTAGTTTATTTACATTTAATTAGATATAATTAATTATTCAGTTAAGTGTAAATTATTAAAATATGTTTTATGGATATTTTTCTATAAAATAGAAAATATTCCTATATGCAAAAACATAATATTACATTTTCTTAGTCACATATTCGATCGTGAATCGTAATATATTTTATTTATAAATTATTATTACATTCAAGATATAATAAAACTTCATCTTCCCTACATAAGTCTATCAAACCCTAATGCCTTAGATTCTAGATGCTTTAGACTGTTAAGACACTTTCCTCATTAGTATGCTTATACGTATAGGTTGAATTCTTCGGAATTCCCAAATTAATCTTGTGACAAGTTTTGTTGGATTGGATACGCTCAGCAAAACTGTGAGTATATCTTTCCCCTTTTTCATATTTTACACTTTTGGGGGCTATTCATGTACATTATGACAAAATGTTATTCTTTTACTAAATGCAATTCTCATGTGTGTTTGCTTATGTTAATTTGTGTGTATCTATGGCTGTCAAAATCATTAACCGTTGTGGCCTGACATTTCAATGAATAGTACTATGGTATATACCCCTTGTGACTCTGTTGAGAGACCTTGGTCATTGTCTTGTGATTCATTATACTCAAAAATGGTTTTCAAAGTGTTGTCTTGTCTTAGGGTAGATTTTGACTGATACTGCTTAAATACATAATTGCAAACGGTATACAACACATGAATTACTAATCACTTTTTATACTATATGTATTCAAAACAGGGTATGCTCACCAATACAATTTTTGTATTGACAAAATTATTTTGTACATGTTTCAGGTTATTTTGAGATGCATTCTTTAAGCTTTCGGATTTATTTTTAGATTTTGATTCATTGTATTTCAGTTTAGTTAGCATTTAGAATCGTTGTATTTCAATTTCAATGTAATAAACTATTTAATCAATATATCCATATTTACACTTTTAGTCCATGAGCTATTGAACAATCATCACTACGTGACACCTCGATGTTTCCGCCAACGGTTGGGGTGTTACATCGGTGGTGGCAGTCGGTGCTTGGTGGTGGGTGGTGACGGTCAGTGGTGGAGGTGGTAGTTGGTGGTGGGTGGCGGTGGTGGTGGTGGTGGTAGTGGTCGGTGACGGAGAGTGTCGGTGATGGCGATCAGTGCTTGGTAGTGGGTGGTGGTGGTCAGTGGTGGAGGGTGGCGGGGTGGTCGATGATGGTGGTAGTCGGTGAGTGGGGGTGGTTGTCGGTGACGGAGAGTGGCGGTGGTGGTCGGTGGGTGGCGGCAGTCGGTGGCGGTGGTCGGTAGCGGTGGTTGGTGGTGGCGTCAAGTGGTGGTGGCGATGGGTGGTAGTGGTAGAGGTGGGTGGTGGTAGTGGTCGGTGCTGATGAAAGGTGACAGAGGGAATGGAAATGAAAAAAAAAATAAGGGGGATGGATGGAATGAATATAGAGGTTTTTAGAGGGAATGGAATGGAGGAGGTAATGGATGATTCCATTACCATTACCAACCAAACACCTTTTTTTTTTCCATTCCATTGTAATGTTCCATTCCATTCCGCCTTCTATTCCTTCATACCAAACGCTACCTAAATACAGTTTCCTGTTTTTCCCAAAAGATTCTCAAATAACCCAAAATATAACCGATAAACAGTAGATTCGATCTCCATTTTCTTCACTCAAAACCACTTCCAACCCCATAAAAAATTATATGATTTTCTCTCAAAGAATTATAGGAGCACTATTGTGAATGCTAGACTTAAGGTTATCAATTTAAGGTTACCTTTTAACCATATAGACCAATCCATATTAATATTAAATTATATCATTGATCAAATAATGTCATCAATATCATATAATTAGGGTTTACTTAAACCAACGAATATTATGACTCAAGCACTAAGGAAACTCAATGGTTCTAAAGGCATAGCCCATAAAACATGAGGTTCCAAGAAGGCGCGCACCATCCTTGACTCAACTGGGCTCGAGCTTGACCTCGTTTAACTTATGAAAGTTCGAGCTCAGCTTAATTCGAGCTTCGTTTCTAAAGCTCGAGCGCTCGTAGGTAGCTTATCAAGCTCAAGCTCATCTCGGATGTCATCTCGTTTGTTATTTATTAATTAATAGTTTATATTAATTATTATTATTATTTTAATTAATTTATCTATTTTATCATAATATTAAAAATAATAATTTAGTTTCGGTTAACTTCGGTTAATTAAGGATACAAAAGAATCGATAAGCGATTTTAGGTCAATTCTGTTTTTTGGTTGATTCAATTTTCAATTGATTTGGTTTGCTTCCATCTTTTTTTTATTATTTCGTATCTTTTTAGTTATTGTTCACCCCTAAATATTGTTAATCACGTAACACATCAATTTTCTAAACTAAAAAGTAATAGCAATACTATACTCAAATTAAAGAGAATAAAATATTCGTTTATGACTTTTTTTTTTTGAAAAATATTAACTAATGAAAAATTATGATTGTTTAAAAATGGTGGGGTAGTTGCTTAAAATAAGAAGAAAAGTGTAACTGTTATTTAAATTAGTAAAAATTTAATAAAGTTGAGAAAATTAAAGTGTAATTAAGATAAGAGTAATAAAATTTAAAAGTGTTTGAAAACTAATTTACTCTTATTTTAGGCTATAGCCATAGTTACAAAAGTTGTCCGAGTTGACCGATTACTCGCCGAGTACTCGCTACAGGGTGGGTCATCGAGTATAGCCGAGTTGACCGAATATTCCGAGTATTCCCCGCATAGGCCGATTCGACGCCCGAGTACTCGCTCGAATAGGCCGAGTACTCGCAACTCCCCAGTCGGCCGAGTTGGTAGCGCCTAGCGATTTCTGCAACCATGGCTATAGCTTATATATTAAAGGAAAAAAAAGTTTCCCTTAGTAAAATGTATTATATATAGTATAGATATAGATAGTCTTATAGATAACGAATGAACGGTGGAGGTAATGCAAGAAGATGAATACAGTACATTGAGTTGACTTTATCTTTAGAGAATTGGATTTCATGGTTTTCATATGGATCAAACATAGGGCGATTAAACGCAATGTGAGTGAGAAAAATGGGCGATCTTTGATGACATGGGGTAGAATTTTTATAATGTAGTAGTAGTAGTATCAAAGGGTATTTTGTCGAGTGCCTTATATTGTGTTAGTGTCTTACTCGTACAATGTATTGTATATTTTGGGTGATGAATAAAAGTTGTTTTACTTTAAAAAAAAAAAATAACTAAAGCTAAAGGAAAGTTGCTTATATTTGCATAAGTCATTTATTTAGATCTTCAAATGAAACATGGACATCTCATTGGTGTTAGTCATGTTTTAAATCATCCAATAGTTGCCACGAGAGATTCCAGCATTTATTATCACGCATCAAAACGCTTCAAGATCTGGATTTAGATGCAAAATCGGCATCCTAAACTGTATACCATGTGTGGCAGTGTGGCATAGATAGAATATATACACGGTTCCATTTCCGTTAGCTCGTTTCAAAATTACAACCCATATTTATTTAGGTACGTCACACAAGTTATTTGTTTAAAAAATTCATTAATCGAATTCCCAGGCTTAGAAAAAAATATAATACTCATTAATTTAGTCTATTTTGACGAGTTAAAAACTCTTGGTGCTAAACTGTAGCATAAGCAAAATTGGGATTTCTTTTCCGGGAGAGGGATTCCGAAACATGAATTTTGTGTAGAATTAGAAGATGTATGAGTTAGTCATTAAAAAAAATGCTCTGTCTATTTCGACACTCTCAACATCTATTTCGATACCAATACGTCTTGTATAGGTCTATACGAGGTGTATAATGTTTTCAATTTTCAAGAAAAACTAATGTGTCAGATCTTGTCTTAACCAATACACCTCGTATAGGTCTATACTGGGCATATTAAGCCTATACTGGGGGTATTGATGTGGTTTCTTTCTTTTTTTCTTTTGCAAATTTTTACCTTTTATACATAAAGTTTATAAATATTTTATTTTTTTGAAATTAAAAATATTTTAAAACCTTATTTGGTAGTATAGATCTTGAATCGTATCATATCGTATAGTCTATAATAGTATAGTATACTATAGTATGGGAGATATTGTATCGTATTGTGTAGTATCGTATAGTCTATAATAGTATAGTATAGGCTTAGGTTAGGTAGAGTATATTTCCCGTATAGGCTTATAACATAGTATAGTATAGACGTCATATAGGCCTCGTATAAGCTTATAGCATAATATGGTATACTATACTATTATAGTACCTAATAATGTTTTGAAAAATAATAAAATATTTATAAAACTTTGTAATAACAATTAAATGTTGTATAAAAGGTAAAAAGCTTGCCAAAGAAAAACATCAATATGCCTCATATAGGTCTATACGAGTCATATTAAGGTTAATATGTTCCCCATATCACATTGCTTGATACGTAGTACCCTAATACGTAGTAGGCAGGGTGTTATGAGGAACATTTTAAACCTAATACGCCTCATAAATATCCTCACTTTACAAATTAGAATCGCTTATCATCATCATGACATATCATTTGATACCAATTTGGTTGTTGTTTTTTCAGGTTCGCATCGCAGTAGTGTCTTGAGGAACTGACAAAGTTGTACAGAGACTTCACTCGAGCAAGAGGTGCACACATAGAATTAGAAGTAGGTTTTATAAGTTATCGAGTGTTGATCGTTTACAAAAATTTTTTTTCTGAAAAAACGATATATTTCTTTTATGGTATAAACATTTTGTCACTTCATATTGCCACCCCCTCTTCATTTCTCTCCAAAAGTCTCTTTTATGTGCATGACACATGCACTTTCCCACACGATATTTAAACATTAATAACTTTTATATACGACATTTTTAAAAAAAATTACACCAAATTAACAGACGTTTTATTATCTTTCCAACAAGTACCATAGTGTTATAAAAAAAGAAAAAGAACGACTTTTTAGTGGGTTTTTGTAATGCACAAAAAAACACAATGTGTTTAGGTAATTTATATTATGTTTAGGCAAGTCACTAATAATCTAATAATGTTAAGATAGTATATATGTTTTTAACCTACTATTACATATAACAACCCGTTAACTACATATATATTCACAGATGTAGACAGTTTGCTAAGAATCTGATTTTTTTTTGTATACACGTAGAATTAGAAGTAGGTTTCATGAATTATGGAGTATTGATTATTTAAAAAAACAATGAAAATCAGCCTATTCTCTTTATGGTATACACATTTTGTCAATCATATTAGATTTGTCTATCCCGAGAAGCTCCCGAGGGATGAACTAGTATTTTTTTATAAACAGAAAAAGAAAATCTTAATTAGAATATGATAATGATTAAGTGAAAAATAAAGATATATGTTTTGTTGGAAAAATAGTAGTGAAAATAATTTTTCACTAATTTTGGACTTAAATAAATGTATTTATATATGTCTTACATAAATAAGCATTTCCGGGTTTGTGTACTATATTGTGAGATTATCATAACAAACCAAACCACGTCCAAAATAGAGATAAGATGTATGAGATATCGAAGCTTGAAAGTTGTAGATTGGAACCAAAGATGAGAAAATGGTTTAAGTTTTGTCAATTTGTCCCACATTGGTGGGATGACAAAACATGAAGTGGTTTATAAGGAGAAGCACTCCTTGTATATTGTTTAGCTTGAGTCAAACACTAGTGGAGACCTAAAAGGGTGCTTCGCACCCCTTAACTTACACTCGCGCACGCTTGGCGTGGGTGATGGGCGCAATGTGGCGTTTTGATGGCGCACTTTGCACTTCGCCCTTCGCACACTCGAAGAGCATCCTGGTCTGCGGGGTTGACGTAAACCGTAACTACAAGTGACGCGCGGGTGCTAGGCTTTGCGCACATAACCAGTGGCATCCTGGTTGGCGCGTAGGACTAATTGGTCCGCGTGGCTAAGGAGGGTGACGCTGCGGCGGGTTCCAAATGACAACAGGTCTTTGCAGATGACACAGCAGTGCGCGCATGACCAGGTAGCGATGGTCCGCGCGCAGCATAAGAGCGCGGACTAGTGTGCAAGTTCTTGTGCAGTCTCGGGCTATTAGAAAAGACTGTTTCAACTCGTATCATAAACAAAACGACAGTTTTAGTTGGACCACTTAAAGCGACTTGAATCCATTTATTACGAATTGATATCGTCTATTACAAGATTGATTATCTTGTTAATTACGATATTAATGTTAAATATGTTTCAACATGATGTGAATATAAATATGAGGTCTTGGCCTCATATTTTATACATATGAGATTAGAGAATCTCTATTCACTTGAAAACGTAATTCACACATGAGAGGAGTACTCTTAAATTGTTCCACAACTTTCTTTTTCTTACATTACTAAACACCAAATTTCCTAGTGGTATCTCGGGCGCGAGACCATCTCCGATAGTACACATACTGTTCCGGTTGTTGTACCTGGGAGACAAATCGTCTGAGAGGAGACGCGAAATCTGTTTTAAGGGTCGCGTGTCGAACACGATCCTCAACCAAAACCATCAACCCTTTTAGTTTGTTGATTGTTGCAGCAGGGTTGAAGAGGCAAGTAATGAAGAATCAAGTCTAGGACATTACAAGAATGTTTGTTGAAGAAGCCACCAAAGATGTGGCTTGAATCGAGTTCGGTATATAAATTTGCTAATTTATATTTATTTTATTTAGTTTTGTATACGGTATTGTACTTTTATATTTCTTACGAATAACGAAATTCTCATTATTAATTTTATTTTTATTATTGCTTTTAACAAAAAGTGAACCCACTTTCTACTACGTAATTTTTGAATTTTGAATCGACTGGTAATTAAAAAGGGCACACGTGATGAATTTAACATGCTTCGTTGCTAAGGAATGGAGAGGGGGACAAAGGGGGAAGCACCTGAAGAGGAATGCCTTTTTAAAGATATGTTGTTTGGCCATACCCTACTCTTTTAGACTTTAGTAGTAGTGTGGATTGAAAAAGATGATGCATCAAAAAGTTGAAAGCATAAGCTAGTGCCTAGTGGTGCTTTTAGAAGTGGAACTTGGATTGTGACACATCTGGACCATGCTATACCTTATTTAGCCTCCCATCAATACGCTAACATGACACATGCTAGACTATGTTGTTTCTCTAAATTCGTCTTCTTTAACATGTTGATTTGATATACTTTTAACACTACCCATTAACATTTATAGATTGTAACATGACAACATAAAAAGAAAGAATAGATGACTTAGGCTATGGGCCGGGTGTGGAAGAAACTACCTCATGTTCCCTCAACTCCACACCATTTTCCCCCAACTCTTCCCTCAATCAGGGGGGTCCCCTTCCCCCTTTCCCTCAACTTTTTTGCCCACTTTACAATGTAATAACATTAAAAAATGATTTTGGGTAGACGGGGATATATCCCCTTGCTCAGCGAAATTAGAGGGGGGGGGGGGGGGGGGGATGTTCCCGTTGAAGGAAGGGTGCCACATTAGCTCCCCGATCCCTTCCCCAAACTCATACCCAGAGCTCTTCGTAAAAAAAAAACAAATTTTCCACTACGCGCGCGAAGTTGAGTAGCAACGGACGCGGCACTTAGCTTCAAGCTAGGTCCGCCCCTGCTATGTAACTTTGTATAACTAGTTTTTTCGGCCGGTTTGGATAGATTCATCATATAGATTTAAGTCTTACTATACTTTTACTTTAATTCAAATTGAATTAACAAAGTTCTATTGAATTCGGGTGGATTTTTTCATAATACGAATACTATTTTAAAACTTTAAATTTGAGTAACCAGATTCGATTAACATAATCAAAATTAGATTTAACCACATTATCATGTCAAATTAGCATGCACGTATATTGTGCACTATGTGTGTTTGTAAGAGTAAAGGAAAAGATGAGAGACTAGAGGGGATTTTATGGGTGAGTACCGAGTAGTGAGGCTAAAACTAATGGGCCGAACTTTACTCAGTCTAATGGAAGCCTAGCCCAATGGGAGGCAACTCACCATATCATTTGCACAATTGCATGTACTTGTTGGTTTTGATCGTCTCTAATGACGTGGGTAGTCTAAAACAAAAAGATTAACAAGTATCATAAAAACTATGCTTAAAGAGTTGAAAGCTACGAAGGTTCAAAGGACGGAGGAGCACAGATCAAAAGATGACCTGTCTTGTCATCTTTTTCCTCGGTCAGCACAAGCAGCTGTCGTATAGACACTGCATCACTCGGACCGCAAGTCCAAAGCCACCATCGGCTTAAAGTGGCTTGTCCTCTTGTTGCACCATGTTTCAAGATAATATCTTTTCCAAAATAAGAAGATACTCTCTCTATAAAATCAGAGATCCATTCCATAGATCTGATACATCCTGATTATTCTTTCTTACACTCAATCTTCTATTCTTTTGGTCTTCACACGTGAGGAGAATATCTCCATCACACTAACACACAACTCGAGTATAAAACATCATTTATGGTTTTGAGTCTTACTCAAACCAAAATTCTAACACTCTAAAACAATATTATCTTGAACCTCCTTCTACGTTTTGCATCGTAGGAGGACACCACGACCTGCGTTAGGCAGATTGAAACCCTTTAACCTTTTAACTCTTCCTGTGACTCAGAACCAACTTAGACTCATATTTGTTGTAGCAACAAGTTGGCGCCCACCGTGGGGCTGCGCCATTGTCTCTTTGAAAAATCAATTGTGTAGCTCCAACTCTCTAGTATGTCTGATCCTGAGTCTCAAGAGGAGGTCTCAGATCTCTCCAAACACAGATCAAGCTTCTCCCAACAAATCTGTGTCGTTTTCCACTCCAGGAAGTACCCCTGCTGGTACTCAAACTCCACCTACTCATCCTGAGTTCACAATCTTTCAAACTCCACCACCCACTCGTTCATGGGTGTTGTCTCCTCTCCCCAACGTTGCGCAAGCTCCCCAGCGTGTGGATCTCACTCCCGAAGGAGTTTCAAGTAACTTCTTGCATCTTAGATCCCTCTTGAATCAGTATGCTATGAAGGAAAGAGAGAAAGGAGTTCGTATTCGGCTAGATTACAACGAAGAGGAAGCATCACTCTCTCCTGGACCACCTCGTCCTCTTACTGGTCCCTTTGGTCACCAACCTGTTTCTCAAAGCTATGAAGTAGGTCCTAGCAACATGTTTCCTACTTCTTACTAGGCAACAAGGCCTAATCCTACTGCCTTTCCCCTGTTCACTACCCAAGCTGCCACAACCGGTGCACCCCTTGGGCATGAACTTACTCTGGATCAACTCCTACAGTCACCTATCACCAGTGTTCCACCCCCAGCTCCCACCTCGTGGGAACAAGCCATGGCCACACTACCCATGGCTCGTAGCGCCTCCATGAGCATTCCCATGGTAACAAACAATGTAGCAACAACTGAAAGCCTTCAAAGTTTTAACCTCATGCCTTACATGATATCCCAAATGATGGCTCACTTTCCCTGGCAACAGCTCATTAGCCAAGCCATTGCTGCTCAACAAGGAAACTCTAGTGGGAACTCCAACACCAGGGTGGAACATACTACTAACCAGCCATATAAACCTGATAGCCTATCTTGCTTCTCCCAAGAGATAGCAGATTACGAGTTCCAAAATAAGCTGAAGATGCCAGCTCATATCAAAACCTATGATGGTACTGACGATCCTGAAGATCACCTACAGATCTTCACTGGGGCTGCTCGGATAGAAAAATGGGGTGACCCCGAGTGCTGCCTCATGTTCATGCAAACCCTGGTTGGATCAGCTCGTATCTGGTTCAACGACTTACCGACAGGAAGCATTAAAACCTTCAATGACCTTGGTAAGGGATTTCTAGCCAACTTTTCACAACAAAGACGTTGTGTTAAGGACGCAACAGTCATCTTTCAGATTAAACAAAAAGATGACGAAAGCCTCAGAAGCTTTATTGAAAGATACAAGAAAGAAGGCCTTACCTATGTTGGTGCAGACGAAAAGATGAAGGTTGCAGGGTTCATGAACGCCATCAATTCAAAGTATCTAACTAGAGACTTCAACAAGAGTCTACCAAGAACCCTTGAAGAAGCTTTGGAAAGGGTTGAAGCCCATATCCGAGGAGAAGAGGCTGTAGACATCAAGGAACAAAGAAAAAGGGCTTCCAACTGGAAAAGTAACAGTCCTAACAGAAAGAGGGGCAACTATGGAACCTATGACTGAAGACCTAGGGGGTCTGAGTCTCGAAGGTCAGAATGCAGAAACCCTTCAAGCAAAGATAGAAACGTAAACTTCACAGTCCTCACTAAAACTCCTTAAGAAATCCTGGCAACAGAAGAAGTCAAACACACCTTTCGACCTCCACGTCCCTTGCCAAAAAGCAAAAGAAATGAAAACTCCAACCAGTATTGTGAGTTTCACGAGGAAAAGGGACACCACACCAACGACTGCTTCCAACTCAAGAAGAGGATCGAGGAAGCTGTTAAGTCTGGAGAACTAGCTCATTTGGTGAAAGGTGTCAAGGAGAACATTGCTGACAACAAAAAGAAGGAAGTTGCCATGGTTTTGGTTGAACAAGAAACCCCAAACAAGCATCAGAGGTTGGAAGCTTGGGAGCATCAAGGTGTCTGCTTCCCTCACACTAAAGAAGAAAAACATTGTGATCCCCTTGTTCTTGAAGCCTTCGTTGGTTTAATTAAAACACTAAAGGCCTACATAGACATAGGAGCAGCCACCGAAATCATGTTTAGAAAATGCTTTAACCTCCTAAGTCCAGAGGAACGCTCCAAGCTCCAACCAGCTGAGGCCTCCATTAAAGGCATTGCAGACATTCCCATCAAACCCTTGGGAGAAATAACACTCGATGTGAGTCTCTCTGATTGAAAAATGCAAAGAACTGAACCATTAACCTTTATCGTCCTAGACCTGCCATCCAGTTATGACGTTATCATCGGCAGGCCTGGTGTGGTGGTCTTCGACATGACCATCTCCATTAGCCAAAAGAGTGCAAAGTTCCCTACAAAGGACGGAATCGCAACCCTTCAACCCCCAACCACAATACTGATGGTAAACGAGGGCAACAATGAACGAGACAAGCTTGGTCTCAGCATCAACCCAAAATACCCTGAACAAAGAATATGGGTTAACACAGACCTCCCTGCAGAAACACTTTCAAAGCTTGAAGGGTTGTTACGAAACAATGCTGATGTTTTTGCCTGGTGTCCTAGTGACATGACAGGCATCCCCCGAGAGGTTGTCGAGCATGAGCTCAAGATTCCTCCAAACGTCAAACCCGTTGTTCAAAAGAAAAGGGGCCTTGCTCCTGAACGAAGCAAGGCTGCCTGCCAAGAGGTTGACAAACTTGTTGAAGCAGGAATTCTTCGTGAGGTTAAGTATCAATCATGGGTTGCAAACCCAGTGATGGTTCGAAAACCTAATGATTCATGGAGGATGTGCATAGACTTCAAAGACCTCAACAAAGCTTGCCCTAAGGATTGTTATTCTTTACCTGAGGTTGATCTGAATGTTGACTCGTTGACAGGCTTCCCCTTTAAGTGTTTCCTGGATGCCTATAAAGGCTATCACCAGATACAAATGAAGGAGGAAGTAGAAGAGAAAACTGCCTTTCATACTGACAAAGGTATCTTGTTATCGAAAGATGCCTTTTGGCTTAAAAAATGCAGGTGCCACTTACCAAAGATTGGTTGACAAGGCATTCGCTAGGCAAATTGGCAAGAACATGGAAGCTTATGTAGATGACCTAGTCATCAAGAGCAAAACAGAGGAACAAATGCTCGAAGACATACAGGAAACATTCAACAACCTCAGAGAGATCGACATGAAACTCAACCATGTGAAATGTTCGTTTGGCTTCGAAGAAGGAAAGTTCTTGGGACATATTGTAGGGAAGAAAAGCATAAAGGCCAACCCCAACAAGGTTCGAACTGTTTTAAATATGAAGTCACCTCAAACCAAAAAGGAAGTGGAAAGCTTGAATGGAAAATTTGTTGCCCTAAAACGCTTCATGTCCAAGCTAGCTGAAAGATCCCTACCCTTCTTCAAGCCCCTCAAAGGTTGCACTGACAAAAAAGACTTCAGGTGGTCAGAAGAGGCCGAGGAAGCCTTCAACCAGATGAAGCAGTATATGGCTTCCCTTCCCACCATTGCCGCTCCTGAAGCAGGGGAAACGATCTCTGTCTATCTTTCTGTTACTGATGAAGCCCTCAGCGCTGTTCTCACCATCAAAAGAGACAAAGCTCAGGTACCTATCTACTTCTTCAGTAAAACTTTAAAGTTGGCAGAGGTCAAGTACCATCCTTTGGAAAAACTAGCCTTAGCCTTAGTGCAAACAGCCAGAAGGCTTCGAAGGTACTTCCAAGCACATCCTATACAAGTGGTCACTGACCAACCTATCAAGAATGTGCTTGAAAGGCCTGAAACCTCGGGACGATTGGCTAAGTGGGCTGTCAAATTAGGTGAACACAAAATCATCTATGTCCCGAGAAAAGCAATAAAGGCACAAATACTTGCTGATTTCATCGTCGAAATTCCAAAGGTGGAAACTACCGAAGTTAACATTGCCATAGACGAACCCCTTGACCCAGAAGCCTGGAAGCTTTACACCGATGGAGCTTCCAGCATTGAAGGTTCAGGGGCTGGTCTTGTCCTAATCAACCCCGAAGGGTTAGAATTCACGTATGCCCTTCGTTTGGAATTTCAGACAGCCAACAACGAAGCTGAATACGAAGCTCTGATAGCAGGATTGAAGCTTGCAAAAAAGATGGTCGTCCAAAAGCTTCAAGTGTTCACTGATTCACTCCTGGTTTCCAACCAAGTGAACGACAGCTATATTGCCAAGGAACCTAATATAAAAAAATATAGAGAAAAGGCAAAGGAAATCATGAACACCTTCCAATATTGCAAAATCAAACAGGTTCCAAGGTCACATAACAAGAAAGCTGATGCTCTTAGCAAGCTTGCTTCGTAGAATTTTGCCCATCTCACTAAGAAGGTGTTGGTTGAAGTGATCCAACATCCATCCATATCTGAACTTCAAGTGCAAGACGTAATCACTGAAAATGAACCAAATCGGATGACTCCATTCATAACGTTCCTGAAAAAAGGTGAACTACCTCAAGATCATGTTGAAGCCGAAAGGGTCAGAATTAAGTCAAGGCAATACATCATCCAAGAAGACATACTCTATAAAAAGGGTACTTGGCTCCATTGCTTCGATGTGTCGGCCCTCATGAACAAAGCAGATACTTAATTAAGGAGGTTCACGAAGGCATATGTGGAGCTCATTGTGGTCCAAGATCAGTTGTTGCAAAACTCATGAACCTCGGCTACTTCTGGCCTTCCATGCATCATGATGCATCTGAGCAATTGAAGAAGTGTGAAGCTTGTCAAATCCATGCTCCTGTCCCAAAAAGTCCCAAGCATGATTTGATCCCTATCAATTCAGCTTGTCGTTTTACAAATGGGGAATGGATATCGTTAGACCCTTCCCACCAGTAAAAGGAGGGGGTCAAGTTCTTACTTGTTGCCGTAGATTACTTCACAAAATGGCCAGAAGTGAAGCCTTTGGGAAAGATATCCGGAAAAAAGATTATCGACTTTGTTTGGGAAAACATCATCTGTCGATATGGCTTGCCTGGGGTACTCGTTACAGATAACGGAAAGCAGTTTGCAGAGAAACCTTTCAGTGCTTGGTGCAAAGAGTATCGAATAACACAAGTTTTCAGTTCTGTAGCATACCCTCAATCAAATGGCCAATACGAAAGAATGAATCGAAGTGTGGTTGAAGGGATCAAAGCTAGGCTAGGCAAGCAAGGGGAAAGTGGCTGGATGAGCTTCCAAGTGTCCTATGGGCCATCCGAACCCCTGAAAAAACAAGCAACAAGAAAACACCTTACAGCCTTACTTTCGGATCCGAAGCAGTAATCCCTGCTGAGATTGGGGTTACCACACCTCGAACACTTCATGTTGATGTCAAGACTAATGAAAAAGAAGCTTTGCTCAAGCTAGATCTCTTAGAAGAAGCCAAGGACTCAGCAGCAATTCGAGAAGCTCAATACAAACAAAAGATGGAGTCCTACTACAATGCTAGAGTGAAGCATGAACGTTTCAAGCCTGGAGATCTAGTCTTAAGAAACAATGAAGCAAGCAAGGAAGAAAACCAAGGGAAGCTTGGACCTAAATGGGAGGGTCCTTACACAATCCTTGAGTCTCACAGATGGGGATCATACAAACTTGCCAACATGGAAGGCAAGAAGCTCCCACGCCATTAAAATGGCAAGAACCTTAAAAGGTTCTTTGTTTAGGCTTTCAAAAAAAATGTTGTTCTCTTCCTGTTAAACGATGTAATGATGACATGTTGAATGAATGAAAGGATCAGCAGATCCTCTTTCGAAAATTTGTCTTTTTATCCTATCTTCAGGTTGAGAACCTTGCAAAAAACTCCATGGCATGGGCCATGTAAGGGGATGAGCTCCCAGGCCATTTCGCTCAATAGGTTCAAGGGTTGAATGAACCTATATAAGGGGTGAGTTCCTAGATCAATCCAACTCCATGAGATACACAAAGTACTTCTTTATAGATCTCATAGACAGGTCTGAACAGCCTACACCAACTGTTCCTTAAGTTTAAAAACAAACTTACGAAAACACATAAAACACTTGAGTAGTGTATATAGGATAGATGGTGACTTGTTTGCCTAGACTACCTTTAGGATGAATGACTGCAGCATTCAACCTTTCAAGGTGCTATCGGTTAAACATTCCCAAACATTAACAAAGACAAACACAAATAAGATAAACACAACTCAAAATTAAACAATGAAAGCTGCAAAAACAAAGATACCTAACACAGCCTTAAGGGCTTAAATATTAAACATTAAAGGCTTTAACAAGCCAAGTACCACCAATTGTTCGAAAGGCTATTTAAAGCCCACAACCACAAGGGAACCTACCAGGTCCCACCAAAATATAAATTGTTCAAACACCACCACAGTTAATTGTTTACAGACAGAGTGCTAAGATAGCTACGAATAGGGGAACTAAAAGAATTCAAGCAATACCACCAGACCCTGAAGGCTTCGAGGCTTTATCCTCTCCAAACACCTTCACCACCTTTGCCTTCTTGGACTTCTTCGGCAGCTTCTCAACAAGACCACCAGCCTCCGAGGCTTCAACACTTGCATCCTTGGAAAGCATCTCATCCACACCCAAAGTATCCTCACTATCCCCGGAGTCAGCCCTCTTCCTGGAAATTGTTTCAAACACTTTAGCACAAACAACTTCATTTAATCCTTTGGGCTTCAGCTGCTTCAACTCCTGTAGAGGTTTCCCATAGTAAGAAGACACTTGGGAAACATAAGGATAAGTCGAATGCTCCATCTTTAAAACTGTTTCTTTGAAGACATCCAGGGAGTTAGGCTGATAAAGGGGAGACTCTTCCATGACTTGACCCAATTCATGAGCCTTAAAGCCTGCAACGAAACCTGCATGTTTACCATGGATAAGGAGTTTGGTGTATACTTCCCCAAGAGCAGAGTTGAATTCAGCAGATAGGTGACAGCTTGCTGAAAGCCCTCTTCAATCAGCCACTTATTGTCCTCTAAAGAACCAGCAAAAGCAGCCTCCAACCTTTTTTCCTCATCTTCAAACACCTTCTTCTCTGCTTCAAGTGCCACCCTATCAGCTTCAACCTTCAACCTGGCAGCCTCGTGCTTGGAAGTCTCTGCTTAATGCCCCTTCTTCAACTCATCAATCAAACCAATTAAGGTTTTTTCCTTCTCAGCATATTCCTCAGCATTTTTCTTCAATGACACAAGAGACTGCTTCATCTCTCTCTTCCTCTTGGCGAAATCACCATACTCTGCCATCATCTTCCTAAACCTACTAACACCTTCTGGTAGCATTGCAGCCAAGTTGCACGTCCCAACCATCATCTTTGTCAACAAGGCATCATCATCCAACCCCTCCAAACAAGCCTTGGCACCCAGGGTAGCAAGATGTGCCAACACCTCCTCACAGACAGAAGAGGACTTGAATATATCACTGGGCTTCACATTCCATCCAGGGTATACACCCCTTCACCATCAAAACTTGTTGAGCCTTCAGTACCCTTCAACACAGCAACCTTAGAAGCCACCTTACCCTTACTCTTCTTCCCAACCACCTCAGCAATGACATTCTCAATATCATGATCCTTCTCCTCCTCATCCGATTCTTCTATCTTGTCACTAACAGTTACCGCCTCAGAAACATCAGCAGGCTTTGCATCCTTCAACAGGCGTCTGCTAGACCTCCTAGTTGAAGCCTTTGATGAACTAGCCTTAGAAAAGCTTTTGACATTCGGGACAGCAACGTAGTTAGTCCCATCATACCTCCCCTTGTCATACTTCGTCAAAGCATCTTCACCCTCAACTGCTTTAGCATCCTTAAAAACAACCTCCGAAGCATCATCACCTTTAATGAAATCTAGAGCCGACATGACTACAAAAAAAAACAACAAGGAAAACAAGAATATAAGCAACATGCAAAGAGAAACTAACCAAAAACAACAATAAAAATGAACATACACTGATCACCCTTCATCATCACAGGGTCTCTACCCTGTTTGTCCCATCGGGTGCTAATACCGGATAAAATTCGCCAAAGGGACGAAGCCTTGAAGGACATGCTCGAACAGCCTTAAGAAAATTTTCATCTAATTCAGACTCTGAAGGTTCCATTTCATTCAGAACAGCCTCGAGATGTCTCCACACAGGCTTGAAAGGAAAGATGGATTCAGAAACCCAAAACAATGTGGTTTTCCGTTGACGAACAGTAGTCACATGAGAACAAAGTAAGATAGTTTCAACTTGAGACCCTTCAAAGGTGTACCAATCGCCATTTTTTTGCAAGATGAAAGAAACGCCTGAACATAAGAAGGGTCGGATCATAACCCAAGGCTCTACACAAGATTTCAAAGTGTAACACACGACCAACCCCATGTGGATGAATTTGACTGTAAGGTCAAAGAGGATTGACAAGCCAGCATAAACCTTTGTCTTATATCCTCTTATCATTTTGTGAAACTGCTGAAGAAACAAGAAAACATGTAAAGTTCTGAAGAGTGAATGCATTAGAAGTTCTGAAGATAAACCAGACATAATATCTGAAGAGCTACTGAAGACTCATCAGCACTTTCATTAGAAGATTCTAACCGCCCTTAATCTCAGCAGTTTAGTAGTATATTAATTAACTTAAAGTCTCTGTTCAAGTTTCGATGCTACAGCCTGTTGTAGCATTATCTAAACATTATTATAAGATTTTGTTACTTAATATGTATGTAATCTTTCGTCTATAAATAGAGGGGTTACTCCCACTATTTTAGACACACGAATATCTATTTGATAAATCACTTGAACTCTTTCCTTCAATTTACTTTATTATTTATCCATTTCATATACATCTGAGAATCATCTTGCTTTAACTGCTTTATTTACTAATATTGATTCTCATCTTTAACTTTCTAGTTCATTGATAGAGGGGGAGTCTTAACTCCTATTAAAAGTGACATTTTAACTTATAACACTTATTATTCCGCTATGCAAACTACTTTGATAAACTAATATCACTTAAGTGTTCTTGAATATAAACTGCAATAGAGACCACTGATCCAAAAATTGGTATCATAGCATCTGGTTTATCTGATCAAATATCAATCTAACAAATTGAGAATCAGACACAGGCTCATATTGATATTCAATAAAGGATAAAAGCTCACTTTTTGTCCATCACTTTGAGAAAAGCTTGACAAATCAAAATTTCTCAAAAATGGATCCTCATAATACTGGATCTGCCACTAAACCTGCTATGTTGGTTAGAAATGAGTACAATATTTGTAACAACCCGACCAGGAGGGGGCTGGACGTTACGTCAGTTGGGTAACAGACTTGCACAACGGAAGCAACGGTAACATTATTTAAATGTTATTATACAAGTTCTAATCCAAGATAATACACAAGTAAAATAAATAAACTAATAACTATGCAGGGACGAGGCGCGGCGGTCGTCGAAGCAGTGAAGTCCTTAGTCGATCCCAATCTCTAATCCACATATCTCTAGATGCTCTAACCGCAACATATAGCCGAATCTTCTAACCAATAATCTCTAGTCCGCTACTAGCTAACAAACGAACATAATCCGTATGCTCCAAACTATCCGAATGTCGTACCTGAACACATGCTTAAAAAGAGTCGGTCAGTAATCATACTGGTGAGTCCGTGTAAGTAATCAATTGGATCCAAAAACAGTTTATCAGTTCATAAACAAGTTTACACAGTTTAACACACGTGATGTACAAGCAACACCTCAACCCTAACACTAGATCTATCTACTGCTATTATAGATCTACAAGGCATAATATATGCCGCAATGGTTCCATAACCGTCGTGGAGGGTTTCCCGGGCCCTTACGTCCCGAGTCCAC
The DNA here is from genome assembly GCA_032199755.1 of Ambrosia artemisiifolia. NCBI lineage: Eukaryota > Viridiplantae > Streptophyta > Magnoliopsida > Asterales > Asteraceae > Ambrosia > Ambrosia artemisiifolia. The sequence goes on along the minus strand of CM063512.1, from coordinate 45,119,357 downwards.
TTTGCGTGGGGGTTTCCCCAAGTAGTACTACCCATATATTAAGTCGGCTCACCTCTGAGTTAATGAGTGTCAAGTATATCTAGCAGCCAAGTATCTTGTCACATCACAAACGTTTTATAAAACCGAAGCATGCATTCACCCCAAAGTAGTTAAAACACGAAAAAGGGGAAGTACACGAACTCACCTTGGTAGTATAACATGTCACGTCATACTATCACATGGTATTCCGAAGTCTTAAGTCCACTTATCGTCCACGAGTAAGATCCTATGATAATTTCAAATGTCAGTTGGTGTAACCGAACATCACGGTTACACGTGTGGGTACTAGGACCTTTAGTTGTTAATGTTTGAGTTATTCTAGTTGTAATGTTTGGTATTTCTAGTTATCCACTAACCGTTTATATATGTTTTTATTGTACATAGTTAGGTAGTTATGTGAAAGTCCAATGTGATATTATATATAATACAGTCCATGTATCGATTGTCTATGCCAATATCTTAGTGTCTTTAATGTTGTCTTCATAAGATTATACCTTATGTCCAAGGGCCTCGAATATAGTCCACTCTAGTATCTAATATTCCATATCTTTATTCTTATGGTTCCTTTAATCCCACATCTCAATCTACCACAATAATCAAGTTACACTTTATCTCTTGTGCCCAAATACAATGTCCGATTTGTACTTCTAATCATCCGAGATTCTATATGTTCCTATAGTCTAATTGTTAATATTAGCAAAGTATTTCTATACACATATTTACTATAGTTTGTTCGTCGGGTTAGGTTCAAGGTACTCGTCATAGTCCCACACGTGTCCGTACACGACATAAGAATAGATACATATTTTATAACCTTGGGTCATAGCTATACCTTTCTTATCCCTTTAGTATGACTAAGTTGACCAATCCCCAAGTTTGACTCCCATCTTCTGCTCATAACCCAAAAGACACCAGCGCCTAACACCTCAGCCAACCCTTAACAACAATATCTAACCATCATCATCACCCATTAACCACAAGGTCTTATCTACTCCCAACCGGAACTCAAGTCGGAAACCCAAACAACCACCATACCACCATACGCCACCATAGCCACCACCGCTCCTGTGACCCTGACGAACCACTACCACCGTCATAATAATAACCAAACCGGCTACTATCTCCGCTGCTACAGTAACCTACCACCATCATCCTTATCCTTCATCTTAGAATCCCTAAATCGAAACCCTTATAATAAAGCCTAACCTGAACAACCATAATCTGCCTGAAAAATATCATCAGCGCCGCCGCCCCTTGGTGTCTCCATCCTGCTCCGATCTATCTCCTCTGTTATCTATCTCTCCCTCTGACGGTTGTGTGTGTATATTCAAGAGTAGTGCCACCAAGAACCACCGTATGCGGTGGTGGTGGCGGCCATCCTCCCTCCGGTCCCTCTCTCTCTCATACTGTTCTCTCTCTCTCTCTAACAGATCTCTCTCTCATCCGGTTTCCCTCTCTTACAGATGTGTGTATGGTTGGGTGGTGGGTCGTCGTCGGGAGCACTCGCCGGAGCTCCGCCTTGCTCCGCCGCTGTGATGGTGGCAATCCTTCATTCTCTCTCTTTGTTTTGTATAAGTGTGTATGTGTGTGTTATAAAAATCAGGGGATAGAGGGTTATAAAGCTGATGAATGTTTATTTGTTGTGGTATTAACATGCCATGGGGCACATGGCCAAAGTGCCATGTGTCCCATGGTGACTAATCACCATGACACAACGGGTTCGTTATCGGGTGTCGGTTCGACCTCACAACGCGTATTCGTTCTTAATTTGTCAGAACAATTATAAAATACTTTCGGTTTCGCTCGTAACTATATATTTCTTTATTATTAATATTAAGTTCTTTATTATTTTATTTTTAGTCGTGAAAAATTTTGGGCCTAGTAACCGTACTGTTACATTCTCCCCCCGTTACTGGAATTCCGTCCCCGGAATTCTTTTCGGGCTATCCCTCGAGCATATCCAGCATATTTCTTTTTCTTAAAACTTAATAGTAACTTAGACGATTTCAAACTAAGCTTCATGCCATGATCAGGTTTGAAACATATGGTTTATCTATTGACAATCTAAGGGTTGTCCTTGATTAAATTCCCAGTTCCATTTTCGATGTACCATAGGTGTTTATATATAGGGTGTACCGCAGCCAACCCACCACACCTTTGGTAACCTCAAAAAATGTACTAGAAATTTCAGAGATTATGTTTTGTTTTTGGTTTGATTTCTAGTCTTGTTTTCAATGCATCATTGGTGTTTATATATAGGGTGTACCGCAGCTAACCCACCACACCAATGATACTTCGTAAACGTACTGAAAATCTCTTCCAAAACATAATATAAAATGTATTTGAAAATGTACCTCGTCGACTATTCCTATGTGTGTTTTGGAAGTCATTAATCCTTAAAGTCTAACTTTTGGTGTCGGTTAAACCTTTCAAAATAGAGAGCTTATATTCAACTAAGTTCTTAGATTTGTATGGTGTTATCACAAGTCCTTATGTTCAATATTGGGGTTAACTTTATCTTACGTCATCCGTAGTATTGTTGAATTATTAAACCTCAAAATTTCTACTATGTAACTACATGTCGTGAATCCTGGAAAGATATCTAAGTCACAACATGTCCCTCTTACCCGTATTATAGAGGTCGTAGCCTTTCCTTTTGGTATCTTAGGGCTCGTCTTCTTATAGGTTGGGTTGTTATTTATGAAAGTCTTACTACTAAGCTTAGATTAGTTCCTCTTGTATTCGTTATAAGTTTCTTATAGCAGTCATCACAATTGCCTCCGCTCCCCCCGTTAGAGCTTGCCTATACCTTTCTAACATGTTATGTTCTTAATAACCTGTCACTACTTTACCTGGCTATGGATCAATCTGAAGATTTTGACACTAATTTGATAACTACATAGGGCATTAAAAGTACTAGACATATATCAATCTTAAGATTACCTCATGTCGTGTTTAATCCTAGTTTCTTTGAGTCACCGAATCGAGTATTCATAGAGTACATACTCCCCTAGTTATGGCTTATTAATACTCCAATGGATACTTATGAATCGTCTCTAAGACCTGTAATATGATCACAATCCAAATACACTATATTTTGACTTAAATAAAATTTAAATCCGAATGAAGGAACCTAATAATCGTTGGTTTACTTTCTTATTTATGATATAATTGATCAACACAAAATTTTTAGCCTATACCTACGCCCAAGCCACCCAACACTAAGCCATATAATAATTTCTAACTAGTCGGTAAGTAAACTTATCTAGTTACGAGGTATCCATTTGCTATGTAGATCAAGCCTTATCTTGTCATTTTGGGTTCCTTTCAAATCGTCGCGCTAAGTCTTGACGAGGTACCTAGTTTCCATAGTTAGCTCAATACTTTGTTAGGAAGATTATTTACAAATAGAATTCATAAAGTTTAATATATACCAATATATGATTACGATGATAATTATTACGATGATCATGGATACGTACATATATCACATCTATACTTATCAAAATATACCAAGTTTTGTAGACTATATCAAGTCTAAATCTTTTACCTTAGTTACGCAAATATACCACATACTTTCTTATGACTCTAACTTAGTCCGTTTTCTCACATGAGTCTACGGCTACCATGGCCATCATTTACAATCCTGGCGACTCTTCGGATTTCTTAAAACTTTTTCGTGCCTGTAAATTTACCATTACATGACGTCAAATGTAATCGTCAATTTACCTCACGGAATCGTTCTAATAATCTCCGTCGTAGTCATCATTCATGTATCACACAAGTTCGTCTACTAGTCACACTAGTTCTAAGTCTCGATAAGCATTCTAGTGTTCAGGCACTCAAGTTTCACCTTAGTCCGTTTCTTACTTTCGTCAGTCTTATGCGATTTCAAGGTATCTCCTAGCTAGGTAATCTTAGAGCCTTAACCGCTAAGTTCTCTAAGTTGTCCTGGTGTAGCATAGGATATCTGGAGATATCCTATTCCGGTACATCCGTTGCTCTGATACCAACTGTAACAACCCGACCAGGAGGGGGCTGGACGTTACGTCAGTTGGGTAACAGACTTGCACAACGGAAGCAACGGTAACATTATTTAAATGTTATTATACAAGTTCTAATCCAAGATAATACACAAGTAAAATAAATAAACTAATAACTATGCAGGGACGAGGCGCGGCGGTCGTCGAAGCAGTGAAGTCCTTAGTCGATCCCAATCTCTAATCCACATATCTCTAGATGCTCTAACCGCAACATATAGCCGAATCTTCTAACCAATAATCTCTAGTCCGCTACTAGCTAACAAACGAACATAATCCGTATGCTCCAAACTATCCGAATGTCGTACCTGAACACATGCTTAAAAAGAGTCGGTCAGTAATCATACTGGTGAGTCCGTGTAAGTAATCAATTGGATCCAAAAACAGTTTATCAGTTCATAAACAAGTTTACACAGTTTAACACACGTGATGTACAAGCAACACCTCAACCCTAACACTAGATCTATCTACTGCTATTATAGATCTACAAGGCATAATATATGCCGCAATGGTTCCATAACCGTCGTGGAGGGTTTCCCGGGCCCTTACGTCCCGAGTCCACTTTGCGTGGGGGTTTCCCCAAGTAGTACTACCCATATATTAAGTCGGCTCACCTCTGAGTTAATGAGTGTCAAGTATATCTAGCAGCCAAGTATCTTGTCACATCACAAACGTTTTATAAAACCGAAGCATGCATTCACCCCAAAGTAGTTAAAACACGAAAAAGGGGAAGTACACGAACTCACCTTGGTAGTATAACATGTCACGTCATACTATCACATGGTATTCCGAAGTCTTAAGTCCACTTATCGTCCACGAGTAAGATCCTATGATAATTTCAAATGTCAGTTGGTGTAACCGAACATCACGGTTACACGTGTGGGTACTAGGACCTTTAGTTGTTAATGTTTGAGTTATTCTAGTTGTAATGTTTGGTATTTCTAGTTATCCACTAACCGTTTATATATGTTTTTATTGTACATAGTTAGGTAGTTATGTGAAAGTCCAATGTGATATTATATATAATACAGTCCATGTATCGATTGTCTATGCCAATATCTTAGTGTCTTTAATGTTGTCTTCATAAGATTATACCTTATGTCCAAGGGCCTCGAATATAGTCCACTCTAGTATCTAATATTCCATATCTTTATTCTTATGGTTCCTTTAATCCCACATCTCAATCTACCACAATAATCAAGTTACACTTTATCTCTTGTGCCCAAATACAATGTCCGATTTGTACTTCTAATCATCCGAGATTCTATATGTTCCTATAGTCTAATTGTTAATATTAGCAAAGTATTTCTATACACATATTTACTATAGTTTGTTCGTCGGGTTAGGTTCAAGGTACTCGTCATAGTCCCACACGTGTCCGTACACGACATAAGAATAGATACATATTTTATAACCTTGGGTCATAGCTATACCTTTCTTATCCCTTTAGTATGACTAAGTTGACCAATCCCCAAGTTTGACTCCCATCTTCTGCTCATAACCCAAAAGACACCAGCGCCTAACACCTCAGCCAACCCTTAACAACAATATCTAACCATCATCATCACCCATTAACCACAAGGTCTTATCTACTCCCAACCGGAACTCAAGTCGGAAACCCAAACAACCACCATACCACCATACGCCACCATAGCCACCACCGCTCCTGTGACCCTGACGAACCACTACCACCGTCATAATAATAACCAAACCGGCTACTATCTCCGCTGCTACAGTAACCTACCACCATCATCCTTATCCTTCATCTTAGAATCCCTAAATCGAAACCCTTATAATAAAGCCTAACCTGAACAACCATAATCTGCCTGAAAAATATCATCAGCGCCGCCGCCCCTTGGTGTCTCCATCCTGCTCCGATCTATCTCCTCTGTTATCTATCTCTCCCTCTGACGGTTGTGTGTGTATATTCAAGAGTAGTGCCACCAAGAACCACCGTATGCGGTGGTGGTGGCGGCCATCCTCCCTCCGGTCCCTCTCTCTCTCATACTGTTCTCTCTCTCTCTCTAACAGATCTCTCTCTCATCCGGTTTCCCTCTCTTACAGATGTGTGTATGGTTGGGTGGTGGGTCGTCGTCGGGAGCACTCGCCGGAGCTCCGCCTTGCTCCGCCGCTGTGATGGTGGCAATCCTTCATTCTCTCTCTTTGTTTTGTATAAGTGTGTATGTGTGTGTTATAAAAATCAGGGGATAGAGGGTTATAAAGCTGATGAATGTTTATTTGTTGTGGTATTAACATGCCATGGGGCACATGGCCAAAGTGCCATGTGTCCCATGGTGACTAATCACCATGACACAACGGGTTCGTTATCGGGTGTCGGTTCGACCTCACAACGCGTATTCGTTCTTAATTTGTCAGAACAATTATAAAATACTTTCGGTTTCGCTCGTAACTATATATTTCTTTATTATTAATATTAAGTTCTTTATTATTTTATTTTTAGTCGTGAAAAATTTTGGGCCTAGTAACCGTACTGTTACATTCTCCCCCCGTTACTGGAATTCCGTCCCCGGAATTCTTTTCGGGCTATCCCTCGAGCATATCCAGCATATTTCTTTTTCTTAAAACTTAATAGTAACTTAGACGATTTCAAACTAAGCTTCATGCCATGATCAGGTTTGAAACATATGGTTTATCTATTGACAATCTAAGGGTTGTCCTTGATTAAATTCCCAGTTCCATTTTCGATGTACCATAGGTGTTTATATATAGGGTGTACCGCAGCCAACCCACCACACCTTTGGTAACCTCAAAAAATGTACTAGAAATTTCAGAGATTATGTTTTGTTTTTGGTTTGATTTCTAGTCTTGTTTTCAATGCATCATTGGTGTTTATATATAGGGTGTACCGCAGCTAACCCACCACACCAATGATACTTCGTAAACGTACTGAAAATCTCTTCCAAAACATAATATAAAATGTATTTGAAAATGTACCTCGTCGACTATTCCTATGTGTGTTTTGGAAGTCATTAATCCTTAAAGTCTAACTTTTGGTGTCGGTTAAACCTTTCAAAATAGAGAGCTTATATTCAACTAAGTTCTTAGATTTGTATGGTGTTATCACAAGTCCTTATGTTCAATATTGGGGTTAACTTTATCTTACGTCATCCGTAGTATTGTTGAATTATTAAACCTCAAAATTTCTACTATGTAACTACATGTCGTGAATCCTGGAAAGATATCTAAGTCACAACATGTCCCTCTTACCCGTATTATAGAGGTCGTAGCCTTTCCTTTTGGTATCTTAGGGCTCGTCTTCTTATAGGTTGGGTTGTTATTTATGAAAGTCTTACTACTAAGCTTAGATTAGTTCCTCTTGTATTCGTTATAAGTTTCTTATAGCAGTCATCACAATTGCCTCCGCTCCCCCCGTTAGAGCTTGCCTATACCTTTCTAACATGTTATGTTCTTAATAACCTGTCACTACTTTACCTGGCTATGGATCAATCTGAAGATTTTGACACTAATTTGATAACTACATAGGGCATTAAAAGTACTAGACATATATCAATCTTAAGATTACCTCATGTCGTGTTTAATCCTAGTTTCTTTGAGTCACCGAATCGAGTATTCATAGAGTACATACTCCCCTAGTTATGGCTTATTAATACTCCAATGGATACTTATGAATCGTCTCTAAGACCTGTAATATGATCACAATCCAAATACACTATATTTTGACTTAAATAAAATTTAAATCCGAATGAAGGAACCTAATAATCGTTGGTTTACTTTCTTATTTATGATATAATTGATCAACACAAAATTTTTAGCCTATACCTACGCCCAAGCCACCCAACACTAAGCCATATAATAATTTCTAACTAGTCGGTAAGTAAACTTATCTAGTTACGAGGTATCCATTTGCTATGTAGATCAAGCCTTATCTTGTCATTTTGGGTTCCTTTCAAATCGTCGCGCTAAGTCTTGACGAGGTACCTAGTTTCCATAGTTAGCTCAATACTTTGTTAGGAAGATTATTTACAAATAGAATTCATAAAGTTTAATATATACCAATATATGATTACGATGATAATTATTACGGTGATCATGGATACGTACATATATCACATCTATACTTATCAAAATATACCAAGTTTTGTAGACTATATCAAGTCTAAATCTTTTACCTTAGTTACGCAAATATACCACATACTTTCTTATGACTCTAACTTAGTCCGTTTTCTCACATGAGTCTACGGCTACCATGGCCATCATTTACAATCCTGGCGACTCTTCGGATTTCTTAAAACTTTTTCGTGCCTGTAAATTTACCATTACATGACGTCAAATGTAATCGTCAATTTACCTCACGGAATCGTTCTAATAATCTCCGTCGTAGTCATCATTCATGTATCACACAAGTTCGTCTACTAGTCACACTAGTTCTAAGTCTCGATAAGCATTCTAGTGTTCAGGCACTCAAGTTTCACCTTAGTCCGTTTCTTACTTTCGTCAGTCTTATGCGATTTCAAGGTATCTCCTAGCTAGGTAATCTTAGAGCCTTAACCGCTAAGTTCTCTAAGTTGTCCTGGTGTAGCATAGGATATCTGGAGATATCCTATTCCGGTACATCCGTTGCTCTGATACCAACTGTAACAACCCGACCAGGAGGGGGCTGGACGTTACGTCAGTTGGGTAACAGACTTGCACAACGGAAGCAACGGTAACATTATTTAAATGTTATTATACAAGTTCTAATCCAAGATAATACACAAGTAAAATAAATAAACTAATAACTATGCAGGGACGAGGCGCGGCGGTCGTCGAAGCAGTGAAGTCCTTAGTCGATCCCAATCTCTAATCCACATATCTCTAGATGCTCTAACCGCAACATATAGCCGAATCTTCTAACCAATAATCTCTAGTCCGCTACTAGCTAACAAACGAACATAATCCGTATGCTCCAAACTATCCGAATGTCGTACCTGAACACATGCTTAAAAAGAGTCGGTCAGTAATCATACTGGTGAGTCCGTGTAAGTAATCAATTGGATCCAAAAACAGTTTATCAGTTCATAAACAAGTTTACACAGTTTAACACACGTGATGTACAAGCAACACCTCAACCCTAACACTAGATCTATCTACTGCTATTATAGATCTACAAGGCATAATATATGCCGCAATGGTTCCATAACCGTCGTGGAGGGTTTCCCGGGCCCTTACGTCCCGAGTCCACTTTGCGTGGGGGTTTCCCCAAGTAGTACTACCCATATATTAAGTCGGCTCACCTCTGAGTTAATGAGTGTCAAGTATATCTAGCAGCCAAGTATCTTGTCACATCACAAACGTTTTATAAAACCGAAGCATGCATTCACCCCAAAGTAGTTAAAACACGAAAAAGGGGAAGTACACGAACTCACCTTGGTAGTATAACATGTCACGTCATACTATCACATGGTATTCCGAAGTCTTAAGTCCACTTATCGTCCACGAGTAAGATCCTATGATAATTTCAAATGTCAGTTGGTGTAACCGAACATCACGGTTACACGTGTGGGTACTAGGACCTTTAGTTGTTAATGTTTGAGTTATTCTAGTTGTAATGTTTGGTATTTCTAGTTATCCACTAACCGTTTATATATGTTTTTATTGTACATAGTTAGGTAGTTATGTGAAAGTCCAATGTGATATTATATATAATACAGTCCATGTATCGATTGTCTATGCCAATATCTTAGTGTCTTTAATGTTGTCTTCATAAGATTATACCTTATGTCCAAGGGCCTCGAATATAGTCCACTCTAGTATCTAATATTCCATATCTTTATTCTTATGGTTCCTTTAATCCCACATCTCAATCTACCACAATAATCAAGCTACACTTTATCTCTTGTGCCCAAATACAATGTCCGATTTGTACTTCTAATCATCCGAGATTCTATATGTTCCTATAGTCTAATTGTTAATATTAGCAAAGTATTTCTATACACATATTTACTATAGTTTGTTCGTCGGGTTAGGTTCAAGGTACTCGTCATAGTCCCACACGTGTCCGTACACGACATAAGAATAGATACATATTTTATAACCTTGGGTCATAGCTATACCTTTCTTATCCCTTTAGTATGACTAAGTTGACCAATCCCCAAGTTTGACTCCCATCTTCTGCTCATAACCCAAAAGACACCAGCGCCTAACACCTCAGCCAACCCTTAACAACAATATCTAACCATCATCATCACCCATTAACCACAAGGTCTTATCTACTCCCAACCGGAACTCAAGTCGGAAACCCAAACAACCACCATACCACCATACGCCACCATAGCCACCACCGCTCCTGTGACCCTGACGAACCACTACCACCGTCATAATAATAACCAAACCGGCTACTATCTCCGCTGCTACAGTAACCTACCACCATCATCCTTATCCTTCATCTTAGAATCCCTAAATCGAAACCCTTATAATAAAGCCTAACCTGAACAACCATAATCTGCCTGAAAAATATCATCAGCGCCGCCGCCCCTTGGTGTCTCCATCCTGCTCCGATCTATCTCCTCTGTTATCTATCTCTCCCTCTGACGGTTGTGTGTGTATATTCAAGAGTAGTGCCACCAAGAACCACCGTATGCGGTGGTGGTGGCGGCCATCCTCCCTCCGGTCCCTCTCTCTCTCATACTGTTCTCTCTCTCTCTCTAACAGATCTCTCTCTCATCCGGTTTCCCTCTCTTACAGATGTGTGTATGGTTGGGTGGTGGGTCGTCGTCGGGAGCACTCGCCGGAGCTCCGCCTTGCTCCGCCGCTGTGATGGTGGCAATCCTTCATTCTCTCTCTTTGTTTTGTATAAGTGTGTATGTGTGTGTTATAAAAATCAGGGGATAGAGGGTTATAAAGCTGATGAATGTTTATTTGTTGTGGTATTAACATGCCATGGGGCACATGGCCAAAGTGCCATGTGTCCCATGGTGACTAATCACCATGACACAACGGGTTCGTTATCGGGTGTCGGTTCGACCTCACAACGCGTATTCGTTCTTAATTTGTCAGAACAATTATAAAATACTTTCGGTTTCGCTCGTAACTATATATTTCTTTATTATTAATATTAAGTTCTTTATTATTTTATTTTTAGTCGTGAAAAATTTTGGGCCTAGTAACCGTACTGTTACAATATTTGGCAAAAAAGGTTGGCACATACTCTATCACAGACCAACACTGGTTGTTGGAGATCTGTTATGTATGGACCACATAAACCAGTAAATGTAAATCTTGAAACTAAGGAAGAAATTCCAAAAGACCCAAAAGACTACACTGATGAAGATTTCCTAAAACTTGAGCTTGATGCTAAGGCATTCTCTATGTTAGCAATGGCTCTCCCAAATGATATCTACTCTGGACTTTTACATTGTTAAAGTGCCAAAGAGCTTTGGGATTGCCTAAAAGAACAGTTTGGAGGAACTGTAGAAGTGGTTGCTAACACCAGAGAAATTCTTGCTCAACAATATGAAACGTTTACTCATATAAATGGAGAAACTTTGACACAACAATTTGAAAGATTTTCTTCATTAATCTCTGAGTTAAAGTTAAATGGTCAGACCTATACAACTGTATCTATGCTTCATAGATTTTTAAGGTCTTTACCAGAAAAATGGGAAACTTATTCTATAGTCCTTAGATCAGGATCAGATTTAAACCCCTCACTCTTACAAAATTACACGGGAGATTGTTAACTTTTGATAGAGAATAAATCAAAAGAAAAAAGTTATAAGAATCTGGTAAAACTGCTGATGACTATACTCCAGGTAGCACAGCCTTATTAGGACAGGACTCACCATCTTGTTCTAATAATTTTGGATCTTTTGAACACATTGACATAACAGCTGGGATCTCATCAGATGGATCATTCCCAGCTTATGACAATGAAGATCTAAGTCAAACTGCTGATAACATGTGTTTTATCATGGATGACTTAAAATATTTTAGCAGTGATGACTTAGAGGAAATGGATATCTCATATCATAGACTAAAATGTTATAATCGTTTTTTATTTTTTCAAAACTTTCTTAAATATTTTTAAAATGAAAAATTAAAAAATTTTAACGAATTGCAAATTTTGAAAATACTATATGAATTTAATTTTGATTGAAATTAGGTAAACAATTTCATAATATATACATGATATTTAAATTATTAATAAATGAATTTAATTTTTGTCAACAATTACCAAAAATATATACGATTTTTAGGAAACTTTATATAGCTTTTAATTATATTATCATTTCCTAACTATTATATAGATAGTTAATCATTTCCAAATTATTATTAACATTTCGAATTATTTTCCGAATTATTGAGTAGATGATTTGTAGGAGATAAATATGGCAAGACCTTCGAAATTCATATGGTCGTTTTCTTTTATTCATTTAAATCGTGATTTTCGAATTATTTTGATATTTAAATGATATTCATTTAAATCATGATTTTCGAATTATTTTTATATACAAATGAAAGACGCAAAAATAGTAATAACAATAAATAATATTAAAAATATTAATAAATAACATCAAATCAAAATCATAATAAATCAGATTAAAAATCTTAATAAGTTACCATTCTTATTGTTAATCGATTCTATATTTTGGTAAACATATTTATTAATAATAAATATTAAAATTAGGAAACTAAAAATTAGCATACAAATTTGAGACCATGAAGACTTTTTAATCGTGTAAATTGATTACTATTTCTTAAAATTAGCACACTTAAAATTATGACAATTGATTAAAAGAAAGTCATATTGAAATCATAATGATGATTATCGTTTCACAATTGATTAAAGGAATGTCATAATATAAAAATAAAAGCCGGTCAACAATATTAAACCGAAATTCGTAAAAATAGTAATATCAATAAATAAGATTACAAATCTTAATAAATGACATCAAAATCATAATCAATAATTCAAATCAATTACATTAGCGCACGAATTTGAAACCATTATGACTTTAATCGTGTAATTGACAATTGATTAAAGGAAAGTCATAATATCAAAATGATATTAAAATCATAATCAATCATTCAGATTGAATGATATTAAAATCATCCGCCTCTTACATTGTCATCTTAAAATTAGCAAACTTAAAATTAGCACATTGATTGAAATCATGATGATGATTATCGTTTCAAGACAATTGACTAAAGGAAAATCATAATATAAAAATGAAAGTCGGACAACAATATTGAAACAAAATTCGTAAAAATAGTAACATTCGTTAAGGTAACCATTTAATTTCGTAAAAATAGTAATATTCGTTAAAAATAGTAATAAAAAAATGAAAGTTGGTCAACATTTAATTTCGTTGTTAAAAATGGTATGACGATTAAATGATTTTATTATTCGTTTAGGTTTATTTAATAAAAAGTCCAATATGAATTTAAAAATTCTTATTAATGTTAATAAATAACATTAAAACTTTTAATAAATAACATTAAAAATGCTACAATATCAATAAAACTTATTAATTGCAATAAACACTAATCAGAATTTAAATATTCTTACTAATGTCAATAAATATCTTAAAACTCTTCATAAATAACATCAAAATCGTAATTTAAATTTCAAAATCAATGACATATTGTGGTGCAACCTTAGTAACAAACATCCTATTCATGGCCTTCGGCACAGTCTGGATAGACACGTAAAAAATAACATTAAAAAAGAAAGAATCATTTTTGAAAATTAAATAGGCATATGAACATAAAAATAACAAACATACCAAAACTGTTGACGAATGGTCTTGCAAAACCTTGAAGAATTGAGAACCATTGTGATAAGACATAATAGCGTTTGTGTGTTCGGATCAAATCTTTTTTTTCAAATGTTAAAACATAGAATGACTAAATCCGATCAAATAGTAAATCTGATTCAATATATATCGCATGCGTGGACCTTACGGGTGTGTCCCCTTTAGCGGGTTTCAGGGAGAGTGGGTTCGTGCTAGGGCAAGCGGTACATAGAGCAGAGTCGAATAAGGTGGCAAAGCACGCTAAAGCGTGTGAGGATAACCAACTTGCTTTTGTCCCTTTGGCCTTTGACACTTTTGGCTCATTGGCACCGGAAGCGATCAGCTTTCTGATGAGAGTTCAGCGGGTGGTCCAAAGCAACTTCTCGACTCCCCAGGGGCGAGGATTTGTTTTCTCTAGATTAGGGTTCTCTATCCAGAAGGGGGTGGCGGCACATTTTGTTGCCCGCGTACCTGCTATTCTTATGTAATTTGCCCCTTTTGTTGAAATGAAAATATATATATATATAACAATGATTAATATGATCAAAAAATATATATCTAAAAAATCAGTAGTTAATAATTTGTAGATAATGGGTAAGGCAACCTCTAAAGCGCAAATGATTTTTTATTGTTAAAAACTTAACGGTTTTCAACTCAACAACTTTGTTTTGCATTTCATTATTGTAAACATTGATAAGAGTTTTAAAGCATCAATAGCCTTAATCAATAGTTGAAACTAGTAATTTACCCGTGTCGTGCGTTGCTGCGACAACCCATTATTTGCAACTTTGTTACACACACTGCGATGATGACAATAGTGTGCGACTTTTTATTCACTTGGTACATCTAAAGTTTATACAAATATAAGATCTTAAATTATAGTTGTATTTTAGGACATAAATTGCAAGTCATATGATTGTGAAGTGATGAGACACATGTTTTTCATAGTCTGTCTAAATCAATTAGAGCCCCCCTTCTTCCTTAACAAAGAATCTTGGTAAATAGTATACACAAACCCAAAATACTTGGGATAAAACACACATGAAAATCATATAAGTGATGATGAAATCTTTGAATCAAACAATGGTTAAAGGTGTGTGCTTTAGAACTATGATTTGCCATGGCTATCAAAATAAGGATGATCCATAGCAGCTTTCCTGAGATCCTTTCGGCCGGGTCATATTTCAACATTTTCTAGAACAACAAATTTTGATATCAATATTTCATCGAATATGAATATCAGACGATCGAAAGCAATATGTTTACCAATAGAAGATCAACCCCGTCGGGTCCCAATGATCGAACAACGCTTGCCAAATTCTGAGGTTCCCATCTCGGATAGGTATGCCAGTTGTTTAGAGACCTCACCCTTGGCCACTACTCTTTAGTTGGTGTCCCAAGAAACCTGCAGGTTGAGTAACCTGTTTATTAAAAATGTTGACCTACAAACCCGTTTATGACCTTCGAAAACTTATATGTTTTTAGTATATACCTACATACACAAACATAATCTAATAAGTAGCTGGGCCTTCTTTATCAACATATATTGTTAAAAATTCATTCTCATTGACTCCTACATTAATTCCTTCTAGTGATGTTTCATCAAGATTCTCCAGTTTCCTATCTAGTTTGATTTTGAGGAAGATTTTCGTTGGTAGCCTACGATGGTTGCATAGTATACGTTATGAGTCTCCTTCCAACGATACATAATGCCTAGTGATATTCAAAGCTTGAACAAAACAGATTTATGGAAGCGCTCACTTATAAGGCTTTAAAAGTGATTTTGAAGATAAAAAGATACATGTATGGTGTTAGCTTGAACAAAAAAAGGTTCACTTATGTTGATTTTTCAATCTCAGTATTGAAACACATGTGCACGCTTTCATTACCTAACTTGAAGTCATCATAAACTATTCCTAAGACTACATGGTGTGGGGACGTTAAAGGGGATGTGAATCCCTTCCACGCCACCAACACCACCCCTAATGTGTCATGGAAGCTTGCGTGGGGAAAAACGTGATGGTGATGTAGATGGTTGTGGTTGGTTGTTGGATTATGGATGATTTTAATAGATTGGTTGACTATAAAAAAAACTCCACGCGACCACCACCCCATGGTTTTTTGGGTGGTGAAGGGGAACTGACGTGGCTACCACATGTCGCTCCATGCCCCCTTCACCCCATGATCACACCATGTAGTCTAACATAAACCCTTTACATGAGTTTTCATGAGGACCACCAATATGTGTGAACATAATGTTTTAATTTCCCTCGGAGATAACCCTCTTCCCCCACTCACTCCCTGCGATTTATCCAAATCGAATAAAAATTAAGCAAAAACCCAAATCAAAATCATGTTGCTGGCAGGTGTCGTTGCTGTATTATTCTGTTACCATATCGAACCAAATCGGTAAATTTGCTCATAACTTGTTATGACCCAATCATTTTATTCTCATAACCTATTCTAACCCTCATAACCTATTCTAACCCGTTACCCGACCCAACCCATTGGTTACACCAGGCCTACATGTTATTGTTAAAAGAATGTGTTTTCACTAATATTTTACGAAAGTTCTATGTTAATCTTTAAGTATATGAGTATATCAATCACATACTGGGATGGTCCTCTCAGATCGATTGATAAAGGCTTCAATTCTAGCTTCAAAATCCTACTTACTTTAAATAAAATCTCCAACAAATTATCAATCCAGAAATATGTAATATTGACCCTGCTTCTGATATGTTGATGATTGTTGCTCAATAGAGTTGATTAATGAAGCCATCCTTAAATTCTGATGGCACAATTTCGTTTATAAACAAATAAGTCAGACCTGTTCACAATCCTTTAATCTACTATTTGCTATAATTAATCAAAACTTTTATATAAATAGATGTATATGTAACATAACTGTATACAATTTAAAAAATGGCTTTTGAGATTAAACTTTTAGAGTTTTTAAGGAGCAATACCAAAATCTTTTTTTTTTTATTTCATGCTATTTAACATAAACTAAGAGGTAAATCAGCATATGCAGAAGTGAAGAAATTGATTCACCTCCCAGCAATGTTAGCCATGGCAGAATAGGGGTGGTGTTGCAATGGCAGATGACAGAATTAACACAAAACGCAGTAGCTAGGGTTCGTCAAACATACCTTATCTACGCCGATCTACATCAATATATGACATATAGTCCAAAACCGAGTCAAGGAACCTCGTCAGAACCTAAATCTGTGATCTCGAATCGTAGGGCACAGTAATGTAATATCACCGCCAGATCAAAACCAGTAGTGTCTTAGCGGTAGAGGGAGTTCGCCGACGATTCTTTATTTTATCTCTAGACACAGCCATCTTTCTCTCTCATTTCTGTACTGTAAAAAAGATGAACAGGGCAGGTGGAAGAGTTAGTAGATGTAGCAAAGAGCAATTGTACCATTGAAAACCACATGCAACGCTTGGTTGTACATTTTGCAATAGTATATTTACACACACAAATCATACTTGCTAAATATAGTATGAATAATTCTGATCCTATAACAAATAAATAATGACAACTAATGAAAATGAAAATTGTCAACTAAATGTTTAAATCATTGACGACAATAACAAAATTAACATAACAAAATTGAATCCTAATATTCATCATCTACGAAATCCTCATAAGTTCAAAAACGTTAATTTTGTAACAGTACGGTTACTAGGGCCCAAAATTTTTCGTGTTTAAAAGTATTATAACAAATAAATATATAATATTATTAGAATGTATAAGCAAATACGAAGCCGAACTGATAAGTTATTCAGTATTTTTGACGAGGAGAATATTGTTATAACACGCGACGCAAGACGGAACCGACACCCGTTATCGAACCCACCCGATTACTCTTAGATGAGTCATTGGGGAGGACACTTGTCCTCCCCATAATGTGCCAACACATTAATAAAACCATATGGTTTTAATAAAAACCATGGATCCCTACCAAGTATAAAAACCCTACCCTCCCACCAATTCCCCTTTTCTTATTAAACACACACACACAACACAAAATACAGGGAAGAGAGAGGGCTTCCGAGCGACGCGACCTCACACCTTCATCCACCACTGTTATCTAAACTAAAATACACTCACAGATCTATTGAGAAAAAGAGAGAGAGAGACTCGATATATAGAGAGAAAGAAACGCGGAGGGAGAGAGAGACGGAGATCAGAGGGAGAAAGGGATAAAAGGAGGAACAGAGGCGGAGCCTCTTTACAGACGGTGGTACACGACAGAAGGCGACGGCGGTAACAGTGGTGCAGGATTCCAATTATGGTTCAGGTTAGAACTTTGTAGTCTGGTAATGGTAGGTTCTGGTCAGTTAGGTTCGCTTGTGGTGGTGGTCTGGTTAGGGCTTCGATGATGGATGTTAGTGGTGGTGGTTTATAGGCTGTGATGATGGTGGTTACGGGTGACAGTGGTGGTGCTAGACATGGTGGTGGTTCCGGGTTCTAATGTGACAAGGTTATAATGGTGGAACTTGGTATAAGATTTTGATGGTGTTTTTGTAAAGGAGATAAAGGGTCAAAACCGGTCAACAAAGGTCAACCAGCAGTCAAACAGTCAATGGGAGTCAAAGCTGGTCAACTGACCAGTCAACAATCGTCAACCAGGGGCGTGTTCGGAGGTACATCATCAACAAGAATTAGTTAGATTATTGTTATATCTAATACGGCTAACACGTGTGGGACTCGATTAAAGTACCAAACCAACTCGACCATCTAGAACACATCTACGAATATAAAACGACTAATGGGACTTTGGATAATATATAGGATGTTTAGACGACAATTGAGATAAAAGGGACTTTGATAAACAATTGGACTTGACTTGACTCGACTCTATTGGACTATATAAAAGACTAATACAACTATATGTACTTTATAAACTAGCAAAACTACCATATTTGAATGATAATAATGATAGTTCGGATAATATGACTCGGACAAATGGGAAAACATATGTGATATGTATATGTGAATTGGAACCCGAATAAGTTATAGCAATAACATAGTAGGACATAGAGACTCAAGTTGTACGTATAAAGTGTATGACATAGAATAGTAGTGTATGAGAATGTTAGATGAACAATAACAAGATTATAGTTGATATACGAAATATATAAAGTAGCCAAGGACTAGAACTGGATGACATGAAAAACTAAAGGTCCTAGTACCCCACACGTGTAACCGCGATGTTGGTTACACGCTCTAATATTGGTAAACTTGATTAGGTGCTTGACAGATGGATAGTGACTTGGAATGATATGTAACTGCATGATAATGCATCAAGGTGAGTTCGTGTACTTCCCCTTTTTCTGTTTTACTGTTTTGGGGTGAATACATGCTTCTGTTTTATAAAAACTGTTGTGATGTGACAAGATACTTGGCTGCTGGATATACTTGACACTCATTAACTCAGAGGTGAGCCGACTTAATATATGGGTAGCACTACTTGGGGAAACCCCCACGCAAAGTGGACTCGGGACGTAAGGGCCCGGGAAACCCTCCACGACGGTTATGGAACCATTGCGGCATATATTATGCCTTGTAGATCTATAATAGTAGTAGATAGATCTAGTGTTAGGGTTGAGGTGTTGCTTGTACATCACGTGTGTTGAACTGTGTAAACTTGTTTTGAACTGATAAACTGTTTTGGATTTACTTAACTAATTACACGGACTCACCAGCGTAATTGCTGACCCAACTCTTTTTTAAGCATGTGTTCAGGTACTGCGTTCGGATGATCGGGAAGACAAGGTATATGCTTGCTTGTGTGGATTAGAGATTATCATATTAGAAGATTGAGTTCCAAGCATCACGGATTAGAGCCTCTAGAGTTAAGGACGTGTAGAGATTGGATTGGCTAGTGGATAACAACCCGTTAACTGCTTCGACGACCGCCGCGTTTCGTCCCTGCTTAAATATTAGACTACTTATTTTAGTTATGTATTTATATTTTTGGATTAGAAATTGTATAACATTTAAATATTTGTTATCATTGCTTCCGTTGTGCAAGTCTGTTACCAAACTGTCGTAACGTCCAGCCCCTCCTGGTCGGGTTGTTACAAATTTAATCATTTTTTTCTTTGTTGACTAAACCAGAGACTGTTAAACAACAAAACAGAATGATAGTCGATTTATAAGGTTATGTATTATTTAACAAAATTTCATTTATTAAATGTTAAAACTGAATACATCCGATTGATTTATCAAATGACCGAATCAATAGTACGGCGGAATGAATATCAATGTTAAATCCGTTTGATTTCTTCTTAATAATGTTAAGAATAAAAAATAAGTCAAAATAATAATATGAATCAATATTAGAACAGTAGGATCGATGATTACCTTGAATCAGTTGTGGAGAATCAATAAATTATGCAAGATGAAGAAGGAGGATTGAAAGATTTGTTATGAAGAAATATAGAGTTATGTTATGGACAATGAAAAAAAAAAAGAAAACGGTTTATATAATAAATTTTCAAAGCTCCATTTATTTAGTTAGATCCTAGAGGCACTCTCTAAGGCCTCCATTCGACCCGAGGCTACTCATATATTATATAGATAGATAGATATAGATATGTGTTTTTATACAATTTGATTTGATAATAATTTGTGAGCGTTTAACAGTTAACACTCTAAATATTATTTTCCCTCAAAATTATGGTATAGCTAGTGAAGACGTTAATCTTGAATTAGGAGGTAAAGATCAAGATGGGTTATTGATAATTCTTGGTGAATTATTTATTGAGTTTTTTATATTTATTAGGGATAATAATTGGTTTAACTAGATGGATTTATCTTGTTGGTTTATTTTATTATTTAAATATAGTTTGAGTTCGGTTAGGACTAGAATGAGTTTATTATAAATAGATGATAGGTCTATTGTAATTTGTGTGCTTTGGTTGATAATAAAAAGAGTCGAACGAGTTCGTTCAATCTCATGTGTTTTGTATTCGATCAAAGGGCCCGATTTTCCTAACAGCTAGTTCTTGCTGATATTGTAATCGATAGCTATTTTTGATACCGTGACGAATCGGACATTTCCGACATCGGCCGGTACCAATATGGTATTATTGGAACTAGTATCATTATTCGTTTTTGTCGTTTTTATCGGTGTAAAACGTGTATCGGTATCCTTTTAAACATGTCACGATTTTATTTTGTTTGGTTTTCTTTTCGGTTGCTATACTAAGTGGCCGTATTATACATGTACCGTAACGAATCAAATATGTATTGACGGAAACCGAATTCCCGCCACATCGCGCAAAAGAATATCTCTAGTATGCTAATATATATGGTTTTCGTAATTATCAATTAAAACATTTTGTATATGTTTATCTTTACACATAGATTTGTCATTTAAAAGATAAATTATATATTTTTATTCATTAAGTATTAAATATTATAAAAAGAAAAGTTAAATATCATCTATCCTCTTATAATCCAAATAACATACAATTCGATTATTGTGGTGATACAGTTGTTACGACGTAATTGATTTGAAATTTGAAATTCCAATCACGTCTTTTTCGTGACGAGGTTAGATTCGTGAATTCAATTCAAAATCAAACAGCCGTCTTCGAGTTGCAGAATCCCACTTCTTTCGCTGCCAAAATCTAAATGTAACACCTGATATATATAGTTATATACCCTTTATTATCAATTTACAACCATTAGACCCCTTGATCTTCTCGATCTATTAACGTTAGGGGTGTAAATGAGTTAACCTACTCGTGAGTTACTTGATATCGGCTTGTCAAAAAGTCGATTTAACCCGAGCTTGAACTCTCATTATAACCCATTTAATAATTGAGCTTTAGCTTCACATGTATTTAGTTCAAGCCGGCTCGCAATTAAGCCTAAAGGAGCATTATTTATATATGTATATTTTTTAATCTATGTAATTTAGATTTACATTATAATAACTATTTAACTATTGTTAAAAGATATAAATATGATAAAAAAATTAAATAATATGTATTTCATTATTTATCTAAGCTATAATCATAAATTTATAAAATAAAACAATCACAAAATATACATAAGCAAAATAATTAATAATTTAACAAAAGGGACAGGCCAATATGAGCGTAAGCTTTCGAAACAGGGTTTAAACGAGTCGAGCTCAAACTCAAGATCTCTTAAGTTAAAAAGAGCCGAGCTTGAGCTTCAACGTGATGAGGTTCGGCTCATTTGAACCCCCAAGTATCAAGTCCCGTCTAAAACATTATACAGTTACGTTTTCTTAATAAATTGAACTTCAAAGATAGATATTCAGTTATCCATGTGGATATGCATAAAACACATGATAAGTATGAACAGATTTTATTTATATTAGTAAGAGACGAGTCATGGTACTATTTTTAGGCTAACTTATAACCAATTATATTTAAATTTAAACTAGCACTTGGATAGGCTCTATCTCTCTCTCTCTCTCTCGCATGTGTATATCTATATATATAATAACATTAATGCTGCGGTTAATCCGTACATCGAAACTTCTTTCACGCTTTTCTAAATCTTCTTCGCTTTGGTTTCAAAAATGACGATGAATGCCATGCAAATTCGTACTGTCGTAGGCATCATTGGTATGTTATTGTTTAATCTATGTAATTTTGTGTATGATTAAATTAATTAAGCGTTTATTTTATTTATCTGCACCATTTAATTGATATGATTAGATTTTGATTATGGGTTTTATTTGATGTTTTGTAATTTTTTACGTACATGCATGAAATACGTTAACAGTTTCAGAAGAATTGTTTACGAAACCGACCTAATTTAGGCGTAAAGAATTGAACTGTGGAGTTTTGAAATGTTTTGGTTATTGGGTATGTGTGAAGAGTATTTGTTACATTGATTTGTGTATACTTTTGTGTATTCTACTGATTACAAACTAGAGTAAATGATGATCTTACTATTTATTGTCAATCTGATATGAGGTTTTTAAACCTCCGTTAGGTTTTGGGTTCAAGTCCCACAAATGACCACATGACAGAATTAAAGAAACTTGCCGTTCTATAAAAATCTTTGTTAAGTTAGCGATGATTTGTAGACGGATTAAAGGAAGCATTAGTACCCATTGATCTAAGAATGTGGTTTTCAAAAGACTTGCTATTAAAAAGGGGCTAGCTACGCAGCTTGTTGCTCATTTGCCTTCCATTTTGATGTATTACATTTCTTCTTGATTTATTTTCGCCTCTTCATTCTGATTTGATTCTTAATTTGCTGTTTACTCAGTTTTGTCTATTCTGATAATGATGTGATCATCTTTTAACCTTCTGTATTCATTTCATACAGTTGTTTCTTTAGTTTGTATTTTGTTATTTAATCATTAGTTATTAGATATATAATATCTTATTTACAACTTTATTTTGTGCAGGGAATGTCATCTCTTTCGTTTTGTTCATCTCTCCAGCGTAACTTTCTTTCTTTTGTTCATTATATATTAGATACAAAATTGTGATAATCAATGATATTAATTAATGAAATGATAAACCTGTAGGCCTACAATATGGAGAATCTTCAGAAACAAATCAGTAGAGGAGTTTTTACCAGACCCTTATATAGCTTGTGTCTTAAACTGTATGTTGTGGATCTTCTATGGTCTGCCGTTTAATCATCCTAACAGTACGCTCGTTGTCACGATTAATGGCACTGGTCTAGTGTTGGAGCTCATCTATCTTACTGTGTTCCTCCTATATGGCAATAGTTCACACAGGGTATGCACTTGGTTCTTGTTATCTTAATTGGTCACCGGTTTTCTGTTCATTTTACATATATGGTTGCCTCTGATATGCAGAAGAAGATCACTTTCTGTTTAATTGTCGAGGTCATCTTCCTTGGACTTGTTGCGGGTCTTGATTTTAGATTTTTCCACACTCATAAGAGTCGGTCTGCTTTTGTGGGCGCGTTTTGCGTGGTGTTTGGTGTTGCCATGTACGCGTCTCCTTTAACTATCATGGTGAGTTTCTGTTTTACACTCTTTTCCTTCATGTATTCAATAGATAGGAATGATTGAATTAGCGTTACGACTGATCGTTTAACATGTCTGTGTGATAATCAACAGTACAAAGTGATCAAAACAAAGAGTGTTGAGTTCATGCCATTTCCGCTTTCGTTGGCTGCTTTCTTGAATGGAATCTGCTGGACAACTTATGCTCTCCTCAAATTTGATTTGAACATCTTGGTAATTAAAAATGTTAATCCATCAACCTAGTCTTTATATTTAATTAATTTATTGTTGTTTTTCGTTGTAGATTGCGAATGGTATTGGTGCAGTTTTAGGGGCAGTACAGCTTGTTTTATATGGATGTTACTTGAAGACAACTCCAAAAAAGAGCAAAACATCTGCTGCTGCTGCTAATGGTGAGGTACAGCTCCAAAATGTATAGAACTTTACATTTTCTGGTTAAGTTGGTATAAAATGTGAAGTTAGATTTTCATGGTTTTTTTTCATAGTTGGTTGAGTTAGGTTTCAGATTCTCTATTTTCTGCTGTTGGATTCTTGTTTTGGTCATTGACATTTGAATTGTTTTTAGTTTTTTTTTTTTAGTCTCATGAATTTCAACTTTTGAGAGGAATTTGGTGGTAAATATCTAATTTTGTGGGAATTTTGTTTATGATGTTTAATGGACATATGCTAATGATTGAATTTTCATGTTTTTACTTTGTTAACAAGCTGTGTGAAATACTTGCCTGGGTCATTTCTAAAATGTAACTTGGTTACTATTAGTGACTTTTTCATCATAGTTACCTTGTATTTCTTGTTAAACTAGGAAATGATGATTACCAATAGTAAACAAGTTTCATATATGTTTAAATGGTTAGTAACGAAATAAAGTTGCGAAGCTTGAAAAAAAAAATTCGAGGGAGGCGAAAGCTGTCACGGAACCTTAAAATGGTCGGTACTGGACTCAATGTGTTGGAATATAAATTGATGTTGCAGCGGAATTTAGGAACTATGATACTTGATTCGATGAAAGAACACAGGATTGAATTGATCGATGATAACACACAAGTATAAACGATATTGTATTTAGACAGAAAATGGATTGTTTGGATTAATAAGAACTAAACAATCTTGGTAATTACAATCGAAATACATAGGTTCTATATATATGGAATCAAACGGTATGTTCTTTGACAGTTATCGTATGAATCGTTGTGTCTGTTGGCAACTGCTACCGGTTGGATTTTGGCACCAATAACTGTTTTTCAACTGTCAAGGGTAGAATAGTCTTTTCATGATGTGTCCCGCCTTTTCTTTGTCTGCTGCTTTCATTTTCTGGTCTGTTTTGACCCATTCGATCATCATCATTGTTGCAGCCTTATAACCTGTTTGTGATCCTTCTGATGCAACCATATTTGTAGCCGTTTGACCCATATTGTATCTATTCTACTTAAAGCTAACAATCTTATACTATTACATACATTCACACATTACTTAACATATGTTTCGAATACATAAACTATTAAACATAATATATAAGGTTTAATTTATATATTTAACACCTGCCCCTAAATTAAACTTTGATTCTTCACATTCTTGGGCAAGGTCTCTATTGCTTCTTTCAATGCTTGTTCTGCTTTGGTGAAGTCATACTTTCTTTTCTTCATGAATCTCTTTGCTGTAATCCAGTCTCCACCCATATAGAGAGCATAGTCTTCTTCAATTGATCTTGCATTCTTGTTTAACATTGGAGTTTCGATCAATTCTTGTTGCTTCTGTCCACTGCCACTTGTTGTTTCACCCCTTGAACTTTCCTGTCTGTTTTGTCTTGCAGTAACTTTAATTCGGTATTGCCATTCCAAGACATCCAAGTATTGAGCATAAAGAATCCTTATAATGTCTTTATCCTCATAATCCAGGCCTAACTCTTTTGCAATGACTACCCATAGATTATACTTAGATACTCTTCGGTGTCCACCCTCTCTTTTTACCAATACATATAAATCATACAAGTCTATTCTCTTTCCATTCTCAATTCTTGGAGGTATTGGCCGATTATCAACTTTTAAATAAAAGTTTAGGAACCAATCAACCATCCTCAAGAAAGGATCTTTTAACAGTTCTTTGTGTGCCAAAGGATATTCTAGATCTTCTATGATATCCAAGAATTCTATGCATTTTTCAATAGAGTCTATGTCGATCTTATGAACTATATCTTCCATCTTCTTCATATTATTCTGTGAATCAATGTCTAATTCCTCAAAGTATTGATTCAGATTCTCTTCTTTTCTTTTCTCATGTTCATTTTCTTCTAACTTTAAATCTTTCAACATGTTCTCTATTGAATCTCTATTTTCTTTCATGTTCAGAAATTGTATACTCTCTCTTTTAAACATGTTTTGCACATAACACACGTTTCCTTCTAATTTGACTATGAAACCTTGTAGTTTCAATTGTGATAGACTTGGTATGTTTTCTTCTATATCCGTAGTGTAGAACACATTAGGAATGATCAGTGAATGATCACCAACAGTTATGTTTATCATCCCTACCCCTCTTATAAATACAAACTGATTTTTCATACAACTTTCTACACCGAATGATCGTCTTATTTTCAGAAAATGATCTATATTTCCTACAACATGGTTATGAATGTTTGGACTTACATACCAAATGTCTCTCCATGTTTGTTCATCAGACCCATATAGGATATAGTCATTACCACTACCGAATTTTTCACTAGGATAATAACTAATACCCGTATCAATGGCATCCTTAATCAGTAGAGCATTCTCGTCTCTTTCTTTCATGTTGCATGCACTTATTAGATGCCCCGGCTCATGACAATAATAACACTTCCTTGTATCAATTCTATTTCTTCTAGTTCTTTCCCTCCTGTTCCTCCTATTTCTTTCTCGATTTCTGTTTCTTGCTGATGTTATGATAGGGATTTCGGATGATTGAGACATGATCGTACGATTGAATGAAGGAAACAAACGTATAAGAGTTTTTTTTACACTGAATCAGAAAGAAACAAACTGGCTCTGATACCAGATTTGTTGGAATATAAATTGATGTTGCAGCGGAATTTAGGAACTATGATACTTGATTCGATGAAAGAACACAGAATTGAATTGATCGATGATAACACACAAGTATAAACGATATTGTATTTAGACAGAAAATGGATTGTTTGGATTAATAAGAACTAAACAATCTTGGTAATTACAATCGAAATACATAGGTTCTATATATATGGAATCAAACGGTATGTTCTTTAACAGTTATCCTATGAATCGTTGTGTCTGTTGGCAACTGCTACCGGTTGGATTTTGGCGCCAATAACTGTTTTTCAACTGTCAAGGGTAGAATAGTCTTTTCATGATGTGTCCCGCCTTTTCTTTGTCTGCTGCTTTCATTTTCTGGTCTGTTTTGACCCATTCGATCATCATCATTGCTGCAGCCTTATAACCTGTTTGTGATCCTTCTGATGCAACCATATTTGTAGCCGTTTGACCCATATTGTATCTATTCTACTTAAAGCTAACAATCTTATACTATTACATACATTCACACATTACTTAACATATGTTTCGAATACATAAACTATTAAACATAATATATAAGGTTTAATTTATATATTTAACACAATGTGTATAAAATTTTTGGACGAAGACGCGTAAAATTACACTAAGGAAACTTATTATGAAACATATTCCTATCATTTAATCACTTGTAAGGAAACTGGGTTTAAAAGCAGTAGCAAAAATATATTTCATACCCTAAAAAAACAGAGAAACATTACAACATGAGAGTTTCAATTTTTTTTTGTACAGAGGTTATTAGTCTTTTTACAAATTAAACTATGTATTAATTAGAAATGAATTTTCACTGTTCATCAACAGTAGCCAGGGCATTTCGTAATTTATGGTATTTCACCATCTGGGTTTAAACGTGTCAACTCCATCGGAAACGTGTCAACACCCAACCATTACACTTATCTCTTTCCTTTTCCCAAAACGCCACCTCCACCCACACAAATAATATATGTCTTACCCCCTGTCTTAATAACAAAGATAGAGAGAGATAGACGGTCAGAGAAAGGTTGAGCACGAGAGAGATGGAGAAAGTTAGAGGTTAATGAGGACGAAGCCTCCTATACTCCGGCGGTATTGACGATGGGGTGTTTTTCAGATGAATACATGGTTCAGTGACGACGCCGACGGGATCGATGCGGTATTGAAAATTGCTAATTTGCTTTCCTTTTCCTTTTTTTATAAAGTTTATTAATGAATCTCTACTTATAATTGTTGTATCTATACTCAGTTTCATGGACCTCATGACAATACGTTTTAATAAAAGAATAATCATCTTGCGGCGTTTGATGTAAAGCTGGTGCATGTTCTCTACACGTATGGAGTATTCGTTCACGTGGTTTTATTTTTAAAGTGTTTTTGCTTTCTTTGATAGGAAGACAACACAACAGTGGAGAAAGAGAGAAGGGAGACAGAGACCGGAGAAACCCTCAAACCAGTCACAGCCGTCGCACCCCCACCGCAATCAACACCAGCACAGTCACGCCAATACACGATTATCCGTCATCTGTAACCGTCTCCGGCGGAGCTCAAGGCAGCACCATTCTTTTCCGTGCGAACAGTGGAGGTTTTAGAGTAGCAGTGGGCCGTTGAGCATAAGCCGTGGCGATCGGAAGTCCCGTGGTTCTTCCGGTGGCGGTTAGGGTACTTGATGATTGTCCTTTCAAAGAAGAGATAGAAATTGCTGGTGAGGATGTAGAAAGGGAGTAGAAAAATTGAGAGAGAAAGGGACTGGTGTTAGGACCACCGTACACCTCGCCGCTATAAATCGTCGGAAACTGCGTGGTATGTTGGTCATTGACGATATCTTGGTAGGTAGCAGTAGTGGTGGTGGTTGTTGCTGGTGTTGTGGTTTGCAAAGAGAAAAAAGAACACAGAGGAAGTGGAAAGGGAAGGACGGATTTTGTAAATGTGGGTGGTGAGTATATTGATGGAAATTGGGAATATGGTTAGACTGATAGATTGCCTCAATTGTATTTTTCTTTTGTTTAAATGTTAAAAGAATTAAATTAGAACATGTACGCTAAAATTTTATATTATATTGTTTCTTATAAGTCACCAATTTCTTTTGTGTTGTTACCCTTCCCAAAGGGTAATTTTATTAAAGCTTCAATATATTATTAGAGAACGTAAAAAGGCAACTAGGGTTATTAAGAAAATTGATAATAATTATCAACCTCATTTCTAAGTAATGTACTCTAAAAAAATCATTTCAATTATAATACTTGATAAATAAAAATAAACAGATACTAAATGCAAGTCACTCTAAATACAATCTTATACATTTAATTTAAAATTAAAATGACAATATATAAATGAATATAATAATAAGACGGAGAATAGTTTTAGAAGTGTGGGTTCTTATATATAGATATGTAACGTAATTCAGTTCCGGGTAAAACACATCATAAGAAATGGTGGTGCAGTTGTAGGATGCACATGTCGATTTTTATGTTCAGAACGCGCCGCAACGCGCGCGATAATTAATCTAGTTTAGAATGATATAAAATTTCTCATAATAAAGAATTAAAAAATAGTCCTGTAACCAGAAAATAATGTCTAGAAACACCAATAACAAAAACATGATCTACTTCTATTAACACGGACTCTTGGTAAGTTGTAAACACAATTAATCATAAAGTATTATTATTAATATATTTTTAGAAAAATGCCATAAAGTTTAGGAGATTTAATTTAAGATCTGATACACAGATTATACAACTATATAAACAATTAAGAAAAAGTATGTATATCTGCAGATAATTATACTATCAAACACCAAAAGATCATGAAACATTTGTTGATTTCCGCTCGATCTTAAGGGCCTCTAGTCCGGTTGAAACAAAAACATCCTTGTTGATCTCCTGGTATCATTCCTCCGCCCTTCGAAGTGTCGATGGCCTCCAACATCGCCACCACCTCGTCCATCTCTGGCCTCTTGTCTGGATTTGCATCCCAACATCTCTTCATAACACTTGCAAGTGAGTTCGGGCAGCAACGTGGTATCTCTGGCCTCAAATTCTGTAATTTCACAACCAATCTTCATTTAAAAAAGTACAACTCCAAAAGGTCCCATAAGTCCATAACTATAAATAAAGTTAACTCAACTCCAACTTCCACTATTTTTCTACATTTTCTACCACATGCTCGGTGTAAGTCACATTTTACCTGATCTCATTGGCTAACGGGGTATTTGTGGGCGTAGTGAGTTTACTTGCCAATGAAAAGGGATATTAACACACACATTTGGTTGATATGAATTTGATTCTAAGTTCTTATAAGCTTGAGTTCTATAACTTGGGAACTCGTTTTTTTTCACTCGAATAAAGGTTTGACTAGTTTGCATACCTGGCGGACAACAGCTGATGTGACTTCCGAAAAGCTAAGATCCGGATAAGGCATGTCGCAACAGTATATTTCCCACAAACAGATCCCAAAGCTATATACATCGCATTTCCTGTTGTACGCGCTGCCATTAAGAACCTGTCTCCATGTTGATTGAAGAATAAATGTATAGTTAAAAAATTGATCTACAATAAATTCCTAGAATGCCAAATGGGAATTATATATTAACTTAACGTACTTCTGGTGCCATGTAACCAAGGGTTCCGGTTTCACCGGTCATGTCATTTGGGTTTGATGCCTCTACACGAGCAACCCCGAAGTCTGCAATCTTTAAGGTCCGGTTCTTGTCCAAAAGCATATTTTCTGTCTTCACATCTCTGTGAACAATCTTCTTTGTATGCAGATAATTCAAACTGCAAAAGTCAACTTGCTTTTAGAACTATAGGTAAATTGTCAAGATTGTTTCTCATAACTAATAATGATATCATTATTAATTATGAAAAAATTAATATTTTCAAAATCTGTATAAACATATTTGTGACAATGCACCCTCTAGCAAGATCAAGTGCTAGTTGCATGACAACTTTGAAAGCCAACTTCTTTCTTCGGTTTTTTATGAGGAAAGATTTCAAAGCACCACCGGGAAGGTATTCAACGACTACACAACAAGAGTTTCGCGGCACGCCAAAATGACCATTGTCTCCTTGTATGTTTAGTTCTGGTGTGCCCATTGTAGCCCCTATGAACTACCAAAGAAAACAAATACAAAATGTGAAACACTAATTAAACATCTATTGGATAACAAACAGTTTCTAGTTAAAATCACATAACCTAGAATAAGAAGTTGACTATATTAATATGTTTTATATGTAAATCATCAAATGTTTCTTCAATTAACATATGGTTTTTAGTTTTGAGATTTTCCAACATTGCCAAAAATGGTAATTACCTTGGTTACATTTGGATGGTCGAGTTTGTACCACACGACGACTTCTTGTGTAAAGGCGGCTCTAAGTGAAGCTATTTCAGCATCTGTTCTGTGCCCTTCTTCACCCCAATCAAGAAGTTTAACTGAGGATAAAGAACCAATTAATTAGACTTTACGGATATTGTGCATATGACCATGAATACATCATGGCTGGTTCAAATCCAAGATAATGTTTATATGCTTTTCTATTATTTTTATGTAATTAAATAGCTTAATTAAGGACCTAAACCTCCGACATATAACAAAGTCTAAATAATCGGATTAAAAGTTCCACCTTAGGATATAGTTCTACCCATGTAATCATTGCTATTGGTCATTATAAGTTAACTATATGTTTATTTCTTTTAGTTTAATTCTAGTATATAGTTTTTTATTAAGAAAACTGATAGTAATAGAATAAAACATATATAATACTTGCATTAGTAACAACTAATAGCAGCAAAAATGATATTAAGTTTATGCTTGTTCGATGAAAGCGCCACCTTTGACACTTTTCCCGTTAAACTCAATTATCACATTAATCCAAAAAGAAAAACTTACTTTATATTAAAAAAGAAAGTTAAAAAGGCATACATCTTTTATTCTCCTTCACATATAATTCACATGTCAAACTCGAATACCACTCAATTTGGGTAGAAATAGAAAAGGTTCCAGCTATGGATCAGCTCCATCTCGTGACTTGCTACAAAAGTCGCTACATTTATAACTTTAAACACTTAACCATCTTCATTTTAATACTTTTAATAATATATGTATAAACACTTAAAAGAAAAGTAATACCGTAAAAAGTATTTTTATTTTTTACTACTAACATAAAAAACATATATGTAAAGAAAATTGGTAATGCATTGCGGATGATCAAGTCCATTTAAATAAATATTAAGATCTAATTAGTACATGTACAAGTCGAGTTGCTCTTTAATTTCTCTAGATTGTTAGTTGACTAAAAGCTTGAATCAAGCAAATTTTATACAAACCCAAACCTAAGCTTTGTTCACTTAATAACCGATCATAAGTCAATGTTTTATACTTAAATATTGATTAAATCCATGAGACTAATCAAATATATTACTTATTAGTTATTACAAGGGAAAATTGCCAAAATAAACTGTTGACCAAGCATATTTACCAAAATAAACACCCGACACGTCTAAATATTATGGACGAGCCACTCTTTTGCGTCTACCAATCAGATGATTACACGTGTAAAGTATTCAGACGCTTTAATTTTTAAGGTCCCTGCGTCTAAACTTTAGACGCGAAGCTGTTGTTTAGACGCATCCTTTGCGTCTAAAGAATAGGTTAACCCTTTTGCGTCTAAATAACAGCCTCACGTCTAAAGTTTAAACGCAGGGACCTTAAAAATTAAAGCGTCTAAAGACTTTACACGTGTAATCAACTGATTGGTAGACGCAAAAGAGTGTATCGTCCCTAATGTTTAGACGCATCAGATGTTTATTTTGCCAATTTTACCAAAATGCCTAGGTGTTCAAGCATAAATTAAAGCTCACTTATATACAAACACATAATAATATATTATATAAAGATAAACTTAATAGCATATGTATGTTATGTATATACCTATATTTTAACTGTATAAACACATACAAATAGTTGTAGTTACATAACTAATAGGGAGCTTAGTAAAGATCTATATTACTCACCATTAGTGTAAAGCAAATTTTGGAATGAATACAAATATAACATAACTTTAGTTGAGATAATTGAGATCGAGAATGAGCATATACAAACCTGCAACATCGAGACCATCATAAAGGCCACGATGAACAGTGCCAAACGAGCCACGAGCAATAACAGATTTGATTACGAGCTTTGAAGGATCGATCTCCCATTCCTGCCTCTGTCGGTTAACATTCGTATCAATCCTTAACTTAGATATGGAAGTACCTCCGTCTAAATGGTGATTATCATGAGGTTTTGGGTGATTAGACGAAGAGTTATTGAAACTGATGCCACTAAGGTTGAGATTCATGTTTGGGTTCTTATCAAAGCTTCTTCCTCTTCTAGCGGTTGAAGCCGAAGAAGTTAGATGCCTTTGCAGTTGTTCGTCTAAGCTCTTGAGATCAATCTGATCTGCTCGAAGAAAGCCGTTTTTGATGTGGTCGTTGTTGTTGTTGTTTGGCTCCATTTTTTGTTGTGAAGGACGCTGATTGTTGTTATGCATGAATGAATGTTTGTGCAAATGAAGGGGAAGGAGAACAACTGCTTTCTTGTTTAAAGTTTGCTCTGCTCACACAGCCACCAACTTTTTTATTTTTCTCCCATGAAATATATTGATTAAAAGGGGAGGCCACACTCATGTGATGATGAAGACAGTTGTCCAAAAATTAGTTACTCTAACTTCAACTTGGTGCTAATAATATTAATATAGGGTAACACCCCATCTCCTCTTGACATATATGTTATTGTTAGCATAATATTTGATTTATAGCCTAAGATTGTATTATTATAATTATCATAAGTCAAGTTGGTTAATATGCTAGCCGACAATGTAACCGCTACATCTGGTGGGTATATAAACACCCATCTGATAATCATTTGTAATGTGTATCACAACTTTATTCAATCCAAATTCTCTCAAATGCGATCCTGGAATAAACCCCTGTGACATCAGTTATGAATACCTCTAGTCATCACGTCAATCCATCAATTATACAATTATAAAACGTCGTCTTGTATAATATTTTTAAACGGTTGTATATAATAGGCATATGATATGGTTTCGACAATTAATCGTTGGTCAAAGAAAATAAAAAGGATACTAGAAGATATTTAATAGAAAGGATACTAGAAGATATTTAATAGAAAGGATACTAGAAGATATTTAGAGAGTTAACTTGGATAATTTTCTGCCCATCTTTCCCAAAATAAGTTCTTCTCTTTTAAAGAGATACAAAATTTACAACTACCCACTTACCTTCTAGGAACGTGAAAACATGAAAATCTGTATTGTGCATGGGCTCATTTCTTCTTGGGCTTTACTTCACGTTTGGGTTCACTATGCATGGGGTTGGGCTTTAATCTAGTGACTCCAAAGGCCTCTTGTATGTGTGGATCGATCACAGTCATAAATTAATATTACTGATGTACTATGATCTTTCTCCTTATATGTGTTTAGGTGAGTGTTGAATAGGTGTTTAGATTTGCTTGCGTTGAGACGTTAATTTTTAAAACTCGGCATCCCTAATCTTGATGCATTAAAACAGCCTCATATATGCGTGGCTATAGGTGTAATAGTTATCTCTTATGACTTTAGAGGTATAGTACATCTAGTTTCATGTTTTTTTCTTAAAAACATTGAATTAACAAATATATATTGTTAGGGTTGGGTTATTCTACAAAGACTACAAAAAATGAGAAAGGTGAGAAGCCACTAGAAAATGACATGTGGCAAAGAATCAAACAAGTGGGAGGGGTAATTTGGTCAAAAATATATGCACATGCAAGTCACATGCTATTTCCACCTTCATTTTTAAATGTCCGTAACTTTTTTATACGTCATCGTTTTTTTAAAAAAATTATACCATAAAATCGAGCGTCTTTTTATCTTTAATATGAGTACCATATTTCTATACTTTCGAAAAAAAAGTCAAAAACCCACTTGCGTAAGACACAATGGAGTGTAAAACACAATGAGCACCAATTAAATATAGGGTATAAAGCATAATCAACAATCTAATAAAACACAATGGATGACATACTAAAGACACAATGAATAGAATACTAAAACACAATGAATACTTTTGAAAAAAAAAAGTTGAAAACCCAGTTGCGTAAGACACAATGGATGACATACTAAAGACACAATGAACAGAAAACTAAAACACAATGAATACTTTTGAAAAAAAAGTCAAAAACCCAATTGTGTAAAACACAATGGACGATATAATAAGGATACAATGAACAAAAGATTAAAACACAATGAATATTTTAAAAAAAAGTTGAAAACTCAGTTGCGTAAGACACAATGGAGATAACGTAAAATACAATGAGTACCAATTAAATATGCAATAAACAATAGGGTATAAAACACAATGAACAGTCTAATAAAACACAATGGACGAGATATTAAAGACACAATGAATAGAAGACTAAAAAACAATGAATAATAGACTTAAACACAATGAACAACATAATAAAACACAATGTACACCTAAATACAAAACTCATTTGCGTAAAACACAATAAAAAGCATACTAAAAACACAATGGACAAAGTTAAATCATGTGTAGACTAATAAAACATAAATAACATATTTATAAAGCACATGTGCATACTATAACACAATGAACGAGCAGAAGACACAACGGAGAAGAAAACCCACTTAACACGAATTTTTTTTTCAATTTTAATGTAGCAATATGGTACTCATATTAAAGATAAAAAAACGCTCGTTAATATGGTGAAATTTTTTTGAAAAAAAAATATCGTACGAAAAAGTTATAGACGTTTTAAAATGATAGGGGGAATTGACATGTGCATTGCATGTGGAGAGAGAAAGTCAACAAATGTGGTTTTCCTTTTATGCCCCTCCTCTAATTTATTATTTATTTTTTTCAAACAAACTAATCTCAACCCTTCAAATATATGATCAATGGATCACAATCCTTCTCACCCTTCCTAGAAAAATTGTCTTGTGTATTTGATCCTAACCCTATATTGTTATACATTAATTTTGATTACCTTAATTAGATTATAAATAGTGCTTCTGTAGTATAATTTAACTAGAAAAAAACTCGATTATTAGACGAGATGGTATGGACTCGGGGAATCATTCGGTGGGGATGAGATGGCAGGTCACCGACTCGGGAACACCCCTCCCCCCTCCCAATTCATTTTTGGAGGATTCGGCAAAATTCCACCATTCTCACCGAATGGAAAAGGAGCGATATGATTGGACGATTGTAGAATATTAATTTTAATTATAGAATATTAATTTGGGAGTTGATGGATTATTACCTATATGGCGGTGACGGTGGTTTTGCCATGGTCGACGTGACCGACAGTGTCAATGTTGACGATGCGTTAAGGAACGGCGACGGTGAGTGGTGGTGGCGGCGGAGGAGGGAGGGACTTGGAAACACAAGTAGAGGAAAGGTGGAGTTTGGAGGAGGGTTTTAATAAGTGAATAGGTGGGGCCCAGTTAAGCTGAACATGCCCACACCAAAAACACAAATGATGAACTCGGCTCAATAGGCCTGAGCCCATTAAGAATGGACTAACTAACTTAAGAGATAACGATAGACGGTTACGGTTAATAAGCTACGTGATAAGGCTGAACAACCAAGCCGATCTTTACGAATGGCAATTGATAACGATTATCTCCTACTATTCAGGGATAACTATGACTCCGAATCGACTACGCATAAGATTTGAAAGAGAAGACCTCAGCTATAAAAAGAGGTCCCAGGTAAACGTAAGGATTCATTCAATAACTCTCAATACACTCTCATTATTCCCATTGCTTAAAAGTCATACTTATTCTCACGCCGGAGGGTGGTCTCAGGAAAACCCCCAATCCTGTGACGAGTCCTAACGGTGTTCTGTTTTGCAAATAGATAGATTCTGTTCGTTCAGGAAGGCCGGAAAGATCTCTCTGTACCACCTAGAAGACTAGACCCCCTCAGATACTTGTTTCTTCATTGGCGCCATCCGTGGGACGGAATAAAGGCAGAGAATCATCTTTCCCACTTGACTAAATGGCATCAAATCAAGATACCCAAGTCATCACGGCGCTCAACGCTCCTCAAGAGCCCGGGAGGGCAGAAAACGAGAATGATGATCGTCTCTCAACAGACTCGGTGGACGAAGAAATAGAGGCGGAACACCCCCCGGGTTTCACGCCTGCAAGCCGAAGGGCGGATACCTTGACAAACCGGAGTGGGTTGTCGTCCGCACCCCCCACTGGGCCCAGTTTGTCAGCGCCGCCCTTTCCCAGGTTCGCTCCAACGGCCACCTTCCCGAGACCCGTAGTCAATCCCATGTCAGCAGGAAGATCACAATCTCCCATAGCTACCATGTCATGGGCGACTGCGGTTGCAAGCCTACCGCTGTTTTCCGCAGCTATGACGGCATCCATGATATCTTATCCCATGGCAACACTTATGCACCCCACTGTCACCCCGTATACACCAATCACACCCGGGAATCAACCATACATGTCATATTATCCGATGCAGCCGTATGGATACATGTACCACCCGATGGGGGGAAGCCCCTATTCATATCCTTACCCATACATGTACCCGCCAATGCCACCGTCGATGCCTGGATGGGGAGGAGCGACTAACGCTGCTTCCCAATCTATGGGAACCCGCCTAGAAGAAGTCAGAACCAGATTAACGTATGACGGGACACCGGCTACCAGCCAACCAATTCCCCGTGCAACTCAAACGGGGCCACAAGGCGGGTAACGCAATCAAAACGGCGACCGCCCGGTAGATGAAGATGAGGAAGAGTTGACAAGGCCATATCGTCCACCAACAATGGTTACGTACTCAAAACCTGCGGAAAGAATAGCCAATGCACCACTACCACCTAACTTGAAGCTGCCATCAACGGTAGGAAAGTATGATGGCACAGGAGATCCGGACGATCACCTCAGCATTTTCGAATCAGTAGGACGATCGAAGGACTGTCCAATGCCTGCCTGGTGCCATATGTTCATTCAGACTTTGGTAGAAGCAGCCCGGGTCTGGTGGGACAGCCTACCACCCGGTTCGGTCGCCAATTAGGACGAGATTGTTAAAGGTTTCTCGCAACAGTTCAGCCAGCAACGAAAGCATTCCCCAGTATAGGGATGAAGTGATGCACATACGACAACGTGACAACGAGTCCATGGAGCACTTCATCGTCCGATTCAACAAAGAACGGCTCCAGATTCCCGGACTTACCGAAGAATTGGCATGTACTACCTTCACCATGGGAGTAAATGATGACGGTTTGCTACGAAAGCTCCATGGTCCCAAGGGTTATCCGCAGACCATGGATGATATGATGACTATCGCAAAGGCTTATGTCAAACAAGAGAAGTCTATAGCCATGAACCATGCCGTCAGAAAAAGACAAGAATCTGCTAAAGCTTCTGATTCTAACGACAACCGGGATCACCGAGGCTCTAGAAACAGAGAGAAAGCAGAGACGTCCAATCAACCCTATTCCAGGAATGATCGGCGGGACGACCGTCGAAGATCTGATAGGCCCGGGATACATTCACTGGAAAAGGGGAAGGCACCACGAAACCAAAGTCCGAATATCCGGAGCTGATCAAGACACCGTCACAAATACTGGAATTTGAAGACATGAAGCTCAATGCACCCCGTCCTCTCAAAGACTCTCCGGCATAGGACAAGTCAAAATACTGCGCGTATCACAAAGGCGCGGGGCATGACACAAATGATTGTTTCCAGCTAAAAAGACAGATTGAGTACTTCGTCAGGTCCGGAAAGCTGGCACACCTGGTCAAAGATGTAAAGCCAGGCACATCAGTCGGGGGAACTGACAAAGCTGCAGGAAAAAGACCATGGGAAATGAACATGGTCCGGGTCGACGCAAGATACGATCGGAAGATAATATTTGAGCGTTTTGAGCCATGGATGGAAGCAATTATGACTGTACCACCGCATTACAGGGTGTTAAGCATGGAGGCCCTAGTTATTTCAGCCGCGGTAGGAGACTACAGCATGAGAAGGATTATTGTGGATACAGGTAGCTCAGAAAACATAATATATGAGCCATGCTTCCGCCGGATGCGTCTTGAAGATCAGAAAATGTTGGAATCAGCCAGAGGCCCGGTTAGAGGATTCACGGGTGAAAGTGTTGAGCCGTTGGGACAGTTAACCTTTCCAATTACCATAGGAGACGGGCGCAGGGAAAGGACCATACTGGTCACATTGCTCATAATACCGGCCGACTCCCAGTACAATGTGATCATAGGCCGGTACACCCTGGGTCGGATTGACGCCCTGGTCTCAACCGCTAGAGGATTTTTTATGTTTCCTACCCCTCAAGGTGTTGTAACCGTATCAGGTGACAATGCCTGCGCGGCAGCTGGCCACAAACCATGCCACCAGGCCCTGATAGGACTAAGGGGCCCAGAGAGATGCGTGTTAAACACGGAACACCCGGAACAAAGAGTCTTGATTGGTGACACCTTATCACCTTCCGCTAAAAACAGGCTCAAGCACGTACTGAAAAGAAATCTAGATGTGTTCGCCTTCAAGCACGCCGACATGACAGGTATAGCGAGATCCAAGGCAGAACATAAGTTGTCAACGTTCCCGTCAGACAAGCCTATAGCATAGAAAAGAAGAAGCATGGCCCCGGACCGCCGGGCTGCAGTCATCCAAGAGGTAAAAAAAGCTGGAAGAGGCAGACATCCTACGAAAGACCAAATATCACAAATGGGTAGCAAACCCAATCATGGTTAGGAAACATGAAGGAACCTGGCGTATGTGTGTGGACTACAAAGATCTTAACAAGGCATGTCCAAAGGATGCATACCCACTCCCTGAGATCGACCTCAAGGTGGACTCATTAGCACCATTTAAGTTCAAATGCTTCCTCGATGCATACAAAGGATACCATCAAATAAAGATGGCCCGGGAAGATGAAGACAAAACCGCATTCCATACCGATGCGAGTATCTATTGTTATACAAAGATGCCTTTCGGGTTGAAGAATGCGGGAGTAACATATCAGAGGCTCATGGATCAAGCATTTGAGAATCAAATAAGCCATAACCTGGAGGTCTATGTCGACGACTTGGTCATCAAAAGCTACACAGAAGATGATATCATCACCGATGTCGAGGAAACTTTTCGGATGCTCCGGGAATACAATATTAAACTAAACCCGGGAAAGTGTTCCTTCGGAGTTGAAGAAGGAAAATTTCTAGGGGTTGTGGTTTCCAAAGATGGATTCCGGGTCAATCCTGAAAAGGTGACGGCTATCATCAACATGTCGTCCCCGGGGACGCTGAAGGAAGCACAAACTCTCAACGGAAGGCTAGCTTAACCGCTTCCTGGCACGGCATGCAGAGCGGTCTCTGCCCTTTATATCAACATTAAAGGATTGCCTCAATAAGAATAAGTTCAAATGGACAACGGATGCAGAAAAGGCGTTCCAAGAGATGAAAGTATTCGTGAGTAACTTACCAATGCTCACAGCCCCCAAACGGGATGAAGTTCTAAAGATGTATCTGGCAGCAAGACATCACGCGGACAGTGCCGTCCTACTAGTGGAAAGAGGGGGCCTGCAAACCCCTATTTATTACATCAGTCGGGTTCTCTCTGATCCAGAAACTAGATATCCGACGTTGGAGAAACTAGTATTAGCCCTAGTACATGCATCTCGCCGGCTCCGCCGGTATTTTCAAGCACACAAAGTAGAAGTATTAACAAACTTCCAGTTGGCCCAAGTGATAAACCGACCTAAAGTTTCCGGAAGGCTGGCAAAGTGGGCTATTGAATTAGGGGCTCTGGATATAAGCTTCAAGAAGAGAACGTCCATTAAAGGACAAGTTATTGCAGACTGCATGGCAGAAATCCAAGACGGGGATGAGATTCCACGAATCGAAGACCCAGCCGCAGTTACGCAAGGAGATGAAGGTCCGGCATGGCAGTTATACACGGACGGATCCTCTAACAGCAAAGGGGCAGGAGCAGGGCTGATGCTGATTAGCCCGGATAGAGCAAAATTCTTATACGCCCTGCGTTTCGATTTTGAATGTTCTAACAATCAATCAAAATACAAAGCACTGTTGGCCGGCATGCGCATGGCTTTGTCCATGGGCGCGAAAAGGGTTGATGCTCATGTGGACTTGCTGTTGGTAAACAACCAAGTAAATGAGTCATATGAAGCCCGAGACGACAACATGGCAAAGTACCTGTAAAAGACCAAAGAACTGATGTCCAAGTTTCAGAAAATAACATTGATACACGTCCGGAGACACCGGAATGATATCGCGGACGCTCTTAGCAAGCTGGCATCCTCGGGAACCGAGGAGGATGTCCACATAGAAACTTTGAAGCAACCATCTACTCAAGTTCTTGCCGTACACAGTATACATGCGGTGGAGGTCTCTTGGATGACACCAATACAACAATATTTAGCGCACGGCACCTTACCAGAGAACAAGAGAGTGGTAATGAAGATACGTACCAAAGCCCTGCAATACGAGCTGCATAACGGTATTCTGTACAGAAAATCATACATGGGCCCGACGTTGCGTTGCCCCGCCTGAAGCAAAGTTCTTGATTCAGGAGATTCACGCAGGCATATGCGGGATACACGCGGGACCCAAGGCAATCGTCGCAAAAATAACTGATGCAGGATACTTTTGGCCAAGAATGCACAACATGGTTGTGGAAGAATTACAAAAGTGCATCAGTTGTCAAAAATATGCACCACAGACCTTATGGACAAAGAACAATCTGATACCCGTCACAGCGGCCTGGCCTTTCCAGAAATGGGGAGTAGACTTGGTGGGTCCTTTTCCTCTAGCTCCCGTGAAGCTCAAGTACCTAGTAGTCGCCATTGATTATTTCATGAAGTGGGTTGATGCTAAACCATTCTCAAAGATCGAGGCAACAAATATCTGAAAGTTCCTGTGGGAGCATATAGTCTGCAGGTTTGGAGTCTCGTTATACCTAGTCAGTGACAACGGGACACAGTTTGCAAACAGGTCGTTGCAGGATTGGTTCAAGGAACTACATATCCAACAAGTCTTCACTTCCGTGGCTCATCCACAGGGTAACGGCCAAGTAAAGAGAGCCAACAGGAGCATACTAGACGGAATCAAGAAAAGGCTGGACGCGGAAGGAAAGTCTTTGGTTGAACAATTACCGCACATTCACTGGGCTCACAGGACTATGCCAAAGACCAGTAACGGCGAGACACCATTCGGCCTGACATTCGGCTCCGAGGCAATGGTCCCAACCGAAATTGGCGTTCCCTCTTTATGAAGAAGTAATAGTGTCACCATGAATGAGGAATTGCTGCGGGAAAATCTGGAAATGTTGGAAGAACGTCGTGAAGCAGCTTACATCAACGAGGCCCGGTACAAAAGGCTACTGGAGAAGTATTACAACAAGAGAGTTCTCGAAAGATCTTTCAAGGTGGGAGAGCTGGTTATGCGGGACAACGAGGCAAGCAGGTCCCAACCCCAAGGGAAGCTTGGGCCAAACTGGGAGGGCCCATATGAGATTGTAGAGGTATTAGGCAAAGGAGCCTACTCTCTGAAGAAGCTAAACGGCGAAGCGGTTCCACGTACCTGGAACGCAGCCCAGCTCAAAAAGTGTTACATTTGATCACGCCGGAAAACATGCAGTTTTTATTATTATTCACTATACACCATTAGCATTAGCCATGTTTTTATCGACCTGATGGTCTTCATGGATAATTTCGTTTTAATATCATTAATAAAACGCCTATAACGGAATCTTTTCATTAATATGCATGATTACATTCACATTCATATCCTTCGGATTGATGTTAATATTACAACTGAAACGATGATAGATCGTCACTACGGTAGGAGGCAGGACAAAAATTATTTGCCGTTACAAAAAACTACCCTACCATCAAACAAAAGCGCTACCCAAAAAATGGCCATACATGGCCTCACTATACATCATAAATACATGCAAGTTCAACATCCTACCATCTAGAATAGCTAACAACTCTGCAGGGGTGTATAGCAAATCTCCAGCAGGAGCAAAAGCAGGGAGCACCAGGTGTTGATCGCCAAACGGTACTCCCGCCAAAGTACCAACATTAGGCTCCACACCGGGTCCACCGCCCATGGGAACGGCACCTTCAACGGGAGCCACTTCCACAGAAACGTCAGGAGCTTGTTGAGCCTCCGGACTATCAGGAATCTCTATAACCAACAGGCCATTAACACCCACATTAGGCACAGGTGGAGGAAAATCCCAAGTTTGGAACCTGTTCATTAAATAGCTTTCGAGGCCCTCGGGAATACGTTAAACCATACCTTCGTGCCGGAATATAACCAGCATTTCTGTTATTATATTCTTCCATAGCAGCACGACGCCTGTCCATTTCATCGGAGTATTGGCGTAACTGTTTAAGCCCATCTACGGCGTCGAGTTCTCTAAGGAGTTCATCCATGGAAGCATATCGTTGACCCATCAAGGAATTAAAGGAGAGAAATATTCAACAAAAAGTAAAGGTACCATTTTGATAAGTGGCTTGACTTATAAAGGGTCTCTTGAGAAGACCAAGAGTCTCCATTAAAAAATGTGGTTAATTCACTAACATACGCCGTCGAAACAGTTGAAAAAGAAGCGAGTGACAGTTACTAACGTCATTTAATGATGACATGCAATTAATCGCCCCTGAAGACTGCTGTCTAATCAGCATTAACTCAGAATCTAAAGGATCATGACAGCTGGAATACATAGATAAAATATTCATATTCATTCCACGAACACAAACGTACAAATACGTAGAATACACAATAAAGAAGTACGAAATTACATCATAAAGGATAACGACATATTTTAATTAGAAGACGTGTCTTCTCCATCGGAAGACTCCAAGACATA
This sequence comes from Ambrosia artemisiifolia, assembly GCA_032199755.1. Classification (NCBI taxonomy): domain Eukaryota; kingdom Viridiplantae; phylum Streptophyta; class Magnoliopsida; order Asterales; family Asteraceae; genus Ambrosia; species Ambrosia artemisiifolia. The sequence continues at coordinate 45,075,516 of CM063512.1, read as the reverse complement.
TGGTTCCAGTTCAACCCGGAGGGAGGAAGTACCCTCGTCACCAACCTTGCTACTAAGACGGCCTATGGCTTCCAACGAGTCGCTACTCAGGGCTTGCAGGGTGTCTGCAACCCAAGTAGGAAGCGACTGCTCATGTTCTGTAGGCGGAGGGAGTTTCCTCCCAGCTAAACCAACCTGGTTACCATAGGCCAGACCGTCATGGTAGCCAGCTTCCATGGACACCTCGTAGAATGCATTAAGACAGTCTTGATACTCAGCACTACCCCGGATATAACGCCAAGATGCAGGTATTCCCCGGCTGATTAACCAATCTCGATCATCACAAGTAGCATCCAACTTTGACTACAGAAGGTCCACCTGGGACTTGATGGAATCGGCAGCATTAACAGCCTGATCCATTCGCTCGTTAGCAGCCATCAGCTGCCTTTGACAATCATTGAGTTTCTCCAATGTGGCATCCCTCTCCTCTTCAGCACGCCTAACCCGAGACTCATGATTTTCAACCTCGGCAGCCATCAACTTATACCTCTCCATATCAGCTTGATTACACGCAACTGTGCTCTTTTCTGCCTCTAACTCTTTACCCAGAACCTTCACCCAGTCCTCCAAATGAAATATATGTTTATTTAGGTGGTCCTCCCGGCGGTGAAAATTGAGTTTCTCCTCAGTATGGGTCGTCACCATCCGGGCCTGGTCTCCCTCAGCTTTTTCTTTGGCTATCTGTCGAGTCACCACATCCACTTTTTCTCTGATAGCTGCTTCAACAACCTCTCATTTTCTGACATGACGCTTTTGTGCCTGTCCCGGAGTTCCAACAGGCTACTAAGATCAGCACGCCAGCGTCGTAACACTTCATATAAGGATGCAGACGAACTGACACTAGATCCCATAGCATTTTCTGCAAGTTGGGCGTTGTCCAATCCTTGCAGATAGTACCTTTCAGCCGGGGGGGGAAGGCAAACTCAACCCAGTGGCGAATAACGTCCGGATGTATCAGCCGGGTTGACTCGGCAATTTGCCACCCGGGCACACACCAGACGACAGACGTTCTTCAGGGACGGGCGCCAGTTAATGACCGGGAGATACACATTGGCAGGCATGTCAGCTGCCCAGAAGAAGAAGCTTCCCCAGTTTGGCCACCGGTACGTATACCACTAGGAAACTTGATGGGATTTTGTTGCACATCTTTGAGAAGTTGCGAAAAGCTCTGCCCAGGCAAACCGGTGGACGCCGCCACAGCGCTCCCCGCCTGGGTAAACACAGCTTTCAGGGGAATTTGCACGGATAAAGCAGGCATTGAAGTCTGAACACTCATTGGAGACTTCACCGGGGATGCAGATACAATCGATTCAAGTAACTGGGTAACAGTAGGCGACACACTAGCCGATACAGCTGTTGTAACCACCTTAGTATGAGTAGTGCACATGGACAATTGGGTAGTCGGGCCAGTATGCCCGAAACCACTGCCTTTGACAGATGATTGGTCCTTCGCGGGAGATAGATCTTTCACAACAACCCCTTGTGTTCCCTTTCCTTCAATGGACTCAGACTCAGTAGGATTGTCAACCACCCATATCCTTTCACCTGTACACAACAACCAACAGCATAAATAAACAAAATGACAACAAAATCGTCAGCAGGGGTAGTCGCACTTACCCAACGTCTTTTCTTTCAATTCCTTCATTTGCTTCCTCTTGGCCAACACAATCTCAATCCCGGAGGGGTCCATAGACTTCCTTTTCTTCGATTTCTTCTTATCCGCAATAACATTTTCCTGAGGCATGGCCACGTTCAGAGGATCAGCATCTGTGGGACCCGCCATGTTTTCTTCTTGAATAGAGGAAGAGACCCCCGTCTCATCCGCCGGCAGGGTTGCTGAAGTACCAGGCACATCAGCCGGAACGGCCGGTGCAGGAATTAAGAAATTAGCAATGGTCTGACTAAGCACATCAAGTTCTGTAGGTCCAAGAGCACGGTCATGCTCAATGAGATGAGAAGCAGCTTCCGGATCTAACACATCAAAATATTGCCAGCGCTTTTGATCCTCATGGCGGTACTCTGGAAAAACTGTTTCATCCACCCACATTCGGCTCATACCCACTGCAAACATGGCTCGCTCAGGAATGTGAGTACACTCCGTCGGATTATTAGTCAGAGCAGTGTACAACGGCTCCTTCTCATAAACGGTAGCGGCAGGACATGCATCCGCCAGTTTGACTTTAGCCTCCGGGTACCTTATGGGTGCTTTCACCGGAATTACACGATCATAAATAAAGAAGAACTTCTTTCTCCAGTCCTTGTCTCGGACGCTTTGTGGGAAATTGTCAATGCAAGATAAAACACCCGGACGACGATCAAAGGTAAAATACTCTCCTTTGAATTTCAGCACATACAACGTACGAAATATCTCCAGACGTGGAGACATTCCAAGCCCTAGGGCACAAAATTCGAAGTGACGGACCTTTATCAAGCCTAACATCTTCTTTATTAGGAAGCACCGGGTTCCACTCCGAAGGAATCTGATATTCGCTAAGAAAGGATTTGAGTACTGTTAACGACCAGCTGCAGTGAATCTCGGTAACACTCATGACTGTGCGCGTCGAACTAGCTTTGGGTGCCATTACAGGGTAGGTGAGGAATTGGGTGAAAACAATCTTACAGTTGATGAGTATGAATGCCTACCCACAAAGAGCATTTTTATAAACCCAAAGAAAAACGGTTCAAATTTCAAATTGAACCGCCAACAGTCATCACTCCTGTCAATCAGACTGTTCAAGAACGGCTGATGGGATGCTTGTGATGATGTCATGGCGCGTGCATAGGTCATGTGGTACTAATCCCAATAAAGATTTACAAAGTGACCCCTTTTCTCTACTTTATTTTGTTTCCGTACGTGTATATTTCACATTTTTATCTTTTTAGAGTCTAGTAATATTCACAAGCTCTTATCACTAGACTGGGGGGGACATGACGAGGTGGGGCCCAATTAAGCTGAACTGGCCCACACCAAAAACACAAATGATGAACTCGGCCCAATAAGCCTGAGCCCATTAAGAGTGGACTAACTAACTTAAGAGATAACGATAGACGGTTACGGTTAATAAGCTAATTGATGAGGCTGAACAACCAAGCCGATCTTTACGAATGGCAATTGATAACGATTATCTCCTACTATTCCGGGATAACTATGACTCCTAATCGACTACGCATAAGATTTGAAAGAGAAAACCTCAGCTATAAAAAGAGGTCCCAGGTAAACGTAAGGATTCATTCAATAACTCTCAATACACTCCCATTATTCCCATTGCTTAAAAGCCATACTTATTCTCACACCAGATGGTGGTCACAGGAAAACCCCCAATCCTGTGACGAGTCCTAGCGGTGTTCTGTTTTGCAGATAGATAGATTATGTTCGTTCAGGAAGGCCAGAAAGATCTCTCTGTACCACCTAGAAGACTAGACCCCCTCAGGTACTTGTTTCTTCAATAAGTTAAAGGAGTTGTTTACAGAGAGAGGATACAGATTTTGGTGAAGAAGATGGATAGGGTGAGTGTGAGTTTGGTGAATTTGGGTTTTATTGTTTTTTTTAATTTAATTAATTAAAATATAAAATAAAAGAGAAAAATAATACACAGACATGTTTCAACTGAAGTAAGGTTGCAATCTTGTTGAAGGAATTGCATTCCTTGAGTGTTCTATGGACTAATGATGTAAAGATATCTCAAATGAGATGGTTCTCATGAATTTTGAACTCTCTCATAAAAAAAGAAAACTAATTAGCTTTTACTTTATAAAGAACATCTATTCAAATATAGCAATTTATAAAAATTACCAAGACTAGTTATAAAATAACACAAAATATTATAACTATGTTTTTAAATAATATTATGTAATACTTAAATACAATTTGATAATTATCATTATCATTATCAATCTATTAGTTTTTTAATATTGTCATGAATAGTGATTTCTAAAATCCTGTTAGTCCAAATTGATCAACGGTGTTCTCCATCTTTTATATATAAGAGCTTCTTTTTGTCCTCTAGTTTTTTATTACGCATAGTTTTTTACTACATTATTTTAAAAAAATAAAAATTTCCTTAAAATCACTATTTTCTTTTTGAAAGAGGAATCTATTTTTAATCTTGTTATCTATGTGACTTAAGGTTCACATATCGTGTAATACACGAGACGATAAGACACGATACATGAATCCTTATACACAAACATGACTCGATAATTTATCTTGTCATTTTTTTTCAAACACGATTTGTTTTATAATAGTTATACACAAAAAATACCTATTAAGACTATGAACGCTATAATAACAAATATACGTGATGCGTCCGAGTGATTTAGGGATGGCAGAGAAAGTGGTCAATTATGATGCGATGCGCCTAAGTCGGTGGCTGAGGATTTAGGGATGGCCGATGAGGAGAGTCTTTGACAGTGGATGGATGAGACAACGGACCGTGAAAGTGGTCGGTGGATGCGATGTGTCTTCTAAGTGATGTGGCTGATGGATTTAGGTTTGTTTTTTTATATAGGAAGCAGGTCGTGTGTTCTTATTATCATGACCTAAACGACAATCCAAGTCCTATGCTTACAACTAACAATCCCACAACCTTTTTTTATTTGATAAAAAATCTTATCATTTACTAACATGTACTTGACAGGTAAACAAGTATTTAACATGTCTATACATAAAAATTAACATCTCTACTTTCGTCTACCTGTTTAGGACACGAAAGCTGTAAATATCATACATGAAGGGTGTCAAGGTCGTGTTGGTTCGCATCATGTAATTGTATCTGTGTCTAAAATTGCCAGCTATAGACTTGAATTCCAAAGGCTTTGCCTTAACCAGTGACTTTTGTTTTTTTAAACAACTAATTTCTCTTTATTTTTATCTTGTCCAGGTTCTGATCCTGACTCCTTTCATAAAGTGACTTTCCTCTTACAACTACAACTGGATTACAAGTCAAGTGCCATCTTAGCCAGTGACCTAATATCACTAATTTATATGGCTGGCAAATCGTGTCCTAACAGGTTAACCGGTCTCTGACGCGCGCGAACAAATCAAGTTCTAAACATGAACACGACTCGTTTAACTCATTTATATCTCATGTTTATAACACAGTTTTATGTTTTATGTACCAAAAAAGGGAAATGAAATATTTTTGCCTCTTAATTCTAAGTATTAACAAAAGTCAAAAAATCAAATAGTGTACTTTTCAGTCAAACAGGTCTTATCATGTCTTAACAGGTTACCCATTGCCAGCCCTACTAATTTAATCATAAAAGTATTAATATAAAAATTAAACCAAATTTGAGAGAAAAAAAAATAGAAAAAAACTGTTAGAGCAAGCGTAGTGGGGCTCCATATGGGGCGCTATATTTAATATAAAGCCTCCAACACCGTTACATGGGGGCTTTATATTTGAAAAGTTGGTTTTGGCGTTAAAAAAATAGCGCCTGAAACAAAATTCCCCCCACCAATCATAGGTTGCCACCTCATCCCCTCTCTCTTTTTATTATTATTTTATTATTTTTTTAATTTAAAAGATAAAATAAAATATTAATAGGGGCTTTATAAATAAAGTCACTACCACTACACCCCCTTTTCACTTTATTTCTCCATGCTGACTCAGCTGCCACGTGGACCAATAAAAAACAGGAGCTTTATAAATAAAGCCCCCCACTACACATGGTCTTAATGTAAGTAATTACACCAAAGATGTTAAGATTTGTCCAAATGATTACACACTTTACCCATTTCATCCAACCAATCCAATGACTCTTCTTTCCACAGCTTTAACACACCCACCAATCAAACATTGCTTCAAACCAAACTAGTTTTAGATTCTCCACCACTTCCAAACCCCCCTTCTAGATTAAACTCAACCAGTTCCTTCAGTACTTCACCATGGAACAACAATCCAAACACAAACAACAACCCGACAATATTAACTCACCGGCAACTTCTGCTTCCGGTCACCTTCATAACCCACAACCCTCTCTTTCCACTAGATCACCAGAAGATTCCCCGTTATCACCCATGTCCTCCTTATCATCTCTAAGCCATAGATTCTCTCCAGAAAGAGTTGATGTACATCAACAACCAGAACTCTCACATGGGTCGCCGGAGTTAGATCCGTTGCCAGAGTTACCAGCGGAGAGGGTGACGTCACCGACGCCGGTACCGATGGTTAACAGGTATGTTAGAGAGGAGACGCAGACGGTGAAGAAGATGGATCAGGGTGCAAAAGATGGGTTTGTACGACGGCCTGAGGAGGGTTGGGGAGGTGGTGGGGGTGGGGGTGGGGGGAGGGGGTTAAGGTCAGGTGGTGGTAGGAGAGGGGATAAAGATGGTATGATGAAGAAGATAGCGTTAGGGTTTAGGGTTTTTGAAGTGGTGTTTTGTTTGGTTTCGTTGTCGGTTATGGCTACTGATAAGAGGCAAGGATGGGCTCTTGATTCCTACTATCGTTATAAAGAGTTCCGGTTAGTCGGTTTTTTTTGTAAATGTTATCTGAACATGTTTAGTAATTTACTAATTTTCCAGTTCATTTAGAGATTTATTTTTTTATTTGTAGATGATTTAGAGAAATCATAAGCGATTATAGGAGGTTTTTGAAGTTGTTTAAGACTTTTAAGTTTTTAGGGAGTGTGCTAGTTAGAGGAGTGGATTCAATCATAAGCGTTTCGAGGAGGTTATTAAACTTATTTTCATTTATTTTGATTTCTAGGGAGTTCACTAGTTGAAGGAGCAAACTAAGTGCTAGTCAAAGGATTTTGAACTTAATTTGTGTTTTTTAAGGAGTGTCAAAGGAGTGGACACAATCATAAGCGTTTCAAGGAGGTTTTTGAACTTATTTTGATTATGGAGTCCGCTAGTTAAAGGAGCATACTTTATTTTTAAGTTTTGACATGTGAGCGTAATTGAGGAGTTATTTTGGCCTTTATGGAGTCCGCTAGTTAAAGGAGTAAACTCAATAGCTAGTTAAAGGATTTTTCAGCTCATTTTGGTTTCTAGGGAATCTGCTAGTCAAAGCAGCAGACTGCTTCTTTTTATGTGTTGCCATGTCAACGTAATCGACGAGTATTTTGATTTTCATAAAGTCCGCTAGTTGAACTTGAATGAGCAGACTCAATAGCTAGTCAAAGGATTTTTGAATTTTTGGTTTATTTTGGTTTCTAGGGAATCCACTAGTCAAAGGAGCATACTCTTTTCTTTTTTGTTCTTTTAACATTGGTAAGTATATTTAAATATATGGCTTCAAACTTCAAGATCCTGGCTGTTTTTTTTTACCTACGATAGAAAAGCGTCCTTTGGTCACCTAGGCACACTAGGCGATCAACTTTGACAACTATGGGATTTTTGAGCTTATTTTGGTTTCTAGGGAGTCCGCTAGTCAAAGCAGCAGACTCGTGTTTTTAAGTTTTGCCATGTCAGCGCGATCAAGGAGTTCGCTTGCCTTGCCATGTGAATGTCTTGTGTCATATATTTTTAGAGTCTGCTACCCTATGTAGCGAACTCCCTAGAAACCAGAATACTTCAAAAACTTTTAAGATACACTTGCCATTTTGCTAGAAAACATAGAAATCCAAAAATTGTTAAATCTAAGATTTCTTTATAACCTTGGTGGATTTGCAGGTACTCCATGGGTGTGAATGTGATCGGATTTTCATACTCTGTGTTACAAGTATGTGATCTGGCCTATCAATTTGCCACAGGAAATCACTCCAGCAGACGCCACAATCTCCGCTACTACTTTGATTTTGCAATGGATCAGGCAAGTTATTTGAAATTTGAATCCTAAATTATCAGATTATCATACGTTGCTTCTTAACTGTTGCTGAAAATTGGTAAACATTCAGATGCTGACATACCTGCTGATATCGTCGGGATCATCAGCAGCCACCAGAGTGGATGACTGGAAATCAAACTGGGGCGCAGACAAGTTCCCGGAGCTGGCTACTGCATCAGTTGGTTTGGGTTTCGCAGCTTTTGTTGCCTTCGCCTTCAGCTCTGTCATTTCTGGTTATTCACTTTACACTGCAACCTCTTCTTGATTCTTGATAATTATTATTTCCTAAATTTTGTGACATAATCATATAGAAGGTGTAAAGTCATTCTTCTATGCAAACAATATATTCTTGTTTCTTGTATATAGATTTCTGTGATGCCAAATATACTTATTATGGTGTGATGAGTATAAGTTTTACTAGCTGAGCTTGGACATGAGACTTATGGGTTGCTAAATGAACTTTTATGTAAGCTTGACCTGCATATATCGACAGACTAGATCATATAGTTGATTGTTACTTTTGCAGTCAAATCTATATGACTACATGAAGTTTGAGGTTTAATCTTTGGTTTACTTTTTTACTTTTTAGTGAAGTTTAAGGTCTATGGGCCAATGTATGATGACTGTTGAGACAATGGTGTAGTAGTGTTGGTTTACATTGTGAGTGGAGTTATGGGAGCTCTATAGCCATAGGAACTTCACTTAACTGAAATTGTAAGATGGAATGGAAGGTTTGGATTAACATAGTAATTTAATATTATTACTTTTACCATTTCTCTCCCGAACGCGTACATTAAGCCTTGGTGTCGAAGATTAGCTTTTGATTTTTCAGGGGCTGTGATGATGTAATCGACTATGAACACCATTTTGTTTACTTGTGAGATCCAAATGAGCGTGAGCTTGTGCATTTAGCTACAATGATCAAGTTAGTGCTAGAGGGCAAAGAGTAAATACTTTAGGTTAGAGAAATACAGAAAATGATCATGGTATTTATAAGATATTACGCATGTTAGAACACCTTTACCGCTATTAGAAACACTTCATTGTGTCTCTCCTTTACTTTGGCTATGAGCTCCTAGTCTCTTACGACTTAATACGACCAGGAAGCTATAAGTTATGTTGAATTTTATCATGCACATCGTATTATACATCCTTTTGAAGTAGAATATCATGTGAATAACTATCATGTATCCTATTAAATATTTAGATTTCATGTATCTTCATATGTGTCTTTATGTTTACCAATTCTTTTTTTTTTGGTCTTTATATGTTCTGATTGTTAGTATTTTTTCTTATTGTCTCTAAGATTCTATGCTCATGATATTCTTATACAAAAAATGGAATCATGGTGTGTGCATGTAAAACTAGTCATTGTTTGTGGAGGGTTGTGGCTTTTATCTAATGGAGTGACTGAGTGTATGCAAATGTGTATATGATGATTGCCTTTGAATATAAACCATTTTAGATGTTGAAATTTATTAAGCCACAAGGGGTGGTCTAACTTTTATCACACTATCACACTCAATCAGATTCTGTCACCTTATTTTATCACATTCTATCACATTCCATCACTAAACTCATGTGGCGGTGTTCACATTCTATCACATTTCATCACTTTTTTTTTTGAAATATATAAAAACATTATATTAAATAAAAAACATTATATTAAATAAAAAACATTATATTAAATTAAAAAAAACATTATATTAAATTAAAAAAAACATTACATTAAATAAAAAAAATAAAATAAAAACACACCATTACATTAAATTAAAATAAAAACACACTACTACAAGTAAAATAGAAACTACTAAAATCTTAAGAAAGTTTAGGGCGTAACATTCGTCACGCCGAAACATGTTCAAAATCAACCTCGTACTCAGCCACGTAGTCGATTTGAGCAAAGCCAACTTGCACATCTTCGGTTTCGTTGGGGGTGCTTATTCACCGTTTTTTTAAATATAAATTTTCGAAGTTTTGACACTTCGATTGGAGGCTCGCGTGTTTATGAGAGATTGAATCACACGAACGGTTAGTTCCCCTAACAAGTTGACTAAACTCGGATAAAACTTTTTTCCAGTTCGTATTGCTCCGTCCACGAACACGACCACGACCCATGCTAGTTGATGCGTCATTGGGGTGTACGGTATCGTACGCGATCACTAGCGCGAGTTCCTCCTCTTGCGTCCAAGAAACCATGATGTGGATGATGAGTTGAATTTGGTAAATTTTTAAAGTGTGTAAAAGAAGATTGATTGGTGATTGTGGGTTTGAATGGGTAAGTTTGTGTGAGTATGTGTATATATATAGGTAAAGTTTTTTTTTTTTTTTTAATTTTGGTCAAAAACGACCGTTGGCTAGCTGTTAAGCAGCGTGATAGCCATCACGGCCGTGATAAAATTGGTCGGGCCGGTGTTTTGCGGCGACCACGTTATCACGGGGTGGCCATCACGGACCACCTCGGCTAGCCTTATGCAAATTACAAAGGTGGTTTTAAAATCTAGATCATAGACCGAAGTTATCCGGTAGATGCATTGGCGAATCTTGACCCGAAACTTCGGGGGGTCGGAAGTCACTAGTTTTAGGGGTCGAAAACCAGTTTCTGGGGGGTCGAAACCTTATATACCAAAAAATTTCTATACGAAAACTATATAATTAGAACTTTTGAGCGAAAATTCGGGGGTGGGTCGGCCGCCCCTTAAAAGGACCGCCCTTGGGTAGATGTGTTGGATGATGATTTTATCTATGTCTTTAAGAGCTTACTAACGTACAAGGAATGGTGAGTTTGTTCAACAAATTGGTGTCCATGAAGTTGGTGGTGGTGTTCTAGTACTAAAGTAATCAAGAACAGCCTAGTGGCAGTTACCCAACAATGGATGGTTTACAAACAACTCATAATTTCCAATCACAGCCATCTTGTTTTAACTTCTTATGTCGGTTTCTAAAACTATATGTAGTGGTTTAACTAGAAATTGAAAAATGGTTGTCGCGTCATTGCCACATAGGCATGGGGTTTTCACTTACTTTTTCCTTCCAAGTTGTAATTGTTCACATGAAAAAAAAATAAAAATAAAAATAAATAAATAAATAAAAAAAAAATAATAATAATAATAATAATATTAATAATAATAATAATAAAGTTTGTGCATGTGATTGGTGAAAAATTGGTACCCATTATGTCCGTTATTCTGCTAACGGAGGAGGGGCTCATGCTCTTCTTGGTGCCTAGCGTTAGCCCACCAAGGGGTTTTTTTAACAACAATAATATACGAATCACTTAAAGAAGGTTGGCGAGGGACTAGCAAAAAAGACCCCGAATACAACCCAAGCAACCCCTAAAAAACCACGCCTAGCCCCTGGAAGCGAAAGCAAGGGCAGCAACACAACAAAAAATTTTAGAAAAAAACGACTAGGGCAATCCGAAAACCATCTGATTAAAAAAAACGGTAGAGGCGCACGCCTTGAGGCGAGGCGGCCAATAACGAGTTGGAGGCACGATTCCGTTTTTTTAAACTTGATTCGTAGCATGGAAATGATTAACTAACCACGAGACTCATACAACAACTAACTTTTTGTCCTTATGCACAATTTAAGAGAGATTGGGACTTAATTTCCTCAATAACACCTTGGGTATCAATATTTTTACTTGAGAAAATACGAGCGTTTCTAGCCTTCCAAGTTTGCCTGAGTTTTGTGTATAATCAAAATTTTAACCTTTTCGCCATTTTGGAACCTCGAGAATTGTTAGTTTCGTGAAGAAAAGGAGCCGAGGGCACTCGGAGAGATCAAAGCCACACCATCAAGTGATCTTCATCTTCAATATTCTGTGAACAGAGAGAACAAAAAGAACATGAAATGTTGACCCATCTTTGAGCAAGAGCCGTAGCCACCAAAAGTCTATATTGTGCCAACCTCCACATGAAGCACCCCACTTTTAGAGGCAGCCAGTCGAGCCGAGATACCTCCAAATTACTATTGTTGTATATTTAATCATCGATCTATTTTATGAAAAGATTAGTAGAAAAACTTAAAGAGCCCAAGTCTAAGAATCAAACCCAACTGAAAAATTGTAACTTTGGTGTCACACCCTCCCAATGCAGAAATCACAAGGTTGCAACCCAAAACGCCTTGGGGGAGAGGGGTTCTTGGGTGGATTGCTAATCTCCGTGATTAGTGACTAACGACGCTTAGTTTTGTAACTAATCACGATTAAGGATGTAAGTAAGTGATCATCACCAATAACTTGGTTTTTAATAAAAAAAATATAATTTTCAAAGATAATCATGTATGTGTCTAATTCATATAAAAATTTATACACGAGGCATTTTCTGTAAAATCACGCAATGAATCTTTAAATATATAAATATATGTACGGTTTTACATATAATCATCTAATATATTGAAAATAAGCCATATATAATATATTCACATAATTATGGACTTATTAAATATTTTTCAGATTTATCGTATTAATCACCAACGTTCGTATTGAATGAGTTTAAACGCACACCTGATGGTAACTTTTACAAATTACTAAATGCAATACCTATGCATGAAATTGGGTTTTGCTAGACTTTAAGTGACCTAATTATTGAAAATTAAGTCTAATGCACATAATTAAAACTAGTAAGTAACCCGCGTGTTGCATGGGGATTTTATGTGTGCAACACGTTTTATGTGTGCATGTCGTTGTCACCAATGCTACCAGCTTGGATCAGGTAATACCATGAATGAAAGAAAGATATAATCATAACACTTAGCGTTTAATAACGTATAATTAAGTACAAATCAAACCAAACACAAAGAGACATAAACCCTAGATGTTAACTAATCGAAACCACTTACCAAAACATAATGATGACCATAAATCCAACATTGTGTTTTTGCTAAACCCATTCGATGTCGTCTTAGTTGACAGCAACACTTGAATGGCCGACTTGAAGAGACCGCACTTTTAGGAAACTTGTTACGCGATTAAATGTGATTTCTACGTTTGAAAAGAATTGAATGGCTGATGGGAAAAGGATGTAAAACCCTGATGGATAAATCAAATAACGCTTGAATAAATAGGAAGACGAGCAATAAGGGAAGAAAATGGGGAAAGACAAGGATTTGAACATAGAACTTTCATATGTGATCTTAATATGCGTGTAAAATTAGTTTTGTAGCTATCATCTTTGCTTAACAATAATCTATTACGTATAGATTATAGATATACTAGACTTTTGCCCGCGTTGACACGCGGTTCAACAACTTACAATTATTTGGAGCGGTAAAACGTATAAAAAAATATAGTATAAATATTTTATTAAAATTTAAAAGCAAGCAATATGCATTTTATTCATATATCACTAAATATTTCCTTATACACCACATTTTTTGTTTTAGTCTTGACATTCCCATCACCATCAAGTATAAGTACTTTCACCCCTGCCCTGCTTTTAACTCTTGACAATGCGACATAAAGTTGGCCATGTGAGAATATAGGGTCTCTTAAATACAATCCAACCTTCGATAGAGACTGTACTGGGCTTTTATTGATGGTCAATGCGAAACATACGCTTATTGAGAATTGACGCCTTTGGAACTTGACTGGAATCTTGTTATCGCTACGACAATTTTTTTTTTTACTATTTTTTTGAACTTACACTCTAACATAAAATATAAGTAAAATAATGTATATTTGTTATTCATGTTATTCGATAAATATATAAACTTAAAAATACCATTGTAGACAGACTTTGCTTGCAACAGATTATTGACTTCTTGATTTGGTGTTTAGTAAACAGGTCTTAGTAAAGTCTGTTTACGTTCTCTATAATTAATTGAAGACTAATTGTCTTAAAAAATGATATAGACTACCCGTGTTTCAAAATGTTTACTACACTTTTGTATATGGTTTTTTTATTACATAACCAAAGAAAAACTACTAACAATTACATAATAACACTCTGAACCACATTCATATCAATATCAAAATGAGTGTTTATCCATTATGACAATTTTATCATAATAGTTGTATAAAGCTCAGAGATGTTATATTTAGGCAATGCCTCTGTAATCGACAATAAACATCTAACAGCTCAGACATAAATAACCGATTACAATCAACATCCAACAACTGGAGGAAAGATGGCCAAAAGCTACTCATACTACCGCTCGAATCTTGGTCTAGATCCGCCACTATCCCTAAACACAATCTTAGTCTAGATTCACCACCTTGAAATCTTGGTTTAGATCCGCCATCCCAAAATCTTAGTCTAGATCCGCCACTATCCCTAAACATACAAATAACATAAAAAAGATACATTAAAGTAGCGCACATATTAGCGCATCTTCTTGTGAAGTAGCGCATTTGTGAACCTGTGAACAAAGTAGCGCACCTCATCTTCATATCCAATTCAGATATTATTGGCGCACCCTGTGAGCAAAGTAGCACACCTTCAATTAAAAAACTAGTTTATAGTTTATTTTTTGTAGGTGTTGAATATGACATGATAATAAATATAAAAGCAAATTCTCTACAAACTTACAATCTGTTCTACTTATTTTCAACAACTAAATTCTACTTTTAAAAAGCTAGTTTATTTTTAACAAAGTAGCGCACCTTCAACAAAGAACATATAATAAACCTAAAAAAAAAAAGATGTCATAACTTAAGTTAAGAAAAAACATAAAGATAGCTTACCTTTGGAAGTTCACAATTCTTGACTTAGCAAGTCTAAACATTACACTCCATCAAGCTTCCAGCAACAAAAATGAAAGCATATCAAGCTTCCAGCCAATAATGTATTTATTTAATAAAGCATCACTATCTTTCAATATCCAAAACTAACATTAACAACCTAGAGGATCATTAACTTAACTCTTGATTATCTAAACAAGTAAAAGTTAAAAAATTATGCACCTTAAGTCCAGCTACAGCGGCTGCGATCTAGTCGTTTTCTGCAGTTTTATGAAGTTTTTTAGGCTAGTTTTCTGCAGTTTTTAGGCCAATTTTTTGCAATTTTTTAGAGGTCAATTTTTGCAGTCTTTTAGGCCAGTTTTCTGTAGTTTTTTACAGTTTTTTAGTCCAATTTTCTGTAGTTTTTTAGAGGCAATTTCTACAGTTTTTAGGCCAATTTCTGCAGTCTTTTACGCCACTTCTCAGCAGTTTTTTTAGAGGCCAATTCTGCAGTTTTTTAGTAGCTCAATATTCGAGTGTTTGTATTTTGGGTCGATTGGATGGATGGGTTAACATATGGGTTGAAGATATCAACCTATATACTCAATATTCAAAAAGTTCCATTATAAATAAATAAGTAATCAAAAGCACAACCAAAATCTAAGAACATGCTCTACAATCCTGCTTGTTCTAAACCACAAGTAACCAAACCTCTATGACTTATCACTACCAAAAATCAACATATATACTCAAGATTCATCACCTAGTTCTCTACCATTATATGCTTGTTCTAATGCCCCCATTACTGACTACGGATTCTTACATGTTTTCTTAAAACCTCAGACGGTTTGACCACGATTGGTTTAGAGACCTTACTTGTCCCGTTTAACGGTTTATGTTGTTTCCACTTGGTACCGTTATGCTGTTCCACTGCAGTCGGCTTTCTGTTATTATGGTTTTTGTTTCTTCGAGGATCTAAACAGCAAAATCCAAAACAAGAATTCAATAAAACAGACTAATATACGTTAAACTTATAAGCTATATAAATGTATGAATTTAACTCAATTCCAAAATCATTGACATCATAAAAAAACTTCTGAATTCACAACATATTGTAGAAAATGGAAAAGTGATGCTACTTATTAGTTTTTTTTAGCGATTAGCGCCTAACCGAATCACACGCCTAAGCGCCTATTCGCCTTGGCAATGCATGTTATGGGTGTGTGTGCACAAATAGAGTAGTCCGAATTAATAACTACCATGTATTTCATTTATATAATTATGTATATTTTATAAAAAAAATGCATGATATCTATTATTGACTATAAGTTTGTCACAAAATTTACATTTTTTTATCAGTTACCTCGATGGTTCTCAAATTATGTCCAAATTGTAACTTTAGCTCTTCAACCTGTAGATTTCTATGGTATTAGGCATAGATAATTATCATCTCGAATGCAAAAAAAAAACAAAAAAAAAACAAAACAAATGTGCAGTCTTAGATTTCAGAAAGAAGTTTTGCCTGAAAATTTTGGGCTGCAAAAGGATCATTTGGATTTTTATCTGGATGGACCTGTCGTGCCAGCAATCTGCAAAGCATACCGAGTTAAAGAAAACATGATCAGATTAAACTTCCATATGGTTGCTGACAAAATCCATTAAATTCCAGATATTGTTTTATTACAGGTACAGTGGTATACCAGGCTATGCATGACTACATACAATCAAGGTTGATCACATGAACCGTTTCATCAAACAAATATAAAACATGGACCTTATATTACATTGAGGTTAAATCATTAAGAACATGCATATAAGTGTCTTCGTTGAAAGGCAACTGAAGTGGTCTTTTGTACTATAAAACTTAAGGATTCAAAGTAATGACTGTTAAACTTATGTGCTACCTATTAATTATTAACACAACTCTTGGAATTGGACCATTTATGTTTCAGTGCTCCTTGATCTATTTAAAAATAATAATACGAAGACTATAAACTCCTATGTTTTACACATAACAGGGTCAATACTATTTAGCTGCAACATACTAAGCACTTGGTGGTGAAAATTTAGTTTGGGTTCATTTAGTAACCGGAGGAAGATTGTGAAATTATTGAAACTTGGCTGGTATAGAGGTGTTAAATTATGAAATGGGCTGTTGAGATTTGACAACCGATTCACACATGGGAGAGTTCAGCACATATTCGGTAAGAGCAAATTGCAAGAAAATGGCCACGCCTAAATGTTAAGCCCCACTTAATAACAATAACAATAACAATACAAATAACAACAACAATAACAATAGTATGATGACTCTTTTCATGCGTAAGCTATATAATTCCTTTTGGATAAGGTGATCTGTTTTCTACTTACCCAAAACATTAGTTTTAATGCACATATCAATTACATCCTTTCCATTCAATAATTAAATAATCAAATTAATCCTATGATCTATACCTATGAATTCATGTGCAGGATGTATGCAAGTTAAAACATAGTAAATCAAATAACATAACTAAAAGTTTTGATACCTTAAAAGACCAGGATGTGCAGCAATCCAAGGCTCATTCACAGATACTTATTCTCCGGTGTAGGCCAGTCGCAAAATTGTAGGAGAGGACGATAAATTTAGGTTCTTTATACATTCTTTTATGTTTATGTTACTACACTTTTTGTTGAGTCTTCCAAGTATATTTTTACCATAAAGATTGGTTTGCATAGACAGTTATGTGCCAGACCCTGCTCACCAACAACAAATTGAAACAAAAACATACAAACAATATATAAAACCTGTTACTTATGGTATTAACTTGGATAATAAACAAATCGTAAACAATGTTAGATTGCTTACCAAACAAACTCGACTGTTACTTTCTAACTTTACCCAAAAACCATAAACCATTGTCACACGACAGAAATGCACCTGTATTAAAAAAAACAAAGAAAACCATGATCCCTAAATCAGAAAATACATAAAATTCATATTTAAACCTAATCAATGAATCCACAAATCAGCAAAATTGAACACTAAAGAATTAAAATCAGTTTAAAATACATGATCCCTAAATCAGAAAAATTATTTCTTCTAAACAATGATTTCAAACATAACTGATTGAAATCAGTTTAAAACAAAGAAAGTCATTCATTCATCGCTTAATCAATGAATCAACTATAGGTAAAGATTGAAACATGAATCAACGATATACAATACATCAACATTGAAACCTAAACTATTAAACTCGGTTTGAAAAACTAAGAAAAGCATGAACCATAAATTAGAAAAATTATTATTAGTAAAGAATTATAAACCCTAAATCATGCATTAAAAACAGTTAAAAACAAATAAAGAAAAACAATCATTGCCCTAAATCAGAAACTTTTGATCAGAATCATTGAACCCTAAATCTAAAGACTTACTAAACATAAACAACAACACACAACACACATCGATCATCAACATTGAAACCGTATGTAATAAAATCAGTATGAAAAAGCATGAAAACCATGAACACTAATCGCCGAAAACTGGAAAATTATTAGACTTAAACAATAATAAACAATAAATCAAGATTTGAAACAAAAATCATTAAAATCAGAAAAAAAAAATGAACACAAAAACAGAGATGCTTGATCGACGTCTGTGTTAAAGAAGAATGTAAGAGAGATACCTTGAAGGAGAGGATAAGAAGGAGATGGATTGATCGATGTTGGAGTCTTATGAAAGGTGTTGATGATCGATTATGGAGGAGAGTTTTGATTTAGGGTTAAGAATATGATTAATGATTGAATTTGGTTTAGGAGTTTAGGAAACTTATTAATTGACAATTGACAGATTTTGACCAAATTAAAACCATTTAATTCAATTTTTGATTTAAAAAAATGAAAATTTAAAAAAAAAACTCACATATTGCCATGTGGCACAAGGTGGGAGGAGAGATAATTGATGGTGGAGTGAGGGATTGTCATGTGTCCAAAATTGCTTTAGATTATTATATGTATAGATATATAAAGCACGTTTAAAAATTGTATGGATACTGATGTTGATTTACCACTGCCATTTGTCACATTCACCCAAGTTAAAATTTCTTTCCCAATTTCAGCTGGTGTTAATCCTTAGGTGGGTCACCAAGATTAACCGGGAGATTGGTATGCTTACATAGAATCACAGAGTTAAATCGTCAAAAAATGGTTCGTCTACTCATTCACATCACACTTTGCTTACGCTAACACTGGATTAGTCATTCACGAGCTGTAGTTAGATCAGGCAGAAAGCTTCGTATATAAATCAAATTCAATAAAAAATTTTGAAATTATAAAGTGATCTACAGTTATCAGATTTTAAGACCTTCAACAACGCCATTGTCGATCTGCTCAGCTAATACCTGTCCTTATTCTCCTTAGATTGTGCGTATAAGGTGTTAGACAAGCTCAAATGATAACCCGACCTTTTATTTGAAAGGATTTTCTCAAACAAGATATGTAGGGATGTTACTTTGTGAGAATAGATGGGCTTTTGATAGATAACTAATTTTAACTAGAGAATGTTGTTTCCCTGCTTTGCATATTATACTTGGATTATATAGATGAACATTGAGTATGCACAAACTGTTGTGCAGGGACTCAGAAATATAGAACAGAGGATGGGAACAAAGTGATATACCTACATTTATAATATATTTCCCATAAAACACAAATGTTTACAAATGAGGGTATTTATACCCAAGTACATTGGCGGTTACTAAACCGTTTACAAACTAACCGACGTGACTATAAACAACCGACATAACTTTTACTTTGGCGCCTTTTCTATTTGCGGTTGACTTTTTCGGTCGACTTCTTACATTTCTTGATTACAAACCTTCTAACAATCTCTCCCCTAATCAAGAAATGATGATATGTACTCTGTTCGTGTTCATCCTCATTTGTGCAGTCCTATTCTTCTTATTCGATCATCTTGTTCTTCTTGAACCACTTCTTAAACCTTTTATCTTTGATGATGATCCGATATTAACCTTTGAGAAATTGATGTTAAGAGGATTATCACAATCCTTTCTTTCTTCTATAATAGCCCTCTCGGCTTTCAACGGTTGATCCTCACGATCAAAACTTACTTCGGAGATTAATGGTGTCTTCCTCTACACTCGTCTTCTTTCTCCATATCATACTTCACTTCGGAGATTAATGGTGCCTTCCTCTACACTCGTCTTATGTCTCCACACAATAAAAATCTTCTGATTTCTCTAATATCGAATAAATTACGGGTTCTTGATCGAAACTTTCGGTTTTTTTCGCCTTGCCGAAACATCTCGCCGGAAAATGATTTCTGCGTTTTTTATCTTTAAATTCTGTTATGGCTTCTTGACTGCATCTCTTCTAATTAATATGATAACAATAACCAAGTATGAATCAAACATACACTCACTATTGTTCGATTTCCTTTACGCTATAACTTCCGATCAGTTTTTGCAAAACAGGGAATCGAATTTTTCTGCACG
This sequence comes from Ambrosia artemisiifolia, assembly GCA_032199755.1. Lineage (NCBI taxonomy): Eukaryota > Viridiplantae > Streptophyta > Magnoliopsida > Asterales > Asteraceae > Ambrosia > Ambrosia artemisiifolia. The sequence goes on along the minus strand of CM063512.1, from coordinate 45,055,549 downwards.
GGTTCTTCTTCTTCGTCTTTATCTTCCCAAGAGCGTCTCGCTCTGATACCAATTGTTGTTTCCCTGCTTTGCATATTATACTTGGATTATATAGATGAACATTGAGTATGCACAAACTGTTGTGCAGGGACTCGGAAATATAGAACAGAGGATGGGAACAAAGTGATATACACACACTTATAATATATTTCCCATAAAACACAAATGTTTACAAATGAGGGTATTTATACCCAAGTACATTGGCGGTTACTAAACCGTTTACAAACTAACCGACGTGACTATAAACAACCGACATAACTTCTACTTTGGCGCCTTTTCTTTCTGCGGTTGACTTTTTCCGTTGACTTCTTACATTTCTTGATTACAAACCTTCTAACAGAGAAACATAAGATCCACATAGTCACTTACGTAGGTGTTGAGAAGATAGATAGAGAAACATAGCGGTAAATATGGTTAAATCTTGGTTTCAAAATGCGCTCATCACATGATGCGGTGGTGAGATCCCATCATATGATGCAACTCTATCATGCGTGGATCATATTATGTGATCTGAACGAATCTGACCATTGATTGAGCAATGAGTTTGAGTTTTTAAACAAATCAGACCATCTATTCAACGAAATTGACTAGAGATGATGAGAATATCTTATATTATAGTGTTTAAAAGTTAAAAATATTCTCTATAAACACTCTTTGAGTATTCTTAATAACGAACCCCTCGACACGTGATGCGTGTGCTTCGCGCATCACGCATCATCTTTTTGGATCAAATTGCATTAGATAGCAACGCGCTTTTTAAAACCAATATTAAATAACTAGCTTATGTATCGCCGTTAAAACAAATCTAATTACACATGTTTATGTTGTCATCTTAGTAGTTAGTTATCTACTTAAAAGGTGGATCCCTTTGTGAGAATAATGTGGTTCACTTTGTGAGAATAATACATATGGTGTTCTAGACTATGCCTTATCTTTGAATTTCTATGAAAGTTGACTAGTAAGAAATAGTTCGAATTTTGATGACACGTAACTTTGGTAAATGAAGATATGTTTATTGGTACTCAACTTACATAGCATACAACTCATGACTCATAACAACTTCCAAATTAAATCAGTACTAATTAAACATTTAATGACAACTTGTGTCTATATTTTATAAATAATAATCTCTTTAGTATCACCTAATAGATGGATAGATATCCATGTTTATTTGTTCAACTAGAATATGAGTTCCTGTTTCTGATTCTCCCTTCATTAGTTTAAGCCAGATCTCTGCTATCTAAGCACCAGCAATAGTAATCAGACCTTGAGATTGCCAAAAGTTCATTTGGACTCATCCTCTCAAGCTCACCCTGCCTCCATGAAGCAAAATTGTTCTTGTTTTGGGGGTCGGTTGCAAGAGGATAGTCCTCTATTCTATGAGATTGATATCTCATTCTTCTGTAAAGTCTCATTGTTGCAACACAATCATCGTATGGATCTTGTATCCCATTTTGAATATCATAGCTGTAAAATAACCGATTCATCATTAACATGTGTATCTTTTAGCACAAGTACTCCATTAAATTAGGTTGTTATTATTAGTATTACCCAAGATATGATTTTGTTAGGTACTTGAGCGAGTTGCTGAGCTTGCTAGTCTTCATTAAGGGTGGATATATTGATGTATCCCTATTAAAGTAATAAAGAAGCATAAGTTATTAATAGATTTTTAAGTCAATTACGCGAATAGGTGGTAATAATAGATACTTGCCTTATTTTTACAAGAGGATACTCTAGTTCCAAGCATTTCATGTCGTGATCCAGACCATGTCCTACAAGAATCCTTGCCTTCCCAGCTCTTGGGCGAATCTTCCAAATCGGTTCGCCATTGCATAAAAAGTCTTGAACTTTCCTTTGAACATGTCTTATTGGCATTGCATCTCTGAGGTGTTCTGGTCTGATTCCTGTGCTCTCATACCTGAAAATAAAATTTGCATGCTTAACTACTTGAGGAACCTTGTAACATAAGTTACATAACCGTGTTCACCCTTGTCTATGTGGCCACAAAACTATAGGAAAAGATAGTGAAAAATAAGGTACCTGTAGTTTGTAACAGGAAGTTGTGGCTTGATATAGGAATGAAATAGTATGTTTTCACATTCATCAATGATGCAAATCCTTGCACAAAGATCTAAAGAACCATCACTACCACCACCAACCATTTTGCAGGCAAGAGAAACTACTCTTGTTTTCTCATTTTCAATTCTCAGGTCATCATGAATGCGTAAGTTAGCAAATCGATGTAAGACGCCCTGGAATATTGGTTGAATCACAAAAGGGGGTATAAATATATAATTCAGTACATTTATATATCCAAAAAAATGGAAAATATATTAAGTTTAGGATATAAGTGATTACGTTATTTCCACGCGATAGTTGACATCTACCTTGGTGAAACCTGAGAGCATGCGGGCTGCTAAGGATGTTTAAGCAAAAGGTACATCCACGGTCCCTAAACACCCTTTCACACTCGGCCTTTGGCAATGGTCCTAAGGAATTTTGATGAAGTGATTAGTATAATATACATACACGCACACATATCCATCAATGTATTGTGAAACGAAAATATAAATATTAATAAGAAGAAAAAGTATTATACCTATAACATGTTCACGGAGAGATTCAAATGATCGACAATGTTTCCCACAGATTCCACACATGGGTTCATGAACTGAGTGATACGAAATCCTCATATGTTCCACCAGATGCTCCTTTTTGTTAAACTGCTTGCTATAGCATGCTGCACACTTGTTCCTAGTCAAAAATTATATTGTAAGTTCAAAATCCACATTGTATTATATAATCATACTACAAAAAAGTGTCATATTACTTTTAACAAAGCATTTATCTATATTTATGTATAAATTGAGTATATTATATGGTTAATACCTTTGAGACTCTGAAAATTCCATTTCTGTCAACTTTGATGGAAATAAATCAGAAGACAGAATTTCTCTACTTATCTTAGAAAGAATTAAGTTGAGAAGACTTGAGGAAGGAATGGTAGAATGTTCAAGGTATTTATAATGTTATAGAGAAAAAAGAGAAGATAATCGAAAACAATAGATTCTATGTACACATTTTACTATCGTGTACATGTGCAAAGTTTTGTCTCCCATCTCTCGAATCTTCATTGCATATACGCGCTCCATTACTAGAAAACAAAACACTTGTAAAATTTGGTCAACAATAGGATTTACAGAATATTTTTCTTCTTTTTATGCTTCTACACGATTGCAATATATTCCATGCTCCCATGTGGTCTACACCTTAGTTATTAGTTACATCATGTAGGATATGATAGCATGTGTACACGAATGTGTACCTGTCTTTTGTACTGTGTATCACATATTTACACACTCGTGTTTTCCTTCTCACATGGCATCATGATGTGAGCATTCAAATGATTATCTGATGCATGTCATCATGATGTTGCTTCATATGGTCTATTGGTCTTTGGTTACATTGATTTGGATTATTTAGTACGTACTCTTACATATTCATTCTCTTATTTGGTACAAGTGTAATGCTGCTGATCCCACATATTGGAGAGAACTTAGGTTGGGCTCGTAGAATGGAGAGCCTGACACATAAAGCATGGTTTAGCCCCTGCACGAACTTTTCTATTCTTTCATTGTAATGAAACAGTTGTATAAGGCTAAACGTTGTGGGTGTGAAACCTGCCACCTCACCCTTTCACCAGCGCCAAAAACCATAATGTTATTGTTAAAGAGGGCGCAAAAAGGGGAGGGTTACCCCCTTAACGAGCGTGCATACAAAGGGGAGATGGGGTCCACTACATTCCACCAAACACATACGCACATCCATTTTTTAATTTATTTTTTTATTAAATTTTATAGTTAAACCATAGCGCCCTTGTAAAGACCGGGTTAGTTATATCCACAACGTATAGTCTTAAGAACATTTCCAATGGAAAGCCTAAAAAGGTTAGCCACATCACCCACCTGCCTAGGTTACCCTCACACAGCCAAAGACGCCTCTCTTTTACTTTCCCCATCTCACATAATCCGCCCAATCCTATCCTTGTACACAGATGAGACATAAAAAACGCCACATGGGCTCAAAAAGACACTAAAAAACACCCATTGCGAATGCTCTATTTAGGTTGTCCAGATGACATATAAAAACGACAAAATTAGAGTTAACACAGTATATAAGATTTTAAGCATTCATTTAGTTATAACCAATCCTAGTAGAAACCCTAATGTAGTGTTGCTACCATGGATGCACATGGGGGTGGTCTTGCATGAGATAAATATAAACTTTCAGAATTAAAAAATAAAGAAATTATTGTGGGATTCTTAGACTAAAACTTTTGACCAAGTAGGGGACCAAGAAGATTCGAAGCCTTTTGAAAATATGCTCAATAATTACAAGACTGTGAAAAAAGGGCAGCATTAATCTTTTTTCTGCATGGATACTATTGACATTGGGTCCAGTTGTTCCATCCTTTTCTCCAGTTATATGTTTCTGGCTTCCATCTTTTACGTTCGAATGTCAAAGACCAATGCTTGACTTTCATATGTTATCATGAAGAGGTAGATGGAATCAAGGTAAGTTATATATATATATTCTACGGTCAAAGGATAGTGATGGTAGTAACAATTTAATCCGGGTTGGGCTTTGTTTGGTTGATCAGCTGCACCTACCGTTCCCTAACTTAGATCCAAGCTTCAACATATAAAGAACTCGTAAGAAGCTAGATGATATGGGGGCAGAGCCTAGTTAACACTCTTCGACGCTCAAATCAGTAATAATTTGTGTCAATATGATTTAATCAAAACTTATTTAATATAAATGATACAAATCGAAACTTATTGGCTTTACATGGTATTTTAATTCTGACCTGTTGGCGGATTTGGAAGGCTAGTAACGATCTCATCTTTAGGGATGTTCGGCGGAACGTGGTTGACATTGTCTCGGACATCAAAGCGTTGGGTTTTATTTGGTTTACAAGTAGAAGTAATGAGGGGTCCATGGGTTGGAAGGATTGGCAAAGATTTTCTTTTGATGTAATGTAATTCTTGTTGTTAGGGGGTCTCCGCCTTGGAGTTTTTTCCCTCGTTGTGTTTTAATAAAGTTTGCCTTCCAAAAAAAAAATCAAAACTTAGTTATCTTTTTTCAACTCTTGTTTGCTTGTTTTACCTAGTTGATTATGTGGTTTTCGTACGCTATTTGTTTGTTTGAGCTGCTAATTGGTCTAGAATATATAATTACCAAACACATGGTTTGTAGTTGTTGCAAAGGTGGCAGTGGTGCGTCTTTGTTTGGACGCTAATTACAATTGGTGAATGCCCCCTACAAATATGATGCGAGTTCGAATCATGGTGGTGGTGAATGGTTATGGTAAGGTAATACCCATGGCCTAACACCTAAGTGGTCTAGTGGCATTAATTGGTGAAACAAACCCCCCCCCCCCCCCCCCCCCTCTGCAAGCACAAGTTAATTAGGTAGTATTTATTTCATTAAAAAATTGTTAAAAAAAAAGTAAGGTAATTGTAATAGGTGCAGCCTGTGTAGCATTGGAATGGGTATGAGACCGGGGTACAGGGACGATACGGGAACGGGGAACGGTAAAACTCAAAAATCCAAGATACGTGTGCGGCAATAAAAAATATAAAAAAATTATATTAAACAAATTTCAAAATAGATAATATTGATGTAAAGTTTAAACTCCAAAAATACTACATCTTCTAAATGTAATTAATCTATATCTATAATCTATAACTTATAATAAAAGAATTGAAGATTGATGAGGTGGCATTCAATGGATGTCTCAACCCTCCTTTGAATGTGCCACGTGGCACGTTGAGGTGAGAGTTTTTAATTTATTTTTTTATTTTATTTTCATCCATTCTCCTACACTTATCTAACCCTAATCTTTTTAATAATTTAAAAATAAATTTAAATTTTTCTCTCTAATGTTTCCTCCCATCATTTTTAAACGTTAATATCTTTTATATACGAGATTTTTTAAAGAAAAAAATTATACCAAATTAACGAGCGTTTTACTATCTTTCCAACGAGTACCATAGTGCTATATAAAAAACGGAGAAAAAAACGACTATTTTTTATGGGGTTTCGTTCATACAGGAAAAAAACACAAAGTGTTCAGGTTATTCATTAATCATGTTTTTTCTTTTAAACCAGGTTCTTATATACAATGTTGAAATTTAGCCCAATCGCCATGCTATCATTAGAATTTTACTCTTCTAAAGATGGATAGGTATACTTCATCAAGAGAAGCTAGGAGAAAGAATCGCGCAACACTGCAACACATTGTGTCACCTTATAGCAAGGTTATTTTTTTATTTATTTAATTACAAGAGTAATAATTATTACTATTAGTATTAGTATTATTAGAATGGTTATATTTTTAACCCCGGGACACTCCCGAGATAAAAGCTAGTATATAATAAAAGAAATCAATTTTAATGACATGACACTCAATGAAGCATTCTCCTCTTTGAGTGTGTCATGTGTCATGCCATGTGCAAATTAAAAAAAACAAAAAATAATATAAAACCTAATCTACTAAAATTAAATTGAGTTATTTTAGGAAAAAAGAATTTAAAAACAAATTAAAATTTTTCTCTCTTATGTTTTTTCCCATAATTTTTAAACGTTAATATCTTTTATATACGAGATTTTCTAAAGAAAAAAATTACACCAAATTAACGAGTGTTTTATTATCTTTCCAACGGAGAAAAAAGGGAAAAAAAAACGACTATTTTTTGTGGGGTTTCGTTCATACAGGAAAAAAAACAAAGTGTTCAGGTTATTTATTAATCATGTTTTTTCTTTTAAATCAGGTTCTTATCTACGATTTTGAAATTCAGGTCAATCGCCATCCTTTCATTGGAATTTTACTCTTCTAAAGAGGCATATGTATACTTCATCAAGAGAAGCTAGGAGAAAGAATTGCGCAACACTGCAACACATGATGTCACCTTATAGCAAGGTTATTTTTTTATTTATTTAATTACAAGAGTAATAATTATTACGATTACTATTACTATTATTATAATTGTTATATTTTTCAACCCGGGACCCTCCCGGGATAAAATCTAGTTATCAATAATCAAATCAAATCAATTTCAAATTTCGGTTCATCTAATGGGAGACCGGTAATCTTGAAAAACCCTACAGTTTCAAAAACCCGAATGGATTATAGAATTTGAAATGGTTAAAACCCTAAAATTAAATGGAAACAGACCGGAAACGTTTAAGACACGTCCCCTCAAATCTAGAAATGTCCCCCCTGGGGTTTCCGTCCCCAATAAGCTGAGACGGTTACGGCCACCCAAATGGCGTCTTCGAGCTACATAGTGTGTGCGTGCGTGTGTGTATATATATATGTTTAATTGTGGTGTACATGTATGACCGTTATATGAAAGCATTCATGGCGGATATTGGTTCTAGCGATGGATGTTGATGGTTGTTGCTTGTTACTTGTCATGAGATGAAATCATGAAATCCTATGGTGCACAATTGGTTATGTGGTTTAGAGAACAATGCTCAATTGTTTGTTCTTCGATCTGAAATCTGAATGGTGGCTTGAGACTATTTTTAAAATACTGTTCTCATGGGAAAGTTTTGTGATTTTTCAAACCTCGAAAATTGGTCAAAAGTATACTACCTGGTGGGCCCTTCGGAATTATCTACATCACTTTCATGTTATACTTTTGCTCAATTCTGTCCAATTAACCTGTAGGATTTCTTGTGTGATGCAAGGGGAATAGTGTTTACAATTTATCTAATCAAATAAAACTTACAAAAACATAAGGTCATAAAGTCGTGAGTTACAAAGTTAAAAGTTAGGTTAGGGCATAATACCGCTTTCATACGGCAGTGAAGAAAATAATGTAACAAGTGGCGGAGCTTGAACTTTTAGATGATGGGTGTCGAAAGTCATGAGACCCAATGTCAGTGGAATTTCCACAACTACCACCTCAACTTTTACAAATTTTCTTTTTACTATCCCCTTTTGAATTTTACAATTTTTGTTATTATGCTTTGTGCGTAGTTTCTTAAATAGCAACTTCTTTTAGAATTTACAATTTTTGGCCCTTTTACTTTATGTGTCGTTTCTTTCACCCTTGCACTACTACTCTATTTTCACTGTTATCCTCTCAAGTTTTAAACTTTACGTTTTTACACATTACACAATTAAACCATTTTTACACCTCCTCAACTTTGAAAATTGCATATGGCTAACGCGTTATATAATGTTTTGACTAATCTATTCAATTTTTCAATGTTCTTACGCTGCAATGCGACCCGTCGCGCAGTTGCACGTCGCGGCAGCCAAAATACCAAGAATGACATTTTTGTTTAAAAAAAAGATAAATGTCTTAAATAATTTTTTGTTGGGACTTTTATCCAAAAGGTGTAGTTGCACGTGTAGTTAAGATTAGAATAATATAAAATGGGTAAAAACTAATAAAAAGGAGGTGATGGATGTAAAAAGGTTATCTTTTTATTCCGGGAACCTAAGAGGTGGATGTGGATCAAAAGCAAGGTGATAATGGAAGGCCTGGCCCCATGGGATTATCCTCTTTATCTCCTCTTTTGAGTTTTGACTCTTTTCCTATCTTGAAATATATATCATTCGTGTTTAAAAGAAAAATAGGAACATAAAGATGCACAATATATAGACTGAGAGATTAAACATGCATATCTATATTAAATCATAATTATCGGTGCCAATGTATAGGGTTACAAAATGATTTAAACGGGGGTATTTCGATTTGGGTCCAACTTGTTACACCCCCGCCGCATGCGGAAACGCGGGAATGACATGATCGTATATCATAACACATCAATACAAGATAAAAATACTTCACTCCAAATGGGTCACAAGATACGTCTTACGCAAAGGTCTATATGTAAAAAAACAAAAAAGTCGCATTGCACAACGTCTAGGCAGAAGTCTTCATTGTAAACCTCTAATGGTTCCAAGCTATATCAAATGTTATCACCTGAAAAACATTCTTAAGAAAGTCAACTAGAAAGTTGGTGAGACGCATGTTGATGATTTCGCACGCCAAAGCGGTTAAGATGATAAGATAAAGTTATTTTAACGATTGCGTGCAACATGTATAATGCAATTAAACAAATAACTTCACGTCCGTCATAACCAAACCGAACGTTACGCTAAACCTTGTTTTAATGATTTGCATATAAACCAATAGGGTCAAGTTACGCTAAGTTGTCAAGATACCATAATTGGGGAAATTCACTCAAGTGTCGTTGATGTAGCGATTAGTGTGATGGAAACTAAACAAAGCCTCATCATCAAATAAAAGCAGGTTGCTTGAAAAATTATATGAGCATACCTCAAAGAAGGAAGAGACATTTCAAAAGATGATGGAAACTGTTGGCTCGACTTTCGGACAACCCGACAATCACGAGTTTCACTGTTTAGCGTGCGGAATTCACCAAACAATGTTCGGACAGCAGAAACAATATGAAACTAAGGTAACAACACACATAAAAATAAGGTTAAAAGGTTGTATTGTATTGAAAAACAGAGCGCGGGTGATTGATTACAAGACAATCGCAGACCTTCAACCTAGGGCAGGGTGCTTGGGGAATGTGTGATGTGACAGCTTGATGATTAGGGCAATGATTGGAGGCTTTTATACCTGTCCTAGTCGTCCAGGGCCCAAGGGGCGAGTAGGAACCCGTCACACGAGTAGGAGGGGCGATTAGAACCCTAATCGTCTTTGTACCCAGGCGACTAGCAAAGCTAGTCGTCCCTTTTCAGTCCTACTCGTTTGACATGCCAAACATCCCATAATCGACTCGAAAACACACCCAAGCACCCGTAATAACATCCAAACCTCACCTATACTAGGCTTGGGACATCGTGTACTAACTAAAACTAAACAACAACACCTATTGGAATTGACAATGTTGATGAAGCAACATCAAGAAACGGTTGCTAAATTGGCAAAGGATAAAGATTTCAAGACGTATACTTGACATCACGAGCATTTAGAGCCCAACGTGAAAAAAAATCGCGATAGCCCGCAAAATAGAATTTGTGTACTTAAATGGTTGGTTGAATGATCATCTTTGTATTGATTAGGGTTGTAAAATTTAAATTTCGGTATTTTTTTTTTGTTTTTTTTTCAACGGTTGTAATTTAGGTTTTTTTATTTTTAATGAAATGCATTTTTAAATTAATGTAATAGAGGGTTACATATTCATATTCTTTTACCATGCTCGTAAAAGAGTTGCTCCATATAGTTCTAATAATAGCTCAGGAGTTTCTTGTTTTTAATCATTTTTCGTTTCTTGACGTATGTTTTGGTAACAATTTTGTCATTCATCACTCGAAAAATTATGTGAATCTGTTATGAATGCATCACAAATACACACACACATCAAAGCAGAATACATAAATATTTACTTCAAATTTGGATATATATATACACACACATAGTATATATTGGAGAGTTCAAATGAGAAAATAAAATATCTTAAGAAGAAAAAGAACAAATTTAAACCAATAGAAATTCTCCATATAATAATTGTATTTAATGTTAAATAAATGATAATTTTTTTGTAACCCCCTGAACTAGTTAAATTAATGAAACTTATAATTCAATTTCAAAATATATTCTTTTATATCAATCCTAATTTACAAAGAAGGATAATTTTGATATGTGTAGGACAAATGTAGGTTGAATTTTTATATGTGTAGAATTAACGTATAATAATATCGATATGAGTAATTTAAAAAATTTACCATATTATCACATTGTGATTTTAAAATCTTTCACAAGCTTCAATCTAACATTTTAAAGATTATTTTTTTTATAATTATTTTTTTTTGTTTTATGACCTATAAGTAGATGTTTCTTTACTGACAGCTAGGGTTATAATGATGCATTGCAATCATCAATCAAAAAGTTTAGGGGAACTGAAATTAAATAATCCAACTTTGTCGGGTTGGAAAGCAATAATACCAACTTGAAAATTTGAATCTAACAGGCGTAACTTGTCTTTGTATTTATTTCAATGGACCAAAACTGACTGGGTTTTACCAAGTTAGTTTTCTGCATACGTTACATGCCATTTTATGTATTCTATTGACTCATTTGCATTTTATGGCATGCTATGTAGGCAGAAAACTAACTTGGTTCAACCCAATTAGTTTTGGTCCAGTGAAATAAAAACCGATACAAGTTGGACCTGTTAGATTCTTGTTTTCAAGTTGGGATTATTATCTTCTAACCCGACAAAGTTAGGATTACTTAATTCCAATTCCCTAAAAGTTTAAAACCCATTTCATAGATTTGTCAAGAAATCTAAAGAGACTTGCAGCCAGATCCCAAGATCCAATTTTTATAAACCTTGACTTTTGTGGTTTCTTGAATGGTTATTAATACTTTTTTAAGAAATGTTAACATCTAAATAATAAATCTTGAAATACCCATTTGAGAAAACAGTTTGCTTGTTGTTAAAAAATTGATTTTGATGGTGGAAGAAGGAAAAAACCATGAACCCTGTAACAGGACAGAGCTTGTTGAAGAAGAAGAAGAAGATGGAAATGGAGGTCCAAAGAGAGGGATTATAAAAAATATGGGAAATGACCAAAATGCATATCATTTAACGTTGATATTTAACAGACTTTGCCAATTTGATGGATTTAGCACTATATTTCTAACGTTAGTAGTTCATGTGTTAAAAATTCTTTTTTTGGATGGATCTAGCATTATTGACCAAATCTCATGGACGAATTTGGCCATTTACTCTTTTTTAATTAAACTGCTTATTTTTTATTTAAAAGAAAAAGAAAAAAACATTTCAGGGTATTGGCATCTCCAAATTGGTATTTTAGGGTAGAGATGTGGCAGTGCAAGATTTTAGGGAACCAGATAGGGGTGCAAACGAGTCAAGCCGTTCACGAGCTACTCAAAGTCGGCTCGATAAAACGTTTAAAACGAGCTGAGCCTTATCGAACACCAATCGAGTTTGAGCCTAAAACAAAGTTCGTTATTTATCAAGCTCGAGCTTGACATGTGAAACTCGTCAGACTCATCGAGCCCTGATGTATTATTAGTTTTTTTTACATTTAATAATATTTACCTTTCATTTAAACTTGTTTGGTAAACAAGCCGAGCTTAGTTAAACTTGTTTACAAGCCAAGCCTGAACCTAAATATAAGCTTGTTTAGTAACTTGAGCTTCACTTTTCAAGCTTGCGAGGCTAAACGAGCCTATTATATATATTAACTTATAAATAATAAACCAGCTGAGCTCGAGCTTGAGTATATACTAACGAGTCGAGCTCAAACTTTGAATAAAGCTCGAACCAAACGGAGCTTGAGCTTTCATAAGTTAATCAAGCCTGGTAAAGCTCTGGCTCAATTCGACTCGACTTGTTTGTACTCTAAAAGACTAAAACCAAGGTAGTCCAGGATTGCACCCCATTCCTATTAAACTGTGGGCGCCTTATGTTTTAAACAGCCCAACTGAGCTTAACATGAATATAATATTGGGCTTTTAGATCTAGATCCATATGCTTGTATCCTTTATAAACTGTCCTGTGAGAACAAGAAGACTGTTGAGATCCATCAGCCGCCATCAGGTTAGTCAGTTGTTTCTGATCGTGTGTTCTTCATTTAACGTTTGACTTCTTTTAAGGTTTTGGTTTCTGTTCTTTTGCCAGTGGCGGCGGTGGTAGGGTGAAAGCTGATGATCAAGAAGTTACCGAGTGGTAAATTCCTTCATTTTTACAACAATTGTTTCATTGTTACTTTAATTGCCGTTTAACCGGTTGGTAATATGTGCAAAATTTTAATATATTCCATTGGACCCGTTCTTTAGAATTAGAGTAGATTAGATTTTTTTTAAAGGTGAATTTCTTTTAATCTTTTACTACTCGAATCTAACACATCGAAACCTTGGTGTTCCTAAAGGCTTTGCCTTTGTCAATGGGTCACCAACCCCATTGCCCATTGGTATAAGAGAAGATTAGTCATGTGTGTTAGTTGTCGTTCTAAAAAATACCACACTTTGACCCTATTTCTACAAGAGGGGTTCGGATTGCCGAGCCTTTGAAGGGTCAACAAATAAACAATCTTTTCATACCCAAACAGGTCATTGAGCCGACCATCTTATCTGTTCGCTAGTTGGACCGGTTGACCATCTTATTTGTTCGCTAGTTGGACCGGTTGACCATCTTATCTCTTCGCTAGTTGGACCGGTTAGACATTGTCAAAAACAGAATTCATGCCAATAATAATTGGAAAATTTTACATTTCAATATGTAAAGAAATTGGATAAATCATAACAATACTTTATTTTTTATGTGTATGGTTTCGGTCCGGTTATGAAAACATTACAAATTAGGAGCGTCGGTTTTCTTTTGTTTCTATTCATGTATTTATTTTGTTTTATCTCAAACTAACCCTTGTTTGGGTATGGAATGGTGATGAAGTAATTAACTTGCCTACATTGTTTTTGTTACCTTAGGGATCAAGTTTGAATGTATTTTCGGCACCTTAATCGGATGGGCTATGTGGTGGATGCTTGCGTTATGCACAATACTTTGAAAATAATAATAAGTGAACTTGTTATGACACATAGAGTAAAAACTTGAATAAAAAAGATCGCAATTTGAAATTTGTTTTCCTTTGTGCAAAGCATGAAAGACAGTGATTTGAAAACTGCAAAAGACATAACGAAGAGCTTGTAAGGTTTGTTATCAACAGAAACTGTGAAGCAAAACTTTATGTTGCAGAGTCTAAAATGTAAGACTATGTTCATGGCAAGTCTGATGAACATGATTTTCCATGAACATGGGCTTTCATTTGGACGCTGCAACGTGAAGTGTTGTTTCACACTTTTTGTTGATACCAAACCTTATGAGCTCTTTGTTTCGGTCTAAAATGTCTTTTGCAGTTTTCCAGTCACATGTCCTTCATGCTTTGGAGAGTGGAAAACAGATTTCAAGTATTATTTCCTGTTTTCTAATATCTTTTGAAATTAAGTTGTTACTCTATTTCTATTATAACAAGTTCACTTTTTTTTTTCAAAGTAGTGTCCAATTCAGAGGTTCTTTTTATTTCCTTCTCTTTATTCAGTTTCGCATTTTAATTGTGTGGTATAACTTAAAAGCATTTGGATGCACTTTATAAAAATGGTTTCATCTTTATTCAGGTAATAAGTTAACAACTTACCAATGCAAATGGCCTCTCTAGAAAATGTGCAAAGCTCAAGAATTGGTGCATATGGGTTCATCCTACTATCAGAGTGTATTGCTTTCGCGTACTTCCGTTACTTTTATGTTTCTTTTTGTTGTTTCATTTCATTGCTAAAATTGTGACAAGACATGCATTCTGTTTGTGATAAGACTAACCACTACATCGCTTTGGTCATCTGTATTCTACATACATCTGAAATATCAGGAGTTCCATTTGATTTTGCATGTTATTAGACTAGAGGGAGTGGAGGGGCGGGAAAGAGGGGGGTGAAGCGCCATGTGGCACTTGTGGGACCCATGTGGGGGGGGGGGGGGGAATTGTGGGGAGTGGAAGGGGGGTGAAAGGAATAATATTATATTGTGTTAAAGTTAAATAAAAAAAAAAGAAAAAAAAATCAGCCAATGAAAAGATGTCACATCACCCTCCACTCTCCCCCCCCCCGCCCGGTAAACCTCCACCGCCCACCCTCCCCGCCCCACCTTTCCCGCCCCCTAGGGACGGTGTTCCCGCCCGGGAAAGCATCCCCGCCCTCCTCTTCCCGCCCCACTCCCCCTAGTCTTAAGGCTTTTAAAGGAAACATGATTATATGATGAGTGAGTGTGATGTAGGGCTAGGTTCCTAAAAGGATGTATGGTTCCTTAAGGTAGCGTTCGTTTCACAGTTGGGAATGGAATTAGAATGTATATTCCACTTCTTATTATGTTGTTTGTTTCAACAAAAAAAAAAAGAATTGTAATTGAACAACATAAGGGAATATACATTCCAATTCCATCGAGATTTCATTATATTCTATTAAACAAACACATCTAAATTCCAAATCAAATTATAGTTCTTGTGCACATTCCAATTCCAATTCTATTACAATCCATGAAACAAAAACTAAGAGTTCAATAGAATTGGAACGTGAAAGAAAATAGTCCCAACTGAGTCTCACCTTTCACACTATATTTTTCTCAAAACACCCCATTAAAAAAACTTAACCTAGTTAATTTTTTTGCTGGCGTGGACTATGACGAGGCAATAACGTGGCTATTAACCTTGCATGATGTAAGGTGCTGTTTGTTTTTTCTGAAGCAAAAGGTCTGAAGTCTGCAGACCACATCTGCACACATCTGCAGGAGAAGAGGTGGACCAAAGGTCTGCAGTCTGCAAGAGGAAGACTGTTTGTTTTTTAACTTCTGCAGATTACTGAAATAAACTGAAATTTAAAATAAACTGATTTTTTTAAAACAATCAATATTTTTTTGACACATAAGAACATTATGAACAACTACAACAATCCCAAATAAACTACATTACACATTAAAACAACTACAACAATCCCAAATCAACTACAACATGAATCGACACATAAGAACATTATGAACTACAACAACAATCATCAACAACAATTAACAACAAATCGACACATAAGAACATTATGAACAACAACACATCGACACATAACAACAAATCTAAAAAAAATATTTAAAACTGATTTAAAAACTAATTTAAAAAAAAACTGATTCACGATGGAAACATAAGAGTGCATAAAAGTATTAAAAAGCAATTGTTTATATAAACAAGATATCGATTAAAATATGATTAAAGAAAAAAAAAGAAAAATATGGACAAACAAGATGTCGATTAAAGAAAAAAAAAAGAAAGAATATGATATCGATTATCTCTCATTTTAATCAAAGTATGGAGCAGACAAACAAGATATATATATCGATTAAAGAAAAAAAAAAGTGGGAGCTTGGGACCTGTGCACGTCGGGCTGGGCTGGGAGGAGGAAGGAGGAGGGCTGGGCTGGGGAGGAGGAGGGAGGCGTTGGGGTGGGGAGGAGAGAGGCGGTGGGAGGTGGTGACGAGGAGGAGAGAGGCGGCAGGATGTGGTGGTTGGGTAGGGTTTTGAGAGGATGAAGGATGGAGTTGTGTTTTGTGTTGTCTGGTGTGTGAGAAGTGGTAAAAAGAGGAGGGGTCATGTCTGTTTGAGGAAGAGGTGGGGAAGAGGTTTTTAAGTGGAATGTCTTCTAAAAAACAAACAGTCTGTCCGTTTCAAATGTCTGCCCGTGTCTGCACGGAGCAGACATAAGTGGTCAGAAGCTCTTTTAATGAAAAAACAAACACCCCCTAAGACTTGGATCCTTAAAGGATGTATGGTTCGTTAGAGTTCAACTTTTGTAAAAGATGATATCTTTTTATAAAATGTAAGTATAAAATAATTTGAAT
This sequence comes from Ambrosia artemisiifolia, assembly GCA_032199755.1. Lineage (NCBI taxonomy): Eukaryota > Viridiplantae > Streptophyta > Magnoliopsida > Asterales > Asteraceae > Ambrosia > Ambrosia artemisiifolia. Next base: position 45,039,055 of record CM063512.1, on the reverse strand, counting down.
TGGAAGAATCTACCATAAGAAAGAAATAGTTTCTAACATGTTTTAGAGTCTTGACAGATTAAATAAAACACTTTTGGGTAAGACTTACCATTTGGGTCATTGGGTGTTTCGCCTTATTTTTCATTTTGAAATAATGCCTAAAATGTTTAAACATACTTTCTAAATAAGTTGAAAACTTCGGTGCTTTATAAGATGTCAATTTGAATCAAATGATTTGGGAACAATCTTGGAATACCAAAGAAAGAAAAAACGGACAAAGACAAAAATGCATTCAAGTTATGGTCTTCGAATCGTGACGTTGACCAATACTGTTGGTTCTGCCTACTTTTGGAAACATGTCTTTGATACCTATGAACACCATAAACTAACATTGAGACACCCTTCTTTCTCTATCTTTCTCTTTATATACACATAGGCGTGTGTGCATGTATAAAGAGAAAGATAGAGAAGCAGGAGTATACCAATATTAACATCCTTTAAGGTATGTTTGGCAAGAAGCTTTTATGAGCCTTAAGCTTCAAGCTTTTAAAAAAAAACTCCTACTCAATAAAAAGTCTTTTTTTGGTTAATGAGCTTGAAGATTTTAGGTGAGGAGAAAAAAATTTATATTGAAAAACTACTAGTACTAGCGTTTAAGAAAAAACTTATACTAGCTACAAGCTTTTAATGAGTAAATGACACAAATACACATTCTATCATAAAAAAAACAAAAAAAAAAACATGCATACAAGTTTTTAGTTAATGCCTATTTTGATCATTTTATGCATTTTATTAAAAGCTTCAACTACTTTGTCAAACACCAAAATATATTTAAAAAACTAGCAGTCACCAGCTAGTTTTGCCAAAGATACCCTGAGAAACCCTTTTCCCAACTTTGACTCACTCTCTTGCACACTAAAACCCTATACTTTTCAGTCATGTCTTTAGGTTTAAAATTTACCCGTAGTCCAAATTAAAAAGTTCATGGATTTGCCAGAGAATGAATTCTTCATGAATCATTATTTTCAAATAAATGGGTATATATGAGTGCTCACCTCCAACTATGTGGTCAATACAACACGTTTTGTTTGATTATAAAATCAAATACAACACATTTTGTTTTATCAAGAGGCTAAACTAATTTGCATTTCAAACACAGAACATTTAACACATAAAACACACAAAAAAAACACGCAATCACTTCCGGTTTAAGGTCTGATTTCTTTGCTGCAAAACTGTTTTGTGATAAAATAAATGTTTAATCAGCTATATAGAGACTTAGGTGATTTCAGTGTTGCAAAACTCGGTTTGAGCTTGTAGTCGGCGACCTACCTTGGAGCTAGTACTCTACCTAATCGAGGGAGTACTCGGGGGTCAAATCGGCCTATGCAGGGAGTACTTGGAGTACTCGGCCAACTCGGCTATACTCGACGACCTACACTGTAGTGAATACTAGGGGAGTAATCAGTCAACTCAGCCTTGTTTTGCAATATTGGGTGATTTACAATAAATTATATAGTCATGACTGACTAATACAAATATGGAATTTCTCTTGTGTGGATCCACATCATCAAGATACATAGCCCATCATGAATCATAACTAAATGAATCATAACTAATTGCACCAATAGGATATCTACTACACATATATCACACATGTAACACATCTAAAGTCTCTTTTGACACCGTTGAGAAATTCGTTACAAACTGTATTTCCAATTAATATAATAATCAATAACATACAATCAATCACACCACATTCAATAGTTAATGAGTACGATCATTCAAATGTTCAAATATGTTTTCATAGCAATAAACTTAATTTGTTAGTTGTTCACTTAACATGTGATATAAATGCTTGATTTATGACATACATATTGTTAGGATTAATCTTGATTTAATTATTTGTTTAATGTGATGTTTATCGATTAAGTCTAGATAAGTTTAGTTGGTATGTTTATCTAATAAAGAGTCATTGTTTGAGTAGGATAGGTAACTTGGTGATCAAGTTATGTTTAGTATAAATAGGGGGTTTATGAGTCTTGTTATTGTATGGTGGTTTGATATTAATAAAATAAAAAGAGTCGTGAGTGCGTTTCTCACAAAACCGGTTGTTTGTTTGTGTTTATGACCCGATTGTTCCAACACATATAACTTTTATTGATTTATTACATACACATATAACTTATATTAATTGATTAACCAAGTATAGACACGATCCATACTTATCACACCAAAAGATTATCCCTTAAACACTAAGGGGTTGTTTGACAACTTCTGAATGGATAAATGCTAAAACAGTAATAAATATGAATCATTAAGTGCTGAACTAATAAAAGGTCTGAACCATTCAGACTCTATATAATGCTTACCATTCAGAGATAAATGTCTATCCAATTCAGACATCTGCTCACGAGACTAACAGTCTGGATGAACTATGTCTGACTGATTCAGACATCTGTCCCATTAAGAGCTGAAACAAACAACCCCTAAGGTGATATGACACCATCGTATAATCCATACGACTACACCGGATAGACTTATGATACTTATCCTCTCCATCGTATAGCTTCCAAAAAGCAATCTGCGTGGCTGCGTGCCTCCTTATCCTCTTCCCGATTCCCTGATAAGATGAAACTGCCGAACTGATCGTCTTTCTTGTGTTCTTCTTTCGGTCCACTAATAGTCCACCAAAAAGCCCATTTTTTTTTTGCATATTTAGTTTTCGATCTTCAGGTTCACAATAAATTTATGTTTGACCCACATATCTTCGTTTCCTTGAACTAGAATTTGTTTACTACTATTACAGTCTTTCAGTTGAATTTGTTTAATTTTTTGCATTAGAGTATTTCACGATTTCAACGGCCATAATTTTTTTATCTATATCTATATATATATATAAAAGAAAGCATATATACCCATTGAGAGTGCCACGTGGCTTAATAATTGAGTGTTTTTGGTGTTTTTGAGTATTTTTCTAAATTTATCTCTCTATCTCTTAATTCTCAATTACTAAAATTAAATTGAGTTATTTTAGGAAAAAAGAATTTAAAAACAAATTTAAATTTTTCTCTCTTATCTTCCTCCCATAATTTTTAAATATAAATATCTTTTATATTCGAGATTTTTTAAATAAAAAAATTACACCAAATTAACGAGCGTTTTATTATCTTTCCAACGAGTACCATAGTGCTATATAAAAACGAAAAAAAAAACGACTATTTTTTGTGGGGTTATATTCATACAGAAAAAAACACAAAGTGTTCAGGTTATTCATTAATCAAATTGTAACATATTTTAATTTACGTGAAGATGATTATATGTTGAAGGTTATCCTTTTAATACTTTATTATGTTTAATATGGTTTATGCTTTTTATTTTTTTAACTTTTTAAATAAATGTTTTTAACTAAGATTGATTATGTTTAAGTTATTTACTCTTTTCGTGATTTGAGTTTTCTTTTTTTTTATCATTTTTTATTAAATCATATTAAAATTTTCAACCCCGGGACCTTCCCGGGGTAATCGGCTAGTATATATATAAAAGAAAGCATATATGCCCATTGAGAGTGCCACGTGGCTTAATAATTGAGTGTTTTTGATGTTTTTGAGTATTTTTCTAAATTTATCTCTCTATCTTTTAATTCTCAATTACTAAAATTAAATTGAGTTATTTTAGGAAAAAAGAATTTAAAAAACAAATTTAAATTTTTCTCTGTTATCTTCCTCCCATAATTTTTAAACATAAATATCTTTTATATTCGAGATTTTTTAAATAAAAAAATTACACCAAATTAACGAGCGTTTTATTATCTTTCCAACGAGTACCATAGTGCTATATAAAAACGAAAAAAAAACGACTATTTTTTGTGGGTTATATTCATACAGAAAAAAACACAAAGTGTTCAGGTTATTCATTAATCAAATCTATATATATATATATAAAAGAAAGCATATATGCCTATTGAGAGTGCCACGTGGCTTAATAATTGAGTGTTTTTTGTGTTTTTGAGTATTTTTCTAAATTTATCTCTCTATCTCTTAATTCTCAATTACTAAAATTAAATTGAGTTATTTTAGGAAAAAAGAATTTAAAAACAAATTAGAATTTTTCTCTCTTATCTTCCTCCCATAATTTTTAAACATAAATATCTTTTATATTCGAGATTTTTTAAATAAAAAAATTACACCAAATTAACGAGCGTTTTATTATCTTTCCAACGAGTACCATAGTGCTATATAAAAACGAAAAAAAAACGACTATTTTTTGTGGGGTTATATTCATACAGAAAAAAACACAAAGTGTTCAGGTTATTCATTAATCAAATTGTAACATATTTTAATTTACATGAAGATGATTATATGTTGAATGTTATCCTTTTAATACTTTATTATGTTTAATATGGTTTATGTTTTTTATTTTTTTAACTTTTTAAATAAATGTTTTTTAACTAAGATTGATTATGTTTAAGTTATTTACTCTTTTCGTGATTTGAGTTTTCTTTTTTTTTTATCATTTTTTATTAAATCATATTAAATTTTTCAACCCCGGGACCTTCCCGGGGTAATCGGCTAGTTGTAACATATTTTAATTTACGTGAAGATGATTATATGTTGAAGGTTATCCTTTTAATACTTTATTATGTTTAATATGGTTTATGCTTTTTATTTTTTTAACTTTTTAAATAAATGTTTTTTAACTAAGATTGATTATGTTTAAGTTATTTACTCTTTTCGTGATTTGAGTTTTCTTTTTTTTATCATTTTTTATTAAATCATATTAAATTTTTCAACCCCGGGACCTTCCCGGAGTAATCGGCTAGTATGTTAATATTTAAAAAAATATATATCACAAAAATAAGCATTTTATATTATTTAATATAAAGATGAGCATTTTTAAATAAATAAAATATCATGTGATTACCAGCCCACCTCTAGTGTTGCGGCCGCGCGCACACACACTATCAATTGACCCCTCGTGGTGTTCTGCGAGATTTTAACATGATCAACATGTGTAAGTGACCCGATCAATACGTATTATTAACGTATGAGTAAAAGAAAAATGAATATGTATTAGGAAATACCAAACTTATTATTTGAAGAGAAATGAATAAAGAAATTTTAATTTAAATATTAAATTCAGTTAATTCATAAATATTAACTATTATGTGACATGTCCTGACCTAGAATTGTTTTGACCGGAATCCATTTTAACTCGAATCAAAATAACCCCTTTTTATGTGACATGTTCAGTAACGACATGCTACCCGACCCGACCAATATGTATTATTAAATACCAAACTTATTATTAAAAGAAAAAATGAATAAAAGAAATTTAAAATCAAAATATCAAATTCAACTAATTAATAAATATTCAATATTCTTTAGTAAATAACAATAAATAAAAATTACCTTTTGTAGAGTTTATGCTATTAAATATTATGTCATTAAAATTTATGTGTATCGAATATTTGATTAATATTATAAAAGGGACAAACTAGTAAATGACAAGTTTTTTATATATCAGACTAGCATTACATATGTTATAGATTTTCTTAATTTGAAGTTAAATTCACAATTATCTAAAATAGTTATACTATATAGTGTTTATGAGAAAACTCAATTTAATGTGAAAGCTTGAAAACTATATATATATTGCACATATGTAGTTATATTATATATATGCACTATATATTACATATATATTACATGTATGTAATACACTAATATGCAACATACAATATATTACATAATGCATAGAGTTTCTTTTGTTAGTGTGGGCAATGGAGAAGCCGCGAACACCGATCGTGTATGTGTGGAGGCATAAAATAATTTAGTGTAATTTGTAGATCGCCCTTCTTAAAAGTATTGTTAACCTTCTTAAAGCATTCACAATATGTTCATCTCCGTCCACATATTACAACAAAAATTACTATAGTTTCTCTATCATTTTCAATTAAATAATATATTTTTTATACTTACTTTTATTATGAGTATTACTTTTGTTCTCATCACCACTCACAAGTCACAACTACTCTCAAAATATGTTAAAAAATAAATTAAAAAAATTGTGTTACTCCAAACATACGGATTAACACTAGCTTCTAAATTTCCTTCGCTTAAATATAGGTAACTAAAAATGATATTTTTAAGGGAAAATGGTTAAAATAGCCCGTTGACCGTGTGTTTTAGGGATGAGCTCGGGACGGTATCGGTACCGAACCGATACCGATCCCGACAATACCGATACCGAAAATTCCAAAAAACCAATACCGATACCGATACCGATTATACCGGTACGGTATCGGTATTATCGGTATCGGTACGGTACCGGTGTGGTATCGGTATTTTACCTTAAAATACCGAACCGATACCGATCCCGTACCGATACCGATAATACCGAAACCGAAAACCTCTAAATGTGGGTACCGATACCGATACCGAACACCCTCGGTTCGGTATCGGTTCGGTACGGGATCGGTATTTTTTCGGTTCGGGATCGGTATTCGGGACCGGATGCTCATCCCTAGTGTGTTTTGCCAAAATAACCCTCTCCCCCCTCTTTGGAGAGACGGGACACGGCTTCCAACGAGCCTGAACCGTCTTCGACAACCTTTGGTTTTAAATCCAATAGCCAACCAACATGTGGCGTCTCCCATCCCGAGGCTGTCCCGTCTCTCTCCAGACGGGCCAGAAGTCAACCGTCTCTCTCCCAGACGGGTCACATTTCCCTATGCCGTCTCAAGCCGTTTCGGGCTACCGTCTGAACCGTCTCACGAGTGTATATAAATACCCCAATTCACTTAACAAAATTTGCACCGACCACCCTCCCCAAACCTTTCATCTTCCAAACCAATGACGTTTTTTGCTTTCCCAACCGAAGCCTACCGGCTTACGAAAATATTGTCCGATTACTTGGATTGTTGTTTCATCTGCGTACGGCTATTTGGATTGTTGTTGCATCTGCGCGTGGGTTAACCCGTGTAATTTGCATCTACAATGTGGTAGTCTATTTTATTTGCAAGAATAGTTCTTTGTCTATGAAGCGCACATACACCATTCAAACAAAGTTCTTAGTTCTTAGCAAGTAAATTTAGGAAGTTTGTTGTAATAGTATAGTTTGTTTATTGTTGTTGTAATAGTATAGTTTGTTTAATGAAATATTTACTTTTATATAAAAAAACATAAATAAACATTCATTGCATTAATAAAAAAAAACATAAAAAACATAAAAACATAAATAAACTTCGATTACAAAGGTTTTATAAACTAGTTAAGACGATCCCTCATCATTTGCCAGGCAGACACATGTTTAAATTCTTTGCGCTCCCTGGTTTGATACTGTCTTTTTGTGTGTCTAATTGCCGTGTCTTCGGGAAAGCCAGGGGGTATCAACTGAAGTGTCCGGTTGTGGTACCCGTTGAAGATTTGACACTTCGTGGTCAAATCGTTCAACTTCCGGCTAAGAGACTCGGTTGTCCGGTCTGACCCTCCAACCAGCCGATTATACCCGTGCAATATACGGAACCATTTGTTGGTTTGGTGGGTGCTTTCTTCGACATGGCGCCATGCTGCAATCAGTGCAATTTCCTGTTCTTCGGTCCATCGTTGCGGTGCCATTTGTGGATTAATTAGACTGTGGTGGTGGACGGTGGTGGTGGTGGTGTGGTGGTGGTGATAGTGTTAGACGGTGGTGGGGTGATAGTCTGACGGGAATGGGACGGAGTTTGTGACTTAGAACGGTATTTATAGGACTGACCTGGACAACCGAAGCGCCGGACTAACTATCGGGACTCACCGGAGACGACGATACCCGAGACGTCTCGGGAGACGGCGAGTCCCCATGGGAAAATGTGACCCGTCTTGAGAAGGTTGAACCGAAGGCTTGAGACGGCATGGGGAAATGTGACCCGTCTGGGAGAGAGACGGTTGACTTCTGACCCGTCTGGAGAGAGACGAGACAGCCTCAGGATGGGAGACGCCACGTGTTGGTTGTCTATTGGATTTAAAACCAAAGGTTGTCGGAGACGGTTCAGGCTCGTTGGGAGCCGTGTCCCGTCTCTCCAAAGAGGGGGGGAGAGGTTCATTTTTGCAAAACACACGGTCAACGGGTTATTTTGGCCATTTTCCCTATTTTTAATGCAACTATATGTTTCTCTCTCTCCTAATATAATAAAAATGATAAAGGTGAGAAAGATATAAAAAAACACAATAAATCAAGAAATATAATAAAATGAGCCACAAAAATATTACACAATGCTAAAGAAAAAGACACAATGAATCACAAAAATAACACAATGAGGAAAATAGAAAAAAGACAAATTGCTATATTAATACACAATGATATAATTTAAATTCAAAAATTCAAAAAATTGCTAATATTGCTTAAATGAGTTCAATTAAAATCCGTTTGATACCCTTCCTACGAGTTTCTATTTTTGTTAGGCTATCTATTTAATCGTAACAATGTATTTGTTATTCTTTATATTTGGAATAAAATAAAAAGGGCCAAAATGTAGAGCGTACGGTTACCGAGAAGGCAGTGTTGGTCGGCAGATAAGCGCCCCTCCCTCTGTCTTCCACCTCCCACTCACCACATTTCTCGTTCATATCAAACAAATAAAAATATTTCAATCCTTCCTTCTTCCATCTCTCTTTTTAATTTTCATTCCTCTCTGATATAACGTCGGTACGTCATTAATTCATCACACCCCTTTCTGTTTCCATAATAATTTCAACTTTTCATTACCTCTGTTTTTTTTTTTTGGACGGCTAGATCACCCGGGTAAGACGCATGCCAACGACCTTACCCACCCTGGTTCGACCCCCCGTGCAAGCAGGCTTTTCAACCCTTCGCCCGAAGGCTTCGCATGTTTTGACATGCTCCGTGGATCGAACCGGGAACACCCGGGCGGGAACCCCACAAATGTGGGTAAACCCTCCCCCCTTAGATTCGAACCCACAACCATTAGGTTATGTTTCCTAATCCTCATTGAGGTGGCCAACTGGGCTAGCCCAGCTGGTTCATTACCTCTGTTTTTATTTTTATGTTTCTAAACTATGATTCATAACTGTTCTAACATTTGAAATATTATGCCCCCTTTTTTATTATTGTTTTATTATTGCATTCATACATTGATGAATCTGCATGCGTTTCAGTTTTTTTTTAATCTGAAATTGATGTTTGTTTCGTTTCGTAAAAGGTATTCTGATGTTTCTGTTCATGCAGATTGCAGAATAAATTATTAGTTTTAAATGATGAACATGATGCATGTTTTTTGAAACATGCATTAACATTTATTATTCCTGCATATTTTCCTTAATTTATAGCTGTTTGATCTCTGATCATGTGTTTAAAGTTATAACAGTTGATAAGGGGTGTTCACGGTCCGGTTCGGCCGGTTTTTAACGAAAACAGTGACTACGGTTTTGGAAAAAATACAAACCTTACTGGCGGGTTCTGTTTGCACAGATTTGCAGTTTTATACAACAAGTAATAAATTTTATAAAAATTTTGGTATTTAATTTTTGGAAAAATAATACTGTAAAGATGGTTGATGAATACAATATATACTTTATATTCTTGAAAGTAAATGATAAATGTTAAACGTCCGGTTTTAAGTTACAAACCGTAAACCGGAATGTGAAACTGGCTGTCTATCATTGGTTTGGACGATTCTGTTGGTTTATGAACACCCTAGGATCAGCGGCGTCCCTGAAAATTTAGGTACCATGTCCGAATCATTCAAAAATATGTCCCTTAGACCTTAAGTTTTTTTTAGTTTTAAATGAATATTGGACCTTAAAATTGGCTAACAAATTTTTGGGTTTTAAATGAGTATTCAATGGGCTCAAGTTTTAAGTTTAAAATGGGTTTTTTATTAAAAAAAAAAATACACGTGCGTGCGCAGACACACACATATAACATACCACATAAGAATTTTATTAAAAAAAATGTGCCCCGAATGAAATGGGCCCTAGCCGTGGGTCTTCCCCGGACACCCTAAGAGCCTCCCATGCCTAGGATATAACATTATAAGAGGATGATTGGCTGACATGCAGAAAGTTTATGTTGGATGTGTGTCTTTCTAATCTTTGTAGATTCAAGAAGCTGTGTCTTAAGGTAGAAACGCATCTTTGAAGCGAAAATGCCCGAATCTGCAACAGATAAACGAAAGCCAGCCCCGAGCAGCGAACCTGCACAGAAAGAACACTTCACGGAAACTTTCATTTCACCGACTAGCCCGTTGAGTACACATACGACTGGGAATGAGTCATTTGATTTAAGCATCAGCAGCAGTCGCAACTCCATTGATCAACTGTATAACAATGTATATGAAATGGAGAGTTCTGATCAGTCTCCTTCGAGATTCAGTTACTTTTCATATGGTCAGGAATCACGAATTGATTCTGAGTTACGTTATCTTGCTGGTGGCGGCTTTGCAAAAGCCGACACTGACAGCAAGATAACTGTTGATGAAAAAGAACCTGCGGAGGCCCGCTTATCGGGAGAAGAGAAAAAAGATGAAGTGTCCAAAGCTACTACGCGTAAAAACAAGAAAACAAGGAAACCTTCACCGGCTAGATCTCCATCTCCTGGAAAGATACCGAAGGCAGGCCCAAAGAAGAAACCGGTTGGGTCAAAGTTGACAGTAAAGAAGAGTGAAAAGAATTCGAATAATGAAGATCCGAGATACGTTGGGCAGTATTTGCTAAAGCAAGCTCGGGAAGTGGTGTCAGCAGGTGGCGATCCGAAGAAAGCGCTTGATTTGGCGATACGGGCCAAGAACTCGTTTGAAAGTTGTCAATCGGAAAAGCCCGATTTGGAGTTTGTTATGTGTTTGCATATGGTAGCGGCGCTATATTGTATATTAAGGCAGTATGACGAAGCTATACCCCTTGTTGAAAGATCGATCGAGGTCACGAACATAAATGAAGGCCAAAAACACTTGTTGGCTAAGTTTGCAGGGTGTATGCAGCTCGGTGATACGTACGCGATGCAAGGAAATATTGAGAAATCGATACTTTGTTATAAAGCGGGTTTGGAGATTCAAAAACATGTTTTAGGTGAATATGATGCGCGATTGGGAGAGACGTGTAGGTATGTAGCTGAGGCTCATGTTCAAGCAATGCAATTTGACGAGGCGAAGAAATTATGTAAAATGGCTATTGATATACACAGGAAAAACGGAACGAATAATTCGTTAGAAGAAGCGGCAGACCGAAGGCTAATGGGCCTTATTTGTGATTCGATGGGAAATTACGATACTGCCATTGAGCATTACACGTTGGCTCGAATGGCCATGTCAGCAAACGAGCATGATTCCGACGTTGCTGCTATTGATGCTTGTATCGGTGATGCATATCTATCGTTGGCTCGGTATGATGAAGCTATTTTCACTTATCAAAAGGCACTCAATGTGTTTCGGTTTACAAAAGGAGAGAATCATTCATCGGTCGCTTCAGTTTATGTTCGTTTGGCTGATCTCTACAACAAAATAGGGAGGTTCCGGGAATGTGAAACGTATTGTGAACACGCTTTGCGTATATATTTAAAAGTTAAGCCAAATCCCCAGAGCCCGAGTGATGAAATCGCAAACGGGCTTATTGAAGTTTCTGCTATTTACGAATCAATGAACCAACTAGACCAAGCGCTTGACTTGCTCAAGAAATCACTCAAGGCTTATGGAACGGGGCCGGGTCAACTAACCACAGTAGCTGGAGTCGAGGCTCAGATCGGTGTATTATGTTACATGATGGGTAGTTATTTCGACTCGTATGAGTACTTCAAAAGTGCTATTTCAAAATTTCGGGCCGCTGGAGAAAAGAAATCGGGTGTTTTCGGGATTACATTGAACCAAATGGGACTAGCTTGTGTTCAGATTGAGTCGTTTGATGAAGCTGTTGATCTGTTTGAAGAAGCTAGAAGTGTTTTGGAGACAGAATATGGACCTCATCACCCGAACACACTCGGGGTTTATAGCAATCTTGCCGGTACTTATGATGCACTGGGAAGGTACGTATACGGTTGGATTCACGGTTTGGTTTTCACAATTTGGCAGTTTAACGTTTTGTTTAGAAGGTTTGGAATTTGGAACCGGCCATGTAAACCAAACTGACTGTTTAACCTTTATTATTTATATTCGTAACCCATTAGCTAATAATAATCCGTACTATCAATATGACCGATGACACTCCTAATTTCACTTTCGTTGTTAAGGACAATCTTACTTTAAAGGAAAAGTAATTCCGTCTGCCCCAAACATTCATATATTGTCGTTTCAGAACAATTTACAACTTTCTGACCGGGATAAAAATCAGGTAATTATTCGTTAGGGGCCAACAAAGTTATTTTTTGTTAGACTGGGATTGTCCTTGGTAACGAAAGTGAAAGCTAGGAGTTTCATTGGTTACGATATCAATATGAATTATAAAGACCAAAGTGTCATAGTTTGAATCATTAAAAGTTGTTTGGTTTGCATCTAACGAAATCATAGTTAGTGGTTCAACCTAGAATTTTCGTCAAAACTACCGACAAACAGACGCTGAATTATCCTTTGTGTAGGTGGGACGATGCAATTGAGATATTGGAATATGTTGTGGGAATGAGAGAGGATAAGCTGGGAACGGCGAGCGCTGACGTGGACAATGAAAAGCAGTGGCTGGCGGAGCTGTTGAAAGAATCTGGCAGGGATCGGAGGAAGGGATCCAGGTCACTGGAATTTCTTCTTGATGGTTGATCAATGCCTTCTTTTTTTTAAATTAAATTTTGTAGTTTTTACCAAAATGTATAGTTTTGTTTCTATTTATTTTGTTAAGCAAGAATAGTTATTCTGTGGCAAATGTCAGTGTTGATCAAGATTTCACATAATTTGGTCCATACATTGCAACCAAGAAAGCCATTAAAAATCATCTTTAACAAATACAAAGATCATACGTGATTAAAAAAGCACCCATGATGGATTATCTATGTAGACTTTTTTGCCATTGTCTCGTTATTTTTTAAAATGTGCATGTTTTATACGAATAAACACCTACCAAGGGTGGGACTTGAGAGGGGTCAAAGAGGGTCTCCTTACTAATTTGTTGAATTTTTATGTATAATGTTCAAGGTTCTTTTTTACAAAATTATGAATTGTATGTTTACCCCTCCAATTTAAAATTTCTGATTTCATCACAGAGACACCTGCAATCTATGTGTTTATATAATTTTTCTTAAGTCATTAGAACAATCACATATGTATTTGTGTTTCGTGAGTGGACCACTTTTGTTCATTACATCTATAATCACATCAAAAGTTTTAAAGGATGAGAGCAAGTGACGTTTGTGTTTAAGAATTTTGTGGTGTTTAAACATCGAATGATTAAAAATTAAACTAACTAGATCAAGAAGAATAGATAGGAGAATTTGTCAAAACGCCTTTTACCTATCCTTTCTAATACCATTTACAAACAATGTTGTAAAACAAGGTCTCGGAGGTCAAGTACTCCCCGAGTAATCGCTACAAGGTAGGTTGTCGATGACCGAGTACTCTAGGCCCAGGCCGAGTACTCTCCGACTAGACCAAGAACTCCCCGAGTACTTCCGACTCCGACTAAGGAACACCTAGCGACTTTTGCAACATTGTTTACAAATATAAAATCATCTTATATTTTAGTTCTAACTTAAATATTTAAATTCTACTTTAAAAATCACATAAACATCAGAATTGTTAGCTAATGGAAATATTTGTAATTTCAAAGTCAAGACAAAAAGGCCACGTAAGCGTCAAAGACTCCTTAAAAACGCGCCACGTCAGTAACAGAAAGAGTCATTCAGTTTATTAAGTGAGAAAAGCGCGGGCAAGGGTCCAGAACTTCATGGCTTCCCAACAAACTCCATACATACTTTCCCCCAATCTCACAAAATGCATTCAGAAACCCTAAACAAATTTCTGTAAACAACAACAATAACACCAACAACAATTAGTGTGAGAATTGAAAATGGGAGGCTTATTATCAATGGCCAAAGAACCACCGCCCCCTATGGTCCTCGTTCCCCCACTCTTCGATTTCCCTCCCCTTGCTGCCCGTACCAGGTCATTCCTTCACTCCAATCGATTAACGCAAGTATCAAATATGAAAACGGCTCTTTAACTAGTTTATATCTAATCTACCTAACACATTTTTATGTTTTATGTACGAATAACGAGAAATGATGCACCCTTGTCTCCTAATTTTAATTATTTTATAAGAAAATATTAAAATTATATTGTGTTCTTTTTTATGGTTTTATTAAACATGTTTAGTTGTGTTATAAATAGGTCAGGAATTGCCGAATGCCGGCCCTAGTCTTTGATGTTTTAAATTGATTTCGGAAGCTTGATTATCCTGCGAAGAAGGATTTCGTTGGAATCAGTTTTATATGTTGTGTGATTTTTGAATGATGCATAAAGTGATTTTGTTGGAATAGGTGTTATACGTTTTTGAATGATGCGTAAAGCGATTTACTTTGCTAATTTTTCGATTTATTTGTTTTATGTCTGTTTAATTTATATCACGAAATTGGTAGCACTTGAGGAAAACTGATTAAATAAGGTGTAGGATTATTGCAAATCTGGAATTTTCATGTCTACATTGTAAAACTCCATTGCTGATAGTGTGGTACATTCAGATAATGTGATGGTAGGTTTTTTGATACCTTATATGTGATCTAGTCAAAATTCATGATGAGATACAAACATTTGAATTTAACAATAAGGTGGACAGTTTTGTTGTGTGTATTCTTTGCTTATGTTGTTCTAGAGAATTGGATAGATATTTGGCTTTGATTTGATTATAATAAACTGTTAAGTGATGCAGGATGTTGGAGTCACCGTATAATCTGTTATTTGGGAAGCTCGTATTAAAAAGCCTGTTTGAAGATTATTTTGATGCAGCAAATCATTTCAGTACCATTTTCTTATTGAAGCCAATTGAGGATCGTCATGTGGATTTAGTAGCAACTGTATCCATCAAAACGCTTTATTACTCACTTTCACATGCGTGCTGATATAGCGTTTTGTCCAACATGCTTGATCATTCTTATGATATTTTTATTTTTGTGTGTATGTACTTATTGTTCATTTGGAGTTACATGAAAAGTTCCTTAGCCCACATTCAGGTTTCGGGTCCTCTTGATAACAAGCCTGAGGAGCCAATAGTTGGTAATGCACTATTTCGCTGGCAAAGGTATTACCCTTCATAGTTGCTAGTTGCTACTGTTTTTTCTTTTAGAGATTGTGGTTTGCTATTTACTTCTTTTGGCATTCCTTAAAGGAAACCGTTTTTTTTATGTTGTGATAGTGATGCTGATGATCCTCACACATTCACAGATCTTTATGTATCCAGTTCTGATCCGTAAGTAGTAATTTTCTCTTCCATCAAGGGTAAGTTATATGTTTATTATAGTCTTTCTTAATGTTCTTATATGTTTGTATTTCCAGGATTTTGCTAATGAGAGCATGTGCATACTACCCGAAATATGGCTTTGGAGCATTTGGCGTTTTTCCGGTGCTTAAAAAACAGAGGTTTGCTCATTTCAATCCAGCAAAATCACACATTTCTTATTATTGCTTAATATTCATTTGCAGAGTTTACCTTTTATACAGGGTAAGTTCAGAAGACTATGGTACAATGGGTTTGAGATTTGGCTCATCGCGTTTGTCATTTGGAACCACATTTTTGCCATATTCATGTATGTAATGCAATGCATGTTAACAAACTTATCAACTTTTCATATACATTATGTTCATTTCATTTTCTTCACTAATATCCATTTCTATGATGTCATTGTGGTTCCTTTGATCCTAGATTTTTACTGTAATGCCACAGTTCTTACAACATATATAATACACCAAACTGTCTGCAAGTTTCATTTACCGTTATTCATTACTAATTAAACTTCTGTGAGTTTTTTTTCGTTATTATACTACTTTCTGAATGTAGTGGGAAATGACTTCCCCAAATCTGCATGGCTGGTGACCAAGCTGGGAAGGTTAACTGCTGGAGTCCAATATGATCCTCAATGTAAGATGCTTTCCCGTCTTTTCAATGTAATGTTTTTCTGTCCATTTCGCAATGTGCTTTACTCTTTGCCCTTTTGAAGAACAACCCATTTTGTATGAAGGTTATGTTCTTTATCATCCCTGAAATTATGCCTTTATAAAGATGCCTCTTTAACAGTCTTTTATTGAAATTGTAAGTTGACATGTTCTCATGGTTATTGTGCTTGAGTAGTTGAAAAGGCTGGTGGTGCCAAATATAAAAATTTGAAGAACTGGAATTGCGCCATAGGCTATGGAATTGGATCTGGCAGCCCATTGAGTCCATCTTTCAATTTTGGTCTCGAATTCGCCCAAAACTCTCAGGTTTCCCATTGTTTATGGTTCTTGAATCATCATTGGAAAATTGTCCGGTTGTACAGAATTTACTTTTTCCGTTACAATATAGCTTATTATTTCTTTGTAATCCTCAACTGCAGTTCATAGCCTCTTTCTATCAGCATGTGGTGGTCCAACGAAGGGTTCTCTCTCTCTCTATATATATATATATATGTGTGTGTGTGTGTGTGTACCCATATTGCTAGAAGGATGTGATAAAATTTGGTATTAAAATCATTTCTCTATTCAGTTAAAAATAGATTGTTGAATTCTGCAGGTAAAGAATCCACTCGAAGAGAATGAAGTGATTGGAATTACTAATTACATAGACTTTGGATTTGAGTTGCTAACAAGGTAATTTAGGGTGTGAAATCAATCCACGTACGGTTTGTAAAGATAATCTAAGTCCTCACATTTGTTAACAGAATGAATGATCAAAAGGGATCAAACAACATCCAAGATTCCACCTTTAATATCGGTGCATCTTGGCAAGCCAATAAAAACATCTTAATGAAGGTTAGCTGTCTTGGTTTCAATGTAATGTTTCATATTGTGAATTATCATGTTAAATTTTGTTCATGTCTTGTACAGGGAAAAGTGGGCCCCCTTAGTTCAGCACTGTCTTTGTCTTTTAAGTCATGGTGGAAACCTTCATTCAGTTTCAGCTTGTCAGGTATAACTTATGTGATGAGTATATGATAATTTTCAAGACAATTCTGGGAAAATAATGCTTGTGAACAATATTTTTTTTGGCGGCGTGTAAACGAAACCAAAATTGATACGTTTTGGGCTTAGTGTGAACTTTTGATTCCATGAATATGCATGAACCTGAAATGATTCAAATAATGGACAGCTATAAGAGAGCGTGGTGGGAAGACGTCTTTTGGGTTTGGTGTTCGTGTGGACAATGTGAGAGAAGCAAGGTATGTGTTGTACTGAAACGCTTAATGATTAATGATGTTTTTTTAAGGATAGAAAGAATAACATGAAAAAACTGTGCAGTTACCAAAGGGCGGATCCGAATTTTGTAATGCTGACACCAAACAAAGAGCATTTAGCAGAGGGAATCCAGTGGAAAAGTGGCCAGAGACCACTGATGCAATCGGACATAAACTCCGGAAACTTTGATGGTGTGCCCAGGGAACTCAGACCCTTGGGTAGAATACTATAATTTTCTTTTCTTTTCTTTTCTTTCTTTCTACAATTCCTGGATAAAACAAACTGTAATACACCTGAGAACTTTTATCTGAACTTTACTTTTTGTTTTCATTTCATATTTGAACTAACTAAATAATTTGAAAGTTTTGGGTTCCGCTTGTCCAACTACCTTGTGACTTGCAACTCGCTCGCTACTTCACTCTATAAACATTTGAGCCGAGTTTGAGCTAACAGTAACTGGTTCAAAGAATTTTCCATTCCTGCTATTTCTTGTATAATGGTAGTAAATCAACTAATTTGCCATGGGCTGACTCGAGTTAAAAACAAACTTGAGCTCAGCATTCGGCTCAGATTGAAGACTATGAGCTGAGCTTTCAGCTTGTTTTTTGTAATGCGTACGAGCCAGAGCTGATTTAGCTTGGTTTATTATTATTGTTTACAACGACGGACAACGACCCCCAACACACGCCCAACACAGGCCACAACACACGCCACAACAAACAACAACAATAATAATAATTTGCATTAGGTACCCTACTTTCAACCCACAAAAATAAGTTAGCATATGAAGTTGTATGTATTTTAAAAGATAAATCCATATAACTTTTGTTTATTGAATCTTAAAATCCAGTAGCAATCACATTTTACTATTTAGTTTCAACCAAATGTGAATATAATTTTGTTATCTATATGTAGACATGGTGGGTCTCTTGATAGGGACATGGAGTCATGGACACATGGTTCTCGAATACACAAGAAACATGGTTTGAAGTTGGGTCCATCTAGAGTGGTTATAAAGTTGGGTCATTTACACTTTTAATGTGAAGTTGTAGACCGTTTAAATTAAATTATGATTTCATATGGATCAAAATAAAAACAGAAATATGTAGTATATTGGTTGTAACATGACAAAAACTAATTGATTTATATGACAATTCCCTATTTAAGAAAGTTCAACTATTGATTAATGACCGGAGAAAGGGTTCCTCTCCTACGCGAGTTAGGTTTCTCTATCTCATCTCCTCAATTAGTAAACACCACTTGCTACCACTACTGATTTTCCCCACCCTAATCACTGATGACGGTGTTCCTGATCGGGTAGGGGTACCGATTGATCTACTTGGGAATGCCCCCTATTCCCTTATATCAATCTTGTAATATTATAAAAGTTTGGTAACTTGATTACAAGACCATGTGTAGTATCTAAATTTCAAGCTTCACCATGAGGCATTGTGTGACATGTGACATGTGGGTTCACACGAAGCTTGAAAGAGCTTGAAATAAAAAAAAGGGTGTGTGGTGTTTAGATTGAGGAGTGTGTGGAGTGTGTATATAAAGATATTAAAAATGAACTAAAAAAATAAAAATTATAAAATAAACCTTGGAATGATATGATTAGCCCTTCCATCTCTTGCATCAGCGTGAAATTTTCCACGCTTCTCCTTTTCACGCCCAAAAAACACCCATGGGAGCGGTGTGCACGTCGGGGCATGAAATTCTCCCAATCAACACCCAATTCCATTACTATTAACATGGTCTAAGGATCGAAGGTAAAATATGAAAACTGATCATTGCATTTTGAAAACCACACCTTTTTTTAAAAGAAACAACAATTCTCTCAGGTCTTCTATCCAATTAAGTCACACATGCTGTTAAACAAAGATTAACTTAAACATACGTATAGCATTTACACATCTATAAATTGCTAACTTATGAAAATTACAAAAGGAAAGAAAAATAACTAAAAGTTCATAAAAACTGTTAGAAAAACTTTAGAACCTCAATTTATAGTGTGCAAAATTTATAACACACCAAAAAAAAACAAATCATTCGATTTTTCGGTATTTATCTTAATCTTCATCAAGTTTATTCTTCTTTTGGATATTCGTTGTAGAATTCTAGAACGACACCGATAACCGCTACATTCTATGACCATAAGATTTAACAGTACGTGACACATTATGTACTCAGGCCAAGAGGTGTGGGGATCGTGAGTTGGACGTGAGAGTAGTACCTCACGGGAACACCGCCCCCAAGGACATGTGGTGACTGTGAGGGATCTCACAAAGGTCACGGGCCAATTGTTTTTGTATTTTGGAATGTTATGGAGGCTAGTAACCACGCCTATAGGTTGGTGATGAAAGGTAGTGTTGGAAGGTTGAGTAACGTAATAATGATGTGCCAATGACCCCCAGCTCAGTTGGGGAGAGGTGGCAGGGTTTACTTCTTAGGGAGGTTCCTGCACGGGGGAGGTACACGGTTCGAATCCTAGGGCTAGCAAAAATACACCTCTTTACGTTGAAAGAGCTTATGCCATCAGAGACGATGCGAAAAGGGGATTCGAAACTAGCCGATCCAAAAAAACGTAATAATGATGTAGAGAGTAGTAATGATGACCACACCGTATCACCTTAAAATATATCATGCTCTTCCTATAGACTAGACTACATCTCCATTACTTAAAAGAACAGGATTTATTAATAAATATAATATCATCATCATAATCAGTTATCCTACCTATAGCAAAGCTAAAGTAGGGTTTGAGGAGGGTAAGATGTAGACAGCCTTACCTCTACCCACTGCTTCCAATGAGACCCCCGACTCGATTTGGTATCAAGCTTTGGACATAAGGCACAAAACACGTAGCAATCGGGACAAACCCGATCGGTGCATGTACCCCCTTTGTCTTTTGGCTATCAACGCCACCACATGATGCATGATTAATCGTCCGTCATTTTTAACGTTATTTTCACGAAATTAGTAAAATAACGTTAAAACTAGTGCAACTTTACTTTTGCCCCTCGAGGGCCACACATATATACATTATATGCGCACACCGTAAGTGGGGCGTTATTAATAAATATAATCATTTGTGTTATATATTTATTTAAAATAAATAATATGTGCATTTAACTTAACACATGATATAAAAACAAGGGTTGAAGCAAGCTAATGGGTTTCCAACTGATCTACACCTTTCAGAAAAAAACATGATATAAAAACAAGTCATCGTTGATATTCTGCATCATTCCTGATCGCAAAAAGGAAGGAATGGCTGCACACTCATTCTTCTCCACACACATCTCTTCTACTACTCTCTCTCCTCGCTTCCCCTCTCCCAATCGTCCCACACTTTCTCTCTCTAGAACCTTCTCTAATCGCAACCTCCATACGGCCTGTATCGTCGCTTCACTCCGTCCAACTACTCACAATAACCACTCACCAACCCCTGAATCCACCGACCGCTCATCCTTCAACAAGTTTGTAGATTCGTTCGTCGTATTAATCACGTCCGTAGCTCTATCCGTCTCTGTGTTTGTTACTGATATTGATTCGGCTGCTGCGTTTGTTGTGACTCCGTCTAAGAAGCTGCAGACGGATGAGCTAGCTACTGTTCGTTTGTTCCAGGAGAATACTCCTTCTGTTGTCTATATCACTAACTTAGCTGCTAGGTACTCTTATTTTGTTTATTGACTTTAAAACGGAATGATATGTATTATGTTTAGATTAGATTTAAAAGGAATAAATGTGATAATGTTTAATTCATTTGTGATCCATATTAGATCAGTGAATAAATGTGATAATGTTTAGTTCATTTGTCTACAGCATGAACTTAGCAAAAAGCGGCCGGTATTACTGGTTGAACCGTTTTTGAGCCTGATCTGGTACGGTATAAAAGCCGGTTTTTAAAACATTGCTAGATACTGTTAGAGCTAGTGATTTGTGTGTATGTAGGTTTTTGTGGCACTTGTGTTGTTTCTTGAAGTTGGAATGGAATGATATGATGCTTAGATTTAGGGATAAATGTGATGATCTAGAGTCTAGTTATTTGGTTTGGATAGAGAATTTGCATTTTTGTGATGTTTTACGCTGGATCACTGGATAAACATACGGAAATGTTTTATAATGAAGTCTGTTTTGTTAATTTAGTTCGGTTTTCTACATGATGAACTTAGTTGATAGGTACTGTTTTAACTAGTAATTATGTGTGTATATAGGGTCTTGTGGTTCTCATTTTGTTTGTTGACTTTGAAACAGGATGATTTGGTTAGATTAAAATTAAAGGAGTAAATGTGGTGATCTAGTTCATTTGGATAGAAATTTGTATTTGTGTCATGTTTTGTTCTGGATCAGTGGATGGTGATGTTTTCTAATAAAGCCAGTTCTGTTAATTTATTCGGTTTTCTACATCACGAACTTAGCTGATAGGTACTGCTTTAACTAGTAATTTATGTGTATTTATCTGTTTTGTGGCTCTCACTTCGTTTGTTGACTTTAAAACGGGATGATTTCGTTACATTAAAGGAGTAAATGTGGTGATCTAGTTCATTTGGATAGAAACTGTGTTTTTGTGATGTTTTGTTCCTGATCAGTGGATGGGTATATGGAAATGTTTTTTTAGTGAAGTTAGTTTTGTAAATTTGTTTGGTTTTTGAGTGGAGTTATGTTATTTAGGCAGGATGCATTTACTTTGGATGTATTGGAGGTGCCTCAGGGGTCCGGATCAGGATTTGTTTGGGACAAGAATGGTCATGTTGTCACGAATTATCACGTTATTCGAGGTGCGTCTGATCTCAGGTTGGTTAAGTTTTTCCTTTTCCTCTCGTTCTATGTGGTGGAATTTACGAGTGAATGTTGTTTTTGTTACATAAGGCTCTGACTATGAATAAGGAGCTGATTGATTGGTTGCACGTTGTGAACTCTCGTCAGTTAACTAACAAGAATAATAAGTTTTTGAGACTTGAAAATTAACAAAAGTTCATTGAATTACTAGTTGCTAGCTCCCAAGAATGTTTAATTATTCCATGTCATAAGGCAATCTAAATCACTGCAAAGCGCGTATTGTGGCAACACTAAGAAATTTTGTTTGGCTTGTATGTTGTATCTGGGATCATCTGTCAGCAGTTTGATGAATAACATGAATTAATTTTAAGAATGAATATGTGTTTATTACTATTAACCTCATTGATCTTAGTCTTTGATTTTCTTGTTAGCCTAACAAGATGCATTATTTGATTTAGTAACAATACATAGACCTAAAACATCACTTTCCTCATACTTACCTTTGATTTTGACATGTGTCTCAATCTCCTTGTTATGTTGATTTTTAGGCCTACCAATAATTTCTTAATATAGTCTGTCCACTGTGGTAATGGGGTTGCAATGTCTATCTTCATTGTTAGTCTCTGTTAGAAATGCCTATGATATCATTATTTTTTCTCTTTTCTGTTATTATTGAGTTGATGTATATATATTCAGGGTAACTCTTGCTGATCAGACCACATATGATGCAAAAGTTGTTGGGTTTGACCAAGATAAAGATGTTGCAGTACTGCGTATCGATGCACCGAAAGATAAATTGAGGCCAATACCAGTTGGTGTGTCTGCAGACTTGCTTGTTGGGCAAAAAGTGTATGCTATAGGAAACCCTGTGAGTGAGCATATAATAATTTCTATGCATGAGAATGAGTACTGTCTATATCTAATTATCTATACTGTGCATGTGTGTGTTCTGTCAATAGCTGCTTGAAAATTGAAATCAATACTATTAGCTAATAGCTGCTCAAAATCAATATTCCTTTCAGTATCCCTCCTCGTCCATTTAACATGTGTGAACCTTAACCAAAAACTTCTATACGGCTTTCCCTTGTAGGCAGATGGATTTTTTTCCATGAAAAGAAGTTACATAAAGTCATAAATCGTTGAATGATGAACCATACATCAAAGCCTTGATTTTGTACACGAAATGAAAAACCTGAGTCTTATTTAGGGTTGCACAGACCTTGGTTTTCTATTGAATGCTGGATAGCTCAGGTATTTAGTGCTCAATTACTATAGATAATAGAAACAAAAATCAAACAAGGAAAATAAAGAAGTGAGCAGTGATTCTCTCAATCTCTTCTCTAAGTTGAGGTTGAATGATCCTTGTAATTGCTCATATATGAAGTGAATCTTAACTTATAATATATTTTACTTTTTCTCACTTTTAGCTGCCTCTCCCCTTCAAATATTTTGTACTTGGTAGATGACTTAATATGATAGTTCATATATCTTTTTGCAGTTTGGGCTGGATCACACTCTAACGACTGGTGTCATCAGGTATGAATTTCTTCTACAAGCAAAAAGGGGTTACCTTCCATTATTGCAGCACTTACTTTTATACCTCTATAGCATGTTTTGAGTAATTTGGAAACATATAAAGAATACCCTTAGTAGGAAGTACCTACCGGCTACCTCTAGATTAAGAGTAGAGGCCGAAATCTGTTCATTAACATTGAAGCATGCCACACTGCATTCCATTCTTTAATCATATGAACAAGCGAATCTTTATTGATGACTTTTGTATTTGAACATTTGCAATAATCCAGGGAAAACATGTCCTTAGCATAGTTTATAAAATGCTATGGTGAGTCATGGCTATACCAGGCCACTTGAGGGCCACAGTGACAAGTGCCTGCATTGGCATAGATATGGTGAAAAGTAGTTGTAAACTTGTACATATGCTTTATAGTAATTAGAAAAATAAATAGAATACCATGAACCACCCCATGCAATCACATGTCAAACGTCGCCGTTAAAAGTCAACATTCATTAAAACCACGTAGATAATAAAGTAGCCTTAAAGTGAACTGACTACTGAACTCTTGTTATGATAAGAAGTTAAGAACCAAACAAATATTAGAATGCAAACAAATTATAAAGATAGATTAATCTGCTTTAGAGAAGTTGATAGACTCCAATGAAGCTTACTTTCAAGAACTGAACCAACACTCCCAATTACATAAAATCACTAATCAATATTAAGCATAAAAGAATTGCAACCATTAACCTTTATTTATAATATGCCTATTCCTAAATCCTAATACTTGTAGTTGTTGGACAGGTAACTTGCTCCCTTAGTATTTAATTCCTAATATAACTCTAATTCCTAATAATATAACTCTAATTCCTAACAGACTATGTGAGTTGGTACCATTCATCCTTCTCTTTTTCTAAGACAAACCATAAAGGTATTGCATATTAATTGTCTGTATAATAAGGTTACATAGAGGATTATATATAGAGTTTAATATTACACAAAGATACTTTCCAGACTGAAAGTTATATTTTAAATACCTAATACCTAACTAGTCTAATATGCCCCTGAACTACATTAACTAGCTTGGATCGAAAAGAGAGAAATCTAGGCTTCGGCAACGGCTTTGTAAAAATATCGGCAATTTGATCATGAATCAACTTCCACATGCATTGCCTGGGCATGGAAGCTAGGGTGAAGGTGAGCTTGTAGAGTTGTGAGCTGTTTACTCGGTTGTCGTAAAAGCAAAAATTAAAACAACAGTGATAATGAGGGTTGAAGTTGATGCGTGTTTTGGAGTTGTTTTTCAGGTTATAGTCTAATATTTGATCTATGTCTTTACCTATTTCACAGCCTCTCTTAGAGATGAGATCCCTACCTCTGATTGCTCGGAGAATCTGAAGCACTCTTGTTGCATACGTGTGAAGCATTCCTTAACTATTGGAAACGCTTACTCATGTCTGATTGCATTTGTCTGATCATCTGTTTATCATTATCTGATCCCTCTTCGAAATCCATGGTTGCCTTTACGTCAGAAATGACTGCTCTAGAAAACAAAAAGCAGAATTTTTTTTATCCCTATGAATAGTTATGTGAACAGTGCCGATGAACTAGTGATCAGTAATTCAATTAGCACTAATATTAACGTTATTTTACTATTTTCGGGAAAATAACAGTAAAAACAACGGATGGTTGATCATACATCATGTGGTGGCGTTCCAAAAGATAGGGGTGCATGCACCACTCGGGCTTGTCCCGATTGCTAAGTGTTATATACCATATGCCCAAGGCTTGATTCAAAACCACTACCGAGCCGGGGGTCTCACTAGAAGCAGCCTCTCTATTCCCACGGGATAGAGGTAAGGCTGTCTACATTTTACCCTCCTCAGACCCTACCTTAGCTTTGCTATTGGTGGGAGTAACCGAGTATGATGATGATGATTATTGATTAATATCAAAAGTCACCTTGGTGGAGAGTGTTGGAAATAATCTTGATCGGGTCATGGGTTCACGGGTCAGACTAGAATTGGATCGGATATAATGGGTCAAACGGGTTTGAGAGATGGTGATTGAAGACTAGGTCAGTTATTTGACCGGGTTTGGTGGAGGAGAACAAGTCTGCTGGGGGTGAACGTTAAGGAGAAGATTTGTTGGAAGTTTGTTGCTGGAAAATAGGAGACGTGACTCATTATGCATGTGTGTTATTTGTTTGTTTAGTCTATAAATATGGCAGTAGATAGGTTCTAGTTTTGTACTCCTTTCAATTTCAATAAAGAAGGTTTAAGCAGTAAACTTGTGCAGTGAGTTGTGTGTTTGATATTAGGGGCCTGAACCAACAGAGAGTATGGGATCCCGATATCTAGATTATTGCCTTAAGGCTTGATGACAAGATGTTTTTAGGAGCTGGAGTAGTGATAAGCCTTCAATGAATATTCTTAGTATTATTTATAAATTTACATTTGTATGGAAAGTCTTGAAATTATTTTAGCATCTATAAGATAGGGTTTACTAGAAATCAGAGTTTAATTAGGAATAAAAATAAGTACTTATTAGGCATTTGACCTCCAATTTCATGAGATTATGTTTCCCTGGTTGTAGTGGCCTACGGAGGGAAATAAGCTCTGCTGCAACTGGCCGCCCAATTCAGGATGTTATCCAAACAGATGCTGCAATTAACCCAGGAAATAGTGGAGGACCACTTCTTGATAGCTCAGGAAACCTTATCGGGATAAACACCGCTATCTACTCTCCCTCTGGTGCATCATCTGGTGTTGGATTTTCCATTCCAGTTGACACAGTGAGTCACATAACTCTACTTGCCATTTAAATCTCATCTAAACATACGAAGCCGCTGAAATTTATTTCTTTTATGATTTGACGTCTTTGTTGAATCATATCTGTCCAGGTCGGTGGAATCGTTGACCAGTTGGTGCAATTTGGAAAAGTTACCAGACCTATTTTAGGAATTAAGTTTGCACCTGATCAGTCTGTGGAGCAACTGGGAGTCAGTGGAGTCCTTGTCTTAGACGCTCCTCCAAATGGCCCTGCTGGAAAAGCGGTATATCTGTTATCATGCCCCTTACCAACTTTGTAAACTTTGTGTTTGTGTGTGTACTTCTATCATTCTATGCCTTTTCAACCTTGAGAAGTTGCTGATT
This sequence comes from Ambrosia artemisiifolia, assembly GCA_032199755.1. Lineage (NCBI taxonomy): Eukaryota > Viridiplantae > Streptophyta > Magnoliopsida > Asterales > Asteraceae > Ambrosia > Ambrosia artemisiifolia. The sequence continues at coordinate 45,012,285 of CM063512.1, read as the reverse complement.
GATTTGAACATACAGGGTCTTCAATCAACGAAACGTGATACCTACGGAAGGCTCATACTGGGTGACATTATTACTTCTGTAAATGGAAAAAAGGTTGTTAATGGAAGTGATTTGTACAGAATTCTTGACCAGTGTAAAGTTGGTGAAACAGTAAGTTTCCATCCAAGTTTTGCGTTACATGGTTTCTTAATATACCGCGTTCAATACTTTAATGTCAATCTTGGCGAACAGGTTACTGTAGAGGTGCTTCGTGGTGACCACGTAGAGAAGATCCCTGTGGTGCTTGAGCCAAAGCCTGATGAATCATAAATTGTGAAAAATGTGAGGTCAGCTTGTAAACTTGTGTTATTCATTACGAGAAAAGAAACATCTCGCTGTATTATTTGACGCATAGTTTCCTAATAGGGATCCTGTAAATAGTCTGCATGCCTCTATGAATCTGAAATTATATAGTTGTAATTTACTGGGAACGTTGTTATAGTAACCTTCCCCTTGTTACCGACACGGGTTGCTTTTAACTATCCCTTGAACCAATTTGTTGCTTATAGAAAACCAGGCTAAAACTGGCAGGACTCTACAACCCATCATGTAGAAAATTTTGATTTTACAAGGTTTTGTTAGAAATTCAACTTCATTAGCATGTTTATGTCAACGTTTGTAACGGTAACCAAGGTTAGAAGATCAATCATATTCGTGTGGAGTGAAACCAGAGTCGTGAGGCTTCTGGTCATTGAGCTTAAACTAGGTGAGACGGAAACGTGGTAAGCACATACAATTCCGTTTGTATCTCAACTTTAGAGAATGAAAAACCGAGTACTTATTTATTTTATGAAAAGATTAATAAATCAAGTTAGGGGCTTTTTGGTACTCTCTTAATATTCCATTAAGATACCTTTGAATTAGTTGACATTAGGGTAGTGTTTGGTATGATGGAATGGAAGGGGGAATGGAATGGATCATTACGAGGTAATGAAAAATAGTTTGTTTGGTTGGTAAAAGGAATGGAATCACCCATTACACAAGGCATTCCATTCCCTCAAAACCATTCCATCCACCCTCCATGTTTTTTTTTTCATTCCATCCGTCATTCATCCTTTACTAATAACACCATAACCTACCAATCACCACTACCAACCACCGCTATAGTCACCACCGTCGCCCACCACCCACCACCGTCACCCACCACCGCTTCCGCCACCACCTACCACCGCCGCCATCGTCGTCGCCGCCACCAACCATCGTCACCACTCACCATCACCCACCCACCACCGCCACCCACCATCGTCACCCATCCACCCACCACCACCGCCACCCACTACCGTCACCCACCCCCGCCGCCATCCAACACCGCCCACCACCACCGTCGTCACCACCCACCACTGTCGTCGCTGCTACCCACTACCTTCACCCACCCACCACCGTCGCCGCCACTCGCCACCGATTTTATTTCTTCGTCTTTTACTGCCTATCCAACAACATAAAGTAATGTTTTGTTTCATTCCCACATGACAACCAAACAAGACATGGAATGGTAATGATTCATTCCATTACCTTGTCCATTCCATTCCCTCGTCCATTCCATTACCCCATACCAAACAGACCCTAAGTGTGTTTGATTAAAAAAAATTTGAACGATGACTTTCTTTCATCTTTTTACGGGGATAAGTTGATCACAACCGCCTCTTGGCAGGCCCGCCACCCTACATCCGGCCAGCCTATGTTGTCTTAAACCGCTCCACGCTGGCATCGGTGTGGGGCTTGGCGTTCCACGAGAACCTTACCACGTCTGTTCTACCGTACTAGACATGATGATAGTCGTTGTGTCTTCACAAGAACTATGTTCTCTAAGGTAACACAGAGGATAGAACTCGTGTTAGCTTGGACTCGAACTTGCGACCACAAGGATCTAGTTCTTATCTTCATTGTTCTGAGCACTGCACCATGATATCTCTTAATCAACCAGTAAGTCTTTTACCCATTAAGTTTCAACAATATGTTTAATGAAAAATTTACCCCTTTATCAACTCACATGTATTCATAACTCTTAGCCGACCACTCATGCACCACCTTATCGGCCCACCATCTCCTTGACTTATCAACATCTCCACCAACTAGTCAGACCTCTTATTGGTTCATAGTCAACTAGACATTTTAATGGCTCAACACTAGCTAGTGCAGAGGTTGCCAAACAGCCTCTTAGAGAAAAATAAAATTACTAAAAAATAAATGGGTTAAAAATATGCATATAGGTTGTAACATAAGGGTCGAAATCCATAAAAACGAATTTCGGTCACGATAATTCAATGGTAAAAAATACGTAGTATTGCATATTTAGTTTTTTTTCCTAAATGTTTTCACAAGTCATTAGGGGAAAAAGAAAATTGTTAAAATTAAATAAGTTATCAACGTATATTAGATGTGTATTATTTATAGTGTAAGGAGTGAATTATTTATAATCAGTTCCCATAACGTACTAACACATAACATGTGTTTGGTGCAACAAGGTCTACTCTTTATTAGATGTTTGTATCAAATCTCTTGAGTCCTACTAAAGTAGTTGGTATAAAATCCTACAAAGAAGTGATTTTTTTTTTTTCTTTACCAAACACATCTCTCTATGTCACTGTGTGGGAAAAATGTATCGCAAACAAACTTGTAGGCTAACAATGTTGTATTTATGTTGTTACCGATTATTAAAGGCTCTTCTCTTTTCCTATTCACATGGGATAGTAATAAAGCAAAATGCCTCATATTGATCAATACAAGGCGTATATTTGGTGTTAAAATAAATTTTTAGGGTGTCAAAATATTAGCACCCTTATTAAATTTAAAAGATAGAAAACTTTTACACGGCTATCAACCTAGCAAAATATGGGAAGGTATGAATGTTAACGTAGGTAAAAATTTTAAAATAGTACAAATATTTGACTATGGTGACAAAGTGCAATTAAAGGACACTGGTCCCGACCATCTGTTAATGCTCTGTTTGTTGATGGTTAAAACATTAAGAGAGCAATAAGACTCGACGCTATGTGAACGTCGTAAATTAGTGATGATCCAATTTTAAATTCATTAAATAGGAAAAGTATACTTAACCCAATGTAACATGTTTATTTTATCTTTGTTTTGATAGATGTTTTCACCATAGTAACCTTAGAAAAAGCCTTCTTACCTTTGCTCTTCTTCCCAACCACATCAACAACAGTATCCTCCACAGCTTGATCTTTCTCCTCCTCTGACTCCTCAATGTCATCACTAACAGTCAACGTCTCAGATGCATCAACAGACTTAGCAGCCTTCAACAGACGTCGGCTAGATCTCCTAGTTGAAGCCTTTGAAGAACTGGCCTTAGAAAAACTTTTCACATTAGGGACAACAACATAGTTAGTCCCATCATACCTTCCCTTCTCATACTTTGTCAAAGCATCCTCACCCTCCACTGCTTCAGCATCTTTGAAAACAACTCCCGAAGCATCATCTCCTTTGATAAAATCAAGAGCCGACATAACTGCAATAAAAGAAAACAAAACATATAAGCAAAGGAGACAAAAAGGAAGAAACCAACAACAAGCGAAAGGTTCATACCCTGATCACCCTTCATCACTACAGGATCTCTACCCGGTTTGTCCCAACGGGTGCTAATACCAGACAAAACTAAGAAAGGCTCACCAAATGGACGAAGCCTTGAAGGACATGCTCGAAGAGCTGTAAAAAAGTTATCATCTAACTCAGATTCTGAGGGCCCCCCTTCATTAAGAATGGCCTCAGGATGTCTCCACACGGGTTTAAAAGGAAAATTAGAGTCAGAAACCCAAAAGAATCTAGTTTTCCATTGACCAACGGTTGTGACATGAGACGAAAGCAAGTTAGTTTCTACTGACGATCCCTCGAAGGTGAACCAGTCACCATTCTTAGCAAGACGGAAAAACCTCCTGAACATTAAAAGAGTAGGATCATACCCTAAAGCTCTACACAGGCATTCAAAATGCAAAATACGGCCAACACCATGGGGATGAATCTGACCAAGAGAAACTCTATAATACTCAAGAACGTTCAATAAAAACATGGAGAATGGATGACGAAGGTTTGAGAACTCAAAATGCCGACAATACAGAGCAACAGACCCAGAAGGACAGTCAGACACAGCAAGCTTCTTACCAGGAGCAACGGGATTAAACGACAAGTCTATATCCCATTCAGCACAAAATGACTCCACCTCCTTTTGAGAAAGGGAGGAAAAAGTGATGGCCATGTCCTTTTTAGCACCCATAGCGCTTCAAAGGATGATCAGGAAACAAAAATACAAAGGAAGAAGACAAACCTGCTTTGATCGGAGGAACGAAACCCTAATCGGATGTGTGGTTGACAGAGAGAAAAATGTTGAAAAAAGGGAAAAGAGTAAAGTGAAATTGATGAATACAAAGGGTTAAAAAGAAGAAAAGGAAAACGGTTATTATATTTAAATAACTGCAATAATGAAATGCAGTAAAAAACAGCTGTACGACTGCCACTTGTCACATCAGCAGTCTAATCACAATTAAAAACTGCTAAGTAATAACCGCCCAAAACACAGCGAACCATCGAACCCTTCAAGCAAAAACCAAACTAAGCAAACAGTCAGAAGCTTTCTAGCTGCGCTACCAAACCTCCTGACTTGGGGGGCTGATGACGTGGGTAGCTCAAAGCAAAAAGAACAAACGATATCGCAGAACTATGCTTAAAGGGTTGAAAGCTACAACGGTTCAAAAGGCAGAAGTATCCTAAGTCAAAAAGACGACTTGTCTTATCACCTTTTCATCGAGCAGAACAGCCAGCTCCCGATGGAGTAACAGCACCAAACAGACCGCAGGTCAATAGCCATCCTTGGCTTAAAGTGGATTGTCCTTTTGTTGCAACATGGTCCAAGATAATATGCTTTCCTCTAATAGAAGGTCCTTTCCTCTATAAATCAGACCTGTCTTCCATAGATCTGAACACACACTCACATCTCTTACACTCTAAACTTCTCATTCTTTTGGTCCATGCACGTGGAGAGAACTCTTCTCTTCACTCGGATCTCTAGAACAACCACTTCTGGTTCGAGTGCAGCTCAAACCAAAAATCTAAAGCACTCAAAACAATAAAATTATCTTGAACCTCCTTCTACGTTTGCAACGTAGAAGGACACCACGACCTGCGTTAGGCAGAGTGGAACCCTTGAACCCCTGAACCCTTCCTGTGACTCAGAACCAACGTTAGACAGTTATTTGTTGTAGCAACATTGATCAATACAAGGCGTATATTTGGTGTCAAAATAAATTTTTAGGGTGTTAAAATATTAGCAACCTTATTAAATTTAAAAGATGAAAACTTTTACACGGCTATCAACCTAGCAAAATATGGGAAGGTATGAATGCTAACGTAGGTAAAAATTTTAAAATAGTACAAATATTTGACTATGGTGACAAAGTGCAATTAAAGGACACTGGTCCCGACCATCTGTTAATGCTCTGTTTGTTGATGGTTAAAACATTAAGAGAGCAATAAGACTCGACGCTATGTGAACGTCGTAAATTAGTGATGATCCAATTTTAAATTCATTAAATTGGGAAAGTACACTTAACCCAATGTAACATGTTTATTTTATCTTTGTTTTGATAGATGTTTTATTTAAAATTGAATGTGTGAAGTATAATTGTTTTTTTTTCTTCTTTATCATGACAAGCTAAACTGATACAGTTCGAACAAGTTGCTAAGATATGTTTTTATGGTTGCCAATATAACTTTCGTTTAACATAGTCGTATTCGCAATATAGTATCTTATTTATATCGCAATCTAGAGTGACTGTCTGAACCGGTGACGAACCATACTGATACCGTCCTAACAATATTTGTACAACGTCGATTGTGGACCAAGAATTAGAATCAGTACCACTACTATCAGAACTATTATTGATATTCATTTCTATGGTTTTCGATTGATGTAAAGCACGTATCGATATTTTTTTGAACATATCACAACTTTGTTTTTTTGGGTATTATCTTTCGGTTGCAACACTGAGTGCCGATGTAGTACCAATACTGTAATGACCAGAATCGATATGATCGAGTTCTTTCTGCAACACATAGGGTAATTCCACTATTTTTAATCTTTGTTATTAGATCCCAGAAATACGCTTGTCGCATAAAAATGTGTTGATATCCTTTTAGGCATTTGAGTTTTCTTTCATTTCCTATAGCAGGTGTCAATACCGTAACAAACAAAACCAATACTAACTGAATTCCCGCAACTGTGTGGATATTTGATGCTTAATTCTTTTATCATTTGAGAAATCAAAACTGTAAATGGGCTCGGGGTAGCATGACACGCAGCGAGCTCCATATGTATATTGGAAGATATTTTTTATCCACTATAACCACAAGCGAATTTCAAAGCTTTGATATCTTGGCTTGGTACAGAAATGAAAAAAATCCCAATTTTTGGTCCTAACCGTTATGATCCATGATTGGCTAACCGTCTGGCAAGGTTTTGTAAGTTAGAAGAGCAAGACTACCTCAAACAATTCTCGAAATGTGCATCATTTGGAGAGCAATGACAAAATACTTAACTCTCAAAGACAAAATACAAGTGGCGGAACTAATACATGAGGCGGGAGTAGAAAGCTAGCGGGCAACCGTTTCCACTCTTCCATGAAGAACTTGAGTACGATTTGGCGATACACATGTTCAGTAATAGTGACGCTTAAGAGTGGAGGGAGTGAGGCGGGAGGGTGATGTGGCGGCGGGAACACCGCCCCTAGGGGGCGTGGAGGTAGGGGCGGGAGGGTGAGGGGGGGAGGGGATGACCGGCGTGGGGGGAAGGTGATGGGTGAGGTGTCAAGCTGTGATTGGCTGATTTTTTTTAACTTTAACACAATATAAGACCTACCGTAGTGGGGCGCCATTTACCCAAAAAATTGAAAAATAGCGCCCCCCACACCGCTATGGGGGGGGGGGGGGGGGGGGGGCGCTATATACCAAAATCATGCCCGGGCTTTATAAAAATAGCGCTATGTGTTTATTTGTTGGACCAATCAGACCTTGCCACGTGGCAAGGTCAAACATTCTTTTTTTTAATAATAATAATAATAATAATAATAAAAAACATAATAATAATAGTAATAATTTAAACAGAAAATTTATTAGATTAAATAAAATAATAATAAAAAAATAAATTATATAAAAAAATAATATTTATTAAAATTAATAATCAAAAAAATAAATTATATAAAAAAATTATATTCAAACATTTGAATTTTAAACGGTTATTGTTCCAAACCGTTTGAAATTCAAATCCCCCCCCCCCCCCCAAACGTTTAAATTTCAAATTTTGAATTTCAAACGTTTTCCCCCCAAACGGTCATATTTCTAACCCTATAAATACAACACTTCCTCCCAATTCTCAGTCACACCTTTTCCTCATCCTCAACACAATGAATAATATGGGCGGTTTTCAACCGAGAGCTGCCGGACCGTCTAATGTCCGGCAGTACTCTCGCCGGGTCCGGGGACAGGGCCGGCCCCGGAGACTACCATTCACCTCCTCTCCTCCTCCTACTGCTGCACAACCTCCTCTTCCTCCTCCTCCTCCACAACATTGGTTATATCCCCCTCCTCCTCCTGCTGCGGCACCACCAACCTTCACTCCTCCTGCTGCTGCTGCACAAGCAACCTTTCCTCCTCCTGCTGCTGCTGCACAAGCAACCTTTCCTCCTCCTGAAGTCGATGATGACTTCACGGATGAAGAATGGGTCTAGGCCATGGATTATGCCATGGCTATTAATGAAATGGACCGACTAATGTTGTCGGCCCCCACCCCTCGGACTGCTGCTGCTATCCCCACCCCCTAGACTACCCCCACCCCCACCACCAGACTACCCCCACCCCCTACCACCATACTACCCCCCACCCCCTACCACCAGACTACCCCCACCCCTACCACCAACCTACCCCCACCCCCACCACCAGACTATCCCCACCCCACCACCAGACTACCCCACCCCGTGAATATGGGGACCCAACTCCTGAGGACTTGGAAGCCCTCAGGGAAATTGAGGAGGAGGAACGCCTCTGGAGTCGACCTACCCCTCCTCGTGAGTACTACTATTTCCCCTCGGATGCGAGATCCGATGGACGGGACAGCTCACGTTCCGTATCCCCCGAGTACTACACACTCGAGGACTGGGACAACTACTCTCCATAGTGGAGAAAATTAGGATTAAATAAGTAATTTAGGAATTATCTAGTGTTTAATTAAGTAATTTAGGAATATGTAATGTTTAAATAAGTAATTTAGGAAGTGTGTAACTTTTTTTTAAATATTATTTGTAACTTTTTTTTAATATTAGTTGTGTGTTTTTAATATTATTTGTAATTTTTTTATATTTATTTGTCTTTTATTTTGATTTATTTTGAGTTAAAAGATTAAAAAAAAATTACACGTGGACCAATCACAAACAGGGGCTTTATAAATAAAGCCCCACCACTACACCCCTTTTTCACTTTATCTCTCCATGCTGACTCAGCAGCCACGTGGACCAATCAGAAAGGGGGGCTTTATATATAAAGCCCCCCACTACGCATGGTCTAATATTATTCTTTTCACCCCCTTCCTCCCCTTCCACTCCCCACAATTCTTTCCCCCCACATAGGTCCCACAAGTGCCACATGACGCTTCACCCCCTCCACTCCCTATAGTCTAAGAACGTACGTTAGTGACTACAAGAAAAGTAAAGAAAATGAATAAATAACAAAAAGTAAAATATATTTCATATTTTCCTATTGTAATGTTTTTTTAACTTATAAAATTACAAAAATAAAATAAAATATGAACTTCATGTTGTAAATATTCATTATTTATTTTTATCGTTTTTCTTTAAATCAGTTTAAGAGCCTAAACGCAAATGAGGTAGTGGTGGAGTGGTTGGCGAAAGACTTGATGTTCCTTGTAATCTAGGTTCGATTCTCACTCTTCTCATTATTTTCAACAGCATCTGGGCAATGATGGTGACAAACGCACCGAGGAGCGTTCGATCCTGAGCAGCACCCCGGTTTTCACCCAGCTGTTACTCCAACGAGGAAACTCGTGTGGAGGTAGTACGGTTGCCGTAACCAAGTCTGATACACTAGCGGGAACCCGGTTAAGACAACGTAGTCTGAGGCAGACCTGGGCTAGGGCTGCCGATTAGGCAGTGTGACATTGGGTCACTCATATGAAAGTCACCATTCAAAAAGAAATGTAAGTGCCTAAACCGATCCTTACCCGATCCTAATCTGTTTCACTAGGTTGACATTTCCACTCCACAAGGCACAAACTAGGTTGAACGTGAATCGATTTAGCCCTTAAACCAGCTTTTACTTGCTTGACCAAAAAACAAACTAGTGTGATGTTGTTAGCAGTTGTTAGTACATGGGTCAAGAGTGTAATTGATTGTAATTAGGAGGGTTAAATGTGCCAAGTATCAAAAGTTTCAAAGTTAGTTAGGAACTGCTAAGGGCATTTACTAGTCGTTGTATTGGATTAGTATATAGCAAGCAGGGCCGGCCCTGAGCATGGGCCGGGTGGTCACCGGCTCAGGGCCCGACCCTCAAATGGGCCCGAACATTTTTAAAAATATATACATATATACATTAAATTCTATATTTAGGATATGTATTTGTGTTTTATACATTAAAATCTTGATAGTGGAGTTGGAAAAACCATGCTAATTTAATGTAGAGGTTTCAAGTTCAATCCTTGACTCTAGCACCATATTCAAATTTTTTTTTAATTCATTCTTCTTTACAAAATTTTGGGCCCAAATCTTTTTTCGCCCGAGGCCCAAATTTTTTTTTTGTTCTCGGAGACGGCCCTGATAGCAAGGTTAAACAAATGAGTAAAGTAGCTTGTTTGGATCGAATTCCCTCTCTTTTGTTTCTTAGCACTTCATGAAACAAGATTTCCAACAAAAAAAAAAAAAAAGAGTAGCCATAACCAATGATGATGAGATAGGCTGGGTAAAAGTCAAACCATGAGAAATAGTCCCCTATGACATATCTAAGTATCCGTTTGCAAGTACTATAAAATGACCATGAACGGATGTACACGAGTACTATTGCCAATGAAGATGTAAGATATGCTATAGGGAGCAAGATATGCTACGACCAGCACCCGAGACAGCTGGGTCTTTCCCCTTTTTGGATGGGGTGTCATAAGTAAGGGCTTTGCCCTTTTTCTTTGCTTGTTGCAAGAGTTTACGCTGGTAAATTGCAGCGTTTTTTGTGTTCTGACGGAGGAGCCATTGGTCAAGGTCCTCCTCAGAGCTAGCACTGCTGTCGTCGTCAGAATTAGCGTCTCGAACCTCAACTTCTTGGCTTTGCAGCCTGGAAGTGGGTTTCTTGACGACTGTGGGTGGTGTTATTTGATTTTCCGGGAGTTGGGTGTCCCCTTCTCCAGAACGGTTTACAGCAGCAGTGTTAGGGTTGGGTTCAGCCATGGGTGGGTTGAAAAGATGAGTAAAAGGGGCGGTTCTAACCGTTGGATGGCGCCAATGAAGAAACAATAGGTAACACGGAGATTACGTACAATCTACGTGGGGTTAATACCTAAGTTCGTCAGGATTAATCCTTTACCCAAACCGTGAGGTCAAACCCGTTTAATAATAATACAAATGTGTGTGTGATGAAAGTGAGTAAGAACACAAGATGTAAGTGGTTCGGTCGAGTAATGACCTACGTCCACTGTAAGTAGCCGATAATATTATTAATGAAAGAGTACAAGTGAGAATGCTCTAGGCTACAGGTAACTATTTTCGGATGCTTTAGCAAGGAGAGATATCCTTGTATTTATAGGAGAACTCGTGGGCTTGATCGAAAGGCCCACGAGTAACCATTCTTTATTGGGCTTGGTCCGGGCCCAAGCCCAAGGTTTCCCCTGGAATTGGCGGGAGAACAGGTGTACTGTTCATGACGTCATTCAGGCAGCATGGTTGTTGCTCGAGGAAGACACGTGGCGCTCTGTGGTTGGCAGACGGCACACCTGTCAGTCGTTGACCACGCTCCTGGCAGCAGCAAGGTATGTCTGCTGTTACTGTAGACGCTGGTATGGTGGGAGCATGGCTGCAGCCATGCTGTTGTCCTTGTCCTGTAGTTGTTGGACCACTTTTGCCACCTGTTGCCTTCCCATTGGCGCGTACACTGTCAGTAATCTTTGTGAATCTTCCTTTTGTTGTCTTCTGTACTTTGTACGATGGTTGTCAAGGGAAGATTCCGCGTGTGGTGGTACGCGCTTATCAGGTGATGTTATTGCTTATCAGTTGCTATCCTTGCGCGCCTTCCTGCATACACTGCTGGTTGCGCGCCATTGCTTCCTCGCGCCGCTGACTGGCGCGAGGAAGCTGACTCGTGGGGATAGGGACGCCTCTTCCGCCTGGATTAGGCTCCCTATCCCTTCATCAACCCTTCTTCATCTCGTGTACATAATAAGAATAAACATAATTATCACAAAATTATCTTTCAAATATCTAAGTTTCTAACGAATGAAAGATAAACTAAACAAAAAAATGACCACGGATGTAAATGAATATGTGAGATGTTTTACGAACATAATTGAACGAATGCGACCTTTGTGCATGTACATTCTTTAAATTAAGCGAATCGAGTTACGTGTTCATATTAGTTAATTTATTAACGTAAACATACTTCCCGCTAGATGTTTCACGAATGGTTCGTTGAAAATTTAGTTCGTTTATAGTCCTAATAAATATAGTCCTAACACTATGGGGCATCACACTTCATACCCTTGTATAAGAGTTTCCAATATGATGGTTAAGTCTTCTTAGATATATGGAAGAAAACAAATCAGAATAACCATGGAAATGACTAAAATTATTATATAAGAAGTTGCTCAATTTCTTTTATTCAAAGGGAAATACAAGTAGAGATCATAGATGAAGCTTGAATTGAAGAACATAATCATGGGTAGTAATGTAATGATATCAAAGTATCTCAATCACTACTCAGATGAGATAGGAGGCGAAATGCTGAAATCAAGTCCCCACAACTCAAATTTTCCGTTAACAAAGTCATAATGCCCACCCTTGATTGCCAGTGTTTTTTTCACTAGTCCGTCTCTCACAAACGGGTAAGTCAATAGGTTTGCAAGGGATACATTCACAGCCTCCTGCATTATCGACTCATAATTAGCACTGCCTAAGACATCATTAGTACTCCACTAATTATATAACGTTTACCTTTTCACATGATACACATTGATCATCAAGTGATGCACTTGCATTCCCGGCGTTCACCTTTGACTTTGCAGGTTGACAAATTTTGACCCAGTCCTCGATGAAATCACTGTCGTATACATACCAGGTAATTAGTTGATTGAGTTAGATCACGTTGAAGTACATGAACGTGCAGGTAAAAGTGGGTACTTACGTTGAGGTTGGTCCTTCATCTGGGAAAGTCATCAGACCCTTGATCCCACCACAACGACTATGACCAATTACAACTATATTCTCCACCTGTATATGAAGACGTTAATCTTGAATTCAGGATATAAATATTAAATGTCTTAAAGATAATTCTTGGCGTTTTATTTATTGAGTCTTTTATATTTAAATTAGGAAATACTGTTAGTTTGAATTAGATTTTTTATATAGTTTGTTTATATTATTATTTAATAGAGTTTCCGTTAGTTTAGGATTGGATTGAGCATAGTATAAATAAATAAATGGTGTGGGTATGTAATTTGTGGCTTTCATTGATAAATAATAAAAGAGTTGAACGAGTTCTTACAATCTCATGTTTGTGTATTTTTCAAGGGCCTATATTCTAACAGTTCGTATCAAAGCTTGGTATCGATTTTGAGATTATTTTTCGAGAAAGGGGAGGAGCCCCTTGAGGGGCTGCAGGGCATTTAGTGGTTGAGAAACCGACAATGGTTAAGGAAGAAGAAAAGAAAAAAAGGGTGGTCAAAAGTTTGATGAAGATCGATGTTTGTTGTCAAACGATTTATGCCATGGTGAGGTTGGTGGACGATTGAATAGCTAATAAGATGGTGGAATTATATTGGGTAGACTTGACCGAGAGTTCAATGAATTTGGATTTGAATAAAAATTCAATGGTTTGTTGATAATGATGATTATAATGTACAACAAGCAAGTTGGATCTTCAAGAATTGCATGAATTTCTCGTGAATGGTATTAGTGGTTGTTGGTGAGTTGGTTATTGAAAAAGTCACAATGGCAGCTAGTGAGTGTTTCAATGCGACTGCAAGAGATGCAGTATATTTTTCTCTTTAGCCTGGTCGGTTGCCGGTTAAGAAGGACAAGACAAAGTACCTTGCTTAACAAGGCACATGACTAGCTAGATGCATCAAAAAGGAGATGATATCTTCCATCCCGCATTCTTGGGATGTGATCAAGAGCAAAAGATGGAAAAAGTTGGGTATTTTGTTGAGTTTTTGAATGGCCTATTCACATCAATTCAATGGTTAACTAGAGGCGGTGAAGCTTGTCGTCGGGTGTTAATGATGAGTATAAGGTGGCTCAGGTCAATTAGTTTCACATGGGAGTACCGTTGGGAAGTCGTTGGTGACCAATGTTTAGTTCAATGATGGTTTAGTGCTGATGAACTTGATCGCATTAGTAAATTTTAATCCAGGTAAGATTAAACCCGATCCTTCTCGCCAAGGATTAAAACAGAGTAACCAGGGTAGGTTGTTTTTGTGTAGAATATATCTGATTTGAATTGCTGGTAGACACACGGAAAAGATTCGTCAAAGCATGAGGCTTGAATCTTTTCGTGTCTAGCAGAAGAAGAAGAAGAAAACGGTACAAGTAGAGAGCTTTTTTTTTCTTTGATCGGTGATCAAGAACATGGTAGTGCTGGTGACATGGGAAGAGGGAGATACTAAGATTGATCAAAGGATTGAAGTTGTCGATAATGATGCAGGCATGAAGAATGGGTCGCAGTCAAGATTAAATGGGAGAATGAAGACGCCAATCATGAATTCAGAAGATAAAGATTACAAAGTTTATAGATAATTACTGGTCGCTGCCATAGCCGCCACCGCCTATGCTTATGGATATGGCGAAGGCTATGAGGATGGTTTCCTGGCCGCTCAGAATGGTGGGCGGATTGAGGACGCGGAGCATTACGGGAAGCCCCTGAAAGATGAGTACGAAGCGGAGCTGCTTAAATTTGAGAAGGTGGACTTCCCAATTCTTCAAGTGGTTGCAGATTGCAACAAGAATGCTGATCCTCTGTCCGCCCTCAAGTATTTCATTGACAAATCTGACGAGCTGGCCAGGGAGGAAGAGCGCAAGCGTCTTGAAGAGGAGCGCCAACGAGCCAGTGGCGAAGGCACTTCGAATGTATAGCTTTGATAGGCGCTTGTCTCTTCTTTTTTTTTTTGTCTTGTAAATATCTTGTAATTATCAAGGGTTTTTAAGTCCCTCATTGTGAATGAAAATTTTGGTTCTTCCTTATATCTTGTGTTTCTCATCCTAACTTAACTTATCTAACCAAGTCGTCACCCGATTTAATAAGTTAAAATTAGGCGCGCGTCCTGCTAGATAGTCCGGCATGTTAAGTTTTTGCCTTGAAGACTATAGCGGGGCGCGACTTGTGCCATAAGGTCCGAGTTAAGCGCGTGTGCGCCTTGCCTAGAAGACCCACGACTGCGCGCTCAACTAGTTTGCTCTTTGTCCAACTTGTCTCACAAGTTTAGAAGACAAGGCTTTAAGTTTGTACTAGTGGCGCGCGTCTTTAAGTCCGGCAAGTAAACTTGTCTTGAAGACCATCTTATGCGGCGTTGGTGTATGACTTTTATAAGTCCGACGTGCGCGAAGCATGTCTAGAAGACTTTATCATGTCAACACCGCCCTGTTTGTGGTCCGACGATAGTTTTGCTTAAGTCTTGAAGACCTTGGCGCGGAAAAACAAGTAGAATAACAGATATAGGGAATAATTTTCATTGATAGATACGGCATGTGTAGCCGTCATTACAAATATTTTACAAGTAGCAGCGGCGCAATTGTGCAGCATTCCAAGATCTGGGAATGGGTGTTCCATCAAGCCTTTCTAGCGCATATGCGCCCTTGCCAAGTATTTCTTGTATCTTGTATGGGTCTTCCCAAGTGGGAGCTAGTTTTCCAGGTTTTTCGGCAGTGGAAGCCTCGTTGTTTCGGAAAACGTAGTCGCCGATCTTGAATGTGCAAGCTTTGACGCGCTTGTTATAATAGCGCTCTAGCTGCGTTTTGTATTTCGCCTCTTTGATTGCGGCGAGTTCACGTCGTTCATCTAGGAGATCAAGGTTTAGGCGGAGCTCTTTGTCATTGTCTTTCTTGTTGGCCATGAGTACTCTTGCGGAGGGGCAGCCGATTTCGGCGGGGATGACCGCCTCCGTTCCATATGTCAAGCTGAATGGTGTTTCGCCGTTGCTGGTTTTTGTAAGGGTGCGGTATGCCCATAGGACATGGGGTATTTCGTCTACCCACCCTGTTCTTTTGGTACCCAGCCGCGCCTTGATACCTTCAACAATTGTACGATTGGCCCTTTCAACTTGACCGTTGCCTTGAGGGTGCGCGACAGATGTGAAGATTTGTTGGACACCCATTTGAGACAGCCATTCTTGTAAGGATTGGTCTTCAAATTGTGTGCCATTGTCGCTTACCAATTGCAGCGGTAGGCCAAATCGGCAAATGATGAATTCCCAGATGAATTTTTTGACGTTCGCGCCGTCAATTTTTGCTAGAGGCTTCGCCTCAACCCACTTTGTGAAGTAGTCGATGGCGACTATTAGGTATTTTACATTTCCTGGAGCCGTTGGGAATGGGCCTACCAAATCAATTGCCCATTTTTGGAACGGCCAGGCCGCTGTGACTGGCACCAGGTTGTTCTTGGGTCGCAAGGTGTTCGGGGCGTGGCGCTGGCAACTGTCGCATTTGCGCAACTCATTGACCGCGTCCACGTGCATGCCTGGCCAGTAGTATCCCGCGTTCATTAATTTCGCCACTACCATTCTTGGGCCCGCGTGTAATCCGCATGTCCCTTCATGTATGTCTCGTAGGAGAAAGGAAGCATCTGCGGAGTCTACGCAGCGCAATAGCGGTCCCAGGTAAGAGCGGCGATATAGGATACCGTCGATGAGTTGGTATTGTAGGGCCTTGTTCCTGATCTTCCGGGCCTCTGACTTGTCGCCAGGCAGGGTACCGGATGATAGGTAGGCCTTGATCGGAGTCATCCAGGATGCGCCTCCTGTTTGGATTATGTTGACTTGTCGCGGGGGGACAGATGGTTTGTCCAGGACTTCGATGCGGACTTCTTTGGCCATATGTTCAAAGACCGTTGATGCCATTTTACTTAGCGCATCGGCGGGCTTGTTTTCGCTGCGCCGAATGTGCTCGACTTTGCACGAGTCGAATCGGCGCATCAGCTGTTTGGCCTGTTCTAGGTATAACGCCATGGTTTCGTCTTTCGCATCGTAAGTCCCGCTGATCTGCCGCGCAACAAGTAGTGAGTCCACGTGTGCCTCCACGTGCCTGGCCCCCATTTTTTCCGTAATTCGGAGGCCTGCCAGCAACGCTTCGTATTCCGCCTCGTTATTCGTGCTTTTGAAGTCGAGGCGGATGGCGTATGTGAACTCTTGTTTATCTGGGCTGATAAGGCGTAATCCCGCGCCAGCGCCATCCTCGTTTGAGGCCCCATCCGTAAATAAGGACCATTTTTGTGATGGGTCTTGCGCTAACGCGGGAGTTTCTTCCGCTTGACATTCAAGTACTTTATCTGCGGGGATTTCCGTAGCGAAGTCCGCAAGAACTTGGCCTTTGATGGCGGGGCGGGGTTTGTAGTGGATCGTGTGTTCCCCCAGTTCAATGGCCCATTTGGCCAGGCGCCCCGACAACTCGGGCTTGGCGAGTATATCGTTTATCCGGTAGTCCGTGAGGACGTTTATCGGATGCCCTTGAAAGTATCTGCGGAGTCTTCGGGATGCGTGTACCAGAGCGAGGACCAGCTTTTCCATGATTGTGTACCTTGTTTCCGCGTCTAAAAGCGTGCGGCTGATATAGTATATCGGCGTTTGCACGTTCTTCCGCTCCACCATGAGGACTGCACCTATTGCGCGGTCCGTGACCGATAGGTACAGTGTTAATGGCTCTTTGGGGAGGGGCGCTGTTAGCGTCGGAAGGTTCATCAAACATTGTTTCATTTCTTTAAATGCCGATTCCGCCTCTGGTGTCCATCGGAAATTGCTCTTTTTTAAACAGTTCTTCAAAGTGTCAACAAACGGAAATGACTTTGAAGCATAGTTGGATAAAAATCGGTTGAGTGCCACGAGGCGGCCCATGAGTGTTTGTACTTCTTTGATGGAAGCGGGTGAAGGCATTCTTTCTATGGCTTGTACTTTTTCTGGATTAGCGCGGAACCCATCGCGCGTTACGATTACCCCTAGAAATTTGCCTTCTTCCATCCCGAAGGAGCACTTGCTTGGGTTGAGCTTCATGCGCACTTTGCGCAACTGTGCGAACGTTTGCTGGATATCCTTAAGCATGTCGCTTTCATCTTTGCTCTTGATTACGAGATCGTCGACGTACACTTCAAGCCGTACGCCGATTTCGTTGATGAAGGCAGTGTCCATGAGGCGCTGGTATGTAGCGCCTGCATTTTTCAGGCCGAATGGCATTTTTGTGTAACAGAAAATGCCAGCGTCTGTGCGGAATGCCGTTTTGTCTTCATCTTCCTTTGCCATTTGGATTTGATGATAGCCCTTATACGCGTCTAAGAAGCACTTAAAGCGGTATGGGGCTAAAGAATCCACTTTTAGGTCAATTTCTGGCAGAGGATAGCAATCCTTTGGACATGCTTTGTTGATATCCTTATAATCTACACACATGCGCCACCCGCCGTTTGCTTTGGCTACCATGACTGGGTTAGCTACCCATGTCTGGTACCTGATTGGGCGAAGTATACCCGCGTTGAGCAGCTCGGTGACTTGTTCGTTCATGGCCTTTGTTTTCTCCGGGCCCATGCTGCGCTTCTTTTGCACTATAGGTTCCACTGAGCGGTAGACGTTGAGTCTATGTTCCGCTATGTCGCGCGGGACCCCAACCATGTCGGCTGGTTGCCACGCGAATACATCGATATTACTGATTAGAAGCTGCTTTAAGTGATTTCGAATGGCCTCGGAGATTTCATGGCCGATGATCACCGTTTGCTCCGGAAATTTAGGGTTGAGAACCCATTTTTCCGGCTCGGCGCGGGTGTCGGTTTTCACCATTTTTGGCGGTTTGGCGGTTTCTGTGGTGTGGCAGTCTTTGTTGCCTCTGATGAAAGCAATACCTGTTTTGGTTGGGAACCCCACCATCGCATGTGCCGTTGAAGCATTGGCGTTAAAACGTGCAATGCCTTCCCGTCCAAGAAGAATGTCATGATTGGAGTTGGCCGGTAGAACCATAAAATCACATATCTCCGTGCGCTCGTGGGTGCCGTCAGACCATGTTACTGGCATGGACAGCATACCCCGCGGCATGATGGTTTCGTGGATGAAGCCGGAGATGGGCTCGTTGACTGGGACGAGCTTTGCTTTGTCTTCCGGGTCTAGTTGTTGAAAGCATTGCTCGTACATGATATCAGTACTACTGCCGCCATCTAGGAACATATATCGCGTGCGATAGTGTCCAAAGATAGCGGTAATGACAAGAGGGGCTGTGCATGAGGCGCCGCCTCTAATCTTTGGCATGAGGACGTCAGCCTCTTTCCATGAATCGCTTGGTGGTGGCGCTCGGGCGCGCTTTCCTTGGTAGGCGCTTTTGCCCTTCTTTGTCATGTTGCAATGGTGGCGAGGAATCAACGTGGCAGCGTGAGTGTTTAGGTCGCGGATCTTTTTTCGTGATCCTTCATCTTGATTCTCGTCACCTGTTTGATTCTTGCCTGTGCGGTGCACGTTCTTAACCAAATGGCCGAGTTGTCCTGATTTCAGCGCGGTTTCGATTTCCATCTTTAGGGTGTAGCAATTATCTGTGAGGTGACCGTAGTCGTTGTGGTACTCACAGAATTTGCTGCGGTCTACGTTCCTGCGCTTGGCCAGGGGAGGGGCGGCCTTCAACGTGACCTGTTCAGTCTTTAGGACTTGAGATGGTGTCTTTGTCAGCGGGGTCCAGTCATAGTTTTTCTTTGAATGACCGCGCTGGTCCCGCGTCTGTTTGGGACTGATCATCTGCCTGGCGTCCCCGGCTGGGGAATACTTTCCCTCATCCGCGGCGCCGGAGATGCGGCTCCAGACGGACTTGTTTTTATTTTTATTATTATTATGGTGGTGTTGGAAATTGTGTGTCTGATTGAAGGATTTCTCAGACGAGGCATATATCTTGGCGGAGTGGATGAGTTCATCCCAGGACTCCGGTATGCCATCTTTGCCTGTAAGGCATTTCATTAACTCTGGGCTGCGTACGTTATGCACGAACGCTGCCCTTGTGAGTTCTTCCCCGCACCCTATTAGCAGGGCCTCCTTGTTGAATCGAACAATGAAGTCCTCAATGGATTCATTGTCGTTTCGGCGGCACAACAGGATGTGCGCCTTGTCTTTCTTGTGCTTGCGCAAATGCGAGAAGTGATTGGTGAATTTGTCGGTAAGGTCGTCAAAGTCTTTAACACTCCCCGCAGGGAGGTTATCGAACCAGACCCTGGCTGCGCCCGTCAGAGTTTGCGCAAATAAATGGCACCAAACCTGTACGGGCCAGTCTACCGACATTCCCGCGCACTCAAAGTCGTGCACGTGGTCATCTGGATCACGCAGGCCATCGTATCTGCCGATGCTGCTAGGAAGTTTTGCTTTTCTTGGTATTGTTGCTGTCGCTATACGAGCGACAAATTTTGACTTTTCGGCGAAAGCCTTTGGTCTGAATGGCTTGACTAAGTCATCATCCTCATTGTTGTGGCGTGAGCGATGATCATTTTTCTTCCCCTTGTAGCCCGAGTCGCTACTGGAGGATTCGTAGCCATCAGGCTCTGTCCGTTGCTTTGCGTAGCCCCGAACTCTGGCGTTTCCGCCGAGTTCCCCGCTACGACCAGCACCCGAGACAGCTGGGTCTTTCCCCTTTTTGGATGGGGTGTCATAAGTAAGGGCTTTGCCTTTTTTCTTTGCTTGTTGCAAGAGTTTACGCTGGTAAATTGCAGCGTTTTTTGTGTTTGACGGAGGAGCCATTGGTCAAGGTCCTCCTCAGAGCTAGCACTGCTGTCGTCGTCAGAATTAGCGTCTCGAACCTCAACTTCTTGGCTTTGCAGCCTGGAAGTGGGTTTCTTGACGACTGTGGGTGGTGTTATTTGATTTTCCGGGAGTTGGGTGTCCCCTTCTCCAGAACGGTTTACAGCAGCAGTGTTAGGGTTGGGTTCAGCCATGGGTGGGTTGAAAAGATGAGTAAAAGGGGCGGTTCTAACCGTTGGATGGCGCCAATGAAGAAACAATAGGTAACACGGAGATTACGTACAATCTACGTGGGGTTAATACCTAAGTTCGTCAGGATTAATCCTTTACCCAAACCGTGAGGTCAAACCCGTTTAATAATAATACAAATGTGTGTGTGATGAAAGTGAGTAAGAACACAAGATGTAAGTGGTTCGGTCGAGTAATGACCTACGTCCACTGTAAGTAGCCGATAATATTATTAATGAAAGAGTACAAGTGAGAATGCTCTAGGCTACAGGTAACTATTTTCGGATGCTTTAGCAAGGAGAGATATCCTTGTATTTATAGGAGAACTCGTGGGCTTGATCGAAAGGCCCACGAGTAACCATTCTTTATTGGGCTTGGTCCGGGCCCAAGCCCAAGGTTTCCCCTGGAATTGGCGGGAGAACAGGTGTACTGTTCATGACGTCATTCAGGCAGCATGGTTGTTGCTCGAGGAAGACACGTGGCGCTCTGTGGTTGGCAGACGGCACACCTGTCAGTCGTTGACCACGCTCCTGGCAGCAGCAAGGTATGTCTGCTGTTACTGTAGACGCTGGTATGGTGGGAGCATGGCTGCAGCCATGCTGTTGTCCTTGTCTTGTAGTTGTTGGACCACTTTTGCCACCTGTTGCCTTCCCATTGGCGCGTACACTGTCAGTAATCTTTGTGAATCTTCCTTTTGTTGTCTTCTGTACTTTGTACGATGGTTGTCAAGGGAAGATTCCGCGTGTGGTGGTACGCGCTTATCAGGTGATGTTATTGCTTATCAGTTGCTATCCTTGCGCGCCTTCCTGCATACACTGCTGGTTGCGCGCCATTGCTTCCTCGCGCCGCTGACTGGCGCGAGGAAGCTGACTCGTGGGGATAGGGACGCCTCTTCCGCCTGGATTAGGCTCCCTATCCCTTCATCAACCCTTCTTCATCTCGTGTACATAATAAGAATAAACATAATTATCACAAAATTATCTTTCAAATATCTAAGTTTCTAACGAATGAAAGATAAACTAAACAAAAAAATGACCACGGATGTAAATGAATATGTGAGATGTTTTACGAACATAATTGAACGAATGCGACCTTTGTGCATGTACATTCTTTAAATTAAGCGAATCGAGTTACGTGTTCATATTAGTTAATTTATTAACGTAAACATACTTCCCGCTAGATGTTTCACGAATGGTTCGTTGAAAATTTAGTTCGTTTATAGTCCTAATAAATATAGTCCTAACACTATGGGGCATCACACTTCATACCCTTGTATAAGAGTTTCCAATATGATGGTTAAGTCTTCTTAGATATATGGAAGAAAACAAATCAGAATAACCATGGAAATGACTAAAATTATTATATAAGAAGTTGCTCAATTTCTTTTATTCAAAGGGAAATACAAGTAGAGATCATAGATGAAGCTTGAATTGAAGAACATAATCATGGGTAGTAATGTAATGATATCAAAGTATCTCAATCACTACTCAGATGAGATAGGAGGCGAAATGCTGAAATCAAGTCCCCACAACTCAAATTTTCCGTTAACAAAGTCATAATGCCCACCCTTGATTGCCAGTGTTTTTTTCACTAGTCCGTCTCTCACAAACGGGTAAGTCAATAGGTTTGCAAGGGATACATTCACAGCCTCCTGCATTATCGACTCATAATTAGCACTGCCTAAGACATCATTAGTACTCCACTAATTATATAACGTTTACCTTTTCACATGATACACATTGATCATCAAGTGATGCACTTGCATTCCCGGCGTTCACCTTTGACTTTGCAGGTTGACAAATTTTGACCCAGTCCTCGATGAAATCACTGTCGTATACATACCAGGTAATTAGTTGATTGAGTTAGATCACGTTGAAGTACATGAACGTGCAGGTAAAAGTGGGTACTTACGTTGAGGTTGGTCCTTCATCTGGGAAAGTCATCAGACCCTTGATCCCACCACAACGACTATGACCAATTACAACTATATTCTCCACCTGTATATGAAGACGTTAATCTTGAATTCAGGATATAAATATTAAATGTCTTAAAGATAATTCTTGGCGTTTTATTTATTGAGTCTTTTATATTTAAATTAGGAAATACTGTTAGTTTGAATTAGATTTTTTATATAGTTTGTTTATATTATTATTTAATAGAGTTTCCGTTAGTTTAGGATTGGATTGAGCATAGTATAAATAAATAAATGGTGTGGGTATGTAATTTGTGGCTTTCATTGATAAATAATAAAAGAGTTGAACGAGTTCTTACAATCTCATGTTTGTGTATTTTTCAAGGGCCTATATTCTAACAGTTCGTATCAAAGCTTGGTATCGATTTTGAGATTATTTTTCGAGAAAGGGGAGGAGCCCCTTGAGGGGCTGCAGGGCATTTAGTGGTTGAGAAACCGACAATGGTTAAGGAAGAAGAAAAGAAAAAAAGGGTGGTCAAAAGTTTGATGAAGATCGATGTTTGTTGTCAAACGATTTATGCCATGGTGAGGTTGGTGGACGATTGAATAGCTAATAAGATGGTGGAATTATATTGGGTAGACTTGACCGAGAGTTCAATGAATTTGGATTTGAATAAAAATTCAATGGTTTGTTGATAATGATGATTATAATGTACAACAAGCAAGTTGGATCTTCAAGAATTGCATGAATTTCTCGTGAATGGTATTAGTGGTTGTTGGTGAGTTGGTTATTGAAAAAGTCACAATGGCAGCTAGTGAGTGTTTCAATGCGACTGCAAGAGATGCAGTATATTTTTCTCTTTAGCCTGGTCGGTTGCCGGTTAAGAAGGACAAGACAAAGTACCTTGCTTAACAAGGCACATGACTAGCTAGATGCATCAAAAAGGAGATGATATCTTCCATCCCGCATTCTTGGGATGTGATCAAGAGCAAAAGATGGAAAAATTTGGGTATTTTGTTGAGTTTTTGAATGGCCTATTCACATCAATTCAATGGTTAACTAGAGGCGGTGAAGCTTGTCGTCGGGTGTTAATGATGAGTATAAGGTGGCTCAGGTCAATTAGTTTCACATGGGAGTACCGTTGGGAAGTCGTTGGTGACCAATGTTTAGTTCAATGATGGTTTAGTGCTGATGAACTTGATCGCATTAGTAAATTTTAATCCAGGTAAGATTAAACCCGATCCTTCTCGCCAAGGATTAAAACAGAGTAACCAGGGTAGGTTGTTTTTGTGTAGAATATATCTGATTTGAATTGCTGGTAGACACACGGAAAAGATTCGTCAAAGCATGAGGCTTGAATCTTTTCGTGTCTAGCAGAAGAAGAAGAAGAAAACGGTACAAGTAGAGAGCTTTTTTTTTTCTTTGATCGGTGATCAAGAACATGGTAGTGCTGGTGACATGGGAAGAGGGAGATACTAAGATTGATCAAAGGATTGAAGTTGTCGATAATGATGCAGGCATGAAGAATGGGTCGCAGTCAAGATTAAATGGGAGAATGAAGACGCCAATCATGAATTCAGAAGATAAAGATTACAAAGTTTATAGATAATTACTGGTGAGTTATTTATTGAGTTTTTTTATATTTAAATAAGGGATTATTATTAGTTTGAATTAGATAGTTTTGTCTAGTTGATTTATTTTGTTAGTTTAATAGAGTTTCATTAGATTAGGATTAAACTGAGTGTAACATAAAGAGATGGTTAGGGGTATGCAATTTGTGTGCTTTCCTTGATAAATGATAAAAGAATCGAACTAGTTTGCTCACTCTCGTGTTTGTGTGTTTGATCAAGGGCCTATTTTGCCACAGTATATTTGTCATTCAATTTTCAGTTAGACCGGGCTTACGAGTTTTATTTATGCAACGAGGATTACCTTGAGATGCAGAACTGCATACTCAAGAGCGGCTCCAACTCCAACATATTTAACCTGTGGAATTCAATTAATTATGATTAGCCATTTTTAAGTTAGTGCCGATGGTGGTATGTCCAAATTAGAATTGTGAGTCAACCTTATCGAAGGGAGGGACCATGTTGGCTATATTACGGACCACAAAAGCCTCACCGGGTTGGAAATCCAGCACATGTGATGGGCAAACTCGTGAATCAGAACATGCAAAAACCATAAACTGCATGAACGGTAAATATATATATGCATTAGAAATAAAAGGTATAATATGTAATACATCAAATATTTGATGAATATATTCAAGGGTATTGTACCTTTGGGCTCTGGCCTTTAGCAAGTTCATCGTACAAAGCTGGATTTGCCCTGCATAAAAAACCATTAAGTACATAATTATTTCTTTTCAAAAAGATACTGGAATTTGTAATTGGTGAGGCCAAACGTACCCCCTGTATTTTTAACCAACCCCTTTATGAGAAAAAGTAGAGTCATGATGTGACTTATTTAGTAAGGGATGCGATGCATTAAGAAAAACATAGGGGGTATGTCTAGCACAACCGTTTCTAATATAAACAAGTTAAGTGTGTAACATACAAAAACTTATTTGCCTTGAAGTTGGCAAACCCAGACATAATCCTAGCATCAGGGCCGATGAATGTAGGACCAATCTCGGGTTTCTGAATTTGGCTTATGATTTGGTCGATCTTTGCCGTAGCCGCAGGTACCAACTCCGCCTTTTCACTGTATAACCAAAAAGTCATGAGAATGTGATGGATACTTTGTCAATCGTATTATTTTGAAGAAACAAAAAGACAGCTTATATATTTTACAAAATGATTTACCAATTCTTCTAGAAATACTTGAACTATATATACTTATATATGTAGGAGTTTTTCTCAATTCTCTTCTAGAAATATGTTAATTAATTTCCGTATAACTAGTATTTTACCTCGTGTAAAGTATACTGGTTAAATGTACACTAAAAAGACATACATAACGGTACAAAGTTATGAATAGTAACTTTGTGATATATATACACATACATACATAGGAGAAGTATCCATGGAAAACTTTGTTTTTTCGGGAAACCTTAGCAAACCCAATATTTGGCTCACATTTGTCCACATCACCCATCTAGATTTATGACATATTAAATTATCAAGGGCATGGTAGTCATTTATTAATTCCCTTTTTTTTCAAAATTTTGAATCATACACTCATATATAAAGATTATCTCTCTCATTATCTCTCAATAATACTTCTCTCTTCTCTCTCATTCTCTCTCACCCTCTCTACCACCACTACAAGTAGCCACCACCTCCAACCACCAATTATTAATAAATACTTCTCTCATCATCACGCCATTCGTGTGTGTCTGTGTAGTTTGTGTGGCTTTTTTGTTGGTTTTATTTTTAAGAAAGAATCACGTGGATGTC
The DNA here is from genome assembly GCA_032199755.1 of Ambrosia artemisiifolia. Classification (NCBI taxonomy): domain Eukaryota; kingdom Viridiplantae; phylum Streptophyta; class Magnoliopsida; order Asterales; family Asteraceae; genus Ambrosia; species Ambrosia artemisiifolia. The sequence continues at coordinate 44,986,537 of CM063512.1, read as the reverse complement.
GTGGGTTCATTGATGTGTATACGTGTGTTTAGTTCATGAATTTGATTGCGTCAGAGGAAGTTAAGTCCATGTTGCTGTTCGTGTTCTTTTTATGTTTGTTGCCGGATCAGATTTCATGGATCGAATCTCAAAGATAATTGTTATCGGTAATGATCTCGGCCTGTGTTCAAGCAAATGAAGAGGTAAACAAAAAGGTTGCGAATCTAATAATTTTCAATTGGTACATGATTTTTACAGAGTGAAAAAATGGAGTCTTGAAAGTGTTTGGAGAAGATGATGGGTATCTTTAGTATTCTACTCATTAAAAAATATATTTACTTTGTTACATTTTTTTTGAATGAATATTTTGAATGAATACGTTTATTTTGTTTTGTTATATTTTTTTGAATGAATATTTTCATTTCGTTTTTTTTAATTAGGAAATAGGAATTGTTTAATTTTGTTTGTACCCCAAGTGTTCGATCAAATGCTTGAATGAAAAAAAACTTATGTTTACTTTTTTGATTTTTTTATTATTATTATTTTGTTTATGTTAGATTGGATGTTAAAAAGATAATATTTTTTGAATTGGGGTAATATGTTTTTATTGCATATTTTTTGTTTTAAGGTCTTTTAGTTTTAAATTAGAAGCTGAATCTATCCCAATTAACATGTGTTAGGGTTTAATTAACATGTGTTAAATAGCAAATATGTTTTTTATTTTCTAGGTATATCTTTTGATTTTTCTCTAATAATTTTACTTTTTATTTCTTATATATATATATATATATATATATATATATATATATATTCTGTGTGAAGGTTTTGATTTTTTTTGTATTGCTGCTTACTGTTGTGTCAGGGTTCAATTAACACCTGTTAGTGATGCAAAACACATGTTTGTATTGGTGCTTATTGATGAATCTATCCCAATTGACATGTGTTAGGGTTTAATTTAACATGTGTTACTGATGCTAACACAGGTTTGTATATGGTGCCTACCGATGAATTTATCCCAATTGAATTTGCATGTAAATATTTATTTAATCATAGAATAAAAATGTTTTAATTAGAAAAATTAAAAAAAAAACTATTTTTTTTTAAATATAACTTGACTGTTTATATGTAAATATGTATATATTTAGAGTAGTTTCATAAAAATGTATGTATTTGTATATATTAAAGTAAAGGTTTGACTTTGGTGAAGGTTTTGAATATTTGTATTGGTTATTACTGATGTGTCAGGGTTTAATTAACACATGTTAGTGATTCTAGCACATGTTTGTATTGGTGCCTACTGATGAATCTATCCCAATTGACATGTGTTAGGGTTCAATTAACATGTGTTAGTGATACTAACATAGGTTTGTATACGGTGCCTACTGATGAATCTATTCCAATTGACATGTGTTAGGATTCAATTAACATGTGTTAGTGATGCTAACACATGTTAGTGTATGCCCAACTAACACATGCTAGGGGTTCAATTAACATGTGTTAGTGATGCTAACACATATTAGTATATGTCCAACTAACACCCAAATTGACCTAGTTAACATTTGCTAGTTACAAGTGTTTAATTATTAAAAATAATTAATGTAGGACGTTCTATGAACAACCACTGGACTTCAAGCCGATTACTCCGCACAAGGATCGACTAGAGATGGAGTGCTAAGGATTGAAACATGAAGTTGAAGATGCCTAATAAGGAATGAAGCATAACGCTGAAGAAGACTATTAAAGAATGAAACATAATGAGTTTTTTTATGTTAGTTTATGATAGTTTTGTAACATCTTTTTAATTGTTTAGATTTTTATGAAATTAATTTGTTACACTCAATGTTGATTGCAATACATTTTTATATACATGTGTTCTTTTATGTTGTTATACTAGTCCAAAATTAACGTGATCATTATTTGAACCATTTACACGTGTTAGTGATGTGTGTGAAAGAAGTTTGTTTGAAGAGAACAACTAACATGTGTTAAAGGGCTCGTGAGGCATACGTTATTAATAAATCTGGATCTTTAAATTAATATGTGAAATAAATTGTAGAGAGAAAAGTATGAGAAATGAGATGGTGAGAGGAAAAGGTGGAGAGAGAGTGTTGATGAAATAAAAGGTGGAGAGAGAATGCAAAAAGGTGGAGGGAGAAAGTGAAATGATTGAGAGAGAGAAGGTAAAAAAAGTGGAGAGAGAAGGTGGTTAAATCGCCCAATATACCCTTATTGCATTATAATATTAATTGTTGTGTATTATTATAATCAAAAGGTGGGACCATGAATGAAAACCATTGATCATGCTTGATCAATGGTTGTGGTAGAGTTTAGTAAGTTTCCCGAAATAATTAAGGTTTTCCATAGAACCATTATATATATTGAAGAGTTCGAATAAGAAGAAAAAAACAAATTTAAACCAATAGAAAATTTTCATTTACTAGTTATATATAATGTTAAATAAATTGTTAATTTTTTGTAACCTCTCTAAACTAGTTAAATAAATGAAACTCATAATTTGTTTTTAAAATATATTTTTTCAAAGTAAACCTAATTTATCTTGAATGATAATTTCGATTACATGTATGACATACGTAGGATGAATTTATATATGTGTATGATTAATATGTGATAATCTGGAATGTGAACTAGCTAGAAAGACTCGTAAACAGGTTAACCAAGGCTTTTTGGGACTATTTGACTGTCCCATGTTGTACCTATAGACGTGATTGACACCTAAAAGTTACTTCACTTTCAATTCTACCATTATTACATAGCAAATGCGACCATGCAAAACAGAATGAGAAGCCATATTGATTTGGTTAGTACCTTAAAAGCTTCTTGAGTGAAGCAATTGCCTTGTCAATTTCGCTTCCCATGTCTCCAGTCTATAAAAGATCATATTCACAAGTCACAACCTTAATTAGTGACGAGATGAATTAATTTGTCACGACGCCATTGTTAACACATCCACAAATGACATACCTACGTTATCCACAAAAGATCAAAATTTTTTTTTATTTAAGTCCAATTTGTTTATATTACTGAAAACAAAATGAAAAATTAAATAATCAAAGACACATGTGCAAAAGCTGCGCCGTCATCTTTTTCTGAATAGCGAAACTGAACCTACTAAAGACAAACCCTAAATGGGACAAACGCAATACCATTAGTCGCTAACATATATAGCAAAGCACAAAGTGACCACTAATTGTGACGGTTATTCCGTTGGAAAGAGACAGATCGAGTATGTACGTACCCAAGTGGGGTGGCTAAAACAGGCTGATTACGGATGAGGCTCAGCGGTAGTGTGGCGAACTGTGAGTTCTGGTTGTGCTTTTATACTATTTCCATTTCCCTGCAGGCTTCTGCATGGATTATCTCGAAAGATCAGGTTTGGACGTACCACATGACTCCACGTGTCAACTCTTCAACCATTTTAACTTCTAGTTTATATATATGTGGATATATAAGCAACAACTGCAACTGCAAGGCATGGAAATATATATATCACTGTCTTTATCTATCTTCATTTCTTAAAAACGTATATTTGCATTCACTTTATTTATCATTCTCACAATTCTCATTATTTTAGACCACGTATAAATAAATCATGAAATATGACACAATAAGTCATAAAATATAATACAATGTTGAGAAATATAACACAACGCTGAGGAAAAAAAGAATGCATCACAAAAATGACACATTGAGGAAAATAAGAAAAAGACACAATGCAACGTAAAAGACATAATGATCTAATACAAATTCTAAAAACTACAAGCTAAAAATCCAATAAAAGCGAAAACTTAAAAATTAAGATCGTAAGGTTCGATTAGACGGATCCAATCAGTGGCGGATTCAGAAAATTTAATTACGGGGGGCACAAAAATGGATTAGGCCAAAACTGGGTCGAGTAAAAAAATGATGATTTAGTATAAAATAACAAATTCGTCACCTATATCTTATATTTATGTCATAATCCGAAGTTCGTATGCTCGTGACCAGATTTGGTTAAAAGATTATTCATAACTATTATAGGCATAAAAATATGAAAAAAGTCCTGAAAAATTATTATATAGATTTTTACTCGAGTGTTACCGTTATATATAAAAACTTATAGGTTATAGTTGGATAGTTATAATAAACAGAACAATTGCTTAAATAATTTCAACAAAATTTATTAAAGCCACAAACAAAATACTTTCCACTTTTGAAAATATTAATATCATTCAAAACTCAGTTCCTAATCAATAAACTCGAAAGAGGATATACTATTTTTTATTTCATGGTGTCCCACAAATTCACTATCAAACTTGAGTTAAAGCATATTCTATTGTTTGGGTTAAAAATAAATTCATCTTCTGCTTTGAAATTGTTCATAGGCTACGGTGGGCACATGCCCACCATTCGTATATGTTGTATCCGCCCATGGATCCAATGCCGTTTGAATGAGTTCAATCGGAGTCCGTTTGATGTCATTTCTATGATTTCATATTTTTCTATCATTGTGTATTTGATACGTACCCTTACTATCTAATAATTCAATAATTTGTTGATCAAATTAAAATTAACTATGAATTTTTAAGGAGTAAACAATTTAAATAAAAAAAAACTACTGTGAGAGTTACAGTGGCGGACCCGAAAAATTTTCATGAGGGGATATGTAATTTTCTAGGCCGGTGCATGTCTCTACATATTACATTTTCTGGGTTCGAATCGGGTCAGGAATAAAAAAAAATGATAAATCAAAATAAATTTTATATCGCTAATTAACAATTAAACTATACTCTAGTTACTAATATACCAAATAATTAAGGAAGCAACTAACATATTAAATTAGTTAATTATGGGCATATGGGCTAAACTTTGAACATCCTGTAGGTTGATTATTCAGAAAAGCCTATTTTAACATATCAAGAGATATGGTTAACTTTAGTTTCGCGATAAATTATGTTGCGATAATATAAATACCCTCGTTTTATATAAGTGAAATTACCGAAATGGTTGAATTGAAATGGGTGATAATGAGAAGGATAAGGTGTTATCTATAGGACATGGTGAGAGATGGTGGTGGTATTATCTTGTGTTTGACATTGTTTCTACTATCACAAACTATGACATTATTTCTAGAGCCTCATCTTTTTTTTTTTGTTTAAAATAAATATTGATTTTTAAATTTTAGTTGTATTTTTGGTTTCATGAGAAACGAACTAGCATTTTCATATACACATAATTAAATTTATTGCATCAGAACATTATAATTTACTAACAAGAAGCTTTAAAAAAAGTACTTACTTTTACATATATACCTTTTTATCGTATATTTACTGTTGTGTTGATCTACGTTTTTAGTAGTTGCAGATAGTACTGCCGCTATCTCCATAATGATCATCGCCGTCTCCACGGTCATTCCACCCAACTGCTTTTGGAGACGGTGACAGTGGAGGCGGTGGTGATCGTTATAAAGATAGTGCATGTTGACGATAGGTAAATTCTCACATCAAAACATACACGAATTTCAATGCCCGAAAAAGAAATTCTCGCACCAAACACATGCAAAAGACGGTATGCCATTTTGAAAGGAAGCTCGACAGTCGACATGCCACAAAGGGTCAAAATTCATATCTAGAACCTAGGCCCTAGTGATTTTGATAAGTTGCAACTAACAAAAAGAAAATAACAGAATATGGTATTATATGATAGTATGATATTATTAGGCATTGTAGGAGTATCAAGTATGAATATATAACAATAGTTCTTATAGCATGTTGTGCGATAGGTAGCATGTCGACATTCTATTGTCATCTTAACTACATAGCATACATTTTTTTGTATTATTAGTTTTATCTAAATAATATTTATAAAATGCCAGATCCAAATTGTATCCTATGTATCTCTATTATTATTATTATTATTATTATTATTATTATTATTATTATTATTATTATTATTATTATTATTATTATTATTATTATTATTATTACCTTATTAAGGACCAAAGGTATCTTTTTTTTTTGAACGGCCAACTAAACAACGCCGGGTACTTCGTACGCGGCCCCCCAGTGGCAAAGACAGGGGCACAGCCCGGCCCACCCCGGACGCACGAAGCCCCTAGCCCGCCTGACAGCCCGCTTCCAGGGAAAACCCGACCCACATACCCGCCCGAAGGCACGACAGTAGTGAACCGGTAAAACCTGGCGAGATCAGGACTCGAACTCATGACCATAGGCCATGAGTCATCCATCATTTCTCATTATGTCCTTCGTGGGAATCGAACCTGAGACCTCTAAGAGAGATCCCTGGCCATTCATCGAACCAAAGGTATCTAATAAGTTAATTTTATCTACTTTTTAAGATGGGAGTCTAAAAAAACTCTTTCCAAACCTCTAATTTTTTTATCATTTTCTTCCTTTTATATCCATAATGTACAATTTTTAATGTCTATTATATAGGTGTCTAAGAGAATGGTTCTGGTACAAACCATATTTATCTTAAAAACTGTGAGAACAAATCTCAACCCTTAAATAAATGAATATGTGGCTATGATTAATGACACCTCATCAATCATAATTAGTGTGGTTGACTAATTAAATTAAGGGTATTTTTAGGTATTTAACGGTTTTTATTAAATGAATTTCCCTCCGTATCACTTAAATCTTGTAAAATCTTTCAGATCGAGTCAACACTTCTTTAATTAAATATATCGAACGATTTTTACATTTATGAATTCACCCTTATAGCAATTTAAAAGATAGTGCTATTTTGGATAATTACACTTTAAAACAGTACATAACAAAAAAATAGTGCTATTTTAAATAATAGTAAATGCAGAACAAGATTGTTATTTTGATCATCTCCTTTAAATTGTGCTATTTTGTATAAGAGTACCTCTAAAAGTTAGTGCTATTATGATTCTGGCCTTAAAACGTTATTGTTTTGAATGATAGCACATACAAAAAGTAGTGCTATTTTGATCCTATTCCTTTATCTGTGCTATTTTGAATAACAACACATAAACCTAAATAGCATAGTGCTATTTTTCAATTAAAAAAAAACCATTCATCTTCTTGTTCTGATCAACTTCAACGGGTTCTGAAACTCGAATATCCCTATGTGGCTTCGACTTGCGATGAACAAACAACACGCATCCCATATATTTTTTCTTTCGTTGAGAAAAAAAAAACTGATTCCTTATCGCAGTGGTAACGATAGAAGTTCGTCATGAATCGGAGGCATCAATGGTTTCTTCTGATCCAAAAAATCACATGCCGTAGATGGCTTCTTTAGGTGTAATGATTTCCTCTTGAGTCTGATGAAGATATCATGACTTCTTGGGTGTGTTTTGTTCTTTCTTGATTCTGATGAAGATATCATGACTTCTTGTGTGTGTTTTGTTCTTTTGAATATTGTTTGAATTGTTGAAGAACCGTATTTCAAAAAATAAATGGGAAGCATAACTTTAGGGATTAACAAAACAAACTCTCTCTTGCTAAGACCAATTTAGCCCTCATGCTATCTCATCAATTAATCCACATGGCACAATTATATTGGTTCTCATAGCTTTTAGAAAGAAATATCTATACATATAATAAACCAAAGCCAGTGTGCCATGTGTCATCCCATGTGGCATTGATATATTTTAGGAAAAAAATAATTTAAAAACAAAATTAGACTTTTCTCTCTTATGTTTCATCCCATAATTTTTAAACGTTAATATCTTTTATATACGAGATTTTTTAAAGAAAAAAATTACACCAAATTAACGAGCGTTTTATTATCTTTCCAACGAGTACCATACTGCTATATAAAAAACGGAGAAAAAAAATGACTGTTTTTTTGTTGGGTTTTGTTCAAACAGGAAAAAAACACAAAGTGTTCAGGTAAATCCAACGTTTTTAAAACCGGACCGGACCGGCCGGTCCGGCCGGTTAAACCGTTGATTGGAGGTACTGCCGGTCCGGTCATCCCTCTAGGACCGTTTGCAAAGTAAACCGGGCGGCCGGACCTCTAGCCGGTGGTTCAACCGGAAGACCGGTGTAAAACGATTGGGCCGGACTTTTAAATCGGAGTTGCAGAGCCGGTGAGATCTGTAGAGGAGCATGTATGACGGTGGATTTGTATGGTATTAACACAGTCGTGACCAGCAGCGACTAAATCATAAACAAAACGAAAGTTACTGCCATAAAATTTGCATGAAATGGATGCTTTTAAATCGAGTTGCAGAGCCGTTGAGATAACCAGAAAAGAAAAGGAGAGAGAGAGAGGAGAATAAGATGGATTAGTTTGATGATACTAGTATACTGCCATATCTTTTATTTAATTTAAATTTGATTTCTGCACATTTCCCTTTTCTCAAGAAAAGTCATAATTATCTTTTTTGTCTAACAATATGGTTAATAAAATTTTATTGTATTTAATAATTTTTACCTATGTAAATTATAACTTATATTTTATTTAGTTACAAACTAACAAAACATGTATATCTGTATTATATTTATACGATTCTTATATTTTTATAGGTAATATTTTACATGCGTATATTAATGATTATTTCATATATAAATATGATATATATAATTAATATAATATTATCCGGTTCTTACATCCGGTTCGACCGGTTGAACCGGTCCGACCAATGAACCAGTCATGAGACCGGTTTAACGTCCGGTCCGGTTCTGAAAACATTGGGTAAATCATTAATCATGTATAGGCAAGTCACTAATTATGTTCAAATCAGTAAATATGAATTCTATTTTCAACATGCGTTAGCATTGGAGTTATACATCGTTTTAGGTTAGATGTTAATATTAGAGTTATACATTGTTTAAGGTTAGGCGTTAACATTGGAGATATATTTTTAATTGTTTTAGGTTAGCTGCTACCCGAAGCTTTCATGCATGTAACTGTAAAGCGAATCATTCTATTTCATATATAAAATTAATATGTCATATTAGATTTTTCAACCCCGGGATGTTCCCGGGGTATAATCTAGTCTATACATATAATAAACCAAAGCCATTTTAATGACATGGCACTCAAAGAGACATTCTCCTCTTTGAGTGTGCCATGTGTCATCCCATGTGGCATTGATATATTTTAGGAAAAAAATAATTTAAAAACAAAATTAGATTTTTCTCTCTTATGTTTCCTCCCATAATTTTTAAACGTTAATATCTTTTTTATACGAGATTTTTTAAAGAAAAAAATTACACCAAATTAACGAGCTTTTTATTATCTTTTCAACGAGTACCATAGTGCTATATAAAAAACGGAGAAAAAAAACGACTATTTTTTGTTGGGTTTTGTTCAAACAGGAAAAAAAACACAAAGTGTTCAGGTAGATCATTAATCATGTATAGGCAAGTCACTAATTATGTTCAAATCAATAAATATGAATTCTATTTTCAACATGTGTTAGCATTGGAGTTATACATTGTTTTAGGTTAGATATTAATATTAGAGTTATACATTGTTTAAGGTTAGGCGTTAACATTGGAGATATATTTTTAATTGTTTTAGGTTAGCTGCTACCCGAAGCTTTCATGCATGTAAAATTAATATGTCATATTAGATTATATGATCCTACTTCAGGTGTCTAATACACACTTTATATCCTTCTAGAGATGTAACCTTCATTCATAAAACCCCAATTGAATGTGGCAGGCAACAAACCGTTTACACATTTACACTTCATACATTCATCATTAGTTCTACTTTTTTCTTATTTGTTTTTGTTTCTTTTGTTATGTTTGTTGTGATTTTGCTTAGTGAATTAGGGTTTTGATGGATTACAGTTCTACGTTGGATGCTTGGTGAACTTATAGTTTCATGAAGGCATTCTCCCAGATTACTAGATTTTCCTTCAATGATTGTTCAGGTACGTTGCGGTAAGTTACATTCACATTCATAGTTATATATATAATTAATGAGTTAATAAGTTGATTTAAATGGGTTGGGTCGGAAAGGGAAATAGCCTCAAATTTCAACCATGTTGGTTTTCCAAAATCAATTCCTATTGTTACATATCGTTCAACTTGTAAATCTTCTTCACCTTCATAATATTTTGTTAGGTTTATGAAATTGGTTGATTCAATCGTTGTTCTTCTTTTGTAGCAATGGATTAGACTTGCAAGCATTGGTGGTGACGTGGTGTACTTGCTCTGCTTATCTTTGGTTTGTAATTTGCTAACTCTTGTTATACTTCTACATTTTTTTGTGAGTTTGGTTATTATATGTGGAATTGAATAGTAGCACCAAAGTTGGAATCCTTCTGAACCTTAAAGCTGATTAAATTTACTTTTGTTTTAGCAAAAAAACTATTGGAAAGTTATTTTATAACAATTATGCATATATAAAACTAAAACTAATTAAATCAATTAGAAGTCGACTCTCTCGAGACGGATTGTGTGTGATATAGTGGGAATCGACTGACAAAATGTTGTAATTTCACCTAGAATTTATTTACTGCATTTGAGGATGATAATAATGAGGATTTATAATTCCTTACTTGAGTCTCTAACTGTATGGCTATTGTTTTTTAATTATGTTTATTTTTATCTTTAATCTTTATTCTTTCTATGCCTACATATTAAATTTGCCTCTGGTTTTAGCCTCTAAAGTTTCATTTGTTAAATGAATAGAATAGTCTATGAGTACCCCACACTTTAGAATCAGTTTTTTTGTTAATATATATAAACTGAGCAAACTTATGTTACTTGATCTTTTTTTTGGTGAGTTTTTAAAAATGTTTAAATCTTGTTTCCCGCTTATGGTATGAACAAAAGCAACATCAAAAGCTTTGACATTGGCAATGGAATTAATATACTTATCCTTTGTCACCTAAAGAGTCATATGCAAGCACTTTTAGCCTCAATTTTGTTGCATATTAGCTATCAATATATGTATGCTAACCTTTTCTTATGTATTGGTGAAAAAGTATAGCCTAGGAAAGATATGCAATCACTAGCTTTCAGTGGAAATATGCAAGAAGGTGAGTAAATAACTCAATATGCATTTGACTGATTCCCATGAAGCAAATTTTTTTTTGTTAAGTAGAGTTTATATGATTTTGATTTGTTTGATCTTGAAGGTCATATATTGGAAGCTTTTACTTAGATTAATTTGTTGCTATGCATTGTTAAATTATTCTCATGGTAAGGAAAATTGTACAACTGGCTAGCAGAAGAAGTATATACAATATGCATACTAATTCACACCCTTGACTGCCTAAATATGTGGAAAATTTCAAGTGGCTATTAACTCGAGGCTTCGCTTTAATTGTTATTATTACATTGTGTATATTTGGTTACGACAACATTCACTTTAGCTTGATGTTCACATTATGGATTAAAAAACACATATCGTAATAAAAAGTTTAGGTGGAATTGCTTTTATCTGCTCTTTTGATATGGATGCCACCCTTCATCTTTTTTTTTTACAGCAGGATGTAGAACTTTTTTGTCAAACAGAACGTCACAGAGATCATGTATGCTTCTAGTTTGTGTTTCAAGTTGTGACAAAATAAAAAGAGGGCATTCGTTATTTATAGTTGGTTAAAAGTTTTGTTGCACTTTATCATAGTTACTATGTTATAGTTCCACATTTTAAGCATAACATGATGCACTTTCAGGTAATTTTCTATTCTCTTTTAGCACAAAACCCGCTTGTATGATTCAATCTGAAATATGTTTTGGGTCGCATACATTTTTAAAGTGAGAGTCGTGCCCTTAATCGATGGGTCAGGTATTGAGCACAATTTTCAGGCATTGAGGCATTTGGGAATAGAAATTGTAACAAGTTTTAGGATACACAATTTTGTTTACATTATTCTACTTTTCATTACTTCCTTAACAATCTTAACAATAGTAAGTATGTTTCATTGCATATGTTATGTTTAGTTGTTCCGCTTAACAAAGAGCAAAACTCGCCGCGAAGCGCAGGCCTACATCTCTAGTATATATGTTATAGTAAACAAAAAGGAATGGTGGTGAGGCTGGAAACCCAGGCTACTGAGGGTACTAAACCTATGCAAAGCAGTCCAATGGCCCGACCCAAAAGAGAGATCTGAACCCACCTCGTTTCAAGAAGTAAAGAAGTCGTCCAGCCGTCCAAGTCGAAGCCTTATTTTTAGCATGCACCCTATGTGATTAGTTAGCGATGTTTTCGGTGGGGAAGCCATAATTTTTTTTTTTCTATTGTGTATTTTTTTATACCTAGATTTATAATAACTCAAATTTTTGGGTCAGGTCAAGTCGAATCGAATTAATTAATTGGATATGAGCTACAATAGTTAATGAGTTAAAAAGTTAAAAAACCATGACACTTTTAATAATTTAAATATTACCGTTCACAAAATAACTACGTGGGCTTAATTTTTGAATTATAAATTTGTTTGTTATATAAATTGTTTAGAAACATAAAAACAATGGTGTTGCTCGTGATTTAAATTTTGCGTGATATATATATATATATACATATAATACGAAAAATTTGAATGGTGTCGGGTGACACGGTTGTAGATTATGTGGCTCCGCCACTTAATGTTTTTAGAACTGGTTCAGATAGCGAATCTAACGTTATACTGGGTCACTGGCCGGGTCAGTCAGACTGGATTTAAGAACAGGATAATATTATTTTTACTTTTAAATATATAAATATAGCAAAATAAAATGTAAAAATTGAGCTAAAAAGTTAGTTAGTTACCGTGATCATCTTTATACACGTTTCATGATCACCTCCATATTTCTTGTTAGTTTCTGCGTCTGCATGTTGTATCTTAGTGTAAGTCTGAAATTAATAAAATCTATTGTTAGTGAACCGTCCATAAAATCCTTCGATGTCCCGTCAGTACAAGTATCAACCACAACCAATATATACATGCAATGATGCAAAGCATCAACAACATATGAATAGCAATGTAGCTCCTCATTGAATCAGATCAGGAGAAAAATTATGAAGAGCAAGTTCTTTTACAAAAACAAAAGACGTGTTTTGAGTTTGCTTGAAACCAAATTTTTTGACCCTCTTCTTTATCTAATCATGATGTGGGCAAAAAGAAGTTCGTCGACTTTGCCATGGTGGACTAAAAAACTATCATGAGTCAAGTCCAATAATTGCAAGTTATTCTTAACGCAGAAGGAATGATGCTTAGTGAGACATTTCAAGTTGCGGCACTAATCAAGAAATTGCCACCAAGTTGGATAGATTTCAAGAATTTGAAGCATAAGTGAATGGAAATGACAATTGAAGATTTGGTGGTACGTCTTCGTATTGAAGAAGACAACAAAGTTGCTCAAAAGAGGAATGTCATTGTGAAACCGCTAAGGCTAATGTTGATCGTCAAAGGGTAACAAAAGCAACAATAGGGCTGGGTTCAAGAAAACCAATATGAAAAAATCCCACCTTGGACCTAAAGGCCGAATTGGGAAGAAGAAGTTTGAGGTAACTTGCTATAATTGTGATAAACCAGGGCATCGGGCGAATGAATTCAAGCTTCCCAAGAAAGAAATTACCCGACAAGCAAAACATGGTTGATAAGCTTGTTCCTATGATTTCTAATCTCTCAGTGATGTTCACTGATGTTAACTTGGTTAGTTCGGAGGCCAAGGATTGGTGGATTGATACCTGGGCGAACCAGCATGTGTGTGTGGACAAGAGCTTCTTCAACACCTTCAAAGAGATTACTAATGATGAGAAACTCTTTATGGGAAACTCTACTACTGCTGATATCAATAGGGAAGGAAATGTGATTTTGAAGATGACATTTGGAAATAGGCCTGTAAACAAATCGAACAAAGGCATGTTCGTGTTTGTTCATTTTACTTTAAGCGAACACGAACATGGACACGAACATATTTTTGTGCTCGTGTTCATTTATTAAGAAATTTGTCATGTTCGTGTTCGTTCGTTTAAAACCTAAATGAACAGTTCACTGACTGACTTAAACGAACGTTCACGAACATAATAAATGTAAACGGTTTTGTATTACTAAAAAAACCCAATTATTAATTGGTTATATTTATACAAGTAGCTAAACCCTAATTTAAGTTTATACTTATATAAATATAACTTCTTATGTAATTAATAGAACTTAAACGAATATAGGTGAATGACATAAACGGACTTTAACGAACATTAATGAACGAACACAACGTTTGTTATGTACGTTCATTTAACTAACCGTACAGATTTTTCTGTTCGTGTTTATTCATTTATTAAATAAACGAACATACAAGAACTTCCCAATGAATAATTTCACGAACAATTCATAAATGTTCGATTCGTTTACAGGTCTATCTGGAAAGGAACTCACGTCATCAAATGTATTATATGTTCCTGAGATTCGTAAGAATATGGTGTCTTGTTGGTAGTTGAACAAATTTGGTTTTAAGATGGTATTTGAGTCTGATAAGGTCTTGTTGACCAAAAGTGGTATGTATGTGGGTAAGGGTTATGCCCTGAATGGTATGTTTAAGGTCGATGTAACTGTTATGAATGAAATGAATAACGTTGGTTCTACTTAATTGCAAGTTTTAGGATACACAATTTTATTTACATTATTCTACTTTTCATTACTTCCTTAACAATAGTAAGTATGTTTCATTGCATATGTTATGTTTAGTTGTTCCGCTTAACAAAGAGCAAAACCCGTCGCGAACTGCATGCCTACCCGCTTGAATATATTTTATAACAAAAAACGAATGTCGGTGAGGCGGGAAACCTAGACTACTGAGGGTACTCAACCCATGCAAAGCATTCCAATGGCCTGGCCCAAAAGAGAGATCCGAACCCACCTCGTTTCAAGAAGCAAAGAAGTCGTCCAGCCGTCCAAGTCGAAGCCTTATTTTTAGCATGCACCCTATGTGATTAGTTAGCGTTGTTTTCGGGGGGAAGCCATAAATTTTTTTTTTCTATTGTGTATTTTTTTGATACCTAGATTTATAATAACTGAAATTTTTGGGCCAAGTCATGCCGGATCGAATTAATTAATTGGATATGAGCTATAATAGTTACTGAGTTAAAAAAAATTAAAACAACATGACACTTTTAATAATTTAAATTTTACAGTTCAAAAAATAACTTCCTGGGCTTAATTTTTTTACTATAAATTTTTTACTATAAATTTGTTCAAAAAACCAACTGTTGTTTGTCCCTTTTTTGATAAATCACTTGAGTTCCTATGGGATTCCTCCCTGGACACAACAGCAAAGGCTTCCTTTACAGAAGGCAATACATCCTTAATCAACAAGTTGGTTCTAACACTTTGATAAACACTGTCTAACCCCATAAGAAACTGCATCAATTTAATCATGCCATTGAAATTATTAAAGTCTCTAGATGCATCACAGGTACAAGCAGGCAACTGTAATATCTGATCTAACTGTTTCCACATAACATTCAGTTTATGATAATACTCAGAAACAAACATTCCATCTTGACTAAATGAATTAATCTTCTGATATAAATCAAACAACAGAACCATCCACCTTATCATATGTTTCTTTTAACTCAGTCCAGACATCACTAGCAAGCCTAGAAAAAAACATGACCCATATATAATTCTTCACTTATAGAATTAAGTATCCATGTTAAAACAATTGAATTACATCTGTCACATTGTCTAGCAAGAACATCATCAGTTTGAGATTTCACACAAGATTTATCATTAAAACCCCACTTATTCTTGACTTGTAAAGCAAGTGTTAAAGCATTTGACCACACAGTATAATTCTCAGAACTTTTCAGCTTAATTGTTATAATGGTCAAATTACTAGAATCAGATGGGTGCAATAACAATTGGATCACTAGCATAAAGTTTGCTAACTAAGGTCTCATTCATAGCATTAACAATTAGTCCACCACCACCACCAGCAGGATGTCCCCCACCAGCAGCAGGATTAACATTATCAGCCATGATGTATCAAAACAATTAGCAAACATAATAAAACAGCAAGTAATCACACACAAACAACCAGATTCACACAAGCAGGAAATACACCAGATCAAGAACACACAAGAAATTAAATAAACCCTGATCCAGATCAGGGGATTCTCAAGAGGATTCCACCGCAGGTCTTAACTCAGGAGCCACAAAACTTAGACAGATGACATAATCTTAAAGCTAACCACAGGCACAAGCCCAGAACAACGACTTTTTAGATCAAAAACCTAAAGAATCAGAAAGATCTCACCAAGAAGACCCAAGTTAGGGTTTCTCCTTAAACTCGTAATTTGCAACCTTCACTTAGGGTTACAAATCAGAGGGCAAGAAAAAGTGCAACTAGGTGCAAGATATCAGATCCAACCTTGACTTTCAAACCCTAAAACAATCAGCAGTGGATAACAATCAGAATCAAGAGCCCGATGGCTCTGATACCATGTCAAAATAGTCGACACAGATTCAGTCGACACGTATTTATTACGATGAATCAATCAGAGTACAATAAACTCTTAACCAAAATACAAGAAATCCTCACTACAAAATCTCTCAAAAACACTCAAAGATTATCACTATGATAATCTGTCACAACACACTAAGGAACCAAGATTAATGATCAAGATGATCAAAGACAAAACCCTAATATAGAGAATGTGAATGAGTGAATCAACGAGAGAACAATAATACGAATGAGGAAAAAGTGAAAAAGAAAGAAAAACACAATCTATATATAATGCACTCTCACAAGCAGCTCCCAAGAAGATCCAATGGCTGAGAAAGAAAGCTGAGAATAAAGAACAAACGGGCCAGCAGATCAAGGAGCCCAACACAAGATATGAAGTGGGCTTATAAAACTCTTGAGCTTATTATAAAACATATGGAGTCTGGGCCCAACAGAAAACACGAACATCTTCGCATCACTCGAACTTGATCTACAAATCTCCTTGCCATAACACCATTAAGATCAACCTGAAACAACAAATACTTATGCAAAATATTAGAGCAAACACTACTAGAAAATAGGCCTAATACAACTCTTTAGAAGCAACCCTTTTCAAATGAGTTGCATTTGACTCTAATGCAACTTTGTTGAATATAAAGGTTGCATTAGAAAATCTAATGCAACCTTTTTCATAAAAAGTTGCAAATGTAGTTTGAATTTGCAACTTTTTTACTTGAAAGGTTGCATTGAGAAAATTTAAATGCAACACTGAATTTAAAAGGTTACATTGTTTGAAGATAAATGCATTTGAACCTGAATATGTAAAACACCTTAATAAACCAGGAACAAATAGGACTGGAACCACATATTAAGCCGGGAACACAACAACAACCTGGTTTAGTTTTTTTTTTTAGATATGGACCTGAATATGTAAATCACCTTGATATAGAAAATGTGGGAAATTACTAATGAATATGTAAAACTATGTAGGGTACTATTTATTGATGTGGGACTATTTAACACTACGCCAAAAAAGGCCTACGATCACACTTTTCCAAACACCGCACTGCCACACTTTTGATTATATGTGTGGCTAAAGACCATTAATAACATTTCAAAACATTTTAGCCTACTTTTCGCCATACGTTTTAATTTTCATGTGACCATTGTATATCAGTTCAAAACCTATAGCCACACTATAACAAGAAAATGTGACATTGGTTAGCCACACTCGAAAATGTGTGACGAAATGTGACCAATGGCTATAGTAATTGTTTAATTTTTAATTCCAGTGACCAAAAACATATTAGTTTGAAACTTTTGGCCACACATTTAATAGCCACGTTAGAAAAGTGTGGTAAAATGCGATCTACGGTCATGATATTTTTAATGATATGGCTAACAACTAATATATATATAGCCACTTATATTAGTTTACGTGACCAAAAAAAGTAGTATGTATTAGTCATTTATCATTTTTTATATGTGGCAAAAAGTTATTAATGGTGATGACAAAACAAAAAATTATATCACTGTTAGTGTTATATGGTCACACTTTGATTGCTTCATGTTACCACCAAAACTACCCCTAAAAATTTAAATTCCCGCATCTGACTTTCACTCTCCCGCTCATCTTTTCACCAACAAAATCAAAACTTTCCCTCTAATTCATCACTCCATCCTTTTCACTATGGAGTCCCCCACCCCACCCCACCCCACCCCTCCCAACCTGAACCCTAGAGTCCCTTATGAAGCTTCTAGATTGATATCTCTACTTTCACTCAATCGACATGAACACCTTCATCGGTAAACCCTAAATCCACACAATTAACCAATCAATAATAAAATTCTAAATCAAATCATCATTTGCAGGTGGAAGAAGCTTATTAAAGACAAAAAAAAATGTCGTGGAAGAAGCTAATAGAGCGGCGAAGAGGGATAGTGTGACACCCGGCAAATTCAAGTTAACAACGTCGTCTAGATTAAAGTCTACCTTAGCGAGTCACGCGTATTCTGTACTTAACTGGGTTAGTTGAGTCGGGTTATGGTTCGGGAACTGTTATGTGAGTCTAGGGAATCATTAGATGTTGGCCTAGAGGATCGTTAGATGTCAGTCCTTAACCAAGTGTACAAGGGGTGACGATTCGGAGAATCGTCAAAGCATAGGGAACATGCAAGTCTCGAGTCCCGGGAATTGGTGAACGAGTGTGAATGTGTTTATTTACAAGTGTTATGTGTTTACAATCATTATGTGACTTGTCGGTATGTGAAAATGTGTTAACATATGTTAAAACGGGGTTTAACGCGCAAAATACTTGGAACGGGACACTATAGGCGATTAGGGTGAGCTAATCACCTATAGGGTGGCGATTAGCTCACCCCAGGGGGCGAGTAGGCCACACCAGGTGGCGATTAGCTGCCTCAAGGTGGCGAGTAGGGGGCTAATCGCCTAAGGGGGTGGCGATTAGCAGCCCTAATCGCCTGCAACTGGACCATAATCGCCTGCAACGTGGGTTACGACTAAAAACGACTATAAATACAATATTTGACCTCCTAAACTTCATAGCACTAACCCTAGTCGCCCCACAACTCATCCCAACACCCACATAACCTCTGGAACACGATTTTGGATCAAACAACTCGATTTCAAGCATATTTCATCAATCTTTCACAATCCTAAGGTGTGGTTTTCATCCATGCAACCTTGTTAATGTTTTTATTCAAAACCCTAATGTTCCAGACCTGGTTTCAAACAATTGTATCTTCTGAAAATCGTTAATAATCGTTGTTGTGTTGATTCTAGATGCTATGCATGTTGTATGTGTAGGTTTTAATTAAAAGATTGGATTTTTATGATTCAAGAAGGATTATTAACATGATGTTAGGGTAGTTACTGATCTATGGTGATGGTTTGATATAGTAATCTGATTGATTGTTCATTAGGGTTGTGTTTACGCATGTTAGTGTGATGATTACATGATACTTGTGTTATGTTTTAGAAACATGATTGCATCCAGGGCTGCTAGAACAAGGTTAAACGATGTATTTTGATCTAAACATGTTTAGGATACTTGTTTGTTTGATATTGGAGGTTTACACACGTTCTAGGGTTGATTTGGAGTGTTAAACGCGCGAAAAACCAAATCTGGGGTGCAGGTGGCGATTAGCAAGCATAATCGCCTAAGGTACAGGCGATTAGCAGGCTAATCGCCTGCTATGTTAGGCTAATCGCCTGCTATGCATGCAATTAGGGGCTAATCGCCTGCTATGTTGTGTTTTTGCATGCTGCATGACCCTAATCGCCTGATAAGTTCTGAAATGCATGTCACATGACCCTAATTGCATGCAAACTCAAAAATTTGCATGTCACATGACCCTAATCGCCTACACTGTAGGCGATTAGCATTCATAATTGCCTGTTGACCAACGTAATTGCTAGTTGACTTTTCCTAATCGCCTGTACTGCTGCTGTATGTATATTTTAGCATTCCGAGACCCGTTTTGACATCTAGGAACATGCTAGGAACCCCGTAACATGTCTAATAACTCAGTAACATGTGTTTGGGTCAGTAACGCGTTAATTGAACTATGTGCTAGAACTTGTTGGACTGTAACGTATGTTAAGTGTGACTGCATGATTGTGTGTTTGTGAGTACTAGTGTAACACGGGAAGTCTCGGGTCACCAATGGGATGTCGAGTCTTGTACATTTGGTCATGTTAACAGTGAACGTGTTTTCAAACAAACTTGGTTATGGTCTGGACATCTAGGGACTAACTAACCTAAGGGTTATTAGTCTAAGTACTTGTAACTGTCATATGTTAGGTCGCTGTTTTACGGGACTAGCATAGCTTGTTGAACTATTCTATTATCTGAAGTTAACGCAACCTAAGGTGAGTTTACGGCCCCACTTTACTTGGTTTTCGTTTTCGGGGGAGAAAACATGTGTTAAACAACTATTTGGTAACAACTGTCATACTATGGGTTTTCAAACGGTTTACTATACGATCTTTGGAAGTCCCGGGGGGAACCATGAATGTGCTGGTTTGCACAACGGGGAAATGTGAATAGCGCTATTGGGAGTGACCAACCCCACCCGTCGGCATGGAGCGCCGGGCGGGTGCATATTGTCTCAAACAGGAACAGGTTTACTATTCGGGCACAACATCTGGTTTGCGAGTTAGTAATGGTTTTCCAATCGTAGTAGTAATGGTACATGCGCCTAGCTAGCGTACTTGGTTTACAATTGTTATAGTATGGACAGGTTATACTTGGAACTTTGATTACAAACCTGTAAACTCACCAGCATTTTTGTGCTGACGTAAACTCTTACATGTTTTCTCAGGTCGCTAAGGTAGCAAAGTGGAACTAGGGCGCACGCGTCTGCACGGCGTCTAGTTAGAGTTGCATGGTTTTGAACATTAAATATTTGGTTTTATTTGGTTTATGTAACGACATTTAGCTTCCGCTGATGTTTGGGATTTTTAAACTATGTTTTTGAAATTCATTTAGTATTGTTTATTGTGATCATTGACTTGGATCCTGGTTTGTCATGCGCCTCGCGGTAAAACTCCGCAAGTGGATTTTGAGGGTGTGACAGATTGGTATCAGAGCCAGGTTATAGTGAACTAGGACTGCATGTAGAGTCTAGTCTATAACTGAGTCGCACACACTAGATGATCACATGGTACTAAACTTTATACTGGGTTACTTATAGACTTGTCGGGGTGTCTCTAAATCATCTTACCCTTCTGTGTTACATCATCCATTCTCTTTTACTGGGTTACTTGCTTACTAGACAGTGAGGTACATTGGGGTTAACTGTATACTCTTGAGATTGGTCCAAGACTCGGACATCTCCCTTCCTACCCCAATAGAAACCCTTGTCATGAACTACCGTAGTATTACGGTGTATAGCTAAGAGTCTATGTCCGGTGATTTGAACTTTGAACTAGGAGAACACTTGGAGGACCATGTAGAGCGGTTTATCATTTTGGGTGCACACAAAATCATAAACCGAAATGCATGAAAGCCCTAGTGAGCTCTGGGTTCGGATGGATAGTCCTGGGTTGGATCTGGCTTTGATCTTGTGAACGCTAGTGGTTATCATTGGCTGTGAAACTAAATTTTCTCGTCCTTTTTGCCAGAATCATGTCTGGAGCCCGAGGAGGACGTGGAGGTGGTCGCAATGGTGGGCGTGGTAATGGTGGTCGTGGGGGTGTGAACCTCACGCAGGATGACTTGAACAACTTGCTGCAGGCTGCCTTCCAGCTAGGGCAAAATGGCGGTAAGTTGACCTAACCACTTCTATCTCATCGGTGAACTTTGTTTACATTTCCCGTGGTTTTCTTACGTGTTTCTTTACAGGTGGTCATGTTAATCCACCACCACCCATGTGCACCTACAAAATGTTTCGGGACTGCAAGCCCCATGAGTTCTCGGGTACTGAGGGTGCAGTAGGTTTGCTCAGGTGGTTAGAGAAAGTGGAATCTGTTTTCCTGATGTGTAACTGTCTCCCGGAGGATCGAGTCAAGTATTCTGCTGGGCTGCTCCAGGATGTTGCGTTGACCTGGTGGAACGATATCACCCAGACTATGGGTATAGGGGAGGCTTATGCTATGCCTTGGGAGAACTTTGTGCAACTGCTGAAGAGGGAGTACTGTCCCAGGGAGGAGATTCAAAAACTGGAACACGAGGTGTGGAACCTCAAAATGTCTGGGTCGGAAATTGAGAAGTATACTGTGAGGCGGAACGAGTTGGCTGTACTTTGTCCTGATCTACATGTGCCGGAATATAGGAGGATTGAGCATTATATCTCGGGTCTTGTGCCAGAAATCGCGGGGTTGGTGGCTGCGGGGAATCTTCCTACCTATGCGGAGGTGGTCCGATCTGCTCATAGGATGACTAACTTGAAGGTGAGTGAGGGTATCTTGCCTGCCAAAGGTTCAACTGCTAAGGCTCCAGAGAGCAACAAGCGAAAGTGGGATAATGATGTGAAGAGTTCTACACCAGCACCAGCTCAACAGGGGAAAAGGTTTGATAGTGGGGGTTCGTCTTCATCGGGTTCTAAGCCAAGTGGTGGTTATGTAGGGAAGTTACCAAAATGCAATAAGTGTGGACGCCATCATCATGGGGGTTGTGATAATAATCGTTGCCATCGCTGTCAGAAGTTGGGGCATTTTGCCAAAGACTGTAGGGCGACTCTTTCATCGACTCAGGCCCCAGCTACTACTCCGACTTCTGCTACTCAGGGGACTGCGGGCAAACAGGGATGTTTTCACTGTGGGGAAACGGGGCATTACAAGAAAGAGTGTCCAAAGCTGAAACAGGGAGGGAACGGGAATGGTAATGGGAATGGAAATGGTAACAACGGGGGCGGAAACAGGAACGCACGTGCCTTCGTTATTGGGACTGCAGAGGCAAGACAGGACCCTGACACAGTCACTGGTACGTTTCTTCTCAACGATCGCTCTGTTAGTGTTTTATTTGATTCTGGTGCCGATAAGAGTTTCATATCTGTGGAAGTTAGTCGTTTGCTAGATGTAGTACCTGTTCCTCTAGAGGCTAAATATATTATAGAATTGGCGGACGGTAAGAAGATAGAAGCTACTTGCGTTCTTCGGGAGTGTCGCATAGAGTTATCGGGTTTGTCTTTTCCTATCGACCTTATGTCGGTATCTTTGGCTAGTTTTGACGTGGTTATAGGCATGGATTGGTTGTCGCTGTATCGCGCTGAGATCGTTTGTTACGACAAGGTCATCCGGATTCCTCTCCCTGATGGAGAATTTCTTTCTGTGTACGGGGACAAGAGCGGTACTCCGCTAAGTCTCATCTCTAGCATGAAAGCCCTTAAGTATCTTCGGAAGGGTTATTCGGCTGTTCTAGCACTTTTATCTGTTTCCACTTCCAGCGAGAAGAAGATCGACGATATCCCGGTTGTACGCGAGTTTTCTGATGTCTTTCCTGATGATTTATCTGGTCTTCCTCCCCATCGTCAGGTTGAGTTCGGTATTGATCTTGTACCTGGCGCTGCTCCTATTGCTCGGGCCCCCTACCGTCTTGCACCTCCTGAGATGCAAGAATTGTCTAACCAGTTACAGGAACTCTTGGATAAGGGTTTCATCAGACCTAGTTCTTCCCCTTGGGGAGCCCCGATCTTGTTTGTTAAGAAGAAGGATGGCAGTTTTCGACTGTGCGTGGATTATAGAGAATTGAACAAGGTGACCATCAAGAATCGTTATCCTCTTCCTCGTATTGATGACCTATTTGACCAACTCCAGGGTTCTAGCTATTACTCCAAGATTGATCTAAGGTCCGGTTATCACCAGTTGCGCGTAAGGGAAGCTGTTGTTGCTAAGACTGCCTTTCGTACACGTTATGGCCATTTCGAGTTCTTGGTCATGCCTTTTGGTCTCACTAACGCACCGACGGTTTTCATGGATTTGATGAACCGCGTTTGTAAACCGTATCTTGACAAGTTCGTTATCGTGTTTATTGATGACATTCTGATCTATTCCAAGAACGAGACCGAACATGGGGAACATCTACGGTTAGTTTTGGAACTCTTACGACGAGAACAACTGTACGCCAAGTTCTCGAAGATTCGCATTGTTAAGGTTCGATGGAACTCGAACCGGGGACCGGAATACACTTGGGAACGCGAGGATCAGATGAAGTCTAAGTATCCTCATCTCTTTCCTAAAGAGGCATTCGAATCGAGACACGTTACCACTGCAACGGAATGAATCTCGGGGCGAGATTCCTTTTAACGTGGGGATGATGTGACAACTCGGGTAATTCTCTCTCTTGGTTTCTATTTTTGTCTGTTTCTTTTGTTCATACTCTTGGTACTTACATAATTTTCGGGACGAAAATTCTTTTAACGTGGGGATGATGTGACACCCGGCAAATTCAAGTTAACAACGTCATCTAGATTAAAGTCTACCTTAGCGAGTCACGCGTATTCTGTACTTAACTGGGTTAGTTGAGTCGGGTTATGGTTCGGGAACTGTTATGTGAGTCTAGGGAATCATTAGATGTTGGCCTAGAGGATCGTTAGATGTCAGTCCTTAACCAAGTGTACAAGGGGTGACGATTCGGAGAATCGTCAAAGCATAGGGAACATGCAAGTCTCGAGTCCCGGGAATTGGTGAACGAGTGTGAATGTGTTTATTTACAAGTGTTATGTGTTTACAATCATTATGTGACTTGTCGGTATGTGAAAATGTGTTAACATATGTTAAAACGGGGTTTAACGCGCAAAATACTTGGAACGGGACACTATAGGCGATTAGGGTGAGCTAATCACCTATAGGGTGGCGATTAGCTCACCCCAGGGGGCGAGTAGGCCACACCAGGTGGCGATTAGCTGCCTCAAGGTGGCGAGTAGGGGGCTAATCGCCTAAGGGGGTGGCGATTAGCAGCCCTAATCGCCTGCAACTGGACCATAATCGCCTGCAACGTGGGTTACGACTAAAAACGACTATAAATACAATATTTGACCTCCTAAACTTCATAGCACTAACCCTAGTCGCCCCACAACTCATCCCAACACCCACATAACCTCTGGAACACGATTTTGGATCAAACAACTCGATTTCAAGCATATTTCATCAATCTTTCACAATCCTAAGGTGTGGTTTTCATCCATGCAACCTTGTTAATGTTTTTATTCAAAACCCTAATGTTCCAGACCTGGTTTCAAACAATTGTATCTTCTGAAAATCGTTAATAATCGTTGTTGTGTTGATTCTAGATGCTATGCATGTTGTATGTGTAGGTTTTAATTAAAAGATTGGATTTTTATGATTCAAGAAGGATTATTAACATGATGTTAGGGTAGTTACTGATCTATGGTGATGGTTTGATATAGTAATCTGATTGATTGTTCATTAGGGTTGTGTTTACGCATGTTAGTGTGATGATTACATGATACTTGTGTTATGTTTTAGAAACATGATTGCATCCAGGGCTGCTAGAACAAGGTTAAACGATGTATTTTGATCTAAACATGTTTAGGATACTTGTTTGTTTGATATTGGAGGTTTACACACGTTCTAGGGTTGATTTGGAGTGTTAAACGCGCGAAAAACCAAATCTGGGGTGCAGGTGGCGATTAGCAAGCATAATCGCCTAAGGTACAGGCGATTAGCAGGCTAATCGCCTGCTATGTTAGGCTAATCGCCTGCTATGCATGCAATTAGGGGCTAATCGCCTGCTATGTTGTGTTTTTGCATGCTGCATGACCCTAATCGCCTGATAAGTTCTGAAATGCATGTCACATGACCCTAATTGCATGCAAACTCAAAAATTTGCATGTCACATGACCCTAATCGCCTACACTGTAGGCGATTAGCATTCATAATTGCCTGTTGACCAACGTAATTGCTAGTTGACTTTTCCTAATCGCCTGTACTGCTGCTGTATGTATATTTTAGCATTCCGAGACCCGTTTTGACATCTAGGAACATGCTAGGAACCCCGTAACATGTCTAATAACTCAGTAACATGTGTTCGGGTCAGTAACGCGTTAATTGAACTATGTGCTAGAACTTGTTGGACTGTAACGTATGTTAAGTGTGACTGCATGATTGTGTGTTTGTGAGTACTAGTGTAACACGGGAAGTCTCGGGTCACCAATGGGATGTCGAGTCTTGTACATTTGGTCATGTTAACAGTGAACGTGTTTTCAAACAAACTTGGTTATGGTCTGGACATCTAGGGACTAACTAACCTAAGGGTTATTAGTCTAAGTACTTGTAACTGTCATATGTTAGGTCGCTGTTTTACGGGACTAGCATAGCTTGTTGAACTATTCTATTATCTGAAGTTAACGCAACCTAAGGTGAGTTTACGGCCCCACTTTACTTGGTTTTCGTTTTCGGGGGAGAAAACATGTGTTAAACAACTATTTGGTAACAACTGTCATACTATGGGTTTTCAAACGGTTTACTATACGATCTTTGGAAGTCCCGGGGGGAACCATGAATGTGCTGGTTTGCACAACGGGGAAATGTGAATAGCGCTATTGGGAGTGACCAACCCCACCCGTCGGCATGGAGCGCCGGGCGGGTGCATATTGTCTCAAACAGGAACAGGTTTACTATTCGGGCACAACATCTGGTTTGCGAGTTAGTAATGGTTTTCCAATCGTAGTAGTAATGGTACATGCGCCTAGCTAGCGTACTTGGTTTACAATTGTTATAGTATGGACAGGTTATACTTGGAACTTTGATTACAAACCTGTAAACTCACCAGCATTTTTGTGCTGACGTAAACTCTTACATGTTTTCTCAGGTCGCTAAGGTAGCAAAGTGGAACTAGGGCGCACGCGTCTGCACGGCGTCTAGTTAGAGTTGCATGGTTTTGAACATTAAATATTTGGTTTTATTTGGTTTATGTAACGACATTTAGCTTCCGCTGATGTTTGGGATTTTTAAATTATGTTTTTGAAATTCATTTAGTATTGTTTATTGTGATCATTGACTTGGATCCTGGTTTGTCATGCGCCTCGCGGTAAAACTCCGCAAGTGGATTTTGAGGGTGTGACAGATAGCGAAGGGGTTTCTGTTGTGTCTGCTTCTGCTCCGGCTGTTTCGGTTCCTATTCCTGTTACTTCTGCTCCGGATATATATGTGATTTGGGGTAAAAAGTAGGGTTTTTCTTTTTTCTGAAAGTATAGTGATATTTTGAAATTGCGTAATTTTTTTTGTGGTATAAGCAAGGGTTTTGATGAATAATAATTATTGACACAAAGGATATCATCGGCTAGTTGCTTTTTTAAAAATGTCAATGTTGGTGGGAACTGAGAATTAGTCACTACTAATACTGGTGTATAGGAATTTTTTATAAACATAATGTTTTTGTAGGTGTCTATGTTGAAGATCTGGCGTCATTGTCATTGCTTGACATGGTAGTGGAAAAGAAGATCAAACAGCTTGTGATGAAAGTTTGAGAGGTTAGATGTGGAAGCTTTCAATTATGCATTTAAACAAACTCGGTAAACCCAGACTTGTTTCGAATCGTATCTGATTTGATTTGATTTCATTTGCAATGGCTCTATGATGTGTTTTTGTCATGAATCGTATGATTTTGAGTTATAAACTTAAAATTCTGCATTGTGTCTGCTACTTGTCTGTTTGGTTTTGTTTCCAGTTTTGAATAGGTTTTCATTATTATTAATCGATTGGTTTTGAGTTATTATTTTGCATGGACCTTAAGATTTTGGATGTTATGATTGTTGTAGGAGTAGGGGAGTTCATAGTGTTAAGCTTTCAAGAAGCTAGTTTTTAATATTTATGTCTCAACATCCTGAATTACAGAGATGATTTATTATGATCGAGGACTTGAGTGATACGATTGTAAGGGTTCTATTTGGGCTGAATTTGTATAGCATGAGCAGGCTAATAGTTATTAATCAGTTTATTACTAGCATTCAAGGATGCAAGCTTGACAGCTCTTAGTTACAGGCTTGGGCATTTATCTCTTAATTGGAACTGAATATTGGGTGTGAATACACGAAGGGGTTGCGAATGCTTAGTCCTATGATAATGTAGGGCTTTGTGTGGTGTAGTCGAGCCGAGCGCGAGGTTGTTGTTGATATGCTAATTTTGTAGAATACTTTTGCTTGTTTTTCTTTGGATGTTGCAGAAGTCGGTAACGGTTGGAAGAACTGAAACATTCAAAGGGTAAGTCCCTACAATTGGTTTTTGCTTAACAGAATTGTTGCATTTTTGCTTTTACTTGTTTTTACTTCTAGGGATCTATTTGTTTAAAATATTTTTTGTTGTGAAATACAAGGACCGAGCCTCCTAAAGAGTATATTAAAGCTAGATGCACTTTACTAGAGTCTAGAGAACTAATGGATGGTCATGTACCTTTCAAACTCGGGGATGATGATTGTGTCCAGGTTAATTTTCGTTGCAAACAGAAAATGAAAAGGTGCAAGATTTGCGGTTTGCTACTTGCAGGCGGTGTCCAAAAACGTATCACAGGAAATGTTTACCAAGGTAGTTGTTTTCTGTTTCATTTCATACATTCTCTTGATAAGTTATTTTCATCGTTGTCTTGTAATTAATTTTGATAATTTTGTTGGGTTTTTTTGGTCTTTCTACAACGATATTATGTTTGATCATCTTTTATTGACAAAAAGTTTATTAATGTAGTGCAGTGGTTAAAATGCAATTCAAAACCTTTGTGACATTAACAGAAGAGGCAAGCGAGATTTAAGAAGAAATGAAACCATTTTGGTTCTCAATAGAAGTCATCACGCTGCGAGTTATCATCATTAACCATTCATCTAGGTTGGTAAGTGTTTCTAAATCTAGAACTCAAAGAAATCCATTCATGTTTGAAACAATGGGTTAAGAAAAGAAAGCTTTATGGATGTATCAGGTTACCATCAATCCCATACCTTTAGAGCTTGGTAAGGTTTAAATTTGATAGATGTTATATAAAAAGAATTATGTAACAACCTATTGGTATAGTAAAAGATGGAGTCTTACTTTCAGCAAGAATAGCTCAGTTTTATAAGGAATGATATTTGGAAATTTGGGCAAGACATTAATTTTACCAGATATGTTCTTTGATCAGATTTCTTACAGTTGAGCACCGTTCTATACGTTTGAATATTGAGCACATGAACATAGATTAGGTACTTATGTACAAGTTTTCCATCTATATTTTGATTCTAAAAAGAAGTTGTTACAACTGTGTAGTGCTCAAAGAAGGGAATTATGAAGCAGAAGTGGAAGATTGTGTGAAAGTCGATGCACCAGGACTGCGTTTTGTTCAGAAGTAACATAACAGGTAAATTGTTCATGTGATTTCATATTTCCTCTTCCTTCCTGTAACCGTTTCAATTATTATTACTGAATTAAAAAAAGCCCTTCGTTTGTTTGTGGATAATTAATTGAAGATGACCCATCAAGGAGAAAAAGCTCAAAAGCTCAGCTAGAAGCCATGTAGAAAGATTTTGACAGCCAACGAACATACTTTGAAGCTACGATGCGAAGGTTTATGGAAAAACTATTTATTGGAGTACTTCATGATCTTAGAGATGAATAGGAGGTTTTCATTACATTTTATTATTGTAATTGACAACATTGTTCATATTACATTTGTTATTTTGAGTTTGTATATACGTTGAATTATGATATAAGATTATCTCTTTTATTTATCTTATAAATGTTTGTGTATTTGAGATATTAAAGCATATTAATAGAAGTTTTAGACTTCAAATAATAATGTTATAGAGTTGCATTTGACGAAAAAAAGGTTGCATATGTTGCGTATAAAATCATAAAGAAGTGTAGCATTTGATACATAAAAGGTTGCGTTTTTCTATTAAAAAGTATAATAATGGTTGCATTTGAGCGTAACAAAGGTTGCATTTGAGGTAGTAAAGGTTGCATTTGAGTGTTATGAAAGGTACATTTAAAAGAGAAAAAAAGTTGCATTAGCATATAAAAAAGTTGCATTTTAAAAAGGTTGCATTTGAACGAAAAATGCAACCATTAAATAAAGGTTGCATTAGCTAACAAAAGGGTTGCATTAGGTCTAATGCAACTTCGCCTAACGCAACCTTTGATAAAAGGTTGCATTAGGCCTAATGCAACCTTTTCAAGACCTAATGCAACATTTTACCGGGGTTGCATTAGCTCTGTTTTCTTGTAGTGAAATGTACAAAGAAAGATATTAAATTGAGCAAAGAATTATTACTTTTAACAAAAAAGCAATGTCGTATTGTGGAGGAGGAAGAAGTCTCGTCAGAACCTCAAGCTAGGCAAGAGGCTATAAATAGAGACCGGAAAGGTTAGTTTATATATATATATATATATATATATATATATATTTAGAATTTATATCGGGACTATATTTAGTTTTTTAGATTTATATTTTTATTTGCAACATACGTGTAGGTGCCCACGCCGATGAAGCGTTGTACACGGATGAGATGTTTAGACGCCAGTTCCAAGTGACTGCGTTTGGAACAACAAACACGACGACTAGTTTTTTGTAATTTTAAAAATATTTAGATTTTCCTTTTTTAATGTGATGTAATCTTGTATTTTTTTTTAATTCTTTTTAAGTGTATGTTTTTTATTGTAAGTTTATTTTGTTAATTTTAGTATTTATTTTAATTTTATATTTATTTATTTTTTGAATTTGAATTAAAAAATAAAAACAAATAAAAAAGAAGGGAGGACTAATCAAAGAGTACTACCCGGCATCCTTGACTCATCTATTTTTTGAGGACTACCCTCCTTGATGATGTGGCAGTTAGGCTGGTGGGTGCGGGGATGGGCCACCAAGGGAGGACAACCCGTCATCTCAGCTGCCACATCACCCAGGAGGGTAGTCCTCCATAATGGGATGAGCCAAGGGTGTGGGGTAGTCCTCCCCCTTTTCTAACTCAATGTACAACCCATAAAGCTTTATGTACAGCTCCTAATATTAATTAAAAAAACGTTGAGGCCCATCCTAACGTCTTGTGTGGGATGATTTGAGTGATCCAAGGGAGGCGGGTGTTAGTACATGATGTCCCTAGGCTAGTATATTAGTTGTTTGGACGTGATTCGGGGTGTTTGGAGGCGTTTATACGCGCTTCGGGGTGGTTGAGAAGCTACATGCGATTAGCAGCCTATGACACACGATTAGGGCCCTAATCGTGTCACTGTGCACACGAGTGGCTGGATATTATAGGCGATTAGCCCATAATCGCTAGCACTGTAGCTGCCTAATCGCTAGTAAGGGTCTGGTCGTACCCAGGTGGTATAAATACCCTCATTCTCAACCCTAGACCTCAGTTCTTGCCTCACACACCCTCCAAACACCCTCCCCTGGTCATAGACGTCTGATTTGATCTCTGTAAACACTCGAGCTCTGTTTTAGTGATTAATCTATAATCTTTTGACCCGTGTGTGTGTTGTGATTACTCGTTTCATTGTTTCAATCATCGTATCTGTTATTAGAGCATACTAGAGGGATTCCGCACCTTTAGTATAAACCCCGTGATTGTCCGATTTACTTTTGCCGGTCCTAACAAGTGGTATCAGAGCCAAGGCTCTTATCACGGGTGTTTTAATAACAAAAACGAGCAAAAACAGGTTGTTTTTGGTGTAAAAGTCTGGATTTTTAATCAAAAACCTGTTCTTATTTTGAAACTTTGAGTTTTTATCAAAAACCCATATTTTTCAAAATCTTAGTGTGTGTTTACGGTTAAAAACGTGAGTTTTTGATCAGGTTTTGTTCTAAAACTATTTTGGTAACTTGTCTAATCATTTGGGATCAAAATACAATGTTTTAGATAAGATTTTGAAGCAAAATAGGTGATTTTTAAGCAAAAGTGTGGCCGCAGATCAGATTAGGCGATTACGCAGGCATAATCGCCCAAAACTTTCAGGCGAGTAGGGTTAGATAGCGAGTAGCCCTAAACGCGTGTACTGTTCATGCGAGTAGCCCTAAACGTGTGTTAAGTTTGTTCTCCTATACACGATTAGGTCCATAATCACCTACACTGTTCATGCGATTAGGACCTAATCACGTGACATACCCAATCGCCTGAAAACTCCTAATCGCGTAACTATTCACTAGCAATTAGCCCTAATCACGTGTAAAAACCCCCAATCGCCTATATTAACTAGCAATTAGCCCCATAATCGCCTAAAAGGTTCTGAAACATAAAATTTGACTAAGTATCGGACTGTTAACATACCTTAACATATGGCGAACCCGTATAACCAACAAATGAACAATCAATTGAACAATCAAGCAAACGTACCCACGAACCCTTGGCAGTTTTCAGCTGAACGAAACGCGCAACGGATGCAACAAGCGCAAATGCAAGCGAATGTTGCCGGAATCAAT
The DNA here is from genome assembly GCA_032199755.1 of Ambrosia artemisiifolia. Lineage (NCBI taxonomy): Eukaryota > Viridiplantae > Streptophyta > Magnoliopsida > Asterales > Asteraceae > Ambrosia > Ambrosia artemisiifolia. The sequence continues at coordinate 44,954,313 of CM063512.1, read as the reverse complement.
CCGTGGGCGCTAGCTGGTCAACAGCAGGCAATGAATGCGAATCCTTGGGCACTCGCAGCTGCTGCTAACTCTCAGACAAATCATCTGTCTTCCGTTCTCATCAGTGACTTAGAGACGGGTAGTTCTAACCGAGCACCGAAACTGCAATATATGGCAGACTACCATGGATGGAAGGGCAGATTTCAGTCACATGTTGAGGGTATCAATGGCTTAGTATGGTCAGCTATCGAGAATGGGTACACAAGGCCGTTGGTTGAAAATTCTACTACTCCGGTCTCAATAGAAGACATGTCTGAAGATCAGAGGAAGAAGTATAACTATGAAAAGAAGGCGATGGCAGCGTTGAAGCAGGCACTTCCCAAAGACATCCTTCATCAGTTTGCGCAGTGTACTACTTCGCAGATGCTTTGGTTAGCACTTGCTGAGCGTAATGAGGGTAATCAGAAGACACGGAAGGTGAAAGTGGATCAGTTGAAGAAGGAGTTCGAGAACTTCAATGCGATGGGAAATGAATCGTTAAGAGATCTGACAGCTAGATATTATCATCTGATGTCCGAGATGTATCAGTATGGGGTTGTCTACACTTCAGCAGAACTTGTGGAAAGATTTGCAGAGGCGCTTCCTTCACACTGGCATCAATGGCTGGACATCCAGAAGTCCAACAATGTTTATCAGACACTCTCCATCAATGAGTTCGTGGCCGAGCTGGAGAACAAGGAGATCGAAGAGATCAGGAGGGCCAACAATCCGCCCGTTGTTCAGAATCCCAGTATCTACTATGGGAATCCAGCTCAGGATATCAGTGTGGGTGGATCCAAACCTCAGACTGCGTTCATGGTTAATCCTGATCCAGTTTTTGCGTTTGACAACTATGGTCCCCCATCTGATGTTCCTCCACCAGTCCTTCCTTGGGGTCAAGGAAACCAGTATCCTTCTAATTATAATACTAACCAATTTGGTGTTAATCCTTTTGCTCATCTTGCAGCACCAGCTCAGGCAACTTCCAACTTTGGTGGACCTTCTTCGTCAGGGTTTGGTGGTGCCTCATCTGCTAACTATGGTGGATATGGAGGTACTTCTACTTCAAATCAAGGTGGCTATCGGACCAATCCTGTTGCAGAACACTGCGGGATTTGAGAAGGTGACTGTAGAGTTAGCCCAAGAACACATGGCTCTGCTGTCAACCTTGGTCAATTCCTATAGTGGATTAGTTGCAGGGCAGATCGGGAATCCTTATCTTACTCAAGAAGATTATGCCCAGATCGACAAGGATGACATGGATCTGATAGACATCCAGTGGCACTTCGCTAGTGTGGTGAGACGTGCAAAGGATTACATGGATAGAACTGGAAGGAGAGATGTGCTGATCAACAACAACACTAAGTTTGGGTTTGATAAAACGAAGGTCACCTGTTACAACTGTGGCAACAGAGGACACTTTGCCAAAGAATGTGATCGACCTAGACAACAGGGAAATCAGAATCCCTTCAACAACAACAGAGGCAATCAGAATAATCAGAGGCATCAAGCTCAGACACAACCTAACCAAAATGCTGAACGAGCTCTTGTCCCAGTTAACCACCAGAACCAGAGGCCTCAAGCAAACAACAATCAAGCCCTGGTAGTTCAAGAAGATGAAGTATTCAACTGGAATCACCTCATCATTGGTGAACAAGCTCCTCAGGGTGGTGCAGCATGCTTTGCCCAAATTATGGCTGATACTCATGAAGAAGTTGAAGAGTGTCCAAGTCAGTCTGAAGTAGTTATTCCTGAAGTTGAATCCTTGGACTGTGACTCCGACTGTGATTCTGATGAAGGGGTGGATCTGGAGGATTTGTTAGCTGAAGCAGATGCCTTGATTAGCAAAAGGTCAATTCTTGTGGATGCTGACTGTACAAAGAACAACCTTGCTGATTTCTTCGGATCAGTGAAGACGGCTGCTCATTATGCTTTGATGGCCATTACAGAGTCGTCTAATCAGGTATGTTCTTCCTCCAATCCTAAACCTGATTGTGTTGAATGTGGCAAGCTTAAGTACAGAATTGATGTCTTAACAGACGAAAATCTGAACTTGAAAGCAGATTTAAGCCAATGCCAAGAGAGCAATGAGGTTTTGAGAGCTAATGAGAAAGCCCTCAAAATCACCATTGATACTCTTAAGAAAGACTCCACTGAGTGTGATCAGCTTAAATTCAGAATCAAAGAATTAACTGATGAGAATTGAAGACACTAAGAAACATTTGGCCATTGTCAACTGTGACTATGAGAAGATCAAGAAGAAACTTGAGAGTTACCTGAACTGCAAGTATGTTCTTGATCATATCATTGAACACTCAGATAAGGATAGCATCTCCAACAGTCCCAAATATGCTCAGTGTCCTCCTTCGGTGAGATTCGAACATCATCACAATGATATTTTACCGAAGGAAGAGTTTGTGGACTTGGCAGCAGAAGCAGCTAAAGCTGTAGAAGCACCTAAAGTGATGGAAGCAGTTAAACCTGCCAAAGTCACTAAGGCTGCTCCTCCTGCGCCTAAAGTGATGGAAGCACTTAAACCTGCTGAAGTTACTAAGGCTGCACCCACTGCTGTTGCTGCCAAATCAGGTGAGATTGCAGATGATGCTAGTGTCTGCGAGACAGACTGTTCTGATGAAGAGCTTGATGAACCTGAGAGGTATGCACCGGTGAAGGATACGGATATTCCTGTCCAAAATCACATCCTGTGTGATCCTGAACCGAAAGTGCAAACCCCTGTTGGTAAAAATATCAAAGTGTTCTATCAATTGAAAGGGTCTGATAAAATTTATGCTGATGAGGAATTTCCTTATAAGTATCTGGCACCTGGTCTTGTTGGAAAAATCTGGCAAGAGTCTACCATTACAATTGAGAAAGAACAATGGGGACATGGGAAAAAGGGTCAGGGTAATCAGTCCAAAAGAAACAAAAATAAAAATCAAAAGAAGAACACTTTGAACCCCAAAAATCAAGCTCAGGAGAGTTCTCCTAAGAAACATGTTACTCAATTTGTTGGATCTTCGGGCAATGAGTATGATAACTATCCTAAAACAGACTGGCAGAAAGAATGTTTTAAGGACTTAAAGCACAAAAACACTTTTGCCACGAAATCCAACAAAAGGAGTAAGGATGGTAATGCTCCACCATTTGAGGAGTATAGATCCTGTCACAAGTGCGGGGTTCATGGGCATTTAGTTGCTGCTTGCCCCGAATTGAGACGCAAAAGGATCGAAACAAATGATGCTCCTAGTTCTAGCGACTCTAAACCGCCTGTTTCTCCTAAGTTTTCTGAGAAGCAACAAGGTAAACAGACAGTTTATGACACTCGCAACAAGATTGCTATGAACCAAAAGCCAGTTGATGGCAAGGGTCCGCAGTCGAGGGGGAGCCAAGTTCCCAAAAAGGTTCAAGCAACACCTAAGCCACAAGCACAGGCTGCAACTAAGCCTTAAGGCAACCCTAACACTGTTCCACGTGCAGTTAAGTCTGAAGTGGATCCAAAGACTATCCCACCAAAGGAATGTGAGGTTGGACCTTCTAGCCCCAAGACAAAGAAGAAGCCCAAGCCAAGGAGACCGGGAAAGACTTGGAGACCTAAGTCACCAACTATGAAAGGAGAATCATCTGTTAGTGCAGAAACTGCCGGACCTTCGGAAGCAACACCAACTCCTAACGGAAAGTGGGTTGACTTTCCGACTTTGGATGTAGATGGTAGACCCAAGACCGTCAAGGCTTGGGTCCCCCTTAACCACTAATCTTTGAATGTCGTGCAGGGAGTTCCACAGGGCCTTATCAGCAGCCTATGGATTGTTGATAGTGGAGCTTCTGGGCACATGACAGGCGACTTGTCCCTGCTATTTGACATCAAAAATATCAACGGGGGGTATGTTGCTTTTGCTGGTAATAAAGGGGGATACATCACAAAAGAAGGCAGTATGGGAAATGGAATCGTAAGCTTTGAGAAGATAAGCTTCGTGAAACAGATAGACCACAACTTGCTGAGTGTCTCACAGATCTGTGACAAGAAATACACAGTGTTCTTTGATGACAATGCTTGCCTCATTCTGAAACCTGGCTTTAAGATCCCGAAACAGTGGATTATGATCTCAGCTCCAAGACTTAACAATTTGTATGTTCTGGATATGAGTCAAGCTGTAACAGCTAAGGGGGAGGTCACTTGTTTTCTGTCTAAGGCTACAGAGAAGGAGTCTATTATGTGGCACAGACGAATGGGGCACATTCACTTGAGGAAGATGAATCATCTGGTTCAGAATCAACTTGTGGAAGGTGTCTCAGTCAAAAATTTTCATCTAAATGACGTCTGCGTGTCATGTAAGAAAGGGAAGCAGAAAAAGAAATCTCACAAACCTAAGAAGGTCAACTCAGTCAGTATGCATCTCGAGCGGTTGCACATGGATCTGTTCGGCCCAGTCAATCGTAAAAGCAAGAATGGAGATTTGTACTGTCTGGTTGTCACTGATGACTATTCAAGGTTCTCTTGGGTTGTATGCATGCAGCATAAAAGTGAGACTTTTGAGTTTTTGAAAAATCTGTTCACCAAACTAGAAAACATCTATGGGCTGAAGATCCGCAGGATTCGAAGCGACAATGGAACAGAATTCAAGAACAATGCTATGGAGTCACTATGTGCAGAAAAGGGTATTCATCACGAATTCACAGCGCCATACCCTCCTCAGCAAAACGGGGTTGCAGAAAGAAAGAACAGAACTCTTATTGAGGCAGCCAGAACAATGCTCGCAGATTCAAACTTGCCTGTCATGTTTTGGAACGAGGCAATTTACTGTGCGTGTTATACTCTAAATAGGGTTCTTACGGTTAAGAGGTTCGGCAAGACTTCTTACGAACTTCTAATCCGGAGGAAGCCGAACTTAGAGTTTCTGGAACCTTTCGGTGCTCCATGCACAATGTTACATCCCGATGGGAAGTTTGGTGCAAAGGCAGATGAAGGTTATTTTGTTGGATACAGTACTCCTAATAAGAGGGTATACAACAAAAGAACCAATAACGTAGAGGATTGGCTTAATGTCGATGTTCAGCGTTACACTGTCAATGCGCGTGGTGCTGGACCCGATTGGTTGTTCGACTATAAGAGTTTGTTCGATTCTTTCAACCTGGATAATGTGGTAGATGATGTTATAGCGCAAATGTATTACGAGTGTGAAAATGCAGCTAGCTCACCGCTAATGCGTCCGATCGTGGTTAATGCACCTGCGCCTGCTGCATCTGATGCTTCTACGTCCATGGGTCCCCCTGATAAAGCCGCATCAGTTGAAGTTGAGGAAGTCTTTCAGGAAGCGTCAGAGGTTATGGAATCTTCTTCAGATGAGGAATATACAGAATCTCGGGAAACTCTTACTGAAGAACTGGCTGGAAATGGTGAATCTGCCAATACAGCTCCAGTTCCTCCTACAGGGAATGATCAAGCTGGTCCTTCTTCTTCAGCAGCTCCTGGAATTGGTCTACAGATTGATTTCTCCGGTTTTAACTTGCAACCCGCTGCTCCCTCTAGTTCAAGTGCCGCTGAAACGAACATCTCTTAGGGACTTGAAAATCTCAATCTGCGTTCGGATGATCCAGTGCCGGCACATCCGGAATCTCGGATTCACGACACTCATCCACTGCAGAATGTGATTGGTGATCCGACTGGTAGAGTGATGACATGTAGTCAGCTCAGGAATGCCAGTCCAAGTGACAACTCCGCTACCCTAGCTCTTTATTCAGAGATCAGAAAAGCAGGTCATCAGAACGATTGGTCTTTTGCTCTATATGTGTCTCAGGTGGAACCACGAACCGTCCAAGAGGCTTTAAGAGAAGAACCATGGATTGACGCAATGCAGACAGAGCTTCAGCAGTTCCAAAAGCTAGGAGTGTGGGACTTAGTTGACTTACCTCCAGGCGCAAAGAAAATTGGAACAAAGTGAGTCTACAAGTGCAAACGGGATGACCGCGGGGTAATTATAAGAAACAAGGCTCGATTAGTTGTCCTCGGCTTCCGTCAAATCGAAGGAATAGATTACAACGAAGTATACGCTCCAGTTGCGCGCCTTGAAGCTATCCGAATGTTCTTAGCTTACGCTTCGTACAAACGGTTTAAGGTGTATCAAATGGACGTGAAAAGTGCTTTTCTGTATGGTATCGTGAAAGAAGAGGTGTATGTTTCACAACCTCCGGGGTTTGAAGATCCACTGCATCGTGAAAAGGTTTACAAATTGAACAAAGCGTTGTACGGTCTTCATCAGGCTCCGAGAGAATGGTATCAAATGCTCAGCAGCTATTTGATCTCCAATGGGTTCAACCGTGGACTCGTGGACTGCACCTTATTCACCAAGGAAAAAGATGGTGACCGTCTGCTGGTACAGGTTTACGTTGATGATATTATATTTGGGTCAACTAATGAGGTTTTGTGCAGGGAATTTGAAAAGTTAATGCAGGATAAGTTCGAGATGAGCTCGATAGGGGAAATGCAATTTTTTCTTGGCCTACAAGTAGATCAACTTGAGTCGGGGATCTTCATCCACCAGACAAAATATGTTGCTGACATCTTGAGCCGGTTCCAGATGGAAGACTCTACTGCCATAGCCACCCCTATCCAAACCAATCACGGGATTGGTCCGGATGAGAAAGGACAAGCCGTTGATTCCTTTCTTTATCGAGCAATGATTGGCTCGTTGATGTACCTCACAGCTTCAAGACCCGATATTATGTTCGCAACCTGCCTGCTGTCAAGATACCAGTCCAGGCCGAAACAGTCCCATCTGGTTGCCGTGAAGAGGATCTTACGTTATCTAAAGGGTTGTCCGACCAAAGGTCTATGGTACCCTAATGACGATAAGTTTGACCTCGTTGCTTATAGTGATGCTGACTATGGCGGATGCAAGAAAGACGCAAAATCCACATCGGCTGGATGCCAGTTCTTGGGAGGTCGACTAGTCTCATGGCAGTGCAAGAAGCAAGCCTCTGTGTCCTTATCAACTTGCGAGTCGGAATACATAGCTGCGTCTAGCTGTTGCTCACAGGTTCTTTGGATACAGCAACAAATGAGAGACTACGGTTTGGAATTTCTAAACACTCCTATTTACTGTGATAATGAGTCTACCATAGCGCTTGCTAAAGGCGCGGTAAATCATTCCACGGCGAAGCATATCTATGTTCGGTATCATTTCATACGCGATTGCTATGAAAAGAAACTGATAGATATGATTAAAATCCACACGGACTACCAACGTGCCGATTTATACATCAAAGCTTTTGATAAACCTCGTTTCGAGTATCTTTTGGTTTTAAATGGCATTAAAGAAAAGCAGGATTAGATCCTCATTGGCAATCGTTTTTGTAAATATTTTCTTCAAAAACAGAAAAATCCAAAAATATTGTCTTTTTGCAAATTTTTAGATTTTTAGGGGGAGAAAATTCAGAAAATACAAAAACATCAGAAAATGCAAAATCAAAAAAAATGAGAAAATTCAAAAATCAAAAAATGAAAAAAATGCAAAAATGAGTTTCTTTGGTGGAAATAGGGAAGATGATATTAACCAATCAGTCGGACTGTCTGGACCTTTATCATCTTAAAAATATTGGATCTGATAAGTAGCCTCTACAATGATGTGTTGGTAGGCTCGAAATCATTTCCAGGTTCGGCACGGTGATATAAACCTAAATCAACTGAGGATTGTGTGGATTAACGCCGCATTGGCATATGGTCTAAAAGCCTAAATCTTGTTGATAGAATGCCAAAATCCGAGGTTTCTGGTCTTTAAGAGGTTGGTACATCCGGGGTGAACTGGACGTCTCTCAGAATAAAATGGGGTGGCATAAGTGACGTACGTTGGGTTCGCAGCCTACAACTGAGACACCTCTTTGCCATTCCCAGTAAAAGAAAAGAAAAACAAAAAATAGAATAAATTCTAATAAGGAGACGTCTGGGAATCCTGTAAGAGCAAAAAGATCGTGAATGCCAAAACCCTATTCTCAAAGAGAATCGCTCTAAGGTATCAAATCATAATACCTAAAGCATCGTACCGTGAAAAATAAAAAATGTACGGTATTTGACTTGAACCCTGGTCTGGATCTCACTGGTCTCTTTGCTGCAGCGTTCTTGCAGACCTGATCACCACTGAGTCCATTCCTTGTAAATACGGATGACAACAGCTTATTCACCGGTTACGAGGAAGCTTTGTGCATGCCTTGAAGCGGGAATATGTCGCGTGTGCGGGGAACACCTTTAATCAGCTTTAATATTACCTTAACGTATCTAAAGTGCCTAGCGATAAAACTTGATTATGAGTTTAGGTGGACAACAATACTAACAGTTGTTGTAGGATGCTTATTGGTAATTTTAAATCAAAAACTGAAAGTATAAGGGTTCTAGTATAGTACGTACACTGATATGATTCCCTAACTATCGAAACTCGCAAAATTATAGATAGTGTACAGTTAGTTGTTTTCGCGTTTTCGCTTATTTTCTATTTAAATTTTAGTAGAATAGCTATTCTTGATTGCCGATGATGGAAACCTAATCCATTGTAATCTTACTTCTTCAAGAATAAAACGCCGAAAAAAATAAAAAGGATATCTAATTGGAAACTTGTGCTTTTGCCGGGTCAAAACCGTATGTTTTATCAAGTACAAGGGTGGAAATGAAACATTTTCAAATATCTGAGTCATCATCTGAGTCGCGTGTTAAATCGGGTTGAAAAACGCATGTTTTGAACCTTAACGGGTCAAAAATGTGAGCTTTGGATCTGTAGGGGCAATTTGGTAATCTATGTGAAACCTTTAAGCATTTAGGGTCCCAATCGCACATAGAATTAGGCGATTGCACCTAATCGTTTGATATTATAGACGTTTACACTCGTAATCGCCTATAATAGGCCTAATCGTGTGAAACCTATAAGCGATTGAGATCCTAAAACATATTTCACACGTTTGCACAAGATTCAAGCGATTAGACATCCTAATCGCATTCAAGTAAGAGCGATTAGGCATACTCGTGTATCATTGCATGCGATTACATCCCCAATCGCTATCACTGTAGACGCGAGTAGGGTCAGCTATAAAAAGAACAGTTGGCTCATTTGTCTTTACTTCATTCAAACTCTCTCTAAGTGTGACTTATTTCCCTCTAAACCCGATCCTAACAAGAACTCTTGCCCGTGATTTTTGAATCTATGAAACTTGTTCTACATACTAAAGGTAATCTATACCCGAAATTTCAGAGCCAAACACTACGTTTTCATGGGTTAAATCATTCCTTTTTCCAACCTAAACCCTAGACGTTCCTCTTTTGATTGTTTGACATTATAACGTGTTTATTGATGTTAAATGATGATTGGGGTGGGTTAATCGGGGTCTTTAGATACTGTGGGAACATAAATTTTGGTTTAAAACATCACCGAATCAAAAGCCCCAATTTCAAACCTAAGAACCCTAATTTTCTAAAACCCGTTTGATTAACCCATGTGTTGAACCGGAAACTGAAATTAGTTAAAGGGGTTTTGTTTGCCGGTGTGTTTAGATCATAATGTGACCAACATTCCAACCCAACTTGACCCATTACAAGATTTGGCAAGATTGGTGAACATGACAACTGTTCACGCGATTAGGACATCCTAATCGCATGAACAATAACACGAGTGGGAACTGATTACTCCTAATCGCCTAAACAGCATAGCGATTAGCCCTTTTCTTCCTCTAATCGTGTGTGGATGTATGCGATTACATGGCTAATCGCATGATACCCCTCAGTTGACCAATCTAAGTCAAACTTTGTCCGTTTTGTCCGAATATCATATCTTTGAACCGTCTTTGATGATTTTGTCGTGTGTTTGTCTTATAGAAATATGCAGTACGGTACGTCAGCCAAGCACAACTGTCTGGCATTTCTTGGACCAGTAACGTAGCCAGAATGCAAGATGTGAGGCATCATTGAGTTCTTGAAGCGCTCGAAGATAAAGTATGCTATCTCCACAGATTATGCGGCCTACAAAGACATTATTCGGGAATTCTATCAGAATGCAAAGGTCGACAACAGCATAGTTCCAGCAACTATCAGAAGTGTTGTGCAACGAAAGGATGTTATTATCACTGAAGACTTAGTTCGTGAGATTCTGAGATTTAAAGATGATAAAGACGATCCATTCGTGTTCGATTCCATTTTGATTCGTGGTGGATTCCTCAGGATGAAGTATACAGACGACGTACGTGCACAGAAGATGTTGCAGAAGGGTTGTTTACCTCCAGAGCTAAAGTACTTAACGCACGTTGTGCTAAAGTGCATCGGCCCTCGCAAAGGAACTTTTGATGCGATCCGGGACACTTTAGCATCAGCGATTGTCCCGTTAACGTTGAACAAGCTGTTCAACTTCTCTGGAATGATTATGCATCATCTTAAGGAAGTGATTCTGCAGAAACCGACAAAGAAAATTGATGAAATTGAGTTGAAAAGAATGTTGCAATACAAGAACAAGCCGAAGGCAGAATATCCACCAAGTCGTAGATTGTATGCATTTCTTGCGAGAGATAACTATGAGGCACCTCCTGGTAATAGGTGGAGGCACGACGACAGTGATTCAGAAGACGATATTCAGGTTCACAGACAGGTGTTTAAAGATGATGATATCATTGGCAGACCCACTGCCGCTTTGGGAGCCAATGAACTGGGCAATACGGGTGATGCTGAGCTGAGACGCGATGATGATGTGTTTGATTCTGCGTCTTTGGATGTTGATGCACCATCCAGATCAGGCAAAGGGAAGGATAAGTTGGATGAAGCCCCGGTTAATATAGAAGACGTTGATGATGATGATGACGACTCAGAAGCGACAGACGATGATTCACCTGATGTACTTAGTTTGGAAGAGGATAGAGCTCGCGCAGCCGAGGCGAGAGATCTTGCAAGAGATCCCACTTTCACTCCAGGAGGTGGTGATCTCGTTGCAGATATCGATGCTGATCTTAGCACGCCTCCTCCTCACAAAAGACAGAAAACCAAAGCAGCAAAGGTTGGTAGGGGTCAAAAGAGAATGTCAGAGAAGGTAGTTGCAGCTGAAAAGACTCCTAAGAGATTGAGGGGAAGACGTGCGACTTTGAATCTTCCTGATACTTTTGGCACTCCTGCTTTTTCTACCACATCAGCAACAACAACAACAGCAGCAGAAACAACAACAACAGCAGCTACATCTTCAGTTCCTTTATCTTTCAGTGCAGCTATGCCTGCGGGTGTGACTATGTCAATGCCTTCTTCAGTAGTCTTCACTGAGCAAGTCTCAGCTACCGTTGAAGCGACAGGTTCGCAGTTAGTCTCTAATCCGGTAGGTGATCATATCCGGAGGTTGAAGGAAGCAGCAAGATCCACAGCTGCTAAACCTTCAGGCCAATCTTCTTCTTCAACTCCAGCTTCCAATGAACAACTTCAGCGTCATGTCAGCGAACTTACGGCTTTAGTTGCTGCACAGGCGCGTGAAATAGCTGAGTTAAGAAGCAAAAACGCCCAGATCGAAGAGAATGAAACGGCGATGCTGGAACTGATTGGCGAGACTATAACTGCAAATACAGACTTGAGAGCTACTGTCGACGCACTTACTTTATCTAATCAACAGATTTTGGAGTCGAACAGGCAGCTAATGGAATCACACCAGCAATTGATACAGTCGAACCAAAGTGCCTTGGCGAGACTAAATGGTATTGAAGGGAAGTACAATGATCTCCAGCTCGCAAATGTGAGCAATGAGCGTCGAATCACCAAATACAGAAAGCAAAACACAAGATTGAGGACTAGGTTGGATGAGTTGACTGGTACTCAACCCAGACTCACTGGTGGTTCGGAGGCTGGAGCTAGTACGGCTGGTGATGATGATGAGGAAAGTGAAGAAGATGATGATGATGAAGAGGATGATGATGAGTCTGATGACGATGATGAGGGTGATGGTAAAGGTGATGGTGGTGATCCTGGAGCCACAGGCGGTGGCGGATCATCGGGTGATTTAGCCTCAAGACGCACCAAGAAGGGTCATGATCGCCGAGGTGATGATCCCGAAGCAGGTTCTTCTGCTCAGGGGGAGCCTGCACCTACTATGAGCAAGATTCAAGAGCTTCGTGAGAAAATAAAGAAGAAAGCGATAGTTCAGGTTGAATATGTGGAGCCTTTGAATTGTTATTTTGCTTATGACGATGAAGGTAACTTGCTCCCACCACCTGCCATGCCTGAGTATGATCTGGAGGAAGGCGAGATTCCACCTGAGATGACACCAGAGGACATGGCTAAAGTATATGGCTTTGCATCTGGAGAATCTTCAAGTGCAAGCCAAAGTGTTCCTCCTGAGTTGCATCCAGAAAATAATGAAGTGGATCTTGAAGATGGAACCAGCGTGCCAACTCCTGAGTACGTTGTAAATGATTCGGGCGCTGGAATTCCAAATATTGATGAGGAGATGGTACGAGAGGCCGAAGAGAAGTTGAAGACTGACTCTGCTGAAGTTCCTGATGAAGTTAAGATACGACAGGACAAAATCAGAGAGCGCTATCCCAAATGATTCAAACCCGAAGAAAAGAAAAAGCCAGTCGAGCGAGCCTCTATCTTCAAGAAAAGATTGACGAAGATATCTGGAAACGTGATAAGCTGGGCATATATTAGTCACACAAGAATGCTGGGGGTAAAGTGGCAAGAAGGTGTGTTGTACTTCAGGGAATACAAAGACATTTTGAGCCTGCCGTTCTGGTACATTCGTGATCTAGTTCGTCTTGATTATCCGTTATACAAAGAGAAAACTCCTCCTCTTCAGGGTTTTTACACTAAGTTGAAGCGAGAAAGCTCAGAGGGATGGAAAGACTTCGAGCCTCAGTATCCCAGATCATACCAAACAGACAAGATTCATCCTTTCACATTGAAGCCTATCTGGGAGCACAAGATCAAGGCACCAAAGTGTGTTTCAAGGATTCCCATAGTCCCAGTTGAGCAAGACTTTACTTCGAAGCTGTATTATTGGCACTATGATGCAGCAACTACAGAAGCGGTGATTGTCTTGGGCAACAGTCCGAACCCTTGCAGGAAGATAAGGATTTGGGATCCTATGTGGTTGATAAATTGCTCAGAGAAGGATGTGGAGATGTTGTATCAGCACCCAATCATGCATTTACCAGCTGAAGCCGATCAAGCGATAAAGTTTCAAAGAGTGATCCGGTTTTGCTACGCCAACAAGGTTCATGCAGGATGCGATTGGTCGAGGATCACAAGGGTCAGAACAACATCAAGCTGAAGACAAAGATAGAAGATGCTGCTTGTCATTTTGTTTAGTTGTAATTGTTTTTGCTTATCGAGTTTGTAATGTTTGTTTGCTTTTTGTATGAACGATGTCTTTTGGTTATTTCTGTACGTATACTAGCCTGGTCCAAGGGGGAGTCTGTTAGTACATGATATCCCTAGGCTAGTATATTAGTTGTTTGGACGTGATTCGGGGTGTTTGGAGGCGTTTATACGCGTTTCGGGGTGGTTGAGAAGCTACATGCGATTAGCAGCCTGTGACACACGATTAGGGCCCTAATCGTGTCACTGTGCACACGAGTGGCTGGATATTATAGGCGATTAGCCCATAATCGCTAGCACTGTAGCTGCCTAATCGCTAGTAAGGGTCTGGTCGTACCCGGGTGGTATAAATACCCTCATTCTCAACCCTAGACCTCAGTTCTTGCCTCACACACCCTCCAAACACCCTCCCCTGGTCATAGACGTCTGATTTGATCTCTGTAAACACTCGAGCTCTGTTTTAGTGATTAATCTATAATCTTTTGACCCGTGTGTGTGTTGTGATTACTCGTTTCATTGTTTCAATCATCGTATCTGTTATTAGAATATACTAGAAGGATTCCGCACCTTTAGTATAAACCCCGTGATTGTCGGATTACGCGTTCGCCGGTCCTAACAGCTGGGGGCAGTGTAGAACTATCCGGACTACCCAAGACGGGCATGGGGACGTCCCCACACCCATAAGACTTAGGTGAATGGTAGTGCTCCCTTGGAGGCCCATCCCCACACCCATTAGGTCAATTGTAATTGAGTTCGAAAAGGGGGGACGACTGGCCAATACGGACTACCCTCACACCCTTGGCCCATCCCCATCCCTTTGTAAAGGACTACCCTCCAGAATGATGTGACAACTGAGGTGATAGGTGGTCCTCCCTTGAAGATTTATCCTCACACCCACTACTAGGGATGAGTACATAGAGCCGAATACCGATACCGTCCCGTCCCGGTCCCGATCCCGATCCTGTACGGAACCGATACCGAACCTAGGATGTTCGGTATCAGTATCGGTACCCACAATTAGAGGTTTTTGGTTTTGGTATTATCGGTATCGGTACGGGATCGGTATGGTATAGGTATTTTAAGGTAAAATACTGGGATCGGTATGGTATAGGTATTTTAAGGTAAAATACTGATACCATACCGGTACCGAACCGATACCTTATCGTACCGTATGTGTTCAGTATCGGTATTGGGTTTAGAGTGTTTTCAGTATCGGTATTTTCGAGATCGTTATCGATTGGTACCGATACCGTCTCGATCTCGAGCTCATCCCTACCCACTACCCTTAGCCTATAATGTGCAAAACTTGGACCTGTTGCTATGTGGTACCTGTACTAATTACATATTTACATGAGACCTTCTTTCTCACTTTGAGTGAAAGCATAACCACGTATTGTACCTTCTAATATTTTTGTACCCACAGAACCTTGATTCGTGGTAAATTACTTAAATAATCTAGCCACCTTTCGTGACCAGAAGTCGGTAATAAAATACGAACAGCATCTTTCTTACGATATATATATATATTATATTTTTCAATTTCAATGTAACAAGTATACGAATCCTTAACCCTTACACAAATAAAATAGTTACTTATTTAACATAGCGTGGAATCATTCTCAACATTTTGTATAATTTTTAATTCCATAGTCTATGTGCTTCACTGCTTTGACGATTAATTTGTACAAGAACACCACACATCCATATCATCAATCACGAACATTACGGAATTTTATATTAATAATATTACAAGCAATAGATATTTTTAATCAAAACATAACAATGACTTGATTACTTAGAACGGTAACTTCTTATTCGAGTCTCCATTGATATGAACTTTAAACCCTAGAATATCTTTCCTGTAAGGCAGATACGATTTCACCTTACCACCTTTCTGTTCCGCTCTCTTCTGCACGTAAAACAGTTCATGAATCGATGGATACGACGCCGTTTTCGCTTTCTCGACAGATTTTGGAGCTTCAACTGACTTAACCAACCTTTTTTTACATGAAGCTTCGACTCTCTTAGGACACAAGAAAAACATCGTCTCCTCACCTGCACTATTGCTCCTTCGAAGAATATCCTTAATCTTCCATCTTCTGGATACAGATTCTTCAGATCCCGTGGACCGGCTCTTCTTAACATGAGCCGGTCTAGGGGATCTGAGTAATTCGGGCTTTCGCCACGTCACACAAAATGTCCCAGAAGATGTATCTTCTAATTCAGTCGATTCTGATGATGTAGAATACATATCAGTTTCTTCGTTGTCTTTATGAAGCAAGTTTTCTAATGGAATGATGTCGTCATGATCGATCTCATCTTTTGTTGCTAGATCAGTGTTGAAGATCGGTAGAAGTATTCGGCCTTCGAACGCAAGGTCTTTGGTTGAATATTTTTCGCCAGAGAACTCTAAGGAGAACTCGAAGTCCTCTTCTTCGTCTTCGATATCGCTGAATTCTTGTAAGTCAGGAAGATGATGTTGTTTGAGTTCATTGATGACTTTGTTGGCAGCTATGGAGGTCGGGTTATCGGTGGAGTAGCAGTTAAAGCTAGGAGAAGACCCTGTGTCGTCGGAATATTGTTGCATATTTTTTCTTGGGTAGTTTAAGGTTTGGGTTTGTTTGAGGGAAAAAGGGTTTGAAGGGAAGAAGTGTGTGTCCAAGGGTATTTATGAGGAAATTGCCAAAATAGCCCTTGACCCGTGGACTTTGCGAAAATAGCCCCCTCAACCGTCTCGGGATGACGTTTCGCAATTCCCGAGGCGCCCCAACAGACTTTTTTTTTAACTCTCCCACGGACCAACCAAATGCTGACACGTGTCCTCAAAACCTCAACCGTCTCCGGAGACGCTTCGGACCTGCCAAGAGGTTTCCGGTTTTATGGGAGACGCCTCCGTTTCTGCTCGGCTCATGGCTCAAGCCGTTTATTTCACGGCTCGGCTTACAAACGTGAGCCGTCTTTGTGACGCCTCATTAGCCTGAGAAGACGCTTCCGAAACCGACTTTTAGACGTTTCGGAACCGACTTTTTGACGTATCCGAAGCCGACTTTGTGACGGCACGGAACAGTCTTTTTCGATACTGAGTTGATCCCGATGTGACGGGTACCGTCCGTACTATCCCGTCATTTATATTTTGAGTTGAACATAAATTTCTCTTTTTATTTTACAATCTTCAAAGTGTTGTGTTGTGGAGCTACATTACTGATTATAAATTTCCAAAAAGAAAATGGTTAGATTTGTCGTCTACCTAGATGGGAAGTGGAATGTTGTGAATGGGAGGTTTGAATATGTGGTTGATTCAAAAAGTAGAAGGTGTGGCATGGAAATCGAATCAAACATGTCTTATCATAGTCTATTAGCTTATCTCTCCGATTCTTTTCAAATTTCACCAATTACACGTTTATCATATAAAATGTTTTTGTTCGATGACGCAATTGACATTTTTAGTGATCGTGATCTATCATTTCTTTATAGTATTGCTGAGCAAAATCCTGGTGAAATATTTAAGTTATATATTGTTTCTGAGTCTAGAGTCGGTTCATCTAGTTGTCATATTTCATATGATTATAAAATTCCTGATATAAATGAGGCTTTTACAAATTGTCATGGCTCCGAAAAAGAAAAGATTATTCCTGATTTAAATGTCCCTTTGGAAAACCCAACAACATTAGAGCTTTGTCTAGGAAAAACAAAAAATTCTTCTTCATGTCAATTTCCGGAAAGCAATTGTTTGAAAACTTTCACGTAAAAAAGCAATTGTTTGTATTAAATATTCCCTACACATAATTTACCTGAAAAGCAATTGTTTGAAAACTTTCACGTAAAAAATGTCAAGTAGTCGAATTAAGAATTTAGTGCCTACGGAATACTGTTCTCAACCGGCGGAGAATTCATCAAGTTGGATTTTAAAAAAATGGAGGCAAACGAGAAACAAGACGGAAGCTTCTGTCTCCGCAAAGAATACTGAGGAAAGCGAGTATCTACAAAATCGACAAAGCTTACACCAGCACAATACTGGGAAATGGGCAATTCCAGACGATGAAAATGATAAGTGGTCGAAAGATGTTGTTGAGTTTTACCGTAGAGGGGACGCAGCATTTTGTTATTCAGCAGTTTTTTCAAGAACTCTAGAGTTAGATAAAACCTTTTGGGGAACTTTGTTAGGCCTCAATTCTAACCGAACGCTCTCAATATCAGTTAATTGTTAAATATGTGTGTAATGTAATTTTCTTTTCTTTATCCTTTTATAATTTATGTTTATTATGTTTCTTACAGCATATAGAAGGATGGGTTGGAAGACTAATGAACTGGAGGAGTAGAAAGATTCAACAAAATTCTTTGTTAAATATGCGGTGGACGATTCTGCCACCACAATTTTATGATTCTTTATTGGAATCCGTTCCTAAAAACCTGCTAAACTATTGCAATGGCAAACTAAAACCCTTCCCGTCATTTTTGGACGTAGATTACGTGTTTCTCCCGCTTCCACTTGAAAATACTGAATGGTTACTCGTGCGACTGGAATTGGTGTCCCAAGAGCTGGTCATGTATGCTCATCAAGATGTTTGTATCGGTGAAAAATACAGAAACATTATTCACCCAAGGTTGATAAAGTTACAAATTTATTTAGGAGCTACATTAGTGAACATGCGATACTGGAAAAAGTCGGGGCACCAAGAAAAATGTATGACTTATAACCTTAATGAAGACTATGTTGTGCCAACTGGTTCTTTATCTGGTAATGAAGCGGTGTATGTCTGTATGCTAATGGAACATCTAGTGACTGATAAACCCATTGTAGTGAATGGTGATCTAAATCAAGCATGTGCGTCATATAGACGGTTTATGGCCGATAAACTGTATTTTTGGCGGTGTTTACCCCGTCCAAACGTTGGTTAATTTTTATGTATTTTTATTGTAATGTAATGTTAAGTTATATTTTGGGAATGTTATGGTATTATTGTCAAATAAGTACACAAATAAGCTTTCTAACATAGTTAATAAATAAAATAAATTAATTCTTATTGCCAAACAAATGGTACAATACTTTATACATACACATTACAAATTATGTTATTTACAAATTACAAATTATGAAAATAAAAATGCACTTGCTCCATGAATTGTTTTCCCGAGGCTACGTGTTTGTTCGCTGAATTGTTTTCCCTAGGCTGTAGGCGACGCCGTCTCCTTACATAAGATGTGCGATAGTCCGTACCGAACAACTCAGTCCGTACCGACTTTATATGGTGAATCATCTCCCGTAACAAGTGACGGTCTGACCAAGTTTTCCAAGACAGCAATGGTGACCCGGTTTTATATGACACCTTGCCTCATGACTTGGTTGAAACCCGGTCAAACAGGAGAATACAACTCAAGTTTGAAAAGATTCCCTTCCTTATACAACGGTTTATAAGGAAGTGAATTTTTAAACCGAGTTATCCCATATCCTATCATCAATAATGAAGGATAGCTCCCCACACCGCGTATATTTAAATAACAGTCGGTGCCTGCTGCTACCACAACCACCACCGACCTACTTGTACACGTGGAGGAAAATGGCTTCCAACATTTAATGACGTAGATATGGGAGATTCACCAACTCTACAATATTATAAACTACCAGACCAAAGTTGCATTATACACGTGTTACACCACGTGCAGATGTAACAATGATCCGAGTAAGCTTTCGCAGATGTAACAATGATCCAAAAATCAAAAAAATAAAGAAACTTTTTTTTAAGCCAAAATGATAAACGAAACAAAAACAATGTTTCAACCGGAATGAAATAAACCAAATGTTTGAAAATTTTATAAAAACTTCTTAAATACATCAGAAATAATTTTGAAAATTTTTGTAAAAACATGGTTAATTTAAAAAAAAAGTTGGTAAATATTTTACGGGAATGGTTTGCATCCATTTATATGTTCCCTATTTCCGAAAATCGAAGTTACTCACAAACGGTTCAGAACCGTCTCTTAGGAAAAGACGGTTAGCCAACCGTCTTTACATTAAACAACGTGCCTAAAGACGGTTCCCATACGACTTTACTTCAAAGCCGCCTCGCTTTTCTAAAGACGGTTTGCCAACCGTCTTTACATTAAACAACGTGCCTAAAGACGGTTCCCATACGACGATTTGCCAACCGTCTTTAAATCAAAAGACGTCTGCCCAAAATGGTTCCGAACCGTCTCTTTGGAAAAGACGGTTTGCCAACCGGCTTTAAATCAAAAGACGTCTCCCCAAAACGACTTTACATCAAAAGACGTCTGCCAACCATAAAGTCGCCTCCAAATCGGTCTTTACATTAAAAGACGTGTCCAACCAAAAAGTCACCTCCCCAAACCGACTTTACATCAAAAGACGTCTGCCAACCATAAAGTCGCCTCCCAAAACGACTTTACATCAAAAGACGTCTACCAACCATAAAGTCGCCTCCCAAAATGACTTTACATCAAAAGACGTGTCCCTACCAAAAAGTCGCCTCCCCAACCCATAAAAACCCTTGCCCCGTCCTAAGCCACCGTCACAAACCACCGATTGTACGAAGTACCGTCTAAAATCATCCATCTCCGACCCAAATCATCCATCCCAGAAAAAAAATGGCACCATCACGTTGGACGGAAGAGGAAGAAATCGCTTTGGTGGCCGCCTGGCAGCATGTCCAAAATAGCACCAGTCATGCAAACAAGTGGTACAGAATCCTCAATGAGTTCAATCGGTTGGTGGGGGGATCAAACAGAACAATAGATTCTATAAATCGAAAATGGACCGATTTGAATGGAAGTGTCAAATCTGGAATGGGTACTACAATCAAACTCTGCAAGAGCTTGGGCAGGAGACATCCGAAGACGTGGCCATCGAAGTCTCCCAAATCGAGTATGAAGAAAAGCAGAACAAAATGTTTACCCACATCTCGGCTTGGCAAATGATGCGAGAAAGACTTAACGAGTAGGATTTCGTGTTAGGTCGTTTTATGGTCCGGTCTTCGTTTTCATGGTTTTTTCATGTTTTTAATTATCGTTTGTATGTTTAAGTTTTATCAATCGAAGTAATCGGAATCTCTTTATGTTATGTTATCGGATTATTTCTGGTCATGCTTCTTTTCTCTCGGAACCATTGGTTTGTTGTCACAAAATTAAAAACTAACGAATATCATACAACATATAAAATATGTATATCATAAAACATATAACTAAACATACAAAACATAATCTGTATCGATACATACACAAAAATTAAGAAATACAATTGACGTTAATCTAAAAACGACAAAATAAATACATTTTCCTATATCTGATAGCCTCGAATGGGTTTACGGGTTTCCTCTTTTTCCCCCTCATTATTTCTAAGACTCCCATTTCCCTATATCTGATAGCCTCGAATGGGTTTACGGGTTTCCTCTTTTTCCCGCTCATTATTTCTAAAACTAATAATTGAAGAGGAAACATTTTATCATTACATCTAGTTTCCTTCTCACTAACTCCGACCGAAACATTTTATCATTACATCGGTCCGGATGAGATGTAGGCGTCCGCCACTACTACCCCTTTGGCATGACGTAGATTTGGGAGGTGCACGATCACTCCCATATCGTAAATTACCAAACCGAAGTTACATTGTACACGTGTTATTCCACGCGCAAATGTAACAACGATCCAAGTAATTCAACGCAGATGTAACAACGATCCAAAACTTTTTTGACTCTTATAAAAAAAACTTAATACCACGGAAGTGTGAAAAAGAAAATCGAATATCCGTAGTGTGAAAACATCACAACCCAACCAAGTATAAAAACTCCACATTTTTAACCCGTCTTATAAAAAACCGTATCCCTAAACCCCATATTTATACCCACATTTCGAAAAAAAAAAATTAAAAAAAAAAACAACGGCTAAAGTCCTTTCGTGATTGTAAGCCGAGCCGTGAAATAAACGGCTTGAGCCATGAGCCGAGCAGAAACGGAGGCGTCTCCCATAAAACCGGAAACCTCTTGGCAGGTCCGAAGCGTCTCCGGAGACGGTTGAGGTTTTGAGGACACGTGTCAGCATTTGGTTGGTCCGTGGGAGAGTTCAAAAAAAAGTCTGTTGGGGCGCCTCGGGAATTGCGAAACGTCATCCCGAGACGGTTGAGGGGGCTATTTTCGCAAAGTCCACGGGTCAAGGGCCATTTTGGCAATTTCCTCGGTATTTATTTAGGGGGGAATTTACTACAAGGTCAACTTATTTTACCAGTATACTAAAAATGAGAAAAAAATTGGGGAAAATAGATAGGACTGACTCCCTCACCAATGTAATGGTATGTGAAATGGACATTAATGCCCACATTTGGCGCCTCATTCACATGGGAACACCGTCCTTAGCCATGTGAAATTGGCGTGAATGTGTTCCAAGCGAAATATTTCACATAGGATAGGAAGTTGCTTAGCCAATCATCTTCTGCCACTTTATTTTTATTTTTTTTCTTTTTTAATTCAAGTTTAATTTAATATCATTATATACACACATTCACACCATACCACACCACTACACCCTTTATAAATTTCAAGCCTCTTTCACCCTCCTAATGGCCCCACATGTCAAATGTCAAAAAAGTCCCACTAAGGCTTTATGGTGTGCCTTCGGGGACTATAATTGGTGTGCCTACGTGGCTTTTTCCCCAAACAAAACACCGCCCCCCCCTATTTAATTTCGGGGAAAACGGGGAAATCTCACTGATGTCACCGTGTCTTCTCATTGGCTTATTATTTATTTATTTAATTATTTTTAAATCAAACTTTATGTAATAAAAAATGAAGAGGGGTTTAGGGAATACCATTTCCAAACTTTAGGGGAGAAAATGGGGGAAATGATGTGGCGCTGATGTGGCACTTGGGGGAGTTGGGGAAAAAAGGAGGCACACCATGTAGTCTAAGACCATGTGTAGTGAAGGGGGGGGGGGGGGGGGGAATATAATTCAAAATGTGTTTGGCCCACGTGGCATGTGAGTCAGCATAGGACATTAATTCAAAATCTGGTGTAGTGGGAGGGAAGTAAAAAGGGGCGCTATTTAAAAAAACAAAACTTGATGAATATCACCCATCTCACCACCAACCTTCACCTACCTTTCTTCTTCTTCATCACGCACCACCAGAGACCTTTCTTCTTCTTCATTACACCCACCATCACCACTGTACACCATCACCACCACATATCAACCCATCATGTACCACTGTGCATCATCACCACCACCATTGCTTTGCTTTCTTCCTTTCATCCATCCACTACCGTGGAGGAAACCACCACTAGGCCACCACCTCCTCTTCATATGATAGTTGACCGTTGCAAAGGTTGGAGGAGTGAGTTGTCAACATATTATTGGTTGATGGTTTTGTTACACGGCGTTATAAACATAACGTTCGGAGCAATTTGGAAGAGATGGCGTCTCACCGTTCCGGTGTGGGGGGCGCTATGTTTGCAATCACGCTGCAATTCGTGCTACACTATACACGGTCTAAGGAATCCAAATTTCACTCACCACTACACATGGTCTTACAACCAAATGATTGGGAGTTAAAATTTTAAATGATGTGGGTTGGTTTGTATTTATCTTAAAAGTCAATGCAAAAAAATTAACATATGGATTTATATTCATTTGTATTTAGTTAACCACAGTATTGTGCAAAGTATTACGACCAATATATTTAAGACCTCACAATTATCGTTACACCTGAGGTCCATTAAAAAGCGGTTTGGTTATTCAACCTATGAGTCGTACCGGTCTTAAGGGAAGAAAAGGTTGATAATAGATTGTCTCCATATTTGTGTTTGTACATATATGAAGTCAAGGGAATAATCAGTCTGTTTTGAATCTTTAAATTCTATATGGCCAAGGCTCAAGGTTACTAAAGCTGAAATTATTTGTTTGTTTTATTTAATTTCATATATAATTTTTAGGAACAGAAATAATTTATTTTCATTGTCTACACACTTGACTTAGTCAAGATGCTATCAATTTTCATCATATCATGATGCAAATAAGTATGAATAAACTTGCGATTCCGTTAAGTAAATAAGCATGAATTCTATTTACTTGATGTTCGGTCATATGGACCCGACCTTTTTTCTATTCAACAAAATTCATGAATATAAGTAGTACGTGGTTAAGGGATCACGTAGACAAAAGATTATATGGATTTGGTTATCATACTATCCATACCAGACCCTTCATCATGGTGGAATGGTCAGAGCAATGAGAATAAAACTAAACTCACCTTGTTGGGGGTCGGAAGTTCGAATCCGAGTCAACACGAGTTTTATCCGGTTGATGCGGTTACCTTGGGGAGTTGTTCCTGCTTGGGCTCTAGGTGTGTTTGTTGACGTGTTAAGATACGGTGCTCGTGGAATGTTAAGCCCCACACTGAAGCTAGCGTGGACCCCGTTAAAACAACATAGTCTAGTCAGATGTGGGGTGACAGGCCTACAATTAGCATGTGTGACCGACTGATCTCCTCAAAAACGATGAAGAAGGTCACGTTCAAAAGAAAAACAAAAAAAATACTACCCGTACCTCTTGGCGTAGCCAGATCTGAATATATTTGTTTTTTTTTTTTACAACGTAATCTTTCTAAGTAACATGACTAACTAAGACAAATTTGTTTTTTACGGATTTTCTAGAACGAATACGTTACCTATAACTTATAAAAATACAACTATATATGTGCGAAGGAAATCTACACTTCGTATCTATTAAAATAATCAATTTAAGATAAAAATAAGATGAGCAGGAAACATGTGATCATCTAATAATTTAAAAGTAAAATTATACTGTAACAAACACGCATATTTTGATTTATATATATAGTTTATATTACATTTAAAAGCTATAAAAATGATTGGATTTATTACAAAGTTGATTATTGTGTAAGAGATCATGTATTGGTATTAGTTAATTAATCACCATAAAGATCAGAGTAAGCGAAACTAACACAACACTAGTCTAAACTAATTTGGATTACTATCAAGTCCAACATATTACAAATTGTTGTATATCAACTATAACCTAATAGCTCATCTAACATTTATATGATAATAGATATAACATAGAGAGAATGAGATGTAGAGAAATGGGAGAGTGCTTATTATTTTTTTTAATGTATCATATAATATACAAGAGCCACTATATATAGGGCTACATCATTAATACAAACATAATGAAGCATTGTAGGTTATGTATGTGGAGAGTCACCACTTTATTAATATATTTATAACACTCCCCCTTGACTATCCACATGATGAAATACGCTTAACGATGTTGCCTCATTAAAAACCTTTGCTAGGAAAACCCAGTGGGATAAAACCATAGCTAAGGGAAAAAGAGTGCAACGCATATTATTCTCCCCCTGATGATTTAAGCTCCTTGAGTCGACACTTCGATCCATTCTTTTATAAATTATGCATAGAAAATAACTTTGGTAAAATATGCTTGGTTCTTTCTCCTTTGATGCATGATATTAATTCCAGGCTTCTAGTCCGTACTGTCATGTGTGTACTTCTTTAAACAAAGTCTTCATGTCAGACTTCTAGTGCCTCCTCTTGTACAAGATCAACGACGGTGTTGTTTTACATTCCCTGCATCAATAAGACTAACCAAACCTTTTTTTACAGGTTAGTAAAATACAAACTCAAGTCTTTCATACCTTGAAAGTATTAAAATATTTGATTTTAAATCATTTCAATGTCTCCTCTCGGGAAACAAATTATATCTTATTAATAAAATCATATAAATAAATGATAAATGTGGTTGTGTATAACGAGCAAGAAATATTGCATCAACTGCATTTCAATATGGTACTTATAGACTAATAATATTTGTGATAAGAATACTTTGTTTTATACCAAATGATTTAACAATATCAAACTTTTAGAGATGGACTTTGACATATTAAAATGTCCAACATCTTTTGAATGTAGTTTGATTGATATATAAGAATATCCTTAAATAAATGCTCAGCTTGCGTACCATATCTTCACGAGATAATGATATCATCAACATATCTTATAACATGATATTGTTGAATTAATAAAACACATGATCGAGTACCTCATACTCATATCTCTTGTCTTCGAGATAACTATCCAGTTGATTATACTATGCTTAACTCGACTATTTTAGTTCGTACATAGAAATTGTTAACCTCATATAACATATTTCATGTGTTTTTAGTTTCAATGCCTTTTGCATTTACAAGCAGTCATGGACTTCCTTCCATGTACGTGAGCGCACTCTTCAAGAGTTTTTCACTTAAACCTCATAATTTAGCATATCTTTTTTCCATATCATATTCAAAGAACTCATCACCAATTGTTACACTTCCACTTCGTGTAGAATTCTTATTCAAATAATTTTGCATATCAAGTAATTAGACAACCTTTAATACATTTTAAGTATGAGCTATGTCCATTGTAAAATGTCCCACCATCTTTTAAAGATATACTTTGATGGATTGGTAAACATATCATTACATATATACTCGAATTGTAGGTCAAGCAACAAGTGCACTATGTCAAGAACTTTCAAAAATCCCCCTTTCAAAAGTTCTACAGAGTCTCTCGATAATGCTTAGACATTATCACTGTAAACTGCGAGTGAACTTTTAAAAGGAAATTTTTGATACAAGTTGGATAATACAATCAAACTTATGTTGCTCAGTATCGGGATATCTCATGAGTTTTATAACACTCAACCCCCTTATTTTAGTCCATACATATTATATTACCTTAACATAATACTTCTTAAGGTATTGATATCAATGCTGCAGGCATCATCAATCCATCAAGGACTTTTCTAACTTGACCAATTACGCAAGTGCATCAACTCTTCAATTGGAAGAACAATAACATCTATTTCTCCAATATATATTGTACCATTCTTATACATTAAAGTATCATAATCACCAGGTTCAGTTTATCACCTGTGGTGTATTGGTGCACAATGATTACATCCTACGATGTTTCATATTACCTTTAAGCATTCAGTTGCTTTAGGATACTCATGAGGAGTTCCACTTATATTCAATTCAATCATATATAACGTATTCATAATTGAATCTATTTATTTCGATCAAAACGTTCTCGAGAACTTACGTTACAAGATTTTGACAGATTAAATCCTTCATCAGGTATTTTCATGTAAACTTTCAGTGTCAAGTAAATCATGATATTTATTAGATGCATTTCAATTCTCTCTTTGCATTACCAGACTAATAACATTACGAAAAATCACTGTATCCACCACTGGAGAATGCGTCTCCACATAATCAATTATGGGTCTTTGCGAAATTCTTGTGCCACCAATTTTACCTTATATCAGTTTCTTTTCAAATGTTGATTCGCACAAAAGACCTTTTCATATCTATATGTTTTACAACTTTTGTTGTATGGACTACTGGTCCAAAACTTTCATTTTCAATAGAGAATTCAACTATGCCATATTTGCGTCTTTCCATTTTGGCCAATCATTTCTTTGTATTCATTATTAGGCAGATCTTAAATCTTGATCCTCATTTCAAGCGCTATATTACATAAAATTTATAACGACGTCGATTTTATTTCGATTCCATATATTTCGTAGACATGATACTATATAACGAGATCTCTTTATTTTCAGGTACCTGAGGTTCTTCTGGAACCATCATGTCTAATCTCTCTTCAAGAGGCCTTTTTACTATAACCTCGACTTGACCATCTTTCTTACTTGCTCCAATTTCTCGAGGATTTTTATTCTTTGGAATTGACTAGTCTACCACGCTTCAGGCGTGCAGTAGGCTTATTGCCAATATATGATTGTCCTTCCCGGACACTCACCTTAAATGGAGCATTAGCAGTTGGTATATGTAACTTGATTAGCTATTCATCATATTTAGGTCAATTAATGCGTCTGGTAATTAATTCGCTAATCTCTATGAATGAATTATCCTTTGAACTTTTGGTTCACATTGTTTAGTACGAGGATCAATGATATTTCATTCTAACTCAATTCTATTTCCAACTGCCTTTTATCTCCCCCTGATGTTGGGAATATTAATCCATTGAGATGGATATCAATTAACTGAGATGTAAATAAAACTCTTGTTGAAAGCTCTATAAATCATCATATATTCCCAATCACCTTTTAAGGTCCCATCTCCGTGCGTCGTGGTGGATCAATTTCAATGTATGTCGCACAACAAAAATATTAGATGGGCAATATTTGCTTCCTAACCAAAAACCAACTATAATGGGGAGAAACTATTACCACGTATTGGCTTGATGTGAATAAATGTAACTGCATGTAAAATCAAATGTAAACATGAATTTTTGCTTCCATGATCATTGACATTGATTAAATATGTCAGTCTAGAATAATATGCTTGCTATCTTATTAGCTAAGCCATAATCAAGCAAACTTCAGGTTGCAAACTTGATAACCATTTAGACGATGCATCGATTTTAAATACTAAATGGTATCACGTTAGGATGTATCCTTTAATCACTTCCAGAACACTTAAGATACTTACCTTACTTTATATGGCAAATATATAATTTCCCTTGAGAGCAAACATTACATGCTACTTATCAGCTTGAAAGATTTTCTAGTTCTTTGTTATGTTCACATCATCATTGACTCGGTGTGGTCTAACCGGTCATGCCAATAATTATCATGATCCATAAACTTCTGGTTTATGATCGTAATGAATCTCTTGCACTTGTATGTTATGTGCACTTATGTTTGTATAATACAAATAGAGAACACGAGAGAACGGTGTATTCTCATTCAAACTATCAAGTTATATCACTTTTTCGTTTACTTTGTTCTCATATAACTATTTTCAAATTTTGCCACTTGTTGCGGCCATTCTTATTATTAACATGACCATCATTTCATGTCTGATATTCGATCTCATTATTAACTTGGCTATTATTATAATCTTTGATGGTTGATCACATTATGACCATCATTGCAACTTTCTCAATTATCTCCATAATCATTACCTTACTCGATCACAAGAATATGATATGATTTCAAACTTTTCATACTCTCTTAATGATATGGTTACTTCAAATTATTAGACATGTTGCACTCTTACACGACAAGAAATACGAGAGAATAATATATCACTATTTCAAACATTCTTTTTATACACATGTTTCCCATATCTTATTTTCGTGTAATTACTTACTTAGTGTGCAACTTCCTGTGATCGATTTCAATATTAACATGTTGACCATATTATCAACATGACGATCTTTACAATTTCCTTGTTCACCATGATGATGACTTTTATACCGATCATTGTATAATTATCACAATATTAACTTATTTGATCTCATTAACTTGAGCATCATAATCATTTCCTTAACCACCGTGATCATGAACTTTACACAAATCATTATACCATCACATTCACTCCAAGGAATGGATTATAACTACATAACTTTCATGGTGGAATCATTACAACTTCTTTAGTTATGTATATGATTACGACCTTTCACTGATCATTATGTTATCACATTCACTTCAGGGAATGGACAAGAATCACACCACTTTCATGACGGTCGTCCAATATATATATTCTTTAACAATATTGTTGACATATGGAAACTGCTGTATTCAACATACTCTTATGAATAGTCTTTTCATCACATGAAATAAATCGAAAAATTAGTGTATGACTTTAGAAAATTCCACATGATGACCATTAGAGAGCCTCACACTTCATGTGTAGATCTTTTCCGACAATCTAAAGATGTCAATTGTATTGCAAGAAAAAAAATCCGTAGGGAGACATAATGTTTACCTTGCGACCAACAACAAAAATACTATATAAAATAAAAAAAAAGGGTTCACACAATTGCTTGATGGTGCCAAAATCCAAAAATATATAGAACTTATAATAATGAAAATATCGTTATTAAACTATTCGTATCTTATTAATATAAAGATGAAATACACATGACACTATTTATAGGGCTTATACATTGTATTCCAACTCAAGCAAGAATAGTAAGTCCCAAGTTCGAAACTTCCATGCTGTTTACCTTTTTATTTTTTTTTGCATTTTTAAAAAAGCTAACTGTATCTTTTTAATGAATTTGAAATCCAATCACTACTTTTCATAAAGTAAATAAAGTAAAGACATCAAGCTCATATATGATATATATACTTCTTATTAAGAACATCACGACCCTTCTGTATGTTTAAATTTACTAAAATCTACATATTTTGTTGCAATAACAATGAAAAACTATGCAAGGGATATTTAATTTTAGTGTTACATTATATTATTACTTGTTAACTTTAGTTAATAAGAAAATATTTAAATTGAAATAATCTTTCACACACCTGATATCACCATCAAAATCACCTTTACACACCTTATCATAATATGATCCACTCCAAAAGCAATTCGTGCTGATAACGTGTTGTATATCAACTATAACCTAATAGCTCATCTAACATTTATATGATAATAGATATAACATAGAGAGAATGAGATGTAGAGAAATGGGAGAGTGCTTATTATTTTTTTTAATGTATCATATAATATACAAGAGCCACTATATATAGGGCTACATCATTAATACAAACATAATGAAGCATTGTAGGTTATGTATGTGGAGAGTCACCACTTTATTAATATATTTATAACACAAATGTAATATTTTTAAGAGTAAATAGCCAAAACAGTGGTTTGTGACATTTTGTCTGTTTAGTCCAAAATCAAAATATTGCTTTAACAATCTTTTGAGTTTTCCGAAATAGGCCAAAATAGTCTAATTACTTAACGGGGTTAACTCAACCTCGTTAAGTCCCCATTAAGTCATGGGCAAAATCGTTAAGTCACCTCTAAAAAATAAACCCCATCCCTACCACCACCCCACCCACCCCACCATTCTCCACTATATCATCATCTTCTTCTAGAACATTTTATCCAAACCCTAATTCTCACATTCCACACTTTAGCCTACTAATATGCTACAATTTAAAGTTTAACTTGCAATATAAGTTTTAAAAATATTGATGGCTTACCCCGCTTTAAATGTCTCCTCGGAAAAACAACCATGTGACCCATCATTTACTCCCAAACACTAACCTCCATCTCCCTGTTCTTGTGTTGAGGGGGTTTAGCGTTGATGACTGAGCCAGTATGGAATCAAAGACAACTACTGTTAGTACATGATGTCCCTAGGCTAGTATATTGGATGTTTGGATAGTATTTAGGGTGTTTGGGTGTGTTTGGAAGCATTTTGGGGTGAATGGATAGCTGGAGGCGATTAGGAAAACTTATAGGCGATTAGCATGGCTAATCACCTGTTATTCATGTGCCATAGCCCTAATCGCCTGCTTTTGCATATAGCATAGCCCTCCTACTCGCCTGTAAGGTCCTGCACGAGTAGAAGGGGTATAAAAGCATTCAATCATTGCCCTAATCATCAGTGGTCACATCACACAGCCCCCAAACAGCCTTCCCAAGGTCTGAAGGTCTGAGATAAGCATTGTAAACACCTGAGCTCTGTTTTTTATTAATCATACAACCTTTGACCCATTTTGTGTATGTTGATTACTCGTTTGTGTTTGTTTCATTGTTGTTTCTGTTATCCGAACCTATTCAGAGGATTCTGCACTCTGAATAGCCAAGCTCGTGATTGTCGGGTGACCCGTAAGTCGATCCTACAACTGCAGCGAGGGGTGGCAGTCACGGCTTGAGGTCTCACAGGTTGTGGTCATAGTGACAATGGTGGTGAGACATTGGAAACTGGCAGTGGTCAAGGAGGGGGTGAGTATTGGTCATCGGTTTTTGGCCCGGTTCCGATTAGGTGACCGGGGGTGGTCAAGGTGGTTGGAAACCGGCAGTGGTAATCGGAGACTAGGAGACGATGGGCCGTTGGTCGTTATCGCGGTTCGTTTTCAGATTCGGTCCACTCAACTATGCTCGGTTTAGTCACTAGAAAGACTAGAGGAAAGGGCAATGGCCCCTCCTGATACGATTCTAGGCTATGCTGATAGACCCAGAAAGCATTCAATCGCTACAACTGTAGGGCTTAGGGCAGCGAGCGAGCCTCAGATTTTTATTCAATAGCTCTAGGGGAGGTGAGAAGAAAGCCAATAGCTATTATAAAAGGACTTCCCATTGTGGTGACCGGTTGGAACACTTTGGGTGTTAGTCACGTGGGTCTTCTTCCTTCTTTGGTCAAGCTGCTCGGGTCAAATCTGGACAAATTTTGAAATCTGGTCAACCCCGGTCAAGTTGGTCAACACAAAAGATGGAGGAGATGGTGGTGAAAGGTGAAGATGGTGGTTGGTGGTATAGATTGAAGAAGATGAGGTGGGTCCCACTTAAGTTTTTAAATATTAATTATGTATTTCTTTGATTCTTTTAGTTATTATATTTTAACATTATGGGAATATTTGAGGTGACTAGATGATTTTCCCACTGACTTAACGAGGTTGAGTTAATCCCGTTAAAAATTGGACTGTTTTGGCCTATTTTGTGAAACTCGGGGGACTGTTCAAACAATTATTTTGATTTTGGGGTGGACTGGCAAAATGACACAAACCAAAAGGACTGTTTTGGCTATTTACTCTATTTTTAACAACCAACGAAGCCCGAGCATCTGGGTACACTAATAGGCAAGAGGTCACACACACCCATAATCGTAAACTAGTAGATAAATATTTAGGTTTGAATTAGATCTTTTATTACAAGGTATACATATATAAGGTTGATGTGAAAGGATAGTTATAGTTTATTACTATTACCATTATATATATATTAATTTACAAATTTGTTATGTATTATTGGTTGTACTTTATGTATTAATGGTTGTACTCATATGTGTTATGGATGATGGGTTCTCAAAGCACTAAGCCAACCTCTCATTTACACATACTTCCACATCTTTCTTATATATATAGAGATAGAAGGGGAGCTTGTGGTGGTTCCTAGAGGCCATACGGAGGCGGCATCGTGTACCTGTGAGTGAACAAATTTAACACGTTAAACGAATGAAAGGGAATCCCGTGGTGAGGATAGGACGAGCAAGGGAGTGGAGCAGCGGTGGCTTGGTTATCAGTGGTCACAATCGCAGCTCTGGGTTTACGCCTAATGACATAGATGACACTGGTTATAGGAAGCACGGTGGGGGTGTCATTCGTGAGTTCGGAGGCGGCGACGCTAAGGTCTTTGAGTAGACGTCAATCGCAGCTGGGGTTTGAAGGTGACCGTCCAAATTTCCGATCAGCGGCTATGGTGGCTGAGAAACAAAGATCAACCACGGTATATCTAGACCTATCACCGATATGATGACAAATCCGACACCATACAGTATCACCATTCGTATGTAGATATGTATTCCTTTTGTAATCAATTTTATATGTAGATTTGTATTCTTTTAATGGGCATAGCACTACATATACTTTGATGGTCGCCACCACGAAGACATATACATAATTAATGAATAACTGAACACTTTGTGTTTTTTTCCTTTATAAACAAAACCACACAAAAAAATAGTCGGTTTTTCTCCGTTTTTTATATAGCACTATGATACTCGTTGGAAAGATAATAAAACGCTCGTTAATTTGGTGTAATTTTTTTCTTTAAAAAATCTCGTATATAAAAGATATTAAGGGTTTAAAAGTTATGGGAGGAAACCTTAGAGAGAAAAATCTAATTTTGTTTTTAAATTATTATTTTCCTAAAATAAAGCATTATTTTCCTAAAATAAAGCCCTTGTCAAATGAAATGACACATGACACACTCAAATGGGAGAATGTCCTCTTTGATTGTCATGTCATTAAAATTGTTTTAGTTTATTATATGTATAGATATGTTTGATTTAATAAATAATATAAAATATGATATGATTAGCAGGAAACATGTGATTGAATAACTTAAATTTAAATGTAAAATTATTATGATTAAACATAGACCATTCTATTTATACCCCCTGGGTTTTATTTCAACCCTCTTACCAAAGCGTAGTACTAGGTTGACTACTTTATCGGGAAAAGCAAAAAACAACTTCAAAGCATCTCGCTTAGGCAAAAGCTAGGCGCTTTGGCCCCTTTTTTCTAGAGGGGATGAATCTGGACATGTTTTTTAGATTTACCCCCAAAGCACCTAGCTATGGCCAAAGCTAGGTGCTTTGGCCCTTTTTTTAAGAAAAAATATTGTTTTAATTAGATTTAAATGGTTTCACTTAATTAAAAAAATATTTGAATTCATTTTTAATTGTTTTAACTTGTTTCCAATCAAAGAAAAATTAGTTTGGCGTGTTTCGGTTCGTTTATTGCTCGTTTGTGGTTTTCAGAACAAACAACCGAGAATGAACAACTTTCATAAATATATGTACGTAACACATGAAGTGTGCAATCAATACCATGTATTACCAAATTTCAAATTTTACATATCTAACCGATATACAAGACTTCTGGACATTGTTTAACGCGTTTTGGTTCGTTTAATTGCTCGTTTCAGAGCAAACAACCGAGTATGAACAACTTTCATAAATCAATATATGTAGCACCTAAAAAGTGCAATCAATACCATATCTTATCAAATTTCAAATTTTACATCTCTAATTGATATACTGGACTTTCTGACCTTGTTTGATGCGGTTTGGTTCGTTCAATTGCTCGTTTGTGGTTTTAAGAACAAACAACCAAGAACGAGCAATAAACGTGTTTATTTTTTATGTTTTATTTTAAAAAAAATAATAATAACATAAGGGATCTTCAAGGGATCCGCTTGGAGTCTAAAGCTGATTGTGTCATCTGTAATTATTCAATTCCGATAATCCACACCTTTCTCCTTAAATCAAGTTTCTCAACTTTAATTCCAATTCCAATTCCTAACATTAAAAATCCTATCACATCACGATTTGCATCCCGCCAGTAATGAGAAACCTACAAACCCTCTATCTTGAATAGATTTCATTTATTCTTCATCTTCTTCTACTTGAAGTGCAGAATAGTAACTAACCCTCTATCTTATCTATTTAAAGTCCTAACAAAATCTAAACTACAATGAATAGTTATGGATCTTTTGATCAAATATATATTCAACGATGAAGAAAACCTGAAACGACATGAACATTTATAACCTTTCTGTACCTGTGGCCAAAAGAACTATGCTTCAAACAGAACTTTTTGCTCAACGTAATATTATTGTAATATAATATTCAAATTCTGATTGCACCAAATCTAGTCTTCAAGGTACCTCTTCTTTCAAGTTGCTTAGAATCATTGAAAATAATTCTTTTGTTATCGGAGAGATATATGTCAACGATGAAGGCAACCTGAAACAACTTATGATAATAGTTTTCCTGATGAAAGTAGGTTGGTGGACTTAAGAACCTCAACGGGTGGATAACGGGCCGGTCAGTTCGAAACTAGTACGGTTTGTTACCGGACCTGATCGGGTAGATACGGTCCGGGGGGATAATGGGCCGGTCAGTTCGAAACCGGTACGGTTCGTTACCAGGTGGTCTATTCGAAACCGGTACGGTTCGTTACCGGGTGGTCAGTTCGAAACCGGTACGGTTCGTTACCGGACCTGATTGGGTCGATACAATCCGGGTGGATAACGGGCCGGTCAGTTCGAAACCGGTACTGTTCGTTACCGGGCGGTCAGTTTGAAACTGGTACGGTTCGTTACCGGACCTGATCGGGTCAATACGATCCGGGTGGATATCGGGCCGGTCAGTTCGAAACCGGTACGATTCGTTACCGGGAGGTCAGTTCGAAACCAGTACGGTTCGTTACCGGACCTGATTGGGTCAACACGATCCGGGTGGATAACGGGCCGGTCAGTTCGAAAATGGTACGGTTCGTTACCGGACGGTCAGTTTGAAACCGGTGCTGTTCTTTACCGGACCTAATCGGGTAGATACGATCCGGGTGGATATCAGGCCGCTCAGTTCGAACCCGGTACTGTTTGTTACCGGGCTGTCAGTTCGAAACCGGTACGGTCCGTTACTGGACCTGATTGGGATACGATCCGGGTGGATAACGGGCCGCTCAGTTCGAAATCGGTACGGTTCGTTACTGGGCGGTCAGTTTGAAATCGGTACTGTTCGTTACCGGACCTGATCGGGTCGATACGATCCGGGTGGATATCGGGTCGGTCAGTTCGAAACCGGTACGGTTCGTTACCAGACCTGATCGGGTACGTTTTACTTGATCGAATGTGACTTCTGAAAACCACAAACAATCAATTAAACATTCCGAAACGCGTCAAACAGAGTTCGGAAGTCCAGCATGTCGATTAGACATGAAAAAATTGTGTTTTGGAAAAATACGGGTATTGAATGTATAGTCAGAGCACTAGGTACGATGATTCATGAAAGTTGTACAAACTCGGATGTTTCTACCAAAAAACACACACGAGCAATAAACGGCCCGGAACGCCTCAAACGAATTTTGTTGGATTGGGAACAACTAAAAACATTTTAAAATGAATTAAAATTATTTTTTTTTATCAATACCAAGTATTTAAAATGAATCAAAACAAATTAAGTTTATTTTAAAAGGCCTAATCTCCTGGCTTTGGTCAAAGCTAGGCGCCTGGTTTGCTTGATTAGATTATAGGTGCTTCGCCTTTTAAAAAAAATAAAGTTGTTTTAATTCTTTATAAATATTTATTATTGACTAAAAAAATATTTTTAATTCATTTTTAGTTCTTTTAAGTTGTTTTCAAGCCAAGAAAATTCGTTTGAGGCGTTTTGGCTCGTTTATTGCTCGATTGTGTTTTTCGGTAGAAACATCTATCTTTGTACAACTTTGATGAATCATTGTACGTGGTGCTCGGACTATACCTAACACACAACAATTTGTAGGTTATTATTATTTCTATTAACATAAAAAATAAACACTTTTAGAGTTATTAATAATAGTTTAATTGGGGGTAAAGCACCTGACTTTAAAAATTATATTATTATTTTTTAAAGTTGTTCATTTTTCGTTGTTTGTTCTGAAAACCACAAACGAGCAATTAAACAAACCAAATCGCGTCAAACAAGGTCCGAAAGTCCAGTATATCGATTAGAGATGTAAAATTTGCAATTTGAGAAGACATGGTATTGGTTGCACTCTTCATGTGTTACGTACATTGATTTATGAAAGTTGTTCATACTCGGTTGTTTGCTCTGAAACGAGCAACTAAACGAACCAAAACGCGTTGAACAATGTCCGGAAGTCTAGTATATCGATTAGAGATGTAAAATTTGAAATTTGGTAAAACATGGTATTGATTGCACACTTCATGTGATACGTACATATATTTATGAAAGTTGTTAATTCTCGGTTGTTTGTTCTGAAAACCACAAACGAGCAATAAACGAACCGAAACACGCCAAACTAATTTTTCTTTGATTGGAAACTAGTTAAAACAATTAAAAATGAATTAAAATATTTTTTTAATTAAGTAAAACCATTTAAATCTAATTAAAACAATATATTTTTTTAAAATAAAAGGGTCAAAGCACCTAGCTTTGGCAAAAGCGAGGCGCTTCGCTTTTAAAATTTAAAACACCAAAAAACTACCCAAAAATAAAGTTTGATCCGAAGCTCCTAGCTTTGGCCTAAGCGAGGCGCTTCGCTTTTAAAATTTCAGTTTTTTCTGACCTCGTACTGACCTTCTTGAAAAAGGAAGCGAAGCGCCTAGCTTTGCCCAAAACGAGACACTTCGCATGAGGTTGAAATAGAACCCAAGAGGATGTGAATAGACAGACCCTTAAACATACGTATTTTAGTTACCATCATATATATTTAGTTGATTTTCATTTAAATAACCATATATAGAAATTATTTAATCTATAAATTTCAACTTTTCCCTTTTATTAATTGTCTTAGGAGATGCAAAGTTACTTCAAAATATAGATTTTAACCCAATTTTTTTCTTCAATGCTAGGGGTCACTACATCATCACTAAATCAATTTTATCACACTCAATCACTTTATGTCACGTTAAATTTGATATTTTATCACATCTATTACTAAAAAACATGGGGCGATCGATGTGCATCAAAACGGTGATGATTTTTGTACATTACATAGGTGGCGGGACGGTGTATCACAACCATTAAACAGCGGCTTTCATTAAACGGTAAAAACTATCAAGCCACTAACTAAAAACTCCAACTTAACCTTCCGTAGGAGATATTTTTACTTATGCAAGATTATATAACATATCATCGTAATATGGAGTTATTTTTGTGAAACTAAAATATCTAAAATAATTCAAATTAGATTTACTTAAAACCACATAATTTTTGTTGCTTTCAATTCGCATGCATGATTATATAATATATCATCGTTTTACGACAATCCGTTAGGATAAGCGTACGATACTAAGCAAAACGATTTCCGCTTGAGTTTAATGTAAACAAGTTTGGATGACTTCCGAGTTGAACATGTAAACACGCTTGGCTAGGTTTCAGAAGAAAAAAACACGCTACTGTGATTAATTTAATATGTTTCTATTAAACTAAAAAAAATGTGATGCATCACATATTATTCATTTATTATTTGCTTACATCTCCAAACAGCTATAAGAAAATATGATAAATTATCTATATTTACATATAAAAAAAACAAATATATTAATTAAATTCTGAAACACGAAGTGCATGAGCTGAGCAACTCAACTTGCTAATTTCTTGTTCCCAAATCTATTAATATTAACAAAGAACCCTAACAGATCCTGCTTGTATGGTAGAAACGATTTCATCTTATCCCCTTTCTGTTCTGCTCGCTTCTGCACGTAAAACACTTCATGAAACGACGTCGTCTTCAGCTTAATTCTCGCAACTTGACTGCTTTCTTTCGAGGCGTCGATTTTCTTAGAACTTTTCTTCTTAGGCATCCACATACAGAATATTCGAGATGGTTTACAGTTACAATCATTTTCATCCGCTTCTGAAGATGAGAAAGACGAAGAGTATACTTCCTGTTCGTCAACAGACGACTTCTGTAACTGAATACTAACCGCTGAAGCTGCATCATTGTTTTCTTCAACCACGCGGTCAAAAACAGGGAAAATGAAGTCAAAATCATCGATTTGTTTAGCGTAAACCTGTTCGTTGGAACGATCAGGAGAGAATTGAAACTCCTCTTCATCAACATCACTAAATTCGTAGAACCGAGCTTGTGATTCCTGCTTCAGTTCGCAGATAACTTTAGCAGCTGCTGATGCAATAATATTATTATCTGAAAAGTAGCAACTGAAGCTAAGACAAAACCCTAAATCATCGGGTGAACTAATTTCACCTTGGAGCTGCATTGTGTTTAAACGATTTGAAGATATAAAAATGTGTATAGTGAAATTAATTAAAGGTTAATTATTAATTGGTAAGCAGCAGCTGGTATATATAGTACTGTGTGGACAATTAATTAACTCACGGTGTGAAATTAGATAGTGGCCTATGCACACGTGACGTTTTGACCGGGCACTTCGAACGTAATCGTCTTCTACGTCATTTCGCATGCATTTGGCAGTGAATGATAAACTAATTCATCTGGTTAAACAAATACGATTTATTAAGATAAATAATTATAAAGCTATGTTTTAGATTAAATTAGATTATATTAAAGAAAATTTAGAGAGAAAAACACAAGTTAAAAAGTAACTTTTGTTGCCAATGATCCTTTGATTCAGTGGTGGAAAGAACTTATGGTCTCAAAGTGGACTAAGGTTCGATCCCCGTTGGATGCAAAGGTGAGGTGAGAGGGTTTTATCACCGTAGGTGAGTTTCCGCTCGTCTGAGGTCACCGATTTGACTCTTGGCAGCCCCCAGCAACCTTGGCCGGCCTGGGTGGTTAGGTTATCTTTCGGGGTAACAAACCAGTTTGACGCCATGGCGCCGCTTCGAACCGGGTCCGCGTCAGTTGTCAGTGGCTCCTCAAAAACAAAAAAAGAGACCACTGCGCTAGCCGAACAAAAAAAAAGTAACTTTTGTTTTTTTTTTCTGAATATTTAATAATAACTAGTGGGAATGCCCGCGCGTTGCAGCGGGTGTCCCAATTGATATCAAGTTAATTATGATGTCCATTACGAACCACCACCCATTGCAATGTTGGTTCCATACATTTTTCCAATGATTGTCAAATAAGGCTAATGTACGGTTATAATTCCGCACGTTGCAGCGGGTGTCCCAACTGACATCAAATTTAGTTATGATGCATATGAAAAACTAAAATGTATGCTCGGTTTTTACCATTTTATTCCATTCAATAAAAATAGTCATGGCGATGGTTCTCTAACTCATTTAAAATCATAAAGTTATTGATTCTATCATATAGTTATCTCAAAATTAGTTAAGTATGTTAAAGTTATCAAGAAGTTGAAACTTTAAAAAAAATCAACGAACTTTACCCCTCGCAACCAACCACCGGTAAATTCCACTTAATTAAGAAGTTACCTCCACATCATTTCTACAATTTGAT
Organism: Ambrosia artemisiifolia; assembly: GCA_032199755.1. Taxonomy (NCBI): domain Eukaryota; kingdom Viridiplantae; phylum Streptophyta; class Magnoliopsida; order Asterales; family Asteraceae; genus Ambrosia; species Ambrosia artemisiifolia. The sequence continues at coordinate 44,914,510 of CM063512.1, read as the reverse complement.
CAAATGCACATAATACTTTACGCTTTTTATTTAAAAAAAAGGAAAGCAACTTTATATTTTATTCGGCTCTTTTCTATATAAAAATTTATACAAAAGAAAGGAAGGATATATAGGGGAATAGAAACCTTGAGAAAACATAGCCCCATGTCTCTCCGACGATGATTGACATTATTAAAAGATGTTATTTAAAAAATAATTGTTCTTTAATGTGTGTATGTATAGATATACATAATTTGATGGCATTCTAATTGCCACCAGAAAAATAATGAACCCGTTGTTATAATATACCTCTATCTAGAGAGAGAAAAGAACAAATAAAGAATAGCAGCAATGACTTGTTCATACTTTATGTTTTCTTTCCAAAAGTAGCATAAGATAAGGTTGGAATGCAGTGTTGGCATATTATTTGTTGCTTGTAAACATGTGGCAATCATGAGATGGTCCTTCCTCTTTGATGGCAAAACACATGTTTACCTGCTGCTGAAACAAAGGCGTTGTGTTTGGACAATTTTCCTGAATTGCTTGTAGATTAGTACACATCTTTTGCCAAAGAAGCACCACCTGGGAAAAAAATGTTGAATCAGAGGCACAGGCAGAAATTTTGATCAGAGGCAGAGGCAGAAATTTTGCCCCGTTTGTATATGAATGGATCGATTCGGGGTTTTTAATGTATGATGAACCATCCCAGACATCATTCGACCAATAACCGCCTCTAAATACTCGGTTAAAGGATCTGGCTGCCACAAGATAACCACTATAGTCACCAGTAATGCTCTACTCCTTATATTCGAAGAACCGTCTGCATAAAAGCTTGAAATTATTGAAGAACATTCAAGATAATTTAGTGTCATTTTCTTTCAAAGACAATTGTATATGTTAAGTGTGAAACTAACTGATGAACTTTTGCTTTAATGACCTGGAAACCAAATGGTTCTCATTGTTTATCATACACTTTGTGAATAAAAAGAACGTAATAAATTGGTTTCATCTCATAAAAATTGCAAACATTTTATTTTTAAAAAGTTTTTGTTTTACCTTTGCCAATATTGAAAGACGATATGGGCTCGAAGTGGCATCCCATCAAACTTCTGTCAGGTAAATGCAAGCAAAATCTGGTATGATCATAGAAGTTATTTTTAAGAATGAATTCCGGTTACAAAACGCTGAATGCCAGCAAAATCTGGTACAAATATCATAAAAGCATGTATTGATCTTCACCATTCGTGTGCAACCAAGAATCACAAATAAGAGGGTATGCCTAGAGATGACAAGATGAGTAGGCCATATGACAGGTCAAAACAGGTTATATTTTTCAGTAAGAGATATAATTGAGTATGGAGAGCTCATTTGTGTCTAAAGCCTAAAGGTGTTACGTGTATGTTCACCAAAAATCTAGAGATACATGTTTACATTTGCGTAGGTGAGAACACAAGAAGGCATATAATAATGGAGTTGGAAAGGTACATGAAGCATCACAACCTTTATGAAGATCAATTGCATTCAGTCAGTTACGTGTGGGCATGATTGAATTCACTTGAATGATTAACTTAAATGCACAATATTGATGTCAAAATTGTTAAAAGCACATGGTACAAGCATCTTAATGCATCACATGGTACAAGCATCTTAATGCATTGACAAGAGCATAAAAGGAAGAAAAGTGGTCAAGTTTAGAGAATTACACTTGTGACTTTTAAGTTGCCACCTTAACTTTGACATTTTGGACCTTTTTACCCATTGCTCACTCTTTATAATGTAATATAGATAATACAAACTGAAATGTTTTATATTGACTGATCCTCTTTTTAAAATTTGGTATTAATTATAAGTTTTAACTTAGTATTATAGTTTAAGTTTTAAACATTTTCTATTTGATATTTATTATTAAATACTTAATTTAAGCATTTATCCCAATTGAGGGTTTAGGCCAATGCATGTCTGCAGTAAAGTACAGGACTGATTGATGATCTTTATGTATCTAGAAGATGAAACTTGCTCGATCTGTCGTAAAGCTTGTATCGATAAATATGGGGAGCACGCAGTTCATTGCAAAGAGCTTCTTGGTTTCAAATATCGGCATGATTAGGTGAGAGAAGTTTTGTTACACATCTTGAGAAGAGCGGAGATTTCTGCCAAGAAGGAGGCCACTGTGAATTTTCTCACGGACCCTACAGAAGGGAGATCTACTCTGCGACCAGCGGATCTGCCCGTCTTTGGTTGGGCTGGGGGGAAACATGCTTGTATGGACTTCACAGGGGTATTTACTTTGGCTGGTTTAAGAGAAAACGGGTTTGTAGCTGTACAAGCATCAAGAAAGGCAGAATCGAAGAAAGTAGATAAACACGCTAAAGCTTGTGTAGAGAACCAACATGTCTTTGATCCCTTGACCTTTGATACCTTCGACTCCCTAGCACCAGAAGTTATTTGTTTCTTGATTAGGGTTCAACGGGCTGTCCACAACAATAGTTCATCTCCAGGGTTGCAAGGGTTTGTATTTGGTAGATTTAGATTCATGATTTAGAAAGGGGTGGCGACGCAGCTTGTTGACTGTCTACCGTCTATTTTGATGTAACTTGACAAGTATAAAATATCAATCTCCAATGTATTGTTAAAAAAATCATAGAAACAATTCTATATATTACTAAAAACCAACGTCGGTGCAACAGTGCACCGGCAAATTACTATTATGCCCTTTTCCATTATACCAAAATTACAGTATTAGCCTACACATGTATCGTCAATTTAAAAGGTGGAAGCAGGGATTCTTCGGCGAGGACATCATGATAACAGCGACGTCACTTCCGTCACCACCATCGTAGGCTGTCTTCTTCGGCTGCAATGCCAGCATCTGAACTCTCATGACATCGTCGGACTGCTTCGGCTTCTTTCTTAATAACCTTGCTACCGAACCACTTCCGATCTCCTTCGATTGATCAGCTCACTCGATGGTTTCGCCGCCAAAAACGTTGTCGTAGCCGTTTAATCACCTCGCCGAAACGCTTGCCGCTGCTTAATCAGAATCCGCACCCAAATGCTATGTTCAGGCGGCTTTGGTTCCCCCTGCATAAACATTTCTGGCTTTGGTTCACCCGAACTGCAGTGATGAAGCTTTTGGGTGAGAAAGCTTGATGTGCTACTGTTGCGGTGGAATTCTCATTTTAGTGAGGTTGTATTTCGGTTTGATGGCTTCTAGAGTTGAGAGAACGTTGCCTTTGTATTCTCATTTTAGTGAGGTAATATTTAGATTTCATTCTTATTATTACATACTCCCTCCGTCCCAATTTAAATGTCCTTATTTCTTTTTTTTTGTCCCAAGTGAATGGGCTGTTGAAGTGATGGATCTAGCAATTCCGCCATTAATAGATAGATAGATTGGATCAAACGTATATACTGAAGTTAATTATTTTTTTTCTTTTAATCGGCCTCCCCTGAAACCAAATCCGGTCACCATCTTCTTCTCCGGTGACCGGTGTTCGAACCCCAACCTCTGTTCCGACCACCCCGACCACTCACCACCACCTGCCCAACTGACTGGCCACCTTCTCCGGCTCCCCTATCTCCGGCTCCTCCGCTGAAAACCAATTCTCAGGCCTCTGAAACCTGGAACCACCTCTACCCCACTCACCTGAAACCTCCTCGCCTGGGTATTACCGCATCTCCCTGACAACCGTACACCACCAACGGTCAATTTTCAAACTATCCTAATCGCCCCCAAACCCACTCGCCCTCTCTGCCTAACCCACTCGCCCCCACCTACTCGCCCTCTCTCCCCACTCCCCACCTACTCGCCCTCTCTCCCCACCTAATCGCCCGTCTCATGAACCTCTGTTCCTGCCCAATCGTGTTAATCTCATGGGGAGGCCATAACTATTATAATCATAATAATTATAATAATAATAATATAAAATATATATGGAATCGTAAAAATGTTTCATATTAGGATTCCAAGTATTTTGTCCTATTATAATAATAATAATAATAATAATAATAATGGTATAAAATAGGTGTGTTGTGGTTAACGGGTAGGAGGTGAGTAATTGTTGGTTGCTCCCCCTCTACTTTCCTATTGTCTGTCTGGAGTTTTTAAGTCCTTGTTTTCATCGTTTTATTGCCCCACCTCGCCTCGAGTAGGGGTCCTTTGGGTTTTTCTTGCTTTTTATTTGGGTAGGTTTGGATGTGTTTATGGCTCCAACAAAAAGGGATCGGATTGGTAAGCTAGGAAGTTCGGGCCCTGGCTCAAGCAGTGGGCTTAGAGCATGCCCCTTCAAGCATTTTCATGAGTGTAAAGATGGTAAACCGGGGGCTTCGGGGTTTTTCCGCCTTCTCGAGCATATGCAGAGTCTGCATTTTAAGACAGAAAAACGGAAGGCGTCATTGCGTGATGCCATATCTCAGGACTTTGACCTTTTTATGGATGTTGGGTGCGCCCTTCGAGATGGGGCCAAATGGCTATGTGGGAGGTGCATGGTGATGCATGCTCTTAGCAAAAGGTGTAATCACGGCGCTGATGATGTCTTCTCCTTCTCTGTTAATATAGGGGATGTGGAAGATTTCATTGTGGGGATTCAGAAACCTCGTCGTGCGACTGTTGATTTGGAACCGGGTCCTTCAGGAGGGGTTGTCGGGGACTTATCCCTCCTTGAAAAGGTTTTCTCTCTGCCCATTCAAACTGTCAAAAGCATTCCCCTGAGCTGTCGATTGGCGTTCGCCCAAGCTTTGACGGGTGCCTTACAAAAGGTGGTGGCCTCTCCAGGGTCTGTAGAAAGTTGGGTCAAATTACTTTTATTGCCGAGGTGTACCCTGCGGGTGGTCAAACCGTCCACTAGGCAGGAGCGGAGGTCTGGGAATAGGAAATCCTTGCAGTGTAGTAGCATCCTGCAAGCACTTTCCTTATGGAAAGACGGTTCTGGGTTTGCTGACTTAGTTTCTTCCCTTTTTGATAGTGCGGGGGAAGGTGTTTTCTTTACCCATGATGTAAGGGGGATTGAGTCTTCCGAAGAGAGCCCCAATGTCAAACAATGCCTTAGAAAAGTTAGGGACGGTCACTTCACAGCTGCTGTCAAGGTGTTGTGTTCCAGTGGGGTTGCTCCTTTTGGGGAATCTACCATGAGAGCCCTTATTGACAAACATCCGGTGATGCCTCCTCCGTCCTTGCCCGCCAACTCTGACGTCACGCCCGCCCTTATTGTGGATATGGATTGTGTGCTTGGATGTCTCCGATCTTTCCCTAAAGGGACTTCCTGTGGGAGGGACGGTCTGAGGGCCCAACATTTATTAGACGCTCTTACTGGAGAAGGGTCAGTGACTTCCACAGGGTTGCTCTCAGCTATTACTGAAGTCGTTAACCTTTGGCTAGGGGGTTTGTGCCCAAGGGTTTTAGCTGAATTCATTTCTTCGGCCCCCCTTACCCCTTTATTGAAACCTGATAACGGGATTCGGCCCATTGCAGTAGGCGCCATTTGGCGCAGATTAGTTTCTAAAGTGGCTATGAGGAAGGTTGGGAAGGAAATGGCTAAGTACCTTGGGGACTTTCAATTTGGGGTGGGAACTCCCAATGGGGCAGAGGCGGTGCTTCACAGCGCAAACAGGTTCTTAAGCTCCTTCTATGCGGACGGGTCTTTGGCTATGCTCACGGTGGATTTTTCGAACGCGTTTAATATGATCGACCGCACTGCCCTTCTTCGAGAGGTCCATCAACATTGCCCGTCTATCTATTCATGGGTCCAGTTCTTATATGCCCAACCAGCTAGGTTGTATGTTGGTAATGATTGTATAGGGGCTACTACGGGGGTTCAGCAGGGGGACCCTTTAGGTCCCCTCCTTTTCGCCCTTGCTTTACACCCTATGGTTCTCCGGGTACAAGAAAATTGTGAACTCCCATTTCATGCGTGGTACTTGGACGATGGGACGATTATTGGTGAGGCCATCGAAGTTGCTAAAGCCTTAGACATTATCCGTTTGGAGGGGCCATCCTTGGGGCTTCAGCTTAATATTAAGAAAACAGAGGTTTTCTGGCCGTCTTGTAATGGGGTGAAACTTCGGGACGGGCTTTTTCCCAGTGGGATTGGTAGGCCAGAAAAAGGGGTGAAGCTCCTCGGAGGGGCCGTTAGCCGTGACTCTTATTTTATCCGCGAATTGGCAAGGCGAAGGGCATCGCGCGCGGTTGAACTTATGAAACTCTTGCCCTGCCTTAGGGATCCCCAGAGTGAACTCCTCTTGCTCAGGTCCTGTATGGGGGTTGCTAAGTTGCTTTTTGGGTTACGAACCTGCCAACCCCCCATGATGGATGAAGCAGTGTCATGTTTTGACAAGGGTCTAAGGGAAGCCATTGAAGACATAGTGGTATGTGGGGGGCCTTTCTTCGGTGACCTACAGTGGCGGATGGCGTCTTTGCCGATACGTATGGGAGGATTAGGGCTCCTCTCTGCGAAGGATGTCGGCATGTATGCGTTTGTGGCGTCGCGAGCTCAGTCCTGGAACCTTCAAGACCACATCCTACGAAATAGCGGGGTTTCCGGCGCAGACTTGGACTACGTGGAGGCCCTCGAAAAGCTAAATGACTATCTCCCAGGTTTTGATATTGGCGGTTTTTCTAATAAGGACACCGCCCCCCCAAAGCCTCAAAAAACTTTGGCGAATGCCCTTTATGGCAAAATCGCTCAAAGCCTGGGTGAAGTTTTTGGTCTGTCCCCCCGTCAAAGGGCAGTTATTGAATGCTTGCAAAGCCCCCACGCTCAAGATTTCCTGACTGTTATCCCGATCGAAGGTCTAGGCCAAAGCATGTCCGCTATTGAATACAGGGCCATTCTTAAATATCGTCTGATGATCCCAATGTACCAAGAGGATGAAATCTGTCCGATTTGCCGTAAGGCCTGCCTAGATGAATACGGGGAACATGCGGTTCATTGTAAGGAGTTACCCGGTTTCAAATATCGGCATGATTGGGTTCGAGACATTCTGTGGGACATTTTAAGACGGGCTGGGATCTCAGCCAAGAAGGAGGCCCCTGTGAACTTCCTCTCGGATCCAGCAGAAGGGAGATCCACCCTACGACCAGCAGATCTCCTTGTCTTTGGGTGGGCCGGGGGGAAGCATGCTTGTGTTGACCTGACGGGTGTATCTCCCCTAGTTGGGTTGAGGGATAGTGGCTTTGTAGCAGGGCAAGCGGTCCGGAAAGCAGAGACAAAGAAGGTAGAAAAACATGCTAAAGCCTGCGAGGAGAACCAACACGTTTTTGTACCCTTGGCTTTTGATACCTTTGGCTCCTTGGCACCGGAGGCTATCCGTTTCCTGACCAGGGTTCAGCGGGTTATCCATAGTAGTGTCTCGGCTCCGGGTGGGCAGGGTTACGTTTTTAGTAGATTAGGATTTGCTATTCAGAAAGGGGTGGCGGCGCAGCTTGTTGCCCGCCTACCCGTTATCTTGATGTAATTTTCTTTATCCTGGAATGAATGATTATTATTATTAAAAAAAAAAAAAAAAAAAAAAAAAAAAAAATTAAATGTCTCTTTCCATAAATAGAAATATAATTTCCAGTTTTGCCCATAAAAGACAAAACACAATCACCACTTTTGAGGATATTATTGTCATTTTATCACATACAAACAAAAAATTTCTTAAAATGTGTGTTTTTAAACATGGGACATTTAAATTGGGACGGAGGGAGTATCATTTAAAGAGTTAGTTACCTGTTGTTTATCCCTGATTTTCACCACCGGTAATATCGTTTTTTTTACTATGACATCTATATAGATTTCATTGAGTACGTCGAGATATTTAGTGCATAACACAACGCTTGGACTAATCTACTCAACTTATACAATGGGCCCGTTGCACATCGCTCGCACGTCACATAACGTTTTGACTAATCCGTTGTGACACTTATATAGATTTCATTGAGTACGTCGAGACATGCGTATTCATAAGGTTAGCGCATAACACAACGCTTGGACTAATCTACTCAACGTATACAATGGGCCCGTTGCACATCGCTCGCACGTCACTTAACGTTTTGACTAATCCGTTGGATATCTGCAATGTACCCGCGCCGCTGGGTCTAATTACTAGTTCCATCCAAAATTTATATTTAGAGAAAACTTATGTTCTCGTCTCTTTGGTTTGTCCACTTTTATTTATTTTTTTCCACCTAAGTATCCTCATAATTTCCAAAACATGTCACTTTCAACCGCTTCTTTAACTCTATCCGGTTTTTAGGGTTAAATGAGGGGAAAGTTTGCTTTTACCAATTAAAATACTTAAAAGTTATTATAAAAAAAAATATATATGAACACATAGCTAGCCAACGCCACCACATACTAGCGGTACTTGTTGAAACCGCCCAACAATCACATTCTCGCTACCAAATCTCAGCATTGTCCAAATCAGTCGAAACTATCACTACCATCAGTTTTGGTTCAAGAAATTGTTAGCACCATTGCAGATTGCGCTGGAGATGGAGCGAGGACATTTCAAACAATGAAATGCCGATATTGGGGGGGGGGGGGGGGGGGGGGGGGGGGTTGGAGGAAGTTGGTGATTGTAGATGGTGTCAAAGGTGTGCCGACTTATATTATTGTTGTTCTTGATGTTTTTATTTCTAATTTAGTCTTTGAAGGGTAAAAGACAAAAATACAATTTATGCCACGTTAATGAAAATGATAAGTTTTAGAAACTATTGAGATACTTTGGCTGAAAAACGATTTTCGATATTATATAAAAGTGGTGACAGTAAACAAAGCACGCAACTAACAAGTAACAATAAAAACTAATATAGTAAGATAACGTTGTGTATGGAGAAATGAATGAGAACTGAAATGGAATAGACCATTATGGGAAAGAAAAATAAGGTGTTTGGTTAGTCAACGGAATTAAATCACCCATTACACAAACATTACATTTCCTCAAAATCATGTCATCCACCACTTGATTTTGTTTTCATACCATCTCACTTTCACCATTCATTAACAACATCACAACCCACCACCAACCACTGTCGCTGCCACTCACCACCACCTCCGCCACCCACCAGATGCTTCGTCACCACTCACCACAATTGTCGCCGCCACCCACCTACCATGGTCGTCGCCGCCACTACCACCCGTCTGCCACTATCGCTGCCACCACCGCAGTCACCCGCCACTACTACCATATCGTCGCCGCCACCATCACGCACCCTCCACCGTCACTGCCACCACCCACAGCCACCGTTGCCCACCATAGCCGCCACCGCCACTGTCACGACCAAACCACCCACCACCCACCTTCACCGCCACAACCATTCACCAGCACCACCCGCCACCGTCACCCGCCTATCACACTCCACCATCACCGCCATTGACCGCCGCTGTCACAGTCGCTCTTCACCGATTTTATCCTTTTATCTTTTTTCATACTAAACAACATAAAGTAATGATTTATTTCATTCTTGTGGTAATTAAACAAGACATGAAATGGTAGTGATTCATTCCACTTCCTGATTTATTTCCATTTTCCATTAGCCCATATCAAACACACCCTAGTATTATTATGTTTTCTTTACTAATTGTGTTATATTTAACTATTTTTGATGTTTTATTTTGTGACTTGATACGAATACTGATTAGATATTATATATTAATTTATGTATAAGACTATAAGTAATGGTTGATGCCCCTTAGGGGGCATTTTCCGCCACATCATTATCATAAAGCCTCTCAAAAACATATGTAATGGTTAAAGTCACTTAATGCCCTTTTTAGTTATTACTTTCCATATTTTTTTTTATCCTACTTGAGCATTATACTAGAAATGCCCTACATTCTTAATGCCCATATAATGCCAAAAGGGATGGTGTTGAGGGCATTATTATAATTATCCATGGCCCTATAATGCCCATTACACATGGTCTAATGGTTAATAGTTTTTCTTTTAGTAATTCTTCATATTTTTATCAATAACAAATTAGTAGTAATCAAAGTCTCAAGTTTCTATAGTATAAATAGAGTAAAATAATCATTTAAGTAGCGTGTCATAAAAAGAAATATAATTTTCCCATGCAACACATCGCATAAACAGATTAATTAGAGGGTGTTTGAGATTATGTTTTGAATCTGATTTTTAGATTATTGTGTTTTATAAACGTAGATAATCAGTTTTTAGTGTTTGGGATTGCGTTTTGAAAACGCAGATAATCAGTTTTTTAGGCTACCAAAACGCAATAATCTATAAGCAGCTCCACCACTGTTTTTCCAAAACGCATAATCTATTTTGAATAATCAATCCCAAACACCCTCTTAGACGACAATTCCTTAATTACCTTGAAACACCTACTTATAGGAAAGAAACAACCCGCAAGTGTTTTTAAACATGTGAACGAATCCCCCCAAATCCGGATAATATTGTTCTTTATTACTTTATTAAAACGTGGCATCTAACATTCTCGAAAGAAATATATGACGTAATATCGGTGATACATTTAATACAACTTTTTTTTTTGGGAAGGCTAATTTCATTAAAACACAACGCCCGGGCGATAATCTCTAAGATAGAGACTACCGGGAACCGGAAAGAATTACATCAACGAAAAAGAAAAATTACACCATTTTCGCCAATCTATGCTACCCTCTTTATGCCTATACTTGAACCACAAATACGTCATCGACTTGACATCCGAAAACAAATGAGCATTGTTAACCTCCAAACCGTTGAAGATCTTATCATTTCTAGCCTTCCACAATCGCCAACAAGCGGCAATGACTATGCCATAAACAATTTCCTTCTTTTTCGTAGTCATGGGTAAGCCATTTATAATACGCAAAACATCCGCAAGAGAGAATACAAAAAACCGAGGGATGTTACACCAGTTTGCAATAGCATCCCAAAGCGCTCCCACAGTGCGGCAACCCGTAAACAAGTGATCAACCGTCTCTCCATATTCGCCACAAAGATCACACAACTCGTTTTCGACGTACACGTGCCGACGAATAAGGGCCTCTTTGGTAGGGATACGATTCATACTAGCTCTCCACATAAAAATATTGCATTTGCGCGGAATCCACTTACACCATTGAAAAACATTATTATCATCCGATTGTATGTTTCTTTTCAGCCATTTGCGCATCTCCTGAACCGAGTAAGTCTCTGCAGCACCTGCGTTCCATGTCCAACTATCCTTCTGATCGGTCAAGTGTACGCCAGCCAATAATCGATGACAAGAAATCAGCTCCTCTCTTTCCAATTCAGTTTCCGGGTAATGTTTCCAGTCCCAACACACACTGTTATGATCGCTGCTGCCAATCAATCGGTCTGCTACATAGCATCGCTTATTTTGCTCTAACCGGAAGATATTGGGGAATACGATCTTCAAAGGGTCCGTAGTTAACCAAGGATCGATCCAGAACTTAATGTCCGAACCATCTCCCACTACTCCTCTAAACAGATTCATAAAAGCGTTGCCTTCCACTTTAAGTTTATACCCGGCTCGAACCAAGTTAGACCACGCACCTGGAAAACGATAATTACATTGAATAGACTCCCACCTTCTAGGCGAACCATGTATAGCATCCACAACTTTCCTCCATAAAGCAACATTAGATAGCCTGTAACGCCATAACCATTTCAACATAAGCGCTAAATTATTATCTTCCAGATTCGAGAGCCCCAACCCACCGTCCTTAATGTGTCTCGTGACTTTATCCCAAGCGACCCAATGAATTTTGTTCTTCTCGTCACACCCACCCCATAAAAATCGCTTAATTATCACCTCCAACTTGTTTATGACCGACACTGGAGCTTTGTACAATGAGAAGTAATACATAGGTAAGCTTTCCAAAACCGATTTAATAAGGGTCACCCTACCCGCCATAGAGACAACAGCCGCCTTCCAAGAAGACAACCGTTTCCTGAAAATATCTATTATTGGATCCCAATTGCTAATCCGGTTCATATTAGCGCCTACTACAATGCCCAGATATTTAAACGGAAAGGACCCGGACTTACACCCCAAGCCGCTTGCAAACTCTTGCACCTCCTCGGCTCCCCTCCCTAAACCAAACAAGTTGGACTTGTTCAAATTTATTCGAAGACCCGAACATAAATGGAAGATGCGAAGAATTCTTCGGACCGCATTCAAGTTACCAATGGACCATTCGCCCATCACCAAGGCGTCGTCAGCATAAAGCAAGTGAGAAACAACAGGGCCATCAATGCTAAACCGAACTCCATGAAACAAACCATTGTCGCAGGCCGTTCTAATCAACGAGGATAAACCTTCCATGACAATCAAAAATAAGAACGGAGAAACTGGGTCACCTTGTCTAATCCCCTTCTGGCAACTAAACTCGAACGTTGGCGAACCGTTTACTAACACCGAAGAGCGAGCCGAGCTAAGCACCCCTTCAATCCAATTACACCATCTAGTTGGAAAATTCATTTGTTGCATCACAGAAATCAAGAAACTCCAGTTAACGTTGTCATACGCTTTCTCGAAATCAATCTTCAAGAAAAATAAATCTCTCCCTGTCTTCTTTGCCCAAGACAATATCTCATTAATAATAAGCGGGCCGTCCAGAATGTACCTCCCGGCCAGAAACGCTGACTGAGTCTCATGAATAACGCTGCCCATCACCTTTTTAATGCGATTAGCAAGGATTTTAGAAATTACCTTACTAATCACACCAATCAGAGTAATGGGGCGGTACTCATTCAAGGTCACCGGGTCTTTAGTTTTAGGAATAAGAGTGATAAACGAGGACCCTACTCCACGTCCGATGTGACCTGTTTCAAAGAATTCCTGCAACACTTTAATAAAATCGTTAGCAAAAAGCGGCCAAAACCGCTTAATAAAACAGAAGTTAAAGCCATCCGGGCCAGGCGCCTTGTCACTTCCGCACTCGAAAACTGCAAATTTAATTTCAGCTTCAGAAAAAGGAATAATCAAACCCTCGGCTTCAACCTCATTCAGCTTGTTCAAACCGATACAATCCAGCTCAGGTCTAACCATCATTTCTTCGACAAAACGAGTTCTAAAAAAACTGCAAACCATTTTCTTCACTTCGGTCGGCTTAAAAATCCACTTCCCATCGACACTTAGACCCGGAATACTATTGGTGACCCTCCTCATGTTAACACAACCATGAAAAAAACTAGTATTCTCATCACCTTCTTTGGCCCAACGAATCCTGGCTCTTTGCTTAATGTCTCTCTTAGCCAATTCCTCCACCTCCTTTAAGCGATTTATGGCTTCTTCAAACACCCATGTTTCAGCTTCGGTCCAATCTCTAATATCTAACACTTCATCAAGGTCCCGTATTTCAGCTTTCAAACTATCTTCCTCCTCCATTTCTATAAGCGACCATTTCTTTTTCCACTCCAAAATCTTGTTTTTCAATAACCTGAACTTGCTTTGTAACCCCATTTGGGCCGAACCTTTACCAAGAATCATAACATCAAGTTGACTAACCTGTTCCACCAGTTCATCCAAACCATCTCTTTGAAGCCATGAATCGAAAAATCTAAACGGTTTAGGACCAAAGTTCCGCGCTTCAACTTTCAACACTAGAGGACAATGATCCGATTCTTCCCTTGCCAAGGCACGATACTCCGCATTAGGCCAAGCATTAACCACATTCGCCGAAACTAAGATGCGGTCTATTCGACTACACTTGTTTCCAGAAATAAAGGTGAACTTCCTACCCTTAAGCGCGAATTCAAGAAGTTGAACTCGGTCAATAAAATCATTAAACTCGTTCGAAACCAAAGCATTAAACTTCGAATTTCGTCGTTCGGACCTATCTCGCACACAATTAAAATCCCCCGCTACCACCCAAAAAGCATCGTCTTGGACAATCACTCTCTCAAGTTCTTCCCACAACAAGCGTTTATCTTTAAGTTTTTGAGGCGCATACACGTTCACTATAGCGAACCCTTTCCCGTCATCTTTAGAAGTACCTTGAACAAACAAAAAGTGACGATGCTTGACCACACTAGTAACCGCAAATCTCGTAGGATCCCACAAAGACACCAAACCACCGGATCTACCGGTAGCACCAACCCACTCGTGCTCGAAAGAACCTCTACCCCAGAAACGACTTAAATCAACGCCCTCAAGAGACGCAAATTGAGTCACTTGGAGCATTATAAAACCCACTTCATTAGCCAATTTAAGATTACGTATCCACTTACCTTTATCTTCGTTCCCCATACCACGAATGTTCACAGAGAGGAAGTTCATTGATCAACACATTGAAATCCTTCGTTAACGATTGTCTGTGCCAACTCATTTGAGAATTTATCCATGTTCCTGACTCCCAAACTTTCAGCCATCAAAATGGTTTCATCCCTCTCTTTGTTGATTACCACATTATGACCACCAAGTTCACAGCCATCCATATACATTGACAGATCCCCTTCGGCCTTTTCCTGAGAATTACGGATCACTTCGCTGCTATCCTCATTCTCAAGAGCTCTCTGTCCTTCGTTAACTGTGTAAATCAACCGGTCTAGATCGAACATATCCTCACCTTCTCGTTGTCTCTTTTTCGGTCTATCGTTTCCAACCGGAGACGCCGATTTGTTTCTATTGCCTTTCTTCCTGTTGAAACCCTTTCTTTTTTTCATTGCTGAACCACCCACTTCTTTAGAAACTCCGTCATTGCTATCTAAGACCACCGTATCCTCGGAACCCACTCCAATATTTCCATTGTTGTCCGGCTGGGCAACATTTAAATCAAACGCTTGTTCGTCTTCGTGGACTGTTTCCGAACTAGTTTGCACCTCTTCCGTCGATACATCATCCTCAAAAGACATTAAACAATCAGGTATCCAGTCTGCCACTTCCTCCTCACCCCATACCTCGAACTTGGACGCCTTCCAATTCAAAACAACTTTCTGGTTAACCCTATCCGCAACCGAACGTGAGATGCCTACACATGCTACAGAAAAGTCCCCATCTTCCTCAGGAAAGATCGCTGGCTGTACTACTGAACCAAACTTTGCTGCTACCTCATCAAATACCTTGGAACAAGCTATACTCAACGGAACTCCTCGGATCTTAATCCAAGCAATCCTCGAAACCTGAAAGGTTTGACCATACCACTCTTCAAGTAAGTCAACGTAACCGCCCCATTCCTCTTTTCTGGACGTGAAGGCCTTCTTCATATCACTGTTATCGAAGACTAACATAGCGCATTGTTGGGACGAAGAGGATTGACGAAACCACCTTTTGATAACCTTAGTCTTTTCCATATCTGCCTAAGTATAGAACTGCTGAAGAACAAAATGAAGAAGTACTGAAGAACAAACAGAAAGTACTGAAGAGTAAACTCATCAGAAGTTCTGAAGTCTAACCAGACATTTTACTGAAGAACTACTGAAGACAAACTACTCATCAGCAGTTTGTCACTCATCAGTACTTTCACTCAGAAGCTTCTAACCGACTGAAGATCAGCAGTTTGAGTATTATATTGTTTTGTTAAAGTCTTGATTTCAAGTTTCAATGTACAGACTGTAGTAACCTTATCTTTGCATAATATCTTTGTTAAATATCTTAGATTACTTCAGACTACAGTTTAGTACATTAGTCTATAAATAGATGAGTTTGTTCATCTATTTTTAAGTGTGATTTTGTGTAATATCTTTGAACTTATATTGAAATCCTTCGGGCTTTAAACTTATAATTTCCACTTCACATCTGAGAAACATAAACTGCTATTACTGCTTTATACTTAGATCATTTATTGTTTCTCATTTATTATTCAGTAAAGGGGGAGTAATAACTCCTCATCAAAGTGATCTTTTAGACCTTTGAACACTTATATTTCCGCTGCTTAATAACTCTTATATAAATCTGATAAACACATAAGTGTTCATATAAACAGCCACTGATCCAACAATTGGTATCAGAGCTTCTGGTTAATCTGATCAAAATCAATCTAACAAATTGAGATTCAGACACAGGCTCAATATTGATATTCAATAAAAAGGATAAAAGGCTCACTTTTTAATCCATCACTTTAAGAAAGTATTGACAAATCCAAAACTTCTTAAAAATGGATCCCTATAATACTGGATCTGCCAACAAACCTCCTATGTTAGTCAGAAATGAATATAACATATGGTCTAAAAGGTTGGCACATACTATTTCTCAAACAAACACTGGCTGTTGGAGGTCTGTAGTTTTTGGACCTCACAAACCAGTTGTTACTGATCCAGAGGGTAAGACTGAAAGACCAAAGGATCCAAAAGAATACACGGAGGAAGATTTCCTAAAGTTTGAGCTTGATGCAAAAGCTTTCTCCATGTTGGCTATGGCTCTCCCAAACGAAATTTATGCTGGCCTTTTACACTGTGAAAGTGCCAAAGAGCTGTGGGATTGCCTAAAAGAGCAGTTTGCAGGAACTGCTGAGGTGATAGCCAACATCAGAGAAATACTGGCTCAACAATATGAAACTTTTACTCACATAGAGGGTGAAACTTTAACTCAACAGTTTGAAAGATTTTCTTCACTCATATCTGAGTTAAAAATAAACAATCAGACCTATACAACTGAGTCTATGTTACATAGATTTTTAAGGTCTTTACCTTCAAAATGGGAAACTTACTCAATAGTCCTCAGAACCAGTTCAGATTTTAACACCTTGAACCTAACTAGGTTACATGGTAAATTACTAACTTTTGAGAGAGAAATCAATCAAAAGAAAAAGCTGCAAGAATCTGGTAAAACTGCTGATGACTATACTCCGGGTAGCACAGCATTATTAGGACATGACTCACCATCCTGTTCTAATAATTTTGGTTCTTTTGACCACATTGACATAACAGCTGGGATCTCATCAGATGGATCTTTCCCAGCTTATGACAATGAAGAACTAAGTCAAACTGCTGACAACATGTGTTTCATCATGGATGATTTAAAATATTTTAGCAGTGATGACTTAGAAGAAATGGAAATATTGCACCAACTGGCCTTGTTAAGCTTAAAAACTAACAAATTTTACAAAAGGTCAGGAAGGAAATTTCCAGGACTAAACAATTCAACAAAAGTTGGTTTTGACAAATCTAAATTGAGATGTCATAAGTGTCAGAAGTTGGGACACTTTGCTAGAGAATGTAGAAGCTCTAGCTATAACCAACAAATGTCCCCTGGAAATCAATATAACCCCTCATATAATAGGAATAATGGAACTAATGGGAGTGCTCATTTTGTACAGGCACAAGCTCCAAATGTTCAATATGTGCCACAAGTACAATATGTACAGATGCCTGCTCAACAACAACAGCAGCTCATGCCTCCATTTCCAACTGCTCAACTTCCTGCACAAACTCAACAACCCCCTCAGCAACAAAGCTTATTTACCTCAGGGTATGTTGACTGGAGCAGTCTTCCTTATGACACATCAGAATGCAGTCAGGATTCAGACAATAAGGTCTATGATGTCAACTGGGGAGAACCTGATAATGGCAGAAAGAATTTTGCCTTAATGGCCTTTGAAGGATACTCTTCAAATTCTGCTCTCACACAGGTATCACAACAATCTCTGTTAAAGCTTTGCACTAAATCTTGCAAAGAATCATTTGCTTTAATTAGAGAAACCAATGTGCATTTACAAGGCAAATCCAATGACATGGAAAGAAAATACACACAAATGAAGTGTGATTTGGAAAGAAAAGTCATGTTGAAAAACAAAGAAATTTCCAAACTAAATGATAAATCCATTGAAACAGAAGCACAAATTAAAACCATGATAGACAGCCTAGGAAAAGTCAGACAAGAGCTTGCTGACACCAAGGTTGATTGTGAAAAATGGGTTGAGTCTTGTAAAGGGTATCAAATGTTACTTAACAAACAAACTGCAGCTAATGTTAAGTTTGGCATTGGATATACCCACACTGAATCACCAACAGATTTCACCCACAAAACTGATAATGATGGGAAGAAATTGATTCAAACTTCTGATATGGAGGAATGCACATCCTACCATCAGAACTTCCTCAAAAAGGGAAGTACTGCAGAAGTTAAAACTACTGACAATAAGCCATCAGCAGTTTCAACTACATCAGGAGTTGAGACCCTGAAAACTGCTGATGACCTATTTCAAAAATCAGATTTTGTCAGTAAATTGCCTTCCAGTTCTCTTGATCTATCTAAAAGGAAAGAGAAGGCAAAAGCATGTGAAATATGTGGTCTGTTTAACCACATAACTGAACTTTGCAAATTTAGAAAGGTAAATCAGTTAAATAAACAAAGACAACAACTGATTGTGGGAAAACAGATAAAACAAGATTTTCAAAATACCTTTTTTCCCAACAAACAACAATCAAACAAAACCCTTTCTAAGAAGAAGCCTTTATCTCAACAAAGGTCATCTTCTCAAAGTTCAATTTCAGAAGTTTCACCTAACTCATCAGCAGATTCACAAACTGCTGAAGTTAAGGATTTGATAAACCTGGTCAAACTTCTGATGACCAAAGTTGATGGTGGAAACCAAAAAGAACCCACCATTGTTCTTAATGACAAATCCATTGCCAAAAAGACATGGATTACTAAAAATGGTCCACAACAAGCTGCACCTGTTCTCAAGAGCAAACCCAAAGCCAAACTGGCTTGGGTTGCCAAAACTAATTAATTTGCTATCTTGTGCAGAGAGTCTCCAGAGGTTTGAATAGCATATGGTATGTGGATAGTGGAGGCTCAATGCACATGACTGGATGCAGATACCTGATAAACAATTTTATCAGTCAAAGAGAAGGATCTGTGTCCTTTGGGAACAATGCCAAGGGATATGTGCTAGGATATGGCAATGTATCCTCAGGCAAAATGCAGTTTGACAAGGTCAATCTGGTTGAAAACCTTGAGTACAACTTGCTGAGTGTCTCTCAAATGTGTGACAAAGGATATTCTTCCTTTTTCACAAAGACAGCATGCAAGATCATATCACCAGAAGGCCAGAAGTTGATAGAGAAGATTATTGAAGATCATACTTTGCTAATTGCCAAAAGATGTGGCAATGTCTATGCAGTGGACATTGAAAAAGACAAAGTATTGAACAAGACTGCCTGTTTCTTCTCAAAGGCATCAACTTCAGAAAATGATCTCTGGCATAGGAGACTTGGCCATGTGAACTTTAAAACCATCAATAAAGTCACAAAAATGGGCTTGGTCAGAGGTCTACCTTTGAAGGAATATCAGTGCAAAGAACACTGTGTTTCCTGTCTTAAAGGTAAACAGCATAAGTCCTCTTATAAGTCTATTGAAGAATCAAAAACAACTGCATGTCTTCAACTACTCCATATGGACTTATTTGGACCAGTCAAAATCATGAGCCTTGGTAAGAAGAAGTACTGCTTGGTCATCATTGATGACTACTCAAGATTCACATGGGTCTTCTTCTTATATTCCAAGGATGAGGCAGCTGAGATCATCAAGTTCTTTATTCTACAAGTAGAGAAGCAATATTCTCTATCTGTCAAAGTCATCAGGAGTGACAATGGGACAGAGTTCAGGAACAAAACTCTGGATGAATTCTGTCTGTCTAAAGGGATTGTTAGACAGTTCAGCATTCCCAGAACTCCTGAACAAAATGGTGTGGTAGAAAGAAAGAACAGAACATTAATTGAAGCAGCCAGAACAATGTTAGCTGATTCAGGCCTACCTTTGTATTTTTGGGCTGAAGCAGTCAACACTGCATGTTATGTTCAGAATAGAGTTCTTATCAACAAGAGACATACCAAGACTGCCTATGAAATTCTTCATGGCATTAAGCCCCTTATCTCCTTCTTCAGGGCTTTTGGATGTCAATGTTTTATCCTCAACATTAAAGACTCTATTTCTAAGTTTGCTGCAAAAGTTGACACAGGTTATTTTCTTGGTTATTCTCCTTTGAGAAAAGCTTACAAAGTTTTCAATTCAAGAACCAGGATAGTAGAAGAAACACTGAATGTCAAGTTCAATGAATCAAAACACACTCTTATTCCAGCAGATCCTGCTGAATTATTTGATCTTGACAGTTTTCATTTCGGACCTGAAAAGACTGTTGAATCATCCAAACCTCCTCAAAATGGTTTTCAAGGATTTGAAGATGATAGTCCTGCACCATGGACTCCAAACACAGTCAGAAGATCAACTATTAAACCTTCAGAAGTTTCAATAGCTTCTACTTCAGGAACTACTGATGAACATTTTGAAACTACTGATTCAGCTGAACCTAAAACTCCTGAAGTTCAAATAACAGCTGAACCAGATATTATCAATCTCAGTGGTTTATTTGAAGAACCTGTAGAGCCATCATCCAGTACAGGTTTACAACAACTGATTGAACACAAGGATCATCCATTAGAACAAATCATGGGTGATATTGCATCAGGGGTACTTACAAGAAACCAGCTCTCCAACTTTTGCTTATTCTCAGCATTCATCTCTCAGTTGGAACCAAAGAAGTATCAAGAAGCCCTCAAAGACAACAATTGGGTGCAAGCAATGCAAGAAGAGTTACTTCAATTCAAGAAACAACAGGTTTGGGAAATCTGTCCCTTACCTGACAACAAGCAACCAATTGGAACAAGATGGGTCTTCAGAAACAAATCAGATGAGGCTGGTATGATCATCAAGAACAAAGCAAGACTAGTGGTACAAGGTTATTCCCAAGAGGAAGGAATTGATTATGATGAAACCTTTGCACCAGTGGCAAGACTTGAAGCTATCAGGTTATTTTTAGCTTATGCAATTTCCAACAACATTAAAGTTTATCAAATGGATGTCAAAAGTGCATTTTTGTATGGAAAAATAAAAGAGGAAGTGTATGTCTGTCAACCTCCAGGGTTTGAGGATCCTTCTCATCCTGATTGGGTTTACAGACTTGACAAAGCTCTTTATGGACTAAAACAGGCTCCAAGAGCCTGGTATGAAACACTTTCCAACTTTTTACTAAAGAATCACTTCTCAAGGGGATCCATTGATAAAACTCTTTTCATAAAACATGTTGGAAATCATGTCTTACTTGTTCAAATATATGTTGATGATATCATTTTTGGTTCAACAAATTCAAAACTGTGTGAAGAATTTAAGAAACTCATGCAATCAAAATTTGAAATGAGTACAATGGGAGAATTGCAGTACTTTCTAGGACTGCAAATCAAACAACAGTCAAATGGAACATTTATACATCAATCAAAATATGTTAAAGAATTATTGAACAAATTTTCTTTACAAGACTGTAAAACATGTTCCACTCCCATGACACCAATCACACAAGTTGAACCAGATGATCAAGGGAAACACATTGATCAAACCATGTACAGATGTATGATAGGTTCTCTTTTATATCTAACTGCTTCTAGACCAGATATCATGTTTTCAACTTGTGTCTGTGCTAGATACCAATCAGCACCAAGAAAATCTCATCTAATTGCAGTCAAAAGAATCTTCAGATATCTGAAAGGAACTCCTACTCTAGGGATTTGGTATCCTGCTTCAAGCAATACCAAGTTAACTGCTTTTTCAGATAGTGACTATGCAGGCTGCAAAATGTCAAGAAAATCAACATCTGGTGGTTGTCAATTCTTAGGAAACTGTCTGGTGTCCTGGCAATCAAAGAAACAAACATCTGTGGCAACTTCAACAGCTGAAGCTGAATACATTGCTGCTGCAAGCTGTACTTCACAGATACAATGGCTCCAATATCAACTGCTTGATTATGGAATCAAAGAGACCAAGACCCCACTTTTTGTAGACAGCAAATCTGCCATTAGCATCATTCAAAATCCTGTTCAGTTTTCAAAGACTAAACACATTGAAATCAGGTATCATTTCATAAGAGATTGCTATGAAAAAGGCAAGATTGAGGTGAAGCATGTCACAACAGCCAATCAAATAGCTGACATTTTCACCAAACCCCTTGATTCAACAACTTTTCAGAGGTTAGTATCCATGCTTGGGATGTTAAACATAGAAGAAAGTCTGTAAGTGTTTCACTTTTTAATTCTGCACATATTTTATTTTTCACTTACATATCTGTCACAAACCTCTGAAGACCAAAAATTTGAGAAAAGAGAAAGTTCTGATGAACAAATTTTGAAAACTACTGATAAACATCAAAATGGGATATTTTCAAAATAGATATAACTACTGATGAAAATCAGAAGTTAGAAAAGTGTTTTAAGAGTCATCTGCATCAGCAGTTGAAACTGCTGATGAGAAAACTAAAACCACTGATGAAGAAACCTTTCTTCTTCAGCAGTTTGACTAAAAGGGTAAAACAGACTTTTCACTCATCAGAAGTTTGACCTAGTCGGTTAAAAACTTCTGATAAATACCCTGTTCCAACACTTATCCATTCAAAAAGCAAAATTCCCTCTTTCTCTCTCAAATTCAAAGCAAAACCCCTTCTCTAACCTAAAAATCACTGTTCGATCAAAAACATCCATGGCTCTCGTGTTAAAACAGAGACACAACCAAAGAGGCTACTTTGTTAAAGATGAAGCCTGGTCCCAGTATGATGAGATACTTGATCTCATCATGAAATCCCAATATTATGATGCTTTCACCATTGATCCACCCATTCATGAAGAAACTCTTAATGAGTTCTGGGCAAATTCAGAAACGGTGAAGGTGAATAATGAAGTGATTTCCCTCAAATCTTCTATAAAAGGGAAACTGATGGCCATCTCACCAGAAACACTAAGCATCAGGCTTGGTTTGAAGGATTCTGAGGCACCTGAGCATATTCCAACCTCAGATATTCATCTGACCATGACAGAGTGTGGCTATCAAGGTACTTTGGCACAAGCAACAGTTTACAAAAAATATTTTGACCCACAATATAAACTGTTATTTCATTATATTATTATGTGTCTTAGTCCTAAAACTGGGTCAATAGATCAGATGCCTTCAACCTTTCAACCTATTTTTCATTCCATCATAAATGAAACTTCTTTCAAGGCATCAAAACTGTTTTTCAATGAACTGGTTTTACATCATGAAAATGATAAAAAGAAATTTTTGTTGTATCCAAGGTTTGTTATGCAGTGCATAATAAAAGAACTTGGTGAGGGAGTACTTGAGGGAAAAACAACAACTTTAAATCCTTTAACTGCTCAAGTATTCTCTAGGCACAACAAACAAGCACTTTTGCTTGAAGATGACCAAGGGGAAGAACAACCCATCCCCAAGGAACCCACATCTTCCAAACCCAAAAAGATAACTAAAAAGCCTAAACAACAAAAATCAAAAACAACCAAGTCACTGAAAAAGAAAGTTCAGGAAGTGGAGAAACCTGAAACTACTGATGTGCAATCTGCACTTGAAAAGGAAGTGGCTGAAACATCCTCTCAGCACACTCCTTCTCCACCACCAAAAAGAAAACCTGTCACAGTTATATTTAAAAGAAAAAGATTTAAGAAACAAATAACTGTTGACCCTGCCTTTGAAACAGCTGAAACCATTCCTGAACCCACCAAAACTCCTGAACACCAACCCCTTACAACTACTGAACCTGAACCCTCACATACAACCATAGAAATTGCCCAACTTCTCTCAGGACTTAAAGGAACCCATTCACCACATGTCACTCCCCTTAAAACACATCAAATTGGGGAGATGCCTTCAGAAGTTGACATGAATGTGGATCCCTTTAGCCCAACACAGAGAGATGAGGATGAACAATGGTTTGTAAGCCCAAACTTGCAAACTTTTGATATTTTTGAGGCTGCTACTACTCACTTATCACCCAGTGGTGAACCTGAGGACAGTAGTAACATAGCTAAGACCTCAAATCTGGCAACTACTGATGAAGGCCTAAGGCCAGAGGTAGGAAAACCTCAGAACCAAGACAAAGAGGTTCATGAGACTACTGGTTTGGGTCCAGCTCATGATATAACTGATCCTGCCCTCTCTGAGGACACTATCAGGGATTCAGATGATTCCATTAAGTTGGTTGATGAATCAAAAATTCCACAAACTGAATTGACGGTTGACATTGAAGGTCCTGCATCTAAGGTCTCCAAGCTCAAGAAGCTGGTCACCAAAGATCAGGTTAAAGACCAGTTAGCCCAAAAATCCCCACAACTGGCATCTTCAGAGCAATCTGAAGATCACCCAAAAAGCACCCCTTCACCAAAACAACCTACCCAATTCACTGGGCTCACAAGCATAGACTTGAACCAACTATGCAGCCCAGATGGTCCCCTGTATCAGGCACTCAAACAAATTATAACTGATCAACTCAAACCCTTCACAACTGCTTGGGAGTTAAAAGCTAACAATCAGTTTGGGTTGATCAACTCGAGACTTGCAGAGTTGAACAAAAAGATGGATGAAACTCAAGATCAACTGGCAAGGTTGTCTGCTGCAACATCTCATTCTATTCGGCTTCCAGAAGTGGATGAAGCCAAAAAGGGGGAGATGATTAAGGAACCAACAGATGCTACACAAAGACAAAATCCTGATCAAGAAGCTGATAGACCAACACAAAGACCAGGAAAAGAAGTAGCACCAGAGTTCAAGTTATCTAAGGCTTCAGAGGGAACTACTGATTACATTTCTCAAACTACTGAAGACAATCCTTCAGCAGTTATGACTAAACCTACCACATCAGCAGTTTTACCTCCTAAACCATCATCAGAAGTTCCTAAGGCAACTGAAAAAGACCCTGCTCCCACTCCTTTGCCTACAACAACTTCCACAGCTATTTTAAACCCTACTCCCATCAGCATGTCGAAAGACTTATTAGAGAAAAGTTTGAAAGAAGCTGCCAAGAAGGCAAAAGAAGACAGAGTATGGAACAGCCTAGAAACAAGAGAAGACTTGACCTTTGAAGAAAAACTGATCAAGTACCAAGAAAAACTTGATGAGCTTGAGGCTGAAGAGAGAGCACTTGAAGCTGCTGCTGAAGAAGACAAAAGAGCACAGCTAATAGCATTCATCACAAAGAACTCCAAATCCAAACAAGTGGCCCTCAAGAAACTCTCAACACAAGAACTGACAAGAAGAGCACAGATGCTATCTGACAGAATAGCAACTGAAAATGAGAGAAAAGCCAAAAGAGCTGAAGTAATTGAAGAATTAGTGGCGAATGGCTATGGTTCAAAAGCCTCAATCAGCAAATGGAAAGAACAAACTTTGTATGAGGCTTACAAGAAATTTAAAGCAAAGAAAGTTGCTGAACCAGAAAGATTTGAAAACCAAGAAGTCCAAACAACTTCTATTGTCAAAAGGCCATCTGGTACATTAAGAAGGCCAGCCACCAAAAGAAAAGCAGATGGAGATCCCATTGTCAAGACTGACTTCAAAATGATTCTGTTAGAAGGAGATCAGTTGGTACATGGTGATTTTGATGTTGAAGAGAAACCCATCTTGACCCAATTCAGAGACAAGGCTACCTATGCTTATCAGCTACAACAATCCATCCAAGAAGAAACACATACAAGGGTTGTTACAGAGCATCACCTACCCAACATGCCAATCCAAGGTGCTGCTGAACTACAAGGAAGTCAAGAGTCTCACCTGAGAGTCACTGAAATTGAAGACATTCCTCAATCAGGTCAACCTAAGGAAACAGGCTTGGTTTCCTATGCCTCTGACTTTGACAGGTCAAAGGTAAACATTGTAAAATGGTCATTTACTGAATCCAACTCAGTACTTGTGACCAGGAGAGACCGTTCAAGTAAGGTCTATAGAAACTCAAAGGAGTTGAGTGTTTTATCGTCCAAAGACCTTCTCACCATTCAACATTTAACACCTGAACTTGGTCCTCTCACTGAGCAACAAAGATGTACTCTTACCACCCGGATGACAGCAGAGATCTGGAGGATGCTAGAAGAGAGAAAAGGACAACAATAAAGGATAGATAAGGTTTTGGCTTCATCAATCCAGGGGGAGATTGTTGGGACGAAGAGGATTGACGAAACCACCTTTTGATAACCTTAGTCTTTTCCATATCTGCCTAAGTATAGAACTGCTGAAGAACAAAATGAAGAAGTACTGAAGAACAAACAGAAAGTACTGAAGAGTAAACTCATCAGAAGTTCTGAAGTCTAACCAGACATTTTACTGAAGAACTACTGAAGACAAACTACTCATCAGCAGTTTGTCACTCATCAGTACTTTCACTCAGAAGCTTCTAACCGACTGAAGATCAGCAGTTTGAGTATTATATTGTTTTGTTAAAGTCTTGATTTCAAGTTTCAATGTACAGACTGTAGTAACCTTATCTTTGCATAATATCTTTGTTAAATATCTTAGATTACTTCAGACTACAGTTTAGTACATTAGTCTATAAATAGATGAGTTTGTTCATCTATTTTTAAGTGTGATTTTGTGTAATATCTTTGAACTTATATTGAAATCCTTCGGGCTTTAAACTTATAATTTCCACTTCACATCTGAGAAACATAAACTGCTATTACTGCTTTATACTTAGATCATTTATTGTTTCTCATTTATTATTCAGTAAAGGGGGAGTAATAACTCCTCATCAAAGTGATCTTTTAGACCTTTGAACACTTATATTTCCGCTGCTTAATAACTCTTATATAAATCTGATAAACACATAAGTGTTCATATAAACAGCCACTGATCCAACACGCATAATCCCCCAACGTACTTTATCTCTACTTCGACAACTCCCAGGTTCTTAAGCCAAACCCTAAGTGTAGTCAAGGCTTCCAAACTCTTCAAGTGAATAATCACTGCCCGATCGAACCAATCACCAAACGCTACAATAGACTGATCCACATTAATCTCAACAGCATCTCTTACCGGCGCTTCTTTGTTTAGTAACGTGTCCTTAAAAGTTCTTCGATCTTCCACGTTCACATCCATAACAACCGGTTCATCAACTCTATCTTTCGCCTTATCCTCCTGTTGTATCTCCTTTTCTTTCACCGGTTGCCAAGTTTTTTCAACATTCCTCGGTGTGTGAATGAAGTTTTACCCGGTTGTTAGACTAAATTTGGACACTTCTTAATTTAATGAGACAAACTTTGTGTATTATAATTCACGCATGGTCAAAAAAAAAGCTTGTACGAGTATGGAAGAGTTGGATGCAATATATACGCTGTCAATATATAGTGGTCATTTACTTTCATGTTAAACTAGGTTATATCTTGAGAGCTTTCTGAGATAGACAAATCTAATATTAAGTAATAAAATATGTGTGACAATGTAGTTTACAATTAATATTAGATTTATCTATACCGGAAAGTTGTTACAATTCTTAATCACGTATTATTAAGAATCAGCACACTTATGTCGGGCGGGAGCAATAACATGTTGAACTCCAAGGTACTCAATAAAGTAAAAATCCTTCATTGAGGCATTCATCAGTTTATTGTTTTGTTATATATTTTTCTAAAATACACTTCAACAAGTAAATACTTAAATAATATTATTACCACCCTAATCGGTTAATTTAGCACTCATGCATTACTACTAATCGCAAGACGTCGGATTATGAGTTTGAAGATTCATATAAATAAAAATTATTTTTTTCATCAAATACTTGATCAATCTCTAAAAATGGTGTTTTAAAGATCGTTGACACAATCCAAGCAGAAAGTTGTACCATCCATATCCTCACCCTTAGAATTATCCATAAATCAAACAAACAAAAATAAAAGAAAAAAGATAAGGTGAAGAACATAAATCATAAATCAGTAATGGACAACATATTCAAACAAAAATCAAAGATAAAAACATATTCGAACAAAATGCCCACACACATACTGTGATCTCTATATATCCATCTCTTCATCTAGTTGATAACTTCGATTCAACAAAGAACCATATGAAGACCATAAAAACTGGTATTTATCAAAAACCACGAAGAAAAAACACCACCAACTGAAATCAATTGAACAGAAGAAAAAAAAAACTCACTAAAAACTTACGGATAATTAAAAACACTTGAGGGAGGGGGAGCGAACCTGAAAATTTGACGATGATTATGGAGAAGAAGCTTATTTATATACTATTGGTAAGAACAATACGTAATCGATTTAATTTACGCGTCAATGATTGTTAAGAACGATCTGTAACCGACAACCATCAAAGATTGGTAACCAACTTAATGGACGTATCACTGACTAGTAAGAACGATTGATGCATCTATTGAATCGACCGAAGAAGGATGGTTAAAATAGCTTTGGTTGATTAGAATTAGCGTAACCAAAATCAGATGAAATAATTAACATAGTGAAAATCAACAACTTATGGAACTGAACATATATTGATGATTGTACCTGAATTAGGAAACAAAAAGATTAGAAAAATTGAGAGATTGTATAGTGTCGTCGTTCTCTAAGATGAAGAATGAGTAGAGAAGAGTTCAAAGTGATTTAGGGTTTTAAGAGAGAAAGAGTGCAAATGTGATTTCGGGCTCACGGTTGGGTAAATAATTTACATATAAGATCCAAAAAGATCCGATTTAAACCCAAAAAGGATCCAAAGAAAATAATGATCAGCGAAATATTATATTGGAGGGGAATAAATATTTTGGAGGGAATTCAAGAGTGCATATGGCATTATCAAGTATTATGTTTATGTATTTTGCTAAAATTTCAATTTTCAATAAATGTTTCAATAAAGTACTAATTATGTTTATGTGTTTTGCCGATGAAGCCTAGCTCAATTGGTGAAAATTGGGGGAGCTAGAGTGGACGTCATGTGGAGGTTGAGGGTTCGATTTCTGTCGGAGCCATATTTACCACATGTGGGGGTTCCACCTGGAGAGATCCCCAATCCAGGTGGAATGGGTAATCAGTACAGGCTGGCCCAGGGTGTTAGCCGGAGCTCCACCGGTTACACCACTTGCCGTTCAAAAAAAAAAACAATGACGTTCCATTTCGCCCAAGATACCCAGACATATAAACATGACGCTCCGCCTCTGATCGGCTAATTCCACTCTCCTTTGGAGATCAAACCCCTCACCTTTCCTACACCTAAAGTCACCTCTGCCACCACGCCATTATGGGTGGGACTAAATGCTCCGCCTCCTAGAATCAAAATCATATTCATAGCAAGTAATAGCTCACATATATAATATATTAGTTTAGATTTAATTAACACCACATAGTTTTAGTTGCTTTCCCTTGCAAGGTTATATAATATATCATCCTATTAACTTTCCCGCTTTTACAACAACTAGTTAGGATAAGCGTACGATTAGGTAAAACTAATTCCGTCTTATGTTTAATATAAACCAGTTCGGATCACTTTTGAGTTGTACATGTAAACTCGCTTAATTAGCAAGCTTCAGAAGAAAAAAAACACACTACTGTGAGTAATTTTAAATATGTTTTGTATCAAAAAATTATGATGTATCACATATTCATGCATTAGTTGCTTACATCTCCTAACAGCTATAAGAAAAAATATGTAATTACACTACTTAACAAAATTCAAGATATAGATTATTCCCTTTGCAGATCAATGTAGCTAGCTAGAATGATAATATATATTATCAATACTTACATATAAAAAAAAACAAAAATATTAATTGAAATCTAAAACACGAAGTGCATGAGCTGAGCAACTCAACTTGATAATTTCTTGTTACCAAATCTATTAATATTAACAAAGAACCCTAACAGATCCTGCTTGTACGGTAGAAACGATTTCATCTTATTCCCTTTCTGTTCTGCTCGTTTCTGCACGTAAAACACTTCATGAAACGACGGAGATGCCGTCATCACCAGCTTCTGCTTCGGTCTTTCTTTTGAGGCATCGGTTTTCTTAGATGACCTCAGAAACAAAACCGATTCATCCCCTTCGCTGTTGATCCGACGGAACGAATTCCAGATTCTCCACCTTCTCGATCCAGATATATTACCAGCAGAACTACTGATTTTCTTACATTTGGCAATAATCGACGACATAACTTCTGTATTAGGCATCCACATACAGAATATTCGAGATGGTTTACAGTTACAATCATTTGCATCCACTTCTGAAGACGAGAAAGACGACGAAGATGAGTATGATTCCTGTTTGTTACTAGAAGACTTCTGTAACTGATTATTACTAACTGGAGAAGCTGCATCACCTAGTTCTTCAACCACACGGTCAAAAACAGGGAAAATGAAGTCAAAATCATCGATTTGTTTAGCGGAAACTTGTTCGTCTGAACAATCAGGAGAGAATTGAAACTCCTCTTCATCAACATCACTAAATTCGTAGAACCGAGCTTGTGATTCCTGGTTCAGTTCGCAGATAACTTTAGCAGCTGCTGATGCAATGGAATTATTATCAGAAAAGTAGCAACTGAAGCTAAGACAAAACCCTAAATCGTCGGGTGAACTTTCATCTTCAAACTGCATTTTTTTTTTTTTTTTTGAATATTTAGAAGAGGATATATAAATTTGGATGTGAAAATGAGTGTTGATTGTTAATAGGTAAGCAGCTGGTATTTATATTTATAGAGCGATGTGAATGGCCGCGTGAAAATATGTATAGATTAATTGTGAGGAAGGCATGGTGTTTTTTTTTTTTTGAACGGCAAATTTCTACTCCTTGTGAGACTTGAACCCATGACCTCCCCCTTAGGTGTTCCTAGAAGCTTTGCTTCTACCATTGGGCCACCAACCCCAATGGCAGGAAGGCATGGTGTTTAGTTTGACCATTGCTAACGTAGTCGTCTTCTACGTCATTTCTTTTGCATGAATTATGGAATTTAATATTTCTCCACCGTCTCACTAATATTATTAGCGTAGACTCGAATAAGACAATGTATTATGGGGTAGACCTTGGTTAGGACTGTCGATTTGGCAGTATGACATTAAGTCACTAATATGTTAAACCATACAGGTTGCTTCAATGCTAAGTCGAGGCATGTTTTATTTCTACCAAAATTTCCTTAAAACACGTGACGTCGATCTCCTGGTGGCTTCCTACACTTTCTAGATAAAATATCATTTTTAGCATGACCATATCTTGTGTGTGTACACACACGTGTTAAACAATATACTTGTAAGTTATGGGTAAATGATATGTTTTGTCGATTGGTGGAGAGTGGGTTTACTCGTGACAAATAGATGACACCCATCTCCTGCCCGCAACCCAATATAGTGGGTACATTGTTTCGCTCATTACCACACGGCCTTGTAGTGTGGAATGAAAAAATAAATAATTAATACAAGAAGTTTTTTGTAAATTAGCCCATGTTGATGGGAAAAATAAACAATGATACATCATACAAGTTTTTGTATATTAGTGGCCACTATTGATGAGTAGTTCCAGCTTGTTTCCTCCCACCATAGATGGAGCCCCCAATTCGAGATTTCTAACCATCTACAAAATAGAAATGAACCCTTCACGGAATACACTTTTAACGTTTGAATCACTTTGAAAGTGTATAGTGTGATCAAAACTAAAGGAATTGAAGCAAACCAATATTAGAGCATCAGCTTCCACAATGGAAGACCGTCCGCTTGGTTTGGACAAGAGCAAACCGGACGCCCCCCATTGTAGGGGGTGGTCCAGACGGTGGCCCGTTCACTTAATCAGACCGTCTGGTTGGTTTGTGGTGAGCCCCTTTTTAAAATTGGGTATTGGGTTGAATATTTTGTGTTTTTTTATTTATTGTTAAATAAAAAAGGAAAAATAGGTGACGAGGTAGATAATGAGTTAAATAAAAAAAGAAAAGTAGGTGATGAGGTAGATAATGAGGTGGATGTTTGGAATGGTTTATGGTTGCAAGAAAAAGTGGGTTAGGAAGGGTTGTGATTTGAAATGATGAGGCATGGTGACTTGGCGCTAAAAAGGGCCCCAAAATTATATGTAAAAAATATATGTTATGTATATTAAATGTACTTTGATGATTTTCAACATAATAATTAGTTGGTAGTTTAATGGTTAAGTTAATTACCGAAACTGTTTCTGTGGTTTGGGTAAATATGCCACTCTAGTCCAAACTTTTAAAAATTGCTTGAACAGTCCCTGACTTTGGAAGAAATAGGCCAAAACAGTCCAATGAGTTAACCCAGTTAACTTTTTGATGTTATAAGTCAAGGGCAATTTGGTCAACTCACGTATAAAAATTTAACCAGACGTTTAGGGCTCTCCTTTCTCCTTTATAAACCTGATTCCCTCCAATTTTTCCCCCAATTCACTATAAACCCTAAACATCAAATCAAATCCTTCCGATTCAAGACCCAATTGAAGACCCAGCATATTGTTCCCCTCCACATCAGCTCGTTTCTGCAGGTCGTCTTCTGCAGTTGATCTTTTTCTGATTTACCGTTTAGGTATGTATGTATGTATGTATGTATGTATGTATGTATGTATGTATGTATGTATGTATGTATGTATGTATGTATGTATGTATGTATTGCTTCAATTAATGTAATTATTTAGGGTTTAGGTATGTATGTATGTATGTATGTACTGATTTAGGATTTAGGTATGTATGTATGTACTGATTCAGGGTTTAGGTTTGTATGTATATACTGATTTAGGGTTTAGGTATGTATGTACTAATTTACAACTGACTCTGAGAGTTTGACTGATGATGATCAAATTGGAGATCCACATTTTTATCTTGGTCAGCCCTTTAGATGTAAAGATGATATCAAGACACTAATAATTAACTTTGTATACCCTAATAATGATGAAAATTTTATGCACTGATAATGTTGCAGGTGCAAACATCCAATTCTAATTTTGATGACTCTAAGAGTTTGACTGATGATGATCAAATTGGAGATCCACCTTTTTATTTTGGTCAACCCTTTATATGTAAAGATGATATCAAGACACTTGTTAAAAACCATGTGTTTGACAGGAGGCAATTAGTGATTGACTGGAAGGCAATGTCACCTTTCGTGTGGTGTATAAGGGTATCAGTCCCCAAATGGGTAGATGTGACTGCGTTTTGAACATTGAAAGAGACAAGTCTGAAGGTGCATGGATTGTGAAACCTTAAACATGGACCACAAATGTCAGCTAATAAGGGATATTAGGTTATGGTATAGTCAGTGGAAGGAGAGCAAGAGAACTTGTAACAAGAAGAGGAAGAAAGACAATGGAACTTCTAGTTAGCAGGTTATGATAATGGGTTGTTGTAGTTTATGTAGTTATGGAATGACAACGTGACCTTTATGTACTCTTTTTTTAGAATCTTTTGTATTCGGATATGTTGACTTTTGAATGGTATGGATATGTTATGTGTATATGTACTTTTGTATGTTGTGTTATGTTGTTTTATGTTGGCTGTAGATTTGTGCATATTTACCATGTTGTATGCTATCTACCATTTGTGCAGGTCCAGCCCATATATGCAAGTCAATTGCTGACCTATTTGGAAGTCAACTGCTGGATATTTGCACTCATATATGCAGCCTCTGTATGACCCATTTGGAAGTCAACTGTTGCATATTTACCATTTGTGCAGCCTCTGTATGACCCATTTGGGTGGATCAAGTCAACTGCACATTTGTCATGGGTCATCAGTAAGTTCAAATGGGTCATCAGCATATGCATATATATATATACACACTAAATGGGTCGACTGCACATATATGCAGTTATATATGATCAATTCAAATGCCTACTTTGTGCAAGTTCAAAACTGTATATGCATACAAATGGGTCATGGGTCATCAGCATATGCACTAAATGGGTCAACTGCTCATATATGCACACATATATGCAGTTATATATGATGAAGTCAAATTGTACATTTGTGCAAGTTCAAAACTGCATATGAATACAAATGGGTCATGGGTCATATGGACACACACATACACACACACATATATATATATGCACTAAACTAAATGGCTCAACAGACACACATATATATATATATATGCACTAAACTAAATGGCTCAACAGCTGATACGCACTAAACTAAATGGGTCAACAGTTGCACTAATGTAGCCAAACCATATTTTACATACAAAAAGCATGAAGTTCAAGACATCAGTGTACATACCACATCAACTTACCATTGTTTATCATACCAAAAGACTGAAGTACATATGATATTAACCTACTAACACACCTACACTACTTCCAATGACAATCATCATCTGAGCAGTAGGGTAAATATAATGGATCATACTTCCCTTCATATGGATCATGGTACCAATCATCATCTGTCTCTGTGTTGCGATAATCAAATGCCTGCTTCAATACATCTGGATCAATATCTGGAATTGGGTCATCATGCTTAACCTCCTTCTTAACATGCTCAAAAGGATCATTCTCAACCTACTCCAAAGGATCATCCTCAACCTGCTGCCAAACCTGCTCATGCCAAAGCTGATGAAAGACGGGTCTGTTTTTTAATGCATCATAGTCAGGATCAATATGCTCAACATATATATCAATTGATTTCTCAGTTTTAGCAATCCAACTCAACACGCACACATTATTGTCATTTAACAGTTGTCTTAAACCCAAGTTCCACCAGCATGTCATACAAGGTGATTATAGAGAAATAATCAGAGTTCACCTCATCGATGTAGTTAACCTTCCCGTTAACGTACATCAGATTTACTTGTGTTGGATCAGTGAACTCCCCACCATGATGAATTTTAATTGAAAATTTTTCAGTAGAGTGACCTGCATTGTTGATTGTTAACCAAATTTTCAGCTTGCATATTATGATCATTATGGGTATAATAAACATGGGGTTTCAATGTAAGATGTGGATCGATTGCCTTACCGGAGTGTTCTTCAAGATTGACTTCCTCTTCACCAGTTCGCACAACCCATTGTGTCACATTCCTTTTCTTACGATCGTGAATTTTCATTTGTGTGTGTCGAGCTGTGGATGTGGATGGGTTTGGAGGGAAAGCAGAGGTGTGGAGAGAATAAATTGGAGGGAATCAGGTTTATAAAGGAGAAAGGAGAGCCCTAAACGTCTGGTTAAATTTTTATACGTGAATTGACCAAATTGCCCTGGACTTAACGTCAAAAAGTTAACTGGGTTAAATCTTTGGACTGTTTTGGCCTATTTCTTCAAAAGTCAGAGACTGTTTAAGCAATTTTTAAAAGTTTGGACTGAAGTGGCATATTGGGTCAAACCACGGGGACGGTTTTAGTAATTAACTCTTAATGGTTAGAGCTTCCGGTGGTAAGCCAAGAGACTAGTGTATCAGTCTCAATAGGTGCATTTTCATTTGCTCTTTTTTTTCCGTCTGCTAGGATGTTTGGGCTATTATAAATTTACACTATTTGATTGGTTTTGTAAAACCTACACATATTAGTGACTCTAAAAGATGGACCAGAAGCGATTGAAATCTGGTTTTGTAAAATCTACACATATCATCTCTATTTAAGTTAGCTATTTAAGTTTATATCGAGGGCATGTTAGTTTAAGAGTTGACCTCTGGGACGTAACATAACCTTTGCGAGGTTCTTACGATATCATATCCTTAGGAAAACAAATGGACTGTTATAACTGAAATGATTAATATTATTGTTATTTATTTAGTATTGTTTACGTTATCCTAATTACAATTACAAGTATATTAATATCTTATTAAAACGTGGCATTTAACTTTCTCGAAAGAAAGATATGACGTAATACCGATGACACATCAAATTACAGAGTTGGTTTGTGTCATTGTGTGTGAACGGAGTTTCACCCGGTTGGAATCAAATTTAGTATCAAACAACATCGTAGTTTTTGGTAACCTCTTAATGATTATTACGAGGCTAACAAATAGCCATGAGATAAGTTTTGCGTGTTTTATTCAATTTTATTAATTCATAAACGAATACAAATTGTTCCCCGGTGGTCTTTTAAGAGTCCCCATATAGCCATGCGGTACCCCTGAGAGTCATTCTAGCATAAATTTCATTTTGATATGGGTCACTTATGTTAGTAGGAACGTGGTCGACATTGTCTCGGATATAAAAGCCTTGGGATTTCTTTGTTTTTATAGTAGATGTAAAAAGGTTTTAGTGGGTTGGAAGGATTGGCAAGATTTTAATTTTGATGCAAGGTAACTTTTTGGTTTTGGGAGTCTCCGTCTTGGAGATTTCCCGTCGTTTTGTGTGGTTTAATAAAGTTTGTCTTTCAAAAAAAAAAAAAACTTATTTTGTCTAGTTTTAGACTCATTAGGAGAGTAGTCACAGCTCATAATCAATGTATGCGAAACCATAAGCCCTTCCGTTGCAAGATTTTTCTTAATCTTAGAGGCAATAACCTAAAGCGTTTCAATGTAATTGAGTTGATCCGACTGTCAAAACATCTGGGTCGTCACAGTGCATCACATTGCATGTGTATAACGTAAAGGACAATACTGTAAATTATATGTGTGTGGAATAATATATATGCATAAAATTCAAACATTTATTGGACGTATAAAACATTATATACAAGGTATGATCATTCTCCTATATATTAACAGAGTAAGGCATTTGAATAGTGCCTGGACATGTTGGTTTTTTTTTTTATTTTACCTCCGTTTTGTTTTACGTTTATATGTAATTTTTGTGGGATACAATCACAATTTCTAGGCTTGGTCGACTGGTTTATGCGCTAGATTTAGTTCTCTTTGACCCGGGTTCGAATCCCTTTGGCGTTTTTTAATTACGTTTTACTTTTGAGGGGTTTTTGGTAATTTTGTCTCTCTTGGTTGCTACGTGTTCTGTAGTTAATTAAACTTTACTGACATTGAATAGATAAAAGAAATTGAGTGAATTTAGTGGAAAAAATGAGAACTAGGTTTACTATTTGTAAAGTTCTCCCAAAAAAAGGAATAATTTTGTTAAAGAGCTAAATTCTAAATTCTCCGTGTCATTTCTTTGTTGATAAGAGTTACCATTTAAATATCTAGGTTGATACGAGTTTTGAATTATTAGAGTTAGAGCTTGATTTATTCATCATTCCTGTTTCCTAATCTGAATATGGTATCCAATGTTTGTACACATCACAAAGCCACACTCAAAATGCGCAACGCGCGTAGTTAAAAAAACCTAGTTAATATGAAAATTGAAAGAAGACGTGAATTCCATTAATGGTACTCTTACCTAGAGTTGTAAACAAAAAGAGTCGAAACGAGCCCGAGTTTATTACTTTAAAATGGACTTCAACTTAAATAATTGATGAAACTCGAGTTGGGCTTATTTCTAACTATGTTAAAGCTCTGATTTGACTCACTATTAATTTCCAATCTCGAGAGTCTGACTCGTTTATTGTATAATTATAACCATACATATGTGTGTGTCTATATTTATTTATTTTTATCTTAATTTTATAAAATGAAAGTTATGGTACTTATATAAATAAATAATATACTTATTTAGAAACACAAACCTAAGCTTGGTATGTGAAGCACATGCTCAACATGTTATTAAATGAGCTATAGTTTTGGTTTTAGCTGCGGCATAAACTCATTTAAGCTCTACTCATTTTGAGCTTTTCCTGATGGTCTCAAGTAACTTAAGCATTACCTATGTGTTTCTAACTTTTTTTTTTGAACGGTGACCTTCTTCATCTTTTTTAACGGATCAGTTGGTCACACCTGCTAATCGCAGGCCCATCACCCCACATCTGGCCAGACTATGTTATCTTAACCGGCTCCACGCTGGCTTCAGTGTGGGGCTTGACGTTCCATGAGAACCGTATCTTAACACGTCAATTGACGCACCTAGAGCCCAAGCAAGAACAAGTCCCCAAGGTAACCCTATCGACTGGATAAAACTCGTGTTGGCCCGGATTCAAACTTGCAACCTCCAACAAGGTGGGTCTAGTTCTTATCTTTATTACTTTGACCACTCCACCATGATGAAGGGTCTGTATGTTTCTAACTTTTAACAAATAAATCTTAAGTAAATCTCAAGCAGCTTGATTTATTTACGTATTTGCTCTTGCCATATTAATTGATGTGTACAAGGACTTGGCATAATTCAATGTGTACAATGACATGAATCTATAATCTATATTTATAATCTATAATCTATATCTATAACTTATAATAAAAGAATTGAGTTTGTATGAGGTGGCATTCAATGGATGCCTTAACCACCCCCCCCCCCCCCACATTAAATGTGCCATGTGGCAACTTAAGGTGATAGTATTAAATTTATTATTAAAAAAAATATATACAATGTAGCAAATTAAAAAAACAAATAATAATATAAAACCTAATCTACTAAAATTAAATTGAGTTATTTTAGGAAAAAATAATTTAAAAAAAAATAAATTTTTCTCTTTTATGTTTTCTCCCATAATTTTTAAACGTTAATATCTTTTATATACGAGAGTTTTTAAAGAAAAAAATTACACCAAATTAACGAGCGTTTTATTATCTTTCCAACGATCACCATAGTGTTATATAAAAAAACGGAGAAAAAAAAAACGACTATTTTTTGTGGGGTTTCGTTCATACAGGAAAAAAAAACACAGAGTGTTCTGGTTATTCATTAATCATGTTTTTTATTTTAAACCAGGTTCTTATCTACGATGTTGAAATTAAGCCCAATCGTCATGCTATCATTGAAATGTTACCCTTTAAAGATGCATAGGTATACTTCATCAAGAGAAGTTAGGAGAAAGAATCGCACAAATTTAAATTTTTCTCTCTTATGTTTCATCCCATAATTTTTAAACGTTAATATCTTTTATGTACGAGATTTTTTAAAGAAAAAAATTAAACCAAATTAACGAACGTTTTATTATCTTTCCAACGAGTACCATAGTGCTATATAAAAAACGGAGAAAAAAGCGACTATTTTTTGTGGGGTTTCGTTCATACAGGAAAAAAAAACACAAAGTGTTCAGGTTAATCATTAATCATGTTTTTCTTTTAAACCAGATTCTTATCTACGATGTTGAAATTCAGCCCAATCGTCATGCTATCATTAGAATTTTACTCTTCTAAAGATGGATAGGTATACTTCATCAAGAGAAACTAGGAGAAAGAATCACGCAACACTGCAACACATGGTGTCACCTTATAGCAAGGTTATTTTTTTATTTATTTAGTTACAAGAGTAATAATTATAACTATTAGTATTAGTATTATTAGAATTGTTATATTTTTCAATCCCGGGACGCTCCCGGGATAAAAGCTAGTAATGAATATAACTAATTTATGATGTGACCAAGGTACAACTAATTATGTAACAATCATATATGCTACGCTGAAGTCGGAACATGATAGGCTTTGAAAAATGTTTCCGTCACACTCGATCTTCATATCCTTTTATAAAAGACTAAGATAACTTTTCAAGTAAGTAGGACAAATTTTGAGTTGATAAAGAAAACATATTTTTTTGTTTTCACTAGTAAAATAATTAAATATTTTTTTCATATATTTTAAATGTTGATATAGCACGCATGTTTTACATAATTAAGCAAATGTCGTTTTCTTTCTTCATATCCTCCACTAACCGAATAGCATATTTCACCAACTTTAGAATAAATAATTATAGAGATAGTTTTTACGGTTTTTCCAACTTAAAAGAGTTTTTAATGTACCAATGCAGGTGTTCCGACGCTTGTTTTACAACACAACTTAACCCCCAAGAGGATATTTAACACGTGTTATATATTTATTGAAAACTAGAAAAGAATACTAGTAATGGGGGGCAGACCGCCTTGGTGAGAATGAAGGCTCAGAACGTTGGGTTATCTATGGCTAAAGAGTCGGGCAAATTTGGTAGGTTTAACTTGGAAGAATTGGTGTAACTTTGATTTATCATGTCTAGACTTTTGATTGTTTTATGTGGGTGATCTGCACCTTGTTGTACTGCTTTTTTTGCTGATTAACTTAGTTAATCAGTAGTTTTAATAATATTTTGTTGGCCTTTCATAAAAAATAGTACTAATAGTACTAATATGGGTACCAAAGCTTTTTGGTGGATTCCGGCTCGATCCATTTTCAAAAACATTTATATTATGTATTTAGATATTGTAAAAAAAAGGCTAACAAATGAAATAACTTATAAGAGAAAATATAACTATAAAAAGTGTATATTATTTATAGTGCAAGTGATGAAATTTGAAGGTAAAAATAAAAAAATAAATACAAAACGACAAAAAATTACTTAGCACACAAGTTGTGTTTTAGGTGATGTTTGTTTTTTCCCATAAGTGCTTCCTGGGCTCTTTTGTCTGGCCGCGCAGACATTGAGCTTCTGCAACCTGTTTGTTTTTTGAAAGAACTTTCAATGAAAAAGGTCTTCCTGATCTCTTCTTGGTGCAGACATATACCAATGTCTTCCCACCTCTTCTACCCTTCTTCTCCTCACCCACTACATCAGACTTCTCCTCATCCATCTTCTTCCTCCATCCCTCCACTTTCCGCCGCCACCGCCGTTGCCTTCTCCTCCCCTCCCCCTTCATCCACCGCCTTATCCTCCCTACCCTTTGTTGCCATGCCTGTATATGGAGCTTCAACACACCATTAACAAAAGCCACACACAACCATCGCCTGTCATCAAAAACGCCTAAAAAAGCTTTGGGATTGGCTTGAAGGGCTGCACAGATGGAAAGAGTGAGAATCATTTACATACGCACCCTTAGAAATCACGACATTTTATCGTCACCTCTTCTACCCGTCATCAAAGACACGGTCGTCCATCGTTACTCTTCCACCCAGATGTATTATTATTATTATTATTATTATTATTATTATTATTATTATTATTATTGGATCATATTTTAGATGATTGTCATATATATATGTTCCTGATTTGGTTTTAATGGATGTGATATTAATTATTTCAGGCCGATGACCAGTCTATTTCATATGGTCATTATTCTCTTTTTGGTGGGTTGTGTTGATTTATGATGGTTAGGGT
This sequence comes from Ambrosia artemisiifolia, assembly GCA_032199755.1. Classification (NCBI taxonomy): domain Eukaryota; kingdom Viridiplantae; phylum Streptophyta; class Magnoliopsida; order Asterales; family Asteraceae; genus Ambrosia; species Ambrosia artemisiifolia. Next base: position 44,873,784 of record CM063512.1, on the reverse strand, counting down.
GAGTTGTGATGGGTTATGGTTAATTATGGTTATGATTATCATGGGTTATGGTTTTAGGTTACGCTGCAGACATTAACAAACAAACAGTCTTATTCTTGCAAACTGCAGACCTTTGGTCCACCTCTTCTTTTGCAGATGTCTGCAGATGTGGTCCGCAGACTGCAGACCTTTTACCTCTTAAAAAACAAACAACACCTTAGTAAAAAAGACTTCCTTGGCATTAGGATAATTCATTAAGGTGTTAGTTTGTTTTTTTTGCTAACAAAGGTATGCGCATGCTTTTCTGTTTGCGCCAAGCAGACCATGCGCAGACACTGCCATCTGCAAACTGTTTGTTTTTTCGAAGACGTTTCATTAAAAAACGTCTGCGCGAGCTCTTCTTGTTGCAGACTTGGCCCAGCCACTTCTAAGATCTTCTAAGGTCTGCAGAGTTTTAAACACCACCACCCACCGTCCACCACCAACAGTTTATTTAGCAGTCCACAAATGTTAAAAAACAAACAGTCTTCTTGTTTCAGACTGCAAGGGTTTGGTCCACCTCTTCTTCTCCAGATATTGTCTGCAGACTACAGCAATTTTACCTCTGAAAAAACAAACACCTAAATTTCCACTAGCCCAAGACCGGGGAAAAGCGTATATGTTTAGTCCAAAAAGTTATCTCTTGTTTAGCATTTTGACGGGATCATGAGAAGTTTAAAGGCCAAGTAATGAGGAAAAGCTCTGAAGATATCTATGTATGATAGTGACAATTGTATTATTTTGACAACATAAACATCATAAGAAAAAGAGCCTAAACCATATTTGAATCCCACATAAACCATTTAGACCATTGTTCCCCATTTAGGACTTTAAGCTGTACCTGAATCAACAAATATCATCCCATTGTTATTTCTCTACATATTACTATCTGTTGCAAACGACACCTACTACAACAATTTTGGATTTTAGCGGCGACATGTCGCTGCTATTGTCTCATGTACGGTTTCATCCCATCTGTTGGATTATCAAAGTGATCAATGGTCCACATTTGTTTGATGAACCCCACACGGATCATTAAGCATTAGCGGCGACCTGCGGCTTGTCGCCGCTATTGGTGTCACCGCTAATGCTCGATTTTCTTGTAGTAATCATCGCTTTTATGAAACTCTTTCTACATATAACAATTTTGTTGATTGGATTTTTTTTCACAATACACATCAATCTATTCAATTAAGGTACTAAGCAAGAAACTTATAAAACCAGTTACAGTCTCATCTTTCAAAAATTGCAGCCTCTCTTATAAGGGTAAATACGTAAAAAATTATGAATTAAATATATGTGGTAAATCTATAAATGGACAACAAAAATATGGCACACTTTGCCAATGTCTTGGTGTGGAACTACATCTTTCTTAATTCGTAGAAAAATGTTACATGATTACATCATAACCTATACAAAAACTGTAAATGCACCCAACTTGGTATAACGTGTTACAGCTAATATGATAAATAATATTGTTCGTAACTGTGTGTAAAAAGTAATAACTTACTAATCATGTGTTGATAATGGAAGAGTTGCATAACCAATTTTGTTTCAAGAATACCTTTAGTTCTCAATTATACCCAGAATGACGTGCATGAAGAACCAGGGCTATCTCCGAGAACCCTCAAAAAAATTTGGGCCTTGGGCGACCAAAAAAACTGGGCCCAAATTTTTGTTAAAGGAAGATTGAACTAAAAAGAAAGATTTTAGTACTAGAGACAAGCCTTGAACTTGAGATCTCAACATATATTAAGATAGTTTTTCCAACTCCACTAACAAGATTTCTTTTTGTGGTAACAAAAATACATATACTATATATACAATTTAATATATTTATATATAATTTTTTTTAAAAAAATTTGGGCCTATCAAGAGACCGGGCCCCGAGCCATATCCCACATTGCCCCCCTTCATGCACGTCATTCTAAGGTCTGATTAAGTTCATTCCAGGATCCGTAAGCAAATTTATGCTCTTTTGTAAGAAACCAATAGCCTCTGGTTGAGTCGTTCCCCATCATTGTCGTGTCAAGGTGGTTGTCTATTGTACAGCCCTTGCCCTTGACAAATGAAATGTGAATGTTTTTGTACATTTTATCAAAGGATTTAAAAGCCTTTAAATAGGCAAAATACAAGAAGGAAATGGAAGGTTACATGCAAAATGTATGGAAAGAATTAGTTAAGGCAAAATATGTGGATCTTGTTTGACTATTTATGTTGACTGCTTAATGGGGGTCTTGATACGCCCCCAAAAAATGGAGGATCCATTGGATACGCCTATCTTGGATCAATTTTTCAGAAATGGAGCTCGTGACAATGGCTTGATAAGGATATCGGCAAGTTGATCTCGAGAGCTAATATGAAGAACTCGTAGTAGACCGGCATGAGACTTGCTCCCTTGCAGAGTGATAGTCAAGGGCGACATGCTTCATTAGTGAATGGTAAACCGGCATAGCCCTTGCCCTTGGCAAATGAAATTTGAATGTTTTTGTACATTTTATCAAAGGATTTACAAGCCTTTATATAGGCAAAATACAAGAAGGAAATGGAAGGTTACATGCAAAATGTATGGAAAGAATTAATTAACGCACAATATGTGGATCTTGTTTGACTATTTATGTTGACTGCTTAATGGGGGTCTTGATACGCCCCCACAAGATGGATGATCCATCGGATACGCCTATCTTGGATCAATTTTTCAAAAATGGAGCTCGTGACAATGGCTTGATAAGGATATCGACAAGTTGATCTCGAGAGCTAATGTGAAGAACTCGTAGTAGACCGGCTGAGACTTGTTCCCTTGCAGAGTGATAGTCAAGGGCGACATGCTTCATTAGTGAATGGTAAACCAGCGTAGCACATAGATGTGTAGCACCTGTGTTATCACAGAAAAGGGTAGCATGGTGTTGATTGGAACACCCAGTTCTTTAAATAGAATTTTGAGCCAAATAAGTTTAGCCGAAGAATTTACTAAAGCCTTGTATTTAGCTTCAGTAGAGGATCTGGAGAATGACTTTTGCCTTGTGGATTTCTATGAGACAATGTTTGTACCAAGATATAAAAGATAAGTTGTGGTAGACCGGCCGACATCATTAACCCCACCCCAATCAGAATTTGAAAAGGCCAAGAGTATGAGAGGAGAGTCATGGTTCAAGAAAAGGCCATGATGAATTGTTCCTTTAAGATAACGAAGGAACCGTTTAAAAACTTGCCTATGAACCTGTCGTGGATAGCAATAGTCTAGGCAAGTGAATGCTATGTATAAAGTGCCAGCAAGATTATGGTAAGGAGTGATCTCCATTGGGGGAGATGGATCGACAAGAGACAGGGGTTCGATGGCACTCAAAGGAGTAGCGACATCCTTTGCCCTATCCATATAGAATTGGTTGAGGATGTCTTGGAAATAATGGTGTTGAGATAAGAAGAGTCCTTGTGAAGTAGGGATGACTTCAACACTAAGGAATTGATGAAGTATGCCATGATCTTTGATGGAGAACTTGTTACTTTGTGCGGTAACAAAGTGATCAAGGAACTGTGAGTTCTTTCCAGTAAGAACAATATCATCTACATAAACCATACTGGGTAAGAAAGTTAGCAAGTTCAATGTACCAAGCGCGAGGCGCATGTTTTAAACCACAGAGGGACTTTCGAAGCTTACATATATGGTGAGGAAATTTGGGATTAACATAACCTGGTTGTTGAGTCATGATAACATCCTCGTGAAGAGTGACATGAAGAAAAGCATTGTCAACGTCAAGTTTACGTAACAACCAATTTTTAGAGAGAGCTATGGACAAAATGTTACGAATGGTGATAGGTTTTGTTACTAGGCTGAACGTGTCAAAATAATCCTTCCCGTATTATTGGACAAAACCTTTGCGACAAGACGGGCTTTGTATTTGTCAATAGATCTGTCAGGTATGCGTTTGATGCGATACACCATTTACAACTGATTGGTGTTTAAGAACTGAAGGGTACAAGCTCCGATGTTTGATTTTGCATGAGAGCATTGAACTCCGAAATTGGAAATAACATTTTTAGAACCAAATATAATCGTGGTCATCAATTAAAGACTAACAACTTATTAGTTATCATAAAGAGCATCATACCTAAGATATCCTGAGGAATCTCATGATAACAAACCAAAAGGGAAATAAATATTGTTAAGATAATAAGATTAACAAAATTTAAAGTTTTAGTTGAATAAAATATTATTGAGCATGCTACTTATATAACCTTGAACAAAAGATAATTGTTGTACAAGTTTTATGGTTATCAATTATCTTATTGGATACTTCTTTATGCAGAACAAGATGAAGGCTTAGAACAACTTAAGCAAATAATGCTAAGTACCAAACATATTGCCTTGGCGGTCAATAAGAAACTTGACCTGCACACTAGACTCATTGTATGCCATTCTTTTTATATAATATGTTATCATTTATCCAAGGTTTTGAAACCCGGACCGGACCGGCCGGTCGGACCGGGCTCCGGACCCCCGGCTGGTCCGGGTTAGATGGTTGGACCGGAAATGCTGCGTACTAGAGTTGGACCGGCGACCCGGCCGGTCGGACCGGGAAACCGGCCGGCAGTACCGGGAAACCGGGAAGTTGGACCGGTTTTTTTTTTATTTTTTTTTGGGCCGATTCGTTGGACTGGTCGAACCGGTGAACCGGCCGGGGGTCCGGTTCGACGTCCGGTCCGATTCTGAAAACCTTGCATTTATCGAAGGGCTAGGTTGATGCCGTATATATAACGTACCTTCTTTTTTAGCACAAAAGAGTTCCTCACCCTAGTTTTAATATATTAAAGTCCTTAAACTTATTTATAATACATGTATGTGGTCGTATATTTTTTTGTGTTCATAGTGCGAAGAAAAACGGTGTGGCGTTTATTTAGATGTACATTAGTACATTAATTTCTATACTACATCGTAACACACATTTTATTACTGCATATTAGATTTGTCTATCCAGAAAGCTCTCGGGGGATAAACTAGTATAGTGTGTGTATGTGTGTATATGGATTGAATCAAATGAGAACTCCCTCTTATTGCGAGAACTTTGACCTCCCATGCGATTTTTTTATTTTCTTTTTCCAAAATATCTTATATTTGTCTTACTTTTACGGAAAAAATTAAAAAAATTAAAACGGAGTTCCCAATTTCTCCTAATAAGAATGAATTCTTAAATGATCTACATCATATATGTATATACTAGTGGGGAACCCACGCGATGCGACAGGATGAACAATTTCACTACAACACATAGTTATATATAAGTATAACTTAAATAAAAATAAATAAAAAAACGTAGTTTAAAAGAAAGCACAAGCAACATGTGTGTATACACATTAAGATATAGTTAATGTATACGAGTAATATATACAATGAACAAAAGTCAATTACGTTTTGGTCAACCAAAATAACAACCAGGTTTTTTATTATATTGTAGAAAGACATTTGATCTTAACATTTATTAATGTTTTCATATTCTTATAACTTGATGTTTTTTATAATAACTTCCCTCAATGATTATACAACTCTCAGGCTTTTACGATTACAAAGAAATGGGCAAAGAATTAATCTTAATTTCTAGCAATACAAAATGAATGTGATCATGATGTACATAAAAAAATACTCATTATTCAATTTAGTATTCATGTGAAAAGACAATTTTGCCCCCCTTACTAACTTTATTAAATTGTTGTACCATTAGGTTAAAATGTAGTATTTATTTAAATTTGGTTGGAATTCTTTCCAAATACTTTATAATATGGTATATAACTATAATATATATATATATATATATGTATGTATGTATGTAAGTAAGATGAATAATAATTGAAAATGGAGTTTTAAATTCCATGTTGGGAGAGGTGACATGTATACCTGGCCAATAAATGAACAGAAAATAAAATATTCAGCCAATAGAGAAACTTCAAACGCCATATAAATTTATTGAGTAAACTAAACGGATGTCATGTGGTTTGTTTAGTTGTTTCAGATTTTGAATTTGATTAAATACTAACCTACTTGAACCCTCATGGCATTGTTTGGTTTTATAAATGGCCCTACGTTTTATGGTGTTAATTTGATCGTTTGGTTTCAAAAGAATTTTGTTTATCATACATTTTTAAAAAATAACATAATAAACAATTAAAACCCAACCACATGCAGGCCAGAAACACACCTCCTCCGTATCCACTCCCTTGCTAATCTCGACCATTTTTAGAAGGATCTCTAGTGATGTATATGTCGATGATCTAGACCAGTGGCGAATCTTGATCCAAAACTTCGGGGTGTCGGAAATCACTAGTTTCGAGGGGTCGAAAACAAGTTTCAGGGGGTCGAAACCTTATATACCAAAAAATTTCTATACAAATACTATATAATCGGAACTTCTGAGCGAAAATTGGAGGGGGGGTCGGCCGCCCCTCCCCGCCCCTTAAAAGAATCGTCCCTGGATCTAGTTATCATTGAAGAAATTGGCTTAGCATGTATAGTCGGAGAGTATGTGGCAGATTTTATGATATAAAGAATCGTCCCTAGTCATATATATTTGACAACTAGCTTAGTACCCGTGCGATGCACGGGATTCCCTACATTATTATTCATAACGAATATAACTTATTATACAAAGGAAGTAAGTTACGATGAATGTTGATTATTGACATTTTCAGATTAACGAATATTTTTCGGATTAAATTAATATTCTAAGTAACTTGACATGATTTCTATCTATTTTACTAATGAGTGTTAATATAACTCTTAACAACTTATACCGAGGAGATTGACACAAAGTGATTTGTATAAACTGGTTACTTTTGCGATTCAATTAACCTTTTTGAGACCTTTATCAATATATCCAACATAATATTAACATGTAATACCAAAACAAACAATCAAGTACCATGGTTAGTATTTTTTGTTGACGTAGTCATTTTTGCTGATGTGGCATGATGACGTCACTATGCCACATCACCAAAAAATAGCTACGTCACCATGCCACATCAGCCAAAATGGCCACATCACCATGCCACAACAGCAAAAATGGCCCCTTCAGCAAAAAAAAAAAAAAAAAAACCATGGTTAGTCCGAGGATGACACAAGCCAAGAAGTTGAAAGTACAACGCGGTGGTGAACAATTTTGTAATTTAGTGTGTCAACGGCTAATAGTCAATAATTTAGGGTGTTAAAATCCATTTTCCCTTTCTAATAAGAACAATTTTGTCAAAATATAATACATGAGCTACTTTCTGCATCAATATTATGATTTTAGTAAATATTGACATGCTTGGTAACATTTGGGTGTAATAGAAGAAATAAAATTATTTATAGTTAATACTCCTTGTAATGGCTATATATTGGCTTTTTTTCATTTTGGTCTGTGACTTAAGAAAGCTTTCTAATGTTGTGAAGGTACTAAACCTAATAACTATAATAACTCTCTTTATATTCTTTGTTATGCTTGATTTCTTATTCTATGTAATAAGCAATTGAACAAAACTATACTTCTTTAGTTTCATCCCTCACTCTTAGTACACACTTCCAAAATCTCATGTATTCCGATGCCTACTAAAAAAAGGTTAGATATATAAAGAGACCAACATAACATACTTATATATTGGATACAGGACATGATTTTGGATAGTACATTCAACCACCACCATCACCAGGTACAACCTACTTCCATCACAACTGTAACATTCACATATTTTTTTATAATTTAATTTTAACTTTGGGGACCGAAAGTGACAATAAGCTTTTAAATCGCATAAACATTACTTTAACGTAACTTTGAGGTAGAATTAAAATAACCCGAATATTTATTTTTTTTGGATATCATAATAGTTTGTAATTGTAAAAAAAAAAGGGTTCCATAATGATAAACTTAAAACTACAAATTATGATAAGATTAAACCTTTGATAACCATATGAGATATAATGATCAAGTTAACAAGTTTTAAATAGTATTAAACTCTAAATTTGTTGATATGGTCAATTGCCTTTAGCTTGCGATGAAGGACATACTAAATATATTAATTGTCATTTTTTTTCCTTTCCATAAGATTATATATATGCTTGTAATTTTTTTAAAAGTTTCCGTCAAAAAAAATAATATTTGTTTTTTTTTTTTTTTTTGAAAGTTACGTCAAAATTAATATGGAGAGTCACAAGTAATCCATATCATTTAATGGGTTTATGATAATACTAAATAGTGCTTTTATGATATTACAAGGTATAAAGGACTTAATGGTTTTTAAATACATGTATGTAACTGATTTGAGAAGTAAATTTAGATTTTGAATACAAATCCTTCCTTGTTTCCTATATTCTCATTCATCGTAAATAAGTTTTACTACCTAGAAAATTGTAACCGAAAGAAACATAAACGATCAGGGCAAATCAATATATGATCTTGAAATCAAATTGACCAACTAAAATTGGTTCACCGCCGCATCGTACCCTCTCCGCCTCTCTTCGATTTTGATTAGCCACTCTCCGACCTCACCATAAGCAGCCGCACCACCTGCTCTGGTGTAAACCGTCATCGCGCAAGGTCTTCAAATCTTTTCTTTATGAACCAGCCATCGTGGTCGCTCGTTCCGGCCTGAACAACCATCGACTCTCCTCAGCAAAGGTGGTCACAACCTAAACTTTCTCAATGTGTAAAACAACCCTAAAGATCTATCTTAGTGGAAAGCTTTTCTATTTTGATTCGTAGTTAATCATTGATTCGAAGGTAAACTCTATGTTCTACATGTAGCATAGCACTTAGATTTATCATGACACACAAACATATTGAGATCACAAATTTTAAAGGGCCAAAACTTTTGTTCTTCGGGATACTGTATGATCACTCGGTCAAGACAAGTTAACAAAGAGTTTTATGTTTTCTTATATAAAAGAAACAATTCAGGTTCATTTTAATCTTGTTAATCCTTAGCCAAATGTCTTTTAATTAACTAATACACTTATTTTAATATGTACAAATTCTATGTCTTGCAATTAAAGTTGAAAAAAAAAAAGAATTAAACAAGATATATACATCTCTCAATTCGATAAACATTGTTGTTATATTAAAGTTTCGATAGTTTACCATAATGAACTTTGTTTTAGTGTTGATTCATATTTTGATAAACAAACATCGCTTATTAGATCTTCTAAACAAATGGGCTACAAGGATTTTATTTGAATAACAATCGATACTAATTTGAGCACGGACACCATTGAGAAGTTGGAACTAAATTAAAGTTGTCATAATATGTTAGGAAATTGCGACACGTTATTCAAACCTTAGACATTATGTTGGTCTTCATATTCCTCGTTGATTCCTTATACGTTCATCATTATAACCAATGTGAGTATATCTTTCCCCTTTTTCATGTTTTACTATTTTGGGGTGATTCATGTACCATTATTATTATTATTAAACTATGTAGACTTTGAAACGTAATGTGCCTTATGTGATGCTTATGTGATTTGTGTGAATTGAAACGTAATCAAAATCATTAACCATGGGCCGAGCATAACAATGAGTAGTACTACGATTTACATCCCTTGTGTGATTATGGTTTCATTTGATCCTTGGTCATTGTTATGTGAAACTTGAAACTTGAAACTTTTTGGGTGATACTTGATACTTGAAACCATTAGGGTTGGTTTTGATGCTTTTATTCTACTAATTACATATTAGCAAACAGCATGGCACAAATATTACAAACGATTCTTGAACTAAAACAGGGTATGCTCACCAATACATTATATGTGTTGACAAAATTATTTTGTACATGTTTCAGGTTGATTTTGAGACGCTTCTTTTAAGCTTTTGGATTTAATATAAGTTTTGATTTTATTGTATTTTAGATAGACTTGACACTTTAGAATTATTGTATTTCTCCTTTCAATGTAATAAACTATTTAATTCAATGTATTCAAATTTACACTTTAGTACCATGAGCTATTGAACAATCGTCACTACGCGACACCTCGATGTTTCCGCCATCGGTTGGGGTGTTACAGATTGGTATCAGAGCCATGGTTATAGGGAATTAGGTTATTAGAATGCCTTTTAGCCTAGTCTATAACTAAGCTTACTTTCACGAGTCCTCTCGTGTATATTTTCTCTTATTTCTTATATTTTCTTTCAAGATATTTTCTCTATGATTCTTTCTCGTTATTCTTTCGTTATTTTGCTTGGAGAAGAAGACACTCGTATTTCACAAACGAAACGATGCAACCAAGTTAGGAGTGACATCCATACCTTGGTGATTAGTTTCACTCCTCTATATGTTATTTATCTTAAGAATATATCTTTGAGATAGGAGTGACATCCACACCTCAAAGAATATTTCCTTCAAAAAAGAAACTTAACCACTAAGCTGGGAGTGATATCCTTAACTTAGTGATTGGTTTCATTCCTCAATTGTTTTCAATTTTGAAATACATCTTTGAGTTAGGAGTGAAATCCACATCTCAAGGATCTATTTCTACATCTCGTTTTAAAGTCTCGCTAAAGGTTTTGAAATTTACCAGTGACGGCGTATGTGCAATCGGGAAGGATGACCAATTACTCATAGGTTTAAGTACACTCCCCATAAGTCACTAATAATATTTCAATTTCTTTGGCTAGTCACCAGTTTCGTTAGAAATATTTCTAGTATCACATTTCATTATTGGTATTTTCATTTGTTGTTTGAAACTCTCATCATAACTTTCTATAAGGAAGTTATTATGTCTTTTGAGTTTCTCTATTTGTAGCTTTCGCTATTAGTGCATTTTTCAGTTTTCCGTTATTGATTCTTAAGTTTTGTTTAACATAACATTTGGATTTTGAGTTTTATCTCTTGTTGTTGATCATTCGCTTTACATCATCATTACTAAAACTTCTATGCGCTATTATATCGCATTAAAACTTACACTATTTCATTCATGTTTCGTGATTTTCATAAAGCAACATTTCTCTCGTTCAAAAACATTTTCCTAGACTCAAAAAATTTTAAGCTTATTGTTTAACTTTGATCACATCTTGATTCTTGAGCGTTGCACAATTAAACACGAAGTGGTTTCAAACTTATTAATCAACTTGTTATTATCATCATGTTTACAAACTTACTCGATCGATGTCACAGTATATCTCTAAACTATTCTTTTGTGTCTCTACAATGTACACAACATCTTAAATGCCTATCTACCCAACACACACCAGTACACTACTCTCTAAAACGATCACCTTAACAACTGATCCTATGTTGCCATCTCATAAAAACACAAAACCCAAATACCCAGCTTTGGAGAAACTTATTCATCAGATTAGCACATAATATACACACCTTTTGTCTTGAACATTTAGCGTGCTATGAGCCCAAAGAGATGCCTTAACAACTTTTACAAGCAAACTATTTTCCAACGAATAAATTTCACAACATTGTGATAGTTCAAGGTTTCAAGTTTAATCAAAACGGGTAACACTCGGATGTTCTCAAACATTTTATAAATATGGAAGATTTTTCAACTTTAATGGGATTTTAACTTGAAAATAGAAGGAATGTTTTAATATAGTAAAGCTTTACTTCACAAAATTTGTCAAGGCATTCGGGATCATATGCAATCTTTTACCTGCCCTACCCATACCTTTCAATCATTATCAAGGAAATCAACCCAAATCAAACCAGATTTTTCTGTTGTCTTCAAATAACCCATATACTTATACCAAATTATCAAATACCGAGCTGATTCACTCATTCAACGTAGCACGAGAAATCGTGCGTAGTAGACTTCCAACGTTGAATTGGGTTTTTGAAGCTAGGTTACCAGCTGACACTTAAGACTTGGAACTTACACGTCCCTCTTCAACCCTACTATATCAGTTACTGTGACACGATCATTCTTTTAAAACTTAAAATGGTATAGTTTTAGAGATGTTATGTTGCAATCTTTTCACATTCATGTTATTTCGAAACTTCTAACTTTTTACATTTGGAGTCTATACATGTTAAATACATTGACTTTTAACATTTTTGCTATCTAAGTATTGGTCTTTTGAAACACATTTGATTTATATGATTTCGTCTTGCATCTAATAAACTTGTATCACATATTTACAAGTCAAATGCAAACCTTCTTGTTTTCATATAACGGATCCAATATATGTTTTGGGAAAAGAAATTTTCAACTAATAACATGCCTTATAACACTTTTCAAACTCGACTTCTCGTAAACACATGAAAATGTGTACCTACAAAATCTTTTCAAGTGAACCTATTTTGAATCTAAAACATTCTTCGATTACTAAAAAGTTTATTCTCATTCTTTCAATTATATCACAAAGTTCGAGTAAACTACGTTTTTATAAACGAAATTTTTTTATCTCTTTACACTTGTACACTCTCAGTCGCAACACTTTTGGTTTAACAAAACAATGGACATATCCTCATCGGAATGTTGCTAAATGTCTTTTATCGCATAGTACACATATGAAAAACTATTAAATTTAAACCATCATGCCAGTAGATTTTACATCTGTTCTGCACACTCTCAATTGCATTAGATTTTATTATTTTATTCTTACACCATTTTATTTATAGTTATGTTCGCGCATTATCTTATTCTCGCATTATTCTTTTATTCGTGGTTATTTTTGCGTGTTATTTGTAGTTATTCTCACACTAGTTATTAGTAGTTATTCTTACATCACTGATCTTGAGCATTATTTAACTCGTTTACTCTCATTTTGCACAATTGTGCGATTTACTCGATTTATATTCAAATCGAAATTTTATGCAATACTTATTTACTTATATGAACCTGTATTTTGTACGCATACTTTCCTATGTGAGCAAGACCCTGTTAGAATTTTTCATAAATTGAACCGGTTATTTGTGCGAGTGAACCCGAAAGGGGAAGGACCGCTAACCGTGCTTGATACTTACACTTTATACTTATTACGGTTATTCGGGTGAACCTGAAAGGGGAAGAACCTCTACCCGCATCTTATACGTGAGCAGTAACTACTACATAACACATTTTGGTTGCACGCATTTGTTTCTAGTATTACTTAGGATAGGGTTATGGAAAAGCATAACACCCTGGTGTAAGGTAAATCGATGATTACGGTCCGGAACGCAATCATGGGTTTACAGGTACATAAGGGAGGTGTGTAATTCTATTTAGGCTGTTGGTAGACAATCAGTACGAGTCCAAAGTATCGGGAGTGTGGTGGGTCAGCTGCGGTACACCCTATATATAAGCATAAACGATACTGCGGGAGCGGACTAGGAATCTAACCAAGAACCTACCCATTACTGTATAATTACCTCTTCTTTAGATCGTTGACTAATAGATAGCATTTTCGATAAGAACGTTCTTACACGAGCTTCAATTTGTCTTCCTAAAGTCTTTCTCTGGACCACCTACACAGAAAAGTAAAACCTTGTGTACTCGTACATCCTCGGTTGTTTGGATTCTTGTTGCATAACTTAATTAAGTTCGGTCAGAAACCTTTCTAAAGTAGGGGAGACTGTTTCAACAGTGCCTTTGCCCTCACCAGTTACATATGTTCCCAAACTTTTGTAAACTCGAAACACCTTAACCTCAGGTCAAATGTCAAGGATTTTGAAACTTTTACTTTTTAAAACACTTGCTAGATAACAAAAAATTATATTTTCAGGCTTTGCGTTTTCCTAACCAAATTTTTAGCAATATCTTAACCGTTCTTTCCAACCAAATTAATAGTTTCCTGTAAATAATTTCGAGACGAAATTTTCTAAAAGTAGGGGAGACTGTAACATTCACATATTTTTGTATAATTTAATTTTAACTTTGGGGACCGAAAGTGACAATAAGCTTTTAAATCGCATAAACATTACTTTAACGTAACTTTGAGGTAGAATTAAAATAACCCGAATATTTATTTTTTTTGGATATCATAATAGTTTGTAATTGTAAAAAAAAAAGGGTTCCATAATGATAAACTTAAAACTACAAATATGATAAGATTAAACCTTTGATAACCATATGAGATATAATGATCAAGTTAACAAGTTTTAAATAGTATTAAACTCTAAATTTGTTGATATGGTCAATTGCCTTTAGCTTGCGATGAAGGACATACTAAATATATTAATTGTCATTTTTTTTCCTTTCCATAAGATTATATATATGCTTGTAATTTTTTTAAAAGTTTCCGTCAAAAAAAATAATATTTGTTTTTTTTTTTTTTTTTGAAAGTTACGTCAAAATTAATATGGAGAGTCACAAGTAATCCATATCATTTAATGGGTTTATGATAATACTAAATAGTGCTTTTATGATATTACAAGGTATAAAGGACTTAATGGTTTTTAAATACATGTATGTAACTGATTTGAGAAGTAAATTTAGATTTTGAATACAAATCCTTCCTTGTTTCCTATATTCTCATTCATCGTAAATAAGTTTTACTACCTAGAAAATTGTAACCGAAAGAAACATAAACGATCAGGGCAAATCAATATATGATCTTGAAATCAAATTGACCAACTAAAATTGGTTCACCGCCGCATCGTACCCTCTCCGCCTCTCTTCGATTTTGATTAGCCACTCTCCGACCTCACCATAAGCAGCCGCACCACCTGCTCTGGTGTAAACCGTCATCGCGCAAGGTCTTCAAATCTTTTCTTTATGAACCAGCCATCGTGGTCGCTCGTTCCGGCCTGAACAACCATCGACTCTCCTCAGCAAAGGTGGTCACAACCTAAACTTTCTCAATGTGTAAAACAACCCTAAAGATCTATCTTAGTGGAAAGCTTTTCTATTTTGATTCGTAGTTAATCATTGATTCGAAGGTAAACTCTATGTTCTACATGTAGCATAGCACTTAGATTTATCATGACACACAAACATATTGAGATCACAAATTTTAAAGGGCCAAAACTTTTGTTCTTCGGGATACTGTATGATCACTCGGTCAAGACAAGTTAACAAAGAGTTTTATGTTTTCTTATATAAAAGAAACAATTCAGGTTCATTTTAATCTTGTTAATCCTTAGCCAAATGTCTTTTAATTAACTAATACACTTATTTTAATATGTACAAATTCTATGTCTTGCAATTAAAGTTGAAAAAAAAAAGAATTAAACAAGATATATACATCTCTCAATTCGATAAACATTGTTGTTATATTAAAGTTTCGATAGTTTACCATAATGAACTTTGTTTTAGTGTTGATTCATATTTTGATAAACAAACATCGCTTATTAGATCTTCTAAACAAATGGGCTACAAGGATTTTATTTGAATAACAATCGATACTAATTTGAGCACGGACACCATTGAGAAGTTGGAACTAAATTAAAGTTGTCATAATATGTTAGGAAATTGCGACACGTTATTCAAACCTTAGACATTATGTTGGTCTTCATATTCCTCGTTGATTCCTTATACGTTCATCATTATAACCAATGTGAGTATATCTTTCCCCTTTTTCATGTTTTACTATTTTGGGGTGATTCATGTACCATTATTATTATTATTAAACTATGTAGACTTTGAAACGTAATGTGCCTTATGTGATGCTTATGTGATTTGTGTGAATTGAAACGTTATCAAAATCATTAACCAATGGGCCGAGCATAACAATGAGTAGTACTACGATTTATATCCCTTGTGTGATTATGGTTTCATTTGAGCCTTGGTCATTGTTATGTGAAACTTGAAACTTGAAACTTTGGGGTGATACTTGATACTTGAAACTTTTAGGGTTGGTTTTGATGCTTTTATTCTACTAATTACATATTAGCAAACAGCATGGCACAAATATTACAAACGATTCTTGAACTAAAACAGGGTATGCTCACCAATACATTATATGTGTTGACAAAATTATTTTGTACATGTTTCAGGTTGATTTTGAGACGCTTCTTTTAAGCTTTTGGATTTAATATAAGTTTTGATTTTATTGTATTTTAGATAGACTTGACACTTTAGAATTATTGTATTTCTCCTTTCAATGTAATAAACTATTTAATTCAGGGGGAGATTGTTGGGACAAAGAGGATTGACGAAACCACCTTTTGATAACCTTAGTCTATTCCATATCTGCCTAAGTATAGAACTGCTGAAGAACAAAAAGAAGAAGTACTGAAGAACAAACACAAAGTACTGAAGAGTAAACTCATCAGAAGTTCTGAAGTCTAACCAGACATTTCACTGAAGAAATGCTGAAGACAAACTGCTCATCAGCAGTTTGTCACTCATCAGCACTTTCCCTCAGAAGCTTCTAACCGACTGAAGATCAGCAGTTTTGATTATAATATAGTTTTGTTAAAGTCTTGATTTCAAGTTTCAATGTACAGACTGTAGTAACCTTATCTTAGCATAATATCTTTGTTAAATATCTTAGATTACTTCAGACTACAGTTTAGTACATTAGTCTATAAATAGATGAGTTTGTTCATCTATTTTGAAATGTGATTTTGTGTAATATCTTTGAACTTATATTGAAATCCTTCGGGCTTTAAACTTATAATTTCCACTTCACATCTGAGAAACATAAACTGCTATTACTGCTTTATACTTAGATCATTAATTGTTTCTCATTTGCTGTTCAGTCAAGGGGGAGTAATAACTCCTCATCAAAGTGATCTTTTAGACCTTTGAACACTTGTATTTCCGCTGCTTAATAACTCATATATAAAACTGATAAACACATAAGTGTTCATATAAACAGCCACTGATCCAACAAATAAACTATTTAATTCAATGTATTCAAATTTACACTTTAGTACCATGAGCTATTGAACAATCGTCACTACGCGACACCTCGATGTTTCCGCCATCGGTTGGGGTGTTACAACAACCTGCAACCACCACCACCCCCACCACCATCACAACTTGCATCCATCACCAATACAGCCGGCAACCACCACCTCAATGCAGCCCCCACCGCAACCTGCAACTACCACCATCAACCTGCAACCACCACCAATACAGTCGGAAACCACCACCATCACCACCTCATATGCAGCCCCTATCACAAGCTTTAACAAAAGATTATTAATTCAATTAAAGAATAGTTTAAGAGTTTTTTTTTCCAGTTCATATAAATTAATAAATGAGCATGACCAATTACCTCAGGGGTCTTTCTATCCTCTGCGAAAGCAATTGTAACCTCAGCTAAATGAACTTAGGATCGACTCGGCATGTTTGTTAAATGCTAGTCTTTGTACTCAAGTTGATACAGAGTAGGCTATATAGGATAATGCTTGAAGGTGCTTCCTTGCTAGAATTAGGTTCATTGAAACATAAACCAAATAATCAGTTCAAAACAACTCCAAAATCCCCCAAGCATCCAAATTAAGAAGCCAAATAGCCAATGAGAAAAAGACATGTTAGAACATCATATACCATTCCATGAAGCTTAAGCTTTTGTAAGCATGATTTTTGTGTTATAGGTATCATATCAATCTAGAATCAAGAACACAGTGAAACAAAGGAAATTACTGAACAAAAAATAATGGCGTACTTCTATCATTGGGTATACAATAAATAAAAGCAAAAAGCAATACGAAGGATGAGGTACTCAATTTATATCACATCACTAATTTTCCTTTTCGAGTTTTAATAGTATTTTATGAAAATATCATGTTCAAATAATATTCACATTTAGTTAAAATGCCATTGCAAGCTAATTTGATGTGCTTTTATATGCAACAATGTGAAGAAACAGCAAATTAGTGTCAAGATGATCATATCATTATAAGTTTTGTTTTCATCATGGCCTGGATAAGCTCGTGAACAGCAAATGCACTAAATACAAACAATATCCACCGAATTAAATGGTACTCAAACACCGCATAACTACAACATATCTACAAACAAACCATTCAAATTTGTAGTGAAGAAGAACTAAAGATGTTAATCAACAATAGTTAGACATCTTCATGTGTAAAACAGAGAAGTACATTTAGAGAGCAAAAGAGAATAGGTAAACCTGAATGTTATGCTCGATGCAGTAAAGTTCCCAGCAGGTGCTTCCAACCTGAATACATCAAACTAAGTCTAGAGATTTAAAAAAAACAAAATTGAAATCAAATTTAGGATTATACTGAAAAGAAAACAATTGTTAAATACCGAAACATTGGTTATGGATTACAAAGGTATTAATCAAAATAGTTGAACAATCAAATGATTTTGTTTATCCCTTTCTTGGTTTTGACGATCCATGCTCCTAAAGAATCACTCATGAAACCCTACTGCCAAAAGCACACGTAACTTAAATCGTGAAAATAATCACACAATAAAAGCAAGGTAGTTGTAACCTAAACTCACCTTTTAGAGAACGAATTGAAAACCTTAGGATTAAAAGAAGATGAATCGCTTGGGACTTGTCAATGAGGATGTGTGGCATTCTTTTTTAGGGCTTCAATGTGGATGAGGGAATGAGCAATAAAAAAATAATAAAGCTGAAAGCAAAAATCAAAATGTAAAATACCATAAATTTGAGATAGAAACATAGACGATTGAATCGATGATGAGGTTTCACCGAGCGTGATAGAGTGGGTGTATTAAAGTTAACATTAAGAGAAAATTTAATGATGAAAAATAGAAAACATGGCCGATACATCATGAATCTGTTCTAATCGTTGGATAATTAAAACACATCAAACTGTTAAAATCCATGGGCAAAGCAAGATTACCCGTCCAGATCTTGAACTTGGCAGCGTAGATTGTGAGAGACGATGGATTTGTTTGTTAGGGTTTGTGAGAAACTAATGAAAAGAGTGAATTTTAGCGTATAGATTGTAAAAAAGATTGTTTTATTGTTAGGGTTTGCGATAATCAGGAAAGAAAAAAAAGGAGCGTATAAGGGAAGGAACAAATCATCGCGTATAAGGGAATGAACAAATGAGCGGGAAAAAAATCTAAGAAGCCCTCAGAACATGCCAAGTGTTCCACAAATGGTTTCATTTATATATTATAGTAGATGATGATTATAAAGAGAACGTGAATGGAAAATCAAGAATATGTGGCAGATTTTATTGTAGTCGTTTTATATCAACCTCCCATATCCTCCTCTGATAATCGATATTGTCATCACATTTGTACCCAGTGAATCAAATCCAATACTTATATGGTTTTGTTGCTCATCACATGATCTTGATTTTAGAAGGTGAGAAGGTTTTAAAAAGGATTGGCGTACTTAATATAAACAATTATGTGCATCTTGTTCTTATTTAAATAGGGGGGGGGGGGGGCGCGCTCGGTGGTCGAGATCCATAAAAGTGTTGACATTCTTTTGGTGGAGTGATACCAGGAGGAAGTGATGGAGAGACACTTGATCCTTGTGGTTATGGTTCGACTCCTCATCCCTCCAGGTTTTACCGATTCACTGCCGTCATGCCTTCGGGCGGGTATGCGGGCCGTGTTTTCCCTGGAACATGAGACGGGTGGGCGTGGGGCTCCGTCCGTGCGGGTTGGGCCGCTTGATGGAGCTATCTTTCGCCAATAGGTACTGCGTACGGAGTTCCCGTGCGTTCTTAGTTGGCCGTTCAAAAAAAAAAAATTCAACAAACACCGTCATCAAGGACCAAAATTAAGTTTAGGTCCTAAATATGTAAGTTGGCCTAAACCAGATGTACCATTTGTGTAATTCAATCAAAGTTTATTATGTGTTATTGTTAGGGTATGTTTGGTATGGGGTAATGGAATAAGAGAGGGAATGGAATGGAAGAGGTAATGGAATGGGAGAGGTAATGGAATGGATCATTACCATTCCATGTCTTGTTTGGTTATCATGTGGGAATGGAATGGATTCTTACTTTGTGTTATTTGGTATGTAAGAAAAAATGAAAATATAAAATCGATGGTGAGTGGTGGGTGGCGGCAGTGACGGTGGTGGTGGGTAGCGGCGACGACAACGGTGGTGGTGGCAGTGGGCGATGGCGGTGACGATTTGTGGGTGGGCGACGACGGCAGTGGCGGGTTGCAGCGGTGACGGTGGGTGGTGGTGGCGATGACAGTGGTGGAGGCAGTGGGTGGCAGTGACGCAGGTGGTGGTGGTGGTTGGACGGTGGTGACAATGGTGGGTTACGACGATGGTAGCAATGGTTGTGGGTGGCGGCAATAGGTGGCGGTGGTTGGATGATGACAACGATGGTGAGTTGTAATAATAATAATAATAATAATAATAATAATAATAATAATAATAATAATAATAATAATATTTGTTTCCATTCCTTGAAGGAATGAAAAAAAAACACCACCTTACCAAAGAATGAAAATTCTTAAAATGGAAGAAATCTCATTCCTTATGGAATGATCCATTCCATTACTACATGGTAACCAAACATGGTTAATTTCATTCCATAGGAATGATCTATTCCATTCCACCTTTGATTCCTTCATACCAAACGCTTATTGTTGTATATAAAAACCAATATAGTTTGAATACGTGTCATTCACTTAAGCCATCTGTTTTTTGGTTTTCACTGCTCTTTCTTCTACCTAATTGTTGATACTTATCTTTTATGCTATGTTCTCGAGTCTCATTTAGCAAAGGAAAAGAAGAAAAAGGAAAGGAAAGAGAATGAGACCCTTGTTCCATAGTTTTTTTTAAGAAGGAAAAGAAAGGAAAGGAAATGAGAGGATGAGTGTTCTAGAGTTTTGTTTTTAGAGAAAATTTTCATCTTCCCAAATCAAAGAGATTTGGAGAGAAACGAAAATAAGGGAAAAGAAAAGAAAAGAAAAGAAAAGGATGGGAGATCTTTATTTTCTCGTAAACTTGGGAGCATAACATTAATTAAAGATATTGTTTCTCTTACTTAATTAAGTATACTTATCTTTTAATCAAAGATAATATTTCTTTCTATTTTACTTAATTATGAATAATTATTTTTTTAATTAAAGATGGTTATTATATTATTAACCAACTACATTTAATATAAAATTAATTATTAATTTTTTAAATAAACTTATATTTTTTACTTATAGACATCACCAAGTTCAAACTTATGTTAGCTAAAATGCTAAAAATAAAAAATAATAAAGATAATTTTTTTTATAAGTGAAAACGAAAACAATTATTTTCAGTTCCGTGAAGTCAGTTTTTTCGGTTTCGATTCGATTTTTTGCTCACCTCTGAGGCTATGTGTTGTGGTGAGCGAGCCCACGAGCCACGTGGCTTGCGAACACCGCAACCACCACGCGTGAACGTGGCCGCGAGCAAACACCAGCGAGCTGGCTCGTGTGAGCTAATGCGGATTTTTTTACCGTTGGTGATTTTGACCATTTGAAACGGTCAATATATATATATATATATATATATATATATATATATATATTGTTCTCTATATATATTTTATCTTCACTCACTTCATTTTTTTAAAACCAAATCACTCCACATACATTCATATTATCATTCTTTTTTTATAATATAATCACCAAATGGCAAACCAAAACCCATATCCAAACCCAATCCCGCCCCCACAAAACCCAAACCCAGACCAACGTTGGACTGTGGAGGAAGAAGTCGCCTTAGTCAACAATTATATTACCACATTCCACGAAGGTGGACATGAGAATACAATTTTTTTTTTGAAACACAGTTGTGACTAGATTTCGTCAACAAACGGGTGAAAACTACCTTACTAGGGAAGTCTTAACAAGAAAATTTATCGCTCTGCGGACACGTGCACAATATTTGAGGGGTTATTCGTAAGTGCGTTGAACCACAATGCGGGTTTAAGTGAGGACGAGACGATTGAGCAGGCCCATGACGAGTACCGTACCATGCACAATGATAACTATCCGAACATTGCGATTTGGAGAGCTATAAGACCCCGCTTTGAACAATAGTCGCGTCTTTAATATTTATTTGTGGTTTTTAATATTTATATGATGTTATTTTATTTTTAATTACGTTTAATGTTTTAAGTCTTAATTGTTTAATTTTTCTTTTAAATTATGTAAAATCACATTTTAAACAATAAAATTAAAAAAAAATCTGGATAAAGTCATTGCTCAATGTGAGCCATAACAGAGTCAAGTAACTTGAACAGAAACTTTATATAATGACACATCAGCGTCCAGTTTGCGCAATATGATAGGATAAGAGGTATGTTTGGCAAAACTAGCTGGTGGCTAGTAGTTGGAAGCTTTTTAAATATATTTTGGTGTTTGGCAGAGTAGCTGGAGCTTTTAATAAAATGTATAAAATGACCAAATTGGGCATAATTAAAAGCTTGTAAAGATGGTTTTTATTTTATATTTAAAATAGAACGGGTATTTGTAAGCTTGTAGCTAGTAGAGCTTTTTCTTAAAAGCTAGTATAGCTTTTCACTATAGAGTTTTTTCTCTAATCTAAAAGCTTCTAGCTCCTTCAACCAAACAAGACTAAGATTGTACTCACCTTAAGCCACAACACATGTGTTGTCTAAAGGAAAGGATAAAAAAACGAAAAACTAAGTTTTAATCCTGATGTTTTCCATCTTTTGAACGTTGTTCTTTCCTTTTAGTCCTTATTAAATTAAATTATTAAGATAAAATAACTTATAACGTCATGTGTAGTTATGGGTTTGATGGAATAAAATATTAATAAAGTAAGATGACGGGCTTGATGAGGGTTTTATGTAAAGTAGGTGTATAGTGAATAAAGTGCCCATGGAGCCCCAATAATCATTGATTAATGATTTTTTTAATTTAAATATACAAATTTAAACAAATAAAAGTATATAAAATAAAAGTATATAAAATAAAAGTAATTTTATTAAATAAAAAATAATAATAAAAAACGAATAATATTTATTAAAAGTAAATTTATCAAATAAAAAAAATATAAATTATATTTAATTAAAACGACTACTTTTCAAACGGCTGTTTTTCAAACGGATACTTTTCCAACAACTAGTTTTCAAACCCTATAAATACAAGGCAAATTTACAATTATCACTCACAATTCAATCTAAATACAAAAATTCAAAGATATGGGTGGGGATTATCTTACTGAAGCAGCTAGACCTTCCAACCTCAGGCGATATTCTTGCTGATGTGCCAGCCGACGTTCACAACCAGTGTCGTCTCCTCCTCCTCAATCAGTGTCGTCTCCTCCTCAACAAGTGTGCACTTCTTTCTCAACTAGTGTACCTCCTCGTCGTCTACTTTACACTCCTCCGCAACTAATAATCCCTCCTCCTTTACCAATCTACACACCTACTCAATCAAGTGTCGATCAAAATGCTCATCTTACAGACGAGGAGCTTAACTGGGCTTATGACTACAGTATGACTATACTACAATTTAATCAAACAAACTTCAACCCCCCTCCCCCCCCCCCCCCGGTTTCAAACATCCGTTCAACACAAGTTGTACCTAGCTGGGCTGAAAGGTACGAAATTGGCCCGGGTGAGGAGTTCGTCACTATGGACGATGAACCATATCGTCTTCCAAGTCCTGACTTCGAATACATCCGTCAAGACACTAGGTCGGATGGTCGTGATATCGATCGTGACGTGTCGTCTCCAAAGACTACTTTAGAGGATTGGGATCACATGTATTAGTTGGTGTCTTTAAGTAATGTTTTAATTAGGTTTATGTTTAAGTAATTAGATCCCACCACTTACTAACGAACTGATTCATGTTGTGGTAATTTGTACCGCTTAGTCGATTGAATTCCACCAACACATTGCGCCAAACGAAGCCATCCTAAGGGGAGGAGGATGATGTACGTTTTGAACATTGATCCACGACGTCACTAACGCTATGAGAGGTGGTCACGCCTCCATCAACCCCGTCACCCCGCTACGAATGATTAAAAAAAGGAAGTGTAAATAAAAATAAATATCTAAGCGTTACTAAAAATGGGACCAAATGAAATCAAACACCCAGGTAGACCGGAATCAACCACAACAACAGATCAATAGTCGCCATTATCTCCACTTATCGAATAATAATAACAATAATAATAATAATAAACGGTGAAGATTCGATCTAGTCTAGACAACAATAGCTGTTGTGTGTGATTCTCTTTTTAGTCACATCATATTCATTCATCAGTTGAAGCCAGCAATTCATTCATTCATCTTTCTATAAATAATATCTCCAGTTTTTATACCCCAATTCCAGTTCTTTTGTCTCTTGCTGTCTCGTACGGAACCCTAGGTTTGTTTCTACTTTATCATTTCCTGTTTTATTAATTCACTGTTACTGATTGATCTTAAATTGTTGTTATTTGAATCTGATGCTCTTGTTGTTGTTGTTATTTGGGGAATTGTGTTTAATTGGATGATGATTATGCAATTACTTAGCAGATTAGAACCTGATAATATATTAATATTATATGTTAGTTAAATTTGCTATTGAATTTGTGAAATTGTGTTTAATTGGATTAGAACGTGATAATATATTAATATTATATGTTATGTTGGTTAGAAAATAATGTAGCTTTAAATTTGCTATTGAATTTCTTCTATTCATTGTGTGTGATAAGGAGTTGATTTAGAATTGAGCATAGTTGTATATGACTTATATGGGCCAACTGAATAAAAGTAAGTGTGGTAGAAAGGGTTGAAGAGTTACGAGGCGAAAAATAGGACGGAAATGGTGTAACTGGCCGGACGTTGTGACAAACTGCCGTGGTTGGTCTGCTTGGATCCAAATTTGTTCATCCGGAGCCCGGATTTTTGATGATTTTGCTGTTGTCGTTTTCCCCAAATTTTTGTGATTTTGAGTGATTCCTGTTTTATTGTAGGATATTGTGAGCAGTGGATTTCATTAATGTTTAGGCATTTAAATTTTATTTAGGCTGTTAATTTTTATTTTCGAAGATTTTTGACAACCGACGAATTTTTGTATATCTCAATAAGGGGCTTGATGTGTTACTCATTTTTCTCATTCAGTAATATATCAATTTTCTCTTAAGAGTGTATTCTCATTTCTCTCTGTTTGTGTTGAGTGCTTACGCTCTGCATTTGTGTGTGTGTGTGTGGGGGGGGGGGGGGGGTGTCCAAAAGGCGTTTGTCCAGATTAGACAGTGTGAAGTTATCATGCATGACGAATGGCCTGACATATATATGTTTTATACACTAGTAAATTGTGCCTTGTATTTTGAAACTTACCAACAGCATATCTCAAGTGGGATCCAAAGGGTCCCCTAAAACACATCATCTATAATTGGTGGTCTGGCAGTTGCATTATTGTTTTTCTTAGAGGCCCAATTTAGATATAATCGGTATCTTTTTAACGATATACTGAAGAATTTATGTCATTATCTGCATGTCTCTAATCACTTTCATGTTCTATTTTACATAACACATTTAACTTGTTTTCTGTTGGTAGAATATTTTAAACTCTTTAAGTTACTAGTCACCATCTGTTGTATCTTTTCTCTGTGTAGTCACCATCCATTAATTATACATTCCCAATGTTTCAGGATTTCACCTTTACCAGCTTCGGCTTTCATTGGGTATTCTGGTTTATCTACATTACAGAATTCTTTAGTGCTTCTGATATAAGTTGAAATACATATACTGGTGATCCCATGTTACATTGCTAATGTTTTGAACCTGCTTATCTGCCTTTATTTACAAGTGAGTAAGCATACACACTAAGGTGGTCATTTATTGGTAGTTATGTGACACTTGGTGCACGGCACACTTTGAAGATTGTTTTGATGGAGTTACTGGATTAGACGATTAGTAAAGTTATACACTGATCGTAAAGCAATATTGGCATGTTCGATGGAATTTAATGTTAAGTTGACTCACACCTTTATGTCTTTAGGGTTTATGGTAAACATGGCTTAATCTTGTAACATAGAAGAGCACATGGAAGAGGCAAAAAAGAAGTTTCCTCTTGATGCAAAGGATTACATGCTATATGAGGAAATTGGTGAAGGAGTTAGTGCCTCTGTGTACAGAGCTCTTTGTGTTCCTTTGAACGAGACGGTTGCCATCAAGGTTCTTGATTTGGAAAAGTGTAATAATGACCTGGTATGTTGGTTCCTCTCTACCTTTCTAGCACATAACTTATTATAATTATAATTATAATCATTTTCATTTGACGATCTGGTCATTTTTTAAGTATTACATGCAAATATATGTTTTTTAGTTTTAGGGTTAATCACACTTGCATAAACATGTGGGATTATGGGTCGTGTACACATGAATGGATATATACACATACTAGGTTGCAATCCCATGTATTAATACACGGTTTGATAAATGTAATGCTATATAACTAATAAAAAATTATGTTTAAGAAAACATATGCATTTCACAGTTGAAAAAATCGGTCTATTATACTAATAGAATAAAATATATTGTAATTTGTTAACATATACAGTCGTCAATATATGTATTTAAACAAATGAACATTGACGTGACACTATAAATTTTGTTAAGTTAATTTTTAAAACACTTTTTTATTCAAATAGGAATCAACTTTGATTTTTTAATACTACCTATTTTTTTTAATTATTTAACATATTGTATTTTTACTATTATTTACCACCCAACCACATCAAGTATTTAAAATTTTTAGATATCACTTATAAAAACAGTTATCTTCATTATTTTCATTGTTAGTATTTAAGCAAACATAAGTTTGAACTTGGTGAAGGCTTTAAGTAAAAAATATAAGTTTATTTAAAGTATTAATAATTAATTTTATATTAAATTTCTTTAGTTAATAATATAATAACTCTCTTTAATTAAAAAATAATTATCCATAATTAAGTAAGATAGAAAAAAATAATATCTTTAATTAAAAGATAAGTATCTTTAATTAAGTAGGAGAAATAATATCTTTAATTAAAACGTAAGTATAATTTATAATTAAGAACGATAAAGAGGATGGAAAAACAAAAAAACAAAGGGCTCTAGTGAATGACACGTGTCCAAACTTATATTGGTTTATTATATATATATATATATATATATATATATATATATAATAGACAATAGATATAGACACACACACACGCATGTATGGAGAAATAAAACAAGCGTGCATTGGAAGGGAAACATAAGAATTTATTCAATAATAAAAAAAACCAACAACTAAAAGTGTACAATGAACCAACCCAACTGCTCTTCTCTTCTACAAGTCAAATCAATACAAAAGATTTTAAATTCAACCAAAAGGTATAACATAAAGAAATGACATTCATAAAACCCTTCGTCACTGAAATAGGTCATAATGGCCGTTGCTTTGATTAACGTGGATATGGGTTAGCATGACAATAGTAATAATTATATCTCCTTTCTATTGTCACATGTTTGGTGGATGAATTGAAACGAGAAATTGTGAACCTTGAAATCACATTTGAGCCATCTAAAATGATTTACGGGGCATATTAAAAGGTCCCCAAGGCCAAAGAGATATAAGGAGTTCTAGATTACAAAACAAATTACTTGGGAGTTAAAGCACAGAGGATAATAAATAACCTTTAAATTTTTTTAAGGTTCAATCTTCATATTATGTGCTACGTTTGGACTTTGGACCTCTGAGAAGGTGAATTATGTTGAATTTGCTAAATCCTTGCGTTGCAGTAATCTGTGCATATTGTTATATTCAATGCTATCATTTTTAAGCTTTTTTAATCATTCAAATAGGATGGCATCCGTCGGGAGGTACAAACCATGAGCTTGATCCACCATCCAAATTTATTACGGGCATATTGCTCTTTCACAACTGGCCAAAGCCTTTGGGTCGTTACTCCATATATGGCTGCAGGATCTTGTCTTCACATTATGAAATCATCTTTTCAAGAAGGTTTTGAAGAGCCTGTTATAGCTACATTACTTCGAGAGGTCCTTAAAGCCTTGGTTTATCTTCATAATCATGGCCACATCCATAGGGATGTGAAGGTAAGATAGTGTGGTATAAATGTTTTTCATGAGGCAACATGGACGATGTGGCGTATGGAATATAATGGAAGGGCTTTGTGGGTGGCATGGTTTATTGAAAATAAATACTTTGTTTCGTAAATTCAATGTTGTCTTTCTTGATGGGTTTTTTTCAGGCGGGGAACATATTAGTTGACTATAATGGTTCTATCAAGCTAGCAGATTTTGGAGTATCTGCATGTATGTTTGACACTGGGGATAGGCAACGTTCAAGAAATACTTTTGTGGGAACTCCTTGTTGGTATGTTTCCTACTTTTTAGTTTTTACGCAATATTCCAGTAGTTGTCTTCACTGACTAAGAATTTAACCATGTCTTGGAAATGATATCCTAGGATGGCACCAGAAGTTATGCAACAATTACATGGATATGACTTTAAGTAAGTGCTTATTCACTTGTTCACTGTTATTATACCATATTTCTATTTTTAAGTCGTTAAAGCACCACCAGTTAAAGATTTCTAAGCTAAAGAATTATGGTGTTTCTACAGAGCAGACATCTGGTCATTTGGAATCACAGCCCTTGAACTCGCTCATGGGCATGCCCCGTTTTCTAAGTATCCACCAATGAAGGTAACTAGTTTGTATCTTTTTTTAGCAGTTTTAGTTATCGTTTACTACAATTGTACATCATTCTATCTCGTTTTCTGCAGGTTTTGCTTATGACTCTGCAAAATGCACCACCGGGTCTTGACTATGAAAGAGACAAAAAATTCTCTAAGGTTTGTGCCATCCAACAAATAGGATCTAAACAGACTTTGAATGTTGTGAGCTAATTTGCTTCAGCTTTGCAGTCTTTTAAAGAAATGGTTGCTGCTTGCTTAGTGAAAGACCCAAAGAAACGTCCCTCATCAGAAAAGCTTTTGAAACACCCTTTTTTTAAGAATGCACGAACAACTGATTATCTGGAACATACTATTCTTGATGGGCTTTTTCCTCTAGGTGACCGTTTTAGGCTGCTAAAGGTGCTGTCTTTTATATGATGGGATTACTGATGTTCATTTTTTTAAAACTTTGCAAAGTTATCTGACCTCCTTGGTTATTTAGGAAAAAGAAGCAGAACTTCTTCAGCAGAACAAGGAATTATACGGGGAAAAGGAGCACTTATCACAGGTAGAATTTCTATATTTCTATTGTCATAAGCTTTGCATATGAATTTGTTCCGTCTTTGTTGCGATTACAAACAACTGTGCCTGTGCTTTTCATGTAAAGTTCTTACTTTTAGCATTACTTTTGTTGTGTTTTGGCAACATGCAGCAAGAGTATATTCGTGGAATTAGTGCGTGGAATTTCAATATCGAGGATTTGAAGAATCAGGCTGCCCTTGTATGTTTTTTCTTGTTCGAATTATTGGATTGTTTTAGAGAAAAAACAGGCCCTTGTTGCATATTGTTAACTTGTTTTCTTTGATGGCAGATCCAGGACTATGATGAAATACCAAATGCAGAAGATCTGGATGCAACTTCAAAGCAACAAAACAGACTCAATGATGTTGGTTTACCAGCAGAGAGGTCTTCCCCTGAGGCGTCTGATCATTCGGATTCTGGATCTCACCTGGAGGTATTATCTTGGTTAAAACTATGCGACTTTTCTCTCCTTCCAAGTTTAGATTCTGCGTCTATATTAGTTCGTGGGGTTTTTGAAATTAATTTATTGTAAAATGTGTATATATCAATCTTAAATCATCTCAGGATGCAATCAATGAAATTCCTGATTTGGAGAGTTCATTTGCGGAATTTCCTATGAAGCCTCTTCAAGCACTGAAGTAAGATCATATCTTCCAAACTATCTGAAATTAACCTTAGGTTCATCTTTGAAAGATTGATGAGATGAGAAATATGTGAAGGTTCAAAACTTGTTTCTAAGTGAATTGTAGTTCATTATTTAAAATAAATTCTCTATGAATGGTGAAAATAAGTTGGTTTAATAGTGTAATCTGTGAACATTTAAAATTTGCTATCCAGATTTAATACACAAGTTGTTTTGGGTTTTATGCTGAATTTTATGTTAATATAGGGGATGTTTCGATGTTTGTGAAGATGATGAAGGTAATTATAATCCATCGGATGTTGAACAGCATTGTTCAAAAAAAGATAATGAACAGCAGAGTGCCATAAAACCATCAGTGAAAACTGTAGATCAAGAAGCCGAAAGCAATGATGCTGAACATTTTGGACAAAGAAATTCCTTGCCAAAACCTACTTCTGATGAGCCAAGAAAATATTTGAGTGGTTCACTGCTTCCAGATAATTCTTTTTCTCCTAAAAGGCTGGTTCCTGATGTTGACAGGTAACTATATCATCCCGTTTCATTTTCTTGTTGGTTTTTGCAATTTGTGCATGTCAAATAATGAGATGCTCTACAAGCTTTTATTTGATTTTACTAACTTTAGTAATGTGGTTTCGTCTTGAATATTGCTCATTGTGGGTTCATAGGCAACTAGAATTAAATTGAAAAATTGGAGTTATCGCCATCTTCTATTTTTACTCCGCCCGCTACAAATCTCGATTTGATTTATTTATACTCTTTATGGGTGCATTCACAAACTGTTTCATGAATATAAGATGTGAATTGAACAAATACACAGTTCCAATTAATTTCGAGTAATAAAAAAGAAGAAAATATTGACAATGTACATTGAGATATCTTCTATACTTATTACACTAACAAATTTTCTAGTTTTCTTATGTCTTCACTTGCTACTTCATCTTTTTATATATATATATAAACTTGCAATGACTTTGGCTGTTTATTTATTGTATAATTATATGAAGAGATCCTCTGCAATCAAGATTCAAGACGCAACGTAATCATAGTGGTCCACTGCAGTTCCGTCAAAAGCATAATACGAATCACCCTTCATCCGGTAAGGCATCTTTCATCTGCTAATTCCCTTTTTCCTCTCCCCATAGGTTACTGGTTATCTTTCATAATCATCATATGTCTGCTTTTATGCTGTAAAGTAGAGGATGTTTCAGAAGGAGCAGTGGTCCAGCGCAAGGGGCGTTTTAAAGTCTTTTCTGCAGATCTTAACCCAAAGGTACAAAGTACAAACATAATAATTTTGTATTGTCTTTTTTCCTTTTCCCGACTTGTAGGATTTGCAGTCGTCTACATCGTTAGTTTTACAGCATGTAATTTCTTTTTGGGAAATTTAATTTGTCTTTAGATGACAGATCCTGAGGGCAGAACTGTTATTACAAAAATAATTTAGGCAATGGAGTTATAACTCTAGTGTTTCTTTCTCACATTCAGGCTCCCTTTAATTCCAGTGGTAATACCAGTCCTCAAATATCAAGTGCATCAGCTGCTTCAGTTGCTCCATATTTGCAATCTCTTTTGCACCATAATAATATGCAACGGGTATGTGACTGATCATTTTGATTCTATATCACCTTACATTTCCTCTCTGAGCTGACACTTCTCTTTGCTGTCCAGGAAGAACTACATAAGTTAATGAAGTTTACAGAGCAACATTCAGGTACATAGTCTGTTTTTTCATTATTGTTTGATTTTTAAATTGTGTGTAATGACTTGGATTTTCTTATGCAGGCAATGGTATGGAGCATGTGGCATCAGGAACCAATGAAATTTTACAAGTAATGAATCCATTTTTTTAATTTCTTGAAGTGCATACTAAAACATGTAATTATTTGCCAACAAGTTCGGCTTAGAATTAGACCATCTTTTAAATAATCAGAGTAACACAATGGACTGGTCAGATGGACTGGTCAGATCGATGCTAATAAGTGTTTTGGATGGCCCAAAACAGGCCCGATGGGGTCAGATCGAATTGGCGTTCCAACACGTTTTTGTCCCTTCTTTTTATAAATAAACAATATGATGGCAAATATTATTTTATTGTATGCAATTATCCAATGTTTGTCTGAACCAAATTAGGATGTTGTTAACACTTTAGACAACATTTAAACCATTTTTACATATATGGGTTAGAATTGACTAGACTATTTCTTACGCTGCATATAATCAAGGGTGTCTGAAATAATTGCCTGATATTTTTAAGTATTTGTAACATGCAACAGATTCCTTTGAGTTCTCCAAGGGAAAGAGAACTGCAGTCTCAGGTTATTCAGTTACAACAAAGGTATGATAATAATGTATACATATAAAGTTGTCTGAAGCTGCATTATTATATAACTTCATATTTTTCTAAAACATGATTCACAATTTCAGCATTGGCAGCGTGGTTGAACAATTACGAATAATGAAAACGAGAAATGCACAGGTTTGTCTCAATGTCATCTCTGTGTGCATGTCGTAGGTGGGTCTCATGGGTTGGGACGGATTATGGGTCAAAACGGGTAAACTCTAGCAAGTGTTTGTAACGGGTCCAGGCCTCCAGGGTTGGTGGGTTGACCCATTCCGTTGCCCATTGTTTCCCAGTTTCATATATAAATAAAATATTGAAATATGATAACAGTAATTGAGTGATCTTAGAGCGAGTATCAAAAGTCTTTTTAATTCCTTTTGTGTTGGCAGTTGGAAAGAACTTTGAGCAATTTTAAAAGAACAGATAGCATTCAAGAATGAATCGAATGATTCATAGTTGCATGTTTTGGAGTTTGTGATGGCTCGCCATAAGTGTGTAAGTTACCATTCCTCTAGACAGCATATATATAGCATCCATGTACATTCTGTGTAATTCACATTCACATCCTTGATATTTAAATAATTAAATATTTGAATTATTTGTATTTATAAAAAAAAAAAAAAAAGAAAGAAACAAATACAGTGTTTTGCTTCCACTTGTACAGTTTCAATATACCTATTTTATTGAGTTTTCTTTATTTTATAGCACACAATAACTAATATATAGTGTTCACATAACCGCACATTATACCATGACAATATGTGTGTTAAAAGTTGTTCAGATATAGTTGGAGACGACGTATAGCTAAATATTCCTCTTTTAAGGGTTTGTTTTTGTTTGTTTGTTTTAGCGGTAGCTCCTCTATTAGGTGATAGATATATCTTTGGTCTCCCCTTGATAATCGACTGAGTAAACGGGTGGCCATGCTAAATGTGTTTATTTGAAAGTTTATACATATAAAGTTGAAAACATTTAGAAAGCAAAACAGTTATGAAGTGGACAGGGAGGGACATGGCTATTCGAACCGATCTCACAGAGCCAATGTGGTCCATTTTTAACCACTCACCCATAAGGAGGCACACAACTATGTAATTCGTTCCTACATATTCCTGACAAGCTTTCTGGCCATTGTTCCCTATTTTGCATCATGCTCGGTCATCTATAGAGTTAACAAAACATAACATACCATACCGGTGTGCCGATTTTAAGTGCAATTTTATATAGGCGGTTGGGACTTCTAGGAACCGTCACCAAGACACGGTTGGTAAATTGAGGATAAAATGCACATCACTTGCTACCTGATGTTCACCGTTTCTACAAGCAAATACTATTGAGCCCTTTCTTTAATCTCAACATTTGAACCGTCGCCAAACCTAATCAAACCACTGATGTCGTTGTTCAACTCAGTGAAGTGGGACTTGGTACCCTTCATATGATTCGAAGCTCCATTGTACAAGTACCATATCGAGCCATCGCCCATATCGCCATTGCTCGAGTACATTCAACGTTGTTTTCATTTAGTTCCATCTCTTCGAACGCCTTACCCTAATTTACACTCAAGGCGGTGCGATACCCACACCATGAAGCCACCGGCAAACACCCGACCCCCACAACATGGTTCCAACATCGGCCTTGCTTTTCGTCTGTCTAGGTAAACATCGATCCTAAAAATCAAAGGTGAAGCGATTCTTTTGATATCCCACATTCAAGTTCTAAAAACCTTTCGTATATGATTCTTCTCTTAGTTAGGGTTTTTCTGCTCAAGGAGAAGAGTGAGTAAAGTAATTAGACACTTTCGATAGGTAAAAAGAAACGAGTTGGCTCGAGTTTTTTCGAGCCGAGCTCGAGTTCACATTTTTAGCTTGTTTTAACTTATCAAGTCAAGCCGAGTTGGCTCGTTTGCTATAGAACTCGAGATCACCTGGCTCAGCTTGACTCATTTACAACCTAGTTATTGCCATCTTAAGTGTAGGGCCATGTACCTCAATTTGGTTCAAGTTTGCTTCACCTTCAACTTGCTTAGTGCATTCTGATGTGTAGTGATCGTTTTTTGTTACAATTGTAACTTCGAACATTACTTTTGTCTTGTCCTTGGTTATTATTGTTGTCTCGGATTTAATTTTCACGGTTTGTTACATCCCATTACCACTCAGGTTGTATGTATAAAAATAATTCAGTTATTTAAATTGGTGTATACATTATTAAATTATATATAGTTTTTATCCTCAAACTCGTGTAATACATGGGTTTATGATATAACATTAACAAAAAAATCTCTTCAATTAATTCATCTCACCTCTCTAAATTTCTTTTAACAACTTTTTTTACACATGTTAAACGGTAAATCTACACGTGTTATTTTTTTATTTTCAAATATATGTAAATTTAAACACCTATTTTTTTTTCTAATGTTGTATATTAGTAATAATGATATTTGTAAAGAAAAAAAAATTGAATACTAAGGTTTTTTAATCAATTTCTCATGGTTCTCACAAAATATACAGGTTGTCATTTGAGCCTCATCCTATACATCAGTTATTACTTTATTATGAATAAAATATAACCCAAAATAAGTCAATCTTCTGTAGTTATGTATAAACTAAGGTGTACAAGTTGGATTTATTTAGGGCTGTTCAAAACGCTCGGCGCTCGCCGATCGCTCGCCGCTCGTTCGGAATTTGCTCGGAAATTGCTCGCTCGATTTTCCGCTCGGTTGTAACTGAGCCGATCGGCTCGGTTCGGTTTATAAATGAGCCAAGCACGAGCAAGGGTCCGCTCGACTCGGTTCGGCTCGATATAATTTTTATTAGTTTATTATATATATAATTATATATATACATATTAATTACAAATATATTTATAGTTTTGTACATACTACTCTATTGGATTTGGCTCAATATATGCATATATACAATTATATTTATAGTTATTAGCCTAGTCAACCCAATGATAACTTAACAGTAAGTTTGATTGTAAAACCCTAAGTCGTGAAAAAACATGATTGACTTTCTATTCCCATTAGTTGTCCACGATCAATCATCTCCCGTTATCAACCTACGCCACAACACGACAATTGTTCTCTGTAGTATGCTCATCACCTCACAGGCCTTAACTAGAGCATCATTCTCGAACGGTCGAACTTTAGTCATCACTAGGCAGCGAGAATATTAAAGGAAACATCCCAAATTTATGGTTGTCCGAAAACACTCGTCGCTCGCTCGATGCTCGCTCGAAAAAATGTGCGCTCGAACATTGCTCGCTCTGTTTCCGGATCGATTGTAAACGAGCCGATCGGCTCGGTTCGGTTTGTAAATGACTAAATGAGCCAAGCACGAGCAAAGGTCCGTTCGGTTCGGCTCGGCTCGTGAACAGCCCTAGATTTATTCCTAATTTAATTCTGGTTTATGTTAATAAAATCAAAACCAGTTCCTGTTCAATTTCAATTGGTTCCAAACTGGTTTCAACAATGAAGTTCCTAACCCAATTACAAGTTTGACAGTTCGGCACGGGTCGACGTTTTCTAACCCATCTCAATATGCCTCCGATCATTGGTGAGCAAAGCGGATATTTTTCCTAACCGGTCTGGTTAACCTGACATCAGTTATTTTCTCATTTTTGCTTTAACCGGTTTCAATATGCCTTCCTATCAGGTTACAAACCGGTTAAGTCCAGCTTACAAAGGTTAGCCTATACAGAGCCCACAATAGAGCCCAATCTTAATACAGTATTATACTATTATAGATCTAATGCACGTGAAGCAATGGGTGAAAGTATTTAAAAAAGAAGTCAAACGAAAGCAATTCGGGAAGTTTGACTAACTGTCTCTATCGTCACCCTGCCCAAAATATTCCGTCCACACATGAAAATATTTAAGATTAATTACTAATCTTTGTCATACGGAGCAGTAACTAATAAAAAAAGGGTCCGTCTATTGGCACCTCCCAACTTTCTATTTCAACCCCCATCTGAAGCGTCTTGCTTAGGCCAAAGCGAGGCGCTTCATTCAAATCAATGTCAGTCTGAATACAAGGTTGCATGGGAGTTTGAAAAACGTGTTCCAAGCGTCTCGCTTTGCCCAAAGCGAGGCGCCTGTATTAAGGGGGGTGAACCTGGACGGTTTTTGGTGTTGGGAGGGTTTTGGGTGTTTTTTGTGTTTGTTTTGAAGTGTTTTTATTTTTCCCTTTTTTTTAACTTTTTTTATTTAATTTAAGTAACTTTTTACATTAGGTTAATTATTTTTTAAATTTAAAAAACAACGTGATAACCCTAATCAAGTATGACGTCACCATCTGCAATTCCCGTATCATGTACCCAATCGACCAACTCATCGCGTGTCGAAAATGTCCGGTTAGTCTCGAACCAAAGGTTGATCGGGTTAGGTCCTTCCTCCTGATCTTCTACCCGCTTCTCATCGACAGCGCTGTCTTCATAGTGCGTATAGTCTTGTTCTTCAGATGTGTCATCACCACCGTTAGCGTCGTAAGTATAACCGTAGGCAGGTTGACTAGGCTCGTCTTCAAATTCATACGGGTCCTTCCACTGTGTATTCAAGTCCAGTTGTACCGCATTGTCACGGTAACGAATGCCAGACTGGCCCTCCTCGACATTACTAGACCGGCCCTCCCCGACATTATATGACCGACCCTCCTCGACATTACTAGACCGACCCTGCCCGACATTATATGACGGACCCTGCTCGACATTATATGACGGACCCTCCTCGACATTATATGAATTATAGTCGTAAGAATCACCGAAACTTAAGTCGTAATACGACATGTTATATATGTTGTGGACAAAGAATTGAAATCGAACGAGTTTATAATGAAATCGAATGAATTTATAGCCAAAATCTGATGGGACCAAGCGCCTCGCTTAGGCCAAAGCGAGGCGCCTGGGTAATTATTTCGAGAGAATATCAGGCTTTACGTTTAATCAAGGTTAATCAAACTCTCAAGTGCCTCGCTTAGGCCTAAGCGAGGCGCCTGGGTTAATCGTTTTCAGAGGAATCTTAAGCTTTATGTCTAATCAGGCAGTCGGGCGCCTCGCTTTGGCCAAAGCGAGGCGCCTGACTGCCTGATTAGACATAAAGCTTAAGATTCCTGAAAACGATTAACCCAGGCGCCTCGCTTAGGCCTAAGCGAGGCGCCTGGATTAAGGGGTTGATTTAGAAGTTGGGGGGTTTAATTAGAACGGTCCTAAAATAATAATTTATACATTAATACATATGAATAGGGGTGCAAACGAGCCGAGCCGAGCCCGAGCTCGACCAGGCTCGAGCTCGAGCTCGATTAACTTATAAGAGCTCGGGCTCGAGCTCGGCTCGGTTCGAGCTTTGTTTTTAAAGCTCGAGCTCGGCTCGTTAGTAGTTTCTCAAGCTCGAGCTCGGCTCGGGCTCGGCTCGTTTAGTGTTTATTAGTTAATATATTAAATTAAATAATATATATAATAGGCTCGTTTAGGCTCGATAAGTCAAAAGCTCGGCTCGGCTCGTTTATTAAACTACTTAAAATGTGGGTAAATAATATAAAATATTAATAAACCTAATATTATATTAGGCTCGATAAGGCTCGACGAGCCTGGCGAGCTTCATATGCCAGGCTCGGGCTCGAGCTCGATAAGTAAACGAGCTTCATTTTAGGCTCAAGCTCGGCTCGAGCTCGATAAGGCTCGGCTCGTTTCGAGCTTTTTACCGAGCCGATCTCGAGTAGCTCGCGAGCTGCTCGGCTCATTTGCACCCCTACATATGAAGTTCCTAGCTATAAGGGGGATGGGGCGCTTATCAATTTGGTCACGGGTACCTCACTACCAGCACGGTAACACCGCCGCCACCGGTGCTGGTAGGGGTCCCGTGGACTAAATTCTGGTTATATTTAACGCACCGTAAGCAAACATGGGTAGTGGTTTTATGTGTGGGGTTTTTTGTTTTTTATGGGTTAGGTAGTTCAGGGTAGTGCTGCCTCCAAAAAAGTGTTTCAGTGAAGCGAATCAATAAAGTGATGTGGTAGTGCAGAATTTGTGTAAATCAGTGAAGTTGAAAATGTTTCAGTGGAACACCCCGTCTCCCCTAATAATCGTCAAAGAAACAAACAAAATAGAAAGTGTTTTGTATGTGTAATATGTTTGATAAAGGTGATATAATATAAATCTCCCAACTTAATACATACGTTAAAAACTAGTTTTTTTTTTCACATTTCCTATGGAAACACGGCGACGAAGAGCGCCGATCCCGGAGAACATTCAGGTACGCATTACGAAATTGTTTGTGTCAAATCTCCCGGAGGGTTGTAGTGGGAATGATCTAGCAACTCTAGTCAGACCTTTCGGGCAGATTTTCGATTTATACATTGCACGTAAACGTGACAAAGGGGGCAACCGTTTTGGTTTCATATCAATGTTAGATGTGAAAGATAGATCGGAATTACTAAAGAATCTCCGCGGGATTCGGATGGGCAATGACAAACTATGGTTTAATGTGGCTCGTTTTGTGTTAGAAGAGGGAGAGATAGACAATCATAGGGAGACTCAGTTTAATTATAATGATAATAATATATACACTAATAAAAATGAGAGGAAATTTAATAGTGCTCATAATGATAATAGTAATACTTTCAACAGAGAGGAGGAAGGGAAGAAAGGAAATATGGGAGGGACGTTTGTGAATGGTGCAACCTCCTTTAAAGATCGTCTTGTGGGGAGAGCGGTAACCATCGATGATAATGTTACGGCTTTTACTGCTCTGCATGGGAAAGCCATTGTAGCCAAGATGATGAATGTTGAAGCTGTGAAGAAAGTGTTGATTACTCTTAATTCCATTTGTCCGGGTAAGGGTTCTGTTCAGTATCTTGTAGGGTTGGATATTCTAATTTCATTTGAAGATAAAGAGCAGACGATGAAGGTACTTGAAGCGGCTACTCATTTGAACGAACAGTTTGCTTCCATTTCCTTGTGGGAAGGCCAATCCCTTGGTTATGAGAGAGTAGCTTGGGTAAGGATTCAAGGTGTTCCCCTACACTTGTGCACCAATGTAGTGTACGATACGATTGGAGGCTTGTTTGGCCAGATAGTTCACAAAGCAAACATGTCTGAGAGGGACCAAGACCTGTCATTCGAATATATTGGAATCCTCGTAGGGGATGGTAAGAGGGTAAACGAAGAAATTACAATCAATTGGAAGAATAGGAAGTATCGGATTTGGGTTTCGGAGGAACATGGAGACTGGGTCCCCGATTTTGAGGAAGTTGTTAACGTGCACGGTAGTAGTTCGTCGGAGCCGGAGACTGATCCAATGAAAGATGATGAGTTGCCGGTTTCTTCTCCGGCAGAAACGGGTCAAACTTCCGGGGATGTTGAATTGGAAAGCATTAATGGGATTGAGGAAATTTTGGTAACCCCCATTCATCAAGTTAATGCTAATAATGGTGAGGAGGATTTTTCGGAAATAGGGGTTGAGGTTCAAAATCAGGACGTGCACAAGGGAGGGGTTGCATGTGATAATATTAAAAAGAGAAGGGGGTTTTTATGTATAATGTCCAAAAAGAGAAAAGTGCTTCGGTTTAAACGCTCGGGTAGTGGATCTTCACAGAACTCAGGCCCAAGTAAAAAGAAAAAAAGAAGCCAGCCCGTTTGTAGTGATCCTTTCTTGTTGAATGAGTTAATTGGGCCTATGGACCCTGTCGAAATTCTAGCCCAAAAAAACCAAACTGTTTCTTCAGTGGTTCGTACACATAACTCAGCCTTCCAGGAGGTTGTTGAGCAAAGTGTGAATGTTGACAGACAATCTTCAGAACCTATTCCCTTTTTTGAACAATTGATGGAAAAGATGGATGAGGATAGTGATGTGGTGGAAGAAGGAGCTAGGGTAGAGAATCATCATCTCGAACCCGAGCCAGACAAAGTGTTGATACCTTCGGAGATTGCTGCAGAGGTGGGTGAAACAATAACACTTGGTGTAGCACTGGGCGTCAACCTACAAGATGAATCTCGTTTGGTTAGTGATTTCGTGACTTCAGAAGGTTTACAAAAAGTGACGGTATGAATTTTCTTTCGCTAAACATTAGGGGCTTGGGTGTGTCTGGTAAAGTTGCGTGGGTTAAACGTCTTAAGCAACAAAATGGGGTTTCGTTTGTCGCTTTACAAGAAACTCAATTTCGGGATATGTCGGGTTTCAATTGGGTGAAGTTTTGGGGCAACTCGGAGGTGGAAATAGAATACGTTGATGCTATTGGGCGCTCGGGTGGTTTGGTGTCGTTTTGGGATCCGAAGAAGTTTACTAAACTGTCCATTATTAAGCAGCAGCACTTTATTCTGGTCAAAGGGTTCTTGAACGAAAATGGGTCTCTCGTCAATGTGCTGAATATATATGCTCCGCATAAGCTTGTCGATAAACGGCCTGTGTGGGAGTATGTGTCAGATTTGGTCAGCAGTAGCCCTGGTTGTTGGTGTATGCTAGGGGATTTCAACTCGGTTCGGTTTACAGAGGAGAGAAAAGGCTGTTTTTTTGACCAATCTGACGCAGATAATTTTAATTCTTTTATTGATGGTGCAGGCCTTTGCGAGTATGGTATGAAAGGCGGGTTGTATACGTGTTTATCCAAGAGAGGGTCTAAACTCGGGCTAAGCAAGATAGATAGGGTCTTGGTTAACCAGGACTTCTTTAATCGATGGCCGGAAGCCTGCTTGAGGGCCTTACCCAGATTTTTATCTGATCACACGCCATTACTCTTGACTGTGGTCAATAAAAATTTTGGTCCGCGTCCGTTTAGATGGTTTAATTCGTGGCTGGATAGGGACAGTTGTGAGTTTGTGGTGAAAAAAGCTTTGTCGGATTTTTCTTTCACAGGGGCGGCGGATGTTACCTTGGCTTTGAAGCTAAAGTTCCTTAAATCGGCACTAGTAGGCTGGAAGAAAAACATAGAAGCAAAAGAGGGTGAAGAGATCACTTTGTTGAAAAACGAACTTGAGCGGATAGAGATTGATATGGAACATAGGGATTTGTTAGAGGAAGAGGAGTGGGTGTGGCAGGAATGTAAAAAGGGTATAGAGGAACATGAGCTTCGTCAAGCCAAAGACCTTGTACAAAAGGCCCGAGTAAGTTGGGCTAGAAGCGGTGACGATAATACGGCCTATTTTCATAGATTCATAAACGGTAGAAAAGCGTCGAATTCGATCCAAGGCCTTATGGTGAATGGGAGGTGGGTTTCGAAACCGAGTCTGGTAAAAAAGGAGGTGCTTAGATTCTTTAGTAACCATTTTAAAGAAAAAATCCCCTTCAGACCGGTTCTTCGGTGTGACGAGTTGAAGAAAGTCCCGGGAAATTTGGTTGATGGTCTAATCGCTCCTTTAACTAGAGAAGAGATTAAGTTGGCGGTTTTCGAATGCGGTAAAGACAAAGCTCCGGGACCGGACGGGTATAACTTTACTTTTGTCCGTCATTTCTGGCCGATGCTGGAAGATGATTTTCTGAAAATTTTTAATGAGTTCTTCGATTCTGGTATGATTAGCCGTGGGTGTGCGTCTTCGTTTATCACACTTATTCCAAAGAAAAAAAATCCTATTGATTTAAAAGATTTTAGACCGATTACTTTGGTGGGTGTTATCAGTAAGGTTTTGTCTAAAGTGTTGTCTTTGAGACTCAAGAAGGTTATTGGGTTTATTATTTCGGAAAATCAAATAGGTTTTCTTAGCGAAAGAAATATTCTAGACGGGCCCTTAGTTGCGAATGAGATTCTTTCATGGTGTAAAAGGAGGGCTAAACGGGTTTTCTTTATGAAGATAGATTTCGAGAAGGCCTATGACAATGTTAATTGGGCTTTTCTTTTATCCATTCTTGATCAAATGGGTTTTCCGGAAAAGTGGTGTGTGTGGATGAAGGGTATTTTAGCTTCGGCTAGATCGGCGGTGCTTGTCAATGGGTCGCCTACGTTTGAGTTTCAGTGTCAGAAAGGGCTTCGTCAAGGTGATCCTATTTCTCCCTTTTTGTTTTTAATTGTTATGGAAGCTCTTACTTGTATGTTCAACAAGGCTATCAAGTTAGGAGTGTTCGAAGGTGTTTCGTTAGCTAAACAAGGGCCGATGGTTTCCCATCTTTTTTTCGCCGATGATGCGCTCTTAATGGGCAATTGGTCGGAGAATAATATTTCGGTAGCGGCTCGTATTCTCCGGATTTTTCATATATGCTCCGGCCTTAAATTCAATATTCACAAATCATTCATTTATGGGGTGGGAGTTGAACAAGAAGAGGTAGACCGTTTGGCTTTGGTTGTGGGTTGTCGGGTTGGCTCCTTCCCTTTTGACTACTTGGGAGTGTCGGTAGGGGCCAATATGAATAGGATCAAGGGTTGGCGAAAAATAGTCGATGTATTTGAAACTAGGCTCTCCTCATGGAAGGCGAACCTTCTTTCTTATGGCGGGAGATTAACCTTGCTCAAGTCGGTATTGCAAAGCTTGCCTATCTATTTCCTATCCTTATACAAGGCCACGGTAGGGGTGATTGATAAGTTAGAAAGCTTTATGAAAAGATTTCTTTGGTCGGCCTCAAGTGAAAAAAACAAGATACATTGGGTCGCGTGGGATAGAGTGACTCGAGAAAAAGATAGAGGAGGTTTGGGGATTAGCCGACTTAAAGATGTTAATGATGCTCTTCTTGCGAAGTGGGCTTGGCGATTTCGCACGGAGGAAGGGTCTTTGTGGAAGACGATTATCTTGGGGTGTCATAATGGTAGGAGTAGGTGGTCCGGGCTTCCTCGTATCGCAGGCAAAGGGGGAGTTTGGTCCGCTATTGTCTCCAACTGTGAAAGATTTAAATGTGGGGATAAGTTTTTCCTTGAGCTTTTAAAAGGAAAACTAGGTGATGGTGGTCGGATTCGTTTTTGGGAGGACAATTGGTTATTAGA
Organism: Ambrosia artemisiifolia; assembly: GCA_032199755.1. NCBI lineage: Eukaryota > Viridiplantae > Streptophyta > Magnoliopsida > Asterales > Asteraceae > Ambrosia > Ambrosia artemisiifolia. The sequence continues at coordinate 44,830,880 of CM063512.1, read as the reverse complement.
TGTTCCCTTAATGAAAAAATTTCCCTTACTTTATAGAGCTTCTGCTACTAAGAGGAAACTTATCAAGGATTGCTTTGTTAATGAGACCTGGTGCCCTGTGGATTTTTCCATAAGCATGAATTTGGAAGAAGTGAATGAATGGGCTGCTCTTTCGGATTTGTTGATGCAGGTCCACCCATCCGCTGATTTAGATACTTGGGAATGGGCCGGGGTCCAAGGCTTCTCGGTCTCAGAAGTTAAGGCCCAAACCAGAAAACACAGGGACTACGGCTACTTTTTTAAGATGAAATGGGTGAGTTGGGTTCCCTTGAAGTGCCAGGTTTTCGCTTGGCGAGCGGAGTTGGATAGAATTCCCACTGTTAAAGCCTTAAGTAAAAGAAACATCTTTATTCCTAATGATCGTTGCAAATTATGTGATTCCGTTTTTGAGACTTCGGAACACATTTTCACGGGGTGTGGGTTTTCCTATGGTGTTTGGTGCTACATTTGGAAATGGTGTGGCTTAAATACAAGCTTCGCTTTTCACACTCATGATTTACTCTCCTTATACAAGTGCGCTAGAGGTGGAAAATGGGGCAAGCGGATCGTGCACGGGATTGTTTTGGTCACTCTTTGGATGATTTGGAGAGCTAGAAATGAGAAAACGTTTCGGGGTATTGAACCAAAGATCTCGGTTGTAGTTGGTAGTATCAAAGCTATGTCGTTTTTGTGGTTAAAAAATAGGTCTACCTTCATCGACCTCCGTTGGGAGGATTGGTGTAGGAGCCCTTTGTATATGTTGTAATTTGTGGTGTTTGTCCTCTTTTCGAGGTCGGCCCCGTGTGTTTTAATGAAAGTTAATGTTCAAAAAAAAATACATACGTTATAGGTTATATATCCATGTTATGAGGATACGGACTTGCTATATATGGTTCGGGGTTAAGCAATCCTATAGCGTTTTTTGTTATTTTGCATGTGACAAATATAAGGTTTCTCTAACCGGCTTTTGGGATTTTTGAACATCGACCCTTGAGATTTTATGTTACTTAGAAAAGATCAATCAATACATGTATTTGAAAACAAAGTGAAAAGCTAAAAAGAAGTGTGAATTACAGAAATCGTCCTTTATGTTTATAGCGAATTGCAAATCATGTCCTTTGGAAAGAAAATTTGCAAAAATTGTACTTTATGTTTGAAAATCGTTGCATGATTCGTCCTTTGCCCTTAACTATGTTTATTTTCATGGTTAAATTTTAACAAGTAGACCTTATGTGAGGGCAAATTAGTCTTTACACCACATTTTTTACTTCCCTCCTTATTAAAACCCCACATTTACTAAATTTCTTCCCCAAATCATCAAAACTAAATTAGGGTTCTTCATTTGTTACCCAAATCATCAGATCTCTCTACCTCTCTTCAAAACCTAAATATGTACAACTAAGTTTAGTTTTTCGAATCACTGCTACCTGAGTTGCGATATCAGATGGGTGTGAAAAGAATGGAGGTTTATGTTGTGCTTATGAGTTATGGGGTCAGAGGAGGTAGCACACGACGAGGATGATGAGTGGTGGTGTTGGCACACGATGGAGATGATGACCGCACAACATAATCATTTCAACGGGAACGTAATCATCAGGAGATTCTGGAAACGTAACAGTCGTTGCTAGATTTGCTGATGATGAGGGTGGCCCGGCGATGGATTGCTGATGATGAGGGTGGTCCGGCGATGGTGGTTGCTGGATTTAAGGGTGATAGTGTTGGATTGATGTAATGGTAGGCATTTCATTCAAGCAATAACACACATACACAAATGGGTAGAGATGGCGGTGCCAATTGACAAAGGTTTTGCACGTGGTGTTGTTGAGCGGAGGTGGTGGCGGTGGTGGTGGTGGTGATGGTAGTGGTGGTGGCCAGAGATTCTAGTTTGGGGAGGGTGGTGGAAGCAGATGAAACATTGTGTGTGTGTGTAAGTAGGTGTTTTTATTTTGGTTTTTGTCCCTTTTTTAAAGTAAAAGGGTAATAAGACTAATTTGCCCTCGCATGGGGTCCATTTGGTCAAATTTAACCATGAAAATAAACAGAGTTAAGGGCAAAGGACAAACCATGCAATGATTTTCAAACATAAAGTACAATTTCTGCAAGTTTTCTTTCTAAAGGACATGATTTGCAATTCGCTATAAACATAAAGGACGATTTCTGTAATTCACTCTAAAAAGAATGAGTATAAAATATGGAAAAATACGTGATGTGTCATTTAGGTGGAGTTAAGGGAGGTTAAAGTATACTTCAAGGTTAGCATCATCTTTTGCATCACGTCCACTCAATGGACAAGATTTATGAATCCCATATCTACAGGAATCAGTTGAGAATATTGTAACCATTGGGTTATCTAGTATTGTTTGTGTTGTTTATATGTTGATGTAGAATCCATTCCACTTAAAAACAATTGTCGTAGCGGCTATTTGGTAGTCTCTTAGTGGTCACTAAGAGACTACGTCTTAATGGTTCATAGGCTCTTAACCATTAAGAGACCATGAACCAATAAAAGATAGCCCTTTAATAACCATTAAGAAGCTACCAAACAGGTCCTTAGAGTGAATACACTATTTTCTTGCTACCATAAAGAGTCACTTCATTGGAGTCCTTCCACACCATTGAGATCCTTCGAGGAGAACCCTTAATTATATTAGCATATTTGATCATTTGGTATATTACCTATTAGGAGGACCTCCTCACATCAATTTTGTTGTAGTCATGTGTGGCATAGGATGATTGATTATCACCTCATCGTTTCATTATATGCTTCATTCAAACCAAGACATATTTGAAACAAAAAGTACATTAGTAGTTTTTGGATTTTTTAAAAATTTGTGATGTGCATACATTTTACACATACGTCGCATACTTAATTAGTTTACTAGTAGATGAAACGGGAGAATTGGCAAAGAAATTGAAGAAAATATAAGTGTTAGAGGCCACGTCCCGTGCCCTAACACTAAAAGACAATTCCAGTGATCCAACACGCCCTATGTTCCTCAGACTACGCCACTGTGGCCACTAGCTAAGCATGTTATTATGATTGTAATCAGTTTTGTAATCAATAGAAGGTGAGTTTAAAAGTTTTTTTCGTGTTCTTTACGTATTCGTATTGCTTGTTAATTGTGCATCTTTTGCAAAGCACCACCTACTCTACATTACTTTCACTTGTTAATTTAGTGTTTTATCATTGGTTTACCTTAGCACAGAGGCTCTCTTGTCTCGATTTGTCCAAGGTTAAGAACATTCTAGTTTCATTCAGGCCTTAGTAAACTTTCATTGTGAATATCTCTAGTTTAAGTGTTGTTGATCATTTGGCCATGATTGGCTAAGTTATTGATTCACTAGGAGAAGAGGAGGACTAGGGATTTGCAGTCTGCAAGAAGAAGACTGTTTGTTTGTTAGGGGGTGTTTGTTTTTCTGTGAGAAGTGCTTCTGAGCACTTATGTCTGCACCGTGCAGACGCGGGCAGACGTTTGGAGTGGGCAACCTGTTTGTTTTTTAGAAGACATACTCCTTCAAAAGCTCTGCTCAACCTCTTCATGGTGCAAACATCAACCCACATCTTCCAACCACTTCCCACCCCTTCTTTCTTTTTTCCTTCTCTCTTTTCTTTCTTCTTCATTTCATCAGACATCTTCCTTCTTCTTCATCACACATCTTCTCCTCATCCTCCTCCTTCTTCCTCCATCCCCTTCCCCTCCTCTCGTCCACCACCGTCGCGGCCTCCCTCCACCACCGCCGCCGCCGCCTCCCTCCACCACTGCCAAGGCTTCCCCCTCCTCCCCTCCACCACCGCCGCCACTTCTCCCTCCTCCCCTCCACGCCAAAGTAATACATCTACATCTGTAGTGGATTTATCGGCAGAATTCAACCAAACTTTTCTTGATTTTAGATTTTGGATGATATTTTTATGGGGGTCTTTGGTTTTGGGTGTCGGGTTGCAGAATCCAACCAAGGATGAATGATTTTTTTTTAATTTTAATCTATTCATAATATTTTATCTTTTATAGGAACACACCACATGTGTTGGTATGTGTTTTATTTGTTTATGATTTTGTGAATATTTGTGGTGGATTATAGTTATGGTTTTGGGTTACGCTGCAGACGTTAACAAACAAACACTCTTCTTCTTGCAAACTGCAGACATTTGGTCCACCTCTTCTCCTGCAGATGTCTGCGAGATGTGGTCCGCAGACTGCAGACCTTTTGCCTAAGAAAAAACAAACAACAACTTAATGTCTGCGTAACCTAACCATAACCTACCACAACCCACAACAACCCACCACAACCCTAAATGTCTGCTTGCGTCTATACGGGGCAGACAGAAGTGGTCAGAAGCACTAATGACCAAAAAACAAACACCACCTAACACAACATTATCACTTGATCTTCGTGGAACGACTTTATGTGGTTGTCATTTTATATGATCGGTACAATTTTAGAAGGTGCGTATGATTTGGTAACCTTAACAGGAGCCATTTATATCCTTGAGCAGTGGTCTTTTGCATACACATATTTTGAAATCAATTGTATCATATGGGGGGGGGGGGGGGGGGGATCAAACATATATCGTTCGTTGTTATGTGCTTTACCCCTCGATTCTTCTTCATTGTCTTTAGAATCATCATGGTTATTATTTGCTTTACCTATTGATTCTTCTTCATTTCCTTTAGAATCATCATGGTCTCCTTCACTATCTCCGCATACCAAGTTATAGTTGGAATACAGAATTAATGATCAATCAATTGAAGTCTTTTGTTATTTAAAATGCAAAAATGTATTAGACTGATATATGGTAATTACATCTAATATTCCAGACAGGTTTAACTTTATTTCATTTATGCTATTACTATTATCCGATACAATACAATATCACATTACAGTATAATACTATATTACACATGATAATTTTTTGTACATAAATACAAAGTAAGACAACTATAATCTGAATTTCAATTTGTAAGATGATGACCCGAAACCAAAGCTTAACACAAGATAGCACGAACCAAAATCGTTGTTACCATTTCTATTCACCGAATTAACAACAAATAATGAAAATCGATGCATGTAATCCTTTTCTTAACGGCAATTACCACAAATATTCTACTTTACACCAATAAACCTAAACTACTCTCTTGTCTAACATCCCCTCGACTTGCATGTGCCAATCCTAGATTTTAATTATTTTTATTTCAATTTTCAAAATTATAAAACTATAATAAACTTTTGAACTTAAAAACTTTACATGGAATCACCCCAACCACACCTTTCTCTCTCCCAACTTTCTCCTCCTTTTATAAAAAAAACTCCCGTTAAAGCCTTGACTGTATTTAAAAACAACAAATATTATTATTTAATAATAGTTTTAACTATAATATATATGCATTGCATCTCTTTCATAAACCGCCCAAAGTCCTAGGCACTCACAGTTTACGAGAGATTCATTCACAAAAATGTGTGTGTATGACTGTGTGAGTATATGATTATATATTATTATTAATAATAATAATCCTTCATCAGATCATTTGAATTCAAACTTTCAATTTCTTTCACAGATCGAATTACCTCTTGTTTTTAATAATCTGTCTACTTCCCATTAATATAAACTCAGATTCATTGATTTGTTGCAAGAAGATTTCAAGATTTGATCTGGGTCATCACCCATGAGGTAATTTATTTACTGTTTATTATCCATTTGTTACTTTTAATTAATATTAATATTCACTCGTTAGTGACACATTCACTCACATTCATAGGATTTTAATTTATGGGTCGTTTTGTTTGCGTGTTTGTTGACAATCGTTATCCATGCTTGATCATATATTCATATGATGATAATTAGTTTCGATTGTAGATGATATTGTTTAATTTTATGTGGTGAGATAACCACGTTTTAAAAAAAAAAAAAAAAAATTGTTTCTTGATGAAATGCCAAATGTAGTTAGAGGATAATATCTTATTCAGATTCTTTAGATCATATTCACTGTTTTCGTTATCAGTTAAACGCCAAATGTGTCTACATGCAATGAAAGTATAAAAAGTTTTGTGAAATTTCTGTTTATTTTGCTTTACCACTTGTTGAACATGATTAAAATGCTCTATATGCTTAGTGGTTTTTTTTAACAGTAAATGTGACCCGTACTCTATTTTGCACCAAAAATGCCTTTGTAGAGATTTGAACCTGGGTCCTCCGCTTTAAAAGGCATATGCTTCTCCCAAACGGGTTAGTGTATACTCGCTCTATATGTTTAGGTTGATTATTGATTTGAAGCTTTTAAGTGGATAATTTGTTGAAAATTCATGTAATTTGAACAAAATGATCTGATATTTTAAAACGCAAATCATGTTTTTTGTTTTTTTATGTACATTGTGCGCGCACTTGTTAAACACTATGACATGTTCTAAATGCATAGGTTGATTAGTGACCGGAAGCTTTTAAGTGGATTACTTGTTGAAAACTCGAGTAATTTGGCATAAAATGCAGACATAAGAGACGTAAATCATGTTTAGGAAAAAAAAAAACCTTTCAAAAGTAATACATTGTTGAAATATGGACTTTTGAATTTGAAAAAGGAAATGAACACTAAACTTTAACACTTTTTAGACTGTGCGTTGTGGAATGGCGAGGGGGATGTCACCCTTTAACAGGCTGAACACTACCCCCCTCCTTTATTCGGCGTCGTTAATGGGCCACCGCCAACCTATTAACGGTCGCTAATGACCAACATGTGGGGCCACACCATCTCCATCCAATGAATTTTTTTACTTTTTTAACTTCAATTAATCTACTACACGTAGTTATTTAGTGGTTTAGTTATTACCCCTCCGCCTAGGTGACACTGAAGTAGCAGCACTTTCTTGTTAGTTATGTGATTGTGTCATTATTCAACAACACAGTCTAAACTTCAAATATTCGAAGGAATCCTTCAGTAACTGTGTTAATATATAGCTTTTTGACTCTGGAGTCAATTGTTTGGTCCTCTCCACTTGTGAATATTATTGTACTTTTCAAATAGTGTATATGTACGAATTATTATTAACCTGATTCATATTCATGTTAATTCATCTGCATTATAACAAATTAAGTTAAGCTCAAGTAACTACTACACTAGTACCTATTTAGATATGTTGGTACTTTTTTCCTGTAGCATGACTATTCAACAACATGATATAGTTTGTCATTTAATACATAACATCTGCACGTTCTAGTAACTAACTCAAACATGATTATACACATATTTATTATTAATGAAATTAGTGAATTTAGAACAACATAAACCAAACTAAAACAGGATGAGTGACCCACAACACCTAAAATTAAAAGTAGAGTGGTATATGCCTAATCAAATCAAGAAAGAAAAAAAAGGGATTTAGAGATGAAATAGAAAGGGACAAAGGTAGAGGAATTGCACATGTCATAGGTAGTAAAGCTTAAATAAGATGGAACACATGAAATGATGAGTTTGCAACAAGACATACCATTGTAGGAAATCCTTTCACTAATTTGGTTTGTTGTCATATGTCATTTCTATTACCCTCTTTTCTTCTCAATTTCACCCATACAACTAATAAAGTAAGAGTGTAAGATTGTTAAATATGCATCCTTACTGACAAGGTTATTAACATGGTAATGTCACTGTTCATCATCATTCTAAACTAGGTAGCATGTCATAGCTTACAACCTTTGGGTAAAAACTAATACGGTGAGGCTAAACGTACCTCTATATGTTAGATGCACGTCCTATGAGAAAATGTAGGGAAAGTTGTAACTAATTTAGTAAGAGAATAAGGTAGAAGGGGTACCTCTATATGCATAGCTCGTCTTGTATGAGAAAATGTAGCAAGATTTTAATCATTTTACGAATAATTTGGTAAGAGGAGGTACATTTAGTATAAACATTAGAAGATGATACGTTTAAGTAACACAACCCAAACTTAAACCTACACCTTTATAAGTTTGTAATTATTTACTAAAACTCATTAGTAGCCGAACCAGAACTTATTAGTTGATGGCACCGTAACTAGTCTGTCCAACTCAGGTTTTTCTTAAAAATCTAAGATGTTTTTAAAAAATATCTCATGTAGTCGAACCCTTGACCATACTATACAAATCAGTACGCATTTAAGATTAAAAACTCAATTATTATATCATTTATGACATTATACGTACTAAAGATTCTTTTAGTGCAATTAATTATATATTTTTAATTAAGAAATCCTTGTGTTCAAAATTTGGAATATGGACAAAGACAAAAGAGCGTGACAGTCACGTTAGCCTGGGATGCGTCCTCACGAGCGTATATAACTTAAAACTACCAGATTATTTAATTTCATGGACTTCACAAAACCCTTGGAAAAGCAAAAATAAAAAAAATAAAAAAAGTTGCATGGAGAAAAAGACTTCAATTAATATACCAAAAAAGATTCAAAAACAAACCCATTTCCACTACACTATTTGTCTGTCCTCCTCTTCTTCATCCAACTTCTTTTCTAGAGAAAGAGTAATGCACTATATACAAACACAAAAACTAATAAAGTGAGTGTTGTTTGTAACTTTGTAGGTTTGATTAGCAACCAACCAACCAAAGGCTCCACCAAAGCAAAAGTTTAATAATATTCCAATGGGCAAGGAAGTAAACAACTGCCCATGTGATCTACAATCACGTAATGCCACCTCCATCGGGATCACCAGAAGAAAAAACTACATGAACCCGGTGGAGGTGACAGGGCCAGGAGATCCAAAAAGTACTACTACTGGATGCTCTGGCAAGTCATGCCAGTCATGCACTGCGGCAGTAATAGCAGACTGCGTCGCAGTCTGCTGCTGCCCGTGTGCCGTTGTCAATATCTTCACCCTCACTTTCTTCAAACTCCCATGGATGATGTGTAGAAAGTGTTTGAATTTGGGTAACAAAAAGAAAAAGAAGTTGAGAAACAATGAGAAAGAGAAGGACCAAAGTGTAATATCAAGAAAAGATGAGGGACTAGAAATGAAATCAGAAAGTTTAATGGCTGAAGAAGAAAAAGAACAAGAGAGTGCAAGGTTTGAAGCAGAGAAAGTTTGGTTAGAATTGTATAAAGTTGATCAGTTGGGGTTTGGCAGGGTATCCTTCACAGGAATTGAGTAACAAAATTTTTATAAAAAAAAAAAAAAAAAAAACCAATGCATTGTTGTAGACTTGTACATGATGGATTAAAAATTGTACATGTGCAATTTTTTTGGGATAGAGATTGAATGTGTTGTGTAGTAGGTATCTGAGTGAATGATGAATATGGTAAAACTAAGGGGAAGAATGTTTCACTGTCGCACACCATGGTTGCATTAATTTGTACAATTCTACCCTTCGTCATGTTGTCTCTACAATTCTATGCTACTCTTGAAATTAACTTTGTACTATCTTGGGGTAAGTTTTATTTCATTTTTTTTAATATCATAAAAAGTAACAGGATTAAACAAAACGTAAAACAGTTAGAGATTATTTTTTTTCTTGTAAAATTACTAGTATCATTGTTACACGTTATTAACATGTCATGTATGTTAACGTTATGCATGTATGTCATGTCATGTATGTTAACGTTATGCATGATTACGTCAATTGGTGAAATGTCTCTTCGCGAATCTCTTTAATTTTGCGACAATGGACGCAAATGTGGTCCACAGGTACATGTTGGTTTGTATGTACACTTTGTTGTTGGTTTATATGACATTAAAGATTGTAAAAAGTTAAATAGATATTTTTTTATGGGTTTTTTTTATTTGTTAACAATGACAGTATGTGACATTGAGTTTGCCAAATAGTTCCATTGGGCACAAAGTGGCAAAATGTACGTTGATGTCGGTCTTACAAGCGGACAAAATTAGTCTCACTCACACCTCTCGTCTAATAAAAATGTGACATCCATGTGTTTTCAAATCTTTCACCCATTTAAAACTAAATTGCTGAAAAAGCAATGAATGGACATGGTAACTCATTTGCTAGTGGCTCTTATCTTTGAGTGAAAGTGAAAGATCTTAAGTTTAATTTCAAACAAGTAGTACATTATAATTAATTTGGTGCAAGTTAGAAGTGTGTAACCTTTGCCGTAAAAAATAAGGAATAAAATTAGACAAAAATAAATCACTCAACATCAGGGTCGCCAATGGTAATTCGGTTGCACGGGCCAAGCTGTAAAAAATGTGCCCTTTAGCCTTAGTCATTAACGTAATAAATAACGTAAACTATTTTTTAAACGACGATACAAGTACTATCAATAAACATATCAATGACCAAGATGAGAGAAACATATACTTCAATGAGTTAATGGCATACTAAAGGAATAGCTAACCGAGGATGAGTGAAGCTCTCCTGGTACAAATTGATGGATCAACTCTTCAAAGTTTATATTATCCAACATTTCGTTCTCGATGGCTATCATCGCCAATCCGCGTAGTCTTTTATTTTCATTTTAACTTAAGTGTGCTAAGGTTTCATGGTATCTGATAATGAACTAATGGCTAAGTTATTTAAGTGGGCTAATAGCCTAATAGGTTTGAGTTTGGACTTTGAAGTTATAATGGGCCTATTACAAAGTAACATAATTTTCTATTTCTAGCCCATTAATCTAGAACATACTAATTTTATTTTGGATTGCAACTCATATATATATATATATATATATATATATATATATATATATAGAGCCGGCCTTGCTCAGCTAGTATACAACTTGCAAGGTTTGTAAGTGGCACATTAGGTAGAACCGATTACATTAACACATTGCGAAATTGGATCATAACCGGGTTGATATGATGGACATGTTTGGGTATCCATCTCCTTATCTCCTTTTTTTTTTACCTTCTTTCTCCTTAATCTAAAAGATTAAAAGTTACAATTTTTAACTTATGACTTATCTCTTTTTCAAAGTACAAAACCTCCTAAAAAGTCCTTTTCAAACCATTACCGAAATACTTTTTTCTTTTTAACTTTTGACTTCTTAAAGAAGTTATAAGTCAAAAGGATGTGAAAAATGAAGAGTCAAACATGCTCGATAATGGCATAATTAAGTGTACTTAGATAGGTTCAACCTCTTTATGAAAATATAACACATTTGTGTTAAATAAGTTAATAGGTTGGTCTATGACTCATTTTATCAAAAGCCATAATTTTATACTTAATTATATATATTCCATAACTTTTATTGTATATGTGTTAATTGTGTCGTGCTGTGTCATTCATTTTATTGAACTAGTTACATTTGATCTGTTAAGTGTAGCGTATCGTGTAACCCGCTTATTAAACATTAACCAAATGGATCGTGTTCCGGCTGACTAGTTGTATTAAACACGTCATGTCGAACACGACCCATTTAACACAACACGTTTTGTTAAATCATCAAATTTACGATTACATCCACTTAAAACATGACATATATCTTAAGATTATACTTTGCATATATGGACTATGGGCATATGTCTCTTCAACATGCACATATTATAGGTATGACGCCACAAAACTTTAAAATTTATCATTTCACATTATAATTAATTAATTAAAACATGATATGTGTCTTAGGATTATACTTTTGCATCTCTGGGCATATGTCTCTTCAACATGCACAAATTAACTGTAATGTTACATAACTATTAAATTAAATTAATCATTTCACATTATTACATCCAATTATAACATGATATGTGCCTTAAGATTATATTTTTTTCGTCTATGAGCATGTATATCTTAAGTTTTGCACCAACGGGCACAAACTAACTGGAAAATGCCACATAACTATTAAATTTACCATTACACATTACTACATCCAATTAAAACATGCCATGTGTCTTAAGATTACACTTTTGCATCTATCGACACATATCTCTTAAAGTTTTGTACCAACGGGCACAAACTAACCCAAAGCCATGTCTACAATTTACCACATATCTCTTCAAGTGTTAGCACAGTATACCCAAATGTGGTCCACGAGTGTTTTGGTTATTGGATTCTCTCCATCATAAGCTAATTTTGTTATAATTACTTCACTTTTTATTGCATTTTCAAGTCGCCAGCAACAACATTTTACATTAAAAATGTTGTTTAAGGCTAAACATCACCTTGTGTTATGTTGATACTGTATATAAGTAGTTTTGGTCTTGTTAACGACATTTTTTTACAAAATAGTGAGACCTTGGTAGCACAACAAGGGCGTGAATATATTACATGTTTACTCGGAAAAAAACGGTGTTGTAAAAAGACCCTAAGTAAGCATTAACTAAGTTTTAATGCTGGTTAATTTTGACCATAGTTATCAAAGGTGCTAGGCGCACTCAAGGCGCATAGGGCTCGCCCGGGGCCTAGGCGCGAGGCGCAAAAAACGAGTGCCTAGGATAAAAACGCGAACAAGAAAAATAAAGCAAAAATGTATTGAAATAATACTATTTTTCATCTAGTTAGTATCAAAAGTTTTAAAATCTTGATGTATTAGTGTATAGAAATAGTTTTCCGTAGATAAAAGTAGAAATCAGGCTGGAATCTAGCCATAATTTAACGAATTTGGATGGAAACTTTACGGAATTTGGGAATCTAGCTGACATCTGCGCCTAAACCATTACCTGGAGAATTAAAGCGCAATTCCTCGACTCAAAGGGCAAATGCATCGCCTCGCCTAAAAATGGGCCTAGGCGCAAGAGGCGATGACTTTTAACAAGGAATAATGGAAATAAATAATCCCAACTATTGACCATTGGCCAATAACAGTCCCAACTACGAAAATCATCAATATTGGTCCCAACTTTCGATATATTGGAAACCAGCGGACCCAAATTAACGGAGGCTAACTCCGTTAGTGTGATGCTGACGTGGCATGCCACGTAGGATCATTTTGCCACGTGGCATGCCACGTAGGATGCCACGTAGGATTATTTTGCCACGTGGCATGCCACGTAGGATGCCATGTAGGATCATCTTGCCACCTAAGCATGCCATGTCAGCATCACACTAACGGTGTTAGCCTCCGTTAGTTTGGGTCCATTGGTTTCCAATATGTCGAAAGTTGGGACCAATATTGATGATTTTCGTAGTTGGGACTGTTATTGGCCAATAGTCAATAGTTGGGATTATTTATTTCCATTTTTCCTTTTAACAACTATGATTTTGACAATGTCTAAGCTCCTACTAAAACGATCATCTCAAGACAAAATGTATTACATACAAGTATTGTAGGCTACCAATGTTGCATTATATATATAAATTCGGTCACTAAACTGATAAGGTCCAAAAACAAGTTATATACACTATCAACCAATCAAAAGGTGAGAAGGTATGAATGCTAACAAAAATGTTTAAACGTAAGTTTGTTATCAAATACATACGTGTGAGGGTTGGTTTGAGAGTGCATTGGTGTTTTCTCAATTTGCATTCTTTGTAACAACTAACAAGTACTCTATAGTATAATACATTATGGCCATCTCTTCTCACCATCCCTGCTCTCTTCTCTCTTTGTGAAGTTATCTATGGCATTTAAATACTAAAAAAGACTCAATCAACCCTGTGTAGTCGTCTTAAAATAGAGACATCCACAACTTTATGATCATTAAAAAGCCGACCAGACTCGACTCTCTACAACCAGGTATCAAAAAACTTGTAGCGATAGCGAGATAAGTCACACTCTTACCTTTTGATAACCGGACAATGTTTTGGACTTTGGGCACCCACTTCAGTTGCACTTGGGTTACTTTTTTTTAAACGGCTAATTTCTTTTTTCCTTATTTTTCACCTTGCTCAGGATTTGGACCTAAGTCATCCCCCAAAGAAGCTTTGCCTCTTACCACTACGCTACAACCCAGGTGGCAAGAAAACGGGTATCTCACTAAACCCTTCATGTATCATCTAGAAAACATCTGCTATAGTCCAAAGATCATGTTAAGCGCATATCTGCTACCAAATGTTTCTAATCTACACCAATTTAAAAAATATAGACTCGCAGTGGCGCAGCTTCATAGGGGCGGGGAGGGGCGACCGACCCCCCCCCCCCAAATTTTTGCTCCGAAGTTTCGATTATATAGTATCCGTAAAGAAATTTTTTGGTATATACTATTTCGACCCCCCGAGACAGATGGTCTGACCATAGTTAAAATAAGATGCAAGAGTGAATACATGTATAGCAAGAGTTTTTTTCTCCGGTGACGAGAGGTTCTAATTAGGGCAAAATGAGGAAGAAGGTGATTGCAGGCTTTTTCATAAAATAAACATATTAATTATTTAAATATATATTTTTTTTTTCTGGGAAGTTGTTACTTGAATACTTCCAGCCTATTCCCTATGGTGTTGTACTCTCCAACCAATACCCCATTATCACTTACTATTTGTCAGCTTTTTATTTGTTTATCGTATACTTATATACTTATGTTAACTATTAATGGATTTAGATGTTAAATAAAAAAATCAATGGTTTAATATAGCATTTTAGGTTGTTTACTTTTTAACTATTATATATTAAGATATATTGTATACTTTTATTTTATTTGGCGCTTATAACTTCTTCAACCATTTAATCATAAATTTTTGTTATTTTCTTCAAATAAAAAGGACTACATAAGATGTTGAATAATGTAAAAATGATTACTTGTAGACCAGTGTGGTAAAATGAAATAAAATTAAAACAAAGAATAAGGTACTATCATAAATATTAAAGGCCAATAAAAGTAATAATTAAAACATTAATCTGGTTCTGCCACCGGATCATAGCGACATAGCCCATTTAGTTTCAATAATGAAGGTGTATTTTGTTGGTCACTTGAGCCCTGCCTAAATCCAACACTAAACACTCAAAATAACCATATATTCTTTCAGCTCAAACTAAGTTATTGAGAAACTAGAGAGGAGGCGAGCAGCAAACCATTGGAATTTGTTTTTTTTATGTCTACCCCCTAATAGCCGAATTCGTTCTAATGGTACAACGTACCGGATCGTACCAAAATGAACATATCCCCTCCGTATCGAACTCGTCCCATTTAGCGATTCGCGAACCCGAACCGCGTACCCAAACCGGAGCAAACCACGACTTAGGTGACTATGCTTCCGACCCCTAGTGACTTCCGACCCCCCGGTCGGAATTCTCAAGCTTCGCCACTGTAGACTTGTATATAACATGACTATACACCTGAAAAACTATTATTATTATTATTATCCATAAATTGCATATAAGAGAATTGATAACCAAATTACTTTAAAATTTATCGAGGGACGGGGCGCTCCACTAGATTTTTTTCAACTTCACTGATTTCTATCAATCCTGCACTGTCACATCACTTCATTGATTCACTTCACTGGAACAATGTTTTGGAGACGACACTCTACTTCATTGATTCACTTCCCTGGAACAATTTTTTGGAGACGGCACTCTACTGGAAATAAAATAGAGAAAAAGACAAAAGAGAAGAGAGAAACTCACAGGTACCAGTCCGTTAACTATAACCCGATTTTGATTCACGGGACCACTACCAGCATAGTGGCGGCACTGTCACCGTATTGGTAGTGAGATACTTGTAACCAATTCTATTTCTGTCTCCGCCATCATTTTTGGTGGGTCAATAGCACGTTGTCTACTTATTATTATTATCCAATCACATCACTATAACTCAAAACACCCAGTACGTGACATGTGTTCACGAGCAATAACAACAAACATACAACTAGAAACCTCCTTGAACAAGCAATCATCACAAAATAAACTTAATAATAACCAGTTCACAACCAGAGCTAATCAACCAAACCATGGCTGCTACAACCAGTGTTGTTGACTCAGACGTGACTCGGATAATGCTTGGAGTGAACGAGTCCAGCATCAAAGGCTACCCACATGCTTCAATCAGTAGCAAATCTGCCTTCGAATGGACCCTCAACAAGATCATTCGCTCCAATACCGATGGATTCAAGCTCCTCTTTCTCCATGTTCAAGTTCCTGATGAAGACGGTATTCTTCGTTTTATGCTTTCTTATTATGTCTTTTTGTTTTGTGTGTGCCTATTTTAGGGTTTAGTGATTTGCTATTGTGCGCCGTGTGCTTGTTGAGTTTTAGAATGGAAATGTTGTTACCTGGTTTTTAGGGTTTATATTGGATGGGATTATATATATATATGTTATTTGTTGAAATTGATTGATTTGCTCATTGTTACTTCCCTGTCTTTATATTAAGGCAACAAATTGAGCGTATAAAGTTTTTCTGTGATCAGATCTATAGAAATAACTAGTTGATTGGAACTGGGAGCTGAGATTAGATCCTATTCCCCCGCGTTTTATTTTGCCTCTGTTGGATTTCCTGGAAAAAGCGCTAATCGAAAAGAATGTTGGTTTTGATGGTAATTTGTGTATAATATATCAGCTAAATGAACTGTGAGTCTGTGACAGTCGTTTAGTAACTACGAGGACCATATAAACATGTATACATATTGCTGTACCGGTGATACATAAGCCGGTTATGTAACCACGTGATCCACCTCTTGCTTTCCCGTTATATGTGGTTAGCATAGTGTTTATCTGGTTGTTAACTGTAAACTGAGAAGTAATTCTGTATTATGTTAACTATATTATGTACTTGGTGTATTACCAAAAAAGAGATCTTTTTTCTGCTTATTAGACATGATATACACCATGTTAACTTGCAAACTTACTTCACTTCATTATTGTAATAAGAATGTGAAAAATATAATTACCAAAATATTTATTGTACTGCTATATTTCTGTAAAATGATTACTTGCAGAATGGAACATGGAAATTGTATAAGTGTCTATCATCAAGGGGAACTGCGTTTGGTTTCCCATGTTCCACCTTTTGTATTCCTCATTTGTATTCGTCATTTTTCTAGCATGCATCTTCCTGTGTACAGAATTGTCTATCAACATAAGTATGCATGTGATTCATTCCTTTATTATGTTGTGCTAGGATTTGATGAAGTTGATAGTATATACGCCTCGCCTGAAGATTTTAGAGATGCCAATCGTAGGGACAAGGTTAGAGGGTCTCATCTGCTGGAGTACTTTGTGAAGAGATGTCATGAAATAGGGGTCTCTCTCTCTCTCTCTCTCTCTCTCTCTCTCTCTCACACACACACACACACACGCACACTCCAGTTCTCTCATGTGCATTGAGCTTGGTTGTTAAAAATTGTGATAGGTTGCATGTGAAGCATGGATTAAGAAAGGGGATGCCAAAGAAGTAATCTGCCATGAAGTTAAAAGAGTGCATCCAGATCTTCTTGTTGTGGGAAACAGGGGTCTTGGTCCTTTCCAGAGGTATATCTCTCATTTGGTTTTATTTTTAATTTTTTATAAGCTTATACATCAGTAGTTGTTTGTAAGGATTCATAATTACTTAAGTTCTTGCATCTGTGTTATATAGGGTATTTGTAGGAACCGTGAGCGAGTTTTGCGTGAAGCATTGTGAATGCCCGGTCGTAACAATCAAACGCAGTGCAGATGAGACTCCCCAGGACCCTGTAGATGACTGATGTTTCAGTATACTCGCCGGAGACTGTTGCTGATGATTTTTTTTTTTATGTTTGCTATATGTTGTTATGTTTGACTCGGTTCTTTGTGGAGGATGATGTGAGTTAGATTTCAATAATGAATCATTTGTTGAAACTACCAACCTACGACAAAGACTGTTTGTGAACCAAGATAACTTAAAAGCAATCTATTCATAAGCAAAAGCAGGTAACAGTCATAGAAGAAAAACAGACAAATTATCTAATAGCTTAATCCCTCAAATTTCTAACTCACTTGCCCCTCATTTTAACAACCTTGCCAAGAACCTCTTTGAACCCTCCTTCCAAACGTGCCTTCACATCTGCACTCATTTCGCTTTCTTCGCACATCCGCACCATTTCACTCATCCATTCCAGCTTCTGTTTGATGAACCCGAGCTCTGATGTGTCTTCACCGTCTTTCTTTTTAGCAGTCTGGCTGCTTGACCCTTCTTTAAAGATGGAGCTCCGGAAGGATGAAACAAGCTCAGTGATAGTCGGAAGGTTCTTATCATTTTGCACAAAAGATGAAGGATCAATGGCTGCACGTAACAGCCCGTCTAACATCTTGCCCACACTCACAGCAGCAGCCGTCTTCTTACGTTCCTGAGGATCAGACCCTTCACGCACACGCCTCTTTTCACGAGCTTTCTTCCCGCTGCTTTTCTTCAATGAATCCTCCAGCTGTTTGGCAGCCATATCCGGAAACTTCTCAGGTTCGGGTTTTGGTTCTTTGAAGGAACCTGAACCTGTACCTGATCCTAAAAGTGAAAGCTTCCCGCTACCAATCCCAATCGGGCTCAAGTAAGGCGGTGAAAGATACCTGCTCTTCTTCCTTTGACGTGGCGACATTGTCTCCTCTTCAACACCACCGCCGCCACCACTTTCATGGACGCTTTCAGGTGTTACTGACACCACCAATGACTTCCTTTTCCTGTCCTTTATCCCTCCATCTTTAGTCGTTTTTGCTTTCTTGAATTTAGATTCATCTTCGCCCATCAATTCCGCCACACTCTTCTGCTTCCTTTGGTATAACTTATCATCACCATTTTCTGGACCCTCCGACGGGCCACCGGTATCAGCATCAGCAACAACCCCGCTTCTCGTCCCCTCTTCAAGACCTTCAATACACTTTGGATCATGGTAATCCACCAACAAGAAACCGTCTTTTTTAGTATAGAAAGCGCGCAAACAACTTTTTAGTACAGTGAGTTCAAGCTCACCCAGTCTTGTACCAGGCTGCATTATAGCATAACCTGTCAAAGTTGAAACAACTTCCACCGGGTTGATTCCATCCACCAAAACCTTAGTCGTATTCCCTTTTGGCGCACGCGTCCCTTTCTTAATCCCATTGTTGACCACACCAACATTTTTGGTAACATTGGCGCTTTGACATTTGCACATTAATTCCGCCTCCACACCCCTACCAACCTCTTCCAGAACCTTCTTAACCGCATTCACAAACTTCTTGGAGTCACTCTGCCTCGACATTTCTTCAAAGTTATCAATAAAGGGTTTCAACTCCGTCGGCGAAGACCAAGAAAACGACCTGTCTCCAAAATATACAACCAAGACTTGACCTTCTTGTTTCCAAATAGCTGCATGATCAGACGCATCACTTGGATCGTATATCTGGCCAGGCCACCACAGCTTACTCTTTATTTTACCCCACACAAAATCGCCGACAACAAAACCATGATCATCACTTTCAGCCTGTTCCCTGTTGAATTCTTCACCACCATTATCTTCGCCGTTCTCCACATTTTCATCATCATTCTTGTCCATCTCTTCCTCATCCTTCGACTCAAGGTCTCCAAAGATTTCAAACACTTGACTGAAGTTAGCTCCTTCGTAGTTAACTCCGTTGTCCACATTTTCCTCATTTTGCTCTGATAAACCACAGATGTCCATCGGTTCCACACTCACATTTTCGTCGGCTTTCTCTTCAAACACAGCATTTATATCACTTCCATTTTCACCAACCAAAGATCCCTCAACATCCATACCCACAGACCCTACATTCTCATTACAATTTACCTTCATACCCTCATCTTCACCCTCTAAATTACCAAAAACCCCTTCTCCCTCCTTTTCAATACTCCCATTACCTTCCCCTGCTTCTCCCTGAACCACCTGAACAACCGAAACCTCGGTCTTCTCAACGACTGTCCTCGTAACAATAACCGACCCCAAATCACTACCAACAGCTTCCTCCACACAAGGCTTCAAGACTGTCTGATGATCATCACTTAAAGCTTTATCTTTCATCATCTTTTCTGTCATAATATCCATTTCTAGAAACAAATCCAAGAAACAAAAACAAAAATCAAGACTTACACTAAAATCTTCATAAAAATACAAACTTTATAATCTAAAACTCCAAAGTAAACATTAAAAAGCAAAGATTCTAAATACCCATCAATAAAAACCCTACCTTTATGGTTTTAACAACCACCATTAACAAACACCTAGTGACAAACACACAGTTATAAAGTATAATACACGAAATGAAAGCAAAAAAAAAAAAACATGTGGGTATTGCATAAATATCATGAAAACCTAAAAAAAATAAAAATAAAAACCCTAAATCACTAAATGTATGAACAGTGAAAGGAAATGATGAAAGAGATGAAATACCTGAATGTTTAGGGCATGAAAGAAGGTCGGTAGCAGATGTTATTGGATGGAATAATCGCTATCGAAGTGGGTGGGTTTGGATTATTATTAATAATTATTAAATAATATTAATAATAAAATATAGAGAAAAGAAGTGTGGATTATTTTGAGAAAAAGGAAGAAGATATTAACAGTGGTGTTAATAAGCTGCTGCTCTTGAAAAAGACAAGGGTAGGGTAATAATATTAAAGTCACGAGGCGGTGACACTTGTGATGGTACCATGCACCGTACGTTTTGGTTTTGTGTGGTGGTTATGATTTTCTTTATTTTTAAAATGAGGAGTTATCCAATGCATTATATTCTAGTGGTATTTTGGTGGTGAGATAAGACTTAGGGGTCATAAGGTCGTGGGTTTGAATCTCACAAAGGGGGTTTTTTCATAATTATGAGTTTCCTCCTGAATTGGTGACTTTGTGATGAAATATGATCGCGTGGCAACACTGGTGGCACGATGATACTCCAATGTTCCGTGAGTGATTCCAATTTGTTGGCCGTTCAAAAAAAATGAGGAGTTGTTTTTTTTTTTTTTAAATTAGTGGTTTTGATTGTATGTACAAGTTTGTTGATGATGTGGAGTTAGGCTATTAGGTGTGGGGATATGCCTTTAAAGGAAGACCTTAGCTGTCATATTATTGAAGAGGGTAGTCTTTCACGAGAGGATGAACCAAGGGTGTGGTGATAAGGATGGTTGTTATGAAGAAATGGCCCGTCCCCGATGTCTAGAGGAAGACGTTTAAGACAGAAGACTGAGCAGAGGCGGTGTGGTTTGTTCCAGACACCCCAAAACGGGTCGGGGACGAGCCCCACAGCCTTATAGGATGGTTTAAGTTTATGGATCTTACTGAGTTATTTAAAAGTAAACTGATATATTAGAGGTTCAATTGTATGGTAGTTTAGTTAGAGAGGATGGAAATGTATAAAGTGTTAAAACTTTGGGAGTTGAAGTGAAAGTAACCTAAAAGGTCAAAATCCAATTGATCCATTTTTAAAGTTATTTAAAACAACTCCATAATCATCTTAGATTTTAAGTATATTAAAATAAAATTCAAAATGTATATTAGTGGGATGAAATATTTGGAGTTTGTGGGTTAGTGGATGGGACATGAAACAGACATGTATTCACCAATTGAGACGAGCACATGTTTAATTTTACCTTGTAACCAAAATTATTATTATACATAGTAATACTTTATAAACTTCTGTATGTACATATTAAGTTTACGTTTATTGAAGCAATCATGTTTAAAATATGCCAATTTATTTTTGAAAAATAAAATTTTGGGATAAAATACCCAATAGATTAAGTTGTATAAAAACATTTGAAAAAAATAAGAAAATAAATAAATGGCTTAAATAAATCCAATTGAACCATTTTTAAGACCACATAGTGTGGTCATGATTTTGAGGAGGCATGAATTGACAAGTAGAATTTCCCTCCAAGATCAAAAAACCACGGGGCGGTGGTGGCGTGCGAGAGCGGCGTAGAATGGTTTTTATCGTTAATTTTTTAATCAAACAACCAATCATAATCATCTATAATCCTAAAACCAATCATAACCATCCACTTCACCCTCACCTTTTATCCCACGCCAATAGAGATCTTCAAGCTCCAAGGAATCACGCCATATAGTGGTAGATGTTGGTGGCGTGAAACGCCGTCACACATCCTTTCACACTCTCACACCGTATTTTCTAAAGGTATTTAAAACAACTCGGTAAACATATCTTAGATTCTAAGGAAATCAAAATTCAAAATTATATCATTGGGGTGAAATATTGGAGTTTGTGGGTTAGTGGATGGGACATGAAAAAGATATGTATTCACCAATCGATACGAGTATATCAATCGATACGAGTATATGTTCAATTTAACCTTGGAAACAAAATTATTATTTAAATATTAATACTTCTAAACTTCTAAATGTACATATTACTTTTAAGTTTATTGAAGCAATCATATTTAAAATATGTCAATTTATTTTTGAAAATAAAATTTTACCATAAATTACCCAATAGATTAAGTTGTATAAAAACATTTAAAAACTAAGAAAATAAATAACTGGGTCAACCCGTAAACCTACTGGGTTGACACCAATAAGACCTGCTTAGCTAAACGCATTTGTGAATTCAACCTGAAGTTGACTTAAAACTCATTTAGACAAAACCCAAACATGCAAAGTGATGCACGTATTAATGTTAAATTTGTTTTGCGTTATAAATTCACACCACTAGGCAAAACCAAAGAGATGCACCAGCCCTTCGACGATAGGATTTTACGGAATCTTTCTTAACTAGAAAAATATAAGTTTGTTGATAGAAAACATAACTTTATAATAACCCCGATAAAGAAGTTCTAGTTCTGATTTTCTATCATGTTGCAAAAATATTCATAATCTTTGCTTAGTTGTTCCTGTAATATTTCAAAACTAGTTTATTGTCGGTTAGAAGTAACAAGAAGTTAAACTTTTTGCTTAGAAAATAAGACCACGTTGGGTATGTTTGGCAATGAGCTTTTAAGAGCTTTTAGAAGCTTCAAGCTTTTAAGAAAAAGCTCCTACTCAATAAAAAGCTTTGTTTGGTTGAAGGAGCTGGAAGCTTTTAGGTTAGAGAAAAAGCTCTATAGTGAAAAGCTACTAGTACTAGCGTTTAAGAAAAAGCTCCTACTAGCTACAAGCTTTTAATGAGTAAATGACATAAATACCCATTCTATTTTAAAAATAAAATAAAAACATTCCTTACAAGCTTTTAATTATGCCAATTTTAGTCATTTTGTACATTTTATTAAAAGCTCCAGCTACTCTCCCAAACACCAAAATATATTTAAAAAGCTTCCAGCTTGCAGCTACCAGCCTCCAGCTACCAGCTTGCAGCTACCAGCTTCCAGCTTCCAGCCACCAGCTAATTTTGCCAAACATACCCGTTATTTCTAATTTATTATTTAATAATTAAAAAAATTAAATAACAATTAATACATGATATGATATGTATTAGTTTACACATTATTGCACCTATTTGCTTTTCTTTTTTTTAACACTATTTGCTTCGATTCATGGGTTATCATTACATTTTATCTTATTTGAATCCATTTCATCTCAGTACCAAAAGCGATGTTAGAAAACTTACATTGATGATCGCCTCAACGCCTCTTGTACATGAGGCTCGCGTGTTTCCCAATCCCTGCACTTGCTCAGAAAACGAAATCATAGACATGAACCGGGCTTGTGTTTGACACAATTCCCTTAAACAGATTCTTCGTCTGTTCCCAGGGTACACCGGTTCGAAGCAGTGTCGATGGTGCACTGCCGGACTATCCCACTTGCCTGAAAAGAAACCGAAAGAGGCTGTATACATAGTTCTGTATGTGTGTGTATGCGACATTCAGAAAGTTTTCTCTAGAGTTTTACACGATGGGTTGCAACTTCGTTTTGTGTATGTATATATTACAACACAATGCCAATGTAGCTTATTATAACCAAGATTAAGAATGAAACTTATGCTAGCAATTATGATGTAATCAAATTCGAGATTAATGATAATTAATCTCGTTTATTACACTTAATTGCTACTGAAAACCAACAGACTCAAAACAGTCTTTGGATGCTTCTTCTAGTTACAACCATTAAAAACTATAACGGGTAGCAAAAACCGTGTCGCGCGGACCCGGGTTTTTCGAGCTGCATTCGTGTCCGCAGATGCGGGCGTCGCGTTGGTTCAAGAATTTTTCCTGAACCAGAACCCATTTTTGCACCCCCCCCCTGCGCACGCGGGTAGGTGCCAGAGTATAAAGTAACTTAACATTTTACTTCTTCCCCTCAAGCTTCACCTTATAAACTCTTTTACTTTTCATCTCCCAACCAATGTGGGACAAACCAAACTCACATTCACACACATATTTCCAACAATCCCCCACATGAATGGGAGTTGCTTACAGAAAAACAACCTCATTCCGATTAAATTTCAACAGTTGAGTTTTGCATACGATAGGTAGGTGTGACCCTTTGAACCTTCGCTTATGAAACGCACTTAGCCCACTGGCTCTGAGTAGAACGCGATGTCTTTGAACTCGTCTGCCGTTTGTGTGGACGACAATACGCTTCACACAAGACTCTCCCTGACAACGTCAAGTCCTCATAGTTGTGTCCGTTATGGTCATGGACACGTGCCTGGTTCTGCGAGAGCTCTTAAGTATTGTGCCCCAACAATACCCTTCGAAGCGACCCCACTTCTCTCTCACATAGGTGATCTACTGGGACTGGTTACCTCAGTCAAATCATTAAAAGCCATAGGCTTAACCTCCACCTTGTCACTTTTTAGGAATGGACTAGGAAGCTTATTTAATTTATAGTAAGCTCCCTTTTTCAAAACGTGGGGTTTCCACCAACTCTCCCCCACAGTGACCTTCGCCAGTTCATACAATTAGGTTGTCCTATTGAACTCAGATCTTGGGATCTCCAGTCAACTGAGTTAGGTTTTCCTTCGCATAAACCTAGCCTTTCATGGGCTTTAGCCCCATTCCTATTGACGACTTCTGAACTAACTCTCTGCTTAAGCCTTTTGTTAGCGGATCCGCGATGTTATCCTTTGACTTCACATAGTCAATAGTGATAACTTTTATAGAGATTAGTTGTCGTACCGATCATGCCTACGTCTTATATACCTATCCTTAATGATACACATTGTGATATGAGCTCTGCCAATTACCGATTGACTATCACAGCGTATGCATTGGCCCCATGCCGGCTTCGGCCACCTAGGTATATCCTTAACAAATTGACGTAGCCATTCTGCCTATTCACCCTCTTTATCCAAAGCGATGAATTTTGATTCCATCATGGATCTAGCAATAACCATTTGCTTAGATGATTTCCATGTTATCGCGGCACTTCCAAGTGTGAACAAATACCCACTCGTTGCCTTGGAATCATTCATGTAAGATATCCAATTCGCATCACAGTAAATTCAATAACTGTTGGATATCTTTTATATTGCAGCCCGTAGTCTTGTATGTATCCTAATTACCAAAGCACCTGTGTCACGTAATTCCAATGAATTAAACTTAGGATGCTCGTGTATCTACTTAGCTTGCTTGCTAAGTCTGGTCTGATACAACTTATCAGATACATCAGGCATACATCAGGCTGCCAATAATTCTTGAGTACTCTAATTGGTTAACAGGCTCACCTCGTTTCTTAGCTAGACATTGACTTGTGTCAATGAAAGGTCTAGCCACATTAGAGTCATTTCCATCGGACTTCTCAAGAATTTTGTCCACATAATAGGACTGACTTATAACAAGTCTTTTCTAGGTTCGTGTGATTTGTGCTTCCAAAATCACATCCGTTCATATCAAACCTTTTATTTTCAATTGCAAGTCACCTCCACACTTAAGTGTTATTGGATAACTACCAAATGGGGTGATGAAAGTTTCTTCCTTTCATATGTACCTTGAAAACTTCTCAAGTACCATTTTTAAATCCCTACGGATTGTTTCTTAAATGGCTCTTCCCCCACATTGCTTGCACTTGGATTAAGTTTGAGTAATACCACTCATGATGACATTAGACACCCGTGATAAGATAGTGACTATCTATATCTTTATGTTATTGGGGTCATCCATTATATTACTCAACTCATATTACTCACACGAACCGTTTTCTGTGCTATATGAGTTCTCACATTCAGCTAAATAGTATCATAACCAATGAACTATTTATTCGGTCCTTTCGAGTCATCCTTTTTAATGAATTATATATTTTCTTGTACAAAATTCATTCTTATGTCTTCACATATGTTTGAATGTTCAAAGTTAATTTATTCTCCGTGGAGCATCTAAATTAACAAGTATTAGTCTAGCATGCTTTAGACTACGAATACTTAGCATGTGAACAGAAGATGCCTCATTCTGATTCCTCACAGCCTTAAGAGATAACTCACTATCTCTTTCTAACATTCACGTCTTAGTTTAGACACAAAATGAGATTTTGTTTACCATTCCAAAAACCTTGGTTTAAAGAATGCTTCAAAACCATAATTAATTCCATCCATTAGGATCAAGACTCGTTTGCCTTTAATCTCCAAGGCTTCACCATTAACTCTTTAGGACTTATACATAAGTCTTAACATAAATCACTTTGATGAACATATTCATCATCAACGAGTCAATTAGATTGACACCCGACGACATGACATTTACATGTCCCTAAGTGATATGTATATATTTGTTGAACTTATTTATTGGGCGACTCTCCCAAAATATATCACGAATCCTGCATATAGTTCAACCAACATTGATGGTTTGTAGAGACTCTACACGTCCATCAATATTCTAAGTCTTTTATAATAAATCTCACAATATTTCTCAAAGACTTATGAATAATAACATACATTTCTATCATATGTTATAGTCATCAAAACTACATTTGAGCATTTCTACGTAAATGCTCTCAACATTTGATGACATATCTCGTTTTCGTGTATTTAACTTCAATACACTTGCCACGTTGACCATGATTATTTCAATGGGGATGGATGAAGAGTTTTTTTTTTTCTTCTTAGTCACTTAATTAGAGACTTAAGACTCTAATTAAGATTCTAATAAAACCCTCAACACATGGCATTAAGAACTCTACTCAAGAGTTTCACCATATGAAATAAAAAACTCATAAAATGGCATTAAGAACTCTACTCAAGAGTTTCACCATATGAAATAAAAACTCATCAAATGGCATTAAGAACTCTACTCAAGAGTTTCACCATATGAAATAAAACCTCATCAAATGGCATTAAGAACTCTACTCAAGAGTTTCAATCATACACTTAATTAGTCTTAAAACTATAATCAAGTGTCATAAATAAATTAACTCTACTAGAGAGTTTTTCTTCAATTCACCATATGAAGAGTTTTACTAATTAATAATTATAATTTACCAAATTATAATTTCAATATAATCCAAAATATATATAACATATTATATATATCTTTAACCGGATTCATATCAAATCTCAAAGTGTTATTCTCTTCAACACTTTATCGTTCGACGAAATGATAACAATTATATCGTCTCATGGCGTGTTTTGAGGTACTCCCTCAATACACTGCTCAAAACAACAAAGTTGTTAATAATTAACTACTCACAAGTAGTCGAACAGGTAAATATGTCCAAAACAACGTCAAGTTGTTTTACACTAAATAATCTCTTTAGACTATTATATGGTTCAAGTCATCATACTTCTATACAAGTATCAACCATATATAAATTGCAAAAGGCATGTTTTATTCCTTCAAAACATTTCTTCTTTTACAAGTGTTTATTAACCATAAACTATATATAAAAGTACAAACGGTTACACGTTTCATCATATAGATTTTTGGTTATATTAAATAAACCTTTTTCCAACACACCCGTTAGAAATAAACAATTAACCAAAATCATTTTAAAGGTCATTGATTTATATTCTCAACCATTTCTAACCTGCTTGTTAGAATTACACGATTATGACAATCGTTTTAGAACTTGTTAGTTTATATAAAATAAACAGTTTCTAACATCCTCGTTAGAAAATTAGACCATCTATATAAATGGTATTCACTTTGGATTTTCCAAAGTGTGTATCCGTTTCAAACTCACTTGTTAGAAACCGTCAAAATTTAACCCACCTGGTTTAATGTTGATTATTTTCCAAGATAATCATTTCCAACACGTTTGTGTATTTTGTACACTAATCCCTTCTAACACATTTGTTAGAAAGTATACACATCTTATTTTGTCTTTACAAACTCATCAATTTCTAACATCCCCGTTAGAAAATCAATATATAAGTTTACAAATTAAACTTACGATCTTGTAGATAATAATTTCTAATACACTTATTAGAAATGTTCCATGACACGTTATTCTTTCAACGTCGTCAATTCTAACACGCTTGTTAGAAGTACATGTTTCAAAACCTCATATTTCGAAACCTTTTATTTTCCAATACTCTTATTAGAAAAAATAAACATTTCAAATAATTTGAAATTATCTTTCTTATACTCTTACTAGAAAGAAAACGTTATCAAATGTTTTCATGGGTTTACAAATATTATGACTTTTCTAATACTCTAATTAGAAATGTATTGTTTCAAAAATGAAAACATGTTAATAATCCGGTTATCTAAACATGACATAAAAACCCATGAGGCCGAAATCATGTATCAAAAATTTCTTTGTAACATATTAGTACAGATTAAAGATTGCACTCCAAACATGAATTTAATCCGATTCATATAACATATTTCCAAAAGAAAACATTTAGAAGATTATAAAATCTTGATTAAAACATTTACATGTATTTAATCCGATTCATATATCCTTAACAAGAAGGATTTAACATTCTATGTACCAAAGGAAAAACATTTACAAGCTTTCGCGAATCCAAATTCCTTAGGAAGAACACGGAAGTTTGTATACTAGTCTGTTTAAGTTTGTTAGAAAACTTACATTGATGATCGCCTCAACGCCTCTTGTACATGAGGCTCGCGTGTTTCCCAATCCCTGCACTTGCTCAGAAAACGAAATCATAGACATGAACCGGGCTTGTGTTTGACACAATTCCCTTAAACAGATTCTTCGTCTGTTCCCAGGGTACACCGGTTCGAAGCAGTGTCGATGGTGCACTGCCGGACTATCCCACTTGCCTGAAAAGAAACCGAAAGAGGCTGTATACATAGTTCTGTATGTGTGTGTATGCGACATTCAGAAAGTTTTCTCTAGAGTTTTACACGATGGGTTGCAACTTCGTTTTGTGTATGTATATATTACAACACAATGCCAATGTAGCTTATTATAACCAAGATTAAGAATGAAACTTATGCTAGCAATTATGATGTAATCAAATTCGAGATTAATGATAATTAATCTCGTTTATTACACTTAATTGCTACTGAAAACCAACAGACTCAAAACAGTCTTTGGATGCTTCTTCTAGTTACAACCATTAAAAACTATAACGGGTAGCAAAAACCGTGTCGCGCGGACCCGGGTTTTTCGAGCTGCATTCGTGTCCGCAGATGCGGGCGTCGCGTTGGTTCAAGAATTTTTCCTGAACCAGAACCCATTTTTGCACCCCCCCCCCTGCGCACGCGGGTAGGTGCCAGAGTATAAAGTAACTTAACATTTTACTTCTTCCCCTCAAGCTTCACCTTATAAACTCTTTTACTTTTCATCTCCCAACCAATGTGGGACAAACCAAACTCACATTCACACACATATTTCCAACAAGCGAGTGTGACAATACGGAGTGCTTTTCCTTTAAATGGAAAGACTATTGTAAATTTGTAAGAACGTATATAGATGGAATATGTTCCTTTTAACTTTAATCAAATAAACAAGTTTTTTAAGTACGCTACTTTGAAGTTGAAGTAATTCTTTTGCCTATTTAAGAAACTATTTCTTCTAGCAATGTATAGGACTAGTGGGGTGCCCGCGCGTTGCGGCGGGAGCACAATATTTACTAAAACAAAGCAACAACAAAAATAAATATATGAAGGCTTGGCACGATGACCAAACTTTGATATGCGTGAAAGTTTTTATTAACATATTGACATATTGTAGTGT
This sequence comes from Ambrosia artemisiifolia, assembly GCA_032199755.1. Classification (NCBI taxonomy): domain Eukaryota; kingdom Viridiplantae; phylum Streptophyta; class Magnoliopsida; order Asterales; family Asteraceae; genus Ambrosia; species Ambrosia artemisiifolia. The sequence goes on along the minus strand of CM063512.1, from coordinate 44,801,092 downwards.
AAGTTTGGAAAAACAGAAGTTTGTCATCTCCTATTATTGTTTTTAAATTTTGTGAGTAACCTTCCTAAATACTTTATAATATAGTATGGATATAGATAAAAGCAATTTAGGAATTCTCTATGTCTAACTTTTATAGTTATGGATGTACAATTATTGTCCACGTCAGTTGAGGGGAAAATTTTAACCATTGTATCTTCCACAAGTAAAGAGATATAAACTATTGTATCTTCCGCATATTTAGTTACTACCAAAGATTTATTGTCTTTATTGTTTTGAATGATATAGTTTTATTGTTTAAGTTTAAAATTATTCAACTTAAACTATGTCACACCCCGCCCAGGCCGGGGCACTTACAGTGACCAGTTGGCGCAAACTTAAAGCGGAAACGTAATCTCTTTCCATAACTTAAGTATTTATTACACGCCATTGTGATCCAAGTATCACCAAGCTAAACAAAGCTTAACCATAGTACGATGAAACATCTAAAGTCATCCCACGCTCTGCTAGGAACTCCTAATCCTTACATCATCAACCTGTGATACATGCTCAAGTAATAAAAATACGTCAGCACACAGCTGGTGAGCCACATAAACTGACTCATCAGTAAAACACCCCAAAAACAATTTATTGATCAAGTATGAGCTCCTTGCATGTCACCATAATCATAATCCGGACTAGGCATTATATATTCACACATACAGCCTAGATACACCCCATGAGGCTGTAAGTGTATGTCCACGCCCCGGGAAAATATAATGATCATTATAATATATATAACACCCTGGATGCCACACCTATGGTTCGATGCATATACATGATCAATCACCACCAAAACAGTTTTATGAGCAAGTATCAGGTTTTGAAAATAGTTTAAGTAACTCACCTCTGGTCTATAGATGTTTAGTCTAGTCAATCCAAACTTGGTTCCCTGATCAAGATCAGGACATTCTTAGATACTAGTTAAGTAAGAAGCGGGACACTAAGCTAGTCATTACCGTGGTCGACTTTGGATAACCTTACCTAGTTTAAAGATGGGGGATCAGTCCATGTCTAACTTAGGATTAGGTCACCCAACCCCTACCCCGACTATGACTCTAAACTATACACTTTATATTATACTAAAATACTAAATTCACAAGTAAAGACTAGAGATCATACCTAGTCGTGCACCTTGCACAGGGTCTTAGCCTCTTAGGAAGAGAGGGTTGATAACTAAGTTATAATGAGTGAGGCTTGTTATTTATAAGAGAATTTACCCGACTTTATTCGATAGTCGGTTATTGAAATCAAAACTTACCTCTACGTGGATCTACTATCCTGTTATCTTCATCATGAAGATTTAGACATAGTATACATATTCACCACATATACACACACGTGCACTTACATAAAATATTTTCTAATATAATAAAAATACTAAATCTTCATATGGAAGATTCTTACCTACGTAGATTATTGTTTTATTATTATTATTATTATTATTATTATTATTATTATTATTTTATTATTATTATTTAAGCTACTTCACTTGTTTTCCCACCAACTTCTAAGATGTTGCGTTTTATAAAAATACGAATACACTATTGAGCTAAGCTTATTTTTCTCTACACTTTGACCCAAGGTTTATTAAAAACAGAGTAGGGTCAAATATGATATTATATATTATATTGCTACTAAACGGTCTCCTATAATACTGATTACTCGCCTAGCTCTCATATGTCAAATGATCATACTATCTGACACTTACTCGTCAACTAAATTTAAATACCCGAGTATCCATCACACATGCTACTTGTTCGTTTTACTGATCAATGACCCGTTTCATTCACTAATAAATATGAACCAAGACCTTTTATTTATGTAACAAAAACGGGATGTTACAAACTACCGGCTCGATTATTACAAATTTATTTTTGATCTATTTTTTGTATTTTTAATTTAACTTATATTTATAAAAAAAAATAAACATAGTTCATTCATTTTTTGTACTCTACAAATATGTAGTAAGCTTCCATCATTCCATTCTATGTTTATGTCTCAATTTGTATACATTGCTTAGGTTCAGAATTATTCAACTTAAACTACCGACTCGATTGTTACGAATTTATTTTCATTCTATTTTTTACATTTTTTATTTTAACTCCAATGTTTACAAAACATAAACATAGTTGATTCATTTGTTTTATTCTACAAGTACGTGGTAAGCTTCCCTCATTCTATGTCATGTTTATTTCTCATTTTATTATAAAAAGTCAAATGACATCGCCGGTGTAAATAATTAAAAATATATGACATTGATTAATCGGTCTATATGCAAGTTGTTGTCCACAATATATGACATATAATGAATGAGTGTCTTTTGTCAACCAACAACCCAGTTGTGTAACCACTATATAATCGTAAGATGTTATATATTGTATTTAGATCATATGGATACTTTGTGGTTTTAATTGTAAAAACTTTTTTTATGACAACCCTTAAGAGTTTTTTATACATTAACCAATGAGTAAGGCCATAATATGGTCATGTTTCTCATGCATGTCAAACCCAAATATACAAAACCATCTCACTCTACCTTATCTATCAATTTTTGTACTTTACATATCAATTTTATGAGCGGCCATGATAGTTCCATGCATCAATATATTATTCGATTTCTTTTTTATGAACTTCCTAAATATAAAAATACAACCCTAGATATTAACTGTATAAAAGATTATAAAAACAACAAAGTATGGATTGGTTCGGAACATAAACACATAATGTTTTCATGAATATTGTTTTAATGGTGAACAAAAGGTTATCTTAAGATCAGTACCCTATATTTCACAAACTTTTGAACGACCAAATACAACGTAACAGTTATCCGCAATATTCTCGTACACAAAATCCCTTGTGAATCTGCAGAAACAAAAGAAAATAGTTCATTAATTGTTTTCGTAGTAGAAGGCAGCCATAAGATATCAATAAAGAATAAGGCGTCGTAAAGGTACAAATTGAAGAAAGAAGCATGTGACAATGCTTACTAACAAACCAAAGATTACAAAGAGTAAGGAATGAGAGAGTTGTTTCATTGAGATGTACATAATAACAACACAATGGCCACTATTTATAGGACTCTATTAGAAGGTATAGACATAAATGAGATAAAGGAGTTAAGAACATGGATAGTCACTAATAATTTATAAAGGAGTTAGAAATATGGATAGTCACTAATAACTTTATTATTTGATAATCAACTTAATTGTTAATGTAAAAAGACAACTTTACCCATTTACTACCTTCATTAAGTTGTTGTACCATATGAATTATTTGTTGTAATTACTTAAATTTGATTGGAATCCTTCCCTCATGCTTTATAATATAGTATAGATATAGATAGATAAAGGACAATAAATAAATATAGAGAAAAAATATGTAGTCATCTAGAGTGATATTAACGAATCTGTTATACAATTAATATACTCCTTAATTTTCAACTAAAAGTTTTTATTTATTAGAGGCTCTATGAAACGACCCAGATCACACGTTTATAAATATTCCCTATTCTATGCTAGAGTTTAACAAAAATCATCTCTTATTTATCGGGCATAAAAGAAGCAAAATATTTTCTTAGACTACCTCTCTTATAGAACGTGATGGGGTGGCAGATCAACGAGGCGCAAGCATAAACACCGCAGCGAAGGGGCGCATAAGAGGGGTCTGAGGGTGGGGCGTGGGAGGTTTTACGGGACAGGGCATAGAAAAGTGAACGATATGATGCGTGGGGACCCGGGAAGGCGAACAATGATCACATGTGCATAAATACCCTATACCCCTAAGTTATTAAATTTTACAGTAATGCATCTGGCTCACGTTTCAAACCATCACAACACACCTTAATCTATGTTTCTATGTTACCTTGTTAATGAGGAGAGATGGTTAAGATGGTAATTTCACCATTATTTTAAGATGACAACTTAACGCTATGTTCCAGAGATTTATTAAAGGAAAGAAGAGAAAGGAAAGAAAATCATGAGAGAATGGAAAGGAAAAGGTGTGATTCTTTTTCGTGTTCCCGAGTTTCATTAAAGGAAAGGAAAAGAAAAGAAATTACACATTTTATGTGTTCCTGAGTTTGGAGGAAAAGAAAGGAAAACTACAATTTTACTATTATATCCCTTAGGTAAAATTAACATAAAAGCAGTGACAAAATTTCCCTTTCACATACTCGATCTTTCCTGCGCATGTAACATACCACATTTTTAACAGTTAATCACTTCATCATCGTTAAAAGGCTGCAAGTTTCTTTCTGGGATTGTCTTCAAAATCATATTGGCCAGTCATATTGTTAGTATATGTATATCTGTATATCAAGATGGCATCCATAGAAAACCTTGATCTTACTTTTCAGATACTCATCGAAATAAATCATATTCAAGATTCTTGCAAAAACAGTAACATACTATTTAGTTAAATGCTAAAGTTTATACAAAAGTTTCCAGTTCACCAGCAACATATGTCGCTGTCACCAAGAAAGCAACATTTGAGCAGTTCAAGTTCTCAAAGATTGATACTTTAAATGCTAAAGTTTATTACTGTTATTTTTTTTTCATCTAGGAATATAAAGTCATGTTTATATACATTAAATGCATGAATAATCCTAATTTTTTTTTTAAATTTAGTACAAGATTATGCTTTTTCCAAAGTTATGTTTTTATATACGAATTTCGTGAATAATTTCAAACCGTAATTAGCAGGCAACCCAAATTTTTGTCAAAGTCGCCTTAACCGGACCGTGGACACCCCTAGTTTAAACCGTGCGACCCACCCAAATAGAAGCAAGTAGGTTGGTTTGAGATTAATAGAGCTTGGTTTGTTTCTAAAACTGTCCGGTCCTGGCGAACCCAGACGATTTGGCTTATCGTTTCCCAAAACTGTAGTTATTAGTTTGGCCCGTAATTCTTGTCAAACAGGTCAAACCGGACGTGAACACCCCTGCCAATTAATATCCTAACATTTTAAAACTCTGGCATATCTAGTTTGTGCTTCAAGGTTCTTTTTCCCTACAATTTAGACCACATGAATAGGGTGATGATGGCTGTTTTCAGTGTCTGCACACAGCAGTGCTGTGCAGCAAAATATTTTTAGAAAATAACATTCTACAGATACAGATACTGGTATTCTACTCTCTAAATTACTTCCTTTTTTTCATATTTGGTTGTTCAATTTAATTCCATCATTTGATGTGTATATCATGCAAATTTCAACCCTGTTTCAATCTTTTCACTTGCTAATTCTATATATTATATTAATCTCATTTTCACAAGATTGTGTCAAGTTGCTAGCTTTTGCAACAGATTTCAAAGCCTTAATTTAGGGGAGCTGATTGGGTATATTATTCTGGTTTCTGTTGTTTGAAAGTCTTTAACTGTTAACCAGCCCGAGTTACAGTCGGTTTTCGGGTTTTTCTTGTCGGTCTTCGGGTTTTTCTTGAAGTTAAAGGCGCGCAGCAAAATTGGCTTGTGCAGCAATGCGCAACCAGCCTAAACGGGTCAAAAACAGTTTTAAAACAAGCCCAAAAGAACAGACTAAACCACTCTAAAACAACTAAATGGCTTGTCTTGGACATGTGCTTTTTAAGCGCTTTGTGTGTAGGCGACAAGCTCATCCTTTGTGCGCCTTGAGCCTTTGAACGCCTACTCGGGAAGTCAAATTCGTTGAGGACTTGAGGTGTATACTAGTGTATTTTGCCAATTACATTTTTAAGAACATAACTAATAATATTGTATATGGATCAGAATACTACAGACAGTTAAATTTAAAAAAGTAGCAGTACAATTGCATACAACCACACAAGATTATATCAAACAAGAAATTACAGACAGTTTTGAAACAAGAAATATGCTGCTAATTGTCGCATGGCAATCTTAGTTAAATTTTCAAATTTAGGTCAACTGTTATCATAAAAACAATCTATTACATCCTTCACCAAACCAAACATTTTCTAAATATAAGGGCAATCTTAAAAACAAAAGAAAGAAAAAAAAAGATATTGTAAAACACTAAAACTTATAACACACTTCCTTGCTTTTGACACTTCTGTTCATCAACTAAGAAACCTTCACTTGAGTTTCAACCAATGAGAACTAATGAACTAATTTACTTATTCAACTACTATCATCAACAACTTCAAAACAGTTATAATTGATTGCAAGTAGTCCAGAGCTACCTAATCACTCACATAAATTATAAATATGGACACATATATAGATCATGCTACTTTTATACAATCATCTGATCAAACAATTGAAGTGTTAGTGTGTTACCTGGAAGATGAACTGGCAGAACTTTGATGGAGGGTTACGAAAACTTTGATGGTGGGTTGAATATATGGCGGGGATGTGGTAGAGATGTACCGCCATATTGTTGTTGATGAGGGTAGAATTGTAATTGAAATTTCAAACGTGATGTTTATCTTTCTCTTCTCTCCCAATCCTTCCAATTTGGAAGGAAATAATAGAAGCTTAAAAACCCTTCATCTTCCCTCCTGTTCTCTTCTTTTCTCTCCCCAAATAAAACTCTGGAACACCAATTTTCCCAACTTCCCTCCAATTCCTTTCTTTTAATGAATCTCTGGAACACAGTGTAAGAGTCATAGTGTAAATCCCTAATCTTTTCCATCATTCTTCCCTTTATACCCTTGTGTACAACATTTGATGGTAATTATACAAATGAGTAATGCTAACTCTTTCCTCTCTTTCCTTGATCACTAATCTTGAAACCGATCATATTTACCCTCATTTATCACCCTCATTCAATTCCATCATTCATCACCCTTGAGAAGCCATGTGGTCACAACGCACAGTTCTTTCTTCTCCCAAAAAACCGATTCCTACCACACACATATTGGACACAGAGAGACAAGATCCGGTGACCGATCATGAGTTACGGTGAGGTATATCGACCTGAATGTTCCGCGTCAGTGTAAATCAACAACCATTTGTACTGTTCCCTACTGATTTTTGTTGTTCCCGGTTACTAATTTTCATTTTGATAGTTGCTTCCGGTGACGGTGTTACGGCTTCACGCTGGTCAATGGTTGGTGTGTTTGTAGAGATTGGACCGAGTTTTCTTTTTGTGTTTGTAGCCTGTTGAATTGCATTCTGCAGTCTGATTTCACTTGGGTGCTTTGTGGCGCCTACTAGAGGACTTTGAAAATGGTGTACATAAATGTGTTGGTTACTAATAACATGCCCACCAACTGTTTGATGAATTAAGTTCTTGATTTGTTTGTTGGTAACCCTACAACACTGATACTTAACGAATGTTTGTCTAGATTTGCAAATTGCTACTCGAATTATAGGCACCGATGTGTGTTCTTTTAAGGTTGTGGAAGAAAGGTATGAGTTTTTTTATTTTTTATTTAAACCACCTTGTAAAAGCACTATGTTTTTGCAGTATTGGTGTGTTGATTCGTTTCCAAAAGCAAATATCTTTTCTGACTATGCTAAGTTGATAGAATTGTTTCATTTATATATGACGTGTGTGTATGTTCGTTTTGTTCTTTGTTTCTTCTTTAATTTGAATCGATATTGGTTAGTTACAATTTTCATTCTTTTTGCAGGTTTGTTGATCCTTCATCTCCTAATTCCAAATCCACATAGGTTTGTCTTCTTTTCTTAAATAACTTTAAGCATCTTATTGAATATGGTTAAATGCAATCAAAGCAATGTTGACTGCTATAGAAGTGTTTGTAATAGTGTTATTAAAAGGATCACTGGCAATTCCTTAACTTAATTTTTTTATTTGTGTAATTTCATAGTTGATAAATTGTAAAAAGTTATTAGTATTTGTGTAAAGTTTCTAAAATTATATTTTACTTCAGAGTGAGGTTTTGCTCTGCTAATTTAACCTTTTATTTGGTTTTGATCCACCTTTGCGACTTATTCGTATTGTACATAATTGTCTGCAGGTGTTTGTAGCTTCCAGATTAAATGTACCAGGTGCATGGCAAATGACTCAGTTAATATGTATTAGTCTTATTTGCTCGCCTAGATTTGCGTTTATCAATTGTTGTTCCGAAAGATGGAAGATACTCTTGGATGTCTTTGATCTTGTAGTAGCCTTTGTTTATTATTATTATTAACCTTTCTGTCTATTTGTATATATTAATTTCAAAGTCCTGTTATTAGGGGGGAATATTTGAAGAGAAAGAAGAGCCACTTTCAGCTGTAATTAGGGAGCTTCGAGAAGAAACCGGAGTGGTTTATGCTGATTTAATTACAGAGGTTAGTTTCAGATTATAATACATTAGGCATGCCTCATGTTCCTCTCATCAATTTCAGTATAATACATATGCATAATTCTCTATGTTTCGATCTCATAATATATAGTATTTGTCATGTGCATCATTGAGTAAGATTTTAATAAATTAATAGCAAGAATCCAAGAAAACTCAAATATCAATATCAAACTTTGAATTAAATAACCTGACAATTTAACAGAGATATAATTATAAATGCGAACCCTTTTACCATCTCTCACCACAGGTCCTTGCAAGTTTTCACTTGATTCATCCAAGTGAATACACTAAACATTTAATAGCAAATTGTTCTTTCATTCCTTTTCAGATAATAGCTATAAATGGTGATCAATCGCTTAAAAATTTGACAATTTTTTATTTATGAATGTTTTTCATGAAGTTGATAAATCCGGGGAAGCATATGAAGTAACAAGTAGCAAGAGTAAGTTACCTTTTAATCCATATTCACTCTACTTGAGCCAGTAGCAATGTAGCATACTATGCTTACACGAGTACCAAAATACAAATGGAGAAACAGGTCCAAGATTAAGCAAAACAAGAACCAGACTACCAGAGTAAGTGTTTTATTCTTTTCCACTCTGCATATTCTTGACAACCAAATCAGAAAAGTAGTTAAAAATGAACTAAAATATGATGGATGGAACCATGTATCTTAGTTGCTTATTCTTTTCACTTATGCACATGATATTCAATGGATATGCAGAGCTCTCAATTATGATATTTCGATTACCTGTGTTTTACAAGCAACAGGATAATAATTATTATCCTGCAAGGGGAAAAACACACGCCTTAGAAAAGGAAGGAACGATAGTAAAATGAAACAAAAAAACATGGATAGGCATAGAAATGATTTAATATTAGTACTATTGTATAGACATAATAAAACATCAGTATTGTTTTTTTTTTTATATAAAACAATGTCTAAAACTTCCAAAATATGTTTTTTTTTCTCAATTTGGTTTTGGCCCTACATTCGTCCATGCAAAGAATTTCATGATTTGAGATGGATATAAACTAATAAAATGGTGGCCACTCAAAACAATGAAGCAGGTGTTGGCTAAAGCCTTTTAGGCAACTAAGCTCTTTACAGGTTGTAAGGCCTGTTTTAGTAGGTTCAAACATGTTTTTGTGGCCCGAGCTCCTGCAACAGACTGATAATAACATAGTTAATGATAAAGTTTGATGTGTTTGGACCAAAGTCTTTGGGTCAATCAGCCCTTTGTCACCTTTAGAATTCTAGAAATAGCATAATCCGACTTCACATTTATAATATTTTTTATATACTTTAGGACAGCTCAAAGACAATATGGTGGTAGAGATGCACTTGGATGGCGAAGTCTTCTTATTCATTGGCCAAATATAAAAGACTCCCGACTCACGCTTTCTTTGTATCACCACCTTATGCTCTTAATAACAATTTTGGTATGCACCCTTTTATTTAGACATGTTTTACTTTTTTATGTGAAAAATATGGAATTTATATAATTATATTTGCAAATTTTGGAAATGAAAATGGGCCTGGTGAATGCATATAAAACTTTATTCAGTTTTATATACACACACCACTTGTCACAAACTAATCATGTGTTTAACCATTGGTTTTATCATCTCCAAACCCTAATCTTCATTCACGCTAATTGCCACAGCCTTAACTTTAATTTAATGTTACTAAACTACATTCTCTTGCTTCGTAAAAAGTGTGATGTACCCGTTTAAAATTTAAATTTTAATAACTTGTTTTTATGTCACACCCTACTACTAGGTTGTTGCTTTAGTCACCATAACGAATCATACCCAAACGCCATACACACACACACCACAAACCCAACAATAACTACGAGGAACTAAAAAAAACCACCCACAGCAACGCGCGGGCATTACCACTAGTAAGAGTGAAATGTGAAAGCCTCCGGTGCCTACGTGAGTCATAAAGCCTTAGTGACACTTTTTTTCACATTTCACACACCTTACACACAAACTTACTATTTAACAACCTAATCATCTTATCTTAATAAAACAATAAATGACCAAGTATGAATGTTTGCATGTTTTTGTTCTCTAGCTCTTCTTCTCTTATTTGAATCTTGACAAGACATAAAGGGTAAAAGGGACCTTACCATTTTACCAAACCCACCAATCACACACACCCTATAAGATGGTCCCCACCAAAAAACCCCACTTTTTCTTCCTCTCTCCTCGGCTTCTTTCCTTTCTCTCTTCGGCTTGCACAAGCCTCAAATTCAAGCCTAATATACAAGCCCCATAGGAAGGGACGGTATAGTCGCGAAGCTTCACAAGCCTCGACACCCAAGCCGAGGGTGCCCCGTCCCCCCTAAATGTTATCGGGTTTTTAAAGTTTGTCGACTTTTGTTTCAATCTAATTTTATACATTAAAAAAAATTAAAAAAAATTGCATAGCCGAGATAAATAGACCATGTGTAATCACACTTACCCACGCGGGTCCTGAGTCTTCTAATTATCTTACTTCTATATAAATACTAGATTTATATCACGGGAGCGTCCCGGGTTGAGAAATCTAATATGACATATAAATTTTACATACGAAATAGATTGATGCGCTTTACAGATACATGCAGGAAAGCTTCGGGTAGCACCTAACCTAAAACAATTAATAATGTATTCTCAATGTTAACGTCTAACATTAAACAATGTATAACTCTAATATTAAAACCTAACCTAAAAAGATGTACAACTCCAATGCAAACACCTGCTGTAAATAGAATTCATATTTATTATTTTGAACATAATTAATGACTTGCCTATACATGATTAATGAATAACCTGAACACATTGTGTTTCTTTTCCTGTATGAACAAAACCCCACAAAAAATAGTCGTTTTTTTCTCCGTTTTTTATATAGCACTGTGGTACTCGTTGGAAAAATAATAAAACGCTCGTTAATTTGGCTGTTTTTTCTCCGTTGTTTATATAGCACTATGGTACTCGTTGGAAAGATAATAAAACGCTCGTTAATTTGGTGTAATTTGTTTCTTTAAAAATCTCGTATATAAAAGATATTAAAGTTTAAAATTTATAGGAGGAAACATGAGAGAAATAAATCTAATTAATATTAAAAGATTGATGCGATGTTTTTATCTTGCGGGTCGGGTCTCCGGGTGAATGTGGATAAGAGCTGGATATATGGGGTTAGAGTCGAAGATGAGAACCCATGGCTGATATCTTGCGATGTGTGGCAGGATCCTTCTCATTTAAACATTTAGGCCTGCAGGTTGGTGCAGACATGAACCTAATTAAGAACTGGAAGCCGGTTGTCGACACGTTAAAAAAGAGGTTATCGATTTGGAAGGTGAATGCCATTTCGATTGGGGGGGGGGGGGGGAATTACACTTATTAGGTCGGTTTTGAGCTCTTTATGGACTTATTTTGCTCTTTGTTTAAAGCCCCGATTCAAGTCATTAAGCAACTTGAAAGTGTTAGAAGGGATTTTCTTTGGGATCTGGGGAAGGGATAGCAAAATTACCATGGGTTGCATGGGATGAAATTATTGTGCCTAAGGAGAAAGGTGGGTTGGGTTTCGGTTCATTGAAAGAGTTTGATAGCCTTGTTGGCGAAGTGGTGGTGGAGATTCAAAGCGGACACAGGCGGGTTAAAAGTTATCTGGAGTATCCATGGCTCGTCCAGATGTTGGAGTTTTATTCCGGCAAAGGTGTCTATATTTGGACCTTGGAAACAAGTGGCTAGGATTGGGGATGAGTTGGGGTCTGTGGGTATCGAATTATCTTTATTGTTTCGGGGAATTCTGGGTAATGGGGACAATATATAGTTTTGGAAGGATTCATGGTTGGATGACATCCCACTCATGAATTCTTTTCATCATTTATATGCTCTAGAAAAGAAAAAAGACGTGAAGGTTCAAACGAGGTTATGGATGGAGAATGGGTATGTGGTATTAAAATTTCATTGGAATAGGTTACCAAGTTTGGTTACGGAATTAGGGGAACTGGTAGAGTTATCGAGAGTTTATCAAGTGTTTCGGTCCGACTGTGTTCGGATACATGGAGCTGGAAGTTAGACTTGTCAGGGGCATTTCCGATAAAAAGTTTGCAGATACGGATGGAGGAGTTTTGGCAGCCTACTATAGGTGCTAACCATGAGTGGAATAATTGGGTACGCTTAAAGGTTAACTTTTTTTCCTGGCGTGTACTGTTGAATCGGATCCCCACTCTACTCACGTTGCATCGTAGAAACATCAGGGTTGGATCGACTTTGTGTCGTTTTTGTGGGAAAAATAAGTCCGTGGAGCACCTGTTTGTATCGTGCAGGTTTGCCCAATTGGTCTCGGACAGAGTTGCGACTTGGTGCAGAATTCACCCGATGATTCTATTTAGCATACAGGACGTTCTAAAGTTTCACTCAACTGCCAGGGGGTCAAAAAGATGGAAGAAGATAGTGTACACCGTGATTCAAACGGGGTTTTGGTGTTTATGGATGACTAGGAATGATGTTGTGTTTAACCGCAGGCAACCATCCTTGAACAAGGTAGTCGAGGATGTAAAAGCTTTGCGGTTCTTATGGTTGCGGAATCATGCTAAGAGTTTTAATCTCACTTGGGACGCATGGAAAGAATTTGATTTACATAGTTTAATTGGTTAGTAGTTTGTTTTTGTTGTCTGTGGTATTGAGGTGATGGTGTAATGCTGAAGTGCTAACTTTTGGTTTGCGTTTTGCTGTTAGTAAATAGAGTTTTTTGTTGGCCGTTAAAAAAAACCATTGGGAGAATGAGGTGCCGTAAAGTGTAGAATGGAAATAGCATGTGATGCATCCAAACACCATGAAATCCACGTGGCGGTTTTTGGTTCATTTTCGGTAACTGTAGAAACAGACGCATGCAATTTCGGTTCACACTACGGCCCGATATCAAAAGCCCAGTTGGTAAAAAGTGTCAGAAACAAAACAGACTCGTACCCGATTCGATTCGAACATTCTGGGTGATCCATGGATTAAATAAATAGTTTTTACCATAGAAAAATAATAAAAATAAATAGTGTAATCTCGACGCTTATTTAAAATCGGTTAAGATCGAATTTAAGACATAGTTTTTTTTCTGTTATATGCTTTCTAACAAATTCCCAATAACCTTTACCAACTACACGTGTTCTTTTGTTCGTTCAAATATCGATGAAGACTATTAAAAAGGATAAAAAAAAGAAACACTTATGCAACCTGAAGTTTCACAAAAAGAAATTTTGTAACTATGTTGTTTTCCTAAATCAATAAATGGATTGGATTAAAGTATGCTCGCCAGCTGTTTGTCTATATGTGATTTTAATATACACTTTTTTTTTGAACGGGCAACAAATTGGAATCACTCACGGAACACTGGAGTATTATTGGGCCATCAGTGTTGCCACGCGATCATATTCCACCACCAAGTCACCAATTCAGGAGGAAACTCATTATTATTAGAAAACCCCCTTTGTGAGATTCGAACCCATGACCTTATGGCCCCTAAGTCTTATCTCACCACCAAAACACCACTAGGCTATAATGCCTCGGGTGATTTTAATATACACTAGATATGTGATTTTAATATACATATATACTAGGCCTATAGATTTATTATATTTAGGTACATGACTAGATTCAAGTAGGTATTTATGTTTAACATTATAATACATTTATTCTTGATAGAAGCAAACCTGGACTGGCACCCGAGTAAACTGAAAATTAGCCTACAGATTCTAATTACATTTTTTTTATTATGTAGATAGTCAATCTCCAGGTTTCTGGAGGCGAGACATTTGACGAAGGTAGTTTCTTGCACCTAATACCCTTCACAGAGGCCTTTACATTTAACGTTAATATGCCCCTGTTTCATTGCATTCTCTGTTATCGTTATGTGCTTAACGCTTGTGTACATTTCTTTTGCAACTCTTTAATAGTAAAGTAATCATTGTCATGCACAAATTTCTCGTATCGCAGTTATACAAAACTACGTTTAATCATTATGTACTTAACGTTTGTATTCGTTACCAACTATGCTGTGTAGCTTAACAATACTAATCTGTTAGCTTTTTTTTATATTTATTTTAGGGCAACATGTTTGTCATTTGCAAATGTCCATGTGCCTATTGGCTCTCAGTGTTTTGAAGGCACAAAGCGAGCTAATAATTTGCTTGCCCAAATTATTTGATAAACAATGAATGCCATTTGTTCCGAATCTAGCGTTTGTAATTTACAGTACCGTTTCATATTTGGTCAACAGGAAATCTAAAAACATCTTTTAATGGTCCACAATGCTAACCAGAATATTGCGCAACGCGCGATTGGGAACGACCCTAGTTCACAATAATGTTACAAGATTTGTTATGGACATTATTTGCATCAGGGTACTCTACACCTATAATAAAAGAAATACAATACCATATGACTACGTATAAAAGTGCAAACACGGTGCACGAAGCTTCTGCATAGGGGTGGGGGTAGGTTATCGGGTCAACTTGGGCATGCTGTACGCATTTTGAGCATTCATGCAAGAGACTATTTCCACTACTCGTACCAATGACTATAAAGACAATATTCAAATTGTAAAAGGATGATGCATTTTATAAAATGATTACACACACATTGTCTTGATGACTGAAAATATTATGTTGCAAACTAAAATTATAGTAAAAATTTGTGTCAAACGTATCACATGATGTTTCACATATCTAATGCATATAATCTTATTGTAGATAGACAATAACATCAATTTTGGCATGAATCATAGTTATTCCGAGATTGGTTTTTAGATAGCTTAGCTGCGATCAAGCAATCTATTGGTGGGCTAGTGGTTGTGTTGAGTTCTCCATAGGCATTAGAACAAAAGGGTTCGCCTATATAGCCGTTTTGTTGTACCGGTTGAAGTTGAATTGTATCTAGATTTACATCTGTGCATGGTGTACCCTCGCTGCATGCAAATCGAATAGGGGTTTTAGTATATGTCCCTTTTATGTTCTGGTAAGATATATCCGAAACATCCACCGATGAACCCTTGCTTTCGCATTTGCCCCCATCGCAGTAGTATTCCTCGATTATGATTGGAATTTCGACATTTGAAACTTGAATGTTGGAAAATGTCACTCCTTGCACTGAGCCATAACCACCCTGCGAAAGAAATATGTTAATGTAACCGGCCCAGTTGCTATATTATAAAAGTTATCGTAAAAAAGAAAACAGGTGAATGAATTAAAAGTCTTCTATGACCTCATATTTGCATTGGCGGACCCACAGCATCCCGAAGGGATGCGGGCACCCACCTTAAAAAAAAGTGTTTGTGTTATAGATACGTGAAAATCTCGACCGCCCCTCATGATATTTTGACACACAAACCCCCTCACCCCCCTCCCCCAAAATGAAATATGAAGTAAAGAAACTAAAAGAAATGAAATGAAATGAAAATGGTGTTCATCAAATAACCTTACCGTCGATTGCAACTGAAACGTGGTACTACTCTATTTTCAATACCCCATAACCTCTTCTGACTTCTATTTACTTTTACTGTTTTTTTTTTCTTTTTTCGTTTTACCTATTATTGTTTCAATTTTACTATATTATCCATTTTTAAATAATAATTAAATAGAGTAACATTACCTTAAAAACAATTAACTTATTCATTTGTTCTACTGGGACATTTTATTTTATTTATTTATACATTATAAATTTTAGACGGTAGACCTCTTTTATAATGTTCTAAAATTTAATTTAGTCATATTCTTTTGTTATGTGACCAGATCGTGAATCGAAAAAAAAAACTTTTTTAATATATGGCATAGACTGACCCCTAAAAGTTTCCGCCCCCTTGAACAAAATTTTTGGGTCCGTCACCGCGTCCCAAATCTTTTTTTTTAAATATGGTTGTTGTAAAAATGGTTTTGTAATATTATATAATATACTCGTTATATATGATTTCTAAAGAAGAACATTTAGTGTTTAACCACCATTTATGACTCGTCCTAGCTAATTAAAACCTGATATAACCCATTGTATAACGTACGCGCATATGTGACCGGACAACTTTACCACCTATAGTCCAAATAATATGGCGCTGCTTTCAATCATATAAGTGAAATAAGGTTAGTTTATGCTATGGTTAATAATAATAATAATAATAATTTTAGTATTAATTTAGGCATTTACTTGAAATTGTTCTAATATTTTGACCCGTTATCTAACCGAACAATATACTTTGTAACTCTACTTATACAAAGATAACTAGCTTTTACCTGCCATGTCTTTATTCTTACTCCATTCTCTGTGTCATGGATCATTGTATCACGAACTGTAATATTCGAAACACATGCTTTCGTGTTATGTTTACCAAGGCTCCCGATGCTTATTCCATGACCTGGTCCACAGTCCACATTGTGTATGTTAATCCCCGAACACCCCGTTTGTATAGAAACACAATCATCTCCTGCATGGTGAATTAATTAATTAAAACCTAGTCACATCTTGTTATTTATAGCATATAAGTTTTTGGATTGTAGTTAATATATACCACAAGCAAGTCTGGTGCTATTGATGGTTACATTTTGAGAGTTTTGCAAGTGAATTCCATCTGTGTTTGGACTATCACCTGGTGACGAAATAGTGACATCGAAAACCTGAACCGATTGACAGTTATCGAACTTGAGGTGTGTTTGTTGACTGTTTTGTATCGTTATGCCAGTTACTGTCACACCAGAACTCCCGTAAAACCTGACCGCCTGTGTACATATATATTATTTAGGTAACAACTTAAATTTTAACAAAAAAAAGTTAATAACATATGGCTTATTAACAAACATTTATAGAATACATTGCATTGAAGTGTGCAACATTATTAAGGATGATATGTGCTAGACTGCTAGTTGCCTAAAATTCTTATTCGTTTATTCTTCATATTAATAAAATTTTGTTTGGCAGTTCTTACTGTTGGTTTAGTGCCGGAGGACTTGCTCCACCATCCTGCACCTTGCCCGTCGATAACACCAGTTCCACATATCGTTATCCCGTTAAGCTTTGTAAACTTGAGCCATTGAAGGAGTCCAGACTTCCAGCTTCCAGATCTTTTTGGAGCTATAATCTTGCCATCTAACTGTGAAAACAACAAGCTAGTTTAATTAGCAAACTTTCATGAACATTGTTGTGTAATGGTTTGGTAAGATTAGATCGATCATGGTATGGAGTAACTTCACCTGAAAAATAATGTTTGATTCGCAATTGCGTCCTGAGAATGATATGGGTTTGATTAAAAACACTGAACCATTTGGCACAATCATAGTTGATGCTTCCAGTTTACAAGCAGCTAGCCATGCTGCTTCAAATGCCTGCATCATCAAAACATGTCATTAATTAGGATCAGAGTCAGCCCAACCTTTTTAGAGGCCCAAAAGGAACTCTTAAACTGAGCCCTTTCATAATTAACTTTAATTTGTATGTATGATATAACTGAAATTGTTGACTAGAAGCTTTAATTATAGAATAGGTAAAAGGTCAAAATGTATAACTCTCCCATCACACAATAAAGTTACTAATATCATCAGGGGCGGACCTACAGCCTAATCAAGTTGGACGGCTGCCCACCTTAAAAGATTTTTTTTATGCCCCATGAAATTTTGACATCGCCCTTCATGAAATTGCTAATAAAAGAATAGTTGAAGCAAATTATAACGGTAAATAAAAGAAAATCAATGAAGGTGGAGTTACCGGAAAAGTTTTCATATAAGAAGCATGTTGCAGCTTTATGTTTTGAGAAGATGACATTTTGGGCTTTTGGTAGTTTATGATTTAAGTGAGGGATAATATTGTAATTTAACACATTCATTTTAAAACGTTTTTCTAACCAATGCTTGAATTTTAATTTGCCTATAAAGTAACAAAACATTACTTTTTTTTCATTTTTTATCTTCCATTTCTTACATATTTTTTATCTCCTTTTTCTTAACGTAACCAATTTAATCATTTAAAAGTTGGTTTTTTTTTTTCTAGTTAATGTAATATTTAATAACAATAAAATGATTTATTATTTTACCCAACTTGTCACTCTCTACTTATTTAGATTTTGTTAAGTTATAGTTTAGCTTAAGATGTGTGTTCACTTATATATGTATATATTCTTTATCTTGTAAATATTTCTTTTTAAAATTGTGCTTCATAGCAAAACGCAAACTATGAATTTCTCTTTTTTGAATGACTAAACTTACATACCTCCTATCTACCTCCTTTATCCTAATCATCGTGGTTTCTTCTCCCATATCAAAGATGTTACCACTTACCAATATCGCTAAATGAGAAACTTTGTAATGGCTAGATTTTAAATAATTAGAAAACTGTAGAAAACTTGTACAGATTTTTTATTTCTTATGAATTTAGAGTGGCGATTGACCTTTTGTATAACGTATTTTAAATTTAATTAAGTTTTATTTTTTAATTATATGACCCGACCCGAATCAGACCGATTTTTCTCAATGTTTAGAATAGACAACCGACCCTTAAAAACTCCCCCCCCCCCCCCCGAAAAATAATTCTAGGTCCGCCACTGAATATCATCACTAATTAATGGAAGCAAGCTCTAGTAAAAAACATTATTTAACCCAGAAACAACAAGATATTTTGGTTACTTGATTAATTAAACAGTCAGGTAGTAAGTTATTTTGACAAACGTGCTATACAAAATAGCAAAGTTTACAAATTAATTTTTTCATAGAAAAAATGATCTAAGCTTACTTATTAGTAAACATACTCTAATTTGGAATTTCATATTTCCAAAATTATAATTAAGTGATGGTACTTAAAAAGCACTTTGGTAGCAAATTAACCTGACGTGTTTTTAAATCTTCTATTTGAACAAGAAAATTAAGATAAAATTGCTTGACCCTTTGTTTAAAAGATAAAAACTTGCTCTAACTATGGCATACACTTCGTTCTAAGACCTTCATGTTAGCTTGGTCGATTAGGTTTTCTCACCATTTTCAAATGACCTCCAATCATTCAGAAAGAAGGGTAAATACAGTGGAAAAAACAAAAACCACAATTATATATATTTTTTAAACATTCATGTGAGAAAAAAAAGAATAAAAATATATCTCTAAGGGGTTCGAACTTTAGAATATGTAATGTAACAACTTAACAAATGCTTAACCAGTACGGCACAATTTGGTTTTCATTTACAAATCAAATCCAATGTTGATAATAGATTTTAGTAAGTATAAAATTTTCAAATGGGGGCCCGAAAAACTTGGGGGCCCTAGTCTCAAGTCTTACCTTGTACTGCTGTTGGGCTGGCCCTGATTAGGATACAATATTTTTCTTTTAAATAACATCAAGTTTGTACTATTTTATTCCATTAAAACACAATAATTGTGAAAAAAATATTTTTCTTATATTTTTTCACGAAAAAACAATCAATATATAATTATGTCATATATAAAAGTATTGAAGTATATAAAAAAAAAAACGCAATAATCCAACTTTGCTATATATTGTACCTAAGCTTTTCTCGAATACATTTAATTGTGAAAAAAATATTTAAAATAATGTCTCATTAATATTCACATTTATCGTGCAAAAAAAAAAGGAAAGTAACACCTCATTAATTTTTTGACAAATATAAGAGGTAACGAGTCATCGTTTCAATTTTTTTAAAAAGTACATACATTACGTGTAGGTACTTTAATATAGCAAAACTAAGTTGAGAGATTTTTCGTGTTTCATTTAGAAGCGTCCAAACTTTTGTATGCCAAATCTCCTTTCGTTGTGCAAAACACAACGAGCCTTGACATACCGGATACATTATATTCAACCGTTACCTACCTTTGTGTCGTCAGTTGTTCCATCGCCTTTAGCACCAAAAGCTAAAACATTGAAGATCGTAGAGGTGTTCCCGTACGGTAATGAACTTGGGATAGTCTCTCTGTATCTCGGGTAAAACGTCTCTTTCAACAGCCTCAAGCCATGACCATGTCGCGTTTCGACTCCTTGATGTTGCAAAAACAACACAAGCACACATGTCAATAGCCCAAACATGCAAATCTTCATATTTTTGTTAATGTCGTAGTACTTCGGATTCTGTTGGTGGGTTGCCTCAAATCCGGTTGATTGGAGGGATTTTATAGGCGTAAATACGTACCGATAACTATAGTAACTATTATAATTATTATCTTATTAAATTTTGACTTATCATCACTTTTTTATGTTATTTTCTAAACTTACAGATAACTATATTAACTATTAAGTGCGATTTGAAATTTGAACGACTGTACGTTTTCTAAATTTGTAAATGCTTCAAGATGATTTATATTTGAATTTTATCTTTCTGTATGTTGAGATTATTGTAATTGAATTTATTCATATATTCTTTATCTTGAGATCATCTGTAATCGAATTTATTTTTAAATCCTTCTCTTGATTTAACCTTATCAGTTATAGCAAATTATGAACTTTTCATGATAAGCATAACCAATATATAACTCTGCACATTATCTTTTAATCATCATATGTTAATACTAGCGGATTACCGGTCCCGGGGTTGAAAAATCTAATATGACTTAATAAAAATGATAAAAGTAGAAAACATACCAATCGTAAACTGAGTCATACGGATAATTAAGTCCCATTTGCGTTCACTGACCTAAACCTTGAAACAAATGTGGCGATTCATAGCTCACTTAAGCAGTAGCTTCGGCTTTCTTTTCATACCCCTGTATTATATATGACATTACTCGTTTTTCAAAAGAAAAAAAAGTCTAAGCCGAAATGTACAGAAAGGAGTAAACTCTTTAATTTTTTAAAAGAAAAAAAAGCTTAAGTCGAAACGTAGATCAACTCGGGTTTAACCGACACATATACAAAATATTTGCACGAAAAAAAATAATTTTTTTCTAAGGTACGAAAAAAAAAGTTTAAGTCGAAACGTAGAAAAACTCGTATTTATATCGATACATATATAAAAATTCGCACGTAAAATAATAGTTTTTTCAAGTAAAGGGGCTAAAAACGACAAATGGCAAAGTTAGGGGGTTAGATTAAGTATAAAATAGTTTTTTCAAGTAAAGGGGCTACAAATAAAATATGTCAAAGCTGAGGGGCTGAAATTGACAGTTGTAAAGTTGGAGGGTTGGTGAAGAAACATGCCACCGACATTACATATTAATATATATAAAATTTGTGTGAGATTATTATTATTATTATTATTATTATTATTATTATTATTGTTATTATTATTATTAATATTCAGAAAGTTGAAAGATCACTGATGAGTCCTAAAATTAGCAGGTTTTATATACATGTTTTCACCTGATTATCACCTAAAATCAGGCTTTTGTTCTGGTATTGTCACGTTTTGTTTCCTTTTGATGATAATTGCAGGTATTGAAGGTGAAAAGTGAAAATAAGTGAAAACCGGCTTAAAAGACAAGGATTTGAAGACTTTTTGCAAAGTTCCAGATGAAGCACGGCCGCGCTCTGGGCAGGCACGGCTGTGCCAACTGTTCCAGGTCAACCAGTCAACATTTCCAAGTCAAAAGGAGTCAATTCTGAAGATTTCAGATGTGCAAGGGCGTGCTCCATGCACGTGCACGGGCGTGCTTTATGGCAGCGTGTTCTCCAAGGCTCAACCCGACCAAGACTGACAGACGGTTACAAAAAGCTGAGGAAGCACGAGCGTGCAAGACAACAGTGCATGGGCATGCCAACCCTGGTACACGACAATTCTGCATGCAAGGACTCTGCAACAGTACCCGTTGTCTAGCATGGGCGTGCCAGAACGATGGCAGGGGCGTGCTTGAGCTGTTTTGCCTATAAATAGAGCCCTCCACTCCTCATTTTGTACATCCCATTTCACCCGAGTTTTACTCACACTTTAGCCACCTTTAGGGTCTTGCAAGTGACCTTTGGAGTCTGGGATCACTCCATAAACACTTGGTGAGAGAGAGTTGAGTGAGAGATCACTAAAACTCATCCAAAACACCTTCTTTAATCCACCTACACTTACCACTATGTGTTGTTCATACACCCAAGATAGTGTGATAGTTGTACAGCCAATGTTTGGCTAGATCAATCAAGTGTTGCTAGGGTGAAGACTTATTTTGGTATGGATTATATAGTTTATGTTTGTTAAGTGGTGTTGTGTTCTTGTTTAATTCTTTTCACTTAAACTTTGTTTGATGAATTAACTAACTAATTAACTAGTCTATGGTCTTGTGGGTGTCTTGGTAGGAAGTGGGAGGACTCATGACTGTACCCATGGTGTGTAACAACCCATGCACTTTTGAGCTAACCTAATCCCACGAGTAGTGATTGGTCCATTTGTGGGTAGAAATACACACACTTAGTGACTTTATCATCTACTACCAAGATCTCACTTAGGGTCGGTACGGTCTTTATACTCGGTCCTAGTGATAAACCAAGGCTTAATCTTGCGATTTAGCTACATGGTCTATGTGATAGCTTTGGCGCAGGTTAAGTGTTGGTGAACCCGTGTTAAAAGAAAACGGTCTTTATTTTCTTTTATCATTATACTGTGTTAGGATCTGAGAGTTTGATTTGTTAAGATTTGTTAAGTAAGATGAATATGAATGAATACTAATAATGGAAAGTGCAGCGGAATTATAACTATGCAATTTTAACAAAGAGAACAATTGTTTTCAAACGAGTACATTTCATTCGTCATCACAGATTGAAATTAAGTACAAGTTATTACAAGTTCTCCCCCTCAGCCTGATCACTCAATAGCTTTGTTTGTGCAGAGAATGTGTAAGTGATAAATAGAACATGACAGGAACTGTACTATTTATAGACAAACTAAACCACTGATGACCTAGGACTGACGTCACCTAAGACAGTGACAGCTAACTACCTTAACAACATAAAACATCTTCTATACTAAACTACTGTTACATTGAGTAAACCACTGATAGCTAAACAACTGATAAGGAACATCTGATAATCTTCAATCATCTGCTGGAGCCTAAGTGCTGTTGGCTCCAGCAGACCTTTGGTCTTGATCAGCACTTTGTCTTTATTCCTTTGGTAGCACTTTGTTCATCAGTAGTTGTCTTCAAATAAGCAGCACTTTGATCAGCAGTACTTTAGTCATCAGCAGTTTGTGTCATCAGTATTTTGGGAGGAGAACTGTTTTATTGTTGATCAGCACTTAGAGTATTTTGGCTTTCAATCATCTGTTCTTTTCCAGGTCAGCAGACTCAACATACTGCCACACAATTAATGATGGATCATTCACTCTTTAAAAAGTTAATTAATTTAAGTAAAAGATGAGCGTGTGCCGGTTGGTCATGACTCTTGTATGATATCAAATGGTTTCTTGTTCGGTCATGCTCCGGTCACCGACAAGTTTTCCGTAAAAGTTTTAAGTGTCTAGATGTCATTATCGGAGTATTGGGAGGTGGATCATTCAGGGTTGGGTATACACAATCTTGAGTCATCTATTTGTCAGTATTGAGAGGTAAGCTTACCGGTTCGGGAGACCCTCACATAAACACAAGAACACAGCTAGTCTTGCGATAACAGTCACCTCTGGAGAATGCTGTAGCAACTCCACGTTAAGCATAAGTGCGCATTAGTTCACACCACTTTAATAAACTAATTACTATTAATCCATCCCAAGGTAAAGTCGGATCCCCAAGCAGCACTTCGTGTCGGTAGTGATTTTTATTCTAATCACACTCATTTTCTTTCTTTTATTTTATCTTTGTTTTTATTAAGAGCAACTTGAAACTGAGTAGGGGAAGTCGTATCTTAGGGTTCGATACTCGGTACTTGCTATTACCTATACTACACTCGATAGGTCCGCTTGCCTATCGTGTGGGTTTAGACTAGTTAGCAGATATCGTTTTATTTTTATAAATTTAAAACTTCGATAAGTGTTTTAATTTGAAGGTCACCTTTAATTACCCTTTTTCATCAAGTCTTCACATTTCTTTCGGGAAAGTGTTGGCTTTAAAAAGGAAGTATAAAAAAGACCTAATCCACACGACATCAAAATTTCTGGCGCCGTTTCCAGGGATACGTCATATTCCAGAGAAAAGTTTTAAGTTGCTTGTTACTAATTACTTTGCCAGTTTGCTTTTGTTAGTTTTTCAGATGGATCGCATGGATGAAGATCGGTTCGTGGCAGAGAACTTTTATGATTATGAGGGGTTTTATGTTAAGCAGTTCTATGAATATTGTGGTGGACCTTCGTTCTACCATAACTGTGAAGACTATCTGTCCTGGTACCTTCCAGAGTACTTTAGCCATTATTCACCCCCGCTTGAACCACCACCCTACAACCATTCACCATTTCCTCACAACCCTACTGAAGAAATTTACCATGTCAATGGTTGTCGAATAAGCTCTCAGCTACCCTCACCACCTAGATCTCCTCCACCACTATTTGACCCTATTCCACCATCACCAGATGTACTTGACAGACTGTATCACTTGGGTGATTCACCACCATACATCTTGCCCCAACCTTACCAATTTCCACCACCTTTACCAGCACCTGTCCCTAGCCCATCACCTTACATGCCATCTCCATTAGCCCACTTATTTTCCTCGCCACCACCAAGTCAATTTGAACCTGAACCTGAATCCATACCCAAACCAGACCCTCCACTGATTGACTTGAAGAGTTCGCGGAAAACCTTGAGGTTGTCAAAAACTACCTCAGGTATGTTTATGCTATGGAAGATGCTGCTGACGAAGAAGAGATAACGGCTCAGATCAAAGAAGAAGTTTGTGATTTACCCTTGGAAACGAGAGAGGAAGCAACTGAAGCTGCTCTTGTTCCCACCATGGAGGAAAGACTTCACACGTTCCACTCCTTGATAACAGAAGTTCATCTCAACATCCCCTATGCCGATTACCAGCTCAGACTACCCGCTCACTTTAAATTTCTGAAAGATATCCTCTCTCAAAAGGATACTCTTGAAGAAGGTGTCATCATGCCCATCAACAAAGTCTGCTCAGCCATTATCCAAGGAAGAACACCTCCTGACAAAGTTACCATCCCTTGCACCGTGGGGGAAATATCTACACCAAAGTTGTCGCCGACTTGCAGATCGACGTCAATATTCTGCCCACTTCAATATTCCAACAGTTTCAGCAGCAGACTCTGAGACCCACAAAAATGGAGCTTTGCCTCACCAACCGTTTGGTACGGTACCCTCGAGGAGTTGCAGAAGACGTGTTGATTGGCCTCAGTGATACTATTTTTCCGATAGACTTCGTGGTGATTGATACACCAGGGAGGAGAGCCCTATTATTCTGGGCCGAACTTTCCTCAACACCGCGTTGGCTCTATTGGATGCTTAGGAAGGAACACTCAGAGTGATGATCAATGGCGAAAAACTGGGTTTTGACTTACAAAAAGTTATGCGGTGTCCAAGCATCCAGGATGATCTGTCCGCCCCTATCACCGACTTCGATTATCTCGCAGGATACTATCTCTGTGATGTTATGGGGAAGGGGGATGATTTTGATGATTGTGCTTCCTCGACAGATGAGAATAATCCCATGGTCCTTGAAAGTTATCGTATTGAGCAAGTTTTTCCTGAAGAAGAACTCGAAGAAACGCAACTCCCAGAAAGAAGTCCTGAAGAAAAATCCAAGCCCTCAATTGAAGAAACACCATCCTTGGAACTCAAAGAATTACCATCCCACCTGGAGTATGCTTTTCTTGAAGAAGACTGCAAGCTTCTCGTTATCATAGCAGCATATTTGTCAAAGGAAGAGAAAGAAAAGTTGATGGAAGTTTTGAAGCAGCACAAGAAAGGAATCTACTGGAAGCTGATGGATATCAAAGGTATTAGGCCTTCAATTTTCAAACACAAGATCCTCATGGAAGATGAATACCGTCCTTGTGTGCAAAGGCAGCGAAGAGTTAACCCCAAGATGCAGGAAGTTGTGAAAGAAGAAGTAATTAAGTTGCTAGACGCCGACTTGATCTATCCCATTTCTGACTCGCCCTGGGTGAGCCCTGTTCAAGTGGTCCCAAAGAAGGGTGGTATGACAGTCGTGACCAATGCTCAAAATGAACTTATTCCCACAAGAAAGGTCACAGGTTGGCGGGTTTGTATTGATTATCAGAAGTTCAATGATGCTACAAGGAAGGATCGTTTTTCCCTACCATTCATTGATCAGATGTTGGAGATATTGGCCGGGCACCAGTACTATTGTTTTCTCGATGGTTTCTCTGGTTACCTTCAGATCCCAATTGACCCCGAGGACCACGAGAAAACCACTTTCACTTGTCCATGTGGCACGTTCGCCTACAGGAGGATGCCATTTGGGCTTTGCAACGCCCCCGCCACTTTCCAACGCTGCATGGTAGCCATATTTCAATACATGATCGAAGACTTTATGTAAGTTTTTATGGATGACTTCCCGGGTTTTGGAAGTTCGTTCGATCATTGTCTGGGCAATATAAAGAAAATGTTGGCACGATGTGAAGAGGTGAATTTGGCGCTTAAATGGGAAAAGTGCCACTTTATGGTAAAAGAAGGAATTGTGCTAGGGCATAAAATTTCAGATAAAGGGATCGAGGTTGACAAGGCCAAAGTAGAAGCAATTTCGTTGCTTCCTCCTCCTACTACGGTTACGGGAATTCGCAGTTTTCTCGGTCATGCCGGTTTCTATAGAAGATTCATCAAGGATTTCTCAAAGATAGCTCGTCCACTCACTCAGCTTCTTGAAAAAGATCGCGAGTTCGTGTTTTCTGAAGAATGTCTTGAGGCGTTCAATTGCCTGAAAAGAAAGTTGGCTGAAGCACCGGTTGTCATTTCTCCAGATTGGGACCTACCATTTGAACTAATGTGTGATGCAAGCAATATGGCGGTAGGAGCAGTTTTGGGGGAAAGAAAAGACAAGTGTTTTCACCCGATCTACTATGCAAACAAAACCCTCAATGATGCCCAAGAAAACTACACGACGACTGAAAAAGAACTCCTTGCTGTGGTATTCGCATTTGACAAGTTTCGCTCGTATCTGATCATGTCAAAGACCATCGTCTACACTGATCATGCCACTTTGCGCCATCTCTTCAACAAGCAAGACACGAAGCTGAGGCTTATACGATGGATTCTGTTGGTGCAGGAGTTTGAAATAGAAATAAAAGATAAGAAGGGGGCCGAAAATGTTGCAGCCGATCATTTGTCTCGTCTCAAAGAAATACCACCCGACAAAAAGGGAGACGAAATCCATGACGACTTCCCTCAAGAGCAGATCCTCCGAATCGAAGACCCGTACTCAAATCCCTGGTACGTTGATTATGCAAACTATTTGGCCAGTGGGATGCTCGTTATAGGATAGTCACATTATGAAAGGAAGAAATTCTTTTCGGAATTGAACTATTATCTGTGGGAGGATCCCTACCTCTTCCGTATATGCCCCGATTGTGTTATTCGCCGGCGCGTTCACGAGAAGGAAGCCCAAGAGATTCTACGACAATGCCATGATGGTCCTACATTGGCCCACAATCTTCAAAGACGCTGCCACTTTCGTCCAGGGATGTGACGCATGTCAGAGAGCCGCAAATATTAATGCCCGCGATGAAATGCCACAAATCGGGTTTGTTGTCTTTGAGATCTTCGATGTTTGGGGCATAGACTTTGTGGGACCATTCCCACCATTGAGGGGGAATCTTTACATTCTTGTTGCAGTTGACTATGTTTCTAAATGGGTCGAGGCACAAGCACTGCCGACGAATGATGCCAGGGTTGTTGTTAAGTTTCTGAAAGCTCTCTTTGCTCGGTTTGGAATACCTAAAGCTCTCGTCAGTTATCGAGGAACCCACTTTTGCAACAAGCAGTTGGTGAAAGCACTACAGAGATATGGTTATCAGCAGAGGTTCTCCACTCCTTATCATCCCCAAGCCAATGGGGATTGATAGAAAAGATTGGGCCGATCGACTCGACGATGTACTTTGGGCACTACGTACAGCATACAAGACCCCGATTGGTACCACTCCGTACAGACTTGTGTACTTGAAGGCGTGTCATTTACCATTAGAAGTAGAGCATAGAGCTTACTGGGCATTAAAAGCAGCAAATTATGATCCTGAAGATGTCAAGCAACACCGACTTTTTCAGCTTCATAAAATTGAAGAACTGCGCCGGCAAGCTTATGATAATTCATTCATCTACAAAGAAAAGACCAAGAAGTTCCATGACAGAGACTCAGGAGAAGAGAACCGTTTCAAGAAGGTCAGAAAGTTTTACTCTACAGTTCAAGACTCAAGTTGTTTCCTGGAAAACTGAAGTCAAGATGGACTGGGCCATACATTGTGAAGAAGATCTATCCTTATGGGGCAGTAGATTTGGAGACAGAGACGGGAGTCCTTTTCAAATTCAATGGTCAACGGCTTAAACCATACTTCGAGTTCTTAGTCGACGAGGAGGTAGATGAGATGTCAGCTCACACCTGATCAGACCGCCTTTCGTCCAGCCAAAGACTTAAACGTGGCGCTACCTGGGAGTCAGCCCGGATCAGTAGATTAGAAAAATAAGTTGAGCGGTTGGTGCATACGGTAAGAACGCAATCGATGGCCCTCAGGTCTAATCGTTCCACTTTTATTTTCTCACCGCCAGGTATGCCTTCTCAGCATTAGGATCTAGTAGATTATTAGTAATAGTAGTAGTAGTTTTTATTTTTCGTAGTTTGTAGATAGCTATATATATCCATGCCAGGTGTTCTCTCTCACGGCTCAATTTCAGACCACACCCGAACAACCTTGAGCTTATTAGGGGAAGACGTAACTATGTCCCGCTTAATTCTTAGCATATACTTTTTACAAAATCTTAATTTTAAAAATATGCCAAAGAATTAAGTGTGAGGTGATAAAATTTTATAACTTTTACCACATCTTGAGCCAGGCAAACAACAACCTTTTAAGGCAAAAGTTTTTAAAATGTTTTCAGAGTAAATAAAAATCTTTTTCAAACCCTTTGAGTCCACCCCAAAGGCCAGAACAGGAGATTTTTGGAGGTGTTGGCATCGCCGAAAGAACCAACTCAAAGTGTCTTTTACTTCATATTCGATATCTTGAGCCTTCTCAAGCACACCCACTTGCAGATATTCACTTATGCTCGTTCATTTCACTGAGAGAGATATTCACCCTTGGCATGATACAACTAGAACTTGTGCAACTCATGCGTTTCGAGACCGCACTCGAGGTGAGGAATTGTGAAAGTGATCAAGGCACCTACGACACGCCTCTTCCATTTTACATGAGCCTTCCATAAACTTATCCCTCTCCTAGTAAACCCATTTGAGCCTTAGCCTTTTCATTTCCTTCATCATACTTAGCCCCTGTCGTGATTTTGGCAAAGAATACGTGCTGTTGGCTGCTGGGACACTCTTGGGCAGTTTCGAGACACAAAAGAAGATAGACCAGACATCACGGTGTTCACCAAGAAAAGTTTTGGCAATTTAAGAAAAACAGCCATCTAGAGTTAACCTACCAAAGAATAAGCTTCACAGAAGCAATGCTTGTTAAAAAAAAGTTCAAAGAATAAGTCAAAAAGCTCGACAAAGAGCGGGCAAAAAGAATCAGTTCTTGTTGAAGATTTATTTCTAGGACATTCCTAGTGGAGGAGATTAGGTGCGAAGACCGAAAAATTCGCAGAGTCGGGACGTCAGCGCAGTAAGTCTCCAAGGAGGATAGTTTCATTAAGCCCACCATTTAGAGTTTGACATACACCCATCATGTCACAGCCGTGAGCCGTTGCCCGAGCCAGACACGACAGTAGACTCCCTTCCTACCCATTTACCATTACATCACTTTCACCCCTGAAAAGACCTTGTGATTTACAGTTCCCCACCATTTTATAGCGTGGAGATTCGATTTGTGTACAAGCCTATGTGAAACACCCTAAACCTTTTTAACTGAAAATACGCAGCGGAATAACGAACCAGAATAAAAAATTCTTGCTTGATAAAAACATTCTCGTATGTTTTGAACCAATATCTACAAAATACTATAGGTGTTTCATACTTCCATCTTTTAATGTTTCTTATTACATCAATTACAACTCATCTTTATTAGTTTACGTGACCGTGACCGCGACCCCGTACAATCCGCGTCCTCACTCGACCTCTAACCATTTCTTGCTTTGTGAGCTAGACTAGACAACCTGCAACCACCACATAACCATTTTGTTCGTTCATTAAGTGACTTCATGCAAATATTCACAATATGGAAATAATATCAATAATACTCAATGATCATGTCAAAACGCCTTTTTGCAAGTTTGGATCCGATCTCCGGATCTTATCCTTCAATTTCCATGCATTCATACTTACATACCTGCATCTTTATTAACATCCTCATAACGAAAGGTTAATAACACTACAATACACAAGCACGTACAAATCCCATGTACAAGCTATGTAGTTAATGCGGAAAAATATCGGATATCGGTCGAGGACCGATATTTGATATATCGGTTTTAACGGTGAGATATCGGTAAATTCAAAACATATATATTATATATTTTACAAATTTATTTATATATTTATAGTTAAGTTTATATTTTTATATATAATTTTACAAGTTTAGGAACCATTTGTAAACTAGTGAAAGATGGAGGGGCTTAAATGTCAAAATACCTAAACTTAATAAAACCTAATCCTCACCTATAAGTTCATTACGCAGCCACTTTTCCCCCAATTTTATCTTGTTCTTCATCAGACAACAACAGAACAAAAACCCTAGCTCCAATTTCGTTTCATCTAACGATTGATTCTTAAATGGGGTTTGATTTCTCCAGTGGAGGCTGTTGCAGATCCGAGTATGGTTCGATTAGAGGTAATAACTCATTCTACTTGATTGATTTGGTCAGATTTTGACCTAACTTTGACTAATTAAGGCCAAACCTATATAATCGGTGAGATGACCGATATAAAAAGACTCAAATATCGGTGATATATCGGTAGATATCGCCGATATTACCAGGACCGATATTTCCAGTCGATATTTGTACTGATATTCTTGCCAACCACCGATATCCGAGATCTCACCGAGATCTCGGCCGTATTAACTACATAGTGTACAAGTTATCTTGACCCGTCATACTATACTTTCTTCATGTATTCTCTAGGACAAACGTGACGTTTCCGAACCTATACTCAATCTACACATAACGACCAACCTTTACATACAAAACACTTTCACACATATCCGGGCATAAGCACCTATGCACACATTCTATTACATAATCATCCAACGCGTGATAACTCCACTTACCAAACGGTTTACCATTTGTGTGACCTTGCATAACTATACAATTCAATCTAAATAGCTACACCCATGATTAAATGTATCCATCTATATATATTATAAATACCCTGACTTCATTTTATCTTTGTTGCCCATTCATCCCAACTACTTTTATTGTTGTATGGTGAACTATACCCATTCACCAACAACGTCAATTCGCTTACCTTATTATGAATTAACATTTCATACTTGTTCCAATTTTATATTTGTACATAAACATACAATTACTAAACCAAGAGTTTGCATCATAGGTCACTTACCTTTGCACGTAGGAGTTTTGTCACCTTATACGCATTTGACTTATAGTCCCAAGCTTTTTACCTAGCTCGAGATCATATCCACTTGACCCGTTGACTTTTAAGCTTCTTGTACCTAACTTACTTTCAAGTCAACATGCCGTGTTAGAATACTAATTTGGAACTTACCTATTCAAACATTAGTATTCATTCTACTTCATTCAAACATGACATCAATACATTCAACAACTAGTTCTATTCAATAAGTTTTTCCATATACTACCCGTTCGACCCGTTAGTGAAAATACTTGCATGAACTAGTTGGTAAGTGTTTTTAGGCACTTTTTGAATGCCACATAATACGCTATTCTTTCCCTACAATCCGTACTCCAAGACTACTACAAGCGTGTACATTATTACACCTTTTCTTATTAAAGATTACATTATAAATGTGCAGCGATTTTCTGCGCAGCTGCTGTTCGAGGTCATTTTTCCCCTTCTAAACGTCGTAATCAGATCTTGACTATCAAATACAAAATGTGCCTCATTCAAAGATCTTTCCAAGAATATAAAGAACACCTCCTAACGATTTTTCTATGATTTTATATGAATATTTTAAGATTAGGTCAGAAACATAATTTTGACCAAACAGCTTTGCTGTCAAAACTGAAATGTTAACTTTAGATGCTGTTTTGACCCACTACAACTCAGAATCAGCTTTTTATGACTAAATATAAAATATAATATGTACAACAAGATTTTCAACGATATAAGGCTCGTCTTCTAACTTCTAATAACGAATGAGATATGCCCTTTACAAGATGACTAATTTCACAATATTTTGTACCAAATCAACTACCACCACCAAATTTCATCACAAACATCATATTCACATATTATAGGACACATACAACCATAAGATCACTTATGTGCATACATACATACCTACATACAATCCATTCTAATTCACACATGGTTTCCATCAAAACACATACTTTATGTTAATTTACTAACAATCATCATATTCCATTCATATTCATCAATTACTTGCATGCAAGTTCATCTAGACATTTCATCAAACACTTGATGTGCATACAACTTTTAACCACCTATTTTCTTAGTTAATACATGTATGGAATCCTCCATATCATCATATATATTCTCAACATTCATTATAGCATTTAGCATATTACATAATCATTCAATCATGCAATTTCATCATCAAATCACTATTTTCATATGGTTTTCACTAAATGGCCATAAACCCATGTTTTACACTTAATCATCTTTCACATAACATGACAACCACCTAATGGGTTTTGAGCCATACACGAATTTAGGGGTTAGGGTTCTTACCAAAGCTTATTCCTTGAAGATTAACCCTCTACAACACACCCTTCATCTATTACTTCAACCTCTTGCATCAATTTTCTTTAATTTTAGGGATTTAGGGTTAGTTTAAGGGCTCAAGAAACCCCTTCGGGGCTGGTCACGATTTGCACCCAAATGGGTGTTTTTGCCATTTTAATTTTGACCCAAAGTTACTCCTTTAGTCCCTCAACTTTACCCCAATATTTTTTTATTATCAAAACCTTAACTATGCAAGTTTCTTTCTAGTGTTATTTCCCCATTATAAAGATAATAACTTTCACTAGGTAATTTTCATATTAGAGCATAACCCACATTCTTATCATCACGTTTTATTATCCATAAAAGGCTCATTCTACTATTTAATTCTTTTTGTCATTTCTTATTCACGCCTAATAGCGTAATTAAGCGAAATGGATTTTCGGGATGTTACACTATGGTCTGTGCGTGCCTTGGGATGAATCTGAGCGATCACCCCCAAATAACACCTGAGTGAAATAATAAGGAAAATATGAAGTAAAGCACTAGAGGGACGTTTGATTAGGCGAGCCAAGGCTTTCTAAAACATCTACCAGGGATGTGTTGAGTAAGTGGGACTCATAGGAGGTGGGTTGGCGTGACTTGTCACAACACACTCGCTTATTTTTAATCTACTTTCGTTGCCTAAGTTTGGTTTCCTTGGGGGCAAGCAAACGTCTAAGTGTGAGGTGATATGATGAGTCCCAAACTTAGCAGGTTTTATATACATGTTTTCACCTAATTATCACCTAAAATCAGGCTTTTATCCTGGTATTGTCACGGTTTTTTTCCTTTTGATGATAATTGCAGGTATTGAAGGTGAAAAGTGAAAAGAAGTGAAAACGGACTTAAAAGACAACGATTTGAAGACTTTTTGCAAAGTTCCAGATGAAGCACGGCCGCGCTCTGGGCAGGCACGGCCGTGCCAACTGTTCCACGTCAACCAGTCAACATTTCCAAGTCAAAAGGAGTCGATTCTGAAGATTTCAGATGTGCACGGGCGTGCTTTATGGTAGTGTGTTCTCCAAGGCTCAACCCGACCAAGACTGACAGACGGTTACAAAAAGCTGAGGAAGCACGGGCGTCCCAGATAACAGTGCACGGGCGTGCCAACCCTGGTACACGACAATTCTGCATGCAAGGACTCTACATCAGTACCCGTTGTCTAGCATTGGCGTGCCAGAACGATGGCAGGGGCGTGCTTGAGTTGTTTTGCCTATAAATAGAGCCCTCCACTCCTCATTTTGGACATCCCATTTCACCCGAGTTTTACTCACACTTCAGCCACCTTTAGGGTCTTGCAAGTGACCTTTGGAGCCTAGGATCACTCCCTAAACACTTGGTGAGAGAGAGTTGAGGGAGAGATCACTAAAACTCATCCAAAACACCTTCTTTAATCCACCTACACTCACCACTATGTGTTGTTCATACACCCAAGATAGTGTGATAGTTGTACAGCCAATGTTTGGCCAGATCAATCAAGTGTTGCTAGGGTGAAGACTTATTTCGGTATGGATTATATAGTATATGTTTGTTAAGTGGTGTTATGTTCTTGTTTAATTCTTTTCATTGAATGCCATATCATCATAGTGCAATTCTTTTATATATAGTAATAGATTATAGATATGGCCAGTTTTGGATTGGAAATATTTTTTCATTTGTATTTAATAAAATTATTTAAAAGGTTGTATAGTGAATTAGTGATTGAAAGATTTTATACCCGTTTTATTTTGACACAAGTTTTCTAACCCACTTGAGATAATTAATTAAATTTAGATATACTTCAATAAATAAATCAAAACCATATAAAATCGGTTGGGGATTTCAAATTGACATTTGAATAATCTGATAGTCATGCTAGATAGTTCCAGATACAAAAAAATCGATGATTCTATCGGAGTTTACGGGATAAAAATCAAATTTGAAATTTGAAATAACGAATAAGATTTGTATGGTAATTTTTTACAAGAATAAAAAATATACAATACAACCGCTATAATTTAATACTCGATAAATTAATAACCTCAATAAAATTAATAATTTGTTCGGTCCCAACTTGGGATTAGTACAAAATTGGACTCCAATCGATAAAACAATAAGTTAATAATTTTTTTTTAAATCCCAATGTAAATACATTGGTCATAGTGAAACTATAAATTAATAATTACTAAAATATTCCAAAATTCAAGGATTGTCTAGTAAAAAATTAATCTATAGTCATTTTTTTTGTAAACTTCAAATGTATATTGAGTTCATCTTCGAATCTCCCCATTGCACTTAAGAGTTGAGGCACTATATTCTCGTATTGCAACAAAAAGTTGTGAAGGGTTGTTGTCACTTGCAATGCTTCTTTCCAAGTGTCCGGTTCCAAAGGTACTAAATCATCATCAATCGGATTTTGAACGGTATCCGCCAAAATTTCTTCAATGCTTTGAGCCTCGTAACATTCATTATTTTCACCTGGATAATCCAACAACTCATTCACATCCATTTTGTGTCGATAATGCATTCCCGTAATCAAGTTCTCAAGCTCACGAATGTCTTCTCTGGAATTTACATCGTTTAAATCATTTGTGCTGGTTGGATTAGCTGAACAAATTTTACAGTGTAAAAAGCAAGTTCTTATGGACTCTTTTTTCTGTTTTATTCAAATAGGTAGAGTGAGCGGACATGGAAATTTTGAAGGTCGATGCATTAATTTGAGAGTTGCTTCAACTCTTTAAATTAATAATTTATTAATTTATCGATATAATAATATCTCGCTAACTTAATAAAATATCCCGGTCCCAACATTATTAATTTATGAGTAAACATCAATTTTATCCCTGTGGTTTGCTGATTTTAACACTCTCAGTCCAATAGTTTATAAATTGCATTTATAGTCAATTAGTTTGCTGATTCGTTTCAGTTTTAGTCCAGACCACTAACACCATTAGTGTAGTTTCGTTAAGTCATGATAAAGAGACTATAATGCCCTTGATATTTACATTTATTTTTTCTTTTAATAATAGACACACACACACATACACACTCTTCCCCTCTCTCGCCTCCTTCTCTCGAAACCCTACCCCCATCAAGTCATTCACCACCTCTGCCACCACGTTCACCACCACAACCTCCCATCTTCGTCGCTGCATCTCTAGATCTGGCACCACCACCATTCCTCGCCTACTACCTGCAATCTCCACAAAATCGGACCACTTGAACCACCCCATTTACACCCTCTCAAAAACGCGAGCGGCAATAATTACCCACACCCCCACCATCCACCGTCTACCACCACCATTCTACCACACACCCATACATGAAACCCTACCACTCCTCACGGTCAGTGACCTCTGAAACCCCACCCCCACAACATTCGGCTACCTGGTAATGGTGTGGAGGTCTTCATGCCGCAAAACCTTCAGATCCCAAATCACTTATGAATGCAGATGGGTTGTGGTTGTAAACGGTGATGGCAGAGGTGGTGAACGACTTGGTAGGGTTAGGGTTTTGAAGAGAAGGAAACGAGAGAGGGGGGGAGTGTGTTAACACCCCGAAAATTTTATGTTTATAATATTCTTGTTTAATCAATTAGTGGTTGGTTCTTAAACCAAATACGAGCCGAGGAAAATAGAGATGTTTTCACCTTGACGGGAATAACCCGGTTAATTTCGTTAGTAAAATGGCCTAGATAAACACATGATGCTAATATGGTTAGTAAGGTAGCCAAAAACAAACTAGTGAAGGACTAAAGCTGCCAAAAACCCAAAGTCAAATTTTGATTAAAAAAATATAGGGGGAGGCCATCTCATAACCAGGAGATCGACCTCTCCACCTAAAACAAACACTTAAATACAACTCCTGAATCAAGGTCAAATCAAGCCCAAATAAAAGGGGTTTTTAGTGCATTTGCTCTAAAACGGGTCACCAAGGCATAACAATCACCTAGGTAAGCTTTAATTGTCATGAATTGGTGATGTTAATCAAAGCATAAGGTGGGTGATAATTAGGGTTGTTCAAAAACGGGAATTTAAGGGCTTATAAAGGTTGCTCCAGAGGACCACAATACATGTTAAATTACGTGTATTTGGCAAAATTTATGTGTAATGAATGATTCATAAGAATTCATGTTGTAGAAAATATTGAGTTTCTTGGTAATTTGGTAAGAACCACCTTAAACTAAGAAAAGACTACATATGCTATGCTTATGAATGAACACCTTTGTTGGAATGTTTAATTGTATGCTAGAGGTATTGAAATTGGCATAGGAATGGATCTTGGTGGTCTATATAGCAAATAAATAATAATTGTAAAATCTCGCCCACCAAGTGTATGATAAAATGCCACATCAGTCAACGATCCATGTCAACATCCGTACGCATTTCACTTATTTTGTCATTTCATGTGCATAATTAGACATTTTGCACACACTATACCCCCAGTCTATTAGAGCATGAACTATTTAGGAAACTCAGTAGATTACTCGTTTATACATACAACACCCGGACTATACAAGACAATTGGCGTTGAATAGTCAAGCCATCACATGTCCCTTTCAAGATAGGTGTCAAACTATTATACTAAAATGGCAAAGGACAACCAACTTACCTTCTCATGACTAAGATATTTCCTATGAATAGCTTACACCAATCGAATAAAAGGAAACAAGGAAGAACAATCACCATCATCATGCAAGATACAAATTTTTGTCTCAAGGTCTATTCTCCATCACCTCTTCTTTCCCATCCCTTTCGGCCGATAATGAAACCACCCAACACCCATACAATTTGTTTGATATGTAGGACAAATCTTTATGCTATGTCAAGTCGCTATCTACCTTTTCATTTCCCTAATTCGGCTAGTCCACCTACATATACACTTAACCATTTTTTTTATCAATTTCCTATTTGGTGTATGTGCCTATACTCGATCGGCCAAGCAACAAAAGACAAGGACTTGTATGATTTGGTTGTCAACTTACATCAAACTAGATAAAAAGCCAAACCATGAACTCATTTCCTAAGCCAAGTCAACTTTTCCTATTTGTTTTGTCCATCTAAATCGACCCACATCCAAGAGCATGCATGACACTTTTGTTTGTACATATCTTACACAAGATCTTACACTAAGATGTGATTAAAGTCCCTAAACACCACACCATCCTAGGCCAAATTGTTTACCTCTTACATTTTTGTCACCATACTAATGGCTTCAATATAAAGAGGCATTGTGATCTGTAACACCCCGACCTGGAGGAGCTGGACGAAATACAGATTATTACCAAAATTGCACAATGGAAGCAACCAACGACTATATTAATTGTTTATACAATTTTCTAGTTCCAAAGTAATGCATTACAAGATCTAAAATAAATTAATATTTATTGCAGGGACGAAACGCGGCGGTCGTCGAAGCATCTTCTGTCGTTGTAGTTCGTAAGTCGATCCATACTTCTACCGATGTTCAACTCTAATGCTCTAATCCTCAACACGTTTAGCCTGAATCTTCTATCAAAGTCATCTAACGATCATCACCTCTAGTCGGCTTCACATAAACATAATCTGTATGCTTCATGTATATCCAAATGCAGTACCTGAACACATGCTTAAAAAGACTTTGGGTCAGCGATTATGCTAGTGAGTCCGTGTAATTAGTTAAGTAAACCCAAAACAGTTTGTCATCTCAAAAGTAATTACACAAGTTCACGTAACACAACACATGGTGATGTACAAGCGACACCTCAATCCTAACATGAACCTATCTACTGCCATATAGATTCACCCTGGCAAAATACATGTCACAACGGTCCTGTAGACCTCAGTGGAGGGTTTTCCAGGCTTCCGAATCCACTGTGTGTGGGGGTTTCCCCAAGTAGTACTACCCACATATTAAGTGACCCAACCCCCGGGTTAATAAATGTCAATGTAATATCCGACAGCTAGTATCTTGTCACATCAAGTAGTTAAAACACACACAAGCATGTATTCACCCCAAAACGTTTATAAAACACAAAAAGGGGAATGGTACACGAAACTCACCTGGAAGGTTGTGCTCAAATATGGTAAGCGGGGTGTCTACTATCTCAATCTGATGTGTCATATGTCGACAATATTGTTAGAGTTAGGTTTTATTTATAAATATTTTACATGTGGGCGAGCTCATGCGCACGGTTAAATATTAACGTTATCCAAACAAATGGTGGTACTCATATTCAATTATAGGGTATACTAATGCTCGACACTTAGTCGTAGCTTGGATGTACCCGGTTATATATTTCCAAGTCTCTTATCTCGACTATTAGTTATAATGTATAAGTATAGCATTTCTAATCTTCTTGTGTCGAGTTCTAAGCGTCTGATGTGTACTAAATATCTTTTAGTCTCAGCGACACTTTAAGTTCCATATATTCATTCAACATTCCTTTTTATCCAACTTGGTCCTTTAATCTCAATTGTCTATAGTGGACCTGCGGTTCTAATATCACAAGGTATCTCTTCAAGCGTCTTTAAGTTCCAATATCTACACCTGGATGCATTTATATATAAGCTTACACATTATAGCTTAATACATATATTGGTTCTTTTGTGTCAGAATCTTACATCTTTTTGGATCCCAAATCACAAGTACCTAGTCCAACCTTCAATACTAATTATCCGTTCCATTAAAGATATATATATATATATATATATATATAAGTATTTGTATCTTAGTATATATATGTGTGTCTCTTATATATTTCAAGTCCTTGTCCCCATCGTCTCATGATCACATATCCAGCTCAATAATATTCCAAGTTGATATTATCCTATTGTATAATTTAGTCTCTGTACATATGCACTCGTCAAGTCCCCTACAAAGATTAAATATATTTGTATAATACCATTATAAAGGTTTATAATTCTTGAGTTAATAGTTTGGTTTTACCTCATGTTCGTGGATCGACTTGCATTGACTAATATTGACTGGTTCGACTTCTGTTGACCGGTTCGACTTCTATTGACAAGTTTGACTAAAGGTTGACCGTTGCCTTTGTGCTTCTTCTAGACCCCATCGGAACTCTAGCACCTCCGTTGCTCTATAACAATAACACCATCATCGAACCACCAGTCATGACCTTCGAAATCCTAACCCAAGCGACCAACACCACCTCTATGACCTTGTTAAACCACCACCATCATCATCAATAAATCCTCCTCGTTATGTTCTAAGTCGTAATCGTGCTCCACAATCGACATCAATCATCATCCTTACTAGGCCAGACACGTCGGCCGGTCGGAGACCGGGGCCAGCGCCTTTCTTTCGGATCTCTTTCTCCCTGCTCTATTTCGGTCTCTCTCTTCCTCTGTCCTCTGTCACTCTCTCTCTTCGACTCCCTTCTTTCTCTCTGTGCGTTCTCTTTCCTTCTCTATCTTCCTCTCTTCTTCTAGATTGTGTGTGTGTAATAATGAAACGTGATTCAAAAGTCCTTCTAGAAGAGTTTACTGATTCTCAGAAAAAGGTGGCGAGTCTGCATGCATTTGTTTACTCATTCAAATAAGTTCGTTGCACTTAGTTTGTTATGGTTTTCCTTGTTTTCCGTATTGTAGCCGTTTGAGCAAGTAGTATAAGTAGTTGCTTATGTTTTCATTTTTATGTACACCTTTTGCAATTCACTCAATAAAAGAGAATTAGTAGTTTGACGTATTATTGTTCTTATTGTGCTTTGATTTACCAACACTGTGGTATCAGAGCTAGTCTCTTTCTGAATTTGAGAGTGTGTAAGGTTATTATTCATCTTCCATGGATGAACAAGTTAATGCACTTCCAATGGCTCCTACTCCAATTCTTGTTTTCAAGGGAGAGGGGTATGAGTATTGGAGCATTCGAATAAAAACTATTCTGAGGTCAAGAGATTTATGGGAGATGGTGGAAAGTGGTGTGAATGAAGCCGAGACTGATCAAGGGAAACTTAAGGCAAGCAGGAAGAAAGATGCTCATGCAATGGTTGTTATACAACAAGCAGTGCATGATCAATTGTTCTCCAGGATTGCAGCAACTTCATCAGCCAAAGAAACTTGGGAGATCCTAAAAATGGAATTCCAAGGTGATACTCTAGTAAAGTCTGTTAAACTACAAGGCCTGAGGAGGGATTTTGAGAATCTCTACATAAAGAGAATGAATCAGTTGGTGATTATTTTTCTAGAGTAATGGGCATAGTAAGCTAACAAAGGTCCTATGGTGAGTAGGTTGCAGATCAAACGATTGTTGAAAAGATTCTCAGGAGCCTCACTTCAAAATTTGACTATGTTGTTCCATCAATTGAGGTATCTTATGATCTAAAAACATTAACACCAGTTAAATTAATGGGATCTTTGCAGTCTCAGGAAGAAAGGATCAATAGTAGAGGATTTGAAAAGGTTGAGATACCTGATGAACAGGCTCTCCAAGTGTTTCAAGATAATTCTAGAGTTTATCAGGGTGGATCTAGAGGAAGAGGCCGTGGTTATGGCAGAGGCAGAGGTAGAGGAAGAACCCTTGAAAAGAATAGAGGTCCACAATGTTATCTCTGCAACATATTTGGTCATGTCAAAAAAGATTGTTGGTTCAATGATGAAGGACATGCCAATGTTGCAGAGATGATGGACAAGATGATGAGAATAAAGAACCTCACCTGTTTATGATGTATATACCTGATGATCAGTATGCTCTTATGGGTGATAATGAGAAGTCAACAAATGCAACTTGTCTTTGGTTTTTGGATTCTGGCTGCTCAAATCATATGAAAGGTAACAAAGAAATCTTTACTGATTTAGATACATCTTTCAATATTACTGTGAGGTTAGGAGACAAAAAGAAATTATCTGTGGAAGGTAAAGGAACAGTCAGAATTGATTTGAAGACTGGAGGGTATAGACTGTTGGATGATGTCTACTATGCTCCTAGTTTGGAGTATAATCTACTTAGTGTTGGATAGCTCATGAGAAAGGGCTATTCTTTGTTGTTTGATGATGGAAAATGTGTGATCAATAGTAGAAATTCTAATACAGCTCTCATGACAATCATGGTTGCAAACAACAATATGTTCTTGCTTGATGCCTCAGTTTCCGAACCTGTTGTTTCTCAGAAGAATTCATCTGCTAATGATGATGTGTCAAAGCTTTGGCACCAAAGGTATGGACACTACAACTCTCAAACCTTCATAGCTATGCATGATCAAAGGTTAGGTATTGGACTACCAAAACTGAAACTTTATGAAGAATGTAATAAATGTGTTGTAGGAAAACAAAGTTTGTCACCATTTAATTCAAAGTTATGGAGGGGAAAGAAAAAGCTAGAACTTGTATATGCTGATGTTTGTGGGCCTATGCAAGTTTCTAGCTTGGGTGGTAGTCTATATTACCTTCTATTTGTAGATGACTACACTAGGATGTGTTGGGTATATTTCATAAAGAACAAATCTGAAGTTTATGGCAAATTTATAATCTTTAAAGCTATGGTTGAAAAAGATGCAGAAGTCTCAATTAAAAATCTTAAGACAGATAGGGGAGGTGAATTTTGTTCAAATGAGTTCAATCACTTTTGTGAATCAAATGGAATTAAGCATGAACTCACTCCTCCATACACTCCTCAACACAATGGAGTTGTAGAGAGGAAGAACATAACTGTTATGGGTCTTGCAAGGAGCATGATCAAACAAAAACAGTTACCAAACATTTTCTGGGCAGAAGCTATAGCCACTTCAGTTTATTTTGATTAATAGGGTAACAACTAAGGCTGTGAAAAACCAGACTCCTTACCAAGCCTGGTATAATCACAAGCCAAATGTTGAACATCTTAAAGTCTTTGGATGTTTGGCATATCCTATTACATCAACACAAGGAAGAAGAAAACTTGATGACAGGGCAGAAAGTTCTATTTTTATTGGTTATATAAATGAAACTGATGGATACAGGTTCTACAATCCATTAACTAAAAGGTTCTTCACCAGAAGGGATGTCAAGTTCAAGGAAGAATTAAAGTGGGAATGGGACAATATGGATAAGAAAGCTTATAACTTATCCTATGTTGACCCATTTCCAGTCATGGATTTTGATGATGAAGGACCTTCAGTACAAAATGATTCAGATGGTGGCAATGGTCCCTTAACAACCAAAGAGAGCAGTTCATCAAGTAGTGTTCAAGGCAGCATCAATATTCAAGAAGACACAAGTCAATCAGTCTCACCAAAGTTGAAGTCTTTGAATGAAGTCTATCAGAATGCCAAGAAAGTTAGTGTCAATTATGACACTAACACAATAGAAGAAGATCTAACTGTTTGTCAGTTTGCCTTAAATGTTGCTAATCCCATGTGTTAATGTGAAGCAGTAGAAAAGAAAGAATGGAAGGTGGCAATGCAAGATGAAATTGATGCTATAGAGAAGAATGAAACATGGGAATTGACTGATCTTCCTATTGGGAGAAATCTTGTGGGGTTGAAATGGATTTTTGAGACAAAGATTGGGCCAAATGGAGAAGTATTAAGGCACAAGGCCAGATTGGTTGCTAAAGGATATTCACAGCAGCAAGGACTTGATTATCATGAAACATTTGCACCTGTGTCCAGGTTTGAAACAATCAGAATAATTATTTCAATTGCTGCACAACTTGGTTGGAGGCTGCACCAAATGGATGTCAAATATGCTTTTCTTAATGGCAACTTGACTGAAGAGATATATGTCCAACAACCTGAGGGTTTTGAGATCAAAGGTAAGGAAGATAAAGTGTATAGATTGAAGAAAGCTTTGTATGGTCTTAAACAAGCTCCTAGAGTCTGATATTCAAGAATTGACACTCACTTTCTAGATCATGGGTTCACAAGAAGCAAGAATGAACCTACATTGTATGTCAAAAAGGTTGGTAATGATCGTATGATTTATGTGTGTCTATATGTTGATGATATAATTTGTACTAGCTCCTGTCCAAGACTGATTGCAGAATTTAAAAATGAAATGAAGAATGAGTTTGAGATGTCAGACATGGGGTTACTCAAGTATTTTCTAGGCCTAGAGATTAAGCAAACTTCAAATGGGATATTCTTATCTCAAGAGAAGTATGCTAAGAGTCTCTTACAGAAGTTTGGTATGATAAACTGTAATTCTGATGGAAAGTTAATGATGGAAGATCAGGCAGAAAAAGTTGATGGTACAGTTTATAGAAGTCTAGTTGGAGGTTTAATTTATTTGACACACTCTAGGCCTGATCTGGCTTATGTAGTTGGTATTGTGTCAAGATTTATGCAAGCACCTTCCAAGATACAATGGGGAGTA
This sequence comes from Ambrosia artemisiifolia, assembly GCA_032199755.1. Lineage (NCBI taxonomy): Eukaryota > Viridiplantae > Streptophyta > Magnoliopsida > Asterales > Asteraceae > Ambrosia > Ambrosia artemisiifolia. The sequence continues at coordinate 44,756,611 of CM063512.1, read as the reverse complement.
GCTAAGAAGGTTTTGAGATATGTAGCTGGTACTTTCAAGCTTGGTATTTGGTATGCTAAGAAGACTGAGTCAAGGTTAGTTGGATATACAGACAGTGATTGGGCCAGCTGTGCAGATGACAGGAAGAGTGTTTCAGCTAGTATATTCTTCTTGGGAAATGGTGCTATTACTTGGAGTTCAAAGAAACAAGGAATTGTGGCCTTGTCCAGCACTGAAGCAGAATACATAGCTGCTACTGCTGCAACTTGTCAGGCTGTGTGGATAAGAAGGATTTTGGATGATCTTGGATATGAACAACTTGTAGCTATTGTGGTGTATTGTGATAATAAGTCAACAATTGATCTAAGCAAGAATCCTATGTTAAATGGGAAGACAAAGCATATAGAGTTGAAGTTTCATTTTGTTAGAAAGATGGTAGCACAAGGGAAGATCAAATTAAAGTATTGCACCACAAATGAACAATTGGCTGATTTGATGACAAAGGCTTTAAGTCGGGAAAAGTTTGCTTGGCTGAGGTACATGATTGGTGTGATGGACTTTGAATCAAGGGGAGGTAGTGAAATGTGATTCAAAAGTCCTTCTAGAAGAGTTTACTGATTCTCAGAAAAAGGTGGCGAGTCTGCATGCATTTGTTTACTCATTCAAATAAGTCCGTTGCACTTAGTTTGTTATGGTTTTCCTTGTTTTCAGTATTGTAGCCATTTGAGCAAGTAGTATAAGTAGTTGCTTATGTTTTCATTTTTATGTACACATTTTGCAATTCACTTAATAAAAGAGAATCAGTAGTTTGAAGTATTATTGTTCTTATTGTGATTTGATTTACCAACATGTAAGAGATATAAGAGAGGGTGAGAGTGGGTTTTTTAGTACAAGAGTGAGATTAGAGGTTTTTATAATAGTGAATGGTGTGTGCGTGTTTGATAATAATCAAAGCAGTGAGGGGGGCTTTTGAGGTTATTTATTTGGGATGGTGGCTGATGGTTTAACAAGCCACGTTTTATTTTGATATAGGTTTGGCTAGTCATGGGGAGGATATGTGTCCTCCCCTAGTGACTAATCACAAGGGAACAATTGAGCTAGTTCATTAACGGTATTAGTTCGGTCACGTACGGACGCTCTTGTATAATGCTTCGTCTAATTATTCGGGTTTTAATTTCGTACGCAAAATATATTATTTGTAGTTATTATTATTTATTTATCTGTTACATTAGTCTTTAGGCTTGAAAAATTTTTGGGTCTGAAACTGAAACTGGGGTGTTATATGATCAACCTCATTTCACACACAACCATCCTTTACTTTCTTGTTTCTCTCGGCCGAACACTCCACACCAACACCAACACCAACACCAAAACCCATCTTCCTTTCCAAGCATCAAGACTCAAGCTTAGGAGGCGACTAGAGGCTCGAAGGTTCCACCAATCGGTCACACTTTTGCAATCCATTAGGTACTTATTATCAACTCACCATCACTTCAAGTTTTAGTATAAATCAATCGGCCTCATGTCTACCCAAACTTCGACCCTTAATCACCTAGTAATCGGCCCTATACTATGCATAAGTTAATGATTTTCAAAGGCATTATCTTGTTTATGGTTAATTGGTTCTAATCACTCACATTTTCACCTATGTACAATCGTATATATACAAACCACACACATACACGACACAAATTAATGTAAAGGATGCACCCATATCATGACTAATGTTTATAAACCTCACACGGCTTAGAAAGATGTCAAGGAATTGATTTCAAATCAAATCAAAACATATATATATATATACACACACACACACTCAAAACTATGCTACATTTTGAGCATCAATATATACGATATCATCAAAAACACACTAGCACACACTTTTAAACATTCGATTGTACGTTAATAAAAATGAGTAAGTCATTTTGGATACCTTAGATAATCGGATGTGAAGACTATATCATTGAAAAGTTTCAGCTATACCATACTAACATATGTTTACATAGCCACAACATGTGTTAATACTATCTTTGACATTAAAAGACATAAACACATGTTAAAACACTCGTTTTTCCATAAAACGACCACACGTGTTAGATTGGGAACAAATTATAGCCCATGACAACACGTGGGGCCCATTTTATACGTTTTCACAATAAAACGCCTGGGAATTTCCGAAACCATACATCATACAAAGTACATATGGATGAACTAATAATTGTCACGTGCATGAAACATGGCCCACAATTAACTGACATAAGGGTCCACAAGTCGGGTGAACAACTTGTATGATAAACTACAAAACCATACAACTTACTATGTCCATAATGATCATAGGGTATCATTTGTCAGGACGATAGCTATTTTATCTTCCTACTTTACCAGACCTTATCCTCAGTTATTAGGTGAGTTTCAAGGCCCCATTTTTCAGTTTTTTTTTTCATTTTTGGGGGATAAACATGCTACATACTAGTACATTTCATTTTGGTGTGTTATTCTATCTTGACTACCATGTGGAACATGAGACATTCGGTTCATGAGATCTCAATAGTCCCCGTACTTATATTTACACTGTAACCATTAGCTTTCAAAAGCCATGGAACACTTTAATAAATCTATTGGGTTGACACCCCCACTCTTGGTTAGTCGCTCTAACCGGTTACATACAAAAGAGTGTTAGTATTCTACTATACATACGTTGTCTTTAGTGTACAATGCGCGAGGCACAACAGTCAAGAGATTTGGTTATGGGACTCATGGTTCGCACAGTAATCATTCGCTTAGCTAGCCTATGATTGGTCATACACGTGTTACACGAGCACTTTACATAGTACATTTAAACCTGTGAACTCACCTGCAACATTATATTGACAAAACTTTTATGCATGTTTTTTCAAGTAACTAATCATGCGGAGCAGGGACTTGAGGGCTAGGTTTGAGCTTACACTCGGTAGTACCATCATGGATTTGGTTGTGTCAGTCATACGTGATCATGGTGTTTAAGTCATTTGTTTTCAGACAATTTCTTATTTTCAAACGATGTTGTGTTATTCTGGATAATTTATGACATCATCCATCCTTCAATGGTATCTATTTAAATTAAATCTTGTGTGTTGCTCGAACCTTGTGCTTGAAAACCTTTCGAATCACATCCCCGTGTTTCCGCCTTGGCGGGGTGTGACACTTGAAACCGCGTCTAATCACAATCACATAAATGTCCTTATGTACTACTATCTAGGTGCTAAGCAAGAATCAGCTCAAGGACCGGGAGTAAGGTAAGCCATCACCATGACTCTAGTTATATGTGTAAATCATGAAATAATCAATATGAGTTCTTAGAATTTGGAATGATGTTGTGATTCCCAAACGACTTATGACTTGCACATGAAAATGTGTCACAAGTCATTCGGACCGGGCAAGGATTGACCAAGCGAAGTGGCACACGTGTCCATGAACACGAGACATTGCCACAACGGTAGAATGACTTGGGTGGATGCATATAATCTCGAATCAAAACTTGGTTGGGTAAGTGTAACATATAACATAAAGATGGGAATCACAATAAGTTATATAATAAGGTCGTTAATCGCTTAAAAACTCAATCATGTGATAGTTGGATAGCCAAGTTCCTCATTTATTGATCCTAGAACGATAGCATATTTTGTGGTAGGAAATGGGTCGAATAATCTAACTGGTAACTCGTAAAGTCTTAGGAATCTATCCGAGTTCACGTCTTGGCTTGGTTGGGTCTTAACGGGTCACGGAGAACTTTTATAAATTGATTGATCACCAGGACATGGATGATAAGGAGATTAATAGGTGTTTTTAATCTGATTGAACACGCTAAGGCAAATTAGTCTTAAATAAATGTCTTTGGAATTGCAAGTCATCGTGGATCAATTGAGGGAAACAAGGTTTGTTAGAATAAGAAAAATAAGGCACATCAGCAAGTTCGAACTGTAACCTACGGTTCTAAACCGTAGGCTACGATCTATACAACAAAATAAGGTCAGGGACTCTCAACTGTTGTCATACCCCAACCGATGGCGGAATACATCTAGGCGCGACTTGTGGTAGATTGTTCAAACTTCATGACCCTAGATTTGCGACAATATAATTTAAATGGTTCCATTTCATAACATAAAGACAAAGAAGTACATATTGTTCGAATAGAAAATACAACATTCATAATAATAAAAATTTAAGACGTGAATATCTAAGTCCAACCCTAGTGAGTTTCTTGAATCAACACATCAAATATCTCCTGCAACATGTATAAAATATCTTGTCAACACATAAAGCACTGGTGAGCATACTAGTTTTTGAATACCTACATAATGATAAAATGTTTTACTTAAATCATCATGCTATAGATTGCACATACAAATCATACAAAAGGCATAATCAATACCATGTGTCCACTGCGTAACCTAACACCATCATGATAGGCCGTTGAATACTTAACAATGACCCCAAAAGGGCGGTGTGCTACTCCTATAGCGCTATACATGTTAATGCGGGTTAAAATTAGTTAATGAGTTATGCTTAAGGCTCTTGTATCTTTGATTTCTAGCATGGCAATGGCATATAGGCATGTTTGATAGATTGAGCATGTGTATATGAAAGCATTTAGTTATTTGCATATGATACATGTTGAGCCCCAAAAGTGATAAAGAGAAAAAGGGGACAAGTATGAACTCACCTTAGGTTGCGTTTAGTTAGATTCTCGTTATGAGTCTTGGGAGGAAGAGATTTAGCTCCGGTTATTCTAGAGTTGTAAAGGAATGGATTTTAGATTTGGAGGAATGATTCATATGCTCAAGAAAGTCATGCATTGCCTTTAAGGCAAACCAAAACACAAAGCACCATGAAGGTGATTCGGATGGTAAAGAGTTAGAGTTAGTAACCAAGCACAAAACCACCATGAAGGTGATTAGGATGGTGAGTGTTAGGTTAGGAATGTGAATCCATTTTAAGGAGTTTCATGTCATGACCACTTTGCTTATGGATCAAACACGGCTCTTAGACAATGGATTTTCCCATTCTCGTATGGAATGAATCCGAATTACAAGAAGGGTCAAGAGTTTGGTAAGGTATGGATGTATCCACAAACCTTCTAAGTTATTAGATTAATAGTTGTAAGATGGAGATTTTTGAAAGTATAAATTAGTATTACATAGTATAACTAGAAAATTAAAGTAGAGTATGGTGACTTAGTTTGGATGAGCCTTAGCTTTCTTTTGTCAACCATTAACCATGACACAAGTCCATCCAACATTAAGTTGTTGGTGAACTCGGTTGGTATCACTAGAACTAACATCCTAGTGCATAAAAAATAATATAAGATAACCACCTTTGAGACCTCAAATTGGTATCCCACTCATGTTTATTTGCCTTAGCAAACAAGAGCAAGGTCCTAGAGGTTTCCCCAAGGGGTTAGAAGAAGAGGATAAGTGAATGTTGGGACAAAGAGGATTGACGAAACCACCTTTTGATAACCTTAGTCTATTTCATATCTGCCTAAGTATAGAACTGCTGAAGAACAAAAGAAGAAGTGCTGAAGAACAAACACCAAAGTACTGAAGAGTAAACTCATCAGAAGTTCTGAAGTCTAACCAGACATTTCACTGAAGAACTGCTGAAGACAAACTGCTCATCAGCAGTTTGTCACTCATCAGCACTTTGCATCAGAAGCTTCTAACCGACTGAAGATCAGCAGTTTTACTTATTATATTGTTTTGTTAAAGTCTTGATTTCAAGTTTCGATGTACAGACTGTAGTAACCTTATCTTAGCATAATATCTTTGTTAAATATCTTAGATTACTTCAGACTACAGTTTAGTACATTAGTCTATAAATAGATGAGTTTGTTCATCTATTTTCATATGTGATTTTGTGTAATATCTTTGAACTTAAATTGAAATCCTTCGGGCTTTAAACTTATAATTCCATTTCACATCTGAGAAACATAAATTGCTCTTACTGCTTTATACTTAAACTGTTTATTGTTTCTCATTTATTGTTCAGTCAAGGGGGAGTAATAACTCCTCATCAAAGTGATCTTTTAGACCTTTGAACACTTGTATTTCCGCTGCTTAATAACTCATACATAAATCTGATAACACATAAGTGTTCATAAACTAAGCCACTGATCCAACAATTGGTATCAGAGCATCTGGTTAATCTGATCAAAATCAATCTAACAAATTGAAGATTCAGACACAGGCTCAATATTGATATTCAATAAAGGATAAAAGGCTCACTTTTTAATCCATCACTTTAAGGAAGTATTGACAAATCCAAACTTCTTAAAAATGGACCCCTACAATACTGGATCTGCCAACAAACCTCCTATGTTAGTCAGAAATGAATATAACATATGGTCAAAAAGGTTGGCACATACTATTTCCCAAACAAACACTGGATGTTGGAGGTCTGTAGTTTTTGGACCTCACAAACCAGTTGTTAGTGATCCAGAGGGAAAGACTGAAAGACCAAAAGATCCAAAAGAATACACGGAGGAAGATTTCCAAAAGTTTGAGCTTGATGCAAAAGCTTTCTCCATGTTGGCTATGGCTCTCCCAAATGAAATTTATGCTGGCCTTTTACACTGTGAAAGTGCCAAAGAGCTGTGGGATTGCCTAAAAGAGCAGTTTGCAGGAACTGCTGAGGTGATAGCCAACATCAGAGAAATATTGGCTCAACAATATGAAACTTTTACTCACATAGAGGGTGAATCTTTAACACAACAATTTGAAAGATTTTCTTCACTCATCTCTGAGTTAAAAATAAACAATCAGACCTATTCAAATGAGTCTATGTTGCATAGATTTTTAAGGTCTTTACCTTCAAAATGGGAAACTTACTCTATAGTCCTCAGAACAAGTTCAGATTTTAACACCTTGAACCTAACTAGGTTGCATGGTAAATTACTAACTTTTGAGAGGGAAATCAATCAAAAGAAAAAGTTGCAACAATCTGGTAAAACTGCTGATGACTATACTCCGGGTAGCACAGCCTTATTAGGACATGACTCACCATCCTGTTCTAATAATTTTGGTTCTTTTGACCACATTGACATAACAGCTGGGATCTCATCAGATGGATCCTTCCCAGCTTATGACAATGAAGAACTAAGTCAAACTGCTGACAACATGTGTTTCATCATGGATGATTTAAAATATTTTAGCAGTGATGACTTAGAAGAAATGGAAATATTGCACCAACTGGCCTTGTTAAGCTTAAAAACTAACAAATTTTATAAAAGGTCAGGAAGGAAATTTCCAGGACTAAACAATTCAACAAAAGTTGGTTTTGACAAATCTAAACTGAGATGTCATAAGTGTCAAAAGTTGGGACACTTTGCTAGAGAATGTAGAAGCTCTAGCTACAACCAACCAATGTCCTCTGGAAATCAATTTAATCCCTCATATATTAGGAATAATGGAACTCAAGGGAGTGCTCATTTTGTACAGGCACAAGCTCCACATGTTCAATATGTGCCACAAGTACAATATGTTCAGATGCCTGCTCAACAACAACAGCAGCTCATGCCTCCATTTCCAACTGCTCAACAACCTGCACAAACTCAACAACCCCCTCAGCAACAAAGCTTATTTACATCAGGGTATGTTGACTGGAGCAGTCTTCCTTATGACACATCAGAATGCAGTCAGGATGCAGACAATAAGGTCTATGAGGTCAACTGGGGAGAACCTGATAATGGCAGAAAGAACTTTGCCTTAATGGCTTTTGAAGGATACTCTTCAAATTCTGCTCTCACACAGGTATCACAACAATCTCTGTTAAAGCTTTGCACTAAATCTTGCAAAGAATCATTTGCTTTAATTAGAGAAACTAATGTGCATTTACAAGGCAAATCCAATGACATGGAAAGAAAATACACACAAATGAAGTGTGATTTGGAAAGAAAAATTGTTTTGAAAAACAAAGAAATTTCCAAACTGAATGATAAATCCATTGAAACAGAAGCACAAATTAAAACAATGATAGACAGCCTAGGAAATGTCAGACAAGAGCTTGCTGACACCAAGGTTGATTGTGAAAAATGGGTTGAGTCTTGTAAAGGGTATCAAATGTTACTTAACAAACAAACTGCAGCCAATGTTAAGTTTGGCATTGGATATACCCACACTGAATCACCAACAGATTTCACCCACAAAACTGATAATGATGGGAAGAAATTGATTCAAACTTCTGATATGGAGGAATGCACATCCTACCATCAGAACTTCCTCAAAAAGGGAAGTACTGCAGAAGTTAAAACTACTGACAATAAGCCATCAGCAGTTTCAACTACATCAGGAGTTGAGACCCTGAAAACTGCTGATGACCTATTTCAAAAAACAGATTTTGTCAGTAAATTGCCTTCCAGCTCTCTTGATTTATCTAAAAAGAAAGAGAAGGCAAAAGCATGTGAAATATGTGGTCTGTTTAACCACATAACTGAACTTTGCAGATTTAGAAAGGTAAATCAGTTAAATAAACAAAGACAACAACTGATTGTGGGAAAACAGATAAAACAAGATTATCAAAATACCTTTTTTCCCAACAAACAACAATCAAACAAAACCCTTTCTAAGAAGAGACCTTTATCTCAACAAAGGTCATCTTCTCAAAGTTCAATTTCAGAAGTTTCACCTAACTCATCAGCAGTTTCACAAACTGCTGAAGTTAAAGATTTGATAAACCTGGTTAAACTTCTGATGACCAAAGTTGATGGTGGAAACCAAAAAGAACCCACCATTGTTCTTAATGACAAATCCATTGCCAAAAAGACATGGATTACTAAAAATGGTCCACAACAAGCTGCACCTGTTCTCAAGAGCAAACCCAAAGCCAAACTGGCTTGGGTTGCCAAAACTAACTAATTTGCTATCTTGTGCAGAGAGTCTCCAGAGGTTTGAATAGCATATGGTATGTGGATAGTGGAGGCTCAATGCACATGACTGGATGCAGATACCTGATAAACAATTTTATCAGTCAAAGAGAAGGATCTGTGTCCTTTGGGAACAATGCCAAGGGATATGTGCTAGGATATGGCAATGTATCCTCAGGCAAAATGCAGTTTGACAAGGTCAATCTGGTTGAAAACCTTGAGTACAACTTGCTGAGTGTCTCTCAAATGTGTGACAAAGGATATTCTTCCTTTTTCACAAAGACAGCATGCAAGATCATATCACCAGAAGGCCAGAAGTTGATAGAGAAGATTATTGAAGATCATACTTTGCTGATTGCCAAAAGATGTGGCAATGTCTATGCAGTGGACATTGAAAAAGACAAAGTATTGAACAAGACTGCCTGTTTCTTCTCAAAGGCATCAACTTCAGAAAATGATCTCTGGCACAGGAGACTTGGCCATGTGAACTTTAAAACCATCAATAAAGTCACAAAAATGGGCTTGGTCAGAGGTCTACCTTTGAAGGAATATCAGTGCAAAGAACACTGTGTTTCCTGTCTTAAAGGTAAACAGCATAAGTCCTCCTATAAGTCTATTGAAGAATCAAAAACAACTGCATGTCTTCAACTACTCCATATGGACTTATTTGGACCAGTCAAGATTATGAGCCTTGGTAAGAAGAAGTACTGCTTGGTCATCATTGATGACTACTCAAGATTCACATGGGTCTTCTTCTTATATTCCAAGGACGAGGCAGCTGAAATCATCAAGTTCTTTATTCTACAAGTAGAGAAGCAATACTCTCTATCTGTCAAAGTCATCAGGAGTGACAATGGGACAGAGTTCAGGAACAAAACTCTGGATGAATTCTGTCTGTCTAAAGGGATTGTTAGACAGTTCAGCATTCCCAGAACTCCTGAACAAAATGGTGTGGTAGAAAGAAAGAACAGAACATTAATTGAAGCAGCCAGAACAATGTTAGCTGATTCAGGCCTACCTTTGTATTTTTGGGCTGAAGCAGTCAACACTGCATGTTATGTTCAGAATAGAGTCCTTATCAACAAGAGACATACCAAGACTGCCTATGAAATTCTTCATGGCATTAAGCCCCTTATCTCCTTCTTCAGGGCTTTTGGATGTCAATGTTTTATCCTCAACATCAAAGATTCTATTTCTAAGTTTGCTGCAAAAGTTGACACAGGTTATTTTCTTGGTTATTCACCTTTGAGAAAAGCTTACAAAGTTTTTAATTCAAGAACCAAGATAGTAGAAGAAACACTGAATGTCAAGTTCAATGAATCAAAACACACTCTTATTCCAGCAAATCCTGCTGAATTATTTGATCTTGACAACTTTCATTTCGGACCTGAAAAGACTGTTGAATCATCCAAACCTCCTCAAAATGGTTTTCAAGGATTTGAAGATGATAGTCCTGCACCATGGACTCCAAACACAGTCAGAAGATCAACTATTAAACCTTCAGAAGTTTCAATAGCTTCAACTTCAGGAACTACTGATGAACATTTTGAAACTACTGATTCAGCTGAACCTAAAACTCCTGAAGTTCAAATAACAGCTGAACCAGATATTATCAATCTCAGTGGTTTATTTGAAGAACCTGTAGAGCCATCATCCAGTACAGGTTTACAACAACTGATTGAACACAAGGATCATCCATTGGATCAAATCATGGGTGATATTGCATCAGGGGTACTCACAAGAAACCAGCTTTCCAACTTTTGCTTATTCTCAGCATTCATCTCTCAGTTGGAACCAAAGAAGTATCAAGAAGCCCTCAAAGACAACAATTGGGTGCAAGCAATGCAAGAAGAGTTGCTTTAATTCAAGAAACAACAGGTTTGGGAAATCTGTCCCCTACCTGAAAACAAGCAACCAATTGGAACAAGATGGGTCTTCAGAAACAAATCAGATGAGGCTGGTATGATCATCAAGAACAAAGCAAGACTAGTGGTACAAGGTTATTCCCAAGAGGAAGGAATTGATTATGATGAAACCTTTGCACCAGTTGCAAGACTTGAAGCTATCAGGTTATTTTTAGCTTATGCAATTTCCAACAACATAAAAGTTTATCAAATGGATGTCAAAAGTGCATTTTTGTATGGATAAATAAAAGAGGAAGTGTATGTCTGTCAACCTCCAGGGTTTGAGGATCCTTCTCATCCTGATTGGGTTTACAGACTTGACAAAGCTCTTTATGGGCTAAAACAGGCTCCAAGAGCCTGGTATGAAACACTTTCCAACTTTTTACTTAAGAATCACTTCTCAAGGGGATCCATTGATAAAACTCTTTTCATAAAACATGTTGGAAATCATGTCTTACTTGTTCAAATTTATGTTGATGATATCATTTTTGGTTCAACAAATTCAAAACTGTGTGAAGAATTTAAGAAACTCATGCAATCAAAATTTGAAATGAGTACAATGGGAGAATTGCAGTACTTTTTGGGACTGCAAATCAAGCAACAGTCAAATGGAACATTTATACATCAATCAAAATATGTTAAAGAATTATTGAACAAATTTTCTTTACAAGACTGTAAAACATGTTCCACTCCCATGACACCAATCACACAAGTTGAACCAGATGATCAAGGGAAACACATTGATCAAACCATGTATAGATGTATGATAGGTTCTCTTTTGTACTTAACTGCTTCTAGACCAGATATCATGTTTTCAACTTGTGTCTGTGCTAGATACCAATCTGCACCAAGAGAATCTCATCTAATTGCAGTCAAAAGAATCTTCAGATATCTGAAAGGAACTCCTACTTTAGGAATTTGGTATCCTGCTTCAAGCAATACCAAGTTAACTGCTTTTTCAGATAGTGACTATGCAGGCTGCAAAATGTCAAGAAAATCAACATCTGGTGGTTGTCAATTCTAAGGAAACTGTCTGGTGTCCTGGCAATCAAAGAAACAAACATCTGTGGCAACTTCAACAGCTGAAGCTGAATACATTGCTGCTGCAAGCTGTACTTCACAGATACAATGGCTCCAATATCAACTGCTTGATTATGGAATCAAAGAGACCAAGACCCCACTTTTAGTAGACAGCAAATCTGCCATTAGCATCATTCAAAATCCTGTTCAGTTTTCAAAGACTAAACATATTGAAATCAGGTATCATTTCATAAGAGATTGCTATGAAAAAGGCAAGATTGAGGTGAAGCATGTCACAACAGCTAATCAAATAGCTGACATTTTCACCAAACCCCTTGATTCAACAACTTTTCAGAGGTTAGTATCCATGCTTGGGATGTTAAACTTAGAAGAAAGTCTGTAAGTGTTTCACTTTTTAGTTCTGCACATATTTTATTTTTCACTTACATACTTATCTGTCACAAACCTCTGAAGACCAAAAATTTGAGAAAGAGAAAGTTCTGATGAACAAATTTTGAAAACTACTGATAAACATCAAAAATGGGATATTTTCAAAATGGATATAACTACTGATGAAAATCAGAAGTTAGAAAAGTGTTTTAAAAGTCATTTGCATCAGCAGTTGAAACTGCTGATGAGATAACTAAAACCACTGATGAAGAAACCTTTCTTCTTCAGCAGTTTGACTAAAAAGGGTAAAACAGACTTTTCACTCGTCAGAAGTTTGACCTAGTCGGTTAAAAACTTCTGATAAATACCCTGTTCCAACACTTATCCATTCAAAAAGCAAAATTCCCTCTCTCTCTCTCAAATTCAAAGCAAAACCCCTTCTCTAACCTAAAAATTACTGTTCGATCAAAAACAACCATGGCTCTCGTGTTAAAACAGGGACACAACCAAAGAGGCTACTTTGTTAAAGATGAAGCCTGGTCCCAGTATGATGAGATACTTGATCTCATCATGAAATCCCAATACTATGATGCTTTCACCATCGCTCCACCCATTCATGAAGAAACTCTTAATGAGTTCTGGGCAAATTCAGAGATGGTGAAGGTGAACAATGAAGTGATTTCCCTCAAATCTTCCATAAAAGGGAAAATGATGGCCATCTCACCAGAAACACTAAGCATCAGGCTTGGTTTGAAGGATTCTGAGTCACCTGAGCATATTCCAACCTCAGATATTCATCTAACCATGACAGAGTGTGGCTATCAAGGTACTTTGGCACAAGCAACAGTTTATAAAAAATATTTTGACCCACAATATAAACTGTTATTTCATTATATTATTATGTGTCTTAGTCCAAAAACTGGGTCAATAGATCAGATGCCTTCAACTTTTCAACCTATTTTTCATTCCATCATAAATGAAACTCCTTTCAAGGCATCAAAATTATTTTTCAATGAACTGGTTTTACATCATGAGAATGATAAAAAGAAATTTTTGTTGTATCCAAGGTTTGTTATGCAATGCATAATAAAAGAACTTGGAGAGAGAGTACTTGAGGGAGAAGCAACAACTTTAAACCCTTTAACTGCTCAAGTATTCTCTAGGCACAACAAACCAGCACTTATGCTAGAAGATGACCAAGGGGAAGAACAACCCATCCCCAAGGAACCCACATCTTCCAAACCCAAAAAGAAAACTCAAAAGCCTAAACAACAAAAACCAAAAACAACCAAGTCACTGAAAAAGAAAGTTCAGGAAGTGGAGAAACCTGAAACTACTGATGTGCAATCTGCACTTGAAAAGGAAGTGGCTGAAACATCCTCTCAGCACACTCCTTCTCCACCAACCAAAAGAAAACCAGTCACAGTTATTTTTCAAAGAAAAAGATTTAAGAAACCAATAACTGTTGACCCTGCCTTTGAAACTGCTGAAACCAACCCTGAACCCATCAAAACTCCTGAACACCAACCCCTCACAACTACTGAACCTGAACCCTCACACACAACCATAGAAATTGCCCAACTTCTCTCAGGACTAAAAGGAACCCATTCACCACATGTCACTCCCCTAGCAACACATCAAATTGGGGAGATGCCTTCAGAAGTTGACATGAATGTGGATCCTCTTAGCCCAACCCAGAGAGATGAGGATGAACAAGAGTTTATAAGCCCAAACTTACAAACTTTTGATACTTTTGAGGCTGCTACTACTCACTTATCACCCAGTGGTGAACCTGAGGACAGTAGTAACATAGCTAAGACCTCAAACTTGGCAACTACTGATGAAGGCCTAAGGCCAGAAGTAGGAAAACCTCAGTACCAAGACAAAGAGGTTCATGAGACTACTGGTTTGGGTCCAGCTCATGATATAACTGATCCTGCCCTCTCTGAGGACACTATCAGGGATTCAGATGATTCCATTAATTTGGTTGATGAATCAAACATTCCACAAACTGAATTGACGGTTGATATTGAAGGTCCTGCATCTAAGGTATCCAAGCTCAAGAAGCTGGTCACCAAGGATCAGGTTAAAGACCAGTTAGCCCAAAGTTCCCCAAAACTGGCATCTTCAGAGCAATCTGAAGATCACCCAAAAAGCACCCCTTCACCAAAACAACCTACCCAATTCACTGGGCTCACAAGCATAGACTTGAACCAACTATGCAGCCCAGATGGTCCCCTGTACCAGGCACTCAAACAAATTATTACTGATCAACTCAAACCCTTCACAACTGCTTGGGAGTTAAAAGCTAACAATCAGTTTGGGTTGATCAATTCGAGACTTGCTGAGTTGAACAAAAAGATGGATCAAACACAAGATCAACTAGCAAGGTTGTCTGCTGCAACATCTCATTCTATTAGGCTTCCAGAAGTGGATGAAGCCAAAAAGGGGGAGATGATTAAGGAACCAACTGAAGTTGCTACAACACAAAGACAAACTCCTGATCCAGAAGCTGATATGCCAAAACAAAGACCAGGAAAAGAAGTAGCACCAGAGTTCAAATTATCTAAGGCATCAGAGGAAACTGCTGATCACATTTCTCAAACTACTGAAGACAATCCTTCAGCAGTTGTGACTCCTATTACCACATCAGCAGTTTTACCTCCTAAACCAACATCAGAAGTTCCTAAGGCAACTGAAAGAGAACCTGCTCCCACTCCTTTGCCTACAACAACTTCCACAACTGTTTTGAACCCTACTCCCATCAGCATGTCAAAAGATTTATTGGAGAAGAGTTTAAAAGAGGCTGCAAAGAAGGCAAAAGAAGATAGAGTATGGAACAGCCTAGAAACCAGAGATGATTTGAGCTTTGAAGAAAAATTGATCAAGTACCAAGAGAAACTTGATGAGCTTGAGGCTGAAGAGAGAGCACTTGAAGCTGCTGCTGAAGAAGACAAAAGAGCACAGCTTATAGCATTCATTACAAAGAACTCCAAATCAAAGCAAGTGGCCCTCAAAAGACTCTCAACACAAGAGCTGACCAGAAGAGCACAAATGCTATCTGATAGAATAGCAACAGAAAATGAGAGGAAAGCCAAAAGAGCTGAAGTGATTGAAGAATTAGTGGCAAATGGCTATGGTTCAAAAGCCTCAATCAGCAAATGGAAAGAACAAACTCTTTATGAGGCTTACAAGAAATTCAAAGCAAAGAAAGTTGCTGAACCAGAGAGGTTTGAAACTCCAGAAGTCCAAACAACTTCTATCATTAAGAGATCATCTGGTGCATTAAGAAGGCCAGCCACCAAGAGAAAAGCAGATGGAGATCCCATTGTCAAGACTGACTTCAAGATGATACTCTTAGAAGGAGATCAGTTAGTACATGGTGATTTTGATGTTGAAGAGAAACCCATCTTGACCCAATTCAGAGACAAGGCTACCTATGCTTATCAGTTACAACAATCCATCCAAGAGAAAACACATACAAGGGTTGTTACAGAGCATCATCTGCCCAACATGCCTATTCAAGGTGCTGCTGAACTTCAAGGAAGTCAAGAATCTCACCTGAGAGTCACTGAAATAGAAGACATTCCTCAATCAGGTCAACCTAAGGAAACTGGCTTAATTTCCTATGCCTCTGACTTTGACAGGTCAAAGGTAAACATTATTAAGTGGTCATTTACTGAATCCAACTCAGTACTTGTGACCAGGAGAGACCGTTCAAGTAAGGTCTATAGAAACTCAAAGGAGTTGAGTGTTTTATCGTCCAAAGACCTTCTCACCATTCAACATTTAACACCTGAACTTGGTCCTCTCACTGAGCAACAAAGATGTACTCTTACTACCCGGATGACAGCAGAGATCTGGAGGATACTAGAAGAGAGAAAAGGACAACAATAAAGAATAGATAAGGTTTTGGCTTCATCAATCCAGGGGGAGATTGTTGGGACAAAGAGGATTGACGAAACCACCTTTTGATAACCTTAGTCTATTTCATATCTGCCTAAGTATAGAACTGCTGAAGAACAAAAGAAGAAGTGCTGAAGAACAAACACCAAAGTACTGAAGAGTAAACTCATCAGAAGTTCTGAAGTCTAACCAGACATTTCACTGAAGAACTGCTGAAGACAAACTGCTCATCAGCAGTTTGTCACTCATCAGCACTTTGCATCAGAAGCTTCTAACCGACTGAAGATCAGCAGTTTTACTTATTATATTGTTTTGTTAAAGTCTTGATTTCAAGTTTCGATGTACAGACTGTAGTAACCTTATCTTAGCATAATATCTTTGTTAAATATCTTAGATTACTTCAGACTACAGTTTAGTACATTAGTCTATAAATAGATGAGTTTGTTCATCTATTTTCATATGTGATTTTGTGTAATATCTTTGAACTTAAATTGAAATCCTTCGGGCTTTAAACTTATAATTCCATTTCACATCTGAGAAACATAAATTGCTCTTACTGCTTTATACTTAAACTGTTTATTGTTTCTCATTTATTGTTCAGTCAAGGGGGGGTAATAACTCCTCATCAAAGTGATCTTTTAGACCTTTGAACACTTGTATTTCCGCTGCTTAATAACTCATACATAAATCTGATAACACATAAGTGTTCATAAACTAAGCCACTGATCCAACAGTGAAGAAAGTGAAAGAAAAGTGAAGATTAAGGCCATGGAACTTACTATTTTTGAGCAGAAAATTTGCTTGATATTCTTGAAGATTAGAGAGATTTTGGAGTGATTAGAGAGTGTGAAAAGTGTTTAGGAGGTGGTGGAGGTTAGTATTTATAAGGAGGATGGGGGTTGGGGTAATAAAGAAGGTGGTTGGGAGTTAGGAGGTGGTTGAGAGTTAATATAATTAGTCTTTTCAATTTAACCCCTAGAATTTGATCTACTTATTTTTTATGTTAAAAACTCATAATTATGAATAAGTGTATGCAAGTATGTATAATGATTAAAAATGTATGATCATATTCCGAAGCGATTATAGACTTATAGTATGGTTCGGTGTGGTATAAAAACACGTATTTGTGGTTGATTATATATTGTGTAAGTATGATAAAAACATGATTTCCAACATGATCAAAGTCTCGGATTTACAAAGATTGAAATTGAAATATGAAGGGTCTTACAGTGTGTGTGTGTGTGTGTAGATATATAAATGTGATGTACATAAATGTGTGCGTGTGTGTGTATATATTATTAAAAGAAAAATAAATGTAAATATCAAGGGCATTATAGTCTTTTTTATTATGACTTAACGGAACTACACTAATAGTGTTAGTGGTGTGGACTGAAACTGAAACGAATCAGCAAACTAATGGACTATAAATGGAATTTTTAAACTATTGGATTGGGAGTGCTAAAATCAGCAAACCACATGGACAAAAATTAAGGTTTACTCTTAATTTATAGAGGTTTAACTGTAAGTATCCTAAGGTTTGGGACCAATAACTACCATTAGGCGATTATTCTTTATTAATTCAAACTGATTCAAAATTGGAGCCAAAATCTTATCCGGTTTTTAATGAAATTTTGTAAAATCTATATCTATCTATACTATATAATAAAAGAAAAAAATGAGGGAACGTGTCATTCATTAGAGCACTCTATTTTTTTTCTTTCCTGCCTCTCTCTTCTATTTATTTATCAATAACTAGTTTATCCCCTGGGAGCTTCTCGGGATAGACAAATATAATATAAAGCGACAAAGTGTGTGTACCATAAAAGGAATAGGCCGTTTTTTCAGAATTTTTTTTCTAAAAGATCAACACCTGATAACTCAGAAAACCTACTTTTAATCACCTCTTGCTCGAATGAAGTCTCTGTACAACTTTGTCATTTCCTCAAGACACTCTAAAGCTGCGATATGAACCTGGAAAAATAATACAACCAAATTGGATATTAAAACAACTTTTCTTCATGGAAATATTAAAGAACAGGTCTATATGAGACAACCACACGGATTTGAATTGGAAGGGCATGAATCAAAGGTATGCTTACTAAATAAATCACTATATGGTTTATAGCAATCCCCAAGGCAGTGGTATAAACGATTTGATGAGTATATAGTTGCAAAGGGCTTTGAAAGGAGCAAGTATGATAGTTGTGTATATTACAAGGAATATGCAGATGGTCAGTTTGTATATCACTTGTTGTATGTTGATGACATGGTTACACCTTGTAACAGCAAGCATGAAATCAATACAACTAAACACTTATTGATCTTGGAGTTTGAAATGAAAGAATTTAGCAATGCCAAGAAGATCATTCGAATGGAAATAAGCAGAGACAGATGTGAAAGGATACTGAGATTAACTAAGGGGAGTTATATTCAAAAGGTGTTGAATAACTAAGCATGTTGTTACTTCTTTAGCTCAACACTTCAAGCTCTTGGCTCAGGATTCTCCTAAAACAGAAGAAGAGATAAACTATATAGCTAAAGTTCCTTATGTAAGTGCAGTTGGAAGCTTGGTATTCTTGATGGTTTGTACCAGACCAGATTTGGGGTATCCAGTGAGTTTAGTAAGCAGGTATCTTGTTAATCCAGGCAAGTTCATTGGAATGTTGTGAAGTGGATTCTCAGGTACTTAAATGGTACAAGGAATTTAGTTTAACCTTTGGAAGCTGTGAAGGTGTTAATAAGACAGATATGGATTTGTTGATGCTGACTATGCAAAGGATCCTGATAAAGGAAGATCTATAATAGACTATGTGTTCAAGGTGTGGGCAGGTGAAGTCAGTTGGAAGGCATCTTTGCAACATGTTGTAGCCTTATCTACAACTGAGACAAAGTACATTGCATTGACAAAGGCTGTTAAAGAAGCATTATGGCTTAAGAGGTTTGTGACAGAGTTGGGAATCAAGATTCATGGTGCAAGGGTTAATTGTGACAACTAGGGGGCAACTCAATTGTCTAAGAACTGTGTGTATCATAAAAGAACAAAACATAGAGAGATTGTAAATTCAAAAGAGGTTGAGATAAGAAAAATATAAACTACAGTGAATCATTCCGATATGTTGACCAATGTTTTGTCAAGGGTGAAGTTCGATGCTTTTTTGATATTGTTTCAAGGCACTCGGGGTTGGTTAGATGAAGGGATGGCTTTGCTCGAAGGTGGAGTTTGTTGGCAATGTTAAGTGCAAGGCAACAAATTCAATCTCTATGTTTTAGTTTTAATAAGGTATGAATAATAGAGGGAACATTTGTGTCAAGTTTAGAAGTAAGTTTGTTTAGCTTTAGTTTAAATAGTCATTAGGTGGTAAATTCTGTTGTAATCGTTTTCTTTGTATTTCTTTGATCTCTTTGTAATCAGTGAGTCTAATAAGAGAAGAAGCCTTTGAGATCATTTTTGTGTGTTTGTTTAATCTCGTTAATCGTTGATTGTTTTTTCAGCATTTTCGATATTCAATGTGTTTCAACGGGTTTGTAAATAGGACATTAGGACCGATACTCAATGTATTGCAACGGGTTTGTAAATAGGACCAAACATGTCGACAATGTCTTGGGTGGATAATTTGTTACGATATTGTTAAAATTAGTTCACTCATTATTCTTAAACGTACAATCTATGGTTTAAGGAGTTTCTATATTACTTACTAATAATATTAGTATATTGTCGCCATATAATACCCAACAAAATCTTTTATTTATTTTCTTTTAACTAAACATGAGGTACTAACAATTCTACTACGATAACATGGAATTAGTGAAAAAATTAATATTATTTGTCTTGTTTTAACTAAACATAAAGTATTGGAAGTTCCACTAACAATAACATGGATTTAGTGAAAAAATTAACATTCATAATAGTACTGTTACAAGATTTGTTATGGGCATTATTTGCAACATGGGTTTAGTGAAAAAATACTATAGATAAAAGGGCAAAAATGGTGCATGAAGCTCCTGCATAGGGGTGGGGGGAGGTTATCGGGCCAACTTGGGCCCTGATTTAGGCATTTTAAGCATTTATGCAAGAGACTATTTCCACTACTCGAGCCCATGACTATGTAGCAATTTGTAACAATTTTACCTCAAGCACTTAATCTGATATTCTGATTGTATAAGGATGCTGCATTCATAAAATGATTAAAAAACATTGTATTAATAACTGAAAATATTATATTTTGCAAACTAACAGTATACAAGGTGTCAAACTTATAACATATCTAATGCACATGATCCCACTACATATAGATAGCATCAATTTTGGCATGAGTCATGGTTATTTTGAGATTGTTTTTTGGACAGCTTAGCTGCCATCAAGCAATCTATTGGAGGGCTAGTGGTTGTTTTGAGTTCTCCATAGGCATTAGAACAAAAGGGTTTTCCTGTATCACTGTTTTGTTGTACTGGTTGTAGTTGAATTGTGTCTAGATTTACATCTGTGCATGGTGTACCATCGCTGCATGCAAATCGAACAGGGTTTTTAGTATATGTCCCTCTTATGTTCTCGTAAGATATATCTGAAATAGACACTGATGATCCCTTGTTTTGGCATTTGCCCCCATCGCAGTAGTATTCCTCAATTATGATTGGAGTTTCGACTTTTGAAACTTGAATGTTGGAAAATGTCACTCCTTGCACTGAGCCATAACCACCCTGCGAAAAAAAAAAGACATTAATATTAGCACATGTCCCGTCAACTTGATCAAACAAACGCCGTGTTGAACTATTCACTTGTTCGACTCTTTATGTAAAAACCGAAAATTCAAAACCTACAAAAAGCTCTCTACATAAATACCCTATTTATTCGAAACTCAACCTGTACTATACTCCAACACCAATTCATAATAATAAGGAAACAGTTAATAACACCTTTAGTTAAAGATGACTCAAATGGTCATTTGGTTGCTCAATGTAACTGGCTGAATTGTTATATTATAAAAAGTATCACAAAAAAAGATAACAAGTGAATGATAGGAGTTTGGTGAATTAGGAGTTTGGTAAATAGTGTTAGGCCCTCTCATTGGTTGAAAGCGGCGGTGGCTGTTTTATATTTTTTTTTTAGTTTTTCAATGTTATTTTATGATAAATAGAATTGATTCCGTATTTAGACACAAGCATCTATGATAGTGGAGTGGTTTCATGTTCACTTCCCAAGCAAGAAATTGTGAGATCGAGTCTTGGCTTTAGCAATTTGTTTCTTTTTTTTTCATTACAGTACATTGACTATAAGGGCGTTTTGGTAATTTATCATATGAAGTGGGGTTGTGGAGGTGGCAAATTTTTTTTTTTTTCCATTTACAACATGTTTATTAACATTAAATATAAATGGTTTCAAATGATAGTGATGCAGTGGTTTGAGTTGCATTTATCTTACTTGAGGTCTCAAGTTCGAGACAGGCTGTAATGCATTTTATTTATTTTCTCTTTTACAGCATGTTTATTAATATTAAATAGAAATGCTTTCACATAATATCACAATTTGGCTTGGTGGTGGAATGGTTTGAGATGTAGTTATCATACTTGAGGTCGAATTTCGAGACGTGCTAGAAGATGTTTTATTTATTTTCTCATTTACATAGCTTTTTTCATAATAAATACGTTTGGGTTTAGATTAATTTTTTGCGCAGCTCAACCGAATAAAGAAAAAGTTCAAGATGAAACAGGAATCACCCGGCGCGCCGCAACGCGCGCGGGTAAAAATCCTAGTTATTATTTAAATATTACTAAATAGCAAAGCATTTTATGCAATGCTTTGTTGTACTTTATGCTTTATAAGTGTTTTATGCATAAGATATTTGTACTTATAGCTTTGTGGGTTATACCCACTAATTTGTAATCTTTTTTATTTTTTTAATCTTTATTTTTTATACTTTTAACCCAAAGTTTTGTATATTTTACAATTTAACCCCAATTTTTTTAACTTTCCAACTTTAATTCCTAATACTTTTCATCTTTTATATTTTTCCTTTCGGTTTAAATTTTGCAAGTTAACACAGGGTAAGGCGCGTGTGTGGTTTAGCGTTTTTACGTCTATTTTTCCATTCAAAATCATCTAATTAGCAAAGCTTTTATGCATTGAGGGGTTGTACTCCATGCATTGGGAGTTTAAAAAACAACTCATTACGGTTTCTTATTGGTCTACCTATTCCCAGTTCCGGGTATGGAACCGGTTTCGGGTAGGGTCGGGTATTACTTTGACCAGGTATTCAAGGAACCGATTCCAGTTTCGGTAATACTATAATTACCAAAACTTTTGTGCTTTGAGGGGTTGTACCTACGCTTAGAGGGTTTTTCAAAAAAAAAAAAAAAAAAAAAAAGATTGATGTTACACTTTTAGCCCAAATGTTTTTCTTTTTACTTTTAACACAGATATTTTCATCTTTTACAATTTAACACTAACAATTTTGGTTTTCCACTTCTAACCCAAAACTTCTCATTTTTTTTTTACTTTTAACGCTTAGATTTTCATTTTTTACAATTTAACCCTAACACCTTTTTCTTTCAACTTTGGTCCCACATAATTTTCATCTTACGCGATTTTTTCGTTTTAAGTTCCGTTCTAAATTTTGTGAGTTATAACAAGTTCGTCGCAATGCGCAGGTCCTACATCGATTAGTTACTTTACATTAACCATAGTTATTAAAAGTCATTGATTTTACGCCTTTGCATTAACACGTCGCAACGAGCGTGCGTGGTTCTACGATTTTACGCCTTCTTTTCATTCGGTATTATTTTCCTTTTTTATTTATTGTACTTTTACGAGCTTTTTGGTGTTCGCTGGTGGTGGTGTGGCATTAGTGCTACCAAAACTTTTGTGCTTTGAGGGGTTGTACCTATGCTTCGAGGGTTTTTCAAAAAAAAAAAAGATTGATGTTACACTTTTAGCCCAAATATTTTTCTTTTTACTTTTAACACAAATATTTTCATCTTTTACAATTTAACACTAACAATTTTGATTTTCCACTTCTAACCCAAAACTTCTCATTTTTTACTTTTAACTCTAAGATTTTCATCTTTTACAATTTAACCCAAACACCTTTTTGTTTCAACTTTGGTCCCATATAATTTTCATTTTACGCGATTTTTTCGTTTTAAGTTTCGTTCTAAATGTTGCGAGTTATAACAAGTTCGTCGCAATGCGCAAATCCTACACCGACCTAGTTACTTTACATTAACCAAAGTTATTAAAAGTCATTGATTTTACTCCTTTGCATTTACACGTCGCAACGAGCGTGCGTGGTTCTACGATTTTACGCCTTCTTTTCATTAGGTATTATTTTCCTTTTTTATTTATTGTACTTTTACGAGCTTTTTGGTGTTAGTGATCGCTGGTGGTGGTGTGGCATTAGTGCTACCAAAACTTTTGTGCTTTGAGGGGTTGTACCTATGCTTAGAGAGTTTTTCAAAAAACATTGATGTTACAGTTTTAGCCTAAATGTTTTTCTTTTTACTTTTAACACAAATATTTTCATCTTTTACAATTTATCACTAACAATTTTGATTTTTCACTTCTAACCCAAAACTTCTCATTTTTCTACTTTTAACGCTAAGATTTTCATCTTTTACAATTTAACCCTAACACCTTTTTCTTTCAACTTTGATCCCACATAATTTTCCTCTTACGCATTTTTTCGTTTTAAGTTCCGTTCTAAATTTTGCGAGTTATAACAAGTTCGTCGCAATGCGCAGGTCCTACACCGACTTAATTACTTTACATTAACCATAGTTATTAAAAGTCATTGATTTTACGCCTTTGCATTAACACGTCGCAACGAGCGTCCATGGTTCTACTATTTTACGTCTTCTTTTCATTCGGTATTATTTTCCTTTTTTATTTATTGTACTTTTACGAGCTTTTTGGTTTTAGTGGTTGCTGGTGGTGGTGTGGCATTAGTGCTATTTGGCATGGTTTTACACCCCCGCCGCAACGCGCGGGGCTTAATACTAGTTATTAGCTAAAATTCAAACGTGTAGGAGGAGCTTCTATCAAGACTTTCCAACCATCAAAAAGAATCATTGCTAGTTTTGTAACAATATTTCAAAGTGGGTCACAACCCAAACGACCTGAAGTGTTTGACATGACCCATTAATTTAGGCTTTTACTTTAAAGTGTTCTAACTATGAAATTATTAATTAACATGTTATCTGTTTTGACTAGTTATCTAACCGAACAGTCTACCTTGTAACTCTACTTATACAAAGATTAATTGTCTTTTACCTGCCATGTTTTTATTCTTACACCATTCTCTGTGTCATGGATCTTTGTATCACGAACTGTAATATTCGAAACACAAGCTTTCGTATTATCTTTACCAAGGCTTCCAATGCTTATTCCATGACCCGGTCCACAATCCACATTTTGTATGTTTACCCCCGAACATCCCGTTTGTATAGAAACACAATCATCTCCTGTATGTCGAATTAATTAATCAAAATCCTAGTCACGTCTTGTTATTATAGCAAATAAACATATGTTTTCGGGTTGTAGTTAATACATACCACAAGCAAGTTTGGTGCTATGAATGGTTACATCTTGAGAGTTTTGCAAGTGAATTCCATCTGTATTTGGACTGTCACCTGGTGACGAAATGGTGACTTCGAAAACCTGAACCGATTGACAGTTATCGAACTTGAGGTGTGTTTGTTGACTGTTTTGTATTGTTATGCCTGTTACGGTCACATCGGAGCTCCCGTAAAACCTGATCGCCTGTGTGTGTGTGTGTGTATATATATATTAATATATATAAAAAAGAATTACTTAGGTATTCAGGTTTATTAGCAAACATTGATAGGATACATTCTAAGCACTATGCATTGAAGTGTCCAACATTATTTTGAACCAAAATCATCCCTGGTATGGGCAGTTCTTACAGTTGGTTTAGTGTCGGATGACTCGCTCCACCATCCCGCGCCCTGCCCGTCAATAACACCAGTTCCACGGATTGTTATCCCATTGAGCTTTGTGAACTCGAGCCATTGAAGGAGTCCTGACTCCCAGCTTCCAGATCTTTTTGGAGCTATGATCTTTCCATCTAACTGTCAAACCAACAAGCTAGTTTAATGAGCAAACTTTCATGAACAAATGACTTGTGTACATGGTTTAGTACAATTAGATCGATCTAGGTATTGAGTAACTTCACCTGAAAAACGATGTTTGATTCGCAATTGAGTCCTGAGAATGATATGGGTTTGATTAAAAAGACTGAACCTTTTGGTACAACCATAGTTGATGCCTCCAACTTACAAGCAGCTAACCATGCTGCTTCAAATGCCTGCTTCATCGTAGCTCATCAGTATTTTAAATTAATGTCTCATTATTCCTTGAATTCTTCGAGATATGATTATATAAATATTTATGTGCAAAAAAGTTTAATGTTGACGTTTCCTCAAATTTTAACATATTAAAGAGGTAACGGGTCATGTTTTAAATATTTATAACATGTACATTAACGTAATGTTGGTACTTTAATATGGCAAAATTGAGTTATGAGATAATTTTTAATATGTGACAATAATGACTATTCAATCTTATTGAATTTGCATCAATTATGTCCCCATTGTGCAAAACACGATTGGTCGATCGACATAGCAAGTAAAATATATTCTACTCTCACTTACATTTGTGTCGTCAGTTGTTCCGTCGCCTTTAGCACCAAAAGCTAAAACATTGAAGATTGTAGAGGTTTTCATGTACGGTAATGAACTTGGGTTAGTCTCTCCATATCTCGGGTAAAACGTCTCTTTCAGCAGCCTCGAGTCAAGATGATGCTGCATTTCTCTTGTGGCATCAACACCTTGATGTTGCAAAAACAACACAAGCACACATGTCAAAATGCCAAACATGCAAATTTTCTTCATATTTTGGTTCTTCATGTTGTGGACTATGGAAACAGTTGGTGGGTTGCCTCAAATCAGGATGATTGAAGGGATTTTATAGGCGTTGGTACTTAGTGCCATACATGTAATTATTATCTTATTAATTTTGACTAATCATCACTTTTTGAATATATTTTTTAAACCTACAAATAACTATATGTTATATATTAAGTGTGATTAATATATAGTTAATGGACATGTGGCAAGTTTTGGTTGGCATAACTACTATTATTCATGGAAATGAATTTGTATTTTAATAGAATAATTTAATAGATTGTATAGCACATGAATTTTTTTTACCTGTTTAAGTTTTGTCCAAAGTTTTCATTTTTCAAGCGCATTTTGAGGGAGAAAAGAAATTTTGGTTGACTTTGATTAAAGAAATTTCCGATGTACGCCAAGCAAAACTCTGATGTCAGCGAAAGTCTGGTTAAGACAATATAGTCTGGTCGGGGTAGGGTAGTGGACTCCCCGAAAAGAGAGTTTGATTAAGCACCGTTAAAGTTGAAATTCGCCGTAAAAAAGTCGAAACTATTTACTATAATCCATGTACAAATTCAGATTATAAAGTTAATATCATTTGCAAAATATTTACTAACTAAGAACTAAGAAAACCCCTAAATATTAACAACATGATTTCCCATCAATAGAATCAAATACCATGGTTAGCGGCGGATGACCGTGACCGTGTACTGGATGATATGCAGCAGTGTTAACATCGTTATGTATGGTTACGACGACGACGGTTGTTAGATCTGGATTAAAACGTGCAGAGAGAGAGAGAGAGAGAGAGAGCTGAGAGGATGCGTGTAATG
Source organism: Ambrosia artemisiifolia (assembly GCA_032199755.1). Classification (NCBI taxonomy): domain Eukaryota; kingdom Viridiplantae; phylum Streptophyta; class Magnoliopsida; order Asterales; family Asteraceae; genus Ambrosia; species Ambrosia artemisiifolia. The sequence goes on along the minus strand of CM063512.1, from coordinate 44,729,777 downwards.
GGTACACATTCACTCAGTCACTCACCATCAGCAAGCAAATGAACACACGTAGCAAAGTAATGATGCCTTTCATAGTACAACCATCCAAGCCCAAGCTACAACTAAGTAATGCAGAAAACACCTATAAAGCATCATGTACAACCCGTAAATGCACAAACCCTTTGATAATTAGAATATTATAAATTATTTCGTGTGTTTATAGTTTATACTATATACACTGCGACATAACCCCCCTTTCTGCAACCATTAATGGCCACAACTCAATTGCTAAAGGTCATTTGCGAATGATTTGTTCTGTCAAAAAAGCCTTACTCAACAAATTCTGCCCAATATTTTACGATCGAATTAACTTTGCGACCGATTTTAGTGACCAAAAATAAGTCCAAATTGCAACCGAGAGTGCGACTGGTATGGTTGCAGTTTGTGTTTGTTACGACCGGTTTCTAATGAACCGGGTTCATTGTTGTATCACTTGTTGGAGTGTGTGATGCCATATTGTAATAAGCCTGCTCAAAACGAAACAAAACAAGATTTGGGCGAAAGGGTCTTTAAGCCAATGTCTACGGTGAACAAATGGTTTAAGGTATAATGTACTGTTTTAGGCGTGGAATGCATGGTCTAGCATCTTGCTAGCAACCGTTTTGTAACATTTTGGGTGATGGATAAAGTAATTTGTTGTTCAAAAAGAATTATTTTGTTTGTTACCATTATAGATAATGATTATCTCACCAACCGGTAAAAATGATGTATGTACGTGTGCAACGTTTCAATAGTTGTTGCATTATGTCACTATTATGCTGTTGACCTATCACAAATAAGATTACCCATGAATAATCGTATATTAAATCCATATTTCATATATCTGTGCGTGCATTCTCACATAGTTTTAACACTATTTTTTTTAAGTGTTTCTATACATAATCTATATATTTGAATTAAACTATACATATTGTATAACATTTTGCTATTTATCACCGACTGGTAAAAAAAACGTATGTACGTGGAAGACGTTCCAATAGTTGTCGGCATTCTGTTTGTCTTTGGCGAGTTAAGGGAAACAACACCTAAACTTCAATGGTTTTACCAATTGAAACCAACCCCAAACTTTGTATATATTGTATAACGTTTTGTTTATCTTTCTCCATTTATCTCTTCTCACATTTCACCAACAGTCTTTTTATATATTATTTTTAATGTTCCTCTTTTATTATTAAATTCATTATTCATAACCATCTATCCTAAAAAAAACTCAGCTGATATGAGTTTTGTCAACAACCACATGTGACAGTTGAAAGTGGATTGTATATAAAACCGTCATAAATTAATTAAAAGTGGATTTTCATTGAATACCCGTGACATTAAAACACATGTAAAGATTCATTTAGTGAACATAAATTTCCAAATAAAAACGATATTCAATACTTATTTGAGTGGAACGGGCACCTTTCTAGCAATCAATTTGAACCCATAAACCTAACCAAAAGAAAGATGCCACCTCATTTAAACTAGGAAAATCACAAGAATAAAGGTTGTGAGTTACCAAAGTAAACATTTTGCGCATCTAGATTTATGTGAAGCCTCTACATGTCAGACGCAATGAATGTTTATTTTGGTAACTAACCTTGGTCAATGTTTCTTCTCGTGATTTTCCTAATAACAGTGTGCCACATCTCCATCCAATTCACACCATCATGAAACCAACCATCCGTCTAGCACGAGTTCACAAACCCGGAATTGATCCCATTGGCCGAAACCCATGATAGTTGCGGCGGTGTTCCCGTGATACTTGGGCGAACGTGGGCTTCATCCTGTGGGCGCCCGCTCCACCTAAGAATACGACTTCATAATAAATATTTTTTCGGAAGAAATTACTTTTGTAAATTACATTTTTTTTTAATAATAGAGTAATTAAAGCAAGATTAAAAGGAGAGCATAAAATTAAGGAAAATGTTGGAAAATAATTAAAGAAATAATAATGATGGAAGTGTAGAATGGAAACGTGGGGAAAGCCGTTAAAGGCGGCAACGGACGTGGCAACTTCTTTGACAAAAACATGTTTACATGATCTAAGAACATGTGAGTATCATTTTCATTATTGACCGTTTTACCGTTAATTCTGTTAGAAATTCTGGCCACCCTTATTTTATGCCTTACCTTTTGGCTTTTTGGATTACTCCCTTAATTAAACCATTTGTTTTTTTATACGTCTAGCAGATATGTTTATGTTTTATTTTATGAACCAGTCTAGCTTATTAAGCTTTTAGAAGTAACATGTGTTTATTCTTAATCTTTTATATAGCCGCCTAACTTGTGACACAAAATTTGATCGATTAATCATTGTAAGAGGAATTTATTTGATGCACAATTTTAAACAGGTGAATGCCCAACCGTTTTAAGTTTTTGTGGATTGTGTTGTGATCTTGCAAGGGGCGTAGCCGATATGGTCCTTGCTTTTTATTTACTTTTTGATCCTAATGAGTCTTGTATTAAACCTCACTAGAGGGACGGGGCACCACACGGGTAGTGGCTTACAGGTTTGAACCCATGCGGCTATACTGCTATCACCCCTTGCGAGTATCTAAACCTGCGGTGGGTACTTGAGGTTTGTAAGGGAATATGATTGGTGGGTGTGATGTGTGAGTACTTGAGTGTAGTATTTCCTATGCATTTGATGATGATGAAGATGACGAAGATGATGATACTATGTTAGTGGTGCTTCCCATACGGCATGATTTTAACATGAACCAATAGTAACACGAACCAATAGTAACATGAACCAATAGTACTAAAGTCATATGCTTATACGCAACATGGTTGGTTATAAATGTGATTCTTTTTTGACATTGTTGTATAAGTTCGGGCTACAATGCTACATGCTTTTTTTTTTAAGGCGAATTTCTTGCTCCTTGTGAGACTTGAACTCAAGACCTCACACTTTTAGTGTATTAAAAGGCTTTGTCTTACCACTGGACCACCAACCCCAATGGCACAATGCTACATGCTTACATATATTTGTGACTTCTCTCATGTTTAAAATGCTAGATTTATATAATATCATAAACTGTTGTACAGTAAAGCTACTTCTTAGAGTGAAAGAAGTGTGGGGCTTGGGTTGGGGTCTAAAACTCAAGCCATGAAAAAAAGGAAAATGAAGGGGCTTGAGTTTCAAATGTTATTTATTTATTAAAAAAAACTCCAATCACAAACCTTCACATTACCACCCAACCCTCCCCACGCCCAGTCCAAAACACACGCTAGGGGGTGCAACGCTCGAACCACGCCATGGCGGGGGCGGTGTTCATGGCGTGGGTGAGCAACTCATGCTCAACACACGCCACCACTGCCCATAACCAATGAAGTAGTTGAAGTGGTTGGCGAAACACTTAGTGTTTCTTGTGACCCAGGTTCAATTCTCACTCTCCCCATTATTTTTTTCGGCATTCAGGTGAAGAGCGAACACGGGTGGCGCCGGTTTGACTTGGATGGGAGGTGAGGTTTTACTAATTATTCCACTGTCGTGTCTTGAGGCGGGTGGAGGTCGGGTTTCCGCGCATCTAGGAGAGCCAAGGGGCTGGCAACGGTCGAGTAGTCAGCCTTGGCCACAGCGTCTGGTGTCACGGTGGTTGGCACATCGTTGCTTGCTGTTAAAAAATGGTTCATTGTATTTTGTTTATTCTAAAAAAATCCTCGAACTTTTGGATAGATCAAGTTATTATATGGTAAAACGATCGGAAAAAAGAACATAAATGATTCATAAATTACCAATAAAAAGTTTAACTTTTGTAGTGAATATATATGATTTATGAAAATTTAATAACGCAGAGTCGAAGAATATAAAAAAAAAGTTCACACGTCAATATCCAACACCAAATGTTCTCGAACGATTGAATGGATTTTTATACCATTTTAGAATTAGAATATGAAGATTGAGAGTTTATTGAATTGATTTCAAGTCTAATTGCGTATGGTAGGAGTAATTTAGGTGGTGTTTGTTTTTTAAGAGGTAAAAGGTTTGTAGTTTGCGGATCACATCTGCAGACATTTGTAGGAGAAGAGGTGGACCAAAGATCTACAGTCTGCAAGAAGAAGACTATTTGTTTATTAACGCCTGCAGCGTAACCTAAAACCAGAATTCATCATAACAGAATTCATCATAACCATAACCAACCACAACCCACCGTAACCATAAAATTCATCCAATCTACCATCCACATCTTTTATTTTATACCATCCACACTTTCGTCACTTTTGTGCCACAAACAAACAACTATGAAATATCACGATTTGAACATTTGATCAGATATCCTTTATTCCTTTTCACATTCAAACCAAACCAAACAAAACTTTTCACAAACACACATCAAATCAGAGAGAGAACGATTAACAACAACTATCATCAAACCATCAAATATCTTCTAATTAATCCAAAACCATGCTTGAACCCACCACCCACCAACGGCGGTCGACGGAAGGAGGAGGAGGGAGGGGGTTCGACAGCGGGGAGGAGGAGAGAGGAAAAGGGGACTGTGGGGAGGAGGGTAGATGGAGGAGGGGAAGGTGGGGAGGAGGGTGGCGGTTGACGGTGGGGATGAGGAGGGCGGCGGTCGACAGTGGGAAGGAAGAGGAAAGTAGTCGACGGTGAGGAGGAGGAGGAGGGAGGAGGAGATTTGCTGGAGGTTGAGAGAGAAGAGAGTGTGTGTAGAAGAAGGTGGGAGAAGAGGTCTGCAGAGACAGAAGAGGTTTTGAAATGTCTGCCCCAAGAAGAGGAAGGGCAGACATATTTTAGGGCTATGTCTTCCGGAAAACAAACGGTCTGCAGAACCAAAACGACTGCTCGCGTCTGCGCGGCGCAGACAAAAGAGGTCCGAAAGTACTTCTACTGAAAAACAAACACCACCTTAGTGTCTTATCAAACGGAGCAAAAATTTAACTTTAAAATAAAGTAACTTTTAGTAGAAAACTAATCTATATCTAAAGTCAATAAAACCAAAATTAAAGTTTTACTTTCATTTTCCTATTATCCTTAAGTTAAGAATGTCTAATTTTAAACACTTCCTTTGTTAAGATTAAAATAATAAACTTCATTTGCGATTCAGGGATGGCGGCGTAACTTGTGACTCGTTTACCCATTATCTAAATGTAATTTGGTTTTTATTATATGATTAAAAAAATTTGGAAGAAGCAGAATGTCATCTGCCATTTCATGGACTAACGAGCATCCTTTAAGAAAAGCAAAGGGTTTGTAACTTTCCATATTTGGCAGACAGTCGAGTAAGCCATTGTCGCCTTAAGCTTGCTCCTTTAAAAAAAGTTTTTTCAACATGAAAAAAAATACTTAACATGTTGATAAAGTCCACCTCAGTGACGGTAAGATTGCGGAAGAGTGGGTTCGATTTTGAATAATTCTCCAAACAAAGCAATTGATTTCGTGAGACACCTAATTCAACAATTGAGAATTGAGCGAGCTTTGAGCTATTTGACAACCTTAACTCAACAAGATCATTACATGGAGTCACGGTTCCACCAACAATTACTTATAAGACTATGCGAAGTGGGGCGGGAAGGGGCTTCACCGGCGGGAACTCCGCCCCTGTAGGGCGTGAAGGGGGGGGGGGGGAGGGGAGGTTTGGGCGGGAAGAGGAAGACGGGCGTGGAAAACATTACAGAGTGTCATAAATGAACTAAAACCTTCAATAACCTACATATAAATTTCTCTAAAATAAGTACGATTCTACATTTCAAGATGAAATAAATTACACTAGCAAATGCCAAATGTATATCATAATTACACTAAGATTAAAATAATTGCAACACGATACATAATATTGTCAAGGTGTAACAAATCATCCCAAAAGGTGAATACGAGCTTACTAAATTAGTGGAATAATGAAACAATAAATTATATATGATACTAAACATTATAATTCGGGTTTAACTTAAACAAGCCGAGCCATGGTCAACCTTGAACTCGGATCGTTTACAAATATAGTCTAGCCGTGTTGGCTCGTTTAAACAAAGTTGATTTCCAACGAGCTATTCTTAAAAGAAAATAGGAAGAGTTTCAAGTTATCTGACTCTCTGAAAAACCCTACCATAACTATTTAAGAGTTAAATAAATAATTGTATAACACTAATAGATTTTTTAAAATATTACCGATGGGTTACCTATTAATGGTGCTAACCACACGTGAGTGTATTAATAAATATTTTCTAACTAGCTTTTATCTCGGGAGTGTCCCGAGGTTGAAATATCTAATATAACATAATAAAATATCTAATAGGACAACATATTTAAAGATTTGTTTTTATCTTTTTCTAAAATAATTATAGTATATATAGATTTATTAAAAAAACTCAAAAATTAAAAAATCCTACATGATGCCACGTGGCACATTCAAGGAGGGATTGAGGTCTCCATTGAATGCCATATAATCAAAGTTCAATTTTTTTTATTATAAGTTATAGATTATAGATAGATTATAGATTATAGATAAGTGATAAGTCTTTAATTTTGCTGTATATTCACGCCTCTATCACTAGCCATGCCATGGCTATCGTTTTCTTCATCTAGTTGTAGTTTGTTCTTTACGAAAAGATACAAATATTGATAGTGATACACTGATACATGCATCTTAACATAGTACCATATTGCAAAATCAGTCATGTTGATTTATAAATAGGTAACCAAGGATTATAAAATAGATATGCTCGATAATCATTTTTCTATGCACTTATTACGTTTTCACATTTGAGATACCGATTTAACAAACGTTTTTAGAGATTGACACTAGTAACAATAGTTTTGGATTCACGACTAATTAGTGATGTACAAATCATCTTATTATAGCTATACTAGGTGAAATCCCGTGTGATACACACGCGAGACCGACTCCTAAACTTAAAGCCTGTTTAGTAAAAGACAACATAAACCAAGCCAATCGTCTGCTAATGACCTGTTTAGTAGGGTCTGTTATTTCTTAAAAAATATAAACAGACCTTATTGATCAATAGAACCAACTATATGACATAGTTTCACAAATTCGATATTATTGATCAAACATTAATTAATATTATTTCTTTATCAAAATGAAATGATGTTACATACATATGTTGTTTTTAGAAAATAATAAACTAATTTTCAACACGGTTCTTATAAAATAATTTCTCATTTTGAATATTATTGATCAATACAATAAACAATATGCAATGATACAATGTTATATCTTATATAAATGAATTAATTATTAATAATAAGAAAAATAACAATATTTGTGCTCAAAAGTCTATATTTGCAATTTGCAACTCAACACTGTTAATGTTGAAATCGTAAACACGCTTACCTATGATAATTTAAAACTTTCCCTCTAAAAAATTCAAAACTTAACACTTATTGATCAAAAATTATTTTTAAAAAATTATTATATTATTATTATTTATGAATTCAACTCGGTTAATGTTCAAATTCGTAGACACGCTTCCCTATGATAATTTAAAACTTTCCCTCCCTATGATAATTTAAAACTTTCCCTCTTAAAAGTTCAAAGCTTAGGACTTATTTGTTAAAGATGGTTTTCAAACATTTTATAATATTACTTCTTTATCAAAATGAAATGATGCTACATATAAAATTCTTAGAAAAAAATATACTGATTTTGAATAGGATTCTTATAAAATTGTTTCACATTTTGAATATTATTGATCAATACAACCAAGAATATATAATGACACAATGTTATATGTTATATAAATGAATTAATTAATAATAAGTTTTGAAAATATTTACTCTCAAAACACTTATTATTTGAAATTAAATCCGGATAATCTTCAAATTCGAAAACTCACTTCCCTAAGATATTTTAAAACTTTCCCTCTAAAAAACTCAAAAGTAAAGGCTTATTTGTATTATGAATCCAAAGATCTGTTTTACAACATCTCATTTACATGTAAACAGTTGTATTCAATACAACTGTTATCGAATAAAACTTCAAGCCTGTTAATGAATTACTTGATTAACAATAATAACAATAAAAATATTTCATCTCAAAACTCTTAATATTTGCAATTTGCAATTCAACTCGCTTAATGTTGAAATTGGTAAACACGCTTACCTATAGTAACTCAAAACTTTCCTTCTAAAAAATTCAAAAGTTAGGACTTATTGATTTAAAATGCTTTTTAATAATTTTTATTATTTAGGAATTCAACCCAGTTGATGTTCAAATTCGTACACACGCTTCCATATGATAATTTAAAACTTCCCCTCTTAAAAATTTAAAAGTTAGGACTTATTGATCAAAAATGATTTTTAAATAATAATTATTATTATTTATTTATCAACTCAACCCTCCTAATGTTCAAATTCGTAAACCTGCTTACATATGATAATTTAAAACTTTCCCTCTAAAAAATTCAAAACTTAGGGCTTATTTCTATTATAAATCCAAAGATATGTTTTACAACATCTAATAACATGTAAGCAGATGTTCTCAATACACCTGCCATCCAATATAACTTCAAATGTAATGAAAAAACTCTCATCCGAAAAACAATTTCACTTAGAATTTGTAATATGCACGTAAATGAATTAAATAATTAATAATAATAACAACAACAATATTTGTTCTCAATACTCTTATTATTTACAACTGAAGTCGGTTAATGTTCAAATTGGTAAACACGCTTTCCTATTATTTCCAACACTTTACAACTCAAACAGCTTATTCATTTGTCAAAATAAACCGAATTTTTATAACATAGTTTCACAACTTCAATATTATTGATCAATGGAACCAACTATATGACATAGTTTCACAAATTAAATATTATTGATCAAACATTAATTAATATTATTTCTTTATCAAAATGAAATGATGTTACATACATATGTTGTCTTTAGAAAATAATAAACTAATTTTCAACACTGTTCTATTAAAATAGTTTCTCATTTTGAATGTTATTGATCAATACAACAAACAATGTGCAATGATATAAATGTTGAAATCGTAAACACGTCTACATATGATAATTTAAAACTTTCCCTCTAAAAAATTCAAAACTTAACACTTATTGATCAAAAATGATTTTTAAAAAATTATTATATTATTATTATTTATGAATTCAACCCGGTTAATGTTCAAATTCGTACACACGCTTCCCTATGATAATTTAAAACTTTCCCTATCAAAATTCAAAACTTAGGAGTTATTTGTTAAAGATGGTTTTCAAATATTTTATAATATTACTTCTTTAGCAAAATGAAATGATGCTACATACAAAATCTTTAGAAAAAAATATACTGATTTTGAATAGGATTCTTGTAAAATTGTTTCACATTTTGAATATTATTGATCAATACAACCAAGAATATATAAAGACACGATGTTATATATTATATAAATGAATTAATTATTAATAATAAGTTTTGAAAATATTTACTCTCAAAACTCTTATTATTTGAAATTAAATCCGGATAATCTTCAAATTCGAAAACTCACTTCCCTAAGATATTTTAAAACTTTCCCTCTAAAAAACCTCAAAAGTAAAGGCTTATTTGTATTATGAATCCAAAGATCTATTTTACAACATCTGATTTACTTGTAAACAGAGGTATTCAATACAGCTATTATCGAATAAAACTTCAAGCCTGTTAATGAATTACTTAATTAACAATAATAACAATAAAAATATTTCATCTCAAACCTCTTAATATTTGCAATTTGCAATTCAACCCGCTTAATGTTGAAATTCGTAAACACGCTTAACTATAATAATTCAAAACTTTCCTTCTAAAAAATTCAAAAGTTAGGACTTATTGATTTAAAATGCTTTTTAAATAATTATTATTATTATTTATGAATTCAACCCGGTTGATGTTCAAATTCGTACACACGCTTCCATATGATAACTTAAAACTTTCCCTATTAAAAATTCAAAAGTTAGGAATTATTGATCAAAAATGATTTTTAAATAATTATTATTATTATTCATTTATGAACTCAACCCCCTAATGTTCAAATTTGTAAACCCACTTACATATGATAATTTAAAACTTTCCCTCTAAGAAATTCAAAACTTAGGGCTTATTTCTATTATAAATCCAAAGATATGTTTTACAACATCTGATAACATGTAAGCAGATGTTCTCAATACACCTGCCATCCAATATAACTTCAAATGTAATGAAAAAACTCTCATCCAAAAAACAATTTCACTTAGAATTTGCAATATGCACGTAAATGAATTAAGTAATTAATAATAATAACAACAACAATATTTGTTCTCAATACTCTTATTATTTACAACTGAAGTCGGTTAATGTTCAAATTGGTAAACACGTTTTCCTATTATTTCCAACACTTTACAACTCAAATAGCTTATTCATTTATCAAAATAAACCGAATTTTTATAACATAGTTTCACAACTTCAAATTATTGATCAATGGAACCAACTATATGACATAGTTTCACAAATTCAATACTATTGATCAAACATTAATTAATATTATTTCTTTATCAAAATGAAATGATGCTACATACATATGTTGTCTTTAGAAAATAATAAACTAATTTTCAACACGGTTCTTATAAAATAGTTTCTCATTTTGAATATTATTGATCAATACAACAAACAATACGCAATGATACAATGTTATATCTTATATAAATGAATTAATTAATAAGAAGAATAATAACAATATTTGGGCTCAAAAGTCTAATTATTTGCAATTTGCAACTCAACACTGTTAATGTTGAAATCGTAAACACGCTTACGTATGATAATTTAAAATTTTCCCTCTACAAAATTCAAAACTTAACACTTATTGAACAAAAATGATTTTTAAAAGATTATTATATTATTAGTTATGAATTCAACCCGGTTAATGAAGCCTGCGCGCATGAGCTCTTCTCCGCAGCCGATTTGTAGTGCCTCCTTGTTGTAGCGCACAATGAAATCTTCGATCGATTCATTGTCCGTGCGCTGACATAGGAGGATGTGGGATTTATCTCGTTTGTGGCGCATGAGGTGAGAGAAGTGATCTTTGAATTTCTGGATGAGGTCGTCGAAATCTAGGATACTTCCCACCGGGAGGTTGTCGAACCAGACTCTGGCTGCGCCCGTGAGGGTCTGTGCGAACAGGTGGCACCAGACTTGCACAGGCTAGAGGACTGTGGTTCCTGCGCATTCGAAGTCGTGTAGGTGATCAGTGGGGTCTCGCAGGCCATCGTATCGACCGATGCTGCTTGGGAGTTTTGCTTGTTTTTCAATGGGTGCGGTGGCTATCCGCTGGCAAAACTTGGAGCTGAGGGCGAACGACTTAGGCCTGTATGGCTTGTTTAAGTCGTCGTCCTCCTTCCTGTGTGAGGAGGCGGAGTGGGTCTTTGTCACCTTTCGCTTCTTGTGTTTGGAGATCTTTGTGTTATCTGAATCGCTGGTTGGCTGGTAGCTATCAGATTCTGATGTGGTGCCTGCGGGGTCCTGATCGCGCGCATGCTTGCTACGATCTCCACCCCGAGACTTGGGACGTGTGGCTTGTTTTTCTTTTCCCCCTACGGCTGTGTTTTGCCAATGGGGAAGCCTTGGATTTATCGGTTTGAAGTTTGGCTAACATGTTTTGATAAATTTTTGTGTTCTTGAGTTGTTTGCGAAAAAGCCACTCGTCTGGATCCACTGGTGTAGTGGTATGTCGGACTCGGATGAGTCTGAGCAGGAGACCGCCCGAGGCGGTGTTTCTTCCCTTGTGGCTGCTGTTGCTATGCCCTTTTCCGGAGTTTGGAGCATGCCCGTTCCCGTAGTCTGAATGACTGCCGAAGGGGTTGCTCCTGCGGCTCCGGTTGGTGTTAGATCTGCCATTTAGTGAGCTTAAAGGATGGAGGTTTGAAAGTTTAGTGATTCTTTCAGCCGACACGGATGGCGCCAATGAAGAAACAACGAGTATAAGGTAGGGGGTAGTAGGTGTGTGGTACGACTCGTGTTCGCTGCAGGATATAATCCTTGGCTCACGACGATGGTTGATCTATGGTTACATGCACAGACAGTAAGCAGAATAACACAAGAGACAACGATATAAGTGGTTCGATCTCGTAAGATCTACGTCCACTAACAAGAGATGATCTTTTATAAATACAAAGTACAAGTAATGATACAAGTGTATTGTTTCTAATTGGTCAAGAATTGATTACCCTAAGAAAGGAGGTGAAGGCCTCCTTTTATAGGGGGTAAGTGGGCCTGAGATAGCCAGGCCCATTTCGGGTGTTGACGGGCTCGGGCCCGGGAGCTTTTGGAGTCCACCTAGTTGGATTTCAATCCCTAGTTGGGTAAAGTGATCCAAGTTGGAGAGGCTTTCTTTTGATTGGGCCACGTGGCGCTACATGATTGGATGGCTGGGCGGTGCTCTGCCCTTGGTACACGTGGCGCCTTCTGGCTGGATCTGCAGAAGGTCTCTTTTCTCCTGCTGTCAGGTTGTGTCAGGCGGCTGACCGGTTGTCAGCTGACACCTGATGGGAGGTGGCAAGTTGAGCTCTAAGGGAGATGAATCCGGCGCTGTCAACTGGTGACACTGCGCGGAGTGAGCAGCGCAGTTTAGGCGCTGCTGCTTTTTCCTGTCTTAGTGTTGTGTTGGCCTTTTGTAGGCGGATTTTCTTGGACGCTGGGTAGGGTGCGCTTGAGAGCGCTGAGAAGCGGTACCCTACCCCTTCAAGTCCCCCAAGTCCAGGGTGTCTCCTGTGCTTGCTCAGAGTGCTGGTGGGGCGCTGGACTAAAATGTGTCCTGTATTGCTTGCTGGAGGTACCCTTATAAGATAACTTAGGTACAGTGTGGGCTTGGCCACTTTGGTGCTATGTGGAAAGATAAAAGCGTCCCTTTATCTTTGTACATTGCACCTGTTGTGGAGAGCCCGGGTTTATGAGATAGTAAAATCTGGTGGAGAGCGTCCTTTAGATTTTACGTCAACCTAGCGCCAAGTGGAAACTTGGTGATTCTAGGTGTAAAGGGTAAAATCTGGCGGAGAACGTCTTTTCAGATTTTACGTCAACCTAGCGCCAAGTGAAAACTTGACAAGTCTAGGTGTAAGGAGTAGAATCTGGCGGAGAACGTCCTTTCAGATTTTACGTCAACCTAGCGCCAAGTGAAAACTTGGCAATTTCTAGGTGTAAAGTAAAATCTGGCGGAGAACGTCCTTTCAGATTTTACGTCAACCTAGCGCCAAGTGAAAACTTGGCAAGTCTAGGTGTAAAGAGTAAAATCTGGCGGAGAACGTCCTTTCAGATTTTACGTCAACCTAGCGCCAAGTGAAAACTTGGCAAGTCTAGGTGTAAAGAGTAAAATCTGGCGGAGAACGTCCTTTCAGATTTTACGTCAACCTAGCGCCAAGTGAAAACTTGGCAAGTCTAGGTGTAAAGAGTAAAATCTGGCGGAGAACGTCCCTTCAGATTTTACGTCAACCTATCGCCAAGTGAAAACTTGGCCATTTCTAGGTGTAAAGAGTAAAATCTGGCGGAGAACGTCCTTTCAGATTTTACGTCAATCTAGCGCCAAGTGCAGACGTGGCAGTCCCAGGTGTTTAATGTGGAATTTGAAAGATGAAGAGGTTTCCTTGAAATTAGGAAACGTGCAGGAGAAGCTGAGACGGTTGGTGAACGTGTCAGGGTACAGAAGGGATGTCTGCACAGTTGTCAGTCACGTCAGCACGTGTTTGGGCCGTTTTTTCGTCGTGTGTCAGGCGAGTAGCTGCTCACGCGCGCGAGTGGGGCAGTGTCAGGGTGACTGCTGACATTTGGCAGGTGAAGGGTTGTCCTTCTATCAGACGCGTGTAATCACGTGCTTCCAGACGTCTGTTTGGTTCCAGCTGTGTGCCACGTGTAGCGTCCAGATCTGCCTTCGTCTGGGGGTCTGAACAGTTTCTTGCCAGCTGTGCCCATTGCATTAAATGCAATGGGTATATATAGTTGAGGAGAACCCTTCATTTTTCTTTTATCTCACCGTTGATAAAAATTCTCTCAACTTCTTTTCTTCAAATCTTCATCTTCTCCGGTAGCTCTTTAAGTTCTCCGGCGAGTTTTTAAAGAAAATTTTTTTTATTTTTCTTGTCGTCATGTCTGAGGGATCCACTGTGGGAGGCAACCCAGAGAAGGCTGTTGAAAAATCGAAGAAGCTGATACACAACACTCCCTGCAAATGGAGTGAGAAGACTTTTGCTAAGTTTGTCAAGACCATGGAGTTTGATCCTTCATGGGAGGTGGAACTTCCTACTGGGAAGAACACTGCTTTGGCTCCTCCTCCGGGGAAGATGAGCCTGTACTGGGCCCACTTTGCTCTTTGTGGGTTCCGTCTTCCTGCCACCAAGTTCCAGGTGGACACGTTGGTGAAGCATGGTGTTCATGTTACCCAGGTGAGTGGGTTTGGGATGCTTCGTCTGGTGCACTTCGAGGCCTGTTGTAGGGCTTTGGATATTGAACCGTCTTTTGAACGGTTCAATGTCTTTTATATGATGACCATGGAGCAGTCCTGGTTCAGCTTTGTCCCCAGGCCACATATACCACCGGTTGGAACCACCCCTCCAAAGTCCCTTCATGACTGGAAGGAGAAGTTTTTCTATGTGAAGAGGGGGGTCATACCTGTGGACTTTGCTTGGAAGGTTATTGCCGAACGGCAGAAGGTGCCAGATCATCCTGTGATGGAGGGTTTCCGAGAGCATGCGTGGTTCAAAGACTTGGTGGCTCATGCTTCCCCGTTTGACACAGGCAGCTGTTCGGAGGCCATGCTGGCTCTGCTGGGTATGAGTCGTGTATAGCTGGTGGAAGGGAAAGAGCCTGTGGTTGCCATTTCTGGAAAGGTTTTTTGATCTTGTGTTGCTTTGATTTTTGTGCTAACTCCTGTTGACTGAGTTTTATCTTGCTTGGCGCAGGGATGACGAAGTTTGCTGCGTTTCTTTTGCGCAATAAAGCGCCGTTGGAGTGGAGGGATCTTGCGGAGGGTAGGGTGTCTGTTATTGACCAGATGGTTGATAGGTTCTATTTCCCACACTTGGAGATCAAGCCTTCTGGTATGATTATTTCACGTGAGCATCCTATAAATCCTGATCCTTTAAGTTCAGTTCCACACGAAGCGACCCCTTATTTTGTTGTTTCTTCTGATGAGGAATCAACTGGGTCTTCTGTGGAACTGGTTCATCCACCGCCACCGCGTGGTCGTAAGAAGAGTGCGCCGGTAATGCATAAGCATAAGGTGCAAACCGAAGTTAAATCTGCGCCTTTGAGTGCAGGTGGTGAAGGGCCTTATTATGGCCAGCGCGACAAGTCGTTGGAGTCTTCATCCTCCGCCCCTGAAGATGTGGAGACTCCGGAGAGCCCGTTGAAGAAGAAGCGGAAGCTTGGGAAAACTCAGAGCAAGAAGTCTGTTTCTTCGAAGGCTGAGGGTGCTGGTGGAAGTGGGACGGCGCCGTTCTCTTTGGAGATTAGTCCACCGCCGGAGCGCCGTCCTCTGTTCCAGAAGACTGTGAAGAAAGTCACCCGTAAGTTGGTTTTTCTCTCCTTGTTATTTTTGTTGTAATGTCAGTGACTGATATTTTGTTTTCTTGCAGTTGTTTCTCCGCAAGCCCAAGGCTCCGCCGGTCCTACCCCTTCCGAGGTGGAGGCCGCTCAGAAAAGGCAGGAAGAGGACAGGGTGGCGGCGGAGGCGGAGAGGGTTCGTCTAGAGAAGGAGGCGGCTGAGGCCAAGAAGAGGGCCGATGAGGCTGCCGCGAAGAAGCGGGCTGAGGAGGCCGCTGCCAAGAGATTGGAGGAAGAGAGGGTGGCAGCTGAAAAGCTGCGCATGGAGGAGTTGGCCAGGAAGGCCGAGGAGGAGGCGGCAGCTGAAAAGCTGCGTTTAGAGAAGGAGAAGGCGGAGGCAGAAGCCAAAGCAAAGGCTGCTGAGGCTGCCAAGGCTGCCTCCAAGCAGGTGGCGCTTGAAAGTTCTCCAGGTGGTGGTGGTGATACCGGGGTGGTGGGTGATAACCCTTCTGGTGGAAGGGTTAGTGCTGAACGGGGTAACTCGAGTTACTCCGCGGGCGATGTAATCTGGCGCCCGCACTGGAGTATTCGGCAGAACTCCCATTTTGCAAATCCTCTTACTGCAGAGGAGTTTGTGTCCCAGGTGGTACCTCCCAGAGAGAAGTTGTACCAAGATAGCTTGCCTCGCTCTCAGCTTATCACTGACATATGTGTTGGGCAGGCGCTTCAAATTGCTGCTGTGGAGTCGCTGAAGCGACGTGATGAAGCGTTTGCCCGTGACATTGCTGATTTTAACTCCCGGCGGTCTGCGCAGACGCAGAGGGAGGAGAAGCTAAAAGCTGACATGGAGAGGTACCGGGAGAGGGCGTATAAGTCTGAGGACAAGGTGAAGGCGCTCGAGCGCGATCATGCGCTAGCTCAGAAGAGGTGGACTGAAGCCTGCCAAGTCACCAACCAAAAAATGATGAGGCTGGAAGAGCAGATCCAAGTGCTGAGGAATGAAAATTCCAAGTTGCAAGAGACTGCTGAAGGTCATCAGAAGGTGTTAGCCGAAAGGGATTCGGTGGTGGCAGGCTTGCGCTCTGATTTGAACGCGAAAGATAAGGAGCTTTTGAGCGCGTCTACCCAGTTGTCTGAGCTGGTGGGTGAGAAAGAGGTTTGGGTGAAGGAGAAAGCGGCGTTAACGGCGGAGAGGGCTTCCTTAGAGGAGTCCTTAACTGTGTCGCAGACAGAGGCTGAGAATGCAAAGACTCTGCTGGACGAAGCCGCCGTTGCGGAGCAGAAGGCCCAGGACTCTATTCATTGGGTGATGACCCAGGGTATCGCCGGGGTAAGTATTCTCCTTAGTCTGTTTAATTTGTTTGTGTAGGCTACCTTTCTGACTGTTGTGTCCCTTTGCTTGCAGATTTTTAAGAGGTTCTGGAATGAGCCAAATCTCGGCGATCAGGTTGCTGCTATTGCTGGCGCTGCGCGCTGCTGGGGAGGCTGAGGGGTTTGAGACTGGGTTCTACCATGCGCTGAATCAAGGGCGTATAACTGAAGGTGCGCATCATGGTAAGCCCAGGGAGAAGGAGTACAAAGCTGAACTTCTCAAGTTTGAGCAAATCAAATTCCCTATACTCAAGACAGTGGAGGACTGTAACGAGTATGCTGACCCTGCTGGCGCCCTCCGTTACTTTATGGAAGAATCAGACCGCTTGGGTGCGGAGGCGCAGAAGACAGCGAAGCAGGCAACCAGTGAAGGGACATCTGGGACGAGTCCGGAGGGTATGGAGGAGCAACTTGTTGACTTTGAGGGGTCTGGTGGAGATTAACTGTTTTGTATGCTTGTTTTTGTTTACTTGTAAATCTTGGGGCAGCTTGAACGCCTCTTTTTGGTTGATATGAAAATTTTCTAAGTTTGTTTTCTATATATTGTCTAATCTTGTAGTGTGATGTATTTGGATTTGAGTATTGAGTCCGGCGATAGTTATGTTTAAAATCTATGCCTTGAAGACCCAAGGATCCGATAGCGCACACATAAAGATAAGCGTCTAGCAACTTTATAGAAAACTTTTTAGAAAAGGACTTAGGCATGTGTAGCCCAAGTGTTTTACAAGTATATTACATGTAACAAAAGCGTAACTGAGCCGCGTTCCATGAGCGCGGAACAGGTGTGCCATCAATCTTTTCCAGCGCATAAGCGCCTTTGCCTAGGATCTCTTGGATTCTGTAAGGCCCCTCCCAGGTTGGGGCAAGTTTGCCCGGCTTTTCTGCGTTGGAAGCGCTGTTGTTTCGTAGAACGTAGTCGCCAATGTCAAACTCGTGGAGTTTGACTTTCTTGTTGTAATAGCGTTCCAACTGGTTTTTGTATCTAGCCTCCTTGATGGCGGCGAGTTCTCGGCGCTCTTCAAGTAGGTCTAGGTTCAGGCGCAGCTCTTGGTTGTTTTGCCCCTTGTCCGCCATGAGTACTCTGGCGGAAGGGCATCCAATTTCTGCTGGGATGACGGCTTCGGATCCGTAAGTTAGGCTGAATGGTGTTTCGCCATTGCTGGTTTTTTCGAGGATGCGGTTTGCCCATAAGACATGGGGGACCTCATGCACCCATCCGGTTCTTTTGGTTCCGAGTCGTTTTTTGATCCCTTCGATCATGCTTCGATTTGCTCTTTCGACTTGACCATTCCCTTGGGGGTGAGCGACTGATGTAAAGATCTGTTGGACCCCCATTTGTGCCAACCACTCTTGTAAGTGTTGGTCTGTGAATTGGGTTCCGTTGTCGCTTATGATCTGGTACGGTAGGCCGAATCTGCATATGATAAATTCCCATATGAATTTCTTGATGTGGGGGCCGTCTATCTTTGCTAGTGGCTTTGTTGTCGGGTAAAGATCCGGATGTCAAGTATGCCTTTAGCGGTACCATCCAAGATATTGTACCGGTTTGGATGACGTTTACTTGTCTTGGCGGGACCGATGGTCTTTCTTGTAGCTCAATGCGGACATTCTTGGCCATGTGGTCGAAAACTGTTGAAGCCATTTTACTTAACGCATCTGCGGGTTTGTTTTCACTCCGGTTGATGTGGGTGATGGTGCATGAGGCGAATTTGCGCATGAGTAACTTGGCTTGTTGCAAGTATAGAGCCATTGTCGCGTCCCTGGCGTCGTATGTGCCGTTGATGTGGCCGGCCACTAACAGCGAATCGACGTGTGCTTCGAGATGGGAGGCTCCCAGTTGGTGTGCGATGCGCAGGCCTGCTAGTAGCGCTTCATACTCTGCCTCATTGTTTGTCGCGGAGAAATCTAGGCGAATGGCATATGTGTGTTCTTTTTTGTTTGGGCTGATTAGGCGCAACCCCGCACCTGCGCCGTCGCTGTTTGAGGCGCCGTCGGTGTAGAGTTTCCAACTTTCATCGGAGGTTGGTGGCGCGGGATCTTGCTCGGCGAGGCATTCCGCGATTTTATCCGTTGGTATTTCGGTGGCGAAGTCGGCGAGGACTTGTCCCTTGACTGCTGGTCTGGGTTTGTAATTGATGGTGTGTTCCCCCAATTCGATTGCCCATTTTGCTAGGCGCCCAGAGGTCTCAGGCTTTCGTAGTACGTCGCTGATTCTGTAGTCCGTTAGGACGTTTATTGGGTGACCGTGGAAATACCTGCGCAGTCTGCGCGATGCGTGAATGAGAGCTAGTACTAGTTTTTCCATTGTGGAGTACCTAGTCTCCGCATCTAGCAGGGTTCTGCTGATGTAGTAGATGGGTGTTTGGACACCTTTGCGGTCTACAAGGAGTACCGCGCCGATTGCCCTTTCTGTGACAGAGAGGTACAATGTTAACGGTTCCTTGGGAAGTGGTGCGGTGAGAGTAGGTAAATTCATAAGACATTTTTTCATTTCTTGAAAAGCTTTCTCCGCCTCAGGGGTCCAGCGGAAATTGCTTTTTTTCAGACAGTTTTTTAGAGTGTCTACAAAAGGAAATGACATAGAAGCATAATTTGAAAGGAAGCGATTGAGAGCGACAAGGCGTCCCATTAGTGTCTGAACGTCCTTTATGGATGTTGGTGAAGGCATTCTTTCAATGGCTAGGACCTTGTCTGGATTTGCGCGGAATCCGTCTCTCGTAACAACAACTCCCAGGAATTTTCCTTCTTCCATGCCGAAGGAGCATTTGCTGGGGTTGAGCTTCATGCGTACCTTTCGAAGCTGGTTGAATGTTTTCTGGATGTCTTCTAACATGTGGTCTTCGTCTTTGCTTTTGATGACGAGGTCGTCGACATACACTTCTAAGCGTACGCCTATCTCGTCAACGAAAGCGCTGTCCATGAGTCGCTGGTATGTGGCTCCCGCATTTTTGAGGCCAAAGGGCATTTTGGTGTAGCAAAAAATCCCTGTATCCGTGCGGAAAGCTGTTTTGTCTTCGTCTTCCTTTGCCATTTGGATTTGATGATAGCCTTTGTAGGCGTCAAGGAAGCATTTGAAGCGATATGGCGCGAGGGAATCCACTTTTAAGTCGATTTCTGGTAGAGGGTAACAATCTTTCGGGCAGGCTTTGTTTAGGTCCTTGTAGTCGACGCACATGCGCCATCCGCCGGTTGCTTTCCCTACCATGACTGGGTTGGCTACCCAGGTTTGGTATCGGATTGGGCGGATGATGCCTGCGTTTAGGAGCTCGTTGACCTGTTCGTTCATCGCCTTTGTTTTCTCCGACCCCATTTTGCGCATCTTTTGGGCGACTGGCTCCACGGATTTGTAAGTGTTCAGTTTATGTTCCGCGATTTCTCTTGGAACACCGATCATGTCGGATGGTTTCCAGGAGAATATGTCTATGTTTTTGACCAGGAGTTGCTTGAGGTGCGCTGTTATAGTGTTGGAGATTTCATGGCCGATGATTACCGTTTGGTCCGGGAATTTTGGGTTCAGGACCCAGTTTTCTGGTTCCGAACGGGCTTTCGCCTTTTGTGGTTTTGCCACCTCTATTGCGTGGCATTGTTTGTTCCCTCGAATTATGGCGACGCCGGTGCGGGTAGGGAAGCCTACCATCTAGTGAGGAGTGGAGGCGTTGGCGTTGAATTTTGCCAAGCCTTCCCGCCCTAACAGGACGTCGTGGTGTGAAGTTACCGGTAGAACCATGAAATCGCACATTTCTGTGCGCTCATGGGTACCATCTGTCAAGGTGACCGGGAAGGTGATTATGCCGCGGGGCATGATGACTTCATCGATGAAGCCCGAGATTGGTGCATTGACTGGAACGAGGCGGGCTTTGTCATCCTCGTCCAGCTGTTGAAAACACTGATCATAGATTATGTCAGTGCTGCTTCCGCCGTCTAGGAACATGGATTGCGTTCGATAATGTCCTAGAACGGCAGTGATGATTAGAGGCGCTGTTGCGGACGGTCCGCCTCGTACTCGGGGGAGGAGGACGTCCACCTCCTTCCAGGAGTCGTCAGTTTGTCTTGGGCGCTTACCAGTGTGTTGGCGTGTTCCCGCGGTGGAGAGCATGTTACAATGATGGCGCGGGGCATGCTGTACGTAGCTTGTTTGGAGATTCCGGATTTGTTTGCCTCCGGTGTCTTCTCGCTTGACGTCTTGGGTGGTGTTGCGCCCGCCTTTGTTGACATTTTTGACGAGGTGACCTAGCTGGCCTGTCTTTAGTGCCGCCTCGATCTCTAGTTTCAGACTATAGCAATTGTCCGTCAAGTGGCCATAGTCGTTGTGGAATTCACAGAACTTGGTTTGGTCGACGTTCTTTCTTTTGCCCAGCACTTTGGGCTCCTTGAAATTGATTTGTTCCGTCTTCAGCACTTGTGACGGAGTTTTTGTGAGTTGGGTCCAGTCGGTATTCTTTTTTGGTTGGGGTCTCTGGTCCCTTTGTTGTTTGTTGCTGATTGTCTGTCGAGCATCGTTGGCAGGCGAGTACTTTCCTTCGTCCGTTGGTCCTGAGATTCGCGACCAGACGGATTGTTTGCCTTTGTTTCTGTTGGAGTTGTTGGCTTGGCTGTAGCCGCGCTGCTGTTTGATGGAGCGTTCTGAGGATGCGTATATTTTCGAGGCTTTGATGACTTCCTCCCAGGAATCTGGGATGCCCGTTTTCCCGGACAGTGTTTTCATCAAGTCCTCACTGCGCACCCCGTTAATGAAGCCTGCGCGCATGAGCTCTTCTCCGCAGCCGATTTGTAGTGCCTCCTTGTTGTAGCGCACAATGAAATCTTCGATCGATTCATTGTCCGTGCGCTGACATAGGAGGATGTGGGATTTATCTCGTTTGTGGCGCATGAGGTGAGAGAAGTGATCTTTGAATTTCTGGATGAGGTCGTCGAAATCTAGGATACTTCCCACCGGGAGGTTGTCGAACCAGACTCTGGCTGCGCCCGTGAGGGTCTGTGCGAACAGGTGGCACCAGACTTGCACAGGCCAGAGGACTGTGGTTCCTGCGCATTCGAAGTCGTGTAGGTGATCAGTGGGGTCTCGCAGGCCATCGTATCAACCGATGCTGCTTGGGAGTTTTGCTTGTTTTTCAATGGGTGCGATGGCTATCCGCTGGCAAAACTTGGAGCTGAGGGCGAACGACTTAGGCCTGTATGGCTTGTTTAAGTCGTCGTCCTCCTTCCTGTGTGAGGAGGCGGAGTGGGTCTTTGTCACCTTTCGCTTCTTGTGTTTGGAGATCTTTGTGTTATCTGAATCGCTGGTTGGCTGGTAGCTATCAGATTCTGATGTGGTGCCTGCGGGGTCCTGATCGCGCGCATGCTTGCTGCGATCTCCACCCCGAGACTTGGGACGTGTGGCTTGTTTTTCTTTCCCCCTACGGCTGTGTTTTGCCGATGGGGAAGCCTTGGATTTATCGGTTTGAAGTTTGGCTAACATGTTTTGATAAATTTTTGTGTTCTTGAGTTGTTTGCGAAAAAGCCACTCGTCTGGATCCACTGGTGTAGTGGGTATGTCGGACTCGGATGAGTCTGAGCAGGAGACCGCCCGGGGCGGTGTTTCTTCCCTTGTGGCTGCTGTTGCTATGCCCTTTTCCGGAGTTTGGAGCATGCCCGTTCCCGTAGTCTGAATGACTGCCGAAGGGGTTGCTGCTGCGGCTCCGGTTGGTGTTAGATCTGCCATTTAGTGAGCTTAAAGGATGGAGGTTTGAAAGTTTAGTGATTCTTTCAGCCGACACGGATGGCGCCAATGAAGAAACAACGAGTATAAGGTAGGGGGTAGTAGGTGTGTGGTACGACTCGTGTTCGCTGCAGGATATAATCCTTGGCTCACGACGATGGTTGATCTATGGTTACATGCACAGACAGTAAGCAGAATAACACAAGAGACAACGATATAAGTGGTTCGATCTCGTAAGATCTACGTCCACTAACAAGAGATGATCTTTTATAAATACAAAGTACAAGTAATGATACAAGTGTATTGTTTCTAATTGGTCAAGAATTGATTACCCTAAGAAAGGAGGTGAAGGCCTCCTTTTATAGGGGGTAAGTGGGCCTGAGATAGCCAGGCCCATTTCGGGTGTTGACGGGCTCGGGCCCGGGAGCTTTTGGAGTCCATCTAGTTGGATTTCAATCCCTAGTTGGGTAAAGTGATCCAAGTTGGAGAGGCTTTCTTTTGATTGGGCCACGTGGCGCTACATGATTGGATGGCTGGGCGGTGCTCTGCCCTTGGTACACGTGGCGCCTTCTGGCTGGATCTGCAGAAGGTCTCTTTTCTCCTGCTGTCAGGTTGTGTCAGGCGGCTGACCGGTTGTCAGCTGACACCTGATGGGAGGTGGCAAGTTGAGCTCTAAGGGAGATGAATCCGGCGCTGTCAACTGGTGACACTGCGCGGAGTGAGCAGCGCAGTTTAGGCGCTGCTGCTTTTTCCTGTCTTAGTGTTGTGTTGGCCTTTTGTAGGCGGAGTTTCTTGGACGCTGGGTAGGGTGCGCTTGAGAGCGCTGAGAAGCGGTACCCTACCCCTTCAGTGACATTTTAGTTTTTATGCTACTGATTTAGGTCTTTAATGACACTTTCCGTATGCCATTGAAAATTTTTAGGTTTTTAATGGCACTTAACGTATGTCACTAGAAATTAAGTGTAGAAACGAGTCGAGATGATCAAAGATGGTCTATGTTCGAGCTCAAGCTCGTTTAACTTATGGGGTTTGGTTCTTATTTTATTTATTAATTATTTATATTAATTATTATTTTATTTTTTATAAATTTATATACAAGATAAAATATTCATAGTATAGTTATTATATCATAATATTATAAATAATAAATATTATATATATATATATATATATATTAAATACATATTATATAAATAAAATTTTCTTTTAGGCTCGTGAGCCGGCTGGCTTGAGTTTGATAAATGTAGCTCGCGCTCATTTACTAAACACATTTATTTTTAACCTCGGGCTCAAGCTCTAACTAGTTTAAGCTCGACTTGTCATGAGTGTTTTTCAAGTCTATATCGAGTAGTTGGTGAGTAGCTCGCGTCATTCACCCTTTAGAAATTTTCATATGATTAAATTTATAACTTCGTAGATTATATACAGAAAATTTATAATTTTGTATTACTTTGTTTTCATTAGAAATAAACCATATTATCAATTTTTTTTAAAAAATTACATGTGATTTCTCAAATATTGAATTTCCCTCCCCTAAAAATGTATCTCCCGCTCCCTACCTTGTTCCCTTTTAAACATCCTTTCCTTTACTCCTTCCAATTTCACTTCTTGTGCTCAAACCCTAACCCCCACTTTCCACCTACACCAACACACGTTTCCAGTAGAGAGGTTAGGGAAATCTGGTAGCTGACCTCATATTCCAACCGTCTCTGGTCGTCTGCAGTGTCAACACTCACTTTTTGGCAAACTTTATTAGCGGCGACAATAGCAACATTAGTTGCCTTCACGACCTTCAGCAACCAAGGTTGCAGATCTGGACGAAGACGAAGCTTTCCAAGTTTCGATTCCAGATGTTTTGCTTAAAAATTGGGGATGTTACGCGTCAGAGCTAGCTTTTTGGGGTTGATTTTCCGGTTGTTGAGGTAACAATCTGACTCTTTTTAGGCCATTTCTTTTGTTTCAAGACTTAAAATCCAGTTTTTGATGATTGAGTTTTGTGAACTAACTTGCAAAGGCTACAACTACACAACATGGATTGTTTCATATCCATCCCTGTTCTTACAAGACCTGTATTTAAAGTATCTTGGATGGACATTGAATGACAAAGTAAGTTGTAGTGTATCTATTCAGTGATATTTGTTAGTGATGGGTTGTGTGTGTGTATATATGTGTGTATATATTTATATATATTTTCTCTTTATACAGAATGCTGGTGTAAGAAAAGCATCAGTACTTGCATTGCAAAATCTATATGATGTGGATGACAATGTGCCATCTCTTGGACTATTTACTGAAAGATTTTATAAAAGGATGCTCGACCTTGCTGATGATGTTGACATCTCTGTTGCAGTATGTGCCATCAGTCATGTTAAACAACTATTGAGGTATCTGTCCACATACATTTTTTCTGATTATTTTTAAATAGTTGAATGTGAATAATGTGTCTTTTTTATGGCCCATTGCAGACATTAATTGGTTCCTGATGAAGATTTAGGCTCGTTATATGATTTACTAATTGACGATCTGCCTGAAATCAGACGTGCAATCGGGGCACTTGTATATGATCATGTGATTGCTCAGAAGTTTAATAGCTCACAGCCTCGATAATCAGGACTTCTTGTAGACTGCCGTTTTTATTTTTATTTATTTTTTTGACAATGCGGACTTGGTTTCACACTTTTGAGATTGATTCTTGCAGGCGATGAAGGAGATAAGTCATGGATTCATCTTCTAGTTCTTATGATGCTGCAAATATTAAGAGAGTTCTCAACAGATCAAGTACTGAGTCAGTATGTCATGGATGACATTTGGGAGTTTATGGATGCCATGAAAGTAAGTTGTATATCCCAGCTTTGATTCTCTTAGGATCTGCTTAATAGGATATATTTTCATATCAAAGGAATGGAATAAAGTCAATAAACATGGTAATGGAATGAGCATGTAATAGATGAGTAGTTCCCTTTTGATGATAGACATGGAATGACCACTCATATATATTGATTGTATGTTTTAGTTAACTAAAAGATTTGTTTTATTCATGTTTCTAGGACTGGAAGTGTATAACCTCTGTGCTTCTCGATGAAAATCTCTTAATTGAGCTTACAGATGATGATGCTACAAATTTGGCTCGATTATTTTGAGCATCTGTGAAAAAAGCTGTTGGAGAGAAAATTGTTCCTGCTGCTGACCAAAGGCAACTCCAGAGATTAGTTTGGAAGTGCAGTCTGAGCTTGCCGGTTTTGAGAGAACCTATGACTGGGATGCTGCTGCGCAGTTCGTCACCAAAGCAGGTGACCCGACTGCTCAATCTTTGCCTGCGAATGATTGGTATCGTTTGCGGCGCAAGCTTGAGATCATCAATGTCAGTGCTCATTTCAGCATGCATAATAATGTTATGTTGTAAATATATCAAGGCATAAATACAAAGGTTTTTGCAATAAAAATACACTTTGGGCTAGATAAATACATAATCTGAAATGGCTGTTCATAAGTAAAGGGGTCAGAAAACACCTCTTACCTGTTTGATATGCAAATGTGGCATTTGATGATCTAAGTGTGAGAGCAATCAAGATGTTTCTAAGACCTAAAACAGTTGTTTTATTGGGATGTAAAGTACTATGAACAGATTTAGAACATATTTATAGTTCATCTTTCATATTTGTAGTCTAGTGGTTTGCCTCCATCAGCTTTTCCAGTACCATATGATTCTTTCAAAGGTGCGCTTTAAATATATTTGACTCAGTTTTGATGAATAACAAACGTTTAAGTCTTAGGCAATAATGTGATATGTTTTTGTTGCCTTGAAACAAGTTGCGAGGCTGTTTTGAACCTGTTCGGGGCTGCCATGATATGAAGGTTTCAAGCTCTTGATGTGGGTTATTTTGGTGGAGAATCGACCCGCAATCGATGGTAAGCGGTTTGGTTTGGTTTTGTTTAATGTTTAACAAGATTTTAAGTGATTCTTATATCTGTTATTGAAGGTAAATGAGGCCAGGGCTGCGCGTTTTGGTTCATATTTGCTGCAAGATAAAGGGTTTAAACTACTTGTTTTGGTAAAACAATGGTCAAACAATCTTCGATAAGAAGTTCGGGTTTGTTAGGTATGATTTAGTTTTAGTTTTGAAGGTTCTATTGATGTTTTCGAGGCTGTTTTATCATGTTTGGTTCTAAGTAGTTTATTACTCATTGAATCACCTAGACTAACTAAACATTATCAAAGTAGTATGGGTAAGTGTCAATTAGAACTCTTGAAAGCACTTGCAGCATATCACTAGTGGCATAGGCTTTGATTTGAGATTCTTTATCACTTGATTGATAGCACATACGACCTTGCCTCCTATGGTGTTGTATATCTATTTCTTAAAAGTGTGCTAGATTCTATATTAGTTCAAATGTCAACAGGTCTTAAATTTTGTTAATTTAATTATGGCTGCCTTATAGAACCTGGAAATGAACTTAGGTCTATAACCATTTAAAATCTTCCTTCATGAAGATATGATCTATCTTCATCACACTAAAAGCTGAATGAAGTTGTTTATCCTTGATATGTTCCAAACCTTTCATGCTACAATGCATTATTTTATGAGAATGAATGCCCCATTACAAGTTCAATGGAATGTGTGAATATATATATATATATATATATATATATATATATATATACAGTTTGTATGTTCTTAGTTTTCTTTTCGACATGTTCTCATTGCTACAACATCTACTGATGGAAAATGCCGTGTATTCTCAACTTTTATTAAAGGAGTTGATGCAGGGTATGTTTTCAAAATTTCATCGTTTTAGAGACTTCGTCTTTTCCTACACTTGACATTTTTACTGAAACATTTGCCAGCAAATTGTTCACTTGATCTCTCGTATTGCTGGGCCTTTGGTGTCAAATGGTCCCCAAGTGGGAATAGCTTAGCCTATGTAGGTAAGAGAAAAAACACAGAAGCCGTGCTTGCTTGTCAGTCCAACCTAATCCGACCTGTTTCAACCTTTCTTGGAAAAAAAGCTTTTACCCGAATTCATATCGACCATTTATCCAACCCATTGTATGACTGTATCTTATTTTTTACCATTGAGAAACCATTATAGTTATCCAAATAGACATTTTGTTTAGTTAGATCATAGATGAGCAATGACCTGCATTTTGTTCAGTCCAAATAGACATGTATTACTGTTTTTATGCATTCTTTACACATTAAATATAAAATAAACTGCATTTCATATAAACTGCATTTTTGTCATCAAGTGTATCTCATATGAAACCATTCTATTACTAACTGTTTTCGTTACCTTTTTAATATAATAAAACTCAACCTTACGTCATTTTCGGAGTGTTACTAACAATAAACTCTTTTGACTAACTAGTTGTGTGAGAACAAATATAGGCATACCAACCACACACTTAGATATAAGCATACAAATATGAATCTGAATTGATACTCCTTGTAAAATTGTTGTTTTCAGTTAATAGAATATTACCATTTGTCACTTTGGTCGTGGATTCTAACACAAGTTATACCTTTGGAGAAAGTACATCCACATACTTTAGGAGATTACTATGTCAAACTGTGACTTCATATGGGGTATTTTTTGAGAACTTTAAGGTAACTTCTAGACCCATATTTCTTTGACAAATATGTTAGTTTTTTTTGTATAGTTAGGTCTTTGAGCTAATTATAAATGGCTGCATATTATATTATATGTTGGATTTTTGTTAAATTGTTAGTTGTTCCGGCCATTTGTTATACATGGTTTTCTTATGAATTAAGAACAATGGGTTTCATAAATTAAAGAACTTTAAAATTTTGTTTAACAAATACTAATGCTTATTTATATGGTTGATGATGGCAGGGTAGATGTCATGAGAAGCTTTGAAGCCAAGTTTTGGAATTCTCTTCTAAAAGAATGTTTTGACTTTTTGTGTAGCTATTTGAAATTTGGGATATTTTACTTATTACATATTGTTTTG
Source organism: Ambrosia artemisiifolia (assembly GCA_032199755.1). Taxonomy (NCBI): domain Eukaryota; kingdom Viridiplantae; phylum Streptophyta; class Magnoliopsida; order Asterales; family Asteraceae; genus Ambrosia; species Ambrosia artemisiifolia. The sequence goes on along the minus strand of CM063512.1, from coordinate 44,701,250 downwards.
CTAACGCTTGAAATATGTTTCGAATTGAAGTTATTATTGAAGCTATAATATTATGATTTCTACATTTATAGTTTTTATCGAACTTTTGTTTTATATTTAAATTGTAAATACAGTGCCACTAAATAATCTACATATATATAAGCAGAAGCAATTTTTACCCAAACAAAATTTGTGACACAAAAGGTTATTCATTTTGTGGCAAAAAAAGTGCCACTAAAACTAGTATAGATATGTAACTAGAATCAATTTTTAGAGGCACAAAATATGTGCCACAAAAGTTTTTTCTATATCATGGCAAAAAAAAAAGTGTCACTAAAACCCTAAGAACTTTGTGCGGCAGATTGAAAAAGTGCCACTAAAAGGCTTTAGTGTTAGCACTTCTAGTGACACTTGTTTTGTGTGCCGCCCATTCCTATAAGGGTCTTTAGTGTCACTTTTTTGTTATCTTGTGACACTTTTTGTGTGTCACAAAATGACAATTTTTTGTAGTGATTATTGATCAATACAACCAAGAATATATAATGACACAATGTTATATGTTATATAAATGAATTAATTAATAATAAGTTTTGAAAATATTAACTCTCAAAACTGTTATTATTTGAAATTAAATCCGGATAATCTTCAAATTCGAAAACTCACTCCCTAAGATATTTTAAAACTTTTCCTCTAAAAAACTCAAAAGTTAAGGCTTATTTGTATTATGAATCCAAAGATCTGTTTTACAACATCTGATTTACATGTAAACAGATGTATTTAATACAGATTTTATCGAATAAAACTTCAAACCTGTTAATGAATGACTTGATTAACAATAATAACAATAAAAATATTTCAGCTCAAAACTCTTAATATTTGAAATTTGCAATTTGCAATTCCACCCGCTTAATGTTGAAATTCGTAAACACGCTTATCTATAGTAATTCACAACTTTCCTTCTAAAAAATTCAAAAGTTAGGAATTATTGATTTAAAATGCTTTTTAAAATAATTATTATTATTATTATGAATTCAACCCGGTTGATTTTCAAATTCGTACACACACTTCCATATGATAATTTTAAACTTTCCCTCTTAAAAATTCAAAAGTTAGGACTTATTGATCAAAAATGATTTTTAAATAATTATTATTATTTATTTATGAACTCAACCCCCTAATGTTCAAATTCGTACACACGCTTCCCTATGATAATTTAAAACTTTCCCTCTTAAAAATTCAAAGGTTAGGACTTATTTGTTAAAGATGGTTTTCAAACATTTTTTAATATTACTTCTTTATCAAAATGAAATGATGCTACATACAAAATCTTTAGAAAAAAATATACTGATTTTGAATAGGATTCTTATAAAATTGTTTCACATCTTGAATATTATTGATCAATACAACCAAGAATATATAATGACACAATGTTATATATGTTATATAAATGAATTAATTAATAATAAGTTTTGAAACTATTTACTCTCAACACTATTATTATTTGAATACGCATGTCATCCAATACAACTTCAGATGTAATGAAAAAATTATGATTCAAAAAACAATTTAACTTAGAATTTGGAATATCCCATATTCCCACGTAAATGAAATACTTGATTAACAATAACAATAACAATATTTGCTCCCAAAACGGCTGTCTTCGAATACAGAGTTTAGATGTAATGAAAAAAAACATATCCCTTCCAACACAATTTAATGTTTATATACAATAAAATATATTTAGAAACGTCTCTTCACTAACAGAATGTAGACATTTCTTGGACTTATAAATTATAACATTAATTGTAAAAGAAACATCTGTTAACTTAGCAACAGATGTAATGAAACCACTGTAATACAAAATTCAAAAAAAAATTGTATAGACCTTCACAAAACAACTGTCTTCAAATACAACTTCAAATTATACTACAGAATATTTACAAACATGTTTTGAACGTAGACACACCTTACAAAAAACTACCAAAACAACAAAAATAATAATTTAACTAATCTTGAGAAAACTTAAAACTGACGTAGCTATTACATTCAAATCAACTTTCAATATAACATGTCTTTATACATCCATCAGTCTTCAACACATATTTGTTTCTTTGACTGGAAAGAATCTGCAAAAGATTAACCTTGAATATTCAACATACTCAAGGTGCTTCCTCACATACTCTGCTTGCTAACAGAACAGAAAAAAAAAAGTCACGGTTATACTTAAACCACAAGCCTTGAAAAACAAAGTAAACAAATAAGAATTTCAAGAAACATACCTGTTGACAAGCACAACAGCGGGAACAACAAAAGCGAAAGTACACGCAGACGCCTTCTTCAACAGATATGAATAATGGCGTAAAAGCAGAATTGCAATCAAGGTCTTGCCTAATGCCATCTGGAAAGAGTCTCGAGTGATTAAGCTAATCCCTCTATCTGTTAACGGCCAAACATTCAGAAAAATACTAAATCAAGAATGACTGAAAGTAATGTCTAATAATTAAAAAGTAAAGACATACCCTTCTTGAGTATCATTGTGAGAATCTTACAAACATGAAACCTTTTTCAACGTAAATACTCAGGCTGTCGATTAAGAAAACAAAAGATTGAGGGTTAGTCAAAACCAACAGGGAATAATTTTATTGTTATTGATATGATCGGTTAGAATTAGGTTACCTGATACTCGAATCCTCGAAACAGGAAGTTGAATGTGAGAGAAACAGCTGTTACGGTTTCAAAATTATTGGAGAGATTTAAAAATTATTTGAGAGAAAGAGAGGGACATGATGGCTTTATATAGTTGTGTAATGGGGTGTCGAATTTGAAATTTGAATTTCAGTTTGGAGCTCAAATCTAAAAGCAACAGTCCTTCAAAAGTCTGTTGAAGCAAGTGGCAATATTTAATTAATTTATTAACAACAGCTGATGAGGCAAGTGGGATTCTTACCACCGTTCAGCCAAGTGGCATTATTTAATTATTTAATTTGATGCTTAGTGACGTCAGGTTTTGCGTCACGCATGCAGGGATGGCAATGGGTCGGGTTTGGGACGAGTTTAGGTAATCCCAACCCCATACCCGATTAGGTATGCTTGTTCCAAACCCATCCCAAAACCTGACGGGTTTATTCGGGTAATTACCCATCGGGTGTCGGGTATACCCGCGGGTTTCGGGTAAACCCATTAATTTTTAAAACTTACCCATTGGGTATATCCGACCATAAACCGGTCGGGTATCTATTGGATAACTACTAACCAATTACATTTAGAATTATTTAATATACTTGTAAATGATCACAATGTATGAATATAAAATACTTAACTTATATAAAAACACTCTAAGAAATAGATAACAAATAGTATACACTATTTTTTGGTAATTTATAGCACAAGATGGTAATCTAGATGGACAATTAGATATATTATGCATACATATTTAAAAAGATATATAAGAAAACATATTGGGTATCTAATCGGGTAAGTGGGTATACTTCATCGGGTAATCGGGTCGGGTAAACGGGTATATCATCAAATCCCAAACCCGTCCCAAACCCGCGAAAAAAATAAAAACTAATCCCATACCTGGACCCATACCCTATTACCCGACCCCAAACCCGTCCCAAATGTGTCGGGTTTCGGGTTTACCCATCGGGTTCGAGTTTGATTGCCATCCCTACACGCAGGCATTGGTGGCCTGTCTAAGGTGTTGACACGTCAGCTTTCTAACGTCACTCACGACTCTCCTATTATTGAAAGTATAGATGGTAAAAGTCACAGATCAACATCAACAGGACATACTTAAAGTGGCAGAATTATAAAATTCTAACATTTTTGTATATAGGTTTCACTCGTATGTTATCATGTTATTATAACTAGTATTAAGCCATCAACGGTATGACGGGGGGTGTAAAACTTGTGTTACGTAGCATTAATGGCACACCAGCTCCAACAACCATCAATATCGAGAAATATGCAAAAAATGTTAAACCATATATGCACGTTGTGGAGTGTTAACTTGCAAAATTTAAAACAAAATGTAAAACAAAAAAGTTGTAAAAGATGAAAAGTAGATGGACTAAAGTTGAAAGTGAAAAGGTAAAAAAAAAAACAGTTAGTTAATAGCAAATAAAGTTAAAGATAATAAAACAAAATGTGATACAACCCATTATAAACCGAGATGCATACCTAAATTGCAAATTAGTAGATACAAGCAAAAAGATCAAAGGGATTTAATTCAAAAAGATGCAAAGTTTAGGTTAAGAATGAAAAATCAAATTTATTTTTTTAAAAACCCCTTAGTACAATGGAAAATAATATATTAAATATATTTTAGTATTTATTTATTTTTCATTGTGTTTCATTAGGGCTATTCACGAGTCAAACTGAGCGGAGTGGCTTGTTTACAATCGAACCGAAAACTGAGTGAGCATTTTTCGAGCGAGAATCAAGCGTAGAGTAATTTGGACAACCATAAAATTGAGATGTTTCCTTCGATATTTTGTTTGTCGGGTAACGACTAAGGTCGAACAATCTGATGATAACACTAATATTGAGATCCAAGTGTCCGATGATGAAGTTTAGGTTGAGGCCGTTGAGGCGATGAAGATATTGCAGAGAATAGTACGTTGTTGCATTGTGACATAGCGTGATATCAAACAACGAATTAGCAATGGATGATTAATATCTTAAAGAAGTCAAGACTGTCACCTCATGATTTATGGTATTACTATTAAATTTAGTGTTAAATTTTTATTGGCTTAAGTGGACCAGTTATATTTTATTTAAATATATTGAAGCAAATCCAATAGAATATTATATAGAAAGCTATCAATATATGTAATTTGTGTGTATATTTATAATTAGATATATAATTTTATTCAAGTCGGATAGAGCCGAGCGAAAGATCGAGCGAGCATTTTCCGAACGAGCGACTAGCGAGTCACGAGCGGTGAGCGATTTAAACAGCCCTATATTCCATTGTATGAAACATAAATATATGCAAACATTCATGGTATAAGAAATAAGAACCAAAAAATGACAACATGAATACCCTCTATTAAAAATTTTGGTTTGACACAGTGGAAAATGAATATGTACTGATGGTCAAACTCGAAAGCCGATTATTCAGGAAGGGCATTTAGGTATAAGATTAGCGTTAAAAGTATTTGCAGGTATGAGACGAGTATTATATTAAGTGATCACCGACCTGACTCTCTGAAACATACACATCCGTTTACCTGGACCAATTTCTTGTTTGTTTTTATTTTCTTGTATCCTTGGTAATACAATGATGTAATAGTTCACTAAACTTTTAGTTTTTATATTTCTAATTTCCTTAAGAAAATAATTATACAAAAACTAAAATAGTATAATAATAAGAGAGAGGCTAACGTACAAAGTTTCTTAACATACAAAGTGTAAGAAGCATTCTCAGCCATTAGATTTAGGTGGTGGCAAGATGGTAATTAACAATACTAATCATATTTGGGTTAATCTAACCAGAGGTAAATTAGAAAAAACACGTTTAAATTTCTGTAAAATCATAACAACAGACACAATCGATGCAAAAATTTTCAACGATTGAACCTGATTTTTCATCGTTTTCAACTCGATTAAACGTTCAGAATGATTAAACAATTCGATTACAAACAAAATCAAAACGTATTTGCAAAAATAGAAAAAAAAAACAGAATATGATAAGTCAATTGATAAAATTAGTCGAATCATATTCAAAAATCACTATCAACGCATGTATTATTCACAGAAACGAATGATGTTGATAATAGAAGAAGAATTAAAGAAAAAAATGGCTTTCAAAAAAGTTTCAGACGATGAAGATCAGAAAAACATAAAACGCATTTGGTTTTTTGAACACTATTTAAACTGGTTTTTTACAAAACGCACTTAGTTTTTATAAAACGCACTTGGTTTTTGTAAAACGCACTTGTTTTTTGTAAAACGCACTTGGTTTCGTAAAACACTTTTAGTATAAATAAAACTCACATTTTCCTCATTTTTTCCCCTATTTTCCTCTGTTTTCCTCCAACAAACAAACAACTATATTCACATACACTTGAGGTAAGGTTTTTATGGATTAGTTATTTTTTTTTTCTTTTTTTCTTCTTTTTCCTTTGTTTTGTGATTAGCCAGAGATACAGAGATGTTGGCTTGGTTGTCTTCTCCGAAGATAGAGGAAAATGACTAGATCTGAGCCACGATTGAAGGTTGGGTTGAACTCGAACAACGTGAAAGGTTTTGAAGGCGTCAGAGGTTAAAGGAGAGAGGGAGCTGTGATGGTTTGGTCCGGCGGTTGGGTCAGGCGCTGGTGGTGGTGTTGGTGGTGGTGGTAGTGGTGATGGTGGTGGTGGTGGTGGTGGTGGTGATGGTGGTGGTGGTTAATGAACGATTAATGATTTGAAGGAACATTACCTTTTACCCCTTTTAAATCAACCAAGATTGGGTTAGTTAGAGTTAACTAGGGTTTACAAGTGTCAAGATGTGGTGGCTTCTTATACTTTGCAGGTTAAGGATACTTTGTATCCTATACTTTCTCTAATAATAAATATATTTGAGAAGCTCAACATGTATTTTTTACAAATCAACGGGCATAACCTATAACCACGGATATTCATTAAGCTTAATTGTTATGTAAAAACCTATATTTTGCCAATATTAGTTTTCTTTTTTCAGTTGACCTCCTAACAATTTATATACTTGTTTTCACTAACGAGACACATCATTTGTCTTTCTTAATAGGATTACTTTCAATAAGAGTCACCAACATGAGACACATGGACCGATTCCAATTGAGCTACAATAGACATCGACAAACTAGTGGTGACTTCATCGTCCAGGGCATAAATGGGCTAAGCTATGGACACTCTTGACACTAAAGTCAATCAGGTCACATCGTAAATCATATGTGTGTGTGTAATAGACTAATAGAGACTTAGACTGTTAAAGAAACAGAAAGATAAACCTATCTTGTGATTGTAGTCCTGTCACCGGTGGATGTGCAAAAGACTGTTGGGCCTTAGCCATAACAAGCGACCCTAGACTGGACCAACTTTGTCTAAAGTCTGTTGTTTGAGTTGGGTCCAATACCAGATATCTCATACTCAATTACTCACATCGTAAATCACATGTTATTATTACATAAATCATACATGGAAATTTAAATAAATAGATTTTTGAAAATCTATAAGACTATAACAATACTACTATTATAAATCATAAATGTAAATCACATGTTACTATTACATAAATCACATCGTAAATCACATGTTGTTTGATGGCACTCGGTTTTCTAATACGGTGCATTTACTCACAGAGAAGTTTGCCTCTTGTGGAGGGTGCAACATCTGTCAAGTGGCAGGTGGCGGGAAATTTTCTGAGTGGAATCCTTAGTGCCCCTTATGCGCAGCCTCGACTCGCTTGTGGGCCGGCCACTCTCGCATCAGCTTGGGCCCGGTTAAGACAACATAGTCTGACCGTTGTAGAGTGGCTAGGAGATCCCCTTCTGGGGGATTGTGATGAACTCTGCCATAACATAAAAATCACCTTCCAAAAAAAATTTTAAGTTAGCATCTTACTGCAAATAACTAGAGATCAATAAATGGTACCCAGTATCAAATTTTACCATACCGAGCTACTTTTTGTATTAATTAGTTACTCACTTTTGTGTTTTTTGGAATCAGTACTTCAGGTTATGTACGGTCATACCAAGCATCCAACACTTTTTGTTTAAATAATATATTAAATAAAGAATACATTTAACAACATGATATAAGTATTCTCATCTCAAGTAAAGAGTAATTGTATCAATGTATATATATTCATTAACTCCATCTCTGCATTCTCATCTTTTGAAAGCGATTAGTAAGATATTGGGATGCACTGTGAGCCATACTTTCCTAAAACCGTAACCTATGACAAAGGTGTAAAATGTATAATGCTTCTTTTATTATTTGGGTGCTATATGGAGTTTCAAGTACAATACATCAATATATAGATTCTAATCTAGGGTTTAGGAAACCTAATCCCTACTCCGCATGTAAATAATTAAAGATAACTAAATTAAACAGAAGTTTTCTTCTTCGGTCGTTGAATCCGGTGATCATATAGTTAAATCAGATTAGGCATGTTTACGTGTATGAATATAATACTTTCAGAATTCAAACTGTTACCTCATGATTAAAAACACAACTTCCAGTATTGATTTCTCGATTTGTACATAGTATGATCGAGTTTATAAAACTTTAAATTTTATAAAGTATCTAATTCTATATAAATATTATAATAAAAGATGTAGCCTGATGAATTTTTTTATATGTTTTCTATTTAATATGTTCAAAGTAGTTATGAAATTGAATGTAGTGAGGCTTCATAAACATCTCTTGACGCTTGACTTTCTTTTGATTAAATGTGGTGTTCTAAAGACATATTTGCCCCCCCCCCCAAAAAAAAAGTAGTTATTTTATGCATTGTGTGTTGTATCAAAAACAACTAAACTTATACCTCTTAAAATTTAAGAAGTCCTTAGGAAATACTTTATAATATAGTATAGATAAAGTCTAATAATATTAAATACTAAATAAAGTAACAATGATAATTTATTATTTAAAGTAAACTCTTTTAATTTTTACTCTTTGTTAAAAACTGTCAAACATTTTCAATTTTTTTTTCATTTTTTGCTTGTAACTTATTAACCTTTTTACATACTTAAAATATATAACTAGCATACACGCCAAACACAAATAAATTGACCCTTCGATTAAAAGTTTCTGTTTTCCGAAACTGATCCCAGTCCCTGCAACTCCAGCCTCATCAACGGCCCCATTCACTCCACCTCTAGCTTCTTCCGGTCGCAACTCCTTCGATAGCTCCACTCTCTGGTCGAATCCACCTCAGGTTTGTTATAATTCATTAGTTGTTGTCTTGTTTATGCTATTATATATGTAATTTTTTGATTTGTTTTGTTCCAATATGTTTTAACTTGTTATTACTTAGGCATTGTTGATTACAAATAGATATGTGTTTAGTGTTTGTTGTCAAGACTTTGTGGTAGTTCATTAGCATTATCTTATTATTTAGGCTTTAATTTTGGTATCTTGTAAACTTGAAATTTCTTTGTATTGATAGTGCACACAACCTGTTCGATAAATTGCCACAAAGGGGGTGAAGTTGTTCGCTCAGTATTACATTTTCCTATTTTCCAAAGGAAATGAGTAATATGCAACTTGTGTACATATTATTTATGATTCTTAGCAAATTGAGTTGGTTTTTGACTTTTCACTATTTTAACTAATAAGCAATAGAAATGGTTGAATTAAAATGACCATATTTAGATCATCTAGGAAGCATTATAGGAATGCTATGAAAAATTATTGGAAAAAGTGACTTTAGTGATAAAGCCCAACCTGACCCGACCCGACCCGAAAATTCTAAAGTCGAGTTGACCGAAATTCTAGCACTAAAAGCATGAACCCAGTGGAAAAAAATCCTGGATCCGCCGTTGTGTGGCATATAATCTTGTGGGATGTAAATAAATATGTAAAACTGTTGTGGCAAAAAAGACATACAATCTTGTAAAATAGAGCAATCTAATTATAAAAACAAAAATTCTTCCACTCTAAAAGAGTTAAAGATGAACACGGCGAAAATTTGATTAAAAAATATGCTTTAATATCAAATTAGTGAGCTAACAATGACATATGGTTTTCTTTATTATAAATTAAAAAAAGCATATACATGAAGATTTAGCCCTAATTTATGAACCTTGAGGCCTGTAGATAACCCACCACGAAACAGTTACTCAATATTGTAAAGAAATTAAGCCCTAAATTACATAAAAACAATGATATGGGGTAAATTATACTTACCAAGAGTTTAAAAATTAAAGATTGAGACTTATTTTCTTTTAACTCTTATGGGTAAGCATCACCACCACCTATTGTTGGTTTAGAGTCTCTAGCAGCCTGAATAAACATTGAACACCCTTAATCACATACATCAAACCCAAACATAAAAGGACACAGCCTTAACCAGAAAGGAGTAAGGGAACTACGTTGGAGGAAGCTTACTTGCACAAAATACATCCGAAATGCAGAATATGTTGAAGATCCTATCGGCACTAATACGTGTAATGCACAATTGAAGTTCGGGAAAGTTATCCGACAACCGTCGTAGGCTCCTGTACAGCTTCAACCACCATTGCTACCATGTAACTAGTGTCGAAGCCATCGAGGATCCAGTTACAGAACCGGAGACATATGTGGTCATGGGTTGTTGTTCGGCCTAGAGAAGAGGGCTGGTTGTAAGAGAGGTGTCGTTGATCGACAATATCAGTGATTCGGTGGTGTGGGTTTTTTTCAAGCGGCAACGTTGGGTTAGAAAGAGAATTCATAGATCCAAAACAGAGAGAGGGAGAGCGCGCTCATGTGATTCCTCACCTTTAAACGTGGCAGCAAATATGAAGATTCAGTACAAAAGTCAACACGTGGCACAAAGATGAAGAATCAGCAACCCGGTGAATGACCAAAATACCCTTATCAACCACCAAAATTACAAAAACGACACAATACTACTCAATGCTCAGCTTCACTTAAAATAAAAAGGCCCAGCTGGGTGTCGAACCTGTGAACTCAAAGTAGAGGAGTGCACCTTAGACCACTACACCACTGAAATGATTTCCAAGCACAAAAGTCACACGAGCATCATTTAAGAAAATAGGAAATACCATTTAAAACATTCAAGTTTTACAAAACATAACGTTAATTGTTTGAATTAGACACCATTGTTAAAAGTGTTTAGATCAAAACATCACAACAACGGATCAAAAGATGGTATCCCCATAACTGCTCGCACGCGACCTTCCCAAGTTCCATGCTCCATGCTAATTTCCTGAAAAACATGCATGAAAAATATATGGGTCAACATAAAGTTGGTGAGTTCACGGGTTTTTGTATGTTGGACCTGTAATCCCAAAACCGACTAAATTACTGCATAGCTAGGGCAATAATTAATATGTGATCTGACATGAGCCTATAACCAAACCTTGACGTGTTGTGCCTCGCCCATTGTACACTCAAGACAATGAATAAATGTGAAATACTAGCACTCTTTTGATATCTGTCATCAGGTCAGCGCGACTGACCAAGAGTGGGGGTGTCAACCCAATAGATCTATTCCGGTGTTTCATGGCTAAGTCCATAGGTAATGGTTATGGTATGATGTATGACACGAGGGCTTAATGGATCCTGAACCTTGATGTCTCATGTTCACATATAGTCATGTATGTAACTGAAAACTGTAAACTGTACGCATGTTTTTCCCCCGAAAAAATGTAAAAACAGTGAAAAGGGGCAGTGAAACTCACCTTATGGTGCGTCTGGGAAATGAACAAATGAGCCTGAGCCTAGAGAGATCGACCTACGTGTCCTATGTAAAAGAGACATTTTAGGTCTACGTCACTTGTACTGTTTACAAGTTGTTTACAAGTTAAATGTGTCTTTGGTGTATGTATATGACATCTTAATTTAAAAGATACAATGTTTATCTTTTAAATGTCCCACATTAGGGCTCCTAATGTAATATTTTCCAAAATATAGACCTCATGATGGTGTGTTACAAGATTCACCATACTTATGTAAACTTGTGATCTTGGTAAAAAGATAGCCTTGTTTCTTGGAAAACATTACTTTTACTTGTAAAAACATATGTTTTATACACTTTTAATGTAGTATATTCTCATGTGTTGTAGGTTTCACAACCTTGAATTTGGCATGTCCATAGATCCATAATATTTAGGTAACTTTTACTCATTAATTCCCAAGTTTAACAACCTTTATGAAAATAGTAGTATTCTATGTCAAAGCATAGCTTTTCTTGTAAATATGAGTACCTTGTATGTTTTGTTATGGATCCAACATGTCACACATGATCTTTAACCATTGTCATTATGTTAATGAGCTTTGGAAAACATGTGGTTTTTATTACAAAGTTTCGGCCAACATATATATGTATCCATACATGTTTCGGCCTTATGGAGGTGTAAATGCATACTTTTGCTTACTAACATAATGTATTTAAAACAATGTGTTCATTCACTTATTTGGTTAAGTCACAAGAGTAAACATACTAATGAACAACTTTGTATTCAAAGACTTTGTAAAAATAAAAATCACAAGTTTAAGGAAATAATGTTATACATCCTAGTTCTTAAAAAAAGAGGGAGTTAGGGGCCTTATACAACTTTGTTATGCTCCTTGTACCCCTAAGAGTCCCTTGAAGGTTAATGTTTATAAGTAGAAGGTTGTATGAGAGTGGTGGTTTGGTGTGGTGGTGGAGCCGTGGGGTGATGGTGGTGTGGTGGGGGTGTTTGACCGAGAGAGAGAGAGAGGGGGGGGGGGGAGAGGTGGAGGTGTGGTGTTTAGTTGTTTTGTGCACTAACTCACTAATTCTTTTCCCCTATATATAATGGTTATGGATGGAAAGGCATCATGGCTCAAGAAAGGCAAAAGAAAGCATCTTTCTAGTTATAGTTTAAGATCTCTTAAAGGTGATTTTGGATAGATTATGAAGAGATTATGGACAAGATGGATGCATGATTTCTTGGTTAGTGTGGGCCTAAATTTTAAAGGTGTTGGGAGGCCATGGATTAGTCAATCTTATAAGGATTTGATGCATGATAATCATGGTGTCTTGGGTGATTAGAGGTGTCTTAGGTTGACTTGGTAGGATCTTTGGTAGAAGGTGTAGGATGTCAAATGTGGTAAGTCAACACTAGGCTTTCCTAAGTGTCATACGATGCCTTCCTCTTTGGTGTAACATCTAGGTATGTGATGGAGGTGACTAAAGTTTGTTGGAAGAATCTTGGTGGAAGAATGTCTTGAAGGGACTTGTGTAAGAGTGGAAGACACAAACACTACACATATATGTATATGTGGGTCGTGTATATATGTATGCATGTATAAGGATTTTATTTTCGGTAAGTCAACTAGTATGGAATGAATACAAGGTCAAGTGTTTGGCTATTTGGGGTGGAATCTATGTGACTTGAAGTGATGGTTCATTTAAAGTGTAAGAGTTTGATCTTTGAAAACCACAATACACCCATGTATGTGTATGCCGTCGTATATGTATGTATGTGTCACACCACGCCAATGGCGGAAACACGTGGCGCGACGCTCGAAAGCATATCAAAGTCAAGATTAACACAAACTATATTTAATTAGAAAAGATCATTATATTAAGATGTCGGGAAGGAGTACCTGGTTTCAAACATTACTTAAAACCACAAACATTAAGTTTTAAAGTGGGGTGTTTCCGTTTATGTCCCAACCCGAAGGTAACAATAGATGAAACCCCCAACCATTGTCCGACATCCCAAATTCCACCGTACTAGCCGCATACCTGTTCAGCACTTAGTTACCTGAAAGATATGTTTAAAAAGACGTCAATATATAAAATATTGGTGAGTTCACAGGTTTTAGTTTCGTAAATACGACATTTTTACATCCTGTGCAAATCCAGCACATTTTTACATCCTGTGCAAATCCAGCACATTTTTATATCCTGTGCAAATCCAGCACATTTTTATATCCTGTGCAAATCCAGCACATTTGTGGCCTTTGTATGGAGTAGCTAGCTCCTACAAATTATGATGATGAGCAATCCCCTGAGTCCCATAACCAAACCAAGACTAATAAATATGCCCCGCTCCAAGTCGTTTCTCGGAACCCAACGACTTAAGTTCAGAATACGTGCACCCCAGGCATACGCCGATGCATAATCGACGCTATCGATTAGGGGTGGGCCTTGTCAGGCACCAATAGTACTATCCAAATATTCCTTCAGTTTCATTTACCTGAATTAATGGTTACAGTAGCGAGGACCCAACCCCGAGTGGCGACCAAAAACTCAAGTACTCATCATGCCACTTACCACATTTTAACCTTTGAAAACATTTCAATATGTGATAACTTTTGACAAACATATCTTTCCCCCAGTTAAAACAGTAAAATGGGGCCGTGAAACTCACCTTAATTTCCATGCTTAGCTAGCAAATAAAGCCCAAAGCTTTGACCGACTTCCTCGTGCCCTAATTACCAATAAAGGACACCTCAAAGTCTATCATATATAAACCTAGCTTAATTTCCGGTTAAAAGATAGCTTATTCAATTATCCTGACTCGTGTGTAGTAACCCGAGTCTTTAAGTGTTTTAACTCGACGAACCGATCGTGACTTATCATAGTTCCTGTGTTCACATACGAAATAGTACCCAAGTCGCGCACTTGTTACTATTCGTGTGCAAACTATGTCGGACTAATATCACGAATCGTATAACTCATCCCGAGCCATAGCTTGTCTCGTAAATCGGATAAATGTAATCGTCTTGTATAGTTATTTTCGGAAAATATACCTTGCGGAAATATAATATAGTTATTAAAATCCTTTTTAATAACATTTGTTATTTCTTTTCCCGAATCCGAGTATCTTACAAATCTCAAGGCTTTGCTTTTTATAAAAAGGTTTTCCAAATAAATCCGAACGTTTATACATCCTTTAATCCGAACAACAAACATATTTTAGTTACCAAGTAACTTTTAAAAACTCGTCAATCCTTGACGCTTGGTAGCAAAAGACTATATATTTGTTTGAAATATTTCTCGGAATGGACTATTATTGTTACAAATAATATTTGTCAAAACGTCGTGATTGTACATGACTACATTTGTCAAGCGCTTGGAAAGTTATTTATAAGAACGAACAATAAAGTCACACTTGTCGCGCTTCGGATTTATAAAAATTTCGGCAGAGTTTCCTCTGTTTTTGTATAAACCAGACAACACAAGTTGTCTACAATTTCCCAAAATCAACACCTAACCAAAGACGACATTATATTTATCCGCATTTCTAATCCACGAGACTTGTACGTTGTGACTATTATATAAATCATACTATTTATAAAAATATATATATACGTATAGTCCATCAATTTAGTCCAACAACAACGCAAGTCATGACTAATATACCAATATTATCTCATATTACTTTTCGTTAATACTTTTATCGGTTCGTTCGCGAGTTAGTCGTTTTATATTTATAATACGCTTTATAAATGTAACGAAAATAAACACGATTAAATTATACCGATATGCGCGTGCGTGACTTGACACGTCTCGAACGACGCGTTGACCGAGTCAAAGTTTGACCGGAGTTGACTCGTGTTTGACCGAGCTCGAAATCTGATCCGTAAGCGAATTTCCCAGATCTGACCCGTTTGACCGGGGGTTGACTAGATCTGACGAGACCCGAACAAAACCCGGACCATTAACGCGAACCCGCACCAGATCTGACCCGAAAACACAACCTTGACCCGAGCCCCGAGTCCCGAACCCAAAACTGACCGGACCTGCGGCCGCCGGACGCCACCGCCGTGGCCGGAACTGCGACCGCCGGTCACCACCACCATCCCACGCCACCAAGACTCCCGTTCTGACCACCTGCGCGCCACCGGAACCCAACCAAAACCCACTCCGGCCCCTCCGGAACTCGCAATCAACCGGAAATAGCTCGCCGGAATATGGCCGGAGAACGAAATTTCGTGAAAACTTGTGAGGAGTCCCCCAAAGACCCGATCTAAACGTTTGTACAAAGAAAACTCGAAAACGAGCTTACCGGAAAAGTCGCCGGAATGGTACCAACGTTCAAACCGCTTCGTTTTAGGGAAAACGGCCTTCACCATCGCGTTCGGGGCGTCGAAATTAGTGGGGGTGGGGGTGTCACGCGCCGGAAAAAGTCGCCGGAAGGTCGCCGGAAACTCGCCGGACGCCGCCGGACGCCGCCGGAACGCCGCCGGACAGCCGCCGGAACGCCGCCGGAATGCTGCCGGCCGGCCGCCTCCGGTCGCCGGAATTCCTAGAGAGAGAGAGAGTGGAGAGAGTTTGGTTTTTAGAGAGAGGAAGTGATGTGAGAAATGAGAAGAATTGGAAGTGTTATAAGCTTATATAGGTGGGCTTTTGGATTGGGCTTCAAGCCCAACGTCGCGTACCAACTGCTCCGTTTTAGCCCGTTATCGCTTCTGGACTCGGTTTTTTTTGTTCGTAGTCACAAATAATACCAGGCCGAGCAATTCAATAATTATTTTCGTCACCCGACGCGTGAAGACGGCACACGCGTTAAAATCGCGTTAATCGGTTCGGTTGTGTTATCCTTCATTTAAATGATCCGATAACTTTCGAAATTCAATCGATAACATTATTTATAATAAATAATTATTCCGGAAGTTCGGTAACGGTTAAAGCCACGCGTTTCGACGTTCGAATCCCACGTCAGTTCCTCTCCGCGTTCTCCAAAACGCTGCGTTTTTGGCCGTTTACCACGCCGATTTCACATCCGTTCGCATCGATAGTAAATACGTGTCGTATTTTCATAGAATAAGCTTATGTTATTCCAGTTTGACAAATTTTTGCTGATGTCAGTTCGTTACGTTAAACACGCGAAGTCTTTCTTTAAAGGCATCAAGACTTCAACGAACTTTCAAAAGGACATCGTAGGACTCATATCAGCTCAACTAACCATAATTAACCTTAAACCATGTTAATTATTTCTAAAACATGATTAGCATCACGTTAATCGTTGTACGAAATTTGCCGGTTGTCACAGTATGTACATATAATATATATATATATATATATATATAGGTAGAGGATCCTGTAGGAAAATTGGTTTGTGTGAGAAGTGTAGGAAGGATTAAGAATTGACATGTAGCCATCATGTTTTTGATTTTGGAATGATGTTTTGGGTTGTTTTGGCTTGAAAAACACTTAACACAACAATATAAAAAAATTTAAAACACAATCCAATCTATTATAGTCATTAAATTTAAATTACAGATAAAACACCCTAGTAATTACTTAAAACACTCTGCTAAAGTGTTATTGACATAGTGTTTTAAGTTTTAAGCCTAAAATACATTGTTTTCGGTTATTAATTGTTATGTTTGTTGTTTTTCTAAGCAAAACAATCCAAAACATCATGAATACGTCCAAAAAATGATGCATATGTCCACAAAACTGATGCATACATATCAATTTTTAATCCTTCCTACACTTCTCACACAAACCAATTTTCCTACAGGAACCCTACCCTATATATATATATATATATATATATATATATATATATATATATAAGGGAAAGTTAAATTGAGAACACCTATATTTCGTGCGAACCGTGAGAACGGCATCTAAAACCATTCAAATTCAAAATTTCTTTTTACACTTATCTTTATTACTAAAATACAATCCCAAAAACACAATTTACGACGTAAAAATTCAAACGTATACGAAAATAAATTGTTTTTACACATGTGTAAATTTACTGTTTATACATGTGTAAACTGTTTCATTTACACATGTGTAAAAAGTTAATTTGAAAGTGTTTTTGCAAGAAAAGATGTATTATTTGGAAAGAAAATTCATTTATTAATGTTGTATTTTGATTATGATGAGGTTTGTATTAAAAAAAATTGATTTTGATTGATTTTTTTACTTGTTCTCACGGTTCTCACAATATTTAGCGTTCTCAAGATAACCCTCCCCTATATATATATATATATATATATATATATATATATATATATATATATATATATATATATATATTGAACATCTTATACTCATGTCTTGTATATCCCATTGTTACATATGGTATTTAAATGTTATGGAAGGTTTTTATACAAGTTTATGTTAGCATCCATAATATATAATTATGTGCACATTATTTGCTTTTTAACTAGTCGTATTACTAGTTTCATGTGGACATTGTGTTAGAATAATTCCTTGTATAAAGACATTTGTTTTTGTTCTTATTTGGATCACAACTGAAATGTTATGTACAATTGTATGAGTTTCCTAAACTAGGGTTTTGGTGAGATCTATCTATGGCTCATAATAACTATCTGTCTAGTCCTGAATTTGTTCTTAGCACTCCAAACTTTCAACTTGTTGGATTTTATCACTCCCAAACTAACTGAGGTCTAACCCAGTTAGTGTTTGTGGCCAAAATGTAAAAACCTAAACTTAAGGGAAAGTTTACGTGGCCAAAATATAAAAAACGAAACTTAAAGGACTTTTTTGAAAATTTTATATTATTATTATAAATCCCACCCCCCCTTTCTTCTTCTGCACACAACCTTCACCACCACCACCACCACCCTTCACCCTCCACCACCACCACCACCATCCCTAACCACCGCCTCCAACACCATCCCCAACCACCGCCTCCACCACACAACCCCCACCCACTGCAGCCCCCCCCTCATCTTCTGCAACAGAACCCCCCCCCCCCCCCCTCTCTAAACCACCACCACCACCTTCGCCGGAAACTACCACCACCTCTACACAGAGAAAAGGGGATATAGCAAGCATGAAGCAAACAGATAAAAAGAGAAAAGGGGATATAGCAAGCATGAACCAAGGTCCCACAGTCACCTTCTCCGGTCGAGCTCCTTCTCCGGTGCCGACCATGACCATCCACAACACCCACTTCCCTTCAGTTATTTCAAGATTCAAGCATTTAGAGACTTTAGTTGGTGCCTTGACTGACAAATTAATGAATTTCAAAGTTTTTTATGTGTTCATTAGTTATGCACACCAACTGTTCGACATTTTGCCTCTGAGAGCTTTTCAGTTTTGTTGTTAGGATGCTTATGTTGAAGCATTATTCTCCACTGGATTTTGTTGCAAGATTGCCATTTCTTAAGCCCCCAAAGAAAGTTACCAACCTTGTGGTAAGCCAGCCCCTCAATTGTGTTTTATGACTTTGCCATTGAATTTTATGAGTGTTTGGAATTTGGGTGTTTCTTTTTAAATGGGTTGATGACGGATCCGGGTATTACCCGAAGAAGAAAAGGGTGGGGTTTAGACGGTGAAGGTGAAGGGTGGTAGTGGTTGATGACGGTGAAGGGTGGTGGTGGTGGATGAAGGTGACAGGTGGTGATAGTGGTGGTGGTTTAGAGAGAGAAAAGGGTGGGGTGGGTTTGTGGAAGATAGTTTAGAGAGACAAAAGGGGGGGGGGGGGTCAACAGAAATTGGGGCGGTCGGGTGGTGGTCGTTCGCCGGAGAAGGTGGTGGTACAGCGGCGGTGTGTGTGGTGGTGCAGGTGGCTTCATCTCTCTCTCTCTCTCTCTCTCTCCACAGACAGATAGATTTGGCTTGATGTTTATAATAATAATAATAATAATAATAAGTTTCAAAAGGGTCCCTTAAGTTTAGATTTTTACATTTTGACCACAAACACTAACTGGGTTAGACCTCAGTTAGTTTGGGAGTGATAAAATCCAACACGTTGAAAGTTTGGAGTGCTAATGGCCAAAGTGATAGTTGGGAGTATTATCCGCCAACGGGCGATAGTTGGGAGTAATTAAATCTATTTTCCCTTAGTTTTGGCCTAGTAAAATAAAAACTAATACAAGTTGGATTTGTTAGATTCCAGTTTCTAGGTTGGGATTATTGTCTTTCAAGTCGATAAATAAAATTAGGATTATTTAATTTCAATTAAAAAAAAGAAGGTAGTGGACTAAGGTGACTTGGGTTACTAGATGGATGACACGTGTCCCCTACTCCCCTCCATCCTTCAATAAATTAGAAGACGCGTGTAAGACAAGACGTGATGTCCATTTCATTATTTTACAGTAGTTTCGTATTTAATTGTTCGATACACATACCTTAACTTCTTTTACTAATTTCCATAAAATATATTTAACTGTTTTTACAAAAAATTACAAGTGTACAATCTGTTCCAGTTTTCCTTCTGCTTATCTATTCTTCTACATTAGGTAACGATCTCTGTACTCCTTGATTAGATCATAAATCAACACTATTACATGAACAAATTCACAAATAAATGTTGTTAAACTGTTCGATTATTATGTATTTAACTGCATTTTGGTTGTTAGCTTCAAAATTGCTGGTATTTTAGACGATTCAGGTAAGTTTTAGTCGAAGATAGTTAAAATTTGACGTTAATTTTGTTAATAATATGATCTTGCATGTAAATTCTGTTTGTTAATGTTGATCAGTTGGTCATGTGCTGGTTAGGGTTTCTCTTTTACTATTTTCTGTTGCGTGGTTTTATAGATGATATGCTTTTTTTTTTTTTTTTTTTAATGAGTTGGAGACCTGTAGGACATTTTTTTTTGGGAAAATCACCAATATAAACGTTGACTAACCCATAATTACCAAAATAAACATAAGAAAGGTCTTATTTAGAGACTTCACGCTAGAATTTGACATGTGTACAAAGAGTCTTAAATAAAGACTCTTTAACTTGTACCGTTCTCACAAACCAACCAATTAAATGATGACACTTGTGTGAAAAAACTACTAGACGCTTGAGTTTTGTAGTGTCTTTATTCTGAACGCCAAGCCTGAAGAGTCTTTAAAAAACTCTAAAATGTCTATGTCTGTCTTAGCGTCCTAGCTAAGACGCTATCGTTTGGATCTGGTCTCGGCTTAAACGGTTCAAGAGTCTCGGCTAAGACACGAGCCTTAGCTTTAGACGCTAGACTTGGCTTAAGACTCCATCCAACTCAGCTAAGACTCTAGACGCTTTCGTACATTTTTAAGACTTTTCGTACAGAACAAAGACCCTTCTGTCTATAGTTGTCTAGAGTCTTAGTGTTGTACGGAAGGGTCTTTGTTTCGTACGAAAAGTCTTAAAGTTGTACGGACTCGTCTATAGTTGTCTAGAGTCTTAGTGTTGCACGGAAGGGTTTTTCTTTTGTACGAAAAGTGTTAAAAACGTACAGAAGTGTCTAGAGTCTTAGCTGAGTTGTATGGAGTCTTAAGCCAAGTCTAGTGTCTGAAGCTAAGGCTCGCATCTTAGCCGAACTCTTGAACCGTCTAAGCCGAGACCATAGCCAAACGATACCGTCTTAGCTAAGACGCTAAAACTGACATAGACGTTTCAGAGTTTCTTAAAGACTCTTCAGACTTGGCGTCTAAGATAAAGACTCTACAAAACTCAAACCTTTAGTAGCCTTTCTCACTCACGTGTCATCATTTAATTGGTTGTTTTGTGGGACCGGTACAAGCTAAAGAGTCTTTATTTAAGACTCTTGGTACACATGTCAGATTCTGAGTAGTGTTGGATAGTGTGAAGTCTCTAAACTTAAGACATTTCATATGTTTATTTTGGTAATTATGGGTTAGCCAATGTTTATATTGGTGATTTACCCTATTTTTTTTCTTTCATATTTTTTGAACAAGAATATGAAGTTTTGAACCTTTTTATAAAATGTTTGATATTTTAACTTTAAGTTTCACATAGTTTGATGGAATGATGTGCATACATTCTACTAATAGTAATACCTTTAAGGTCATCTTTTTTGGTTCTTTGTTGTGAAAGGTTTACATTTCTCTTTGGTTTTATTTGTGATTCTGTTTTTTTTCTTTATGTTGGACAGATTGAAAGCTTTAATCTGCAGGGCTAAAGGTTACGAAGATATGGTACTTGTTCCTAAAGACCATTTTTATATACATGAGTGTTTGCTTGCCATGTTTTTTCTCCTAACACGCGACACACACATATATTAATATATATTGAAATTGTTTGTATAGGATGATCACATTTCTGATAAGGAGAATGCGGATATCGATTGGAATACTGATGATGAACTTGAAATCGAGAACATAGGCCCAACGTCTTGTACAACTTTAGTAACTAGGGATGATCAAGCTATTATTAGCAACGGCGAGGTATATAACTTATAAATTTTCTACATTTGAAGTTATTTTTTCCTGTATTAAAATTGACTTCTTTCTTATCTTTATGTTTCTAGGCAAGTTCATCAACAGGTTCTTCAAACTCCAATTTAGTTCATCATTTTATTGGGATGGGGTTCTCTGAGAAATCGGTTTTACAAGCAATTAAAGAAAATGGTATATGATATGATTATTCATTTAAGATCAGGTTTAACTTGGAGATTATGCTTTACAACGTTGTTATATTATATGTGTAGTGGAAGGTGACACGGAGTCTATACTGGAAACCCTGCTTACACAGTCGGTGGGTGAATTTTTCACTTTCTTTAATTATTGCATATGTGCATACAGTCTACATATACACACGAGCGTTCTGTTCGGTGTGTAGAGTAAGATTAAGTGGACAGAGACTATATAGAGTAAGATTAAGTGGACAGAGACTATATGACTATTTTGTTCGAAAGATATGCCTGTCTTTTAAGATATTTATGTTTTATCATTGTTCTGCAGGCTCTTGCTAATTCTCCAGAGGAGCATAACTCATGTAATCTCAATTATCAGCAACAAGAACAATGTGTAAATAATGATGAGCTGTCTTCTGACTATGATGAGAGTCTTCTTGAAGATTTCTCTGAATCTGACTGTTGGTCCAATAGTGAAACTGTAAGTATATACATGTAAACCCTCCCAGTTTTTTCTTTCTTGGTTGCTCTCTGTAAATTAATATTATCATAATTTTAGCTGAAGTTTAGCTGCACGCCCCACTTGCAGTGTACGCATATAATATATATATATATATATGTGTGTGTGTGTGTGTGTGTGTGTGTGTGTGTGTGTGTGTGGGCCCTTGAGGGGCAAAAGTGAAATTGCACTAATTTTAACGTTATCTTACTAGTTTTTGTTTTTAAAAGCGGTTGATGGTTAATTATGCATCATGTGGTAGTGTTTATAGCCGAATGACAAGGGTTACATGCACCAATCGGCCTTTGTCCCAAGTGTTGAGTGTCATGTGCCTTATGTCCAAGGCTTGATGCAAAACTTCTATCGGGTCGGGTTTCACTAGAAGCAACATCTCTATTCCTATGGGTAGAGGTAAGGTTGTCTACTTGTCTACATCTTACCCCCTCCGTAGACCCTACCTTAGCTTTGCTATTGGTGGGATTTACTGTGGTTTGATGATGATGATGATGATGATGAAGTTCAGTTACTGATAGATTTGTTAATCAATAAGGCATTTTCTTTTTGGATTACCTTATTTTTTGTTAGAAAGAACAAGATTTTTATGCATAGGTAATTGCGTTTATATGTCTCTCTCTCTCTCTCTCTCTCTCTCTCTCTCTCTTGTTTGAAGTATCTGTTAAAAATGTAAACATGTCTGGAATTTAACATTGATCTTGTACAGGAGAATGGTGATTCTTTACTTAAACATGAAAAACCAGTATCAGACTTGATTAGTATGGGGTTTACACTAGAAGAGGCTTTGGCAGCAATGGAGAGATGTGGTGCGTATGACTGTCGTTGCTATTTTTTTTATCTACCTATCTGAGGTGAAAATATGGGTGGGTCTGGGTAACTGGTCAAATGGGTAATTTTATGCACCGATCAGATCAAATCGGGCAGGGTCAGGCCAGGCCAGTCCACCAATCCTTTTTTTTAAATACTCCGTAAATAGTTAATGCACCATATACTATTAATTCAAACACTATTTTTTTAAATAAATAGTACTAATATAGTTATATAGTTTCTTTGAATAATATAACAATTCAGGACATGGTAAGCATTTTATTGTTACTCATTAAAACCCATATATTTACACGTTTGACCTGTCAACAGCAAATAATGAACTGAATTGACATGTTTCTATACAATGGGTTAATATCACCACAAGCACTTCTTATGGTGTGGATCTTTTTTAAACCGATTTCTATATATAACAGAGATAATTTTACATTTCAAAAAGGCCACTGCTTTTTTTGTTATATTGGGAAAGTTAAATTGCTTAAAACTTTAAAGTTTAAACAATGAAATTTGTTTATGCTTTGATAATATATGGGCTTCCATATGCCTTGAAGTTGTACTTATGACTTGACCATTTTTACAGGTCCTGATGCCTCAATTGCAGAACTAACTGATATTATTTACGCTGCACAAGTGGCAAAGGCAGACGCAGTATTTTTTGAGGAAGAGGTCATTAGTCATTACATTTCTTGATGATTCAGTTTCTAAAAATTAATATATAATTAAATACTGTTGATGCCAAATTCGGCCAATTTGCTTATGTGAATGGTTGGTTTGGTTTTTTTCTCTAATGGGCTGGCCAAAACAATAATAAGAAAATTAAAAAGGAAACGTGTCCAATGGGTCAAATTTCAGGCCAAGTGCATACAAGCATATTTAACCTCATCAATATATAGTTCTGTATTTACTTATCTATTTTCAGTGCATACAAGCATCCAACCTCATAAATATACAGTTATGTATCCTATGTAACACACTAATTAATTATATATAATTTGAAAAATGGAAAGGGTATTTCCAGTTCTATTGTTCTTGTCTAACTTTTATCATATTTGATCATTGCATTAATGTGCATAATTTTATAATTCTGTCTGACAAAAACCAGAAACCCAAAAACTTGTGTGGTATGACCTGGAAACAGAAGAGGAAACTGTACGAGCTGGAAGCACGGAAAATAAAGAAGCAAAAAGGCCCAGTAACCGAAGAAGATGAGGTGATCCGTCTTCCGAAGCCCATGATAGGCTACGGTGTTCCATCAGAATCCAGTGTGATACCTCCTCATAGAAAACTCCCAGAGGAAGCCATCGGACCTCCATTCTTCTACTATGAAAATGTTGCTCTAGCTCCTAAAGGCGTTTGGGATACAATATCTCGCTTCCTTTATGATGTTCAGCCTGAATTTGTTGATTCCAAATATTTTTGCGCGGCTGCAAGAAAAAGAGGATACGTTCATAATCTTCCAATAAGTAACAGATTCCCGGTTCTTCCACTTCCTCCTAGAACCATACATGATGCATTACCTTTAACAAAGAGATGGTGGCCCGAATGGGATACACGTACCAAACTCAACTGCTTACAAACTGTTTACGGGAGTGCTAGATTGACAGATAGGATCCGGAAGGCTCTAGAGCCATTTGGTGATGATCCACCACTTGATGTGCAGAGGAGGGTTATGGACCAGTGTAGAAAGTGGAACCTTGTTTGGGTAGGGAAAAATAAGGCTGCTCCGTTGGAACCTGATGAAGTTGAAATGTTATTGGGGTTTCCACAAAATCATACGCGTGGAGGTGGTATAAGCAGGACAGACAGATACAAATCACTTGGTAACTCATTTCAGGTGATAATTTCTTATTTTGTTATTTTATTTTGATGTTGTAGTTATTCCATAGTTCTTGTTGATTTGTAGAAATAGAACTGTTGGGCTTTGACTTTTATATTCCTGCAAGCTATTTACTCTTTCGGTCTCAAAATTATTGTCTGCCTCACCATTTTAGTTTGTCCTAAAATAAGCGTCCACTTTTAATACAGAATAGATATAACTGGTTGTGTTTCCCATATTACCCTTGGTTTCATTTAGGATTGCTAACTCAAGTTTTGCATTTAATAACTTGGTAAAAGAGTCAATTTATCATTCTACTAAATTAAAACTACAATAATGGCACTTCTTTAAACTGTGTTTTTGTCTAGTGGACAGTATTTTGGGATGGAGAGAGAGAGTACTACCACATCAAGAGTTCATATGAACTGTAATGAACTCTGGAAAGTTTCAAGACTGTGTTAAGTATTGACAAGTTGTAACTACAATGTTGTTTTTGTAATCAGTGGGAAAAATAGTGGTGGGGGCCGAAAATCACGCATCCCCTGGCCCCCATTATCCTTCGCCACTGTTTGTAATTGCAATAGATTTATTATTTATTAAAATATTTACTAACGGATAAAAAAGTCAGCCCGAATCGCCATGTGCACCTGTGCTAAAATGCATCATTTCAAACCGAATCTGTTGCGACCCGTTACCCAACCTCCCTGCTCGCCCATCTTGCCACTGTATGTTACAGCAAGTCACCTTCCTTTTTGGAACTTATACAAAAATATTTAGTGATGTCTACTTGAGTTTCTTAACATAACATTCCTCATTAACCTGACACTAATCATGCATTTATTATCCTCTTTTCCCAGGTGGACACAGTAGCATATCACCTCTCTGTATTGAAGGACCTGTATCCGAATGGTATAAACGTGCTTTCTCTCTTCTCTGGTATTGGTGGAGCTGAAGTTGCTCTACACAGGCTTAAGATCCCCTTAAAAAACGTCGTGTCAGTTGAAATCTCAGAAGCCAACAGAGACATAGTCAGAAGCTGGTGGGAACAGACAAGGCAAACGGGCAATCTAGTCCATTTGTCTGATGTTCAACAATTAAACGGTGACGCACTGGAGAATTTTATTAGTTCTTTTGGTGGGTTTGATCTCGTTATTGGTGGCAGCCCCTGCAATAATCTTACAGGCGGTAATAGGGTAAGCAGAAATGGACTTGAAGGTGAGCATTCTGCTCTGTTTTTTGACTATTTCCGCATCTTAGATCTGGTTAAATGTATAATGGAGAAAACTAGTTCTATGGCCAAATTGGGTTGATGGTTCAGTTTGTATCTACCTAAAATATCCATGGCCCTTCGTCTTTTTATTTTTGGTATGCTTCTGGTTTATGTTTAGGGAAGTTCAGGTCAAGACTTGTTGGTAATGTTAGATGTAGTAACAAATTTCTTAGGAAGCGCAGACGGGTCTCTGCAATTTTGTATAGATGATTGTAATGTATGCGGAGATTATGTGAACTTGTCGTGTATCCGAATGTTACTTGGATGCATTTTGTTGCTTGATAAATGTGGTCCATGTCTACTTTCCTTGTTGGTATGCATTCAAAAGTATGCAACAGGCAAATTGATGCAAAAATGTATTTAACTTTAGAAAAATCAAATAATACCTTGAGTTAGAAAGTACGACTAACAACTCTTGAAAACCATGCATCCTTAGGATCAACTAGTCTGTACTCAACTCCATCTTCACAAACTATTACCACTTCAGCTGAGTTGGAATCATATGCCCATAATTTGAAATTTGTTACCTTTTTGAAGTGAAGAAATCAACATCAACCAATTCTCGAAGATCCATGTTCGTCCATGACTCGTAGTCCTTTTCATCAGCATAATACATAAATGAGTTATCTTTCCTCACCACTATCCACATGTCCTTTTCTTTGAGAAAATCACATGGCCGAATACTAGTACGATTACCTTCTTTATCATAACGACTCTCACCAACTTTAACAACATATTTCTCTGGTGGATTAATTTGTTGTTTAAAGTAGTCTTTATAATTGTTTCTGTTAGGCATTATCAACTTTCCGCTTGTAGATGACTTTCTGTAATTCTAGGTTCTGGCTGATCATCTTATTTGTCTTTAATTAGATACCTTTCAAAATCAACATTTAAGGTTATCTTCGGTCATATCACAAGTTTCATTAAGACCCCATCTGCTTCCATATATAATAACTTGTTCCAAAATTACTATTACAAGGGTATAATTGTAAAATATACGTTTCTTTTCTCTTCCTTTCAACTCGGGAACACATAAAATCTTTGTTTTCTTTTCTTTTCCTTTCAACTCGGGAACACAAAATAAAATTATATATTTTCCTTTCTTTTCTCTCCTACTATCCCTTTCTCTTCTTTTCTTTTATTTAGTAAACTCGGGAACACAGCGTAAGGACTTGATTTATTTCATCCTCACTACGCTTGTGGAGATAGGATCAAACCAAGAGGCTCATACTGATCGGTGGAATAAATCCCTTATGACTAGTTCTTACTTAATACTGAACCCTAATGATGGATAGTAGCCTTGTTGTTTCTTTTCAAAGTTGCAGGTTTGATTCCGACCTTGCAGAAGGTCGCCCTACTGCTTCTTTCCAATAAAGTTGAGATGTATCGATGCCCACAAAATAGGGTCTCACGACTTTATGCATTAACATACACAACTTTTTATCAAGTCTTAAAAGAATGACTGTAAGACCCTAACCCGTAAACACGTGAATAATCGCTAAAACTTACGAGTTTTGGCCTTAATAAAAAAATCACTACCAATTAAAACTTTTACCTTTATAACTACAATCCATTTTAAAGACTTTGATTTGATAGAGACTTTCAACTTTGCATTATTTTTTTTCTTTTGGATATCACGAACCTATACTACGGTTTGTGCTTTAAACGACAATTTATTGCGGAAGCGTATAAGTGATCGGGTGTGTTCGGCTCTCCTTTTGACTTGATCCGTGCTCCGGAGCTCCTACCGAACGTGTACCTGGCACCATTACACAAGTAATGGTTAGTGGGGTTGCCAATACTGCATTTACTATATTAGAAATGTCGTTGCGCGTCGAAACGGAACGAACCAGGCCAAACGGCCCCATATCAAGAAAATAAACTGCTGCGCTTTTGCGCAGCAGCTGTTCAGGTCGCATTTACCCATTTTAAAACTCATAATCTGACTTCGGCTTTCAGATAAGAAATGTTCTTCGTTCAAATACCTTTCCAAGCATATAAAGAACACCCGCTAACGATTTTTCTATGATTTTATACGAATTTTTAAAAATCAGCTTGTCTGTCGCGACCCGCCCGGGTCAGAATGTGACCCGCCCGGGTCGAGCTGCTGATTTAAAACTCCGAATTTTGACCCGCCCGGGTCAGAATGTGACCCGCCCGGGTCGACCTGCTGCAACTTTATTAAGGCATGAATACTTATGCCTTCCCAAGCCCAACCCTTCACTATGGGCTTTTTTGGACATCCGGGACATACCCAATATTATTTTAGACATGCATAGATAAGTTCTATGAAGGTATAAATTTCACTTCTCGGTTTTGACCCATTAGAATCCGCTTGGTTCGGTTTTAACCGTTTGACCCGTTAAGGTCTTAGGTTTTACAAAACCTTATTTAACCATTTAAAAAGCATATCAATCATATTGTCAAACCCATTGGACACTTGTTAAACTAAAACATCGTCCGGTTTGTTGAAATATGACCCGGTTTATAGATTTAGCCTTTATTAAATCTTCAAAATTCCCAAACTACCCTTAGAGGTGTATATTCTATTTTAGTCACCCGTGGGCGACACCACTTGGTTACCACTCATTATCTTTGATTCGTTAACATGTTTGAAAACCTCTAAGCCTTTGCAGACTTAGCATTTTACCAATTTCATGAATTCCATATTTTAAATCACATCTAAGCGCATTAGCACGCATTAGACACGTTTATAAAAAAACGACTCACCGATTTGGCACCCACGATTCATGTGGGTGATTTCCATCCCCCTTTACTCGCCCATATTCTTATTTTACACTACGGACTTACCCGGTAGCGTTAGCTCATTCCTATATTATTCGAATCATCTATATGATCCGTTGGCGTCTCATACGCTTTTCGTTCCAATTCATCAACCTGTGACAAATCCTCAATTTGCAATATTATTATCCGGGAACCCTAATGGTGTCATACCATCATTTGACCCGTTCATCTTACCATTTAACACTCAATTATTAAACTTTCAATTCTTGGGCTCAAGTGATATTAACATCACTTGACCCATTATAACAACACTTCATTATTCGTTAGACGTCCCAACTAGTTTTAACCATTCTCCATTGTTTTGGAGATTCTAACATTTTACAAGCTAGGATCCCATATTTTATATTCCTCTAACCACTTTTTCACCATTTTGGCGATTCTAAACCTTTACAAGCTAGAATCCCTTATTCGTTATTCCTCTTTATGATTAAACACCTATTCTTTGTTAATAACACAATTTCCATTATTGACAAATATTTACACAATCCTTTTTATTACTAAGAGACTTATTTAAGATAAGTCACTTACCTTGGCCTCATTTGCGCATTCCATGATCCGCTTATCCGTTTGATCCCTTCCTCCTCAAGCTTCCACCTAGCTTGACAAGATCAACTTCTCTATACTCAAGACAAATCAAGTTAGTCATTACTTCAATAACTAACTCATATCATGAGTTTTCACACACTATTTCATTCAAACTTATATTCAGGTCAGTTTGACTTTTAAAAGTCAAACTAACCTTTTACATATAGCATGCACTAATCATTAGGCAATAGTCCTAATTATGAACCATCCCTTTTTATTTATCATCTCGACTCATTAAGGTTAGTGCACATTCCATCTTTGTAATCATCATTAGGCAATCCTATTTTACCAATTACTTTCATTCCTCACATAACATTTTAGTTTGTAAGGCTTTTTTGCATATCTTCACATATTTATGTCAACTAAGCATTTCATCAAACACCTAGTGTGCATACTACATTTTTCATAATTATCACACTCACTAAACATTTAGCAAGTATCCAATTTATGAACTCAACATCAAAACATCATTCTAGCCATTAGGTCTAGCTATTTCAATATTAACTTGCAATTTTACTAACACATAAGATTCATGCAATACATTTAGAATACAATTCCTATACAATCCATGCCTAAAACATAGATTTCCTTCAATTTTAGTAACATCAAAGCTACTAATCTAAAGCAAAATCATCATCTTTAAATACAAGCAAACTTCTAGCAATTTAACTCATTCCTAAACCATTAAGAATGATCAATATCACTAATAATCAACAAGATCACGGATTTAACATGTTTTGCTCAAAACCCACAAGTGGGTTTCGAAATTTATACCAATTGAGGGTTAGGGTTCTTACCAAAGCTCCAAAACATGTAGAAAACCCTTAATTTGCAACCCATCAAGTCTACCCTCAAAACCCCTTTCATCTTTTCTTCAATTTGGTGTGATTAGGGCTTGTTTGAAGCAAGAACTCCCTCTTTGATGGCTGAATTCGTTTTTCCCCAAATGGGGTGTGTTTGGACCTTTTGTTTTGTGTTATATTTAAACCACAAGTCCCTCAAGTTTACCCCAAAGCCTTTTATTATCAAAAACTTAACTATGCAAGCTTGTTTCTAGTGTTATTTCCCCATTATAAAGATAATAACACTCATTAGGTTATTTTCATATTAGAACATAACCCGCATTCCCATCGTCTAAGCTCCGTTTTAATATTTTGTTAATCACACCTAATGGCGTAATTAAGCGAAATGGGTTTTTGGGGCGTTACAAGTCTACTCCCCTTAAAGAGGTTTCGCCCTCGAAACCTTCGTTTTGTATTTCTAGGCAATACTCTTTCAAATTTATTTACAATTTTCATTTTAACAATGCCCATTTTAACTCAATTTGGTCAACTACCCTATAGATAGTAACCTACGTCTAGGGTTCACGACCCCATTTCACCCGGCTTTAGCATTTTATGTTTGCTTTCATGAATTTTTCATTCAGCTTAAACCCGAGTCCGTCGAGTCTTTTATGTACATGGACATAATCTTATTATGTCACATCAAACTTTTACATTACTATTTGATCATTTTCTTTTACTTTGGGGCTATTTCATTTCATAGCACCCAATTGCAAATTCTCGTAGTATTATTTTCTTTAGATATTTTCTTGTAGGCGTTTAGATCATAAGATCGTTTCCCCTACCTACCGACATATATAAAGTCTGATTTCATGTCCAACGACCCATTCTCCATTATTAACATCCTGAGGATGTAGCATTCCATATACCATTTCTACGCATTTTCTTTACTTGGCGTGAGAGTCATACTTGGCTCCCACGCCTTAGCAATTTACTTTTCGTTTCTATTTTATGTTCTAACAACCATAATCCTAAGACTATGATAAAATTCCTTCTATTTTCAACCGTACTAACTTTGATCATAATATTACGATCATTTTCCTTCTACCTTTGACTTTACTAATCACGATCACAAGATCATGATCATTTCTTTTCTACTTTCAGCTTTTCTAATCATGATCATAAGATCATTATAGTTTTCTTTCTATTTTCGACTCTCTAATCATGATCATAGAATCATGATTATTTTCTTTCTATTTCGGCTTTCTAATCATGATCACAGGATCATGATTGTTTTCTTCTATTTTCGGCTTTCTAATCATGATCATAGAATCATGATTGTTTTCTTTCTATTTTCGGCTCTTTAATCATGATCATAGAATCATGATTGTTTTTTTTTTCTATTTTTCGGCTATCTAATCATGATCATAGAATCATGATTGTTTTCTTTCTATTTCCGGCTTTCTAATCACGATCATAAGATCATGATTGCTTTCTTTCTGTTTTCGGCTTTCTAATCACGATCATAAGATCATGATTATTTTCTTTTTATTTTCGTTATTCTCTACAGTTCACAATTTGTACTTCGGCCCTTATATTCAGTATCACTATGGTGGTTCTAAGAATCACAATAGTGTGCACGTCATCTATCTTTTATTTCTATTCTTATTCCTAGAACAGATCCTTCCATCCTGATTTAACCTTTACAATAATTACTTATAGTTTCTAAAAGTAACCATGTTCTTTCTTTCTTCATAACTTTTTTTTTTTCTAATTAATCAATCATAAATCAGCCTGAGGGTTTTCACGTGTGTACTTAGACTCCACGTGTATCCACTTCATTTCAGTATTCAGATTCAAGGTCCCCACATGAGCACTTAGACTTCATGTGTAACTATTTCATTTTGTTGTTCAGCTTTAGGTTCCCACATGAGTACTTAAACTGCATGTGTAACTATTTCAATTCAGTATTCCGCCTTAGGTTCCCACATGAGTGCTTAGACTGCATGTGTAACCATTTCAATTAAGTATTCAGCTTTAAGGTTTTCCACGTGAGCACTTAGACTTCACGTGCAACCATTTCTATTCAATATTCGACTTTAAGGTTTTCCACGTGAGCACTTAGACTTCACGCGCAACCATTTCTATTCAGTGTTCGGCTTTAAGGGTTTTTTTTTTTCCACGTGAGCACTTAAACCCCACGTGTAACTGTTTCAATTCAGTATTTAGCTTTAGGGTCATCCGCCCCTGTCAGGTGACCCGTTTGACTCGATTATCACCCCTTTTTCCCACCGACCTAGTATTTGCTACATGGACGGTATGCGTGTAAATCACAGAAAGCCCACGGTATCATGTGTTTAACACTTACCTGGCCAGGGTAAGTAATCCACACATGACACGCGTGATCTTACCGCGATTGTCACAATTCATTCCAGGTAACAAATCCTTTCGGTGCTCATCTTTTATTTAGTAAAAGACTCTATTCTTGTTACTTACAAAAACAAGGTCCTTACAAAATTCTTTCAAATTGTTTTGGGGTGTAATCACCCTTTCTATATTTTCACTACATGTCCACACGTGGCTGTAGCTCATTCGGCTTATAGTTTTCATTAAAACTCTTTATTTGAGTAATCAATCTCATTTTCAAATTCCCATACCCAAAGCTTATTTTATGCATCTGCTATTCTTTATAGTAACACGCAGTTATCTATTCTCAACAGTTTTATGTTGGGGATTTCACCCCGGGATGGGTATACCATCCCGGTTTCTCCCAAATCTTAGTTCTTCACAAGGAACGTCATTCAATTTGTGAATATTATCTACATTAGTATTCGTACCTTATTTAGGAGCATGCTCCTATGGCATACTCGCATTTGGTAATCTTTCATTACCAGTTAATCAACCTTCTTCATCATCATTTGTTCGAGTCCCTTCTGCACATGCCTTATGGCCATGCTATTGACTCTTTATCCATTACTCTTGATGGATTTTACCCATTCTTTCGCCATCCTTTGATGCGGTACTCAATCTCTGCAACGATTTATAAACATTAGTCATATCAATTTCAGTATATGCCCGTATGCAATACAAAGCATTCCTGTTATGCTTATCAGCACCATTTTCTCGTTAACTATTTTGATCTTCGGCTAACCTTAGGTTGTCTTAATCATCATCTACTAACTCCCTTCGGGCAACGTGTTGTTACACAATTGTCCTTAGGTGCTATTTATCACAGCCATAATTCTATATCTAATCAGTAACTAGAGAAGTAACTTACCGGATTTACGCGATCAAGTCTTGTACCGAACACCCTCTAACACTTTGAGCACATAGTTTGAGTCCAAGTATCCTTCTTGACACTCGGATCCCTCAAACCAATGGCTCTGATACCACTTGTAAGACCCTAACCCGTAAACACGTGAATAATCGCTAAAACTTACGAGTTTTGGCCTTAATAAAAAAATCACTACCAATTAAAACTTTTACCTTTATAACTACAATCCATTTTAAAGACTTTGATTTGATAGAGACCTTCAACTTTGCATTATTTTTTTTCTTTTGGATATCACGAACCTATACTACGGTTTGTGCTTTAAACGACAATTTATTGCGGAAGCGTATAAGTGATCGGGTGTGTTCGGCTCTCCTTTTGACTTGATCCGTGCTCCGGAGCTCCTACCGAACGTGTACCTGGCACCATTACACAAGTAATGGTTAGTGGGGTTGCCAATACTGCATTTACTATATTAGAAATGTCGTTGCGCGTCGAAACGGAACGAACCAGGCCAAACGGCCCCATATCAAGAAAATAAACTGCTGCGCTTTTGCGCAGCAGCTGTTCAGGTCGCATTTACCCATTTTAAAACTCATAATCTGACTTCGGCTTTCAGATAAGAAATGTTCTTCGTTCAAATACCTTTCCAAGCATATAAAGAACACCCGCTAACGATTTTTCTATGATTTTATACGAATTTTTAAAAATCAGCTTGTCTGTCGCGACCCGCCCGGGTCAGAATGTGACCCGCCCGGGTCGAGCTGCTGATTTAAAACTCCGAATTTTGACCCGCCCGGGTCAGAATGTGACCCGCCCGGGTCGACCTGCTGCAACTTTATTAAGGCATGAATACTTATGCCTTCCCAAGCCCAACCCTTCACTATGGGCTTTTTTGGACATCCGGGACATACCCAATATTATTTTAGACATGCATAGATAAGTTCTATGAAGGTATAAATTTCACTTCTCGGTTTTGACCCATTAGAATCCGCTTGGTTCGGTTTTAACCGTTTGACCCGTTAAGGTCTTAGGTTTTACAAAACCTTATTTAACCATTTAAAAAGCATATCAATCATATTGTCAAACCCATTGGACACTTGTTAAACTAAAACATCGTCCGGTTTGTTGAAATATGACCCGGTTTATAGATTTAGCCTTTATTAAATCTTCAAAATTCCCAAACTACCCTTAGAGGTGTATATTCTATTTTAGTCACCCGTGGGCGACACCACTTGGTTACCACTCATTATCTTTGATTCGTTAACATGTTTGAAAACCTCTAAGCCTTTGCAGACTTAGCATTTTACCAATTTCATGAATTCCATATTTTAAATCACATCTAAGCGCATTAGCACGCATTAGACACGTTTATAAAAAAACGACTCACCGATTTGGCACCCACGATTCATGTGGGTGATTTCCATCCCCCTTTACTCGCCCATATTCTTATTTTACACTACGGACTTACCCGGTAGCGTTAGCTCATTCCTATATTATTCGAATCATCTATATGATCCGTTGGCGTCTCATACGCTTTTCGTTCCAATTCATCAACCTGTGACAAATCCTCAATTTGCAATATTATTATCCGGGAACCCTAATGGTGTCATACCATCATTTGACCCGTTCATCTTACCATTTAACACTCAATTATTAAACTTTCAATTCTTGGGCTCAAGTGATATTAACATCACTTGACCCATTATAACAACACTTCATTATTCGTTAGACGTCCCAACTAGTTTTAACCATTCTCCATTGTTTTGGAGATTCTAACATTTTACAAGCTAGGATCCCATATTTTATATTCCTCTAACCACTTTTTCACCATTTTGGCGATTCTAAACCTTTACAAGCTAGAATCCCTTATTCGTTATTCCTCTTTATGATTAAACACCTATTCTTTGTTAATAACACAATTTCCATTATTGACAAATATTTACACAATCCTTTTTATTACTAAGAGACTTATTTAAGATAAGTCACTTACCTTGGCCTCATTTGCGCATTCCATGATCCGCTTATCCGTTTGATCCCTTCCTCCTCAAGCTTCCACCTAGCTTGACAAGATCAACTTCTCTATACTCAAGACAAATCAAGTTAGTCATTACTTCAATAACTAACTCATATCATGAGTTTTCACACACTATTTCATTCAAACTTATATTCAGGTCAGTTTGACTTTTAAAAGTCAAACTAACCTTTTACATATAGCATGCACTAATCATTAGGCAATAGTCCTAATTATGAACCATCCCTTTTTATTTATCATCTCGACTCATTAAGGTTAGTGCACATTCCATCTTTGTAATCATCATTAGGCAATCCTATTTTACCAATTACTTTCATTCCTCACATAACATTTTAGTTTGTAAGGCTTTTTCGCATATCTTCACATATTTATGTCAACTAAGCATTTCATCAAA
The DNA here is from genome assembly GCA_032199755.1 of Ambrosia artemisiifolia. NCBI lineage: Eukaryota > Viridiplantae > Streptophyta > Magnoliopsida > Asterales > Asteraceae > Ambrosia > Ambrosia artemisiifolia. The sequence goes on along the minus strand of CM063512.1, from coordinate 44,665,024 downwards.
CACCTAGTGTGCATACTACATTTTTCATAATTATCACACTCACTAAACATTTAGCAAGTATCCAATTTATGAACTCAACATCAAAACATCATTCTAGCCATTAGGTCTAGCTATTTCAATATTAACTTGCAATTTTACTAACACATAAGATTCATGCAATACATTTAGAATACAATTCCTATACAATCCATGCCTAAAACATAGATTTCCTTCAATTTTAGTAACATCAAAGCTACTAATCTAAAGCAAAATCATCATCTTTAAATACAAGCAAACTTCTAGCAATTTAACTCATTCCTAAACCATTAAGAATGATCAATATCACTAATAATCAACAAGATCACGGATTTAACATGTTTTGCTCAAAACCCACAAGTGGGTTTCGAAATTTATACCAATTGAGGGTTAGGGTTCTTACCAAAGCTCCAAAACATGTAGAAAACCCTTAATTTGCAACCCATCAAGTCTACCCTCAAAACCCCTTTCATCTTTTCTTCAATTTGGTGTGATTAGGGCTTGTTTGAAGCAAGAACTCCCTCTTTGATGGCTGAATTCGTTTTTCCCCAAATGGGGTGTGTTTGGACCTTTTGTTTTGTGTTATATTTAAACCACAAGTCCCTCAAGTTTACCCCAAAGCCTTTTATTATCAAAAACTTAACTATGCAAGCTTGTTTCTAGTGTTATTTCCCCATTATAAAGATAATAACACTCATTAGGTTATTTTCATATTATAACATAACCCGCATTCCCATCGTCTAAGCTCCGTTTTAATATTTTGTTAATCACACCTAATGGCGTAATTAAGCGAAATGGGTTTTTGGGGCGTTACAATGACTTTGGATGGTTGTCCCGCATAGTACTTGGAAAAACTTTCAAAGAGCGTATTGTGCTTTCTAAAGTAAATTTTCGGGAATCCATAACCGGCTTAGTTAACAATACCATTAAAGGGAAGTGAAAGCCCAAGTGGCCATTTCTTAATTGATTTCAAAACCACTTATCTTTTTATTTATTTATTTTTAACATTCTTTTTATGAAAATCTATAGAACCACTCTTTTTATGGCTTGACTAGACGTTAATGACATTTTGATATTAAAAGCTCTTGCAACATTGGACGAAATTAGTATCTGATCATCAATATCTTACACCAAAATGGGTGCACGCGTGATATTTTGAGTGATAGTGTCTTGTCACGTTTGATAAATATACGATATTAAGACTTAATCTCGTACAAAAACCGACTAAAAATAACTAATGTTTAAATACACTCCATATCACGCCAATTACAAAACCAACCCTCTTTGATTACATTTTTATAATTGAACATAACAAATCGACTGGGTTTAGTGGTTTGAAATTTTGGTATGCTCGGTTTCTACTTTTCACGATTTATGAACACAAATTACACTTGAACGTAAACCCATCATATTGAAAATCATATTCAAACAAAGTCAACATTAGAAATGTGTGGGGGTGAGGGTGTATAAGGTGAAGTAAGGAGTTCGAATCCTCCCACAGGTGAATATTAGGGGAATATTAGGTGAGGATGTAATTAGCCGTTAAAAAAAAACTAATTATATGAACTTGAGGGACATTCACAACTAATTTCATTAATAAACACGTAAAACATGAAATACCCTTGTAACACAATGTAGTCAACGTAGTCAAAATAACAATACTACTTGACACATGTTCTGCCACATGTGAAAATGATAATAATAGCGAATTGTGTATGCATAATGCATATGACAACATCAAAATAAAGTGTCATAATGATACTAAACTAAAAAGATCAGAGGCGAACGATTCTTAGGGCCAGGGTGCCCCTTCTAGTTTTTTGGCGTAATAGTGGAAATTTGTGATTTTCGTAGGTAAATTGAGTCCGAGTTGAGTCCAGCCCCCAACGATTTGCCACTACTGATCGAAAAAAATTGAGCCCCCGACGCGCTCGCCTGATTCGAGAACCAAGCTTCGTCCCTGAAAGAGTATCTTAAATACATAAAATAACACCTCATGCTTTTAAGTTTTAATTAATAAAAAAGATGTTAACTATTTAAAAAAAGGGGTAACTTTGCTAAATAGTAACCTAGTTTTACAAGTGTTCTAATCAAGTCACTCATAAAAAAATTGTTCCAATTAGGTAACTAAAGTTATTTTAGTGTTCTAATCATAGATAATTTACCCATTAAGAAGGTTATCAATCCATATGACTTTTATTTAGTTATTTTTTTAAATGTTAACTTGGATTATCAATAACAACATGGATTAAAAAATTGAAAAAATAAAAATTTTAAAATTATGAAAAAAATATGAAAATTACAAAAAAATTATGAAGAAAAATTTTAAATAACTATAAAAAAAAGTAAAAACTAACAAAAAATTAAAAAAATGCGAACTTTTTAAAAATGGAAAAAAATATTAATTAAAAAAATATAAACATTTTTAAAATTTTCGTAATTTTTTTAAATATTCACAATTTTTATAAAAAAAAATTTCCCAATTAGATAAGTCAACTTTACTTTGATGTTCTAATTAGGTCACTAAAATTTAATTTTATATTCTAATTATAGATATTATACCTGCTATTCAGGTAAACTATATAGGATTAAAACATAAAATAAACTTTAATGACTTAATTAGAACAAATATTTTTATAAGTGATCTAATTGGAACACTAGTAAAAGTTGATTACCATTCTATAAAATATTCCCTTAAAAAAGCTATATGAAACTTAAAAGAGCACCAAAATGATAAAAGCAGTGATGAGCTTAGTATTGTACCAGTACCGAAAATATCAATATTAAAAATCGTAAAAAATTGAGTGTCAATACCGAAAATGCTCGCTATGGTATGACATTCAAAAGTAAATAGTCGGTAAAACACCATCTCATATTGAAACGAAAATACCGATCTCAAAAAGACACCAAAAGGAGTACCGAATCAGTACAGTTCAACACCGATACCGAATTGCTGATCCCGAGATAAAAGGGCCGGGTTTGCACACATGTGTTAAAGGAGGGTCTGTATTTAATACATTTTAAAATTCATACCCCACTAACCTAACCTAGGGTTTTACAGTTCTTCTTCTTCTTCACCTTCATTCATTCTTTTCAGAACCTGCAACTAATGGATGAATCGATTGAAACAGAGCAGCAACGTTTGACTCTAGTAACTAGAAAACCTTGTTTTGGTCTACCAACAGCTTGCCCTTCATGTTTACCTGTTTACATCTACCTTAAATTAGCCAATGTTCCCTTCGATTTGTCCTACAATCTCACTTTCCCTGATTCCGGTACTTAATATTATTCTTATTTCATTCTTTTAATCTGATTTATTAGGAAATGATGATAACTTTATGTTTTTTTTTTCTTTGGAATTGATGTAAATAGTATAAGTGCTACTACATGTTATATGATTCTGGTTGATGCTAAATTTTTTAATTAATATAGAATTATTGTATCTGCAACCAAAGTTAGTCTTATGTTAGAATGCTCCAACTAGGTTTGAATGTTTGATTATATATGTAGTGAAATAAGCGTGAGGCGCTTTAGGCATTTTGGTCGCTTATTGTGTATGTGAGGCGTGATGTCACATTGTCACGCACGTGAGGTGCATGTCTATGTACAACCAATTAAGGTTTGTTTGCAACTGGAAGTTGCGTCTATCTCGGTTGTTTTAGATATTAACCTATTTGGTGGGTAAACCTTTTATCATTTCTTCATTCGTTTGGTTGTTTTACATATAAGCTTCCTACATGCCCTAATTTTGACCTAGGACCACATGAGGCCCCGTTATGTGCCCCTAGTAATAAGTTTTTATGGCTGTCTTGTGTCTTTTTAAACCAGGGATTCTATCATATTTGTAGCTTTAGTACCATTTATATTGTGATTGAATATTGATGTAGTGTGGATTATACATCAAAGTTTGTCTTATGTTAGATTGCTCCAACTAGGTTCGATTCTATATGGGTTTAAAGAAGTGTGTGGCGCTCCAGGCATTTTGATCGCACATCACGTCGTTAGGCGTGCGCATCAAATACGTGAGGCGTCTGTGTACAACCAAATAAGCTTTATTTACAACTAGAAGTTGCGTCTTTCTCAGTCTTTTTAGACGTCAACCTATTCACCGAGTAAACCTTCCATAATTTCTTCATTTGACCAATTTTGACCTAGGACTACATGAGGTGCGCTTATTAGTGTGTCTTTTTGAACCAAAATTTTTATCATATTTGTAGCTTTAGGACCATTTACGTGTGATTAATGTAGTGTGGATTACCAGTATATCAAAGCTGATTGTATTCATACTTTAATAGTTACAATTTCACTTGTTACGTACATTGTAATTTGTAGGTTCTATGCAGTGTAATTTGTGATACTATCTAACCATAACCGTGATTGCTTTCAATATCATAACATCACTGACATAGGTTTTGGCTTTGTATGATCCAGATCAAATTCCTTATGTCGACTCCGATACATATGTTGCTTACAACAATGAGAAGGGTGGAGTAATTGAAAGTTTAAAAGAAGATAAAATTGTTAATCTGGATTCCGAAGTCCAGGATCTTCCTGAATGGGTATCGACAACTGCAATGATTAATTCTTGGCTTTCAGATGCAATCTTGTATGAACTATGGGTAGGTTTAGATGGAAGTACTGCACATAAGATCTATTACTCTGATCTTCCATGGCCAATAGGAAAGGTTTTATATCTGAAGCAAGTGTATAATGTGAAACAATTACTTGGTATATCAAAAGATAACGCTGAAAGAAGGGAAGAAGAGGTATGATTTTTCTATTGTTAGATGTCTTCTGCATGCATGTTTGACTCTTTTTTTTTTCAATGGTTGTATGCTGGTGACTATATTAAAAAATCTTGCTGTTAATTCTTTCAATTAAACATTCACATTAACTGAGATGGTCAAACAAGTATGCATGCATGCACAAACAGGACAGATATAGTGAAAAAAGAGATTGGACATTTTATATCATTAATCCTTCTCTATTTTTAGGTTTTTATCTGGCACACAATTTGTTAACTAATGCTTGAATTTGCGGGAACTTTCTGTTACAGATTTATAGGAGAGCTACTATGGCTTACAAAGCTTTGTCAACTAAATTAGGTGAAGATTCATTTTTTTCTGATAACAGGCAAGTCTTGAGATGCTACTTTATTCAAAATCTTCTCATTTTTATAATATTACTAAAAGAATTCCTCCAGCTAATGGCTTGACTGATATGCCTGCCTTCTTATGAAATGCAGGCCAACTAGTTTGGATGCTATTTTTCTGGGGCATGCTCTTATTACACTTTATGCATTACCGGTAAGCAAAGTTTAAAAGAACGGAAACGAGCCTCGAGGCGTTTTCCCTTCGCCTCATGAGGCGTAAGCCTCAAGGCGAACCGAGGCGTAAGCTCGAGGCGCAATCAAAAAATAAATATGAAAATTATGTGTCTATAAAAAATAAAATACTTGACCTAGAAAAGTCTAAAACATCAAAAACACACATCAAAAATAAAATAATTGACCCAAAAAGTCTATAACACCAAAAAAACACATCAAAAACACCCTAAACCACCTGAGGCGCACCTGAGGCGCATATTTTCTTAGCGCCTCAGCCCTTAGAGGCGTATGTACAATCTGAACCCCATGAGGCACGCCTCAGACTCGTTTTCTTAGAGTTTCGCCTCGAGGCGCACCTCGAGGCGTACGCCTCACCCGTTTTTTTAAACCATGCCGGTAAGTATCATTCTATAGTAGCAGTGTTATATTACTTTCATGTTTGTTTTTGTTATGTAGTCATGTTGACTATGTTCTTATTATTCCCCATTTTGGTTCTTCTTTCGTTACCCTTTGTTAGACACTGTTGATTGAAGGTAAATAAATAGTAAAGTGATTATCTTAGAAAAATCTCTTAGATGTCTAATTGTAATATCTTGTTTGGACTTAGCACCAGTTATGAAAGGGTAGTTTTGGTATCTTCGAATCTACTAAAAGAGTGGGAACTGGGAAATGCTTGGTCACAAATTCACAATGCAAATAAATTCAAATATAAAAGTTCTCTTAAGGAAGAAATATGTGCACCATGATTTATTATTTTGTTGTTATTCAGACTTCTTGTCCTACTTCCACTATTAACTATTAAGCTCTTAAAGGTATGGCATAAACCTTTTAAAACAAGTGCAGTTACTCTCAAGATTGAAATACTTTGCGATCTTCTTACTAATTGTTGTAATCAGTTACATAGAAAATCATTGTATGTAGTATTGTAATGAGTGCTAATTGCCCAGCATATTACTTATAACTAAGTGACAAAACCTTCCCAAAATATGTATTATTCTCTCTCATCTTCTGACTTCTGGTAAAAGCCCATTACACCCATGATAATTATGTATGCTTATATCTATAGAAATGTTGTAGGAAAAAAATCAATAAAGAAGATATTTTCCCATAAATTTTTACCATAAACACCTATTATCATTGTAGCCGATAGCAACCGGTTGCCAAACCATATATAAAACTTTACATACAGCATACTCATAGCAAAATGATGACATGTTATTTTATTATTAAATGTCGGTTCCTTTTATCTATTTTTTACACTAAACTGAACCCAAACCTAGGTTTTTGGTTTTTAAAGTTCCCAAACCGACTCTTACCATTTTTTCAAGTGGTATGGGTTTTTCTTTTTCAGTTTTTGGTGGTTTTCGGTTTTCTCTACACCTCTAGAAGGAGCAAAGAGAGGCATCTCAATTATTAAAGAGTTGAACATTGAAATCGTCGACGTCGTTTAGCTATATTTGACTGTTGAACCTACATGGCATTTCCATTTTCATCTTATAAAATAAAACTGATAAATCAGTTTTTATATATGTATATGTCTTCAGTTTGTTTGGCAATTCCCAGACTCCTTAAAAATCACAATAACTAAAACTTCAGTTATTTTATATTTGCACTTCAGGTGACCTTTGGAGTTTGGTATAATCGTCAATGAGAAGTCACTTTATGTGTCTTCTTTGGCATTATTGCCAAATGCTAACATCATATTCTGAGTTTTCATCTCAATATTGTGAAATTTTAAGCTTGTTAGTTTTAGTAATATGGAAGTCACAAATGTTTGAAAAGCAAGCTTGGCAGCTTTCTAATACAAAAAAGATTGTTTTGTCACTCATCGAACACTGTAACCGAGGTAGTCATTATGTAATTTCTTATTAAAGCGAAAAACCCACAAGGGTTGAAGTCTTGAAGGAATTTTTGGGTGTGCTTACAATCATTTTCTGTGTACAGAATGTGTGAATAGCCCCATCTCTTGAATATAGGCTCATGTACCGATCTGTGGTTTTGTTTTATTGGTAGTTGTTTGGATTGCTGTATTATTGTTACCATTTGTCCAGGTCCTAATCCTATCATATGCAAATTATAAAGCTGTGGTATCTATTCACCAGCATTCATCTTTTACTCTCCTCACCAGTACACAAGCTTTGAATTTATTGAATCAAACTGCTAAAATCATAATGTTATAAAAACCCTCACATCAGTAAAACACACACTTGAAGGTATGGATTAGGTATGTAAAATCGGATCTCAACTAGAGTATATTCTTTCTTTAAATCAGCAGTATACAGGAGTAAAAAATCGGAGTAATAGTACCAGGATGAGTGCTGCAACGGATTAGTATGCAAAATCGGATCTGAACTAGAGTTTATTCTTTCTCTAAAATCTAAATCGTAATTGACTAAAATGAGATATTGGATCTTGACCCAAACCAAATTGAAATGAGTTCCTGGATACCTATATGGCTATACCTGTGTACATACACCTGTATGTGTGCTCCTAATTATTATATCTTTATTCATGCATATCCGTATGTGTATATCTATCTATCCATGTATTATATATAATATATGTATGCGTGCATGGGAAAAATCTATAGTTGCTAACATTGTTGCCACGTAAGAGACCATACTTCCTGTATGTAGAAATAAGTAGATGATGTGAAGTTTTTCAACCTCGTAAATCGTAATCACACTCTTCAAATAGGAAAGAAAGTGGCAAATGTCATAGTTCATAGCTTTTGTTAGTTTAGTAATTCAATTTTAAAATTCGCAGAAGCCCAAGATACCGTTGTTTAAAGAGGTGTGGTGTTAAATAGTGGTGATTTTGCAATGTGGATCTTGACATTTTGTACTCCTTGTCTAGAGTCACATACAAGGGATATGGTGTGTGGTAAGGTGTATCCACTCTATCCAAGAGATAAGAGAGTTCAAATCCTGCAGGTATAGGAGTATCTAGGAGTAGGTTAGTTTGCCGTTCAAAAAAAATGTACTGTGTATATGTGTGGGCGTATTTACATATTATTTAATAATATGGATGATAAGTATATTTGTTTGGGGTTGTGATGATTTTGTTAATTTCTTAAAGTGATCTGCTGGCCGCCTGGCCAGATGTTTGTCCATAGTCCATACTTCATAAGCTGCCTACCAAGTTTGGAAATGTTGTTACAAGTCACTTGTTGACCAATGGGCTTTTACTCTATTTGGCATTTATGTAACTGCAGTTCTCTTTTTCTTTTATTCTTTTAGTTATGAAACTTAGATACATTTGCTGATTTCAAGAGCAAATAAATATAGTTTTGACTGAAATATTTCACCATCATATAAGTTTAAATATGTTTATTTTATTTTACAGGAAACATCAGTGCTTCGCGGGAAACTATTGGAGCAACCTAATCTTGCTCTTTATGCTGATAAACATAAAGCGGAACTTTTAGATGCCGCATCCTCTTCATCTTCTTATCCATCATCATCATCATCATCTATACCAAGAAGAGGGCCTTCAAACTGGAGTAAGTTCTTGAGCTTTACAAATTCTTATTTTGTTTTAGTTCAACCTATATATAATGGATGTGTTGTTATGCTTTATTTCCAAAAGATAAATGTTAGAAGATCAACTTAAAAGGAAACGGGTCAAATAGGGTGAAACTGTCAAAGTATCCCAAGTGTTGGTTCCACTTTGACCCGCACCAAAAATGACACATTTTGATCCATTACTCAATTCGGATTATTTTTCCATCTCTAGTTTTCATAAATAAACTAATGTACCCAGTAAGGTCCCGCCCATAGGATAGGGTCCCGAGAGGGTGAGAAACCTTACCTCTCTCCTAGGAGGTAGACAGGCTGCACTCAAATGAGACGACTCAATAATCTATTTTTAAGGACATACAAAAAACATAAAGTGCTGCTGCCTCTAGTTTTCATTTCATGCATGTGTTATTTTGCATCATACTAAAAAGTTCACATTTTTTAAACCTAGGCTCAAAACCGAAGAGCAAACCTAAGAGGGAAAGATCACAAGAAGAGAAAAATTTCAGAAGAAAGGCGAAATATTTCTTGATAACTCAGATGGTTGCAGTTCTTGTTTTTCTTAGTCTTCTTGGTGGATCTGACGATACCGAAGTTGATGATGTCGATGGTGATGAGGGTTATGATTATGAATAATTAAACACGGAAATCGCTTTTTTGATCTTTAAAGTTGTTCATTTCAGTTTTTGTTATGTGGAAAATTTTCAACACATGCACATACATTCAGCTGAGTTGTGAGAAATAGGTGAGCTAAACTTGAAGCAGGATAGTTTGCTTCTTGGTTCTTAAACATTTGTACCCAATCAAGGTTCAAAATGTGTTTTTATTCTCTATACTCATTATTTTTTATTTTTTTAGTCCATATCTATTTAGCAACATTTAATTTAGTAAACATGGTTGATGGAAGGATGGATCGTGGTAAGGAACCCAAAATATGGCAAGTAATTAACATACCAAGTCATTGTAACTTTCACATGCAAAGATACTTATGTAACGTTCGTTCTGAATTGCAATTGAATTGGAATTCGTGTGAGTACTATAATTTGCTTTGGAATTTAAACGTGTGCATTTGATAAACTAGTATGAAACCTCAACAGAATTAAAATGTGGATTCCCTTCTGTATTGTTCAATTACAATTTCATTCCATGAAACAAAAGTTATCTTAGTTTAAGAAACGTTAATATATAATATAAATGTGTTAATTTTTCATATAAAAATTACATAGTACAAAAATATACAAGGATGATGGGGGTGGGAAACCCGAACACACTTAGGGTACTTCCACATGGGATCGGGTAAAGAAGGTGCACCCCCAACTCCGAGTAGTTTGTCACTTTGTCTGAATAGTAGTACAAGGATGTGAGTTGTTTATTTGAGCATGAAAGTAATGGTAATTTGTTGAGCTAGGTGACACAATATCATTGGATAATAAGTATGCGTACTTGTGGGTTGATGACCCCCTCCAACATTTAAGTATTTTTGAGATGACAAATCATTGGAAATACTAAATAACTGCATTGGTTATACCCATCAGGGGAGAGCATTTAGGATCAAGTCAGGTTCCACCCAAAATGAGACTTAAAAAAAATTAGTTTAATTCAAGTCAACAAGAGGTCTGATTAATATAAGTCACTTAAAAAAATATCAGAAAAGAATAACCACTATATTTATTTTATAACGACTTGTAGGTATTATACATTCAAAATTAAACATACATACTTGTGATTGTTATGCATATAAAAGTAAAAAAAATAATTGACATGTGATTATTATGCATACCACTTCACATGTATGTGGGATGCGGTTAAAAAGAAAAATGTAAAGTTTTACCTATGTCAATGTTAAACAAACACTACGAGCACACTATCCAAACATCACTGACGTGTCACACAAATCATATGATCAGGCAAAAAGTGGTCAACGAGGTCATATGATAGTTACACAAATCGTATGATTAGACAAAAAAATGGTCAACATGGCCATATGCTGGCTATATGTATCGCATATCAGACAAAAAAAATGATCATATGAGTTGTATGAACGCCAAATCATACGACCCAAAGTAATACTAACCCACATGACAATTTTTAAACCTATCATTTAGCCAATATGATGTAAATAAAGAATAGATTTGATTCATACTAATATTTCACAAGAGTGACCCTAAAATGCAAGCAACGAATTGTCTAACCAAAAACATGCTCACAAAACAATCTTTTTCCCGCCACCTCATCTTCCAACACCACCACCAACAACAACAATCTCTAACAGAACATCTCTTAACAATATTAACCCAATGTTCTTTCACTAAAACAGTCCAACAAATCCACACCCAAATGCTTATAAACTCCATAAACAAACCCAACTTCTTACTACCAAAACTCATAGCCTTAAAAGACTTCAATTACTCTTTCCGTTTATTCACTTCAATGCACGAACCCAACGATTATTCTTTCAATATTATGATACGTGGGCTAACCACCACGTGGCAGAAATATAACCTTACTTTACAATTGTATTATCAAATGAAGGGGTTGTTTATAAAACCAGATAATTACACTTACCCTTTTTTGTTCATTGCTTGTGGTAATGTTTTGGCGGTTGAGCATGGTAAATTGGGTCATTGTATGGTTTTGAGAAGTGGGTTGATGACGGATTGTCACGTTAGGCATTCGTTGATTAGTATGTATGCGAAATGTGGTGAGGTCGGGTATGCACGCCAAGTGTTTGATGAAATTACTGACAGGGATTTGGTGTCGTGGAATTCGATGATATCGGGTTATTTGAAAATGGGGTTGTCTGGGAGGGCTTTGGAGTTGTTTGAGGATATGAAAGGGGAAGGATTTGTGCCGAATGAGATGACTTTGGTTAGTGTTCTTGCGGCCTGTGGGGACTTGGGGAATTTGAGTTTGGGAAAGGGGGTTGAGGAGTATGTGGTGGGGAAGGGGATGAGGATGAGTTCTTATATTGGTTCGGCGTTGATTGGTATGTATGGGAAGTGTGGGGATTTGGTGTCGGCAAGGAGGGTGTTTGATAAGATGAGTAAGAGAGATTTGGTTACATGGAATGCCATGATCACAGGGCAAGTAGTACTTACTTTTATCATATTGTTTTTATTGCTTTGTCATTTGTGGCAGAAGATTCTAAGTGATAGCTATGTTAGCCTGTTGTGTTTATTAGGGGTGTTCTTGGTTTGGTTCGGCCGGTTTTGACGACAATTTTGGGATAAACCGGTTAACTACGGTTTTGGGAAAATACAAACTGAACCGACGAGTTTTCAAGGCTTTAAGGTTCAGTTTTCCCTGTTTTAGACAAATAGTTTTTTTTTTTCAATAGAAAAGCATAAATTTTAATAATTTTAGAAAATCATAAGAATTGATCATGAATATAATATACATGCATAACTTTATACTCTTATACTATAAGAAAATGATAAATAGGAGTTGCGTCGGAGACATCTTAATCTGAAGAGGAGAATATTAAACGGCTTGTTTGATTTAGACAGCCGGTTCCAAGTTCCAAACCGTAAACCGTTCAAAATGAACGATGAGCCGGACCATACTCATTTCAAACCGGCCAAGCCGGACGACTGTCTTTGGTTTGACGGTTTATGAACAGCCCTAGTATTTATTATACTAGTTTGTTTGCTCTTACATGTTCACTAGATGATTACACTAATCTTTTTGCTGCACATAACAGATATGCTCAAAGTGGGTTATCAGATGAAGCAATTTCACTGTTCAACATTATGAGAGATGAAGGTGTAAGTGCTAATAATATTACACTGAGTGGAGTTCTCTCAGCGTGCGCCTCCATTGGTGCTCTTGATGTTGGGAGATCAGTAGAAGCATATGCATCTGAAAGAGGCTTGCAACAAGATATATATGTGGGGTCCGCTTTAATCGACATGTATGCCAAGTGTGGTAGTGTGGACCATGCGTATAAAGTTTTTGAAAACATGCCTTTCAAGAACGAGGTCACATGGAATGCCATGATTTCTGCTCTTGCATTTAATGGCCGGCCTCGTGAAGCCATATCACTATTTAACCGAATGTCAGAAGAAAATAATACTATTACCCCTGATGACGTAACATTTGTGGGAGTGCTAGCTGCATGTGTCCATGGTGGAATGGTCAACGAAGGGCGTAAATTATTTGACTTAATGAGCACATCGTTTTCATTGGTTCCTAAAATCGAGCATTATACCTGCATGGTAGATCTTTTATCAAGAGCCGGTTTGGTATACGAGGCATGGGATTTTATTCAGAAAATGCCTGAAAAACCCGATGAAATTGCGTTGGGTGCATTGCTTGGGGCATGTCAGAAAGCTAGAAATATAGATATTAGTGAACGGGTCATGAAGCTTTTATTGGAAATCGAGCCTCAAAATTCTGGGAATTACATAATTTCGTCACATATATATGCAAATTCAAAGAGGTGGGATGATTGTGCCAAGATGAGATCGCTTATGAGACAAAAAGGTGTCACTAAAATTCCTGGTTCTAGTTGGATTGAGATTGATGCTCAGGTCCATGAGTTTTATGTGGGTGACTCTTTGCATATTGATTCAGAAGACATCTATAAATTGCTTGTTGATGAAATGAAGTTGGAAGGTTATATGGTAAATAAAAACCTTGTGAAGGGAAGTTATCAGACGCTTGGAGTCGCTCATGAAACCGAGAATGATATATGACAAAAGGTGGGATAGTTCTTGGTATTTCATAAAGTTGTACCGAGTCAAGCCGAACTAGGAGTAGCCCAATATTGAGAAATAAATAATAGAATTTTTTGCTAAAATGGTGGGTTTTTTGGATATTTTTGTGATATTGGTGTGTGTCAGAAAAGTGTTTAGAAGATTAGGATTCCCGCAATCTTAGATTGCGGGATTAGGTGACTGGGCTGCTGAATAGGACGAGGCAGCTGACTTGGAGTAGGACGAGGCAGCTGACTTGGAGTTGGAGGAGGTGATGTGGAAGACCCGCAATCTTAGATTGCGGGAATAGGGATTGCGGATTCAATTCAGATGCCCACTTTATCATTTACATTTCTTATATATAACATACACTCGTTTACACCGCACTGTCAAACAAAAACATACACTCGTTCGTTTCATACACAGTCAAACACAAACACAAACAGGCTAAACAATGAATTTCATAATTCTCATGCGTTAGAGGCGATGATTTTTTAGTGTTGTTGGATCCGTGTTACATTTGCACGTGTTAAATGGCTGTCTGGTCATTTAATTTCAAATATATTAATGTTGGAGGGTCCAAAGGTTGTAGAAGAATCCATTTAGTTTTTGGTCATGACCCTCTTATTTTTGGATCGATGTTACATTTGCATGAAACTACTTGGATCGATGTTACATTTGCACGTATTATAACACGTGTAGAATGCAACATTGGTATTGTAGTTTATAAAATTAAATACCTGGCTTGCAATTGTGGTTTGAATATCCCGTGTACCACCCCCAGGCAGGCCAATTATTTCTTTCTTGGGAACCACCCTCTAAGCAAATCCTTAGGTAGGTGAGGGCGCTGATTCTACGCTGATCTGGAATTGGTGTTCTCGAACATTGAAGATGGTGGATTCATCAAAGCTACTGATTTTTCGCAGCAGGCGTCAAAGGTAGCTCTGATGTAGAGAGTTGGAGGCGCGTCAGGCGTCAAAGGCAGGCGATGGAAGCTGTGGTGGAGGGAGTTCATCAGGGCCTCGCCTGCCTTTAGAAGTTGGAATTGGTGTTCTCGGAAAATTCACGTAAAGCTGAAGCTTCCGCAAGTTGAAGCTTCATTCCTCGTTGCTCTGATTTGGAATATGGCGAGGCGTGGAATCAGTCCTCGTTGTTCCTGTAGGATTGTGGCAAGGCGTGTAAAACAAAATGGTGATTCTTCTTCTACCGTTAAAACAAAAGGTGGATGGGGAGTTGCTTTTAAAGTTGGAATAGGTGTTCTCGGAAATTGAAGGTGGTCGAGTCATCAAAGTCGATCATTTTCGCAGCAAACTTTATTGCGCTTGCGGGTTCTACACCTTCAGCGCAAGGCCCTCCGACGTCGAAGAAACACGCTCCGTCATTAGCGACGTCGGGGATATCGGATGCACCAGCTCCTGCTCGTACCTCGATAGTACCAGGCATCTGACATAGTTACGTAGATACCCTTGACTTGGTACCCATGTACAGCAAATCGACGAACTTAAAGATAAAGCTAAAATATGGGCCAAGTATCGAGGGACGCTGCGTGCATAAATATGGGAAGAGATGCATAAATATGGGGGCTGGTTAAAACACTAAAGATATGTGGTGTGATAGATATGTAGTTGTATGTTGCTGCTGCAGCTAAATTGGAATTGGTGGTCTCGAAAATAGATTGTTTTGTAACTTTGGTAGATTGTATATTTAACGTTTCGTGTGAATAATAAATTTACGTTGTTTTTATTCAATAAGTTTATTGACTAAACGACTTGTGGATTGTATAGTTTGACTAGTTTGTAAAAATAGTTTCTGTTTTCTTAATGTTTTCTTATTGTGTTTTCTTAGTGTTGAAACATGCCCAGGGAGCCCTTTTCGGGCCCCTGTATCCGTCTCCCGGGCCGGACTTTACCGGACCCGGATCGCCGAACGTGGCGTCCTTGGGTGATATAACAGGGCCGTCGCTGGTCCAGGCGTTACGGGACTTTCCGTGACACGATCCCGGGCCTCACAAAAAGCCCCGGACCTCATTTTGTTAACTTACTTTTTATTTGTCAATATAACAAATCCTTATATTATAAAAGCCGGATGAAAATATAAAGAAAAATTAGTGTTGAAACATGCCCAGGGAGCCCTTTTCGGGCCCCTGTATCCGTCTCCCGGGCCGGGCTTTACCGGACCCGGATCGCCGAACGTGGCGTCCTTGGGTGATATAACAGGGCCGTCGCTGGTCCAGGCGTTACGGGACTTTCCGTGACATGATCCCGGGCCTCACAAAAAGCCCCGGACCTCATTTTGTTAACTTACTTTTTATTTGTCAATACTTTTTATTTGTCAATACAATTCAACAATCAAAAAACAAACCATTTCATATATCAAAAAACAAACCATTTCATATATCATTAGTTTATATAGAGTTATTACAATTGGGTCCACAATTAGCTTGGTTACAAAATCGTCCGTCAGTACCACATAAAGGGGGACGTCGCTCACGGTGTGGATTGCGACGCGGCTCGTTAGGGAACTCCAAAGGTACTGGTGTGTAGAAATTGGACGACGATCCTTCACCACCTTGATTTGGGGCCCAATAGTTAAACGATGACTGCCCGGTGTTGATGGGTGGGTTGAGAGGGAAGGTAGTCTGTGGTGTTCTAATGGCATCAAACGGGTTAAAAGCGTCAGTCCATTGGTTGTCGTTTAATAACGACTCCATGAGGTTCATATCTGTTGACCCCCCTTGGATATTCGTAGTGCCCTGTGGTGGGGTACCGAATCTTGCAAGAAAGGAGGTAGGGTCAAACCCGCCAAGATCATCATCAAAGAAAGTATTATCTGGCGTACTTTGATGACTATGCACAGACACTTCTTCTTCTCTCTGAACCTCCGCATTCCTCTGATTTCGCCTTCGCCTAGGCGCTCTTTGAGGACGGCTTCTGTCTGCAACAGAGGCAGCAGGGCTACCTTCAAGCCGTGAGCGGTAGTTCAAACGATCACCCACACCAATTTGCGACATGACTGATTGGGCAGTGCTTTGAATCACCCCAAGATTGGTGCTGAAGTTGGCAGGGACGGACGACATGATCTGGGACACTTGCTCGTTAATCTGCGTGTATCCCTCCATCTGTAAATTAAGAAAATTAAATATTAACAAATTTATCATTTAAATATACACTTTTATATATTTGAAAAAAATTCATATATATACCAGCACTTGGGCAATCCCAGCATCATCTCTGAAACCCGGTTGTGCTACCGGGATGGCCATTGGGTTCCTCGTGTACCCCACGGTTCTTTCTAAGAACCAATCCATATAATCAGCATACACGGAAGGTTCTGAGGTTCGTTCCCCGACCACTACGTGATTCTCGCGCTCATCCCAGGACTGCACATACGTGCTATGGTATGTTGTAAACCAGTTTTCGTATGGTCTCCCAGCACGCGTCCTTTGGTGCAGCTCGAGGTGGACTTCGGGGGTAAAGGGTGGTCCCTGAGGAATCCATTGACGGAATCCGAATTGTCTAACGACCCTGCTGGCTTGGTGGTATTCCACCACCTGAAACCACAGAATGTAGCAATCCGAACACCAAGAGGCCCGTCCGTCGGTGCAACTTGCCGGGAGTACCTCCATGGCTCGTTCATAGGGTCTCCAAATGAACTGTTGTAAAAAATTAAACAGAAACACTATTAGTAAAATTTAATATATTTTTCACTGTAACAAAAAATAAACAGTCTCATACCTGTTCGGAATATAAATTTTGAAGTTGCGATCGTATCGCTTTTAACGACCGCGAGGCCACCCCCCTGAAATCGCGCGATCCTTTCCAGCTGTTTTAAACGAACGAGTTAGTTTATTTAATAAAAAAATTATTAAATATAACATAAGGAAGGGTGATGGAGAAAATACATACATTGCGCCATACGGTTTTCCAGGCATCAACCGGGTACTACACCGGGGAGATAGTACACTGATTCGGGTCCATGCCCACAACTGGAGTATGGTGATAGGTCCTCCAATTGTTTTATCAGTGGAGCATGCGGCTTTGCACAAGTTTCTGTACAAACAAGCTAATGCAGCACTCCCCCAGCTAAACTGACCACATGTTTCTAACGATTCGACGTGCCTTAAAAATGCCAATGACGTCCAACCGTTAGAAGAGTCAGCCAACAGTGAATTACCCACAATAATCAGCACCACACAACGTGCTTGTTGTCTAACCATATCAATATCTGCCCCTTCGGGCAGTGGTTCCTTGATTTTTTCTAGAAGGCTTGTTGTTTTAATAGTATTTCCGGAAAGCATGCTCTCATTCGTAATCTGTATGCCCAACATACCTTCTACTAGCTGATTTCGAACTTCACGGGACCATTTTTCCTGTAGTCCTGCAATTGGTGGACCGTTGACTCGCAACCCCATGAGGACGTTCACGTCCTCTAGAGTCACGGTTGTTTCACCGAAGGAGAAGTGAAACGTGTGAGTCTCAGGACGCCACCTTTCTACCAACGCGGTTATTAAACCACGGTCAGCAAATAGGTAGCCAACCTCAAGAACGCCACCAAAACCAGCTACACTAACCAGATTACGAACATTGGGGTGAATACCATTATCCCGTATGTGATTGTATAACGACTGATCGCCTCGCCTTACATCGAGTTCTATGGCATCGTCACCACCGTCTTCGAACATATAAGCAGAACGATGTCGTGGCTGCAGCCATAGAAGAGAATTGTCTCTTGGACCAGGGTGTAGATAAGCCATAATTTTTAAGATATGAAGTTGTTTATCTGCTTTGTGTTGTGAGTTTTTTTTTTGTGAGTTTGCTTTGCTTTGTGTTGTTAACAATTGCACTAGTCCATCCATATATATATTAAAATTCATGCCATTTCTCTGCACTCTACTCTCACATGCAAACATTGAATTTGATTAAAGTTGATTAGATATGTGTAAGAGTTACTATGCAAGTTCAGACATCCAAAGGCATGCAAACCTCTCTACTCTCTCATGCATGCATTGATGGGATGAGATGGTGTGTAAGTGTTGAAGACAAAAGCAAACAGGAGAGGCCTCTGCACTCCCGCAATCTGAGATTGCGGGTCTTCTACTGTAGCTCTGCGAACCTCTGCACTCCCGCAATCTAAGATTGCGGGTCTTCCACCTGGATGTCCAACTCAGCTCCTTCGTCCACTGCTCGTCCTATTCAGCAGCCCAGTCACCTAATCCCGCAATCTAAGATTGCGGGAATACTAATATCCCAAACACTTTTCTGACACACACCAATATCACAAAAATATCCAAAAAACCCACCATTTTGGCAAAAAATTCTAAATAATAATGTCGCCAAAATCCACCTGTTTGGTATCGGTTTGATTTCGGAATGATTTGCTCCAAAACTGGACCATAACTAAACTAATAGTTGGTATTTGCTTTAGTTTAAAAAGAAAAAAAAAACAGTTTGGTTCACATTTTGAACTGGACCTGACGAGACCGAACTGAAAGTAGCTGATTCTGGTTTGGTTCTTCAATTCTGTCGGTCTAGACCGAGTTTTGCCTACCCCTAAGAGGGAAAACATATTTTTGTCCTTTTCTAGTTTCATGTCTACCATGTAAGCTTCTGCTAGAGGTTCTTTCTTAAGTTCCTGGTTGAATTGGTTTTGTTGAGTTCTGTTTATTGAAAAAATTCAATGAAAATATTCTGAAAGAATAAAATAGATATATTAGCAATGAGTTAATTTTATGAGCAAGAACATTAGTTTGTTCATTATATGACCATCGTTCATCCTAACCAGATTTGTGAGCTCATGTAGATACTAATATGCATACATGCATATGCTAACAGTTTGAGGTGTCCGACACACATAGAGAGGGAGAGAGTATCATATATATTAATTGCCCCCCATCATTCGATATGCAGATTGATATATTTTGTATCTGGTTTATTAGATTATGACACAAAAGATGTTCAAGTAAATGCAGGCATCCTAATTTTCAGCAAATCGGAGATACAACCTACAAAGCATACTTCCAGACACGTCTTACATGTATCTCAGACCTTATGAACTGCAATCTGGTTTGTTTGTTTTCATTCCATCTATGATCTAATCTTAGTTTATTAATATTTGTTAGTTATTAATCTGTACATTGTTCTCATATCTTTCAGTAGTCGTTAACATTTGTGAAGAATAATTCACTTAAGACACACATAGATTCAGAAAGACATTTTATTAAGACAGAACTATATGCGAGAAAAAAACATTCATTCCAACCCAAATCATTTTCACCCAACCCGACACCTGTCACGCCCGCTTTGCCAAGCATAGTTTGTAGACAGGTGGTTGAAGTTAGGGCTGTTCACGAGCCGAGCCGAACCGAGCGGACCTTTGCTCGTGCTTGGCTCATTTACAAACCGAACCGAGCCGATCGGCTCATTTACAATCGATCCAGAAACAGAGCGAGCAGTGTTCGAGCACACATTTTTTCAAGCCAGCATCGAGCGAGCGACGAGCGGTGAATGTTTCCGGACAACCATAAATTTGGGATGTTTCCTTTAATATTCTCGCTGCCTAGTGATGTCTGAGGTTCGACCGTTTGAGAATGAGGCTCTAGTTGAGCATACTACAGAGAACGATTGTCTTGTTGTGGCGTAGGTTGATAGCGGGAGATGATTGATGGTGGACAACTAATGGGAATAGGAAGTCAAGCATGTTTTTTCACGACTTAGGGTTTTACAATTAAACTTATGATTAATTTATCATTGAGTTGACTGATGGTGGACAACTAATGGGAATAGGAAGTCAAGCATGTTTTTTCACGACTTAGGGTTTTACAATTAAACTTATGATTAATTTATCATTGAGTTGACTGAGCCAATAACTATAAATATAACTCTATATATGCATATATTGACCTAAACGCAATAGAGTGGCATGTATAAAACTATAAATATAATTGTAATTAATGTTTATACATATAATTATATATATAATAAATTAATAAAAATTATGTCGAGCCGAACCGAGCCAAGCGGACCTTTGCTCGTGCTTGGCTCGTTTACAAACCGAACCGAGCCGATCGGCTCATTTACAACCGAGTGGAAAATCGAACGAGCAATTTCTGATCAAATTTCGAACGAGCGGCGAGCGATCGGCGAGCGCCGAGCATTTTGAACAGCCCTAGTTGAAGTTTTCTTTTCTTATAATATTAGTTATTGAAAAATTATGTGGCTCTGCCTATGTAATATGGACCCCTGTGTGCTGCTAAGCAATGCGTAAGAGTTCATAGACAGTTAGGGGTTGTTATTAAGAGGTCTGAATGGTTAAGTGCTGAATCATTAAGTTGGACCTCTTAATGGTTAATTTTCTTGTCCCACATTAGCCTTAACCATTCCATTCAGAAGCTGAAACAAACGCGCTGAATGCTGAATCATTCAGCGGTTCAGAGCCTCATTAAGAGGCTTACCAAACAGCCCCTTAGTATTAGTTGGTAGTCATTTTCTTAATATAATTTGATTTTGTTGTAAATTTGTAGAAGAGATGGAACCTACTCGAGAAAAAGAAGACTCGTCCATGATAACGGCAGTGTTGATAGTGGCAACGACAGTGGTGGAGGTCACAAGTTGGTTTTGCAAATGTGCACTTGATTGCGACTAGCGCATCTTATAGACAACAATGTCTCGGGAAAGTGGTTACACACATGGTCTCTGGAGTCGATAAATGTGGTGTAAATGTTTACTCAAATGAAATTGAGATCCCAATTGTTACAGGAAGCCGCTAACTCTAAAAGGCGCAGACTTGTTTCTTAGTTTGAAACTGATAAGTTTTTTAGTTTCAGTTGAAACTAAAGCCAAACCGAATTATGTTTGCTTGGGTATTTCGTTCAAGCGAGTTTGTCAAGGAGGGTGTTGCTATCTCTCTAATAGTCTCCAGCCTACTCATAGTAGTTCCAGTAGCAATGACAAGAAAATTATATGTAAATTTAGAAATTAGATATGATATTTTTCATGTATATTTTGTCTACAAAAGTATACGTTTTTTTATCACATTAAATTTTAAATCACGATATTATTACAACATGCTGATAATATTAGGTATCAAAGCTATTTCAAAACAAAACTTATGATGTAAACAATAATATTCACTATACAATTTTGAAACATTCACGAGATATTCATTAATAACTACTAGTAGGGTGCCCGCGTGTTGCGGCGAGAAACAACATTTATAACGGTTCCGTTAAGCCATAATCAATTAACCAAAATATTTGGTTTGGTGTGTTGCATAATCATTAGTGGAGCTTGAACTGCATTAACCACAATCGAAACATTCAAATCCTATGTGCTAGAGGAAGTGCAAGCACATGAATATATACATAGCAATAATTGTGAAAAACGCTAGACAAAAAATTAGGGTGATCATGAGGAACTGGGAAGTTACACACATAACGACAAACCCTAATTGTAAACACATTGGTGATTGTCCGGAAATACATAATCTAACTTGAAATTGTGAAACAATGTTAATTTGACGTTTATAAAAGACAGATACGTTGGTTAATTTAAGGTTGTTTTCATTTCAGTTATTACTTAACCCTAACATATTTTTTAACTGAAAACATTATAACAATATTATATTCAAATTAAAGAGATTGCAATGCTCGTTTATATGGTGTAATAATACTAAGAAAATATTAGCGAATAAAAAAATTATGGATGTTTAAAAATCGTGGGGGTAGTTGGTTAAAATAAGGGTGCAAAAATGTAATTACTATTTAAATAAATTAAATCTAAGTAAAGTTGAGAGGACAAATGTGTATGTATTGTATGAAAGACATATGGTGCCTTGTACTCTAAGCAATTACAATTGTAAAACTTAAATATTAAAAGGTCATTAAGAAATGTGTTATAATATTGTATAGATAGTATAGATTGGTTATTACTTAACCCTAACATATAATTTTTTAAATTAAAAAAAACTATAGCAATACTACACTCAAATTAAAAACAAAAAATGCTCGTTTATACAGTGTAATAATATTAAGAAAATATTAACGTGTAAAAAAGTTATGGACATTTAAAATCGTGGGGTAGTTGGTTACAATAAAGGTTAAAAGTGTAATTATTATTTAAATAAAAGAAATTGAGTATAGTTGAGGGGACAAATGTGTAAGTATTGTGTAAGTAGTTAACACGTGCATTGTGTGTTGTACACTAAGTAATTATACATGTACAACTTGAATTTTAAGACATCAATGAGAAATGTATTATAATAAAGTTTAGATTATTTCAGTTCATTTTCGTTTTTTTCCTTTTGTTTTTGTTTCGGTCATTGCTTAATCTTAACATATAATTTTTTAAAAATTAAAAATATAGCAATACTATACTCAAATTAAAGAGAATAAAATGCTCTTTTATACGGTGTAATAATATTAAGAAAATATTATCGTCTGAAAAAATTATGAACGTTTAAAAATCGTGGGGTAGTTAGTTAAAATAAATATGGAAAAGTAGTTAGTATTTAAATAAACAGAAATTGAGTAAAGTTGATGGACAAATATGTAAATATTGTATAAAATTATAATATAGTATAGATAGATAAGGGGGAAACTGTAACTAATAAGGGGTATATGTACAAATTATGTTTGAAAAGATATAAATGCCCTTAAAAAGTAATTACTACATACATTATGTGTTGTACTTTAAGCATTTATAATTGTATTACTTAAAAATTAAGATGTCCTTATGAAATGTTTTATAAGATAGTATAGATATAAAGTATACGCTAAAAGTTCATTAGCATTAGCAAAATAATAAAAGAATAAAAGTTTTACGATCACTTAAAAAAACATCAATTGATGAAGAGTTCAAAGTTGTATAATGTATAGTGACTAAGAACTTTGTGGATAGCTGCCAGATTTGCATAAATCGTGTCAGAACTTACCGCTTCGAAAAAATTTAAATTATAGTTGTTAGCCATTGTTGGCTCAGACAATAAGTCAGTAAGATCAAACAACAGATATTTATATTTGAGGAATGAATCCACAACTCTTTCTTATTTAAACAAACAAAGGAATTTACAAACAAAGAACCATCGAGTTCATTAGTACAGTCTAAGCATTATTCCTTAACCATTTATAAGCTAATATATAACATATAACTAGTGGCACAACAATTTGGAGATGTTAAGCTTGCAGGACCGCTTAAGGGGGGTATTTTGAAGCTATCGCTTTAGGCCCTCAATCCAATAAGGACCCCAAATTTCAAAAGTTTTTGTTTCAATATATATGATATGTGTTTATAATCAAAATGACAAACCTTTAACTTTATACATCATAGTCTACAAGTCTTTTTTATTGTATTTATCGTGCAAATAGTTCTAATCCCGCAATTACTGCTATCTTCACGTTTTATGTTGTTTTTCTAGTTTTGGAAAAAGGCCCCCATTTTAGTATTTGCTTTAGGCCTCTACAAAGGTTGAGCCAGCCCTGTAAGCTTGTATGAACTTAAACGGGTTGTCAATATGACAATATGTTATTGTTAAGTTTATGATAATCAATATGCAAACAAGTTTGAAATTAAAAGATAATCAACGTACATACACAAGATTTATGTGGTGTTAACTAACTCATGCTACATCTACTAGGAGTTTATCTTCACTGGTAACTTCTCACAGTAATCAAGGTAGTGATCACCCTTTAGCTAGTGATCTCTTCTTAACTTATCCCTAATACGGTAGTGATCATCGCTAGGGATGAAAAATGTTGTACTGCATATTGATACCATACCGCTAACATACCCAACAACGTACTATATCATACCATACCATACCGATACCGACAAAATATATATGGTACGATATTCGGTTTTGAATTTAGCTCAATTTCAATATTGGTGCTATGCGGTACAGATTGGTTCAATGTGGTACTAGTAATGATGTCGTCCCTAGTCTTTGGCTCTTTGCTCTATCACCCGTATGCTTTATAATTATTTTGTTACTTAGCAAATAAAATTTCATATATTCAACACGATACGGGATTGTAACCTAATAATTTATAAAGCATTACTTAAAATTTAACTTATTTAACTTATTTAGAGGCCGTTTTCGTTCAAAAACCGTATAATTTATAAAGCATTACTTAAAATTTATTTAATCAAAAACCTAATAATTCATCATCGCTAGGGTTTCTTCAATGTGTTCAATAAGTTAAAGCGATGCTTCCAATGGGGTTGGTGGCCCAATGGTAGAAGCAATGCTTCTAGGAACACCTAAGGGAGAGGTCATGGGTTCAAGTCCCACAAGGAGTAGAAATTTGACGTTAAAAAAAACGATTATGGACATGAATTATCTGATTGTTTTATTTTTGAATTAGGAACTAAATGTAATCATAGGGTAGGAAGTTAGTTAGTCTTAAAGATCAATGAATATATACATACTTAGAATTTTTTTAACGTTGAATTTCATATTAGTGACCAATGTCGCACTGTCTTATCGGTAGCCCTAGCCAAGGTCTGCCCATACTACATTGTCTTAATCGGGCCTGCGCTGGTATATCAGACTTGGTTACGACGTTCCCCCGGAAACCGTACTGCCTCCACACGAGTTTCCTTGCTGGAGTAACAGCCGTGTGAAAACCGGTGTGCAGCTCAGGATCGAACGCTCCTCGGTGTGTTTGTCACCATCATTGCCCGGATGCCGTAGAATATAATGAGGAGAGTGGGAATTGAACCTGAGTCAGAAGGAACACCAAATCTTTCCCCAACCACTCCACCTCTACCTCATTGGCACAAACTTCGAAATATAAAGATTTTTAACTAACGGAAAAAAAGGATAACAATAATTCGCAAGTTTCGTATTAACTATCTCTCTCTTTAATAAAGCGAATTCATTCCACTCTTATTGATCTCTCTTGCTGTTGATATGTCTTGTTCATACGGTGTTGTGGACCAAAGAACAAGAGATTACATAATCATAAACGCGCAACTTACTAATCGTGTGTATGGAATAATCGACATTGCATCATGCGAAAGCAGTATAATGAAGATGAACATCTTTAACTACTTTGAAGGAATTTATCAAACCATGGTCTTTAAAGAAACAACACATCGTTAACAAGAGGACCCGGGTGTAAGTCAAGTGACAATAAAAGGTTTATTAACACCGAATTCAACCATTATCACTTACAGCATTAATCGACAATAAAAACCTAAATGCAAAAACACATTAAACGAAAACGGTTTTTGATTAAATAAATCATTGAACACATTGAAGAAACCCTAGCGATGATGAACAATTACCTTCGTTGCAAGACGTGATCAAATCAATGATGGCCAACGCGAAGAGAACAAAGAAGAACCCATTGGAAGCAGACGACATAGATCTCGACGATACTTATCTCTATTGCCTTCCTTCATCTGCATCGACAACCGGTTCAATAAGTTACCGAAAACCATCTTGTTTGAAAAGGTTTTTGTTGAGTTGGAAACGTGTTTTGCATTTGCAAAAACTGTTGCATTTGCAAATATTGCAATGGATTAAACTGGGAGAAATGTTTCACTTGTTGTTGGTAATGTTGGATGGCAACTAAATTGGGTGGTACTTGTTACGAGATTGGTGGATCCATTACCGAGGTGTAACACATCGTTGGATTTGGGCTATTTGGGTTGTTTTGGTTGAATGAATCCATGTTATTTTTTATAAAAATTGGAGTATTTGTAAAAATTATTAGAGAGAAGGGATGAGGAAAGTGAATTTGGTATAAAAAATGAGGTGAGTGGTGTGGTTTTATATTTAAAAAAAACCTTTTTTTAATTCGACCGTTTTCAAACGGTCTAATAATTCAACGGGCAAAAAGATAAATGCTGCAACCCCATTGGTCCGTTTCGGGCGTTCGTTTGGGGACGGGAGGGACGAAGACGAGGGTAGGGGCGGTGTGGGAGACGGGGACGATATCAAAAAGGGGTGGGACGGGAGGTTGGGCGTCTCCACACCCTTCAGTCTTAAAGGGTTATTGGTTTCATACATCCCGTGACATCACATTTTGGGGTGTGTGCCATCACATTATATATACATACAATTACTAAAGTAGGTTGTGAGGGGATATACTGTAGCGCTACAGTGCTTCGTTTTCTAGGCGGTTCGTAATTTTTTGAGCGGTTTTGTTTCTTTTTAGGCGATTTGTAATTTTTTGAGCGGTTTTGTTTTTTAGGTAGTTTTTCTTTTTTGGGCGGGTATTTTTTTTTTTTTTGCCATTTGCTTTTTTGAGCCAAAACAATATTTTAGTAATAAACATGTTTGTTCTTAGCTAATTGATATGGTGATCTTCAAATGGCTAAATGATATGTGTGCTGTGATGGATGACAGAGCCTTGAATCGTGTGAATACCATTTATGATGCATTGTAATGCGCTTTACGTTTCGCAAATACTACGATATCTAGATTGTGTCCCGAGCTTCATTGTTGGGCGGTGGCCCATACGGGGAGTAGAGAGGTGTGCAACCCTAAAAGCATTTAAGGTGTAAATAACATCACCCTTTTTAATTTCAGTGTGTTGCAAACATGCGCCCCACCGCAACGCGCGACGGAAAAATCTACGTCATTGTCGCACCGTGAGTCCGATTATCGTCATTTTGAAACCATCTAAGGCATCCTCTAAGTACCTATAATATGGAGCATTGTCATTACGCAACAGGCGGCAAAGTGTTTTACCCTGTTTAGCGAGCCGCAACACGCACGCAGAGTTAAAACCTAGCTCTGAGGTATGTGACAGCTTCCTATTGGCGTGTGATGTGGGCCAGGGTGTATGAATTCTAATTAGGGGGGAGGGGTGCAACCCCGTTTTTTTTTCACTTCACTGATTTTAATCAATGCTTCACTGCCACATCACTAATTCAGTTCACTGAAACCGTTTTTTAGAGGCAGCACTCCACTGATTGTTACCTAACAATCAATAATAATAATAATAACAATAATAATAATAATAATAATAACATATTACCTTTCCCACTCTCTCCTCTCTCTAGCACTTCACTGATTCTTGGCCAGCCGTCATCTGCTTTATTCAACCACAAATCCTAATTTTTATTTTCAGTCTTCTCCATTGCTGAACCTCACACTCCAATAACTGCAATACGGGTATGTCTCATCTCTGTTCTACCCTATTTTTATTTGAATGCTAACAATTGGGAACGGACAAATTTACCGATCCAGATCGCCTACCATGGGCGTTCCATTCGCTTTTGTAATAATAATATTATTAAAAATATAAATACTGATTTGACACAGAGAGAGAGAAATAAGTGTTACCGTGCGTTAAATATAACCCGAATTTGGTTTACGGGTTCACTACCAGCATCAGTAACGACTGTGTTACCGTGCTAGTAGTGAAATACCAATAACTAAATCAATAGGCGCCCCGTCCCCTAACGTGTGTATGATTCCCAAATAAAAGTTACGTAAAGGTAAGTATAGAAAAGACGTTGTATGTGGTACCGGGTGGGTGGGAGGGAGGCTACCCTAGACCGCTATAAATACATATATTGCGTCTTCTTACCAGATTCTCCTCCCTTACTACGTTTTTCCTCCCTCCCTCCGAAGCGTGTTTTCCTCTCCGCCATAATAATAATAAAAACCTTTTACCCTATTCCCTTCCACTCCGATCCATCTGCAGGTACTCTTTTTATTATTATTATTATTATTATTATTATTATTATTATTATGTTTTCATTTCCTATTATTAGCCTCCAGATCTGATGTACATATTCTATAATTCCTAAACTTGACTCGGTTTGTATTACGCACATATCTTCTTTTGTAATTAATTAGGGTTTTATCCGATTTTTAACATAATAATATGTTTTACTTTCAATGCTATTAAGATATTAGTTTTGAGGCCTAATTATTTCATGATTGTTATTACACTTGAATGATACCGACATTGTTAGGGTTACAGATTTAGCCAGGGTGCCTTTTTTTTACTTGTTAGTTACTGCCAGTGTCGGTGGTATTCGCTATGCTTTTAAGTTCCCTTATGACCTGTGTGAATGAATATTAATCTAGTCTGCGGATTGAAAGTTAATTTGTCGAAATGCACTCTTTTTGGGATTGGGTTTAATAACCAAGCCTTGTCAAAGATGGCTTCTATTCTTGTTTGCAAAGTGGGAGACTTACCATTTAAATACTTGGGTCTCTTTGTTTGTGCAAATATGTGTTTAGCTAAAGATTGGAAACTGGTCACTGATACTTTTTGGAATCGTCCCTCTATTTGGAAGGCAAAAGTTATGTCGTTTGGTGTCCGTGTAACTCTTATAAAGTTGGTTCCGAATTCCTTGCCCTCTTATTTTTTTTCTTTATATAACACGCCGGTTTGTGTTATTGAGGATCTTGATAGGTTGAGAAGAACTTTTTGTGGTGTGGAGCGGAGGATAGGTCAAAAGTGAATTGGATAACGTGGGAAAAAGTGATTAGCCAAGTTGAATATGGGGGGTTGGGGTTCGGTTCTCGTTTGGACGCCAATTTGGCAATGCTTGCCAAATGGTGGTGGAGGTTCAAGACAGAACCGGATAATTTGTGGAGAAGTCATTTGGTCTATTCATCATTTGAGAAACTGGAATTTCATCCCTGTTAAACTTTTTATCTTTGGCCCTTGGAAACACATCATAAAATTGACTCGATTATGTGCCAGGCTGGGTGGATTTTAGGAAGGTGATAAAAGGTATTGCGGGATGCAGATATGTATTAATGTTTTGGTTTCGGTGTTCCCAGCTTTATTTAGCTTGGAGCGCAATAAGTTCTGCACCATGGGGGACAGATTTGAGGTTGGGATCAGCTGGTTATCAGCAGGCCTGCTGGAGTTGGGCGAATGATTCTTCCAGCCGAACTCATTGAACTCCAGCGGCTTCAGACAGTGCTCTGGAATGTTAAACTGGGTTTTTGACTTTTCTGTCCGTAGTATCAAAGATTAGCTTCAGGCCAGTTCTGGGATCAGACCGGTTTATGTCTTCAAATGGAATGGATGGGTACCGCGCAAAGCGAGTGTGGTTGCGCAGAGAGCTGAGAAGGGCAGGCTCCCTACCTTTGATGCTCTACGGCCAGGAACATCATGGATGGCTCTGATGTGTGC
Organism: Ambrosia artemisiifolia; assembly: GCA_032199755.1. Classification (NCBI taxonomy): domain Eukaryota; kingdom Viridiplantae; phylum Streptophyta; class Magnoliopsida; order Asterales; family Asteraceae; genus Ambrosia; species Ambrosia artemisiifolia. Next base: position 44,635,366 of record CM063512.1, on the reverse strand, counting down.
GTCCTTTGTGGCAATGTAAACAAGTCGGTGGATGATGTGTTTGTCACTTTGTTGCATGTCATTTTACTCAGATGGTATGGAACGTGGTTGGCAATGGTGTCGTCTTAGTCCGGTTTATGCTTTTGAGGTGAGAGACCTGCTGGATCCTCATAAACATTGTGGTGGCTCTCCCAAAAGAAAGAAAGAAAGTTATCTATGCTATTGTAATTACGACTTTTTGGTGTGTGTGGTGGCTCAGGAATAATGTTCTCTTTAATCAAGCTCAGACGTCGGTGGCAAGACTTGTCGAAAAATCAAAATTTTGGGTTACTTGTGGGTTAGAAACCGCTCAAAAGACCTGGCAATTACCTGGAAACAGTGGATGTTATTTTATGTTTTTGGTTAGTTTGTATGTTGCTGTTTTGTTGTTGGTGGACTGGATCTGATTCTGGCCGGCGCTATTTAGCTCCTTGCTTGCAGCCTGTGTTTTGTTTTTCATTTAATAAAACTTTAATTTGGTCGTTCAAAAAAATAATCTAGTCTACAGAATATTAGGTTGAAAAGGTATATGCTTTTTTCGGATTAGGGTGTTATTTCACTTGTTGTTTAGTGTGTTCATGGTGTGTGGTTTACCGTTTAATCATTTTTTACTTGAAATTGTATCTTTTGCATTGAAGACATGCGTCTCATTAATTGAAAAGGATTAGTTTTTTGTTGGGGTTTTGTATACTATATTGTGTTTAAGCTATGCATACTGAATTTAAGTTTGGTTCACTTGGTAATTTGTTTGCGTAGGCTTATTGAGAACTGAGATTGATTGTTCATATGGCTGCTACTGCGACTTCGACAGCAGCGACAACTACTGCTGCTGCCCCACGTTATGCTCCAGAGGATCCAACCCTTCCTAAACCCTGGAAAGGGTTAGTTGATGGTACAACTGGATATCTCTACTATTGGAACCCAGAAACCAATGTTACTCAATATGAGCGGCCTTCGGGGTCTAAGGGATCTTCTCAACCACATAAGTCTTCTTCAGTGGCCATAAGTTCTGCAGTTCAGGTGCAAAAGTCATCACGTCAAGAGAATGGCTCTGTCGATGATTATCGATACGGTAGAAGCAGCAATGGTAGACCAAAGCATTCGTCTGGGACAAGAGGCTATGAAGTATGTATTCAACCTGTCTTTTAATTAAATGCTATTTTTTGTGCATGAAATCAGTGTGTTTTTTTTCTCTAGTTCTTATGGGGTGCACAATTATGTAAACCTGTAGACTTCCTAAGGCTCCTATTCACGTATTTTCACAAAGTTTTTTTTCCTGCTGTGGCTACCGGCTACATCATAAATGGTCTCATTATTATTAGCTAAGCAGTTAATCTCGGCGCTATATCGGTATTAGAACCAAAATCAGACCTGCACGTGTCTCTGTTGCGCGAAATTGAACCCCATTTGAAGAATCGATCAATAGATGAAGCATATTTGTGTCTGATGAAAAAATGGGGAAGGCAGAAATACGGCATTTGATAAACATGGTGGAGGATTAGGTTTTGTTAAGTTTGGGTATTTTAACATTTAACCCCCTCCATCTTTCAGTTGTTTGCATATGGTTCACAAACTTAGAAATTTATATATAAAAATATATGTGTATATACACACACACACACATATATAAATTCTACAATGACCGATATCCCACTGTGATAACCGCTATTTAAAATATCGGTCCTCTACCGATAACCGATATTTTACATCATTAACTGCTTAGATTATTAGTTTATTACATCAGTTGATCTTTTCAAGATATTCTTGATGCCTTGATCTTCCATGTTTATGTAGCTAGTATGTGTTTTTATAGATAGAAGGCACATATTATAGATTGCTTTTAATTGAAACAGGAATAAAATATACATCACAGTGGTACAAGTTTGGTGAAGACGTGAAGTGAGTTAGTTTGGCGTGTACATTACACTCCTGTTCATAATGTTTTGAGTTGTTAGGTGGTGCTTTGGGTAGCTGACATTCCCTAACAAAGACAATCGCATAAGGGTGTCACTTTTGTAGAACAAGTGGAAATAGACTATGCTAAGATAAATACAATATCTAGACTATTTTTGTTTGCACAAGTTAGGATTTGTACATGGATTGAGGACACACCCTATGAACTTGTGATCAACTTATGTTTGTATTGTGGAAAATGTTTAGAACCAGTGAGCTTTGCCGGGCTTTGCTGTACTGAAATTGACATGGTGTAGTACGTAAAGAGAAACATATTAATGTGTACGGTTCTCTATATGAAAAAACAAAACCTCCAAACTATATAATCATAATTGTATCGCAGTATCAGTTAATATTTTCAAAAATAAAATGTTATTTAACATACTTTCTCAAAGACCGATCACACAATACATATATGTTTTTATTAATTATTTTGTATTGGTTTTTTGTATTTATTAATTTGTCACATGCACCAAATCTTTTAATCGATATCATTGTCTTTAAATTACTAAATTAACCTTCAAGTGTACTGCCCACTAAAACTTTTTACCAGATCTAGGATGCATTACTTCAGAGAACTTTTTATTAGCGACTTCTTCACTGTCCTGTTAAGATTGTACAGTTGACTGTGTCTAGCCATCCTAACTCTGGACATATTCATGTTGCTTCAACGCAGTGGATCCCATAGAAATTATATGCATTAAATGCTTGTATTTGTATATTCTGTTTCAGAACATTTAAATTTCTACCATTCAATGAACAGTGGGGTCACCTCACAATTCTAGCTTGCTATTTGTTGTTTATATAATTTCCTTAATAACCCAGACTTACGTTTACTTACCTCTTCTGGTTTTGTTTGTTGCCTTAGTTATTATACGTGATGCTGGATTAACTGGTCAGTGCTTTGTTTTGATCAGAGTACGAGAAGCGGGTCCCATAATTCACACAGCACTTCAAGTGGGACAGTTGCTGCTGGACCTGGAGGAACTTCAGGTCGACCTTATGGGCCTTCAGGTGGAAGTGGTTTATCACCAGATGCTTATCGCCGGCAGCATGAGATAACTGTAACAGTAAGCATCAAAAGGACCATATCATGTGTTTTGAATATGAAAGTTTGCAACTCATGGAACTAGATCATGCATGGTGTTTTGAATATGAAAGTTTGCAACTCATGGAACTAGATCATGCATGGTTGCTTGCTGTTTTATGTGGAGTTTGACATTATCTCTTCACGATTTCGCTATATGATCTGTTTGAGCTCATAATGTTTCGTAAAGATCACTAATTTATTAACAAAATAATAATATTCTCCCCTCACTAATTTAGCCTTCGTTAAATGTCATTTCGTGTTTCTTTTGAATTTTTGGTCCAAAATGTTCAGTTTATACCATACTCCTCTCTCTGCTAATGTTGACATTAAATTATAAAATATCCATTATAATATGCGCCATGCACGTGACTATTAAGTATAATGGCAGGTGTGTTTTTGTGAGCAATTTTGTTCATTTACCATCTTCATTTTTTCATGATCTTCTTAAATAAGTCATTCATCAAAGCTGTTATTTGAGTTGATCAAAACCTTCTTCATTCAAATCTATCAGAATTTAATTTAGTTCTCTTAAAAAAAAATTTATAAAAAAAAATCAAAAGAAAAAGAAGAAAATTAAACTTAAATCATGCATCATCTTCCGTTTATCTCTCTCTAGCCTGCTATCTATTCTTCATAGCATGCATCCATTTCTTCTTCTTTTAAGAAACATAAACATGTGAAGGTTTTTTTTAATCTTTATTTTATGGTTTTAGATGTTAGTTCTGACACTTGGTTTTTAACTATTTAGGGAGACAATGTACCTCCACCTTTTACATCATTTGAAGATACTGGGTTTCCCTCTGAGTTGCTCAGAGAGGTATGTTTTATGTTGCATTTTTTTTTCTCACTCCTGGTGGTTAACATAATCTTGTGCAACTTTGATAAAGTAGGTACTGTAACTTTTTATGCATGCTGATTTGCCATTATGGAAGTTTCATCAACTTTCAGACTCATGTTTGCTTTGCCATCTTTATTCTTTGTCCCAGGTGCGATATTTGCTCCAGGGAGGAGCTAAATGTCGTACGCTGTGCCACCCCACCTTCTTACAATGGGGTTGCATATTGTATCTGGAGTACTCTTAAACGGTGGACCAATTTTCTCGAAGGGCTTTCCGAATCATCCATGGTCGTGTGGTGGCTGACTTCCAGTGATGATGATTCAGTTTGCCTGCCACTTGGTCCGTCTGAAGAAGAGATCTCCCTCTACCTGATGGGATTGGATTCGTGGGGATGATGCTTCTTGCATCAATCTCACATGATGATTTAGCCCATAAAGGACATGGATCCGATGCCTACCGCTGCTTACAGATTTGCTTTTTTAGGTACTTGAGGCTGGGTTTACAGCCCCAACTCCAATACAAGCACAGTCATGGTCTGTTGCCCTTCAAAGTCGTGACATTGTAGCCGTTGCAAAAACGGGTTCTGGGAAGACCTTGGGTTACTTGATTCCTGCATTTATTCACCTTAAAAGAGTTCACAAGAATCGTCAGATGGGTCCAACTGTTTTAGTTTTAGCACCCACCAGAGAATTAGCTACCCAGATACAAGCTGAAGCAGTCAAGTTTGGAAGATCATCAAAGATACTATGCACTGTATGGCCCTTTCTGTTTTTCTTTTAATTCTTTATACGATTGTAAAAACCTGTTCTGACACTTCTAAAAAAATCGATCTGTAGTGTTTGTATGGAGGAGCACCTAAGGGTCCCCAACTAAGAGAATTGGATCGCGGGACTGATATTGTGGTTGCAACCCCTGGCCGTTTGAATGATATTTTGGAGATGAAAAGATTAAGCTTGAGTCAAGTTACTTTTTTGGTGTTGGATGAAGCTGACCGGATGTTGGACATGGGATTTGAACCTCAGATCAGGAAAATTGTTAAGGAGGTGCCTGCCCGCCGTCAGACGCTTATGTACACTGCCACATGGCCGAAGGAGGTTCGCAAAATAGCTGCAGATTTGTTGGTTAATCCAGTTCAGGTCAACATTGGCAGTGTTGATGAGCTTGTTGCCAACAAGGCTATAACTCAGGTACTTTTTTTATTCCTATTTGTTACATATTGGATAATTTAATTTGATCTTGCAACGGAGTTTTATTTTTTGTTTTTTTTTTAATTCTGGTTGCAGCATATTGAGCTTTTGCCTCCAATGGAGAAAAACAGACGGCTGGAACAAATCTTAAGATCTCAAGAACCGAGATCGAAGATCATCATCTTCTGTACAACCAAAAAGATGTGTGATCAGCTGGCTCGCAGCTTGACCCGACAATTTGCTGCCGCTGCTATCCATGGCGACAAATCTCAGGGTGAAAGAGATTATGTATTGAATCAGTTTCGCACTGGCAGGTCTCCTGTGCTTGTAGCAACTGATGTTGCTGCTCGTGGATTAGATATCAAGGACATCAGGTACAAAATTGTTTATTATGTTTACTTGCTCAATGTAAATCCTTTTATTACAACACAATTGCTAAATTATTGTTTTTACATAAATTGTTTACAGGGTGGTGATCAACTATGACTTTCCTACGGGAGTAGAGGACTATGTGCACCGAATCGGTAGGACTGGGAGAGCAGGTGCTACTGGAGAGGCTTACACATTTTTCACGGACCAGGACGTGAAACATGCTTCAGATCTAGTCAAAGTATTGGAAGGTGCAAATCAACGTGTTCCCAAGGAACTTCGAGACATGGCAGCACGTAGTGGTGGGATGGGTGGCAGGTCTAGACGTTGGGGCTCTGGTCCTAGTTATGGAAACCGTGATGGAGGTCGAGGAGGACGATCTGACTCAAGCTTTGGTGGAAGGAGTAGTTGGAACTCTGGGAGGGGTGGAGCCCATGACAGGTACCAAAAACAAAATTTATTTTATGATTCCTTTCTCCAAATGCAAATTCAGAACATTTTCTAATATTGGTTTTATTATGATCAGCAATAGGGGTGGTTACAATCATAGGAGCTTCCATGAAAGCATCGCGGGTGCTGGAGAGAAGCGAGGCAGGAGCAGAAGCCCACCTGGCAAACATGGTTCAGGGTGGGGTAGGAGTAGTCGTAGCCGCAGCCCTGAGAGGTTTGATAAGCCACCTAGATCAAATGGCAGGAGCAGAAGTCCACCTGGCAAACATGGTTCAGGGTGGGGTAGGGGTAGCCGTAGCCGCAGCCCTGAGAGGTTTGATAAACCACCTAGATCAAACGGACCCCGTTTTCGTCCTGATGATGACGACGAGGAAGGCCTAATCCGGGATTAAGCTCTGACGGTGGCTTGTCATTTATTAATTATTTTTTGGGTCAATGAACATGGTTTTGAAAGTAGGAGAGATTATTTTAGGTATCTGTTTTCGGACTAAATGTAGATGGTTTGTGTTGTTTAGTGTATTCTAAATTTGTTGTTTTTGTACTATTTAAAAAAAATGTTTGTTAAAACAAACATATAAATGTAAAATTGAGGAACACATTCTAGTATTGGTCTCTTTTTATTATTGTCCATTGTCTATTTATTTAAGATGGCATCATCACATCTGTACTTATAATAGTTATATGCTCTTGGAAAACTTGTGATAACTGATCATGTTTGTATGACAGGCACTTGCATGTGTGAAACATCTTATTTTAAAAGCAGATTTCTATACTATCTAACTTGGTTGGTCCAGCCATCGCAAATGTCCATCGCTCTAACCTACCTTTTGTCACTACTGCCGCTGTTACCATACCGCTGCCTGTCACCATCACCACGTATGCTGCGGCATACCAACAGATCATTAAAATAACAAATTACATTCTTGTTCTTGACTGATCTTGATTCTGGTTTCACCAATCTAGCATAGTTTTGTGTTTCCTGTGACCGTAAAGTTCATACGCTGCAAACACACCTTTTAGTCTGTGATCAATTGCTTCTTCAGTCTTAACACTCCAGCCAGCTTTACTTTTGGTTTTTTGTAATCGTGGTTCAGCCTTACGCCATGATAGGCTCTACACACACATGGTAACTTCGACACATATGTATAATAAATCTGGTATATTTTGTGAAATAAATAAGTAATGCACTGCGCTTTCATAACACAATCCACTTTTCCATCTATGAATTACTTGTAAGGAAACTACATATCTAAATTTCCTAATTCTCAACCAAAATCCTTTCTCATCAATTTAATCCTTATCAAGCTTATTCACTTAATGCTTACTTAAAACAGTTAATCTCTTTATATGCTTCATCTCCTTATCGAGATCATTAGGAACCAATGGATGCATTCAACTTCCAAATGTTTGGATCAACATTCAGACATTCTCCTCAACAAGTTTCATGCTTGACGTCGGCTGATAACGAGCTTCAAATGAAAGGAAATGGTAGGAAGAATAAAGGCAGAAGGAAAATTAGTAAAAGTTGTCGGAAAAGTATAATCGTTAAAGGACAATGGAATTCTCAAGAAGACAGGTAACACTTGAATCCACTAGTTAGCAGGGTATTTGTGGGCCCTGTGAGTTTTCCCTAACCGGTTCTCATGATCACCCTAAAGAAACCACAATTGATTTTGCAATATATTTTTGTTTATTAATTCAATATATTTCGAATTCTTTTTTTTTTTTTTACTTATGTATATTTGCAGGTTGTTGGTGCAGTTGGTGAAGCAATATGGGGACAGCAAATGGTCCACGGTCGCTGAAAAGCTTCCTGGAAGGATTGCAAAGCAGTGCAGAGATAGATGGCAAAATCATCTGAGGCCAGATATTACGGTATCCTTTAATTTGCAAATTAGTCCATCGGCCGGAAAGTCTCTGGTTTCATCATTCAAATAGATTAAGATTTTATACAACACGTATCAGTTCTTATTAGAGGTGACAATTTTGACCCATTTACTTAATTGGGCTATAATTTACGCACAGTTGGTCAAGCGAGTACAGTTTGCATAAACTTACCTAAAAACGAAATAGGTCATAATAGGCTGAAGGGTCAAAAGTGAGCTGAACTGCATTTAGATACTTACAAGTTACTTCTTAAATCTATCTATTCGAAAAAACAAGATTAACATTTTAATATATAGTTTATAATCATATATAATACATTACTTAAAGAGAAAAGGTAAAAGAAAATAGCGGCAGGTCAGAGTGAAAGTGTCGAAAATGACCCAAAATTTAAATGCTTACGACCTTTTTATTTAATAAAATCAGATTAATATCTTAAGCAATAGCGATACAGTTTAGATAAATACTCAATGAAAAGGTACTTGATCCATGATAAAAGAACTAGGGCCTCATCCAACCACATTTTGACCCGTTAGGCGTTACCTAACGCGCCCATTTTACCATCTCTAGTTCTTATAGTGTCATGGGTTGATTGTTAAGAAAATTTTGACAGAAGGATGCATGGTCTGAGGAAGAAGACAAGTTACTGATTGCGATTCACAAGGAAGTCGGAAACAAATGGTCAGAAATAGCAAAAAGGTTACCAGGTAGGAGTGAAAACACCATAAAAAACCACTGGAATGCAACTAAAAGGCGACAGTTGTCATCCCGGAGGCGTGGCAAAACCAAGTGCCAGTCCCTCTTGCAAGAGTACATCAGGAGTGTCCCTTCATCCTCTTCTTCATCTGAAGATCAAATCAACATTAAACATAATGCTGATAAAGATTCACAGGATGTTAATGCTCCAATCGCGTCTCTGCAAACAAGCTTCTCATCTGGTGCGACTGTGACATTTTCATCTTCTGTAGAGGACTACAGTTTAGGTTCAATGTTTGATTACATACCAGGCGCGCCAGCTGTCAGCGAGAGCGCTTTTGAGTTTGACCTGGTGCCATCTCATTTGACTAGTCAGCTGGAGTTTGATTTCCAGAAAGAGATGGATTTTCTGGAGATGCTCTATCAATAAAAGTCTTTTATAATTTTCTTGTTTTCTGTATGAACCTGGTTTAGTTTATGTTCTTACTTTTGGACCGCGATACATAATAGATGTATGTTATACTCTCCATGCTATTATGGCAGGATAAAATTTTACGCTTAAAATTTGTTTTGTTATCTAGGCGTGTATTACGTCGTGATACGTTTTGGTAGACAGCCTTGTAATCTTTTGGTTGCGTCAAAAATTCAGCTAAGCCAAGTGAATGCCGCTGCAGACGAGCAGAGCCTTAGCCTATGTTTGAGATCGATTTTCGATAGCTTGACTTGCCTTCATGATTCAACAGTATCTTAAACCCCCTCCCTCTCCTCTTTCCAAAGCCTTCTTCTCTGCGAAGGTGGAGTTCCCACGAAATACGACATGTTTGAACCTCAACAAATAGTTCATCTGGAGGCAGAGATAGAAAATCATAGGGGCTTGAAGGTGGAGTGGTGTAGAAGGGAGGGAGGGTGCTGTCAAAGCCGAAGTCCATTGTTGGCGACAACATTAACAGCTGTGGATCCAAGGCAGTCGATTGAAGGTATGGTGGCATTCATGGGATGACAAGTAATGTCGATTCTTTTTTCGACTTCCATTTTTGTTTAAATTTTTATATAGAAGGGTAGTCGTTTTATAAAAAATTAACCGAGCCTCTTATTACACATTAACCGAACCTTTTATAAATAATCTCTGCTTTTAACCCAAAACTAACATTGAAAACCTTAAAATTGGTAGTAGTCTTGGCCTTAACAGAATTTCAAAACAAAGTGCTAGCTATCAAGCCTCATGCAAGACATACAATGTGCCAAAAACAATTAAATGCTCACCACAATTAGCAAGTCTAGATCATGCAACACATTTGAGTCTAGCAAATGTTAAATATCCGGTGTGACCTCTTGCCTCGCTAGCCGGTCTAGCCACCACAACAGGTGAACCGGAACTATCTTGTTGCCAATGACTTGCTTCACTTACACGGTGCTTCCTCTTGCATGGGCGGTGTGACCCAGGAGAACCTTCTTCAGTTTGACATTGATCCATTTTCACTTGTCGAACTTCATATGTACGCAGAAGCACCTCAAATGTTCTTATATCTGCATAATATCCAGCATTTAAAATACATTCACATCAGAAGCTCCCAATATCCACTATTGACCAATATGCTCTACAACATCAATTTAGTTTTATCTTATTCACTTGGTTTTAAAAAGCGCGAAGCGCACAAAAGCGACGAGGTCTAAAACCGAAGCGCAAAAGCGGTGGGCTTTTCGTACGCGAGGCGCAAGAGGATTATATAATTTTTTTTTATGTATGCTATATGTTTTTAACATTATTTACTCAAAATATAGATACAAATGTACAACCTTTTTAGCTACATGTATAACAAATTTAAGCACAAAAACATCATGTGTACGAAAAGCGCGCTTTTAGTGCGTTTTTTGTACACTGCTCGCCTTGGGTTACATAAGGCGCACGGGGTTGCGCCTAGATGCGCTTTGCGCTCGAGGCGCGCTTTTTTAAACCGAGCTTATTCAGAACTATAAACCAGATCTATGATTTATACAGATGCACGCAAAACAGATAATGTTTTGGTATGGATCGAAAGAGGTAGGGTTGGGCGGGTTGACTCCAAAACACATTTTTTTCCCAAAATCTTTAGAACTTTAAAATAAATAACGGGTATGTCAAAAATCATTACCAACGGTTTACTTCTTTGAAATAATAAAGTCATATGCGTTCAATATTCACTCACTTTGAGCACCTTTGTCTCATTTGATCAAATTCTTTTTACCTTTGTCCCATAATCCGGATCGATCCATTCTCTTTTAAAGCAAATGGGTCGAAATTGCAAATATTATAAAAAGTGTTATCAATAAACACTGGACCTCAAAAAAGCTTGAAAATGTAATAACAGAAGGACAAGAGCTATGTTCGTATACCAGTAAATTTTGACGCAAGAGTTTCAGACGAACGTTGTACTTGTTCAATACAAGGTGAAAACGAACACAAGACTCCATCTTGTTTCAACATTTCTCCAGCCGACGGTATAGCAAGCCAAGGCTGCGGTAGATCCAAAAACACCGCATCCGCCATACCAACAAAATCTTTCGGAAACCCCTCACCCTGAATATCTCTAACTCCAACCGTCACCAAACCACTCAAACCCGTCATCTCAAAATCTTCTCTAGCAGCCGCAGCCCTCTGTTCATGAAAATCAAACGTATACACATGACCCGTAGGAGCAACCGCCCTAGCTAACGAAGTAGTCAACGACCCACTTCCAGTCCCGGATTCAAGCACCACACAACCAGGAATCAATTCCATATACATCACGACAAAACTTATATCCGCAATGTAAAGGATTTGAGTTCTGTGACTCAAAACTAACGTCCATAACTCCGGTGTCGGGGCCAGTAAATAAACAAATCCACCCTTGTCGCTGTACACTTTGCAGCCGAACGGTTTCCCAATCCAATCCGAATGCTTAAACATGCCGAATCGGTTCTGGAGAAGAGACTTGTCACATACTTTCACGGCCTTCATGGTATCATGCTTCTCATACACTATAACCAAATCTCCATCGCTAATGTTGCGCTTAAACGATAACTTATTCGCCGAATCAGTAAACAACATATTTTAGATTGTGGTACAGGATACTAACTGGATGCTATGGATAAAATATGTGTAACAAGCTCTGTAACTGTAGATATTCAAAATTTTCATGAATTAATACATGTTTTGATTAGGATTAATGTAAAAAAAAGATGATTAGGATTAATGTGTGTGCAATTACTAATAATGATGATGATGATGATGATGATGATAATAATAATATAGGGTATGTATGTACGTACCTGATTCGGACTGAAGCAGCGTGTAGATGTGGTTAAGCAGTTGAGGTTGTTGCTCCAAAATCAGGGGTTAGGGTTTATGAAGAGATTGGAAGATGCTTGTGTACGTCTACTTGAGTTCGAAGTAGCGATGGCAACGGGTCGGGTATGCGTCGGGTTTGGCTAATATCATACCCATACCCATGCCCGGTTGTAAAATCTCATACCATACATGTTCCATTACCCTTCGGGTTTTTGTCGGGTATCACCTTCGGGTATAGAGCATGCCCACGGGTATCGGGTATACCCGTTGGTATTTGCATGTATATATATTTTTATTTTCTTTTATAGTCTTATGTTTTAAAAAATCTAGAGTATATGAAATTGTAATAAGTAACATACGGTTCAAATACAAAGTAATGAAAAAGTGCGAAGTGTGCGAAGTGCATGATAATTACGTAATGTTAATTACGTAATATTTTCAAGAACATACAACGACATTTTCGTACATGATAATTACGTAATGATAATTACATAATGCTTTCATGAACATACAAAAACATTACGTAATTATCATATACTAGTAGTGATTCTGTCTATGGTACGTAATTTTGTTACGTAATTTTAGTTATGAACTAGTAGTGATTCTGTCTATTGTACGTAATTTTGTATGTTACGTTTTTTAGGGGTATGGAAGATTGTTATGTAAAGTTTTGAATGATTTTGTTTATGAAACGTGATTTTGGTAATAAAACCATAATGATTATGTATATAATGGATCTATAATGATTTATGTATGTGTTACGTAATTTTGGTAATAAAGTAGTAGTGATTCTGTCTATGTTACGTAATTATGCATGTAACGTGACTTCACATACTTCGCACGTTTTTGTAACTTTTCACAATAACCGTCCCCCCATATATATTATAATCATCATAATAATCTTTGAAAAAATTAATATGTAAATATATATTATAGTATGAATTTTGAATACTATTTATATATTTCATAGCATATAAATATAAATAATAATAATGTTATTAGAATATATATTTTAGACGAAAAGTTTATTCTTCAAATAATGAATCTATTAGAATGAAACATTACTAACAAATAGTTAAGAAAATATATATATAAAACTTAAAAGTATTCGTGTGTATATTTCGGGTAGACGAGTATTTAGTTTCGGATAATCGGGTCAGGTATCACCTAATACCATACCCGTCCACACCCGCAAAATATTTGTTTCCAATACCAAACCCGTCCCATACCCGTCCCAAATGCTTCGGGTTTCGGGTATACCCGTCGGGCTCGGGTTGTTTTGCCATCCCTAGTTCGAAGAGGTTTTTAAGTTGTTTGTCTTCTAAAACACAAATACTCTGCACGTCCCTTATGTCTGCCCACGTCTGCATGGTGCAGACATAAGTGGTTAGAAACAATGTTTTAAAGACCGGTTTTTTCACCATACTGGATTAGACTCAGAAATGGTTTAACCGGGTTGTATCGAGCGGTTCAATCGGATTGACTAGCTAAACTTATAATTCTATAAAATACAACTTTAATTCTAAAAATAATCCAATAATACATGATTTCATAATAAAATAATAATCTAAAAGTACTCAATTTTTCAACAAAGTTTTTTTTATATGAAAGGGTATATTAGGTTTATGCCATTGGAGTGTTGAATGCATCAAATTTATGATTGCTTAAAAGATAAAATTCATAATCATCGTCATCCTCGTCAACAAAAGTATAGCCGTTTTTGTTTTCTACAATTTTTGATAAAAAGTTTTTGTTACCAATAATTAAAATATACTAAATTTACATTAGATAAGTAACACATATAACAAATAACTTTGTGTCTAAGAAACCGGCTCATGCTCTTTCTCACCACACATGTTATTATATCATCACTATGGACCGATAAAGTCCAAAGTTTAACCTTGTGCCGGTACCGGTATAGCGGTATAAACCGGTATACCGGAATTTATCGACGGTTCAAATCTTTTACCGTTTCCTAAATTACTGGATTGATTCGTGCCGGGCTAGACACCGGTAAGCGGTATAACCGGTTCAACCGACCGGTATAAACCGGTTTTTAAAATATTGGTTAGAAGTCCCCCTCACAACAATCTTAACCAGGTTCTCTTTGGGTATGTTTGGCAAGGAGCTTTTAGGAGCTTCAAGCTTCAAGCTTTTAAGAAAAAACTCCTACTCAATAAAAAGTTTTGTTTGGTTGAAGGAGCTGGAAGCTTTTAGATTGGAGAAAAAGCTCTATAGTGAAAAGCTACTAGTAGTAGCTTTTAAGAAAAAACTCTACTAGCTACAAGCTTTTAATTAGTAAATGACACAAATACCCATTCTATTTTAAAAATAAAATAAAAACCTTCTTTACAAGTTTTTAATTATGTCCATTTTAGTCATTTTATACATTTTATTAAAAAGCTCCAGCTGTTAGACAATCGGTACCAAAACAATAGACCAAAACTCGATCTTGTATTGAATGAATATAGATTACATAACCTTCCTTCTATATATAATCTACCTATCCTTATTGAATTACAATACATTATAATTATCTATTCCTTTTGATAATTATCTAAACAAGTATCCTATTTGATCTTTATTAGGAAGTTAAAAAACTATCTCAAAAACACTCCCTTCAAGTTTGTAGGTTGGCTCCTTTTTATCCAAACCTACACAAGATTAGTCTTCAATCACCCCCCTAATCTTGTGACGCCAATAAGCTCCTTCATCTCGATGAACTTGAGTCTTGGTAGCGCCTTTGTAAGAATATCAGCCCTTTGCAAATTTCCACTTACATGTTCTACCTCAATTTGTTCACGACCAACACACTCTCTTATAAAATGGTACCGCGTGTGTATATGTTTACTTTTGCCAAAGAAAACCGGATTTTTCATTAACTCTATTGCTGAAGAGTTATCCACCTTGAGAGTTATTTTCCTTTCCTCGTCACCGATCATCTCTGCCAGTAAACTCCTTAACCACAGTGCCTGACATGCGGCTGATGTTGCTGCCATGAACTCCGCTTCACATGAAGATAACGCAACCGTGTTTTGTTTTTGAGAACTCCACGTAATTGGTGCATCATCATAGTAGAATACTATCCCGGTAGTACTTCGACCGTCATCCATGTCTACCGCATAACTACTATCACTAAACCCGTATAACACCTCGCTTCCGTCTCTTGGATACATTATTCCAAGATCAAGGCTTCCCTTCAAATATCGTAGCACTTGCTTTACAGCTTGCGTATGATTTTGAGTTGGGTCTTGCATGAAACGACTTAAATATCCAACCGCATAACTCAAATCTGGCCTTGTGTGTGTTAAATACCGAAGACACCCTATTATCTTCCGGTATTCGGTCGGATTAGACTTCGGTCCATCATCATTCTTCGAGAGCTTTAACCCGGGGTCAATCGGATATTGTGTTGCATTACAATCCCACATTCCCACTTGCTTTAATATCTTGGTAGCATATCCCGTCTGCTTGATCGATATTCCTTCCAAGCTTTGCTTTACTTCGATCCCAAGATAATAATGAAGAAGGCCTAGATCACTCATTTCAAATTGTGATTTCATCTGATTCTTGAAGCTTTCGATGTCTTCAACAGATGCCCCGGTCACAATTAAGTCATCGACATATACTCCAATGATCAACAATCTTTGACCCGTTCCCTTCCTGTAAACGGCATGTTCACATTTGCATTTAGTAAAACCAAGTTTTATTAATGCAATATCAAGTCTAGAATTCCATGCCCTTGGAGCTTGACGTAGACCATACAAGGCTTTAACCAAACGGTACACGTGATGTTCACGACCCTTCTTAACATAGCCTTCGGGTTGCGACACATAAACTTCCTCCTTTAGTTCGCCGTGCAAGAACGCTGACTTTACATCAAGCTGATGTATTTCCCACCCGTGGCTAGCTGCAAGAGCTATGATAAGGCGGACCGTTTCAATTCGAGCAACGGGTGCGAAAACATCTTCTACATCGACCCCAACCTGTTGTACGTACCCTTTCGCAACGAGTCGAGCTTTATGTTTTGTTATCGCTCCGCTTGCATCCTTCTTTACCTTAAAAACCCATTTAACTCCAATAGGTTTTATGTTTGATGATGGCTCGACCAACCTCCATGTTTTGTTCCTTTCGATTGAAGCTATTTCACTATCCATTGCTTCCTGCCATTGCTTCTCTTTTATGGCTGCTTGGTAACTTGTAGGTTCATCATCAATGGATAACATTAGATCTTGATTCACCTCAGGTGTTTCGGCTGAATCATGACTCAAGCTGGGTACCGTTTCAACTTGATAATCACCAAATCTTTGAGGAAAGGTGGATTTTCGAGTGGAACGTCGCAGATTCGAAGTGCCATTCGAAGTACCAGTTTCAGCTTCAACTTCCTGACCTGCATCGGCTTCTGCTTCCTGAATTCCTTCTTCATTCGGAGCCATTTGATTATCTTCCATATCGACCGATTGATCACTTACTGTTACCAATGGAATGCTTTCAACAATGAAGTCCTTCCATTCAGGTTTGTTGACTTCATATCTTGACAGGAAAGTGCTCCAATCATACTTCTCTAATTCATCAAACTTTACATCACCTTCTCGCATTGCATGAATCCGATTTTTGGCTGGATCATACATTCGGTACAACACTCCTTCAGCTCCTTCAACACCTAGATATACCATCATCGTGCTTCTATCATCAAGCTTTCGTTGACCTGGTACTAGTATCTTTGAATAGCCAATACACCCGAAAACCTTCAAGAATGATAAGTTTGGCTTTCTCCCCTTGAGTTTCTCATGCGGTGTCGATTTGTTTAATGCTTTTGTGGGTGAACGGTTTAAAAGATAAACCGCGTGCCGAGCTGCTTCTCCCCAGAAATTCTGTGGCATGTCTTTTGCTTTCAGAATACTTCGAGTTGTTCCGAGAATTGTGCGGTTTCTCCTTTCTACCACACCGTTTTGCTGAGGGGTGTACGGAGCCGTTAGTTGACGAGTTATGCCACGTTCTTTGCAAAAATCACCCAAGACGTGCGAGATAAATTCACCCCCGTTGTCTGTCCTTAATTTCTTTACCTTCTTCCCAACTTGATTCTCGGCTAGCTTGATAAACTCTATAATTAATTTCGGCACTTGATCTTTAGTCTTGATTAGAAACGCCCACATGAATCGACTATAATCATCGACAACTAGCAGGATATATTGATTCCCACTCGGTGTCTTTGGTGTAATCGGTCCACAAACATCGGCATACAATAATTCCAATGCTCCTTCGGCTCTGTACGTAGCTTCCTTTCGAAACGTACCCCTTGCTTGTTTCCCATACATACAAGAGTCACAAACTTGTGATGGATTAGCCACTGAAGGTAGTCCAATCGCAAATTTGGATAGATTTCTAATTGCATCAAAGTTCAAGTGGCCTAGGCGAGCATGCCAAAGCCATGACTCGTCTTGTAATCTAGCCTGCAAACACACTGGAAAGACAACTTGCAAGTCAATTTTATAAACTCTATTAGGTGACCGAGGTACCTTCATTAGGAGCATTCCATTTGGCTCGCTTATGCTCAATATCCCGCGTTCGATGGTGATCTTACAACCGGCCTCGTCTAGCTGACCGATACTAATTATGTTGCTTTTGAGGGAAGGAATGTAATAGACTTCGTCAAGTATCCTTTGTTCACCCGACTTTCCTTCAACTACAATCGTCCCTCTTCCTTCAATCTTCACATACGAGTTGTCTCCAAACCTTACCTTTCCTTTGATTCGTTGATCCAACTTGGAGAACCATCGCTTGTTTCCCGTCATGTGAGTACTGGCTCCATTGTCAAGAAACCAAGTTTTGTTATTGCTGGAACTTTCGGTATAGACCCGAGGGTCTAATTTTTTCTCATTCAGAAAAATAATTTTCTGACTTGCTTCTTCTTTTTCTCGTCCAACCTCTTCACACGTCTGCATAAAGAGTACCGGTCCTTCGTCTTGTTGAACAAGATTAGCTTCTTCTTCCTTCTTTCGCGTGGGACAGTCCGAAGAGAAGTGCCCCAACGCGTCACACCGAAAGCACTTTAGTTTTGAACGATCTTTTGCAGCCCATTCCTTTCCTTTGCTGCGACCCGTACCACCTCGTCCACGTCCTTTGTTCTTTCCACCTTGATCAGCAGATCCTTTGCCGCGTCCGAAGGCTTTTTTTCCTTTCTTCTTAGCCTCCCATTCTTCATAGGACAGCAGAAGTTTTTCTTCTTTAACTTCCTTATTTTGCAGCTCTTGTTGATCGAGATTTATCCGTTCCTCATAGGCGGTTAGCCGTCCGATTACATCATCGAAACCAATTGTCTTCAGATCAACGACTTGCTCAATCGCGGCTACCATCTGGATATATTTGCTGGGCAGTCCATGCAAGAACTTCTTCACAAGCTTTTGTTCTTGGATTATGGACCCAAGAGATGCCGATTTTGATGCTAGACCCGAAATCTTTCCTGCGAATTCGGTGACAGAGCTTGATTCCTTCATCTTCAAGTTCTCAAATTCCGACATCAAAGTTTGTAATCTTGCCTCTAAAACTCGCTCAACACCACGATGCCGAGCCTTTACTGTATCCCACATGGCTTTTGCCGTGTCACAGTTCCCAACTTGTAGGACAAGTTCTTCTGGTAATGCTTGAAAGAGTAGAGCCGTTGCTACATTATTCTTATGAGCATCGGTAGTTGACCCTGGTTCGATTACTTCCCATACCTTATGAACATTAAAGATCGCCTTCATCTTTATAGCCCATACGGCGTAGTTCGTGCTTGTGAGGATTGGACATGCCAAACTTGGTATATGATCCTTTACTACCAAGTTTGGTGTGGACGTACGGTTTGTTTCTGGATCCCCCATCGTCTTCTGTAAATCCCTTGTAGACTTCAACAAGAGGTCCTTCTTTTCTTGTTTCTTCGGCTACTGTGAGATTCAAATTTCCAACGAACCCGTAGCAAGTTCTTGATCAGATCGCTTTTGATCAGTTCTTGCCGGACTCGATGAAACCGATTGTTGTTCTTCCTTCTTCCGATCAGACCTAGAGCTCTGATACCAATTTGTGAAGGAGCTTATTGGCGTCACAAGATTAGGGGGGTGATTGAAGACTAATCTTGTGTAGGTTTGGATAAAAAGGAGCCAACCTACAAACTTGAAGGGAGTGTTTTTGAGATAGTTTTTTAACTTCCTAATAAAGATCAAATAGGATACTTGTTTAGATAATTATCAAAAGGAATAGATAATTATAATGTATTGTAATTCAATAAGGATAGGTAGATTATATATAGAAGGAAGGTTATGTAATCTATATTCATTCAATACAAGATCGAGTTTTGGTCTATTGTTTTGGTACCGATTGTCTAACAAATTGGTATCAGAGCAATAGACCAAAACTCGATCTTGTATTGAATGAATATAGATTACATAACCTTCCTTCTATATATAATCTACCTATCCTTATTGAATTACAATACATTATAATTATCTATTCCTTTTGATAATTATCTAAACAAGTATCCTATTTGATCTTTATTAGGAAGTTAAAAAACTATCTCAAAAACACTCCCTTCAAGTTTGTAGGTTGGCTCCTTTTTATCCAAACCTACACAAGATTAGTCTTCACCAGCTACTCTGCCAAACACCAAAATATATTTAAAAAACTTTAAGCTACCAGCTTCCAGCTAACAGCTTGCAGCTACCAGCTAGTTTTATCAAACATACCCTTTATCTAAAGAAGTCCGAATGAAGCAAATCAATTGGGCATTTTGTGGTCCATGGATTATGGGCCTTCTTATTTTCATTGTACCTTTCAAAATTTGTTCTATTGGGTTTATTGGTTATGGACAATTGGAGACATCACAATATCCAGCCCATTTATAGTAAATAACTAATAACCCAGTATGATAATAAGACGACTTATCAGTTATCACAAATAGATTTCCCATGCTTTTTTGGCCCTTCACTTGGATATCCCTGTGGATAACCCAATTTATTATCACATTTTATAACTTTTAAATACATAAATAAAAATATCTCGTCTATAAAAATATCTAAGTAGTTGCACTTTTTTGGTTACACCAACCAGATATTTACTTGACATGTATAAATGTGACCGAAACAGATATTTACATAAAAAAGAAAAAAAGAGAAGAAGATATGAGAAAGCTTCAAATCCACAAGCTATCATGCTTACATTTTCACCCTCATGGACACAAACTACCATGCTTACATTGCAATCCTCATAGCTTCATTAGAATGGTAATTAAGTCATACATACGTTAATACAAACATACATACGTTTATACATACATACATACATACGTATTAAAGGTTTTGTATTTACAGGTACACCATCTAATAGAAAGGTGCATACTTTTTCGTATGGGACGGGATGAATGCATGACGACGCTTGCTAAGCATGCTAATATAAGTCCCAACGTTACCTTTACAGGTTTAGCTATTACATCTTATGGAACTATATTCGAATTTCTTTATAATTGTATTGTAGGTGTTCTTATATTTTTTTGGCCCTTAAATGCACCTTACATCCCAACTTTTAAAAACCGTCATTTTAGAACAAAAAAAAAGAATATGAACTCTCTCTCTCCCTTTTTTTTAAATCATACTAAAGACATAAAAAATTAGTTAAAAAATATAATATAGGGGTGGGTGTGAGTGGAGGAGAGGGAACATATTTGGTGAAAGCACTTTTTACTCATATATTTGAAAAGTTACTGTTCACCTTATATATATTTTAATATTTTTGTAAGTGGTTGTGAGTGAAAAAAGAGAAAATATATGATAAAAGTATGAAAAAATATTATGTTAATTAAGAGAGAGAAGATTTACGGGTAGAGTAGTGAATTTTAGTGTAATTTGATGAACGAGCTGTGAATGCTCTAAAGACAAAGTTTTCGTTTAGTGGTATAATTTAAAAAAATAAAATAACTTACATCGAAGATATATGAGAGAGTCCAAAGAAATGAAAGAGATGGTTTCGGTTTAAATTTAAAGTCAAATTTTGACTTTCTTGATGTAAGGAACTTCATATTAGTTATAACTTTTTATTTTTATCATTAAATTAAAGCATATATTTTTTTTAAACGGCTAGCGGTACACAACCATAATTAAAGCATATATACATTTGGTGGCTAAAAGATCGTGTTAAACCATAATTTGATATTTATTTTGTTGGATATATATTTTGACATAGTTTGGGAAGAGTTGCTTAAAGAGAATAGGGTCTTCTTTGAAGCATACTCACGACGTCGTATTGTACCAAGCAATGTATTTAAAAGTAAGTCTATCAACATCTACTCATCTTTTAACATTGTTTAGTGCTAATATATGCTTGATTTAAATGTTACAGGACAATCACAAGAGACTAGTTATGTAACAACATGGAGGAGGTGACATTAGTTATTACTTCACATGTTATTGTGTAATTTTTTATTTAAACTTTATTTATCTAATTATAATCTGAATTTTATTCCTAATGTTTACTTTGTGTTATTTATTCAAATTTAAAATTCAACGGGTAACATCTATTAATTGAACAACGAGAGAAATTGAAACCTGTTATAAATGTATTTATTTAATAGTGACTATTCATATTTCCAACTTTCATATTAAAATTATATTTGTATTAATATTATAGCCTATATATAGTGGTTTTTGTATTTGATCTATGACACATCAATAAGAATGAATCATTCCATTCTCTACTCTCTCTAATCCATGTTCTTATATCTGCATATCTTGTATTTTAGTTGTTAATAGGCCGTTGTTTTACCACACGTTATCAGCACGAATTGCTTTCGGAGTAAGGCATATTATCATAAGATAACTTGACAACCTCTCATACAAAATCAATATTTTAATCCATACAATTTTTGGCTATATTTAGTTTCATTATTCATCATTTTTATTTTATTTCTCTTAAACATAAGCCATATTATAAATCATACAAAGGTTGAAAGATAACTATTCTTGAAAAATGTTTGATGCTGTTTATTAAAAGAAAAATGGTATATTCTCATTTTATATTCTATTTTCATATTTAGCTTTACACATTAGCAAAGTGATCTTGTTTTGCAAAAAAAAAAAATTATATTAAAGCATGGTGACATGATATAAAAGAAAAAAGAAATCCAAGAGGTTTGTTTCATGGATAGTCTTGTGTAATAAATTTAATTTAATTCCTTTTAATATTTTATTAAATTTTAATATTAAATTGTCATTTGTGAAATAAAACATTTTATATTAATTCTTTAACATTTTGTAAAGAAAGGTTTAGCTTGTTATTTGTATTCCACTAAAACTTTAGTTGACAGACAAAACTTTACAAAGAATTTTCGTAGTCATTATATGTTGTTGATTTGTCATTACACTAATATTAGTTATGGCTAAATCATGTTAATCGCATTAAAGATGATTTTGAACCATTTATATTACATGTCTAAATATCAACTTTAACTAGGACATTAATCAAATCGATTTTGGGCATGATAATTAACCGTTTATCTTGAATTGTGATGTGTTGATGGAGTATGTTGACTTACATAGTATATTGTTTTATATAATCTTGACAATACATCCATGCATATTATATAGAAAGCTTCATGTATCTTATAAATTGTATTAACATTTCTCATTAAATACATATTGAATAATAATGTTTATAACCACTTAATGATTTTGATGTTTCGTATTCATAACTCATATAGCAACTAATGTCTTTCATAATATGCTTTATATTAAAATTGTTTTGCATTTTAATAATGTTTATCAAAGGATGTGTTACATGATTGGCTTTATAGTTATATTTAAAATATATGTATACATTCATGAGGTCACGCATTTTCTCATTGATCAATGGTAAATGTTAATTTTTGATGGATATGAAATGTATAAAAAATAAATATAAAACTTATGTCAAATGATTTTATTTTAGTATTGTTACTATTGCAATTTATAGCAATGAATATAACTTGTTACATATGATGGATAATAATTTATATGAATGTTTGTGAATGTTATTATATTCATACTTAGATACTAATATTTGAAATACTTGTGTTAAAAGGATATGTTTGTAGGGACTTGGTTGTATGTTATTAAAACATCGTTTGAACTTGATGAAGATATTTATTTATTTTTCAAGTTAGGGTGACAAATACATGTATAAAGGTCATACTTGCGATTAGTTAAATTGTGATAAACTAATACATAAATTATATGTTTTTTATATATGATTAAAACACATTATTTCATAAAGGTTGTACCATATCTTGTTTTATTTGGTAATATGTTATAACATCATCAAGTATATAATCAAACTTTATGTATACATTGTGTTTCGTATGTTATCAGTTTTGAAGAAAACATTATGGTATATTGTCACAAGTTATACGATTGAATATGATCAAGATTCATTTATAATATGACACTTGAGGTGTCAAACTCTATAAGGTTTATTATAAATTATGGAAGCTTGTAAGAATTTTGATCGATAAATCATAATGATTCGGTCATATAACTTCTTATCAATAAGTGTTATGTGATGAGAAGATTATTTATACAAATTGATTAAAACAGTTTCCATTGTCATATCTCATATATGCTCTTGAAGTAGCAAGATTATCAAAGAATATATAAGTTTTGAAATAACCACAATATATGAAAGTTGTCGTTCTAATCCATTCCCTGAAGTGAATGTGATGACATAATGATCGGTTCAAATTAAGTTCGTGATTATTGTAAATGAGAAAATTGTTATGATGCTCATGTTAGTGAGATCAACTTTGTTAATAATATGATGATTACAGAATGATCGTTATAGAGGTTATGATCATACTAAATGAGGAAATTATAATGATAGCCAAGTTAATAATGAGATCGATCATCAAAAATGCAATAATGATCATGTTACTAATGAAATTGACCACATCATGTGGCAAATAAAAGGAGTGATTATATAACATGATGGTTTGAATATTGAAATTATAATACATTCTTTCATATCTTATGTTTTGTATTACATACGTGCAAGTAATACATATTCGATCATAAACTAGAAGTCTAGTTTATGGATCATAATTATTCAGTTAGTTGGCATGACCAGTAAGACCACACCGAGTCAATGATGATGTGAACATAATGAAGAACTTAAAGATTCTTCAATCTGATACATAGCATGTAATGTTTGCTTTTAAGCGATATTATATATTTGTCATATAAAGTAGGGTGTGTATCACTATATATTTTGGAATTGATTAAAGGATACACATGTCCTAACATGATACCATTTAATATTTAAAATCGATGCATCGTCTAAATGGTTATCAAGTGCACAACCTGAAGTTTGTGTGATATATGGCATAGCTAATAAGATATCAAGCACATTATTCCAAAATGGCATATTTGGTGAATTCAATTCCTAAATATTGAAATACTAGTAGCTTATGTTCATACACATATTGATTTCATTGAGATGATCATTAAAACGTCTACTATTGATTGCAACGTCAATGATCATGGGAGCAAAAGTTCATGCTTACATTTGATTTTACATGCAGTAACATTTATTCACATCAAGCCAATACGTGGTAATAGTTTCTCCCCATTATAGTTTGTTTTTGGTCAGGAACCAAATATTGCCCATCTAAGATTTTTGTTGTGCGACATATATTGAAATTGATCCACCATCACGCACGGAGATGGGACCGTAAAAGGTGATTGGGAATCTATGATGATTTATAGAGCCTTCAACAAGAGATTTATTTACAACATAATTAATTGATATCCATCTCAATGGATTAACATTCCCAACATCAGGGTGAGATAAAAGGCAGTTGAAAATAGCAATGAGTTAGAATGAAATATCATTGATCCTCGTACTAAACAATGTGAACCAGAAGTTCAAAGGATAATTCATTCACAGAGATTAGAAAATTAATTACCAGACGCATTAACTGGCCTAAATATGATGAATAGCTAATCAAGTCTCATATACCAACTGTTAATGCTCCATTTAAGATGAGTATCCGGGAAGGACAATCATATATTGGCAATAAGCCTACTGCACGCCTGAAGCGTGGTAGACTAGTCGATTCCAAAGAATAAAAATCCTCGAGAAATTGGAGCAAGTAAGAAAGATGGTCAAGTCGAGGTTATAGTAAAAAGGTCTCCTAAAGAGACATTAGACATGATGGTTCCAGAAGAACCTCAGGTACGTGAAAATAAAGAGATCTCATTATGTAGTATCATGTCTATGAAATGTATGGAATCGAAATAAAATCGACGTCGTTATAAATTTTATGTAATGTAGCACTTGAAATGAGGATCAAGATTTAAGATCTGCCTATGAATGAATACAAAGAAATGATTGGCCAAACTGGAAAGACGCAAATACGGCAGAGTTGAATTCTTTATTGAAAATGAAAGTTGGACTAGTAGTTCATACAACAAAAGTTGTAAAATATATAGATATGAAAAAGGTCTTTTGTGCGAATCAACATTTGAAAAGAAAATGATATAAGGTAAAATTGGTGGCACAAGAATTTCGCAAAGACCCGTAATTGATTATGAGGAGACGCGTTCTCCAGTGGTGGATACAATGATTTTTTGTTATGTTATTAGTTTGGTAATGCAAAGAGAGAATTGAAACGCGTCTAATAAATATCATGATTTACTTGACACTGAAAGTTTACATGAAAATACATGATGAAGGATTTAATGTGTCAAAATCTTGTAACGTAAGTTCTCGAGAACGTTATGATCGGAATAAATAGATTCAATTCTAAATATGTTATATTTGTTATACGATTGAATTGAATATAAGTGGAACTCCTCATGAGTATCCTAAAGCAACTAAGTGCTTAAAAGGTAATATGAAACATCGTAGGATGTAATTATTGTGCACCAATACACCACAGGTGATAAACTGAACCTGGTGATTATGATACTTTAATGTATAAGAATGGTACAATATATATTGGAGAAATAGATGTTATTGTTCTTCTAATTGAAGAGTTAAGGCACTTGCGTAGTTGGTCAAGATGGAAAAGTCCTTGATGGATTGATGATGCCTGCAGTATTGATATCAATACCTTAAGAAGTATTAGGTAAAGGTAATATAATATGCATGGACTAAAATAAGGGGGTTGAGTATTGTAAAACTCATGAGATATCCTGATAAAGAGCAACATAAGTTTGATTGCGTTATCCAGCTTTTATCAAAAGTTCTCTCGTAAAAGTTCACTCGCAGTTTACAGTGATAATGTCTGAGCATTATCGAGAGACTCTGTAGAACTTTTAAAAAGGGGGATTTTGAAAGTCCTTGACATAGTGCCCTTGTTGCTTGACCTACAATTCGAATATATATATATATATATATATATGTAATGATATGTTTACCAATCCATCAAAGTATATCTTGAAAAGATGGTGGACATTTTACAATGGACATAGCTCATACTTAAAGTGCATTAAAGGTTGTCCAACTACTTGATATGGAAGATTATTCATTTCTTCTCCTACCAAAGTGGAGATTTTCACTCTAGAAGTACCATAGTTAAATATATATGTACATTAGTATATGTCTTGCTAGTTATGCATGATTATAATATCTTTCACTTGAACTTATCGCCACGATATAGCCTATGACGAGTAAGCAGACATTGGAATGAGTTAAAACAAATATTAAAGGTATGAATGATGTTTGATTTTATTTTTCTAACCCATGGAAACAAGTTTGGTTAGTCTTGTAGATGTTGGGAATGTAACACAACAATAGTGGATTATATGATATTTATTTCGAGAGGAGGTACCAGAAAATCTCATATGAAGATCATACACCATCGCTAAACATAAAGGATTGTATTTCAAGGGATCGAACGACATTTCATTGGCTACGGAAGCTTTAAGCAACTTTCAAGGAAGATTGACACATGTTACTAAAGGACTACATATTCAAATGAGGGGGAGCATCATACAAGTTGCAATTTTTTTTCCTTAACTAAGTTTTGTCCCATTGGGTTTTCTTAGTAAGGTTTTTAATGAGGCAACATGTAACACCCCATTTTGTGGTCAAATAAAATAGAAATGGTCATGAAATTTATATTGTTAAATAATGAATAGCACGACTAATTGAGATATAAGAATCTAGTCGAGCCTATAAGAGACCGTTTAGTAATAATAATAATAATAATAATAATAATAATAATAATATATTATATTTGACCTTACTTTGTTTTTAATGAAACTTAGGTCAAGGCGTAGATAAAAATTAGCCCGTCTTAAGAGTATATTTGAAAGTTAGTAAAACGTTATAGTTTAAAAGTCATAATAGAAAAACGAGATTTAAACTGAACTAATTATGGCATAAGTTATAATGATATTTATACAACACCTGGAATACATAATGTATTCATAAATTCAATATATAAATTGTTAGATAAAAATCAAGTTATAAAATATAATAAAAAGATGTGATATAGGAATTGTTGTAAGTCTTGCAAGGCCACGTGTGGATGTAGTGCCACAAATCTTAATGGAAACCTTAATGACTAAGAATACTCTCATCAAAGCAGTCGACGAAGCAGGATAAAAGCTGCTATAAATAGAAAGCATTTTATACTATGTCGCACATCGAAAGTGAGAAGAGAATACGTAGGTGACCTTGCCTTATAAATAGGAAGCTCAGTATATTAAATCACTACACTAAAAATTTTGGGGAACACTCTAGTATAAGAGAATCCCTAGCCTACGATACCCCGTTGGGTGTTGTTATTAGTCCTTCCGGAGCAAGAATAGAAGGCCAAGTAGGGAGACTCTACATCAACTTGTCGTAGATAGTTTTGAGGTATGTTCCCGTTTAAGTTAAGTTTAGTTTATTATTATTTTTATTAGTGGTAGTTTAGTATTATTATTTCTAGGCATTAGGATTATTATTAGGGGTGGGTATTAGATAACCTAGCCTTAGTTAGGCATGGACTGATCACCCATGCTTAAACAAGGCAGCGTTAACCAATATCCAACCATGATAATAACTAATTAGACATACCATTACCTAACATAGGATGATTTAATTGTATCAGGACCCTGAGGTAGTACCTGATTGGAATAGCAAGTGTTAAGCAACCATTAAATAGGTGAGTTTTATGAATGTTTTACTATGTGAGCATGCTTGTCCTAACTGGTAATTGCTATAATTGTATTCATGACTGTTGTACGCATGCATATAATCTGCACATACATACACGATATATGGGGACCCTTATATGTGCCGCTGCGGTGGGATTTGTCAGTACTACGCTGCGGTGTAGCTAGCATTAACTGTATGGTAATGTAAGTCAAGGACCCAGTGAGGGTACCAGATTGACGTAAAATGTCAAGGACCCGATGAGGGTGCCAGATTGACATCAAGTGTCAAGGACCCGGTGAGGGTGCCAGATTGACACAGGGTTATGATGACATGGGCGGGTACAAGTCATGAATAATTGAAATAATGTGGTTTATAACTTGTGTCTATTCATGAACTCACCAGCATTGTCTGACGTCCTTTTTAAGCATGTGTCACAGGTAGTGATGACTAGTTCTTGTGCATGTTGTTTATCTTGAAGTTATGTGACTAGTGGATCAGGATATGCTTGTTCAACTGTCAAAGATTTTGAAACTGTTACCTTGGATATTGGACAACTATTTTAAATTTTTGTCAAATCATAAATGGTGAATTTTTTTAAAAAAAAAATCAAGTTGACTTTTACAACGTTTTTTTTGTTTCATATCCACTTGAAAGAAATTTCGAGACGAAATTTTCTAAAGTAGGGGAGACTGTGACATCCGTCCCCTTTCACTCTTATCGTTTTACAACGTTAGCCCCTCTTGTATTCAAGAATTTCCATGTCTAGCCCTTTTACTAAGAAAACAAAAACTCTTTAATTATAAAAGAAATTAACAGTTGTGGATATTTATTTAGTTATCTATTTAAAACTTTTCATCTAAATCCAAAATCATATTTATATATTTTCAAGTTAAATATATGTTTCTAACAGTGAAGATAACTATTGAAAATTTATATTGTTATAATAAACTAAAATATGAATCTCAATAATTATTACCCGGTGTTGTTAATGGTATCAAATGAAATTGTTAATAGATTAAACTAGATGAAAAGTTTTGTCATCATTCAAAAATTAAAACGCAAAATGAATTCGAAACGAATTTGAAACAAGAAGTTTGGTAGTTCAATTTTTGGCTCTTTTCAAACAATTCGATATTAAACATAATCTTGAATTAATTTTGGTAAACTATTTTCATTAAGAGCGTTATTATAATACGGATGAATATAAAAGGTTTTTTTTAACTGCTCCCGTCATTTACTCGGGGCATTTACTGGCTATCAATGTAATTTAGTCCTACACATTTATTGCTATAAAACATTCCTTAGCAAAGTGTAATCATGGACCAAATTAGAGAGTTTTCCTCATTTTGAAACCGATCTCAGTTTTTCTTTTATATATCCCGCAAAATAAGACCCATACCACCTGCTCGTTCTTTGCATTATCACAAAACCCCATTCTGGAAATTTAAATTCCTTCAACAAACCGGTCAATGAACAGAGGATTTGATTTCCTCTTCTTCACCGATCTCCCTCCTCTCTTGGCTTCGTCTCTACGTATTCCAGAAACACTCCGGCGGTTCGAAACCGACATAGAACATCATTGAAACAACCACCACACCATCTTGTCTCCACTAACCAGATTAGTCATGGCACATCACCTAGTCGGCCACCTTGAATCGCCGCTACCATCAATCCAAATCATACGTGTCGCCGTAGTTATAATCGGATGAGCGATTCTTTTTCGCTTCTGTATGACCACTCGAGACTTTTGTTAGTGACTGAAATACGATTGAACTTCGACCAGGTACCTTAATATAACCGTCATTTAATTTGGAAATTCTTATATGTATTTGAGTTTCGTTCCGATTGTTCCGGCGACTACGAACAACATTAGCTCATAGTTGTCGGACCTATCAAAGATTGAACTATTTAACTACATTTCTACATTTAAAACCATGCACGAATTAATGGATACAACTGTTTAGTTTGTCAAAGTTCTTTTTGTTTACTTGACTAGATATACACCCTCATGGATAATTAAGTGTACATAGACCGAGATTAAGGTTTATTTAAATGGTTATGTTATAATGATTTTCTTTTAAATTCACTTTTGAGTCTCTACACTTCTGCTTCCTAGTGGAATGGGTTATTTACATAATTTTGTAGTCTCAAATATTCTAGAATCAAAATTTTAATAAACGAATCACATATTTGGTTGTTATGTAAGTTTTGAATTTGATCTATTATTATTATTATTATTATTATCGAATTTAAACGTTTAAATAAACTTATGAGGATTAAGGGGCTAATTACTAGGATTTGAATCTTGTCGCCGGATAATCAACGAGCCAACAATTCATATAGCGAGTTTATGTTTATAAAACTAAATTCTAAAAATATAGGTTCAAGTAAAATTCTTTGGTTCTTGTTGAATTTCTTACAAGCTCATTATCACAATCAATGTGAGTATATCTTTCCCCCTTTTCATGTTTTTACTCTTTTGGGGCTATTCATGTACACTATGACTAAATGTTACTCTTTCACTAAATGCAATTCTCATGTGTGTTTGCGTTATGTTAATTTGTGTGTCTATGACTTGTCAAAATCATTAACCTTTGAGGGCCTGGCATTTCAATGAATAGTACTATGGTATATACCCTTGTGACTCTGTTGAGAGTCCTTGTCATTGCTATGTATTTCATTACTACTAGCGCATACTATATATATTTCTTTTCATTTCTAGGGTTGATTTTGAACGGATATTACTTATTACATAATTGCAAATGGTACCGCACATGAATTGCTAAACACTTTTCTTACTATATGTATTCAAAACAGGGTATGCTCACCAATACATTTTTGTATTGACCAAATTATTTTCGTACATGTTTCAAGTTCTTATGAGATGACTTTTAAGCTTTTGGAATTTTACTTAGATTTTGGATTCATTGTATTTCTGTTAGTTGGCATTTAGAATCGTTGTATTTCAATTCAATGTAATAAACTATGTAATCAATATATCAATATTTACATTTTTAGTCCATGAGCTATTGAACAATCGTCACTACGTGACACCTCGATATTTCCGCCATTGGTTGGGGTGTTACATGTACCCTACAGTTTATATTAATAAAATAAGTATTTCCTTTGTAAGTTGGTATCAATTGTGTATGGTGCATCCTTATCTGGGTGTGGGCGTCACACAACATACCTGATCCAGAAGTATCAGGAAGCGTAATACGCCCTGCACTCTTTTTCCCTTAGCTGAGGTTTTGTCCCACTGGGTTTTCCTGGCAAGGTTTTTAACGAGGCAACATCACCAAAAGTATACTACATTATTTTGTTTTATCACATGGATAAAGGGGGAGTGTTATAAATGTATTTATTTAATAATGACTATCCACATTTCCAACTCCCATATCACAATTATATTTGTATTAATATTATAGCCTATATATAGTGGTTCTTGTATTTGATCTATGACACATCAATAAGAATGAATCATTCCATTCTCTACTCTCTCTAATCCATGTTCTTATATCTACATATCTTGTATTTTAGTTGTTAATAGGCAGTTGTTTTACAACAAAACCTGGATTAATAGTAAACTCCTTCAAGAAAATAAACAATAAAAGAATCTAATCAACATATTCGTTGCTTAGATATTCCTCTCTTTCGAGTTTTGTAGTCACCGTCACCACCATATTCATCTTCTTAAATAAATTCACAAACCATATATCGTTTCATTTGCCAACTATATGCATCACACGTTATAATTTGTTTGGTAGATCCAGTGTAGCAGGTTTTGCACAACAATTTGTTGGCTTCGAAGAAACAGAGCTTTGTTTTCAATAGGATTTGTTTTGATATTCAAAACTTGTTGCACGTTTGCCTAATGGTCAGAGTCGGCACAACCTTTTTAGAGGTCCTAAGCAAAATATAAAATCGGGGCCCTTTATAATTCACAAAAATAACGCATCTACTTTGTTTGACAAACAAGATGAGCATTATGTTGAAGCCTTTATAGCATTGTTTAGCCCAAAATCCGAAATTATGTTCACATACTCATATAGGTTAGGAACTGTGATAATAAGGATGGGAACGAACTGTGATGCCAAAGGATATGTTAATTTAGGGACGTGTCATTGATTTTAAGATTTAATTAGAGTCGTAGTTACATGCACATTGTCGTGGGAGTGGTTTATGCCGGTGAGTTGCCACGTACGCGTTTTGAACTCTTGGCATAAAGAAAAGTATAAAAATGAATATGGTATCGGTATCGATATTAAGCAATGTTGCAAAAGTTGCTAGCCGCTCCCAAGTCTGAGTCGGGAATACTCGAGGAGTTCTCGGCCTAGTCGGAGAGTACCCGGGGAGTACTCGGCCTAGGCCTAGAGTACTCGAGCCTCGGCAACCTGCATTGTAGCGATTACTCGGGGAGTACTCAGCCTCCGAGACCTTGTTTTACAACATTGATATTAAGACAATACTAGCTCAGTTCTCCACAACAAATAAACATACCACTATACCGGTTCAATACAAGTACCCAGTACCAAATGCTCATCCCTAAAAAGAAAAAAAATAGTTGGTACCAAATAAAAAAGGGCTTTACTAAAAAAATATCTACAAAACATAAATTCTAGTTTGATTTCTAAGTTTTTAAATGAAACTTGTGTAGTTATATTCACATATGAATTCATACTGGTTGAATGGTAAAGCTGGATCACATTGAAATGAATTGTTCCTCACTGGTAATGATGTTAGTTGATGACAAGGAGCGAAAGTTATGGGTAGCCGTCCGTGGCTGCAGAATGGCATTTTGGTAGCACAAAGGCCATGGTAATGGTGGTTGACGGCGAAGGTTGTGGGTAGCAGATTGTGGCTGTGGAGTGCCATGATGGTGGCACAATGGCCATGATAACGATATGGCCTTAGTGGTAGTTCCGGTGAGGCAGCACAATGACCGAGGTGAAGAACTAGGGTTTGCATGGTATGGGGACCCGATTTAGATGTTTGGGTCGTGTACGAGTCTTAAGTGACATGAATGGGGCTCGGCTAGGGTTACGAGTTTGGTGGTAACAAGTGTGATCTGATGGTCACCCAACCTTCAGCTCGGTTATAGGTTTGCGTCATGTTATGACTTGAGAATTGTAGTAACCGTATTCACATGACGACAGGTTGTGATCAGTAATGAATAGGAGTACAGGACAATGGACGTGGAACTAGGAAGCTTTGGATCATGTCTATTCTAACGCCTTCTTTTCTATGTTTTAAGCTAGCATACATGTTTAAACGTAATGGATAATAATGTGTACTTTAATGATTGAAGATCATCTATGATTTATGATTCAGTTAGACGGATGTTGTGTGGTTTGTTAAGCCTTGGCTTTGGGTGGGTCCTGGTCGAGTAAGACTTGGGTTGATACATACGGTTATGGGAGCGTTGGTTTGTACGATGATCCGGAGGGGTTATGATTATTATTGGTCACGTGATGTTGTGTCGGTATGAGTCATACTTGATTTAGGATGTCTTGATTGTTGATATGGCCCGTTAGAGTAGCGGGTTATGGCTGTATACGAATTTGTAGTGATACACTTGGTTGGTTATGTAAATAAGGGTTCATTGCTTAATTATGGATCTGGGGTGTAGGCTCTACACGAGAATGCGTCTAGCGATCTATGTGTAGCGTCCTAGTGATGTTTAATGATGTCGGTAGCTGTCTCGTTGAGGTGATGACAGATCTAAGGATGTAGGTAACCGTTAGCTTTGGAGACCAAGCCTGTAACACCCCAAGCGATGGCGGAAACATTAGGGTGACACGTAGTGACGATTGTTCATAAGCACATGACACTATCAAAGTTTGAATAATTTTAAGTACTGAAACTAAATGTCATAAAAATATTGAAAATGGAAATACAAATTGTTTCAAAACCAAACAGAACAAAAAACATAATACGTTCATTTGAATTAACTAGGTCTAAAGCCTTAAGTGATAGCAATCATGCATTTCTATAAACATGTAAAAATTAACTTTGTCAACAAAATATCACTAAGCATTACTTAGGTTTGATACATATAATATAGCTGAAAATGTTACAATTCAATGCTAAACATACCATTTGCATATATGCAAACACGTAAACACACAAAAGGTGAAAATCAAACCTAAATGTAAGACGTCGTGTACACCCAACATAAGTGGGTCAAATTACACAAAACAATGGCCACGATTCTTCCCTTTAAAGGGAACATCAATCTAGGCGGGTTGTTAATCCAATAACGTTATCCATTATTAAGGTCAGCTAACTAAGTTAATGATTTTTCTAAGTACAATTGTATTTCCTTATGATTGTTTAAACATAAAGCAAATAGTATGGCACATGTATGTGAATTTGCATAAATGTACGTGAATAATCCCAAAAGTGCAAAAATGAAAAATCGATAAATGATACATAGAGTTTGCTAAGCAGAAAACTACCCAAGTAGTGGTGAGTTTTATGCAACGAGAATCTCAAGGTATTCAACATCAAGATATGTATATAGTCTAAGAATGTATGAACTTAACAAGTTTAGAGTTTTTATTATATATTAGATAATTAGGGTTTCTAGACTTAATTGGGAGATTTGAGATTTCGTAATGTAATATAATTGAATTGAATTGAATTGAATAATTAGTGAAACGATAATGAAATAACTAAATTCTAAGTAGTTACCAGATGATATACTAAGATTTTAAATGTATATAAAATAATTAATAAAATCTAGTTAATGCAATTTGAATTAAAACTAAATTTTTTTTCAACGGTTGAATTAAAACTAAATGAACGAATAAATTGAAATAATAATAAAAGATTAAAAGATATAAAAGTAATATAAGTTATTTATATAAATTATAAACATAATAACTTATGCTTTGAACTAAATAAATAAAAACATAATTAAAATTAATTATTAAATTTTTGGAATTTAAAATAATGTAGTAATGTAATTAAATAAAAATTGAATGCAAAAAACAATGAAATAAATTAAAGTCTTGTACAATATTTTACTGTAAATAAATACTTTAAAACAAGTTATAAAATTTTTAAATAGAATTTTAAATGATTTAAAATGTTAGAATGTAATAAATATGAACTTAAAATAATACAAATATATAAATATATTTTTAT
The DNA here is from genome assembly GCA_032199755.1 of Ambrosia artemisiifolia. NCBI lineage: Eukaryota > Viridiplantae > Streptophyta > Magnoliopsida > Asterales > Asteraceae > Ambrosia > Ambrosia artemisiifolia. Next base: position 44,600,279 of record CM063512.1, on the reverse strand, counting down.
AGAACATAATAGTTATCGATTCATAAAGTTTGGGAAATATTTTTTTAAAATATTTTTGTTTTATTTTTAATTAAAATAGATTAATTAATACTAAATAATGAATTAAAAGATTAGAAATTACAATACATAAGTTTTCTGGAAATAAAAACTATACTTGCACCTAAAAAGTTTAATAATAATTTTATAATCTCAACTTTCTTCGCCTCTGCTTTCCGCATCGCTTGCCCTGCTACAAAACCAGTATCCCTCAAACCAACAAGGGGAGATACACCTGTTAGATTGACATAAGCGTGTTTCCCCCCGGCCCACCCAAAGACAAGAAGGTCTGCTGGACGTAGGGCGGATCTCCCTTCTGTGGGGTCCGAGAGGAAATTCACTGGAGCCTCTTTCTTAGCTGAGATCCCAGCCCTTCTTAAAATGTCCCAAAGAACGTCCCGGACCCAGTCATGCCTATATTTGAAGCCAGACAACTCCTTACAGTGAACCGCGTGGAATATGTGAACAAATGTTCTTTCAGACTAGTTGGTGTGGGGTAGTTTATGTATGTTTGATGCCCGGGTTCGAGTCTGGCTACTTTTGTTTTTTTTTTCTTAAGTTTTCCTTGGTATGTTCCACCTGTCCTTTAAACACACACACTGTCTACACGTGTCTTTTTCCCAGACTTTCTCATACACACACCACCCCTACGTGTTCTCACACACACACCGCATTCTGCATCTCTCTCTATCTCTCTTTCTCTCTCTGCACCAACCCCACCACCATACGACTCCACCTGCACCATGTCGTTAGATATTTTATCATGTTGATGTTCGCCTTCGTCTTCTTCTCCATTTCGGTTACTGTTACCAGTTGATGTTAATGTAATTCTGCCCGAGTGGAGAGAGAGAGAGAGGGAGAGTGTTTCCTCAAAAGATAAGCATAGTAGAGTAAAAGCATAATTGCAATCTGGAAAGACTCCTGGGTGCATAACCTAACGCCTCTATCTGTTAACGGTCAAATATTGACAGAAACACTAACTCAAGCATCACTCAATTTAATCAAACACAATGCTAAACAGAAAAAGATTAACACGCATTAAACACTCGAATACATGGATTGAAAAAGGTAAACACATACCCCATTCTGAGTTTGACGCTGCCGATCTACAACCGTTGGTAATCGTAGGACGCATATTTTCCTTTGATTGTAAGAATCTTCCAAAGTGGAACCTTTTTGAAGGTAAATAATCTGGTTGCTGATTAAGGAGACAAAAGTTTGAGGCTCACTGAAAAAATAAAACAGATAAATTTTATTCTTATTGATATGATCGCTTAGAATTAGTTTACCTGATAGTCGAATCCTTCAACATGAACTTGAGTGTGAGAGAAGCAGCTGTTACTGTTTAAAAATTATACGAGAGATTTAATAATTGTCTGAGAGAAAAAGAGGGACATGATGCCTTTATATAGTTGTGTAACGGGGTGTCGAGTTTGAAATTTGAATTTCAATTTAGAGCTCAAATTTAAAACCAACATTCGTTCTAAACTCTGTTGAGGCAAGTGAGATTCTTACCGCTGTTCAAGCAAGTAGGTACGAAACAGCTGTTTTTAATAACAACTGTTGTAATATTTTATTTTAGTATATATTTAAAAAATGTAAATTTATGGTAAGATATTTTAGTTGTTTTATAATATCTCAAAAAAATATTTACATCTACCATTAGTAACAATTACATAGTAATAAACTTCATATTGAAACCTATTCTAACTTCACAGGTACTTGTAATATAACGACTTGGAAATTTATGTTTTCAAACAGCTGTCATTCATTAAATTTTTTTAGTTGTTTTATAATAGTAAAAGAAAAATATTTACATCTACATTAATTACAACCGTATTTTGCAAGTTTCAATCTAGGTTGTTGAGCTGTTTTCTGATCTTTATAGGGTTTTAGGGCTATTGACTTCCAGTAATGGTCATTACCTTGAAACTCAAATTTTAAAGAGACTTTGTAATATCTCAAAAAAATATTTACATCTACCATTAGTAACAATTACATAGTAATAAACTTCATATTGAAACCTATTCTAAGTTCAAAGGTACGTGTAATATAACGACTTGGAAATTGATGTTTTCAAACAACTGTCATCCATTAAATTTTTTTTAGTTGTTTTATAATAGTGCAAAAAAATATTTACATCTACATTAATTACAACCGTATTTTGCAAGTTTCAATCTAGGTTGTTGAGCTGTTTTCTGATCATTATAGGGGTTTAGGGCTATTGACTTCCAGTAATAATCATTACCTTGAAACTCAAATTTTAAAGAGACTTTATATTTTTTAGTTACATATTTATTTATCAAAAATGAATATGTACATATTGATTGGTATAGATGAAGACTTATTATACCTCTAAAAAATTAACATATTTATTTATACGTATAAATCCACACGTAGATTTATCAAAAAAGTACAACTCTAAAAAATTAACATATAATTTGTACAAATAAAAAATCTACAAAAATATTAGCATCTATAAAACGTGTAATTATAATTTTGAATGAAGAATTATTATACTTTAGTGGAAACATCTATTTACCTATAAACAGTTCTTAAGAAAATATCTTAAACACAATTTCATGTTTATACTTTCAAGAATATACTACAGAATATACAAAAAACTAATAACAAAATGAAAATAATTCTTTTACTAATCTTTAGAAAACTTGAAGCTGACGCAGCTAATACATTCAAATCAACTTTGAATATAACATGTCTTTATACACGCATAAGTCTTGAACACCTATTCCTTTCTTTCGTTGTAACGAATGTCAAAAACACAAACCTTGAACAGAAAAAAAATATTCACAGTTATGCTCCAACTACAATGTTTGAAAAAAAAAGTTAAGAAATAAGAATTTCAACAAACATACATGTTGATAAACACAACCGCGGGAACCACAAAAGCGGAAGTAGACGCAGACGACTTTCTCAAAAGATAAGCGTAGTGGCGTAAAAGCATTATTGCAATCTGGAATGACTCTAGAGTGCCTAAAGCTACGCCTCTATCTGTTAACGGTCAAATATTGACAAAAACACTAAATCAAGCATCACTCAAATTAATCAAACACACATGCTAAACAGAAAAAAGATTAACACGCATTAAACACTCGAATACATGCCTTGAAAAAGATAAACACATACCCATCTTGAGTTTGACGCTGCCGATATACATCCGCTGGTAATCGTATAACGAATATTTTCCTTTAATTGTATGAATCTACCAAAGTGGAACATTTTTCAACGTAAATAATCTGGTTGTTGATTAAGGAGACAAAAGATTGAGGCTCACTGAAAAAAGAAAACGGATAAATTTTATTGTTATTGATATGATCGGTTAGAATTAGTTTACCTGATAATCGAATCCTTCAACATGAGCTTGGATGTGAGAGAAGCAGCTGTTATGGTTTAAAAATGATGAGAGAGATTTAATAATTGTCTGAGAGAAAATGAGGAACATGATGCCTTTATATAATTGTGTAATGGGCTGTCGAGTTTGAAATTTGAATTTCAGTTTGGAGTTCAAATTTAAAACCAACACTCGTTCAAAAGTCTATTGATGAAAGTGAGATTGTTACCGCTGCTCAGGCAAGTGGGTACGAAACAGCTGTTTTTAAACTCAACAGCGGTGCTTTAACGTGGCCCACGTATTATTTGTGAATATTTTAAGGGGGTTTGTGACGTCATGTTTTGCATCACGCAGACATTGATGGCCTGCTTAAGGTGTTGACACGTCAGCTTTTTGACGTCACTCACGACTCTCCTATTATTGAAAGTATAGATTATAATATAATATAATTACTAAATGTTGGTGACATTCTCTTCTATATTAAAACAAAGACACTTCAACAGTGTCTTTGTTTTAATATATATATTGGCCACCAACTTTTAGATTAACTTTATTTCTGCCATCAACTTTTAGGTTAACTTTATTTTCTTTCAATTTGACCACTAAACTTTTAGCTTTTAGGATTTAAAACTTTGGCCACTAACTTTTTGCTTAACTTTATTTTCTTCCAATTTGACCACCAAACTTTTAGCTTTTGGGATTTCAAACTTTGACCACCAAACTTTTAGCTTTTAAGATTTCAAACTTTGACCACTTAACTTTTTTAAACTTGCATTGCACTTTGGCCAACATTTTAGCTTTTAGGATTTCAAACTTTGACCACCAAACTTTTAGCTTTTAGGATTTCAAACTTAGCCGCGATCTTTAACGTCCGCCAAACATTCAATGCAACAGGAGCTCCCGCCGCGTTTCACACAACAGCTGCACCCGCGGCGAAACGCGGGCAACTAATACCTAGTTTACTATAATAGATTCGTTTTTATGACTTTTAGTTTTAGTTTGGCCACAACATTTTTGTTTTTTGGTGGGGTAAAATGAAAATTAAACTTTGACCACAATAAATACCAACACAACAAGGTAAAAACCCTAGCCTAGCCGCACCAAACGATGGCAGCCGAAAGCGACAACCGATGCTCCATTTGTGAGCAATTCTCACAGGCTCTCGTGACGGTATTATTAGTATTTTCTAAAGCTATCTTCATATTCAGTTTGAGAATAATTTTACTCAACATGAATCCTCTGCTTATGTTACAGATTACATGCGGTCACAACTGCTGCAGAGAGTGCTTTAAGAAACGGATTAATAAAGGGCATAGTACCTGTGCCATTTGTTGTGCAAATCTTCGTCTTCAAAACAGTTCTCGGCCTCCAATGGATGAGCGTGATAAACATAGGCGTGATCGAAAAAGATGTTTGCTACGTGTGGGGCTAGATAGACAATGTAACGAGGATCATGGAGACTGGTTCATCTACACCGGAAGGTATGCTTTAATAATTGTTTTATGAACCTTCTATTTGAATCATTCAGTTGACCTTTATCTTTTTCTTATTAACAGATATGATAGTCAGAATGAAGCTTTACGGGCTGGTTGTGAAACGGGTTACCCGGTACTTGTTACTAGGTATCTTCTTACGACATTTATCTTATTGAGTCTATTTACAATTTGTTTTTCTTTTTTTCTGGATATGCTATTTCAAAAATAAAATTGTTTACGCTATAATATTTTTTTTCTGGTACGTATTGAAGAAGCGTACGTGTCTGGGTTTAGTCGGGATTTTCTGGCGGGAAAAGTATAGTGGCGGCACAAAATAGGGTTTTGTTGTTTATTAATAGCAAATAAAGTTTACAAACACCTCAAAACTCTACTGAGTTAAAATCGCACCTAAAATACAAATCGAACCCCAAAATACAAATTGAAGCCCCAGATTCAAGATTGGCTACCGAGCTCCAAATCCAAATTGAACTGCTTTAGGGAGAGGGAGAGAGAGGGGATGTGTAGCGTTTTGAGAGAGAAAGTGAGGTGTGTACTGCTTGAGAGAGAAAGGTGCCGAAAAGAAATATAGAAAGATAAAGTTAAAGGTGAGATCTACGTGAAAGCAGGCTGCTTTGCCAGGTGGGGTGGGATTACACCTGTTAACCCGCAGATGTCAAAAGTCAACAGACATGCTGCTACTTTAACTATTTTCATATCATATTTATACCTGCTGTGTTTGACTGTTTGGGGTTCTGTAAATATATACAGATTGTTTGCTGCTGTTTTGTTATGTAAATATATGTTGTGTACTTTTGTGTATACAGATCCTTTGCTGCTGTTTTGTTATGTAAATCTTTGTTGTTCTTTTCTTTGTTGTTTTGCGTAGTGTTTTGATGATTTAGACTTTATATGGTATGTCAATTTCAAACATTTTTGATGTTTTAAAATTTGTGTTTAGTCTATGTGATGCTGAATATATAATTTTTAAATTTATTTTTAATTTCGCCTCAGGCTTACCATACTTTTAAACTATGTCTGTAGTTCAGAAACTACAATTAGTTTCCATGTTGTTTGTTGTTTTGAATATTTTATCAATTTTGATATTGCAAAAAACGCGAATATCTTATGGAAAGACATAAAAGGACATTTGTTAGTTAAGATGATAATTGGTCATGTCTCTGTATATCATCTTTTCTTTGGTTAGTGAAGTTGTATTTGTTTTCTTCCGTGGCATACATAGAGTCTCACATAACGTTTGTAACAAAATGGGCAGGTTTAGTGGATCACGCTGTGGACCTAAGAGAGGATTCAGGTGTGATGGGCTATACAAAATTATGAAATGTTGGATGAAATCTGGAATTCAAGTAGGATATCTCAATATTGGCTATTGGCGGTTAATTATTTAATAGGAGACTTGTTTTGACTTTTCCCAAAAATGCTTGCTAACTTTAATAAATGCCAATAGGGATCTGCAGCGTGGCGTTATCTTTTTGTTCGTTGTGATAACGAGCCTGCTATTTGGACTAGGTGTGCTCTTGCTCTCGTGAGATTTACATTTACATTTACATGTATTCATACTTACATTTATAATTTTATAGAAGTAAATATGGAGACTCTCCAAGGCCTTTGCCTACAATTGATGAGTTGAAGGATGTAGTTGATGTGATAGAAAGCAAGGGGCCCTCTTCTTGGGATTATGATGTATGCAAATGCGACTTTTTATAAGATTTAACTTCTTTTCTAGATTATTTTGTTAGTATAGTTGTTTTTTAATGAAACTTTTCATTATGAACTATAATAATATAACTTTCGTGTGCAGGAGGAAAAAGGTTGTTGGTTATGGAAAGTTCAAGCAACTCAAGAAGAACAAATCAACCCTTATGATGTTAAGGATAACACAAAAAAAAGGGTAGCTCAGCCAAGAATGAAAAGAAAGCTAACAAGTGATGATATCTAGAGTTGAATTTGTCACGTCTTATGACTTGATACATTGCATTGCATTTGCTATATTGCTATATTGCTATACTACTTTTTTTTTACTGTTTACGAATTTTTTTTAAGGATTTGTTAAGCGATTGATTCTTTATATGTCTTTAATATTACCTGTGGCGCTCCGTCGCACTGCGTGACGGGTAACAAACTTGTTTGCTTCATTAGAACATAGAGCAGGGCTGGTGGAGACGCTGTTTAAAAGTCTACGGTGGTGATGGGTGGTGGCCGGTGATGTGGTTGGAGTAGAGACAGAGGAAGTAGAGGCGGCGATGGGAGTCGGAGGTGGTGATGGGTGATGGCAGGTCCGACCTCTCTCCCCTACATTTTGCTAGCGGTGATGGTGATGGTAACTGTGTGGTGATTAGTGGGGCGAGACGAATAAAGAGGAACCAAACAAAAAGGAGGAAGATGTATAGAGAGGGAAAGAGAGTTCACTAACACGTGTATAACAACCCACATAAAAAAAGAAATAGCGGTCTAATAGTGTACTTACACCTTCAATCTTATCATAATATCATAGTTGTTTATTAAAATATATATATAATTACTGTTAGTTACTGTTTAAATACAAACGATGACATGTGAATACTGGTTAAAAATTAGTCAAGCTCTGATTTTCCTTTTGATTAAAAAGTGTGATGTATTAATAGGTGATAAACTACCAATGGGCTTATAGCCTAGTGGTACCCACTACCAATAATAAGTGTTGGGCATGAGAGGAGACAAGTTCAAATCTTGTGGGCAGCGCTTTGAGGTATTTTGCCGGGATCATAACCCTTGTGGGGTGGGATGATCAGTATCTAATATGGATACCAGGAGCTAGAGGGTCTCCTTTACATACCCTTTTTTTTTAATAGGTGATAAACTTAATTGTTTAAGCATACGACAAACCGAACATTGGGATGGAGAAAATATATAAAAAAAGATAGTGGTTTTTGAATGACACTTTGTAAGTAGATCTCAACACTAAATATTCCAATACAAAAACACTCTTTTGACCACGCTTTTCACTTTGTAGCTTTGTTTTTACTTTTTAATGTGTTAATATAATTATTTTCATTACAAATATGTGAAGCAGTAAACACAGTTAAAGTGTTTCTCATTGTCTTTGTGTAATGTCTTTTCTTGCTTTTTTTTTTTAGAGAAAATTTCTCGAATAGTCCCTGTGGTTTGCTCAGATTTCACCTTTAGTCCCTAACTTTTAAAAATTACAGGTATAGTCCCGAAACAGTGGACTTTTTGCACTCGGATAGTCCCTGGAGCTAACTGACGTTAGATAATCCAGTTAAGTGGGTGTGAAATTACTAAAATACCCTTACTTTAATAAAAATAAAAAAATCAATTAAATAATAAGTCTATGGGGCCCACAATCCTTCATCTTCCCCACCCCAATCACCTTCATCTTCCCCACCACCACCACCACCACCACCACCACCACCACCACCACCACCACCACCACCACCACCACCAATGGTTAAGCTGGATCCAGTTGTTGGAAGGCAGCCACAAATTGAAAGAGTTACTCAACACCACAAACCCAAAGATATTCAATTGCCTGTAATTCACCCAACACCACAAACCCAACACCACAAACTAAAACACCGCATCTCTAAGTATTAACTATTAAGGTTTCACTTGCCTGTAATTCACCCCGAGCAAGCGCAGGTTTCAAGATGTTAGCAGCATCAATAGCTCCCTCTGCTACTCCTGCTCCGATTAACGTATGGACCTCATCAATAAAGAGAATAATTTCATCACTTTGCTTGATTTCCTCCATCAGCTTCTTTAGTCTCTCTTCAAACTCCCCACGGTACTTTGTGCCAGCGACAAGCAGACCCATGTCCAGAGTTATCACCTGCAAATCAGGAGCGTAAATCACAAACAATCTTCGATTTAAGACAGCAAAAAACCAAACACGTATGTTTGCAACCCACTTTCTTCCCCTCGATTGTTTCCTACATTTTTTTTTAAAATTTAGCCTATGGAGGACGGTACGGCGAGGGATATTAATAAACTGAGCACGATTATTATCATCAACGGTGAGGAGGAACAGGCCGTCAGGTGAGGCGGCGATTTTGCAGATGTTGGATGACGATTGGAAAGGTAGGGTTAGGGTTTGTGATTTGATTAAGTCGGTGATGGAGATACGGTTACCGATTGGAGAGATTAAGAGTGTGTTGTTGATTATTATTGTGTTGCCGCCTCTGTATGGTGCTCCTAACAGGTTTTGGAAACGGTAGTTCATGGTTGTTGTGATGGGGAAGATGAAGAAAGAGAGGTGGTGGTGGTTGGTGGATGGTGTGCAGAGGTGGTGGTGGTTGGGATGGGGAAGATGAAGAAAGAGAGGTGGTGGTGGTGGTGGTGGGATGGGGAAGATGAAGGTGATTGGGGTGGGGAAGATTGATTTTTTTTATTTTTATTAAAGTAAGGGTATTTTAGTAATTTCACACCCACTTAACTGGATTATCTAACGTCAGTTAGCTCCAGGGACTATCCGAGTGCAAAAAGTCCACTGTTTCGGGACTATATCTGTAATTTTCAAAAGTTAGGGACTAAAGGTGAAATCTGAGCAAACCACAGGGACTATTCGAGAAATTTTCTCTTTTTTTTATTAACTTGGATGTTCTTTTGGACCCGCTTGATCAATACTGGAATATTATTACATCGATAACACCGATCATACAAAAAAAATCTTTAATCTTTTGCCACAAAGCCCATTCTTCATTTAGAAAGCTTAAAGTTAAAGATTTTAGCTTCAGTCTTTTAATTATTTAAGTTTATAGTCCTTCATGGGTAGCTCAGTTGATAAATGGACCTGGTATCCATCTTGGGTGTCCTGGGTTCGATTCCTACGAGGGAGATAATGAGAAATGATGGATGACTCATGGCCTATGGTCACGAGTTCAAGTCCTGATCTCGCCCGGGTTTTACCAATCCTTCACCGTCGTGCCTATGGGCGGGTAAGGGGTTGGGTTTTCCCCGGTTTCGGGAACTGCATGGACGGGCCTGACTACGCCAACCGCCCGAGGTACGTATGGGCCCTCCATTGGGTTGGTCGTGGGGGTCTGTCCATAGTGTGAGGACTCCCCTAAGTAGTCGGGCAAAAATGTTTGTTGGCCGTTAAAAAAAATTAAGTTTATACATTTCTTACATAAAATACTAGTTTTTATCCCGGGAGCGTCCCGGGTTGAAATATCTAATATGACATAATAAAATATATTATTATTATTATTATTATTATTATTATTATTATTATTATTTTAAACAAATCTCTGCCATAAGTTATGATATTCAAATATAAAAAAACGAATCTCTGCACTGGGGTATATAAATCTAGTGCCATTACAAATGAATTCGGAAGTTTGTAATCGATCATTATAAAAGAACTAACATTAAATAAGAAAAAAAAGTTAATTATTGAAATATCGAACGCATTAGTCTAAGGGTTATGTGATGCGTTAAAAAATTCATGGGTATATGATCGGGTATGTAGTTCGGGTATTTGGGTATGTTGTTTCGGGTAATCGGGTCGGGTATCACCTAATCCCAGACCCGACCCAACCCACAATTTTTTTTAAACTAATCCCAAACCTGACACAATACCTGTCGGGTTACAAAAAATAGTCATTTTTTTCTCCATTTTTTATATAGCATTATTGTACTCGTTGGAAAGATCATAAAACACTCGTTAATTTGGTGTAATTTTTTTATTTAAAAAACCTCGTATATAAAAGATATTAACGTTTAAAAGTTATGGGAGTAAACATGAGAGAGAAAATAATAAAGGTTTAATATTTAGATTTAGTAGATTAGGTATTTAATAGATTAGGTTAAAGATTATAATAGATTAGGTTAAATCATATTTATTTCTTTTTTTAATTGGTTTGCACTTGCCACATCACATCCTATGTGGCATCTCTCAAAGGAGAGATTGCATAAGATTATGACATGTATGATTAATCCCTTTGCAATATATATATATATATATATATATATTATTGAAACCGGTTAAGTTTTCACCTTATGCTCCTTATCTCATGTTCTCTAAAACTACTTTGCGCTAGCTCACACACTCTATAAGCTTACTATTGATTATACATTAATGACACAAAGCGAAATCCATAAAAACAATAAAATAATTTCTCGAAGAAAGTTGAATAATTTTTGAAAGAAAAATACGATACACGCGGAACCCTTTTATATAGATTTTTCTAAGGTCTTGCCAAATCTTCGAAATTACAAATTGATGAAAACAAATTACAATTCAAACCATAAATAAAGACGTAAATCACGCTAATCATTGATTGGGGGAAATTGATGAGATTAGGGGAAATTCTTTATTGACGAAATCAGGGCCTTAAATCAAGGAATTTGGACATGACAGCTCGTCTAAACCACCTACGATTGTTTTCCATGTGATCCAGCTCGTCGAGATCCTTTTTCCGCCTACTCATGGACCCCGTAACTCCAATTGTTGCTCAAATTACGCCCGTTTAATGTTTGAGCCTTTTTGCTGCCTTGATTCCCTTTATCATCTAGTCCATGTAAACATCTGCCATCTATTGGACCCGTTCCTCATCAATTAATGTTATTGATGGACTAAAATTCTTAACAACGTGAGAAGGAACACAATTTCTACAAACATTAATTAATACCATTAGGCTATAACTCATTTATTCTCCAAAACTAGAAAAGTAAATGTTCGAATCGTCCTTGTGCTTTAACTAAATTTTACTTTTAGTTCCTAACATTGTTGTTTAACATGTTATATTGTATTCTTGTTCCATGTTGTTTAACGTATTGTTACTCGGATAATCCCTACATTAATTTTCTAGTTAAGCGTATGTGAAATGACTTATTTATCCTTAGTAGTAAACAAGACAGATTAATCAAGTATATGCCTCCTGGGAGGTCACAGGTTTGAATCCCACTCAGAGTAGGGTTATTCTGAAATGAGGGGCTGGACCTTAGAGGGACCCGGGGACCGGACCTGAAGGGTGCGGGGCTTCGTTATGGGTGGTACCGTTGGCCGTTAAAAAAAAGTATATGCCTCTTCCTTCCCCTTCTTATATATTTAAAAACAAGAAAACTACTCTTCGCGCGCGTTGCCGCGCGTTCACTGTCATTTTCTTGGGTTATTAGGTTACCGATGCAACAATGTTAGCCTAAGCGATCACAAAAAAATCTGAAAAAATGTTTGCTTCAAATCACGTCTCGAAACTAAGACATCCGTTTAGGGGCCGCTCTAAACACAAAAATAGACAAAAATAGTCTGAAAGTTTTTTTTTCAACTTTTCAATTCCTATAAAGCCTTCTATGTTTTAATGGCAATCTGGTATTTTTTATGATTTTCAGAGGCATATGTGTTACGTTTGTTGTTATTTTCCAACGATTTCAATATCATTATTTCAATATGGCTTTCTCTTTTATTCATGTTAGTGCTCATCTTATTACAATATTAAAATATATAGATTTTTTAAGTTTTGCCGTCCAAAAAAATATTAAAATATAGAAGATGCTCAATTATGGAAAAGTGGAAAAAGTCATTCTTTCAATATTGATTTATCTTTTATTTACGTCAGTGCTCTTATTACAAATATTAAAATACAAAAGATGCTCATATGGAAAAGTGGGAAGTCAACAAAGCCAAGGAATAAGGGAATAAAGGTAGGGTCTTTGTACCATTATTATCTATGGTAATGCTGTAATTTGGATAGTATTTGACGGCACTTTTGTAATTCAAGTAGAACATCCACGTGCTTCACTAACATACCATATCTAGCATACGTGTGTTCTTCTGGCACTCCACTTCCCTCCCCTTACCACGTAGCCCTTCCCACCGCTTCAACACCTTTACCTTCACCATGACAATCTTACCTCAGACTCTTCAGACTCTTCTTTCCCCCTCTCTCTCTCTCTCTCTCTCTCTTTCTTAACACCTATGATTCTATCACCACCACCAATGGCAAGAATATAATGTGATTGTAAACATGCTTTTCAGTAACTCAAATCACCCAAACATACCGTCTTTATAGAAATTATAATTCAAAGACTATTGACAAAAAAAAACCACTTAAAAGTTAGAAACCGCTCGTTTCTGGTAAAAAGGAACATTAATATAGGAAAAGGCAGATAACTTAGATGTTGCTTGCTTGGTACATAAAGTTCCTGGCCCTACTTCCCTGCAGAGAAAACATAAAACATTCAATAATTCAGCAAAGGAAAAGGTTGTGTATTCGATGTGTAACCTCATATATACCATCTCATTATATTATCATATTATATTATAATAATTGAATGAAGAGTGAAGGTTGTGCTCTTCCACTATGACCGGGTTTTAAGAAATAGAAATAGCTCTATCCTTTTTTTTGGTGTGTAGCTTTAAGTATTAGATAAAATTGAAACCTAAATCATGATAAATATCCAATACCGGTTGGAAAAAAACTTACCGGAGCCACTGGTGATGGTTTAGTTAGAGACAACAACGGGGAGGGGGCTCTCTCTTCTTTCGTCGGAGCCGTTGGAGTACCGATTCCGGCTATCTTTACTCTCTGTGACCGTGTAACTGTATTATAACCACCTTTTTTTGGTGTGCAACTTTAATTATTAGATAAAATTGAAACCTAAATCATGATAAATATCCACTAAAGGTTGGAAAGAAAGCTTACCGGAGCCGATTGAATACCGATTCCGGCTGAAGATGTTCTTTGTGATCATGTAACTCTATTATAGCCCCGATTGCATCTCACTTCTAAAGCCTAATCCAAGGATTTCCTCAGGAATGAAAGACCAAAAATTAAAACAAATAAACTACGTAAGCAACAAAAATCGATCAGAAAACATACTTGTATGATCACTTGCCGGTGAGTTTGTTTGTGGGTAGGTAAGCTGTCGTATAGGGCCATCAGAGAGAGGTTTTGAGGTGGGATATGGTTTTATGTGTGGTGGTTTGTTGGAAGAGATGAGAAATGAGAGGGGGGGGGGTAAGATTCAATTGGAAAACAAATGAGTGAGGCGGTTGCATTATAGGAGCTAATGAAATGTATACCCCTGAGAAACATATAAATTACGAAAATGACATGGTAACTATTCATCAAGTTTCCAATTATACATATATAATGAAATCAGATTTACAAATAATTATTTATGATTAAGATAAAAAATACTTTAAAGATCTTAAGAAATTAAATATAGAAATAATAAAATTTAGAGTTATGAAAGTTAGTTTAATTTTTATAGGATTTTTTGAAACATTATAGTATTTATATTATTTAATGGAATTCAAAATAGATAATATTAAATATGAATAAAAAATAAAGGAAAAGAAAATAAACAAAGTACGTGGGACGGCGGTCAAACCTGGGTCAGTAGCCAACCCGTGGTTTTCATTCACAAGCCCATACCAGTTATGGGCCCTGAGGACATTATCAAATCGAGATAAAATTTTAACAACTGTTAATATGCATCTTATTTCCCCCAATTAACTAACATGAACCCTAGTTTCTAATCTAGTTTGATTGAAGTGATAAAGATGTTGTTTGTTAAAATTGATAAAAGGGCTTTTATAGAACGTAGGAAAACGAGTAAAATGATGGTAAAAAAAATCAAACTTACGGGTTGCAATTGGTTTCAGAAAGAATATAAAGAGCCAAGACCAAGCCTTGTTGCAATTAGAAACGAGTGGGTGTGTGTGTTTGTTAAGATTATGTGAGGGGAAATATTGGTGATTAGGTCCTGAATGATGATATGGGTTCAATTTATAGCAAAATCGACAATTGGAAAGGATTTGATATGATGTGATTTTGTTTTAAAACCGGGTATGATTCGAATATAAATTAACCGACAATTCGCAAGTAATAACACGTAAGTATATAAACAAAAAGCGTATATTATGATTTCGATCGATTTTGCAAAATTTAATTTCAAAATATAGACCAAAACGAGGGTTAACCAAGTCAATCGGTCGTGGGGTGTTCGAATCGGGTTGGAACCGGGTTGAGGAGGATCCAAGTAAGAGTCGCAGATGGCTGGGTTGATGCAGATCAGGCCTGGGTTTGGGCTGATGCTTGGTGGTAATTTGGGTTAAGGTTTTATTAGTTTTTTTATATATAAAGTCATTTAAAATGCCCAATATTCATATTAAGTTTTATACATATAAAAAAAATTAACAAAACCTTAACCCAAATTACCTAGGGTTTAAACTTATATTGGGCTTTATATATAAAAAAACTAGTAAAACCTTAACCCAAATTACCATGGTGGTAATCGAGTATGGGGTTCGGTATGTTCTTTACTATTGTTTCAATATGGTTATGCTAATATTAATAACGCTGGTGGTGATCCACATATTTTATTATCTAAACTTAACTTTTGGAATTTAGTCATGTTAGCTGACTTTTGCATGTATGTTATTGTTTGTAGGTAGTGTATAATATGGCGAGGAGCTCTTGTTTACGCATGAAGCTTCTCATGGCGTGGCATATCATTTGTGTAGTCCCGAGTCGTAGTAATCATTATCTTACACTATTTAATATTATAACGTAATTTATGTTTGAAGGTTGTTTATTTCGACCTAGAAAATAATGCGGTTGTTGTATGTTTTTTCGTGACGTAGTAACATTTAATGAACATTTTTTTAAGTATTCATATGTGATGATGTCCAACTGTAAGGTGTCATGTTCAGGCATGAGACACCCTCTCAACTAGTTAATCTAAACGCATAAAAAATGTTTAGTTTTTTTTTGTTAAGACATCATGCTGGTGTATAAGCAAATCTTTTGGTAAAATATCAACATGTTGTTTTCTGACTTAG
This sequence comes from Ambrosia artemisiifolia, assembly GCA_032199755.1. Classification (NCBI taxonomy): domain Eukaryota; kingdom Viridiplantae; phylum Streptophyta; class Magnoliopsida; order Asterales; family Asteraceae; genus Ambrosia; species Ambrosia artemisiifolia. The sequence goes on along the minus strand of CM063512.1, from coordinate 44,584,612 downwards.
ATGGAATTGTTCTAATTATTCCAGTTGAGATTTTTTTCTCGATTGAATTAAATATCTATTCCAAAATGTTTGGTGTCAAGGAGCTTTTACAAAAAGGGGGGAATGACATTGAGGATGTCGACAAGAAGAAGAGATGCAGATCTTTAAGAAAGGGGCTTACTACACAGCAAAGCCCAAAATATGGAAAGCCCAAACGAAAAGTAACAAAAAATCAAGAAACAAGACTATAAAATTGAAACATTTATTTTAACACCCCTCTTTAACATCCCATACTTCGACGTTTACTTACTTAACGATATTTAAATTGCGAGGTGATGATGGATAGCTTAGGAATCCAATTATTGTTAAATGGAGTTCAATTGATAAAGTTATATTAACATGAAATTCCTTTTAAATGTTTATTAACCATAATACTTCACATGTGACGACACACATGGCTTTGTATTCAATTTCTAGAGAGGACCTTGACACAGTCCCTTAGTTCTTGCTTTTCTAAGCAAGAAGAACGTTACCCAAAAAAAAAAAAGATATGAACATGTAACAGACCGCCTAGAGTCGAGACACTTACCCTAGTCTGAATTAGCATATGCGCAAATGTTTAAAGACGATCTTTGCTTATTAGGATTCCGTTACATGGGTCACCTTTTAGATATCTTAATAGCCTCAAAGCGATTTGCTAATGAGAATTTACAGGTTTATGAAAGAATTGACCTAGAAATTGCATAACATAGGATATTCATGACGAGTATGAGATAAATAAATCAGTTTCCCAATATGTTTTTGAAAACCAGTTATATTACTCACAACAAATTCATCATTTTTACAAAAAAAACTCATAACATATTCCTTGCTCAGTTTTAACAACTTTTGTTCCAAGAAAACATTTTAACACGCCACAAAAAATCCAAAGATTTGATGGGTGGTATTGTTAGATAGCATACATAGTTTAAAGAAAGTATAACAAGGCACTATATGTAAATTGATAGGAAACTAGATTGTGTCCTTAACAAAGTAGTATTGTAACCGTGGGTAAAATTTGATCCACCGTTGGGTTACGGTTAATGATGGTTAAGGTATAAATAATTTATAAGCATGCTTTTATAATATGTACGACATCATTTGGTTTTTAAATCCCGTCCAACTAGTGAAACCGGTAAAAAGATCGGTTCAACATTTGATTTAATAATGAGAACATTGATTTGAACCCCAAACCTTTTGGTTATAAACCCATATGCAAATAAAAAAAATGGGACGTAAATAGTGCACTAATTTCGTGCTATTAATTGGGATAGGTGGAATGAATTTAGTGTTCGTGATGTAATAGTTTAACTTCTATTTTGTCTGGGAACAACTTCTTGCTGGTCTTGGTTCGAATTTTTTTCTTTTTTATAAAAGTGCACAGTTAAAAAAATGTGCACCCTAATGTAAAACGGAAACACAGAATAAATTAATTATTAACATCTATACTACTATAGAATGCAGTTTAGATTTAGGTAATTTTCAAAACATCTATATCTATATCTATATATATATATCTATAACTTATAATAAAAGAATTGAATATTGATGAGGTGATATTCAATGGAGGCCTCAACCCTCCTTTGAATGTGCCACGTGGCACGTTAAGGCGAGAGTTTTTAATTTATTTTTTTATTTTATTTTCATCCATTCTCCTACACTTATCCAACCCTAATCTCTTTAAAAATTTAAAAACAAATTTAGATTTTTCTCTTTAATGTTTCCTCCCATCATTTTTAAACGTTAATATATTTTATATACGAGATTTTTTAAAGAAAAAAAATTACACCAAATTAACGAGCGTTTTATTATCTTTCCAACGAGTATCATAGTGCTATATAAAAAACGGAGAAAAAAACGACTATTTTTTATGGGGTTTCGTTCATACAGGAAAAAAACACAAAGTGTTCAGGCTATTCATTAATCATGTTTTTTCTTTTAAACCAGGTTCTTATATACAATGTTGAAATTTAGCCCAATCGCCATGATAGCATTAGAATTTTACTCTTCTAAAGATGGATATGTATACTTCATCAAGAGAAGCTAGGAGAAAGAATCGCGCAACACTGCAACACATGGTGTCACCTTATAGCAAGGTTATTTTTTTATTTATTTAATTACAAGAGTAATAATTATTACTATTAGTATTATTAGATAGGTTATATTTTTCAACCCCGGGACACTCCCGGGATAAAAGCTAGTATATATATAAAAGAAAGCATATATGCCCATTGAGAGTGCCACGTGGCTTAATAATTGAGTGTTTTTGGTGTTTTTGAGTATTTTTCTAAATTTATCTCTCTATCTCTCAATTCTCAATTACTAAAATTAAATTGAGTTATTTTAGGAAAAAAGAATTTAAAAACAAATTTAAATTTTTCTCTCTTATCTTCCTCCCATAATTTTTAAACATAAATATCTTTTATATTCGAGATTTTTTAAATAAAAAAAATACACCAAATTAACGAGCGTTTTATTATCTTTCCAACGAGTACCACAGTGCTATATAAAAACGAAAAAAAAACAACTATTTTTTGTGGGGTTATATTCATACAGAAAAAAACACAAAGTGTTCAGGTTATTCATTAATCATGTTTTTTCTTTTAAACCAGGTTCTTATCTACGATGTTGAAATTCAGCCCAATCGTCATGTTATCATTGGAATTTTACTCTTTTCGTGATTTGAGTTTTCTTTTTTTATCATTTTTTATTAAATCATATTAAATTTTTCAACCCCGGGACCTTCCCGGGGTAATTAGCTAGTATTTAATAAACAATTATTTATTTTTTTTGAACGGTATACTTCATTAAAACCGGCAAAACCTCAACAGAGGCCGCCAAAAAACCTTACAATATATATAACGGATAATTTATCCAACTATTCCACTCTACATTTTTTAATCTAGAGCGGTGTTTAAACCAAAGAAACGACAAATGTTTGACACTTGCTACCACCTTTACGACTTTAGGTGAAGCGCCGTCAAACACCTTTTTATTACGTTCCTTCCACAAAGCCAACACGATATCATAATAATACCCCGAATTATCTTTTTTCCCCACTTTGCCAACTGCACATTCTCCTGAATCTGCAGCAAATTTTTGATATTCCTCGGCCTATTATGCTGAATTCTGCACCAATTCCAAACTGCAGCCCATATACCATCGGCAAAGCCGCATTCAACCATGAGGTGTATTATCGACTCGTCAAAAACCTCACACATTGGGCATCTAGTATCCGGTATAGTGACTTGCCTCTTAACCAAAGCCAAACGGGTCGGAATACTAGCTTTCTCAATCCTCCACATCAACATATTCACTTTAATCGGAACCCATGACTCCCACTTCATAAATTGCTGCAACGGGTTGTACCTATTCTTTGTCATTCTCTGTTTTTTTATAGCAGCCACAGAAAATGCTTTCTTCTCATCCGAATCCCACATCCAGCTATCCTTGGAACTATTCAGCCGAACCTATGACAGAACAAAAACCAAATCTTGCATTCCAGAAATGGACTCAACCGAGTCAACAGTCAGCGCTTCGTTATCTGCTAAAACAGTCACCCCTCCAGCCTCTATTAATCTGTCCCGAACCATGCAATTCTTATTTTTTTTCCTTTTCAAAAAGACACGACTATCTCTCCATTAACGGGACAACCCCATATCAAATATCCTTCCAGAAACTAATATCCTCTCCATTCCCCAGCTTACACGAAAAGCAATACCTTAAACCGTTTCCATCTATCTTTAAATTAATTAAGTAGCTAGCAATCGATTTCCAACACCTCGAAACCACACTCTTTAAACGAAGAAACACCCATTTCTGTCGTATCCCATGAATACTTACTACAACACGCCGCCATAAACTATTTTGCTCAGTTTTAAACCTCCAGGCCCACTTAACCAAAAGAGCCGTGTTGACGTCCGAAAGCTTTGAGATTCCCAAACCTCCTAATTTTTTTGGTCTTGTGACCACATCCCACGAAACCCAACTCATACTTCTACCGTCTCTACCACCCGCCCATAGGAACTTTCTCATCATTTTTTCAATACTCTCAAGCACTGCAACCGGGGCCTTATACAGGGACAAGTAGTACACCGAAAAACTAGACATATTGATTGCCGTAAACTATTATTTAATTTAATCATTTTATCGTTATCACATGTTGCCAATGATGTTGTAGCCCAGTGGTTGCAACGGAGGTGGGAATGTTTACCTACATTAGTGGGGTTCCTGTTCGGGGTTCTCAGCTTCGAATCCTTGTTTCACAAAAAAAAATAACCATTGGCTTTGAAAGGAGAAACCCGTATGAGGAGGGATTCAATTCTGGGCAGGGGTACTTTCAAATGGACATCCTTAACACTGAAACACTACTCTTCAAAAAAATCATTATATAAGTAGTCAGTTTCATAATATTTAATTCTATGCCAACGATATATATATATATATATATATATATATATAGGTCAATTATAAAATGAAAACTCGTTTGAGTTGAGAAAACCTTCGAAAACTCATGTAAAAAAACATTTTTTTTCTTTGAAAAAAATAACAAATGTAAAATACATGTTTGTAAGCGTTTTGAGCCAAAAAAATAACAAAAGCGCCGATGGGATTTTTTTTAAAAAAATAAACAAAGTTGCTAAAAACATAGGTAAATAGCTGAAAACATATGTTTTTTTAGCAACTTTGTTTATTTTTTTAAAAAAAATCCCATCGGCGCTTTTGTTATTTTTTTTGCCCAAAATGCTTAAAAACATGTATTTTACATTGGTTATTTTTTTCAAAAAAAAATAATGGTTTTTTACATGGGTTTTCAAAGGTTTTCTCAACTCAAGTGGGTTTCCAAAATATCCTTTCCCTATATATATATATATATATATATATATATAGGGGAGAGATAATTTGAAAACCCTCCCCACTTGAGAAAACCATGAAAACCATCATCTTCACCCTTCATTTAATATCATCTATGGCTCTTGTTTTTTGAGATTCTATATTAATAAAAAAGATGTTACTTAAGGCTTCAAAGGGCAAAATCGTCTTCATTAGGCTTTAAGTGTTCTCTCTCTTCTCTCTTTGTGTACTGACAGATTTCAGATGCAAGCAGCCATCAAATCACTTTTTGAGTTCCCAATCCTCCTACACTAGTTTTATCATGAGAGACCATTACAAATCAAACTCACCCTTCAAACCACCCCAAGTCTTCTCTCTCTTCCATACAAAAAGAAACAAAAACCTTACAATCAAAACCACCCCTTCTAAAACCACCCAAAATCCTATCTCTCTTCCATACCTACAAAAACAACTGTTCTCTTGTATGTTTTAAGTGTGCCTAACCATATGAAAATTACACTGGGATTAATCTGTTGTTTCTTATTTATCTTTCAGTTAAAAAAACATATGTATAGATGATGTAAAACAACTGTGTAATATTGGGTTTGGTTGGATTATTAAAGTTATGGGATTTGCATGATATTGGTAATTCCAACTCTTTTTGAAAAAAAAAATAATTATGTGTTTTAATAAAGTGGATTTTAATATTGCCACATATTTATTGATTAAAAAAATCATAAATTCTGTATTAGGGTTTTTAGAATTTGAGTAGTTTGTAAAAATGGTAAACATACATATATGTTTTGTCGTTAGAAAAACATCCGTAAACATTAGTTTGGAAACACGTTTAAGACACATTTTCTTAGATATACATTTTTTAAGTAGTTACCTTATTTAGTATTTAAAAAAAACATATTCAATAGATATAAAGAACGATTATATATATTATATAAAACATGTGTAATGCATAACATTTTGAAAGATGACACATCCAAAAATAGACTTGAGCACCCAAGTGAAAGCATTGAATACATTAGCCATATGAATACTGTTACAAAGGATTAATTGTTGTCAATTTATATGTTTTATAGGTCAAATGAAAGGGCTACAAAAACTAAAGGGGAAGAATGGCTGGCAACTGATGTTTTTTTTATGAAAATTTATAAGCAGCGAATGTTTTTTATATTGTTGAATCATGTTGGTTTACATTGTTCGTCTAAAAAATTATTAAAAATACAAATTATAAATAAATCATGTTATATTACATTGTTCCTCTAAAACACCTGTTACATTGTTCGTCTAACTAATGTAAGGATCTCAAACTTGGGAGTTGTGTATTTATTATATTAAACATGCATAGTAAGTGTGTGAAAGAGGGTGTAGATGCATGAGAAGGAGTATGCCACTAAATGATGTGTTGTCATGTCAATGCTTTATGACTAGGGAAAAGGTGTATGGGGTTTGCTAAAAAAGATATGACACAAAAGTTAAGTAGTCATGTCATATTTATATGAAAATACGTGTGGGATTAACTTGTTGCACATAGATAGGTCTGATAAAGGACAAACACATGTTTATATAGGGATTATAATTAACCAGTTATTTAAAAAAAATACAAGTTAAGGGGTAAGAGTTAACATAATAATTGACATAAAATAATAGTAGTAAAAAGGAATGGATTAATGTTAGAAGAGAACATATATGAATACAAATTAGAAACATAAAGTTAAAAACTTGATTCAAAACAGTGGTATATACAAAATAAAACATAAACACAAATGATCCTACGACATCCCCCTTAAACATTTCAAATATGAACTAAAAATGATGGTTAACCCTCGAGCTGTTGTATTATAAACGGAAGTGGAAGGAAACACGCATTGATTTAACTGTGAATTTACTCAAATTTAGGTTTTTTTAATTGCGAAAAATGCTAGGATTTGTTAAAATCTACAAAAACAACGAATAAGATTTTGTTATACGAAACAAACATGTATATGTGTCATTCTTGGGAGTAGTGGATCTAATAAAAGATCAATTTATAATAACTAGGGAGAAAGGTCTATGGGAGTTGGAGAAAAAAGGTATGACAACACATATGTGTGGTCGTGTCATTCTTTCATTTTCTCTTATTTCATAATTAATCTGCCTCTCATTTCTCTTTTCTCTCTTAAAGACCATTCACCATTAATATTTTATTCACTTATATTTTTAAAATTTTTACAATGTTAGCTACTCAGATAATTACATGTGTGACAATGAAAGAACATATGTTTTTAGGATTTTTAAGTCATGTACACAACAAAAAGATATGTTTTCACAATTTATCTTATTTAACATATCATAAATTATAACCCAACAACAAAAACATATGTTTTCACAATTTATCTTACTAAAAACAATTTATCTTTTTGTTGGGTTATATGTTTTCACAATATAACCCAACAAAAAGAAAAACATATGTTTTCACAACTTATATCACAAAAACATAATAAATTATAACCCAACAACAAAAACATGTTTTTACAATTTATCTCAACAAAAACGTATAATAAATTATAACCCAATAAACAAAAAAAACATATATTTTCACAACTTATCTCACCAAAAATATAATCCAACAACAAAACATATGTTTTCACAAACTTATCTTACAAAAAAAAATCAAATTATAAATGCAAACAACAAAAAAACCATATGTTTTTGTATGAAAAGGAACTTTGAAATACAAAGAAAAAATGATATAGTAAAAAATTATATGCTTTGACTAAGTATTCAATGCAACAAAAAAGATATAAAAAAATTGACAAAACTTTCACTAACTTAACTTCTTCTTGGTTAATGAGCAAACACCACGAACTTCAAAACTTTCACTAACCTCTTTCTATTTATCTTTGACTTTATTTTTCCTCTAACATGTGACCTATTCCTTTTTCTATAAAGATGAAAACATCATACAATTAAAGGAGGATCAACAAACAATTCATTAATAGTAAAACTACCTGATCTGGTTGGATCTGGTTGTAACCAACAAAATTTAATATTTAATATAAAAACAAATGACATTAAAGTTTAAAAATAACATAAGAAAACCCACTTTTGTTCTTGATTTGTTTCTCGTTGTCTTCTTCATGAGTTCACCCAAAAAAAAGATATACAATAAATTTGACAAAAGACTTGCTCCACCACCAAACGGAGCACCACCTGCCGGAACACCACCACCTCGTCAGATCTTGACTCGCCGTTTACCGAGCGTAACCAACAAAAACATAAAACAAAACATAAAATTTAAAGCTATAAAATTATCTAAACTTATTAAAAGTGCAAGATCAATAACATAACCTAAACAATTTCATTGAAACCCATATATAGATTTTGAACACCAAACACCAAAGCCATCTCCACCTAACCAAGATCAGTAGCAAAAACCTGGGTGATTGAGATCCCTATAAATACCAAAACCATATGATCAATTTCTGCACTTTCAAATCTTGAACGCCAGCACATCAAAAACCTCTAAACCACGTCGTACCACCACCGTCTCCAACAAAGCATCATGTCACCCCTTGTTTCGACGACGACTTAAACCAACACAAATGCAAAGGATCTGGATGGTGTAAAAATGCAAAGGATTTGGGTGGATTTGAGAACAATCATTTGGTTTGTAAGGATGTGTAAAAATAAATTGAATAGAGGGGAAATAAGAATGCAGAGAAACTAATTCTTTTTTGAAGATTTGATTAAATGTTTGAGGTGAGGGAGGTGAGAGAAAGACTTTCCATTGTGTTATTATGTACTATGTATACAAAGATAGGGAGTGAAAAAAAAAAGAGACAAGAAAGAGAGTGTGTCAGATAGGAGAGATTCTAAATTAACTAAAGTACCTAAAATGCCCTTATATATTTTATTACTAATGGAAACGTGGAGAAATCTCAGCCTTACAAAGAGGTTTAATTGGTTTCTTCAACTGAAAGTGGTTTGCAATTTAGAATTGGCCTATATATATATATATATATATATATATATATATTTATTAAGTTCTTTTGTATCAAGTTTAAAATTTTTATTATTGTTTTTAACTAAATAATTTAATTTAAGTAAATTTACGTTTATGCTTTTAGATATTTTTTTACTAGATTATACCCCGGAACGTCCCGGGGTTGAAAAATCTAATATGACATATTAATTTTACATATGAAATAGAATGATGCGCTTTACAGTTACATGCATGAAAGCTTCGGGTAGCAGCTAACCTAAAACAATTAAAAATATATCTCCAATGTTAACCTCTAACCTTAAACAATGTATAACTCTAATATTAATATCAAACCTAAAACAATGTATAACTCCAATGTTAACGCATGTTGAAAATAGAATTCATATTTACTGATTTGAACATAATTAGTGACTTGTCTATACATGATTAATGATTTACCTAAACACTTTGTGATTTTTTTTCCTGTTTGAACAAAACCCAACAAAAAATAGTCGTTTTTTTTTCTCCGTTTTTTATATAGCACTACGGTACTCGTTGGAAAGATAATAAAACGCTCGTTAATTTGGTGTAATTTTTTTCTTTAAAAAATCTCGTATATAAAAGATATTAACGTTTAAAAATTATGAGAGGAAACATAAGAGAGAAAAATCTAATTTTGTTTTTAAATTATTTTTTTCCTAAAATATCTCAATGCCACATGGGATGACACATGGCACACTCAAGGAGGAGAATGCCTCTTTGAGTTCCATGTCATTAAAATGGCTTTGGTTTATTATATGTATAGATTAAGTTCTTTTGTGTCAAGTATAAAATTTTTACGGATTAATATTCACAAATCTAATATTTTTGGGGTCGGTACGGAGGCGTTTGAGGTGGATGAGATGATGGAATTCCTTGGGTGCAAAAGAGGAATTTTTCCGTTTAAGTATCTCGGTATTCAAGTTGGATCTAAAATGTCTCGGATAAGCAGTTGGGAGCCGGTGATTGAATTCATCAAAAACCGTCTCGTTTCATGGAAAGCTAAAACTCTCTCGATTGGTGGTCGAATAATTTTAATTAAATCGGTTTTAGAAAGTCTCCCGGTCTACTATCTTTCTTTATATAAAGCTCCTAAAGCCGTTATTGACAATATTGAGTCTCTAATGAGACGTTTTCTTTGGGCGGGTTCCAATGAAGAGAAGAAGATTCCATGGGTCGCTTGGGATATTGTCACCACCCCGAAAAAGTATGGTGGGTTGGGGTTGTCGAAAATCAAAGTTGTAAATGAGGCGCTCCTCTTGAAATGAACTTGGAGATTTAAAAATGAGGGCTTTTGTCTTTGGAAGAAAATCATTATGGGATGTCACGGCTCGAGTAGACCGTGGGCTATGCCTCCTTGTAGTGCCTCGTCTAGTGGTTGTTGGAAAAACATTATTAAAGTGGGGGATATAAAGACGCCAAACGGGTCGACTCTTAATTCATATTTTGTTGGTGTAATGGGGGATGGCAAGTCAATTAACTTCTGGACCGACATATGGTTAAGAGAAAATCCGTTAAGAATCGTTTATCCTAATCTATTTAGTATCGAAAAGAACTAGTGGGTTAAGGTGGCTGATCGTATTCGGATGGAAAATGGGAATAGAAGGATGGTTTGGGAATGGCGTTATGGACCCAGGTCCTATGCAGAAATCACAGAACTATTCCAGCTTTTAGGCGACATTCATGACTGGGAATGGTCGAGTGGTACAGACGGCTGGAAATGGAAGCCAGAAGAAGATGGCATGTTTACGGTCAGTTCAGCCAAACGGCTTCTGTCCAACAACAACACGATGGCGCAACGTTCCCTGATCAAGTGGAAGGTTTGGATCCCTTTAAAATGCAAGGTTATGGTGTGGAGGGCCGCGTTAAATCGCCTTCCCACTATTGCCGAACTCATTAAACTTGGTTTTAGTTCGCATCAAACGAGCTGCTGTTTCTGCTTTTCTGATCTAGAGTCCGCAATCCATCTATTTACAGGGTGTTTGTTTTCTCAAGAGGTGTGGTATAGGATTGAAAGTTGGTGTCGATTAAGCCCAAATCTTTTGTTTGATGTGTTGGATATTATCAAGATTCCGGAAAGCCAATCTAAGCCAAAGAAAGCGAGACAAGTGCTTAGAGGCATCGTTTATACGACGATGTGGGCGATTTGGAATGAACGCAACAACCGTATTTTCAACAATAAAAACCGAAGGCCGATCGAGGTAGTTGCGAATGTTAAGTCGACAACGTTTTTATGGATTGGTAATAGGTCTAGATGGAAAGACATAGATTGGAAAAAATGGTGTGTATATCCTTTGGATTGATAGGTTTTGTTTGTTTCCTTGTAGGTCCTCGCTTTGAGGACTGATCGAGTTGAGTTTTTGAATAAAATTTTATTTTCAAAAAAAGAAAAAAAACAAATGGATGAGAATTTTTTTGATATTTCGTATAAATTAGACCTGGCAATTTCAACCCATTTGGTTGAGTTGGGTTATTTTGGGTTTAAAATTTGACTTTGTGGGTTGAAATGGGTTTAGTATAATTTTCAAAGGGGTTAGGATGGGTAATTATAATTGTAGGATATAAGTAAGTGGGTCAGGATGGATAAATTAAAAAAAACAAATGGGTCAGGATGAGTATTTTTAGATAACCATATACAAATCTGAATTAAAACTCACCAAACACCAAAAGCGTTAATGCCTCATAGAAATAAATGTCATTAAAAACAAAAAATTATATCTTTTGCATTTGTTGATAACCCCGGTCGGTTCGAAACCGTTCAGGTCGTTAACGGACGACCAAGTCGAAACAACACGGGTCGTTAACGAGACCGATCTCATCCAAATGGTTCGAGTCGTTAGCGGGCTTGAACGAGTCGAAACAGTCTGAGTTGTTGACCGGCCAGTTCGGGTCGAAATGGTCAGGTCGTTGGCGGGCCCGGTCGGGTCGAAACGGTCCGGGTCACTACAGGACGGGTCAGGTTGAAACGGTCTAGGTCGTTACCCGGGCCCGGTCGGATAGAAACGGTCCGTGTCGCTACCGGGCCCGTTCGGGTCGAAACGGTCCGTGTCACTACCGGACGGGTCAGGTTGAAACGGTCTGGGTCGTTACCGGGCCCGGTCGGGTAGAAACGGTCCGGGTCGCCATAGGGCCCGGTCCGTTCGAAACAGTCCGGTTCACAACGGGACAAGTCAGGTTGAAACGGTCTGGGTCGTTACCGGGCCCGGTCTGGTCGAAACGGTCCGGGTCGCTACCGGGCCCGTTCGGGTCGAAACAGTCCGGGTCACTACGGGACGAGTCAGGTTGAAACGGTCTGGGTCGTTACCGGGCCCGATCGGGTCAAAACGGTCCGGGTCGTAACCGGGCCCGGTCGGGTAGAAACAGTCCGGGTCGCAACCGTCCGGGTCGCTACGGGACGGGTCCGGTTGAAACGGTCTGGGTCGTTACCGGGCCCGGTCGGGTCTAAACGGTCCGGGTCGCTACCGGGCCCGGTCCGGTCGAAATGGTCCGGGTTACTACGGGACGAGTCAGGTTGAAACGGTCTGAGTCGTTACCGGGTCCGATCTGGACAAAGCGGTCCGGGTCGTTACCGGGCTCGGTCGGGTAGAAACGGTCCGGGTCGCAACCGGGCCCGGCTGGGTCGAAACCGTCCGGGTCGCTACGGGACGGGTCAGGTTGAAACGGTCTGGGTCGTTACCGGGCCCGGTCGGGTCTAAACAGTCCGGGTCGCTACCGGGCCCGGTCCGGTCGAAATGGTCCGGGTCACTACGGGACGAGTCAGGTTGAAACGGTCTCGGTCGTTACCGGGCCCGATCGGGTCAAAACGGTCCGGGTCGTTACCGGGCCCGGTCGGGTAGAAACGGTCCGGGTCGCAACCGGGCCCGGCTGGGTCGAAACCGTCCGGGTCGCTACGGGACGGGTCATGTTGAAACGGTCTGGGTCGTTACCGGGCCCAGTCGGGTCTAAACGGTCCGGGTCGCTACCGGGCCCGGTCCGGTCGAAATGGACCGGGTCACTACGTGACGAGTTAGGTTGAAACGGTCTGGGTCGTTACCCGGGCCCGATCTGGACAAAACGGTCCGGGTCGCTACCGGGCCCGGTCGGGTAGAACCAGTCCGGGTCGCTACCGGGCCCGGCTGGGTCGAAACAGTTCGGGTCGCTACGGGACGGTTCAGGTTGAAACGGTCTGGGTCGCTACCAGGCCCGATCGGGTCCAAACGGTCCGGGTCGCTACTAGGCCCGACTGGGACGAAACAGTCCGGGTCGCTACGGGACGGGTCAGGGTGAAATGGTCTGGGTCCCGGTCTAGTCGAAACAGGCCGTGTCGCTACCGGTCCCGGCTGGGTCGAAACGGTCCTGGTCGCTATCGGGCCCGGCCGGTTCGAAATGGTCCGGGTCGCTAACGGACACGGTCGTTGACGAGCCAAATCGGGTCGAAACGGTCTGGATCGCAAACGGGCCCGGCCGGGTCGAAGCGATTCCGGTCACTAACGTGCCTGACCGGGTCGAAACGGTCCTAGTCGCTAACGGATACGGTCAGGTCGAAACGGTTCGGGTCGCTAACGGGTCCGGTCGGGTCGAAATAGTCCGGGTCGTTAACGGCCAAGGTCCAGATCGATAACAGGTCAGTCGAGTCGAAACAGTCCGGGTTGTTAACGGCCCGGTTCGAAATGAAATATTTCGCATCCCTTAAGATTTTATTCTTAAATTTATTTGTTTTTTATTTTAAATTTTTTTTTACTTTTTAAATTTTTAATTTTTTGTTGTTATTTTAATCTATTTTGATGTGAGCTTATCTTAATCCAAACCATCCAGGCCCAAACCCATCCTGACCCAACCCATCCTAACCTATTTTTTTAATTTACCCATCTTGACCCACGCCCATCCTAACCCAAACCCATCTTAACCCAACACCCAAACCTACCCAACCATTTTGCCACCTCTAGTATAAATATAATATCAAATAAAGCTCGAATCATTAATTTTTTTTTTAAATTTTGTTACGTAAATAAAAAGAAAGTTAGACAATATGTAAACTGATAGACAAAGACCAAATCATAATGAACAATTAAAGAGTAAATTTGTTAAGTTTGCGAATACGTTTTTTTCTTCTTTTAATATGCTTTCAATTTCATACTTAGGCCATGTTTGACTCTCCTTTTTCTTTTCTCCTTATGACTTCTCCACCCTTAAAAGCTCCTTTTCCTCATAAGTCACAAATTGTGACTTATGACTTTTGCCCCATTTTCTCCTTTTCAAAGCACAATTTTCTCTAAAAGTTCCTTTTCCAATAATTATCCAGACACTTTTCTTCCATTTTCTCCTTTTTCCCCATAAGTCATAAGTTAAAAGGAGGAGAAAAAATGGAAAGCCAAACACCCTCTTAATACAAGTTGGAAGTGGGAATTGAAATTATAAAAAAAAACCCTTTCATCATCTTCATTTAGAATCAGAAGCCCATCCATTCAGTCTGTAATCGAAAGATTATAAATTCTAGACTTAACCCCTAAATAACTAGGATTCATTCAATGATACTTGTTTGAAACCGAAAACTGTTCCTTAAAATTTTAGTTCGCATCTCAAATTCATCCTTTCGTTTCATTTCAAGACCCGTCACCATCACTGTTGATGCATGCTAGTTCACTGGTCAGAACTATAGAAGCCTCTGTCGCTCCGTCGTTCCTTATTATGAGCTACTTCACAGTCGCTCACTGAGTCGTTGTAGTCCATCGCCGCATCCCTACGTTTGCCTTCATGGCAGTTGGAATTGAACCAGTCGGGTGTCGAACCATAATCATTCAAATGTCTCCGCCTTCATCCATGTTTTTTTTATTCTAAGGTTAATAATTAATTCTAACCTTAATGTGTGACTCTATGTTGTGTGTAACAATGGTAGACAGAGCGAATACAAAGAAAAAGATAGCTGGGGAGGAAAAGGAAATCACATTCTACGATTCAATTTCCTAACCACATAAGAGAAACAACAATCTAGGGGTTCATGTTATTCATTTTGTGGAAATGCAAATTGCTCCGTTAGTGGAGTGTGAAAAGAAATCACGTTCTAAGTTTTTTTATTTCTTTTTTGAATTATGGCTTGCGTAAGCAAATTTATTGGTGTGACATTTACTATCTACGTTATCATTTAAATTAAATTTCATTTAAAACCGACGTGTCTCTGTCACGGGTCACGGCGGACCACTTCGATTCTATCATAAAGAAGCTAACTCAATAAAATCGTGGAAAAATAAGATATTATTAGAAGCAATTTAACAAGTGTCACCAACCATGTTACCATGGTACTCTAATCCTCCATCAAGTTAATTAATAACCCAAGGCATTATAGCCTAGTGGTATCTTGGTGGTGAGATAAGACTTAAGAGCCATATGGTCTTGGGTTCAAATCTCATAAAGGGGGTTTTATCATAATTATGAGTTTCCTCATGAATTGGTGATTTGGTGGTGGAATATGATCGCGTGGTAACACTGGTGGCACGATGATACTCCAGTGTTCCGTGAGTGATTCCAATTTGTTGGCCGTTCAAAAAAAAAAAAAAAAATCAAGTTAATTAATATTGTGAGGACCAGATGCAATCAAAATTGTCCACGAGTCCACTCATTGACCACCACGCAAGTATCCTCACAATCAACAACACCCTATTCAGATTCCATATTATTATTATTATTATTTAATTTATTATTAATTATTAATATTCACACATTAGCATCTTCGATCTTCAACATTCTTACAATCTCTATAATTAGGTAATCTTCTTTCACTCATGTCTGTCGATGTATGATTTCAATTGGATTATATCTACATAATAGCTTGTAGAAAGTGATCTTCATCTGTTTGTTTTTATTTCTATTTGAGTTCTTTTTTACTGGTTTTACATACTGATATCTGTAATGCCAGCTTCATTAGGTGTTTGGATATTTGTTACTGATTAATCAGTCAGACAGTCACAATAATAAGTTTTTAGTGTTTGGGAAAAAGTTATTATCAATTTATTCTGTGATTGTTTGGGGTCAAATAACCAGATTTAGGAAGTAGGTAGCAAGTTGTTGTGAGTTGTGACAAAACTACTGATTATTTAAATAGATGTAAACTTACCTGCTCATCCTTATTCCTTAGCTTTAATCAAACAGCTTATATGATTTTGATTCTTCAAATCAAATGATCCTTCCAAAGAAACGCCACCTTCATCCACTCAGGGCTTAAGACTCGTGTACACAATTTTTGTAAGAATGTTTTCTTAAAAGTTCTTTAGCTCAAGTTCCAATTGACAAGCAAACCGAATAGAAAAGTAGAAGAAAAGAATTCGTGAATAACTCTCACGTTTAATTAATCTGAAAGTAACTCAAAACTGGTTACACTTGCATTGATAAATTTACAACTCGAATAATCTATTTATTACTAGCCTAACTTGTTGGACAACTATGCCTAATTCAAACACAACAAGAATTAACTAGATAGTTAAAAGACTTGAAATATCCACCAAGTTGTGCATCAAGTAATTAACTACCTTAATTAAACCAACCCAACTTGTTGAATTAATCCATCGGGCAAACATAAGCATCATACAAACTTTAACATAGTTGTGTGTGCTTTTTACAGGATGGTGGTTCCTAATGATTCTACTAGCCTGGAGTACTGGATGAATTGGAAGTTCTTGCTTTGTTCAATTTGGGTGTTTGGTTCAATGGTTATAGCATTGTTTTTGATTTGGAGATATGAAGGTTCACACAATTCAAAAACTTACAAAGAGACTACTCGGCTAGAACGAGATTGGAGTTTGTATGATCGTGAAGCTTGGATGCCATGTGTCAAGGGGATACACCCTGCTTGGTTACTAGCTTTCCGAATCATTGCATTTTGTTTGCTTTTTACTGCTAGCACTGCTGATGTTGTTCAAGCTGGTACCGACTTATTTTACTATTATACTCAGTAAGTCTCTATGTATCTATGCAGAATATATATGATTGTTGGCATTCACAAAATCTATGCATAGTTGTACTGCAAGTTTGTGATTTTTTCTTGTTTTTTTTTTTTTTGGCTAGGTGGACCTTTACTCTGGTTATTTTCTATTTTGCGGTAAGTATATTTCTTTGCCAAGTTCTTGTTTTAGTTATTTATGCTATACTTTCTTTAGATATATCATATACCAATTCACGTTAAAAAGTATCCACTTTGTGCTTTAATTTGCATAAAGCTCATACATCTTTACTTGATTTAGTTTATTGAAGCTCACAAATGTTCTCAAGCTCTTTTGCAGTTTGGGTCACTGCTTTCGGCCTATGGATTGTTTTGGCAGCATAAGACGTTTACTGTTTGTAGCTTAGACGTAGATGCACAACAATCAGTTTATGAGCCTCTTAATCATGAAGATTTGGAGAATGCGTCAAATCAACAAGGAGGAAGTTGTTTCTTGCAAAGTGCTTCTTTTTGGGGCTATGTATTTCAAATTCTTTTCCAGGTACACCAACCCCATTTTTAAGTATTTTTTTAAGAAGATCAAGATATGCGTCCCTTTGAGGATTTTAAAAGTTTGTTAATCTCGTTATGAGAAAAATTACAAAAGCGATATGTTTGATGACTTTGTGTTAATTGTTTACTACACTTTACTTGAAAAAAATAGGTTTTTAGAGTCAGGGGTAATAGTGGGAGCAGCCTCTCGATCCGTTGGGGAAGAGGAAAGACTTTTCCTCATCCTACACTCCCCGGATCCTACAAGCAACTTTGCTATGCGTTGGATTTTATTGGGTACCCAAAATAGGGAGGCTCACGTCCCACAGATGGCGTCAATGAAGAAACAAATCTAAACAGCTAGGTTTAGCATCATGTTTCGACAAGAGAGTGAACTTCTTTGAGGATAATCCAACCACACATCACCTTCTTCAACTCCATCCAAACCTGCAACAACGCCAAAGCTCATTAGAAGAGGTCAAAGACTGAGGTCTTCGGACCACCCTCCGACGCTGAAGTCAGTATTCAGTTCATCATTGATAAGCTTTAGTATACAAGTATAAGTGAGAGTGGAGTTAAGGTGGAGAGAAGAGGACCTATTTCTTAGAGATAGAGCCTCCTTTATATAGTGAACCTTTAGGGTTTTCCATGAGCTTCTATGCCTTCTATGCCATTGGGCCAGTCCCCATCTAGAGATATTTCTGTACAGTACATTTGTTTGTTATGTGTGATCTACATTTGTTTTAGCTGATAATTTATTTGTTTGTTGTACACAGATTACTGCTGGGGCAACGATGCTAACAGATTCTGTTTATTGGCTTGTGATCATCCCATTTCTTACCATCAATGAATATCCAATGAATTTTGTGAGTACTTGCACTTTTTTCCATGACCTTACTTGAACATGATATGTTCTATAGGTTCGTACTGCTGTATTCTTGATTCCTAAAAACTTGCACTTTTTCCCACTTCCTATCATCAATTCAACTTTCATTTCACTTGATTTTAGACTTGGATAAAAAACATTGTTTTGCAAGTTTACTAAGTTGCTCATTATTACTATTTAAAATGATGACATATTGAACAAGTAATCTACTTAAGCTATTGGTCAAACCAAACACTGTAACTTTCATAGGACTAATTAGACATCATGTGTAGATCAAGTTGTTGCATACGGTTTTTTATATATGTGACTTAGTTTGATTACGTCTGAACTTTGAATATTTTGTTTTCCATCATCATGCCAGTTGACAGTTCTTGCACATTCACTTAATCTTGTTTTCCTTCTCGGGGAAACAGCCTTGAATAGCCTGGTAAATTTCTCTACCATGTATTTTTTTCCCCTTATGTATATTAAACTTGTGTTAATTAGTGTTTTTATTCTTTGAAAACACTTATTTCAGCGTTTCCCATGGTTCAGAATTTCCTACTTTATTTTCCTTACTGCCTTTTATGTGATCTTTAATTGGGTTATCCATGCCTGTGTTCAAACTTGGTATGTTCAACTTTTCATTCTATATGCATTTTCGACATCATTTTTTTTAATCCCGTCTTATATAATACTTATCTTCCTTCCAGGTGGCCATACCCATTTCTTGACTTATCCATGGAATATGCTCCGTTATGGTATGTATTCATCCTCAAACATCTTGAGTATTAGGCTATTAGCCGTGTTACAATATGCTATTATATTATATAGCAAGAGACACCATATGTTATACAGTATGCTCAGTGATTTCTTATACAGAGACACCACATGTTATATCATGCTGTCCATTAGCTGTTACCTGTTCTCTATATAGCATTTTGTGGGTCCCGCTTACGTTTTTTCCCCATATTTGTTTTCCTGAAGGCGTGAGTGCGTGACACACAATAAAAAAAATTCTATGGCTTAAATGGATTGGGGTTTATTTTTTTCATATTAAGAGTTTACATCTTTGCTCATAAGTATTATTTCCTCTGTCTTATGAAACTCGCAAACACTTTCTTAAGACGCCGTATGAAACTTGCAAGTTGAAACACTTTCCTTGTCGGGAAAGTTTCATGTCGAAATGACTTTTTTTACCTATTATCACTATTACAAGTAGATTAGTGGTATTGACTTGGGTCCATAAGATTACTCTATTTGCTACCATATTTACTTAACATATGTAAAATATGACGCGTGCAGGTACTTGGTGGTTGCATTATTGCATCTTCCATGCTACTATATCTTTGCACTCATTGTGGAAATCAAGTATCGGATATTGGCTAGATGGTTTCCTGACTCATATCAATGTGTGAGATAACATCCTTCTTCAAGAGAGCACTTGTTCAATTGGAACCAAGACCGAATGATTGATATTGGTACAAAATATTTAAGCCCAAGAATACATTAACAGCAAGGTTTCATTGCGTGATGCATATCCATCTCACGCTCGAGTTCTTGCCATGATATTCTTTTCATTCTGGACCAGATCAAAAGGTGATTTAGCGTATACCGTCACATTATTAAATGACTATGAACATGTGTATTCTTTGAAATTTTAAAAGATTTAAATGTAAATTGGCAAATGCCTATTCACAATAAGTTATATACTTGTATGGTTCGTAATTCTATTATATGACTAGCTTGGTCTATAAAGGCCCGCCTAATGTGCGATGCACAAGGCGATCAGGAAAACCCTTCATGTGCTTTGGGTCAAGGTTAGGGTTTAGAGGAGACTGATATATAAAAACAACCAACAGGTTGAAGTTGTGAACCTCTTGCAATGAGTGGCGCGCCTTGTGTTTTTTTAAACCAATATGACTAGTGGTTGCCACTTAACAACATGCATAGAGAATGCTGCAACCTGAACATGAGCCAAATATACAATAACTCCACAATCGTGTGTCAACCAAACAATATAATATTGTTCAACCCCCTACTCCCTAGAAGATAACATCACCAAAGGCAGATGTGCATAGAGATACTTCCAAGCTTGTTCAGGCTTAACATCAAAAGACTTTGAAACGCCTTTACCACATAGATATTGGCAATCCTCCTTGAACCGTCATAGATACGTCTTGCATCATTCTTCAACTAGCTAATTGTGGTACGCAGCAAAAAAAGAAACTTACTTTTCAAAGTAATCCATTTAAGAAACAAAAAGGGTTGATAAGCAAGCTTATAGTGTTTACCTGACATTATTTCACATTGTTTTTACTTTCTGAAGATAGTACGCGCATTTAAAGCGGATACACAATGTTATTTAGTGTATACACTAAGTTAGATACACGTGTAAAACACATGCTGAAGTATACACTAAGTTAGATACCCGTGTAAAACATATGCTGAACTAATATATTTTATATATATATTTTTAAGTGAAATTACATAGAATAATAGATAAAAAATACAATATTTCATTTGAATTAATACTTAACTCGTGTAAAAGTAATATTCGTAAATTTATAAATATTTTTATACAACATTTGTTATTTTATATGTCACACTACTATCTATATCTACTATTAGTACTATCTATATCTACTATTAGTAGTTTAACTTCATCTCTGTTTTTAACTCTAAATAACGTAACATAAAATTGTCCATGTGTGAAAACCGGATCTTTTAGATACAAACCAACTCTAGATAACGATTGTCCCTGTCTTTTGTTAATAGTCATTGTGAAGCATACAATGATGGAAGTTGTCTTCTCTTGAGCTTAAAATAATTCCTTTTATCTCAAGGTATCAAACTAATTATTGGAATGAAAATCCGAATTCCTGTATAACATGCAGATATGATTCCAGCTTCTATATCGAGTCGAACCAAGGCTAGGATCAAATTTGAAATAAGATGATTAGGAAATCCGATGGTTGCGTCTTATGTTACGATTCATAAATATTAATAATGAAGATTTATGAAATATAAAACGATATGCTGAAATACGATATGATTAAAATTGTTCTTTATTAACTTTTTAAAATTGAGACATAAAATACGAAGAGGTAGAAGAAGAAGATGAAAAAAGAATCTTGGTTTAATAGAATCATAATATAAGATGTGACCATCTAGTTACTTTTTACGTGTAAATTTATTTCCCAAATAATAACACTAAAGAATGGGTGTACACTAACTAAATAAAAATAAAAAAAGAATATGAATTTTATCACTTGAAAAAGCTCAATAGTTTTCATTTTGTTGTTGATATTTTTAATATCTTGTGGGATAACAATTATATTCTAAAATATTTAATCTTTATGTTTTCTTTTTCTTACGGGATAATAATTATCCTATATTTTAACAGGACAAAGGGAAATGAATAGTGATCATGGGCATTTTAGGTATTTTCATTATAAGTGCTATGCGGATAAGCCCGTGAACGACTGTGGTCTCCGACGAAACGTCAGCAACCCACCTCTCCGGCAATGATGGGTTTAAGCAGGGTTGATCTACTAGGCCTTTTACTACTCACGTGTTTCACCCGTTATCTCGTCGCTCTTCAACAACAAAGCAAGAAACAAGAAATAGAAGATGAGGGTTAAACACTAGAACTTGATTCGAAGATGAAGGCCATGACTAAAACATGTGATTTAATGTTTGAGTGTGGAATTTAGAGAAAGAGAGAGAGATACAAGTGCTTCATTCGACCGCTAAGCCATTTATTTCAAAATATCTATCGGATTGGTGGAACTATACATTGTGGTAAATCACTAAGGGTGTAAATGACACGTAGCTGCTCGAGAGCTACGCGGGATCGGCTAGGTAAAAAGCTTGAACGACAAAAAAGAATGCCCGTATGTCGGCAGGATTTTTCGAGTTCGAGAAAAGGTCCCATCCATGACTCGTTTAGTTATCGAGTCCAAGCTCGCAAGCCTAAACGAGCCTAAAAAATGTTATATTATTTTTTTGATGTATGAGATTTTGTACTTGAACATGTTCAATTTTATTTAATAATATTGGGGAACCGAGCTCGAGTTGTGGCATTTTAGGTCGTTTATTTTTTTTTAAATTACCTCGAATTGAACTCGAGCTCTTAGGTTTTACTTTCGAGCCAAACTCAAGCTTAGAATAGTAGGCTCGAACCGAGCCAAGCTCGAGCCTCAAAAGAGCACGACGAGCCAAACTCGAGCCTAGTCAAGCTCGGGCATAGTTACATCTCTATAAATCACCTTTTAGAAGTTCTTTAACCACATGATACAAACTGACTTTTCCTTAACTTACATTATGTCACCTCATGACCCTCACAATAAAACCCCTCAACTTTAAAAGTGGACTAGCTTACTATTGGTACTTTATACTTTTTCATTTTTAAAACTTCTTTTGCCGCCCAATAAAAATTTGACATGTGGCCTCTCAATTTTAAATAGACTTACTGTTAATTTCTACGAAACAGAGTTTTTTTTTAAAGGTGTAGATCAGTGGTTCTATGAACCTCCCTAGCGGGCGCTAAGACGCCACCCGCCCGAGTTCGATCCCTTTGGCCTGCAATATTTTGGTTATTTTTACAGTTCCTCCCGCCAGGATTCGAACCCGGTACCCCCAGAAGGAGACCCCTTTGGGGAAAACCTCCTGACCACTCCGCTACAAGCTCGGTGGCTACCGAGTTGTGCATTATAATATACAAGTTATATGTCGAATCACAAATGCACAAAAGTTAAAGTTGCTTCAAAGTTCTTTAGTACAACATTTTTTTGTTTTCCTCCTACAACTTTTCAATATTTCAACGTTAAATTATATCCAAGAAATAAACACAAATACACACGTTATCGAAATTAAACCTTACAAATTTGAACAATCCCATCACAGCGCAACGTTACAAAACGTGTTCAATATTTTTATTGCAAAAAAAAAAAAAAACAAAAAATGTCAACTAAATAAATTCAAAAAACATTACTCGCCCTTAAATGTCAGGCAGTTGAGGTATCATAAATGCCATACTCTATCAAGATGAGATGATCATAAACAATTCAACAGATGTAAGTAAATCACTCACTCACTAATGGCATTTTCATTTCCTTGTAGCTCTTCCATTTTCCAAAGCCATATCATTTCAGTTTCACCACCTCATATCCCAATCAGATTATGCAACACTTTCAGTTTTTTCGCTTCGAAAACCCGGTTTTGTTGCTCGAGATCTGATCCGCAGCTTCATGTTTCTTCCACAAAAGAGGTCGGTATTGTTCAAATATCACCTGAAGCATTATTTGTAATGCGATTGTAGCAGTGTGTGATTAGATGTTGCATTTTTGTGTATGCAGATGATGGAGAATTTACTGGACTGTGTGGATATGAGTGAGCAGGAGGCTGAAAGGTCGCTAGAGGTGTTGCTGAGAGATGGTAATCAAGCTCTCATTAGTGCTTTTCTTGTGCTTCTTAGAGCTAAAGGAGAAACTTATGAGGAGGTTAGTAGTTAAAACGAAGTATAAATGTTATTAATCGGGATAATATAGGGATCGTATTGTTTTGACACCGCAAATCCTTATTTCGGCTCCCATATACGTCTTTGTATAGGGTACATCGCTTCCCAAGGCCAGGCAATAACCAACAAAAACTATTATTACTAGACCTATCCGCCTTGTATTTGTCAATACTGGGCGTACAAGTCCCTCTGTATAAGCCTCATATACTGAGCATATACGCAGCCACCTATATGCCTCGTATTGACCTGTATTGATTGTATTGAAGGGCTTTTTTTAATTAACCTTTTATACAATAATTTTCATTTTAACAAAGTTTATAACAATTAATGCAATTTTTAAATAAAAAGATTTTGTTACATTAACCGTGTTTTATAAACCTTTGTTAAAAAATTATCGTGTAGTAAAGGTGTATTGTAGATCCCGGATATGCATGTAGGTATAATATATATGTATAGTATAGTATAGATGTAACATAGGTTCTGTATAGGCTTATAGGTGTAGTATATGTATCGTATAACATAATATAATATCGTCTGGTTGAATTTTATTGTATCGTACAACATAGCATGTCACAGCATAAGTATAGTATTATATATAATGTTCTTATATAAAGTGTTTATCTAACAATGTATTTTATTAAAAAAAATGTTATTTTTTTATTGTTCGCTAAAATGGCAAATATTGTATAATTTTTTTTTAAAAAAAAAACCCCTCAACACGCCCAGTTTTGGCCTAGACGGAGTCAACCACTAGACAAAAAAACCGACATCTGCAATTTTGACTTTTAACTTCTGAGTCAATACGAATGGTATAGGACACAAAAGTTGTGTCGAAACACACGGACCCTAATAATCGCCTATCTTACAATCTATTGTTCATTGAAATACAATTTTTTTAGTGATTTATGTTGTAACTGAACTGAAGCGGAGTTGATATAAAAAGTGACAACTTGTGTTATGGAACCGGATGAAAGCTTGTGTATGAATATTCTTGTACGACTTATAATGAGCATAACTTTTGACAAAATCAACCTTAAGGATTCAAGTGTTTTGACCAAGTCGAAAAAAGGCCTCAGACCCTGACGCATTATATAGAAAAATAATTTTTTTTTTGACAATTAACATTATAGCAATAAATCTAGTATTAGAATGGCATACCGTGATAGCTAAAGGATGATTCGTGAAGCGCTCCTAACATTTTTGAAACGAGGATTAACATTTTAGGTTCTAAATTTTAAAAAAAGGCCTAAATATCAGTTATAAGTTTTAGCTAGATCATAAATGACAACACATCTTAGGTTCTAAATTTTTAAAAAGGGCCTAATGATTTGTTTATTATGATTACTTACTTATATTCACTTTCAATTTACATTAGAAAGTTTTAGGATTAAAACTTAATAATATAAAATAAAAATAAAAATTTGACCAACTTTGATACTATTATTTTCTATTAGTAATTTTGTTGACTTTATGATATATAATATATGATCTATAATTTTTTTAATTAAAATTGAAGATTGTAGGATTAGCAAAGGCGATGAGCAAGTGCAGCCGGAAGGTGGAGGGGATAGGGGAGGCAGTTGACATTGTGGGCACAGGTGGAGATGGAGCTAACACTCTTAATATATCAACCGGTGCTGCTATACTTGCTGCTGCCTGTGGTGCTAAAGTTGCAAAGGTTATTTTTTTAAATAGGATAAATTTGACCCTTTTTAATGATAATAAGTGAAAATAAAAATATTTGCTAAAACAAATGTCAATCCCCACTTGTGGCTTAGTAGTAGGAAGGCTTGAGTTCTTTAATGGAGTCTCAAGTTCGATCCCTGTTTGTGTCACTTTTGGTAGATTATGACAATAAAGGATTTTGTTTAGGCCATGTGAGGTTGTCAATTCAAATCTCGAACCCAACTGGGTTTTCGTCCCACCGTGTGTTACGCCAGAGAGTTTTGCTCTTGTGGTGGCACAACGACTGTCAAGTGGCAGCCGGCGGCAAGGTTTCCCTGGGGAATGCTCAAGCCAAACTCTGAGCCAGTGTGGGGCCCATTTAAGCCATTTAAGACAACATAGTCTAGCCAGAGTGGGGCAACGAGACCCTCCAAATTCGGGGAGTGCGGTGGCCAAATACAAAAATAAAATTGCCATTAAAAAAAAAAGCTAAAACAAATGTGATTCTACATATAACAAAGGATTACAATCATTTAACTGATTTATTAAAAGATAACATAGATAGACGTTTTAGTTAGAAAATTTAAATACTCTGGTGATCTTAATAAGAAAATTTAAGAGTAAAAGTAAAGTGCATGGATAGTCCATGTGATTTTACTAAATTTTGTAAATAGTCCATAAGTATGAGAAATTACACCAATAGTCCAAACATTTGCAATTTGTAACAAATTTAGTCTAGCTTTTGTAATTTGTGGCACATTTAGTCCCTAAAATTAGATGACATATGGGGAATTAAGGTGTTACAAATTGCAAAAGTTTGGACTATCCGTATAATTTTTCAAACTTAGGGACTACTTTAAAAAAAATTAAAACTACAGGGACTATTCGTGTACTTTACTCAAAAATTAAACAATTGGTCCGTGGTTGATGATTTGGTTAAATTTAGTATTTTTGATTATATGAAACTGTTGGTTGCTCATATCAACCCGACCGACCCGTCCATTTTTGACATACAAGTTATACCATCTAATCAACAACAACTGGTCATTAGCAAGGAAATCGATCCAGTTCATCTGCTTGTGGAAGTGCTGATGTGTTGGAAGAATTGGGAGTCAACATAAATTTGGAACCCGAGGTTAGTATATGCATTATGTATATTCTTCTAAAACATGGCCGGTCTAAGGGTCATTCAAGTGGACCAAGCCCCAAGGACTTTGGGCCCTCTATATATTTGGGTCATATAAATTTAGCGTGAATGTTAAAAGATTACTTGAATGCTTAGACAAAAATTACTTTCTGTACTTAAGTTGTAAGGAATTTATTTGCCCACCGTAGATACTCTGTCAGAATCCAAGCAACTTAGAATTTTACATTTTTGTGTTTTTTTTTTCTCTTTGGAAAAACTGAACAGGCCCTCATGGCCCAAAATATTCAATGGCCAAGCGTACAATTTTGCTTATCCGCTTATATTTGTTAAAATATTTTAGCCGATTAAATGTTTTGGGTTTCAATAATAATTTGAAGTTTTTTTTTTTGACCGGCCAATTGGAATTACTCACGGATCACTGGAGTATCATCGTGCCACCAGTGTTACCACACGATCATATTCCACCACCAAGTCACCAATTCAGGACCAATTTAGAAGGAAACTCATAATTATGAGAAAACCCCCCTTTGTGAGATTCGAACCCAGGACCTTATAGTCCCTAAGTCTTATCCCACCACCAAGATGCCGATGGGCTATAATGCCTTTGGCAATAATTATTTGAAGTTAATTGCTCATTTTTATTCTCATATTTCTATGTCAAATCAAATTGGAAAGGACCAAACTGGTCATCATTTTAAATGGTTCATTTTTTTTAGAAGGCTCAAATTTCTGCTTTGCTTTAGGACTCCAAATAGGTTGAACCGGATTAAACCAAAACTAACTGAAACCGTCTGGTTTGGTTTCAAACTGAAACCACATTAGATAATAGCTTTCGGTTCTGGAAAACCCAAGTCGGTTAAAACCGAGGAAACCAAAAACACATATATTGGGCTATGGCTTTTCCTATTTGTTTAACTCATCAAACATTAGTTAGGACCTTACAATGTTGGTAAACTGGACTACTGAACACCCATCTTGATAAAATTCAGATTTCTTGGTTTGAAACCGAACCAAATTAACATTTTAGTTTCATGTTCGATTGAAAAATTTTCAAACCATAATCCGAACCAACGAACATCCTATCAAACATGTTACATTAAACTCTGTTTTGTCAAGTAGGGAGTGAAGAGATGTTTGGAAGACGTGGGAATCGGTTTTATGATGTCTCCCAACTATCATCCAGCAATGAAAATTGTTGCACCGGTTCGAAAGAAGCTAGGAGTGAAGACGGTCTTCAACGTGTTAGGTCCAATGCTTAACCCGGCTCGGGTTCCCTTTGTGGTAGTTGGGGTGTACAAGGAAGACATGGTAACTTTGTTCCTCCAATGTTGTACCAAGTACATGACAATGATGTTTGTTTTTTGACTTCGCTTTTGGCGCAGGTTACTAAAATGGCGAAAGCTTTGCAAAGATACGGGGTCAAACGAGCTTTAGTCGTTCATTCTGAAGGCTTAGATGAGATGAGCCCACTCGGTATCATTCTATCTTTATTATATCAACTCTATTTGGGTTGTGTTTCATTTCAAACGGGTCAAATTAAAAGGACTAGCTGAAATGGGTCTATTTTATTGACATGCCACCTTTTGAATTGTTTCATTCAGCCATTAGACCATGTGTAGTGGGGCGTTATTGGGGCTTGAAATTGGTCTATAGCGCCCAAACACCGTTACATGGGGGCTTTATGGGGCGCTATATTGCTATAAAATTGAAAAAATGGGTGTCAGGCGTTATATGTATAACGCCAATATTTTTGGGGGGGTGTGCCACTAAATTTCAGCCAATAAAAAAGGAGAGGGGGGCGCTATATCCCTTCTCCACTACACCCAGTCTTAGATTGTTCTTGTAATAATATTATTTTTGTAGTTTTTTGTAAATGTGCCAAAAAAGTGACATGCTATCTAAACCGTCCATCTTGCTACTTGAACCTTGAGGCATCTTTATGATCGATAATGCATGATACAGGTCCAGGAGTAGTTTTCGACGTAACACCAGGAAAGATCAAGAAATTCCATTTCGACCCATGTAAGAACTAGAAACTCTCTTTTTGCTATTATTTCTTAAGGATAAGGACCGACCTGGTTCTTAACGTGTATGGATCTTAACCGTTTGAAGTGGATTTTGGGATTTCTCGATGCATGGTTGAGGATCTACGAGGGGGTATCCCAAAATATAACGCGGAGGTGCTAAGAAGAGTACTGTCGGGTGAGAGAGGACCCATTGCAGATGCATTGGTAAGCCTTCACTTCATGCTAATGATCAACGTTCAATGTGTGGCAACATATAGCAACAAATTACTCAGATATTGCAACTAAAACATATGCATCAGGTCTTAAATGCTGCAGCAGCACTTACAGTGAGTGGGCGTGTTGGCTCCTTGGCTGAAGCAGTTACCCTTGCTCAAGAAACGCTCCAATCAGGGAAGGCGATTAAGACACTAGACCGTTGGATCATTGTCTCCAATGTAAGCACATATCGTTATTTTCCTATTTCAATCTCATAGACCATTTCGCATCACAAATTGCCACCATCGGTTAACTGTGAGAACCTGTTACAGGCCAATACCTTGCTAACCACTCTCGGTTTTATTTCAGATGCAGACGGTTAAAGAGCTTGCAACCATGCATTCCTAAGTTAAGTAGAGGATCAGTGTCAAGGCTACATAGAGAATCAACTTTTGTTTGTCATTCAACAAAAAACATTATGTTTATGATATGAACATTTTACTCTAATTGAACCAACGTTATGTTGAAAACCTAAACCCAAACCCAAACCCAACTCTTTTTGTGGAAGCTTGATGTGCAATGCCTCGAGTTCATCATGAGAGATCTTGTGGTGTTCATTAATCTCGTTAGCTTGTTGTCACCATGAAGTTTTTTATATATGTGCCTAATTTCTAACAAGTTCTGGTTGATCTTAGTTTTGTACAAGTTTTATTAGAACTGGATATCTAATCTTGATGTTATTAACGCATACGTTTATTCTCAAGGCTTCTGTTTTGTAATTCCAACTCCCATTGTTGAGAGAATGAATCACATGTTGCCCAGCCTCCTCCCACGGTGTGTGTTGGGACTAGGGGCGGCGATGTGCGATCGTGGGTAGTGGTGCGACAATGATATAGAGAACGATGGTATGGTTTAATTATGGGAACATGAATGGACATGTATTAGAATGATTAACTTGATTTAGTTTATCTCTTCTATTACTTATGTTGGCATTTAAAAAAACTAAATAATGGCACATAGGATAGTTTAGGTAAACAATATAGGATTAGAACATAAAATAACTTCAATAACTTAATTAGAACAAGTTTTTTTTTCTTTTACTAGTGACCTTATTGGAAATAGGGTGACAAATCATAGTGAATTTAACATGTTTTTGACGACGTTAGCAATACAAGTTCTAAACATTGTGAACACGACCCATTTAACAACTTTATATCTCATGTTGGTAACAAAGTAATATGTTTTATGTACCAAGAAGGAGAAATGATAAATTCTAGCTCTCTAGTTCTAACACAATGCGGAGTGGGGGAAAGGATCTCCAAGCCCAAAATACCACCCCACCATGGCGTGAGCCCCCTAGGCGGGGAGTTTCTCACTGGCGTTGGGCATTTTTCCTTTGATCTGATTGGTTTTTTTTTTAACCCAACTCACAAAAGAAAATAATAATAATAATAATAATATTCCTTCCCCCCCTCATTCCTCACAATTTTCACCCTTACAAAATGGTCTCCACGAGTGCCACATGGCGCATCACGTCCCTCGGTTCAGTACGAGATCGGTTCGGTATCAGTTTGGTATTCGATGTAATATGCTCGTCTCTAGATCAAACTTGAGGTGGTTAGATGAGGATGATTCTTGCCAGCAAGAAATCTGGGATTCTTTGTGGTTGGGTCACTTTCATTGAAGGCAAAAGTAAGAGTAAAAACTGAAAACACAGAAGGCAAGACTTGTTTGGTGTTGTACTTTAAAAGTAGGTAGGTGGTCCTTTTTTTAACAGCAAATGTTAAGGACATGTAACATATTAAAAAAAATCTCATAAATACCACGTAGAATGTATTACCTTCTCATTAGTAAAATAGCTATAACTAGAACATCACATTACCTTTAATAACCTAATTAGAAGAAAAAAAAACAGTGACCTAATTAGAACACTTATAAAACTTGGTTTTTTTTTTTTTTTTTTTTTTTTTTTTTTTCGATAAGAGAATCATCATGTATTGAATTATAGATGGATTAATGTTGATTAAACAAAAATAAATAATGTTGACTAAACAAAAATTTTATAATATTATCTGAAAATGATCTTCGTTATATTTTTGGCTGAACCGATCAAAGTCAAAAGCTATCAATCCATACTGTAACCAAAACCAGTGATAGACCCATGATTTTTTTCCAATGAGGTCCATTTTTTTAGCGTTAGAATATGCGGGTCGGTCACTGTTTGGGTCCAGGCGGGGCAGGGCTAGGCGAGGAACATACTAAAGAGCAATATTATACTAAAAATATGTGGTTATTACTTATTTGAAAACACGCAATAAGGATAAAATGTCAAATCAAAATGAAATCGAAGTTAAACGGGCGCAAGTTTAAAAAAGGGTTTAATAAATTACGTTTTTTAACAGCAAAGATTAAAACACACACCGTCTAGGGTAGGGATGAGCCAATGGTACCGCTACCGACATTTTGGCGTTTTCGTTACCGATACTTACCTTCAAATACTGGTACCGTACCGATCATATGTGGTGCGGGTATCGAGCAAATCCCTACTCACGGGGTACACCACATTAAACATGGATACCTTGTGTATTTTATATATTAAATAAAAATTGTATAAATGACATGCTCGTTTAAGCTAACACATATAAATGACATGCTCGTTTAAGGTAACACGCCTAGTCAACGTCGATAAGTGTGTCCCAGCTCGATTCGAGCTTTTAGTCTGCTGATCTCGAATAGCTCACAGGCTACCCAGCTTGTTTACACCCCTAGTCTCAAAAATCTGACAGGACCGCTTTGCTATTTCTGGTGACTTTCACCAAGTTACTGTTTTTCCAACGCATCACCATTACTAAATACCCAAAGTCATGGTACCAAAAAAGGTAACTTATGCATTAAACATCCACCATCAGAACAGTGAAACAAAAAGATTATTTTGGCAAGAAACTCAATGACTTGCACTTTCAAAAGCAACCCTTGTAGTGTGTCTTTGTTGTCTGTTATCCATATTCATCACCAGAAGTATTCAATCAATTAAGAACAAGAGGATGTTGTGAACTGATACTACTCTTAATGAACTGCGAGTGGTTGAAGCTTTGACCCTAGATTCTGAGCAACAGCATCGATGAACTCTTCAGTGTTCAAATAAGATTCCCTTGATGCCCTGTGCGCATGGCCGCATGCAATTATCTCAGAATATATGATATATAGGAGGTCAAAGCAGGATGTCATGTTGGTGTTTTCATACAAACATAACCTTTATTTATTTTATTCGCATTTTCTCGACTTCTACATAAACTATAACCACTTTTCAGAACTAGTGTTGATGCATGAAATACATCATCATCATCATACTCCGTTAATCTCACCTATAGCAAAGCTAAGGTAGGGTCTGAGGAGGGTAAGATGTAGACATCCTTACCTCTACCCCTAAGAATAGAGAGGCTGCTTCCAGTGAGACCCCCGGCTCGATGTGGTTTGGTATCAAGCCTTGGACATAAGGCACAGAACACTTAGTAATCGGGACAAACCCGATCAGTGCATGTATCCCTTTGTCTTTTGGCTATCAACGCCACCACATGATGCATGATTAACCGTCTGTCGTTTTTAACGTTAAAATTAGTGCAACTTTACTTTTGCCCCCCGAGGGCCACACATATATACATTATATGTGCACACCGTAAGTGGGACTATTGATGCATGAAATACAGAGGTGGCTAAATGGACGTGTCGCCAAGTAGAGTAACAGGTTAAAAAAATCACTAAAAACCACTTTTCAGAACTAGCATGGATGCATAAAATATATAGGTGGCTGAATGGCCGGGGTCAGGCAAGTAGAGTAACAGGTTGACACAAATCATACCTTAGTATGGGTCAGGTTGACCCAAAAACACTTTTTTGCCCATTTCGTAACAAAATAAACAGAGCATTGGATAGAGTATAAAAGAAATATTAATAAGAAAATAATCTAAATCTTTAAATAAAGTGATTTACAAGGTTGCATGTGTTTATAACAAACTCCAGGTCGACTTCCAACCTATTTGACCCATACCCTTTTTAGCTAAATGCTATTTGATCCTTTTTAGGAATAGAAATAAACCAGACCATCCCATTCATAAGTATATGTGTCAAAACTTACACCTATGTTGGAATAAAACTTAAGAAATAGAGAAAATTGTAGTTTTCGTCCCTGTGGTTTGCCTAAACTAACAGGTTCAGCCAAGGCTTAACACCCTGAGTACCCGTGGTTTCATTTTCTAACACTTTACGTCCCTCCTTCTAACGGACGTAACGTTTTCTGTTAGTGTGTGGTGATATGACTATTATACCCTTAATTTTTTAGGTGAAATGACTCTTATACCCTCCCATCTTCTTCCCAACCCACCCAACCACCCAACCACCCACCCAACCACCATCTCCACCACCACCTGCAACACCACCACCACTGCCATCCTCCCTCTCCTCTCTCCACTCCACTGCGCATCCGTACATTATCTCCTACAACTCAGTTTATAAAAGCCGATTCTGATTATTCAGAACCACATAATTACTGCCAAAACGCACATCCAAACACAAAGTAAATCTTTTAAATCTCTTCTTAATCAAAAGCAAATCTCTCATAAACGAAAACAGAAACATTTTCAATGTGGAACATGATATCTAGACTAGGCCATGGTAAAAAAAGTATAACGAAAATTAAAAAAAAAAAGGCAAAAACTTATAAATGATGACTGTCACATTCTTTTATAAAAAATTTACTACAAACAATAACAAAAATCATCCTGATTGTTAACCGATTTACGGTGAGAGGTGGAGTGGAGATGGTGGAGGAGAAAGGAAAGGGAGGGTGGCAGTGGTGGTGTTGCAGGTGGTGGTGGTGGTGGGTGGTTGGGGAAGAAGATGGGAGGATATAAGAGTAATTTCACCCAAAAAAAATTAAGGGTATAATAGTCATTTCACCACACACTAACAGAAAACGTTACGTCCGTTAGAAGGAGGGACGTAAAGTGTTAGAAAATGAAACCACAGGTACTCAGGGTGTTGAGCCTTGGCTGAACCTGTTAGTTTAGGCAAACCACAGGGACGAAAACTGCAATTTTCTCTAAGAAATATCATAGAAAATCATTTTGCACGGCCGGCAACAACAGGAAGTCAAACTGGTATGCATTCGCATTCAAGTATCAGGTACCAGTAGCATTATAAGACTATATAACTATATAAGAGCATGCTGAATTTATTAAAATAGTGTTAGCACTACTCACTTGGGTCCGTGGATTAGAATGGCAAGATCCTTGGTCATATTTCCCGACTCAACTGTCTCAATACATGCACTCTCAAGCTTTTGAACAAAATCCGCCAATCTCTCATTACTATCCAACTTGGCTCTGAACAATAACATGGAGGATAAACAAAATCAGGATAATAGAATAACAGGATAATAG
This sequence comes from Ambrosia artemisiifolia, assembly GCA_032199755.1. Lineage (NCBI taxonomy): Eukaryota > Viridiplantae > Streptophyta > Magnoliopsida > Asterales > Asteraceae > Ambrosia > Ambrosia artemisiifolia. The sequence continues at coordinate 44,550,445 of CM063512.1, read as the reverse complement.
GATAAGCAACTAAGTTTTAACTAAAATGAATATTAACATGATCATTTTTGTAAAAACAATTGAAAAGGTGACAACAGAAACACACCGGTGTTGAAGTCCTCTTGTCCATGCAAAGATAGAAGCAATACTGTTTGTGCTAGTTTCATTTCCCTTTTGGTGTTGCCGATAATGACGCGTTACAGTCCCGTGGGCTGCCTCCGCTTCCAATGTTTTCCCATCCGATGATAGCTGCAAACCAAATGTTGTAAGGAATTAACATGAAATCCTGAACCCACATGAGTTTCTCAGGTAAAAATGAAGATATAGGAGTCTTACTGACCAATACAGAAGTCATAAGGCCCAGAGAACCAAACCCTATACGTATAAAATAGATTTTAGTCAGAATAGAGAGCTTGTAAATGACTGTATCATTCACTCGCAAAGGGTGCTCTAACAGTGAGTTAACAGCACATTACGATTAGATAGATTAGCTAATCATCCAATTTATACGTAGATGATAGGAGATTACAACTGAGTAAAAGTGTTTATTTCAACCCATTTACCCGGAAATGGATAAATGTGGGTTATCCTTCATCTCAAATGGGTCATGTGGACCAAATGGGTTAAGCTGAAGGATTAACATAAAAAGGAAAAGAGTCAATTTGGGTCCGCGGCCCATTTTGCAACCTCTACATTTGAGAACATTACTTGTACCGATAAATAGCCTATTGCATTTCTTTTGTCTTTTGACCATACGACAAAGCCCAACATCAGAATGAAACATCACCTTGGGCAAGTAAATCACTCTGTACATCTCCATCATAGTTCTTGCATGCCCAAACATATGCACCATCGCTTTTCAGTGCATAAGCCACCATGTCATCAATCAACCGATGCTCATACCTTTTATTAAGCAATTAATATTTATAATTTAATATATATCTTTCATCCAACAATCACCACCAAGAAAAAACAAACCAACTTCTAACCAGTAAATGAAATTACCATATGGAATTTTGTTCAAATTTCTCCTTCCAATTCTCCTCATATACCTCCTGAAATATGTCCTTAAACCTGCAGTGATCAGAATAGGGTAGATACATGTCATTGATATGGTAAAATATTAAGTAAGCTGCTAATCAGAAAAAAATGATATTTTTATGGTGTTACCTGCCATCATATTTCTTCAGAATAGTATTTTTGGTGCTTAAATATAGAGGCCATTTCTTTGAAAGTGCCATTGCCATTGATGATTCAGCAAAGGCACGGATGGACTAAAAAAAACCATAAATTTCTCATGGTAAGATTTCAATTAACTAACGTCATAAAAATTAAAAATAGGAGACCAAGCAAAGGGTACAAGACCAAACCTCATCAACGTTATACATTGCAAGTGCAATGCCAGGACCTTTGAAGTCAAAAACGTCAAGCTCCATGGGAGTTTCACCACCCTCCGGAACTGAGCAAATCATGACACGGTCACCTTATAAAAATAGATCTTACGCTTTCAAGTACAAAATAGTTCAGAATGTAAGAATTTTTAAAATACCAAAAACCATCTTGAGTTTTCCTGGTCCTTTGATAACAGTATCTGTAGCACGATACTGGTCACCAAAAGCATGCCTGCCGATACAGATCGGTTTCTTCCACCCTGCAAATTTACACCAGAAACAGAATTAGGTTTCCGAAAGTCATCCATGGTTAAACGAAGTCCTAACATATGTTGCGAGTAGAAATTAGACACTATGGTACTACCTGGAACTATCCTTGGAACGTTTTTGCATAGAATAGGTTCACGAAAAACCGTCCCTGACATCAACAGATTATAACTAGTTAGAAAGACTTACAACTAAAACTCGTATAGTGAGGTGTTAAAGCAAATTGCAAACACAAATATTTTATATGAAAATATGAAGGTGATATGCAGGTGTCACAGAAAAATTTATAACTCAAAAACTGAGCAGCCATACAGGAACAAAAAAAAAAACAATGGGGAAATACATATAAAGCCCATGAAGAAAACTAATCTTCCATAAAAAGAACATTAAAATCATCTCGTGAATTATACATACTAGATGAACGTTCTCCAAACATCTACAGTTTACTAAGAACAGCATCAATTATCCCTCCTAATAAGTATTACCTAAAAGGTAATTGTAAATTACCCTAGATGATTTGCACAATGGTAAAAGAATTTGGAGTGCAATTGAGTGAAACATAAAAAGAAATCAGTTGTACTAAGAAAATTATAGCTGTGACTTTCACATAGCTGTGACTAAGAAAATTATATACAAACCATTTAGAATATTCCTGATTGTGCCATTAGGACTCCTCCACATGGATTTCAACCCGAACTCCTTGACTCTGGTCTCGTCTGCAACATTGCAAACAATTTACAAAATCTGATGTTTAACTAGCATAGCGAAAGACAATAAGACAGTAAACTGAAAGCATTTTCAAAGACTGCTAGGATTTCAAAATAAATGATTAACACAGGATATCATAAAACATTTTTAAAATCCGTTGCAAATATTGAAGTTGGTTGTTCGAAAAAAAAAATGCAAAAGTAAAGGAGCCACTCAATTTGGGAGCTATAACAGACTAGAAGTAGGTTTACAGAGAGTAACTAACCAGGTGTGATGGTAGCACATTTTACAGCAACATTATACCTGCAAAGCATGAACAATTTGCGTAAGACGTCAAGTAACAGTAAAGAAGTATGTTGGATGAGGAAGAAAGCAAAACAAACAAAAAAGTCTGCTGACAGACGATACTTGAATCATCACTCATCACTTACTTTCTAGAGCTATTTAACCTTGGCATATGATTATCACTTTCATAATTATCAATCCATCCATATTCTTGGTTATATCACACTATTTATAGAAGACAAACTCCACAGGATGACTAGTGAACAAAAAATTGATTCTGATATCAATTTGGACTAAGAATGCAATGATATCAATTTGGACTAAGAATGCAGTTCCTTCTCTAATTTGTATCCCCTAAACACAAAGTGTAAACTCATTGAACATTTGAACTACAGAGGCCAGACCTAACTTATGTAACTTGTGCTATGCATATTCATATAAGCATTTGCATCCATTCTATCTAACAACAATCCTCCGTACAACTAACATTTTCTACTTCGTAAACAACCAGAACAAGAAAGCTTACAATACAACCTAGAATCGGGTTTCTAAATCAACGTCTACAAAGCCTTCTGATTAGTGTAGGCGCTAGTCGGCCGGCGAGGTACCGACTAGCGATTAATTGGGATTTTGTATGTAATTTTCACTGTTATCTATAACACACAGTTTTATATATAATTTTTTTAAGTAGGCAATATTTTAACCCCTTACTCAACACGAATTTTTAAGTAGATAGGAATATACGATTATTATTATTTTTTTTGTTAATTAGTTGAGCTTTATTATAACGAAACACGAAAGTTACATCACAATAGAAGGTAGATGGGCAACAAGCTGCGCCGCCACCCCTTTCTGAATTGCGAACCCTAGTCTACTAAAGACAAATCCTTGCCCCCTGGAGATGAACTATTGTTGTGGACGACCCGTTGGACCCTGGTCAAGAAACGAATAGCTTCTGGCGCTAGGGAGCCAAAGGTATCAAAGGCCAAGGGGATAAAGACATGTTGGTTCTCTGCATAAGCTTTAGCATGCTTCTCTACTTTCTTAAAGGTTAGGACAGGAATTGACTACCGTTGACCGGTTAGAGATTAATGTGCCGATTGGATGAAAATTACTCGATGAACCTCCGACCGATTAATTGGTGATTAATCGGAAGCTAGGCGCAATTTTTACAACCATGCAATTCTGACAAATAGAGATATGTCGAACGAGTATGTTTGATCTAGTAAAAAAATGTCCAGGATGGCTACGTATGATTAATATTGGGAGCTAGGCACTCTAGGCATTAGTAGGCTGCCAATCAAGTAACACCTTAACTATAGTTCACAAATACATTACAATATCACGCTAAACCGAAAGCGAACAAAAAACAGACAAAAGCAACACTTACTTCAAAGCAGCATGAGCACTTTCAACAGTAACTTCATCATCTGTAGCATCACGATTCAAAATTCCTAAATCAAAATACTTAATATCCAAATCTACATACGGAAATATCAACTGAAACAACAACAACAATAGCAATAATAAGCAACAAAAAAACACACACACACACTCCAAAACTCAATTAGGTCAATACAATTAGAATTCAAAACCTACAAACCTTATCCTTAATCATCTGCCATATAATCCTCGTCATCTCATCACCTAAAAACAAATAACACGTGATCAGTAAATAACAACTTCAATAGAGCAACAAATAAATAAATAAGACGTGATTATATAATATTTGAATAATAGTTAATAATAATAATTAGTTAGGTACCGTCCATCTCAACGATTGGATTAAGGACGGGGATTTTAGGGATAGAGGTGAGTGGAGAAGAAGAGAAGCAACGGAGTGAAAGTTTGGATGATGAGTGAGTGGTATTTATAGAGCGAAACAGGTTGTAAGGTGACGCTATTGGTGACGTACGGTGTCTAAGGGATAGAGAAGATGGTGAAGAAGATAATAAGAAGGTGGTGACGGCGGTGGACATGGTGGTCAAGCGGTGTTTCACACTGAGCATTTCGGTTTGTCAGATGGGATTTGTATGGCGTGATAGTATAATACGTTAAAACCGACTTAGTGATTAAACCCTTTTTTTTTTTAATTTTAAACTTTAAGGGGCTGTTTGGTTGATTAAGTGCTGAATCATTAAGAGGTCTGAATGGTTAAGAGGTCTGAATGGTTAAGCGCTGAATCATTAAGTTGGACCTCTTAATGGTTGGTTTTCTTGTCCCACGTTGGTAGGAGAGCCTCATTAAGGTTCAGCCTAGTTCAGTGCTTAATGGTTCAGCAGCATTCCAAATCTTAATGATTCAGACTTAACCATTTCATTCAGAAGCTGAAACAAACACACTGAATGCTGAATCATTCAGCGCTGAATGGTTAAGAGCCTCATTAAGAGGCTACCAAACAGCCCCTAAGTGGCTGTTAGGTTGATTAAGGAGCTGTTTAGTAGCCTCTTAATTAGTCTCTTAACCATTCAGGTCTGAATCATTCAGCATTAAGTGCTGAACCATTAAGCTAATAAGGGATGCTGAATGATTCAACTCTTAACCATTCAGAGCCTCTTAACCATTCAGAGCCTCTTAACCATTCAGACCATCTTAATGATTCAGCACTTAATCAACCAAACAGCCCCTAAGTATTGAATCATTAAGAGTTCTGAATGGTTAAGAACCTTTGAATGATTAAGTATTGAATGATTCAGCTATGCATCAAGTTTGAATGGTTCAACTCTTAACTATTCTATTCAGAGCCTGTTTTTAGGTTGAAACAAAGCTGAATGGTTTAGAGCCCCATTAAGAGGCTACCAAACAGACCCTAAATGAATTAAACTCCTCTTACTTTTGTGAGGTAAGACTCCCTAATTGGCATTATGTGGGCATGAATGAACTTGATAATGCCCTTAACACTATATCTTTGGGCATTATAGGGCATGAAAAAGGGGGCATTTATAGTATGATGCCCAAAGAGGAGAAAAATAAGAAAGATAATGATTAAAAGAGCATTAAAAGAGGTTAACCATTACATATGCTTTGAAGGGGCATTATGATGATCATGTGGCGAAAAATGCCCCTTATCCCTAATATGATGATTATCGAAAAATATTAAACAAAAAGAATATACCGTATATATTTATTATGATATGATATGAGAATATGATGATACTCCCTTCGTCTCAATTTAAATGTCATTCTTTCCTTTTTTGGTTGTCCCAAGTTAAATGTCCATTTCCAAAAATAGAAATGTAATTTTCAGTTTTGCCCATAAAAGACAAAACACAATCACCACTTTTGAGGATATTATTGTCATTTTACCACATACAAACAAAAGATTTCTTAAAATGTGTATTTTTGGACCAAGGACATTTAAATTGGGGCGGGGGAGTACATGTTAGCGACACTTATAAGAGATGCTATAAGAAAGAAAAACTAAGGGTCATTTGAAATTGTTAATATATTGAGAATGAGAACTAAATGAGTAAACAGTAAAGAAAGCGGTTATATACGTGTCTACCACTTTATAATGGTCCTGATAAAACTTAAGGTTACCTCCTAATCATTAAAAAGCTATGAACCACTAGACTATATGGTATAGTCATGGAGTGAAGGGGGCGAAACGACATTTGGTAGCCATGACAACTCCCTCCAACCCCCAAAACACCACCATCGTGGATGGGTTCTTAAAAAAAGTCAAACAACCAAGTAAAAAAATATAAAACAAAATTAAACAACCAATAAAAAATCATCCATAACCCAAGAACCAACCTCAACCATCCAATCACCCTCACATTTTGCCCCACACCCGTGGAAATCTTCCCCTAATCTGCCCCACGTCGCATTCCATGCCACATACAATGTGGCGATGGTGGCGTGAAAGGGCTCCACGTCACCTTTCACGCCCCCACACTTTGTAGTCTTAAGAAACAACAGTCGACAATAAATGCAAATCAATATATTCATCTTCGGTTACTTCTTGCCGAGACACACAAAACACAACCTTTACCAGGGGGTGGCAGTGTTGCGGATTGAAGGTTCCTGAGGAGTGATCCATCCCACTAACAGTTTGAAACTTAATGTTTTTTTTAGTTCTTACCATACCTTGAACTATCCTTGGAACGTTCTTGCATAGAAAGGGTTCACAAAAACCGTCCTTGACATCAATAGATTCTATCTAGTTAGAAAAACTTATAGCTAAAACTCGTATAGTGAAGGGTGTTAAAGCTAAATGCAAACACAAATAATTTATCTATACTATCTTATAAATCATTTTACAAGGACCTCTTAATTTTTAAGTAGTACAATAATAAATGCTTAAAGTACAACACATAATGCATGTAGTAACTACTTTTTAAGGGCATTTATGTCTTTTCAAACATAACTTACACATATACCCCTTATTAGTTACAATTTTCCCCTTATCTATCTATACTATATTATAATTTTATACATTATTTACATATTTGACCCATCAACTTTACTCAATTTCTGTTTATTTAAATAGTAATTACACTTTTGCACCATTATTTTAATCAACTACCCCCACGATTTTTAAACGTTCATAATTTTTTCAGACGATATTATTTTTTTAATATTATTACACCGTATAAAAGAGAATTTTATTCTCTTTAATTTGATTATAGTATTGATATGGTTTTTTAATTTTTAAAAAAATTATATGTTATGATTAAGCAATAACCGAAACGAAAACAAAGGAAAAAAACGAAAACAAATTGAAATAATCTAAACTTTAATATAATACATTTCTCAATGTTCTCTTAAAATTCAATTTTTACAAGTATATTGATTAGAGTACAAAACACAATGCAGACATTAACTACTTTTTTAAGACAAACATGTATTTTAAAAAATACTTACACATGTGCCCCTCCATCTTTACTCAACTCTTTTTTATTTAAATAGTAATTACACTTTTGAACCATTAATTTAACCAACTACCCCCATGATTTTTAAAAGTCCATAACTTTTTCGTGCGTGAATATTTTCTTAATATTATTACACCATATAAACGGACATTTTATTCTTTTTAATTTGAGTATAGTATTGGTGTAGTTTTTTATATAAAAAATGTATGGTAGATGTAGGTAATAACTGAAACGAAAACCCAACCGAATTAGACGAAAAATAATAGTTACATGTTTTCCTTGTTTTAAGGAAAGTACCCCACGATTTTTAAACGGTCATAATTTTTTCATACGTTAATCATTTTTAAAAAAATTGTTAGACCATTAACCGAACCAATCAGTTAATAAAATTATTTAACCGTTGACTTTGGTTTTGGTTAAGGCTAAAAACTGAATTGAACCGAATTATGCATACCCGTAAAAGTAGTTGTGTTCCCCGCCGCATCGTGCGGGCATACTACTAGTTTGAAAATATGAAGGTGATGTGCAAGCATCACAAAAAAATTTAAAACTCATAAAACTGAGCAACATATAGGAACTTTAAAAAAAGAGTTAATAGCCAAAATCGTCCCTGAGGTTTGGTCACTTTTGCCACTTCAGTCCAAAACACAAACCTTTTACATCTGGGTCCCCAGTTTTATTTTTTTTGCCAAATTCGTCCCAAAAAAGGTTTGGGTTTTGTTAAATTCGTCCCTGAGGTTTGGTCACTTTTGCCACTTCAGTCCAAAACTTAAACGTTGTCAGAGACGAATTTGGCAAGAAAAATAAAACTTAAGGACCCAGATGTAAAAGGTTTGGGTTTTGGACTGAAGTGGCAAAATGACCAAACCTCGGGGAAAAATACATGTAAAGCCCATGAAGAATCTTCCATAAAAAGAACATTAAAATAATCTTGTGAATTATACATACTAGATGAACGTTCTCCAAACATACAGTATACTAATAACACGTGTAGATGAGTGCATCAATCGTCCCTCCTCATAAGTATTACTTAAAAGAAAATTGTAAATTACCTTAGATGATTTGCACAATGGTAAAAACATTTGGAGTGCAATTGAGTGAAACATAACAAGAAATCAATTGTGCTTAAATTTCACATAGTTGTGACTAAGAAAATTATATACAAACCATTTAGAATATTTTTGATTGTGCCATTAGGACTCCTCCACATGGATTTCAACCCGAACTCCTTAACTCTTGTCTCGTCTGCAACATTGCAAGCAATTTACGAAATATGATATCTAACCAACATAGTGAAAGCAATAAGATAGTAAACTGAAAGCACTTTCAAAGACTACTAGGATTTTGGAATAAAGGATTGACAAAGACTATCATAAAACATTTTTTTAAAATCTGTCGCAAATACTGAAGTTGGTTGTTTGAAAAAAATGTGCAAAAGTAAAGAAGCCACTCAATTTTAAACAATAAGATATTGTTATGGTGTTATCTGCCATCATATTTCTTTAGAATAGTATTTTTGGTGCTTAAATATAGAGGCCATTTCTTTGAAAGTGCCATTGCCATTGATGATTCAGCAAAGGCATTGATGGACTAAAGAAAGCATAAATTTCTCATGGTAAGATCTCAATTTATACATGAACTTTCCGTCTTCCACGGTAACCTGATAAGCCTCTCACTCTATCTGAACTAAAAAAATAAACTTTTGTTTTGAGTTTAGTGTATCTTGCTCAAACGTAAGCCACACACAAGCACAAAAGTATACAAAACTTACAGGACTTAAATACTTGATGCATTGTTTTTGAAGCTTTAGATGCGAGTATTTGTCAAGACTCGGTTCGTTGCCTTCTCATATGTGAAGCCTACAATTATGGTGTTCAAGTTTTTAATGGGTTAGTACCCTTCATTTAACAGGGTTAAATAGGTCTTTACAACAAAGCGCTTATGATGTTCAAGTGTTTAACAATAAGCACCATGTAAACAAATTAATGAGTAAAGAACAAACATACCGTAGAAGTGGGCAATAAGTTGCACAACAAGATGTTCCTGCCTACAATCACCATCGCCACTTTTCAGAATAACCTAAAAAGATGGTTAAAAAGAAAGAAAATACAAAACCATCAATAATAGCTAAGCCGTGACAGAAAGGTAAATGTGCTTTTTCATAATCTTGTCAACTATTCACAGGAGTATAAATCGACTTGCTACTTCTCCAACACATTACCCCCCTCTCCCCTGCAAAGGGAGGGGGTGTTCATTTGTGTTTGCAACAACATAGACATTAGATTAAATTTTTCTTCCAAATTTTGATTCTTAAAAACAATTTCTCTTTGAGAATGACATCTTAATAGCATTACTCTTATGATCTCCTATTTTATTTTACACGAATTAGCAGGAAAACGGTTAAGGTGTGATGATTTGAAGCAAGCACCAACTTATTATCGGTAGGTGATGGCTCGCATAAATATTGTTATTTAGTTAGAAAACATCGGGGACCTGCAGGAACACCGCCCCATGTGTTGCGGGGTGTGCCAAAAAAATCTCGCTTGGTTGGTTTCTCCCATTCACAATTCACCAAAGTAGCCAATCAAAACTTGATAACAAAACAAAAACTTTTCTTGTTTTAACTGTTTTACAAAATGGCTAGGGAACATCCTTTTAGGGAAGTTCATGAACTCTAGGGGTAAACTAGGAATCTTCTTCATAACCCACTAAATTAATTATGTCTACAAACTAAAGATACATCTTCCTCAACATAACATCAATTCTTCAACTAATAATACAAAGTTTGCTAACCAATGAATAATAAATACTTCCTCTTTGTATATCAATAAACTCATCAAATGTACCAATAATTGCATCCTATTTTGACTGAATGGGTTGACCACCAAATGAAACAAAAGCAGACAACTCACTTGCTTGACCCAAAACACAAACTAATTACTGTCACCGACATCAGCACCCGCCTCTGCTGCTGATGTTCACGAAACAAAATGGGATCAATAACACAATTTTCACTCCCCTAAATAGCCGCATGTACGCTTGCCATAAGTTTATCAATCTCTCCGCCTGAAGATCAATCGGGTTTTTTGCAGCACCTTCTTGGATCATATCATCATTATTCAAACCTCTTATCTCTATTTGCTACTGTCTGTTGGTTTTGAAAATAAACCTAGCTTTTTTGCAGCAGCTTTAGCAATGTATTTATCTAAATATAATTTCAATTTAAATCTTTGTTCTTCACCAGGTAATAATAATAATAAATTGTGTTAGTTGTATCATATAAGTTATTCTCCCGTCTACAAACCAAAACACCAAGTTTGCTGCAACACTATTCAAACAACACCAACCACCCATATGTTCTATTTTAACCTATGTTGTCAAAGCCTAAGGCGCATAGTATAAAATACCATGTTAGGGATTTTAGGATTGTTTAGGTTGATTCCGACCTTATTTAGGGGTTATTTTCCCAGGCTTGTTTAGGTTGAGACCCAAGCGTAAGCAATGTTTTAAAAACCGGTTTTTAAGTCATACCGGATTTATCTTAAAAATGGTTCAACCGGTTGAACCGGGTTGTACCGGGTGGTTGAACCGGGTGGAGTATTCATAACCTTCATACAATACCAACACATGTCGGCCACATCTAATATAGCTGATATACTGTGCTGTCAATCTGTCATGCAAAGATTAACAAATATCATAGTTGAACTATGTGTAAAAACACACACATGTGTGTACCCAAAACAAAAGTGAAACAAAAAAAAGGGTTATTAGTTCTTAGTTTATTACTGCTTATTAATAGTAGGACTCTTTTCTTGATCATCAGCAATCAGCATCATCATCAATTCATCATGATGATGTTGTCCTTCATCTTCCACAAGAGCCGATCTACTATTATTAATATTATTATTATTCTCCTGGTCAACATGATTAGCACCCTCGTTCGAAGAACAGGAAACCGAAGAAGAAATCTGCGTCGGTGTATTCACCATCTCAACAATCTCCTGCACGGTGGCAGCCGATGGTGTATTCACGGTGAACAACTTTGTTACACACTGTATTGCCACCGTTCGAAACCATCACTTCATTCTAACCACCGTCGCCTCTGAAGAACATACTCTTCAGTGAAGAGTCTTCACCATCATAAAACCTGCCAAAACCGGTTTATGGCCGGTACGGTACGCCGGTTCGTACCGGTATAAACCAACTTACCGGCGGTATGATTCAGATGCCGTTTTCCCAATATACCGGCATGTTTCGTACCGGCTACACACCCGGTAACCGGTATTACCGGTAATACCGGCCGGTACGTACCGGTTTTTAAAACATTGAGCGTAAGATCTATTTTTACAAGCGATGCACAAGGTGGGTGCACCCTCTACCCTTTTAAGTTTAAAGAGCATAGATTTTAACCTTTTTTATTAATGCCCTTCTATTTTACAAACATTATCATATTTGAATAGTTCACATTAACGAAAAGATAAAAACTAAAATATTAAAGCTATATGTTTTTAAACAATTCATTGATACCTTTAGAAGTTTTTTTTTTTGAACGACAAATTTCTACTCCTTGTGGGATTTGAACCCATAACCTCTCTCTTAGGTGTTCCTAGAAGCATTGCTTCTACCATTGGGCCACCAACCCCAATGGCTGATACCTTTAGAAGTTAGTCCAATAGAACATGGTATCAAAAATTTCACACCAACTACATTAAATAAGCAATCTTCACTATTTTAGTTTGATATAAATAGTTAAGTTTTATAATTATCTTGAGCTTTATATTTAAAATAAGACAACTTAATTTAAATTACCTGTTTTTAGTCAAAACAGAATAGTTTAGTTGAATCAAACTAATGTGTAAATTAATAATTGACGAGTAGTGATGTGCATCGTTTTAGTAATTAAAAGATATCATTTTCCCAGTGTTAAAAACTTGGTGTTTTAAATTTTAAAGCTGGGATAAATGACTGACTTTTACTAAACCGATTTTACAAAGTTTTAAATTTATAAAGTAAACGATATTTACTTTCGAAACTAAAATCAACACATAGGCAGAGAACCTGACGTGCATAGTATAGTTTCTGGGTAAGTATTGAGTATCGTATCCCCAAGGATCACACTTTCCCCTACTCAACATTACATCAATTTACTGATCGGGTTTTAAAAAGAAAAACAAAACGGAGGGGTTTTTTAAATTAGTTTTTGGAAAAGGGTTTTGGTTTTATAAAAGAAAAGATAAAAATAGTAGAGTAGTAAACTATGCATATCTCGGGATCCATTGATTTAATAGTTAAGTTTATTATTAGAATTAATAATTTAAGTTAGTTAGTTTTGTGAGGAAGACGAGAGGGACTTGAAGTGTTGACTCCTTGATAGAGAAGCGGAGGCTACTACTCGCGTAGAATGTTGAACCTCTCCAGCGTGCGTCCACCTGGGGTCTCCACCAGGGCCTCGCGTATAGCGGGCTCCTCAAACCTCGGTCAAGTATCTGGTCTTCGAACTCATCTTCTTCTTAAAGCGGAGGCTTCACTTCCGACCTGAAACACCGTACACCTCGTCTTAGCTCTCGTGTTTCGTACCGAAGGGTCTCGCCTTAGGGTCATTCCCGAGTAAGCCAACATCGAATCCCCATTGGTTAACGAACTAGGTCGATGGATCTCTCTTACAGTTGGTATCAGGAGATCGTATCCCCATTGGTTAACGGTGTTGTACTAACGAGAACTAGATAAAGAATCCATTATTTATTTATTTATCTTTATTGTGACGCTTAACATTTAGTGATCAGTTAAATATTAAGTCGGTTGAATTAATGATAACTTAATTACACAACCCTTAACCTCCCGAGCTGAATAAAATCCTTGACAAAGGTGGAAACATAATCCTAAAGGCGTATGATACAAATGATCACTAGTGCACCCGTAGGGAATCCTCCCAGTGCCAAGAAGATCACTCAGTCATCTGGTGAGTACCAGAAATGTGTCACTTAGATCTGGTCCACTTGAGAAGCCATTGCTTAGAGCCCGGTTCGGATATCAGAAGCCCGAGGGATCTGTCTCACTACCGGTTTCCTTGCCTTGGATCTAGTTCGGGACTACCAGAAGCTGATTAAACCTCTAGTTATTTGTTAAGTTAATCAATTATTATATTTTCGGATGAGCTCACAAGTGCATGGGTTTTGACACACCATGGGTACACTCATGAGTTCGCCTAATAAGTTAATTATTGATTTTAGGTTCAAGTTATCATCAAAGCAACCTGTTACAAAGATAAACAAATAAGGATTAGAAGAAGGACACCACAAATAACTAAAAATAAACTACTAGTAATAATAATAAAAGTCTACACATCAAGTGGGTTCATGAATGATAGAAAGATACAACCATAAGACATGATCAGCACAAGAACATGGTTGCTAATAGACAAGCTATCCATCTTCAAGTGATATGTAGCTCTCTTGATCCTCACGACCTTTGATATTATTGCATAAATACTCTACGATCCTCTTCTTGGCTAGACCGATCAAGGTAGGTCAAAGCCTAACCATTGAGGGATGTTAGGATGGCCAGAAGGCCTCCCACAAGACCCCAAGATCTCTGGAAGAAGCTTGGAGTTCAGCCCAAGAAAGCACAAGAAGGGATGAACAAATGGTGAGGGTTAGCTTGTTATTTATAGACCTCCCAGGGGAAGCACGGGCGTGCACAAGGGTGTCGAGGGCGTGCTTGCAGTTACACGTACGTACTGTTGCTGCATGGCAGAGTCTGTATGTCCTTTGTTGTCTGGCACGGCCGTGCACATGTGCTTGGCACGGGCGTGCAATGCCTGCAGTCCTCTGATTTCTTGCCCTCCAAGTTTCCTGCGTTGTCTTCTCGCGTGCAGGGCCTTCGTGCAGGTCAGTGTGGGCGTGCAAAGTCATTCCGGGACTGATTTTAGCATTGGTTAAGTCCCGGGGTTGTCTTCTGAACATACAGGGAACAAGCTTGAAGTCTGGCATCTTCAGAAATCTCCAGTTTTTGCATGTTTTCATCCGGAAATCCTTTGTTTCTGTCTTGGAGCTCCAGTTTCCTGAGATAATCAAATAGGAACGAATTAAGCATCAATTATAACTATTGTAAGCCTAATTGTGACCTATTTATGTTAATTCTGTGAGTTATCAGGTAGGTATAAAAGAACTACGTAAAAACTTCGGATGGGTCGAACAATATAAGATAGAGAAACATGAAAATATGGGTGGGTCAGGTGAGTTGGGAAACATGTTAAAACATGTCATTTTTGACATGGGTCGAAACATGCCATGATGGTTTGGGTCGAACTACAAACACTTTATTCTCTGTACTTAGGTAGCTTGTACTATGCAGCAGCCCCTCTGCTACAGCCCTGGCAACCGCTGTAACAGCCCCATCCCCCACCAACGAGTCACTCAGCAGCAACTCATATCGCAACCGTGGCCATAGCCGCACCCGGGGAGGGTTCAAGGTCGTAGAAACAGCAGCCGCTGTAGTAAATGATTGCAGCGACACTAACCCAACTCTGACTTTGTTTGAAATGTTAATACCCTTCATCTACACCTAAATCTATAGATTGGAATTATGCATCAGATTATGGGTCTGCTTAAGTTCCTACACACATTATATTAAGCACAGAACACATTAAAACAATGAATTCCAACATTTTATCAAAAACTACTAAACAAGTAAACATTCCATTCCATTCTATTCCAATAAAACATTTTACATTTATAACAACTGCTCAGTTACAGATTACATCTACTAGAAACATTCTATTTAAAATGATTTTCAAACTGCAGAAGATGAAAGGGGAGGAGTCGGAGCAGATTCCACTTGATCCTTGTAGACGATGCAACTCATCTGGTGGTCCATCAGAGCAGCCCAGTTGCTGAAACCCTCATTGCAGACGCATTGACTGTGATGACCGGATTTCGTCTTCAGTGATCTTCTGCTGGTTGGCGACGGAGTTTGTTCGGGGGAGGGAGAGGTTGAGGTTGAGGAAGATGAGGAATGTGACTTTTTGTTAGGGGTTAGGTATGGTGAGGGGGTGGTTTTAGGTTTAGACGGGGTGGTTTTAGGTCTAGGGGGTTGTTTATTAACTATACTCTGACTCATCTATTTATAATCCTACTTTTTCGCAACACTTCAACGGCTGTTGTTTAAGAGAAATGATTTAAACACTATACAACGGTCAGGATCATAATCCGGGTAAAAGAAATTATACCGATCCATGTGATATAAATTTGAACCTATCAAATGCTTACACGTAGATTTCAATGCATTCCAAATATTTCGTGTTTTAAATTTAATGAGAACCTTTTTTTAAATACGTGTCTTGCCTTAAATTTATGTTTTTCTTCATTTAATGGTATTTAATTATTAGGTTGAATGTAAGGGTGTGAAACACTCCATGTTTAATATGGATTAATCAGAATCCCACACAAATCCAAAAGTTTTGCACAAACTCAACACATGTACCTTGTTGTAGAGCTATGCATCATTACCTTGTACATCCTCCTTTAAGATGATTTTTAGCTCATTTCCATCACCAAAACAAATACCTATGTTTGGGTAAATAATAGTATGTGATAAGCATATGGATTCGTAAGCAAGAAATGGAGTCTTAGAGGAGGTTTGTGATCAGATTTCTAGTAAATGAAATGGAAGAAGTGAATGTAAATAGATCTGGAGGTTTATGATCAAAATTTATGTTTAAAACTTAGGTAAGTATAGATCTAAGAGCGTAAAAAAACCCATGTATTCATCTTGAATGGATGTAGATTTGAAAGATTAGAGTAAAGAAGAACAAAGATGTGATTGTTGTAGGGTCCTACGGATGGCGCCAATGAAGAAGCACGAATCCAAATATACTCAAACATATTAGAGAAAAGAAGAGATTTTCATGATATTGATATAAGTTACAATGAGTACAAGGAGTACGAATCAAATTTTGAGAACTTGGATCGTGTTTGACTAGATATGGAGAATCACACCTTGTTCTTCTTCTTCCTCTTGCTTTGATCTACATCTTTTTGTGAGAGTGGGGTGGCGACTCTTTGTGTAAGCATGCCCTAGAATGAGAGGTTAGCATCCCTTAAATAGGGAACTTCATGCCTATCCTTATGGGCTCCAAACCTAATGGGCCAAGCCCAGTTATAAGTTTACTACCATACCTCTCCAGGAAGTTTTTAGAAATCTTTGTTTTGGTTTTTACTAATTTATAATAAGAAGTTTCTATGACAATTGTATAATAACTTAAATATCATGGTCGGTGGTGTTTTCAATTTACCAAGTGACCCCCAACTTTTAAGTTTGGTAGTTTTAGCCCATGTACTCTCAACTTTCATACAATTCTAACCCCTATATTTCTACTAAATAACAATTCTAAACTTTATACTTCTACTTAAAGGTTTTGTTTTTTCACTTCACGCCCTCAACTTTTGACATCAAATACTATTAACCTTCATCTTTAAGTAAGTTACACATTCACTTTTAACTTGATAACTCATTTTATTTAAATTATTTTTACGACTTTTCACCGTAACATGTGACACATTATTATACTTTTTTTATCTATGCCTAACCATGTTAATGTCAAAATTATTTTTAGAACCTTACACCGCAACGATAGAGACATCATTTTTTTATGTATGTTTGATAACGTTAATGTCACGAACTATTGTGTGTAACGAAGTCAAAAATGTGTAATGTCACGTGCGGGCACCACACATTGATGTAATCATCGTACACTTTAACCGCAATGATTAAATAGGTTACACTGACTTAGAGAGGACACGTTGAAATACGAGTTTTCATATGGTTAACACATCACATATTGTGTCGCAAGCTTTAAGCAACTAAGAGGTCGCCGCCGCAATACGTGGCCTACGGCAAAAATCTAGTTTAAATTTAAAGTAAAAAGTATAATAAAAAATGTTATGAAATTAAGATATGGATGCACCTTTCTCAAACCAATAATAGCACATTGTCTCCCAACCTATTTGTCAAACCAATAATCGAACATTATCTTCCAAAAGCTTACATCTTTTGTAGTATAAATACTAGCTCAAAGGAGATGAGAAAATGCACCTTATTGTATACACTTTCATATGTTATACATTTCTCTACTTCCTTGTGTTAATTCTTGCAATTTTACAACACGTTATCAGTATGAAAGTGCTTGCACGAACACCCTAATCCCCTTCCTTGGTTTCATGTGAACAGCGGACGTAGTTGATTGCTTTTCATCAAAGTGTGTTTAATTAAACCATCATACAAGTAAGTTTTATCTTTACATGAGATTTGATGTTTATAATCATGTGTTACTTATTCGTAAATTTTTTGGATGATTTGTTATTTTTTTTATTATTGTTATCATCAAAAGCTACTTTATATATCGATTCATCATCATCATCATCATCATCATCATACTCAGCTAATTCCACTAATAGCAAAAGCTAAGGTAGGGTCTGAGGAAGTTAAGATGTAGTCAGCCTTATCTCTAACCCATTGGAATAGAGAGACTGCTTCCAGTGAGACCCTCGACTCGATAGTGGTTTTGTATCAAGCATTGGACATAAGTCACGTAACACCTAGCAATCGGGAGGGTTTGGTGCATGTACCCCCTTGTCTTTTAGCTATCAACATTCAACGCCACCACATGGCATGATTAACCATCCGTCATTTCTAACGTTATTTTCACAAAGTTAGTAAAATAACGTTAAAATTATTGCAACTTTACTTTTTCCCCCTGATGACCACACATATATACATTATATGCGCACAGCCATTATATGCGCACAGCCGTAAGGGGCTACTTTATATATCGATTAAAGGTATAAAAGATCCGTGGAATATATGCACTAACTATGATAATCAAATTTACAAATTTGTTTAGTAAGAATGTTAATAATCATTAACATAAAATATATTCTTAACGCATTTTCTACCGATTTTTTTTGTTCATAAACTTTGCATTCTTTTTTTTTTTTTGAAAAGCCAGAGCAAACACATTTATATCACCCAACAGACATACATCGTGCATAGTACAGATTGCAGCCCAAACTCGGCCTAGCAAGACACTACCCGAGGCCCAAAAGAGACCCCACAGTAAAGAAAACAAAATCACAAACAGATACAGTACACCCAAAAACAGGAAAGTAGACGCCAAAATGCACTATCAGCCTCAGGAGAAGTCAATGTCTTCGAATGTCCACCATTTCGTCGAGTCTATTTTCTTCAGTTTCGATCTCTTTTTCATCCACCAATACGAATTTTCTTTGATCTCTTCGATAAGTCTAGCCACCGGTACATCTTTGTTATTGAACACCTTTGCATTTCGTGCCAACCAAATCTGCCAAAGAGTCATGAGAAAAATCGCATACACCGTGTCTTTCCATTTCTTTGTGCCCTGCAAGGTGTTGTTCCACTCCGGAAGCTGCTGAAGGCGATTTATGTGTGCTTGCGGCTGGATTTTAGTCCATTTGCAAACATGCCACCATATGAGCTTGGCCCAAAAACAACCTACTAGCGCATGGTCTATCGATTCCTCATCGTCTTCACACCTTTTACATATTCCATTACCGAAGTTAAGCCCTCTAGCCGATAGCGTATCTGTTGTCGGAATTCCACCTTGAAGGGCTCGCCACACGAAACAATTCACCTTTGGTACCGCTATTTTACTCCATTTGAAGCCGTAAGGATTGCTCTGACCTGATTGTCCAGTCCCTAAATCAGCCCTTACACTCTTTACCGAGAACTCCATTCGCTTCCCATCAGTTTGCCAAAACCATCTATCATTACCCGGTTGAACCTGTTGCTCCGACAGCAGCGAAAGAAGACGATCCCACTGGTCAATCTCCCCAGCAGTCGTAGGCGTTCGAACCCACTCCCAGCCCCAGGTAATATTACCCCCAACCTGTGAATAATTATCCTGCACCTTTGCTCTTTTGTTCCTGCATAATGAAAACAGGTCCGAGAATCGTTCCTTCAGTGCCCCACCCGAAATCCAATTATCTCCCCAAAACAAAGTCATACCACCGCTCTTAATAGAACAATTAAAGCTTTGCTGTACATCCACTCCTTTCCTTAAAAAGATAGGCCCGAGCTCTGCTATAGAGTTCCACACCCCCCCCCCCCCCCGGACGTCTTTTTGTTTGGTACGAACGACAACTCTCTCGCACCGCCATGAATGGCGTCAATTACTTTAACCCAAAGATGGTCCGGAGACGTTTTATATCTCCACCACCATTTAACCAATAGCCCCAAATTCGTATCCTCAAGATTACCCACCCCTAGCCCACCCTTTTCCTTTGGTTTTACAATCTTGTCCCAAGCCACCCACCGGATTTTCTTGACATTATTCGCCCCACCCCAAAGAAATCTTCTACGGATCCCGTCAATAGTCTTTAACACAGCCACGGGCGCACGAAACAATGAAAAATAATACGTCGGTAACGCACTCAACACCGACTTCACGAGCACTAGTCTACCGGCAAAAGAGAGCGACCTCGCTTTCCAACCTGAAAGCTTTGAATTGACACGATCAATCACCTCTTTCCAATTACCAATGCGTTTCATATGCCCACCAATCGGTAACCCAAGGTACAAAAAGGGAAAAGATCCCCGTTTACACCCCAAGCGACACGATAATCTTTCAATCTCCGCATCACTAACCCCAACTCCATACAATTGACTCTTATGTATGTTCACTTTAAGGCCGGAAGCAAGCTGGAAACATCTTAGAATTCGGTTCAGATTGTGCACATTGTCATCCGTCCAGGAGCCCATAAACAATGCATCGTCGGCGTACAGTAGATGTGTGAGTTCCGGCCCATTCCGTGGAAGCTTTACCCCCGTGAATAGCCCGCCCGAGACTGTCTTAGAAACCATCACATGGAGTGCTTCCATGACAATCGTAAATAAAAAAGGCGACAACGTCACCTTGTCTCAACCCCCTGTTCAAAGTAAATTCACTGGTCGGTTCCCCGTTAACCAAAACTGACGCCTTGCCAGTGAAAAGAATCCCCATAACCCATTGCTTCCATTTGGACGGGAATCCCATATTATGCATTATATTTATCAGGAACTTCCAAGAGACGCAATCGTAGGCTTTTTCAAAATCAGCCTTAAACAACATCATTTTCTTCTTGGACTTTTTAACCCAGTTTACAACTTCACTAATCACAAGTGGCCCATCAAAAATTTGTCTTCCTTTGATAAAAGCCGATTGTTCCATGGATATAATGCTTCCCAAGACCCCTTTTAATCTACCTGCGAGAACTTTGGAAATTACCTTCCCAATTACGCCTATAAATGAAATAGGCCTGAAGTCCGAGAAAGTCATCGGGTCTTTAACTTTCGGAATCATGGCGATGAATGATGAGTTACACGTGCTACTAATAGAGCCGTGTGTGTGGAATTCTGTCAGCACCTTCATGAAATACGGCTCAAGTTTCACCCAAAACTCCTTGATGAATGCGAAAGTAAACCCATCCGGTCCCGGTGCTTTGTCGCTACCACACTCCCAAACCGTAGCCTTCACTTCTTCTTTGGAAAATGTTTCGATCAGTTTAGTCGCTTCAACAGAAGATAACCTGTTAAAACCAGCCCCGTCCACCCGAGGTCTGACCGGAATTGGCTCAGTTGGACCGCTTTATCTTTAATAACCATTTGATCCGTCACCCATTCACCATCCATCATGATCCCGTTCAGCCTGTTTTTCTTCCTTCTACCGTTTATTACCCCATGGAAATAGGCTGAATTTTCATCACCATTTAAAGTCCATTCCACCCTCGATCGATGGTGTAGGTCTTTTAATCTATCCCATTCAATTTGCCTGATTTGCTTCCTAAAGAATTTCCATTCCGTCACTTCTTGATCATTCAAGGGTTGCGTCTCCGCCACAGATTCAAGACGAGCCGCCCCCTCAGTCGCTTCCAAGAGTCTTCTTTTTTCAGCTACAACAACAATCTTTCTCCAATCCTTAATCCTCCTTTTAATGTTTTTGAGTATTGACAATAAGACCACATCCGGTAAACGTGCGTCTACCATATCCTCCAAACCCCTCTCAACAATACTATCCAGCTCTTCCTTACCCAGCCATGAATTAAAAAACCGAAACGGGCGCGACCCAGAGACCGAAGGCTCAATGACAAGGACTACCGGTGAGTGGTCCGAAACATCCTTATCAAGAGCCAATAGCTTCGCATCCGGCCACTTTGAGACAAAGTCGGAGGACACCAACATACGGTCCAACTTACTTAATTTGACACCGTCGTATGACATGTACGTGTATTTCCGTCCCCCCATATTGTATTCCACAAATCCCCTTCTCGCAATAAAGTCGTTAAACGCTAAAGCATTGCTTGTAATAAACGCTGAATTCACCCTTTCCTCTTCGTATCTTACTTCGTTGAAGTCACCCAAGGCTATCCATCTACCCAGAAACTCGTTTCTCAAGCCTTCAATACTACCCCATAACTGCCTTCTCATACCCGGATCTGAAGGTGCATATACATTCAGTACCCACAACAATTCTTGATCCCCAGCCAGGTTTCTCCCCACCAATATGTAATTCTGTTGTTTTCTAACATGTTGCACAGTAAAAAACCCCGAATCCCAGATCGATATTAGGCCCCCAGATCTACCATCCGCATTCATAACCTCAAAACCAAAACCCGTCCCATCCCAAAATTGCCCCACCTGTGCCTCAGACATACTTTCCAGTTGTGTTTCTTGTATGGCAGCAAAATAAATATTAAAAGAACGCTTTAAATTTCTAACCTTGGTCGCCTTATCCCGACCGCCCGCCCCTTTGATGTTGAAAGACAAGAAATTCATTTTAAACCCACCATCACCTGGTCGACGTCAATACCACCTTCAACGACACTGTCAAAACCATCCAGCTGTAGACCCATTACGGCCCCCACCTTAAGTGTTTCCCCCACTTCTTTAGAAATTACTTCCTGTAGCACCACCGAATCCACCTGAACTACATCAACCTCTGTGCCATCAGCCACGGGATGCATCGGATCAGCATGTTCCTCCTCCCATTCAGATTCAAATTCGTCTTCAATCCCCTCCCTACCCACAAGAATCGGATCCTCCGGTACCTCCATATTGACCGGTGTCCTTTTGGGTCGACGGTTTCCCCTTCTCCTTCTTTTCTTCAATCCCCCAGACCCAGAACTCGAAACCAAAACCTCCTTTTCGTTCCCTCCTATGTTTGTGTTTGTTTTGCGGCTGTTACAATTCTTAAAGACTCTTGTTTTGATCGCCAAAGAAGACCCCCTTTTCCTTTTGTTTTTTTCCAGCTCAGTATTTGGGCCTGTAATATCCTCCTTGGCCAGTTGGCCTTCACAGGCCAGCCCAATATTATTTTCAACAGTTGGCCCAGAGCAAGTCTTTGGTGTATTAGAGGATTCTCCCAGACATAGGCCATCATCATGTCCCACCACTTCTCTCTCCTCGGAGGCCCCACCATACTGTTTCCCATGCATCACTTCCCCATGCAACACTTCATCTCCCTCCATGTTATTATTATTATGGTTGTTATTCTTATTATTATTATCATTATTCAATTTAATATAATGAATTAAACAGACCATGCACCTCTTCAAGTTCTTTTACCGGTATCTTAGACTGCACCGGTTCCGGCATCGAAACTCCAGCATCCTCTGACTGGGCATTGTTGATGATAATACAGGCATCTCTATTGACAAAATCCGGCACCCATCCAGTCGCCGATTCCGACACCCAACATTTGATTTGCTTACCATTCCATGTAATGGTTACCTCCTGATCAATTCTCGTAACCGTATCTAGGATTACACCAACGTATGCATCAGCCAAATCCGACTTACAAATCCCATTCCCAAGATCATTAACAGATTTCCCGAACACATTCCCGATCTTAACGACGTTGTCAACACATCGAAGGTTAACTGGGATACCTTCAATCATAAGCCAAGCAAGTCGCTCAAACTTGATCTCCTGACCATCCCAAAGTGTCACCGACTGGAACCACTCATCCCAAACCAACGAAGAGTCAACGAATCTTTTGGCCTCCTCCGGACCCTCGAACTTAATCATTACCTTCATGCCACCAACATAGAAAATCTCCATTTTAGACCATCCCAACATAGACAAGGCTTTGTCTATGTTACATAGCCAATGAAGATTCACAGCATCTCCGATCACAATATGACCCAACCCATCCCCGTCCCTCACCGGTTCCATAACTTCCACCAAGGTGTTCTGACGTATCCACATCGGAAAACCCGCACCTCCATTGCCCCATCTCCAGTACATATTGTCACTTGAGGATCTTGGCATAGGTGGGAAATTCTCCCTATCGACATTAAAAACAGGCCTCTTAGAAGTCGTATGCAACCCCCTAGTCACCTTCTCCCCTTTCCCGAATCTTGCCACCTTAGCGAATACCCTTTTACCTCGGAAGCTAATGCTGTTCAGTGCTTTAACCATCTTCCCAATGTCTCTAACACCTTTGAATCTGACAAACGCGAATGGTTTTCCAAACCTGTCCCTTTTTCTGGCTACGTATGCATCTACGAGTTTACCACACCGACGAAACTCGTTTCTCACCTCCTCCGTCCCAAAACCCTCTTGAAGATTAGATATGAAAAATGTTATGGAAGGATTTTCCGTATCATTATTCACGTTGCTGCCTTCAGGGGGGTCGGTTGGGATTTCACCTTCTTCAAGATTATTTTTCCTCACACTCTCTCTCACACACATTATGGTGTTTTTTTGGTGTAAACTTTGCATTCAATGACCATTAAAGTTAGTTTCTTTGGTTCCTTCGTAAGAGTGCAGCGAGTGAGGGAAATTTGGGCATGAAAGGTGACCCCCACCTACCTACAACGTCCCTTCTTGGCGTTAGTGTGGCGTGAGCCCAAGGGGGGGGGGTGACGTGCAGTCGTGGTACACGTAAATTTAATCCAACTTACACTATATAGATAGTGGTAAGCAGGTATCGAACACAGGGAGTTTGTGGAATATGTGTAAACTTCTAGTTCTGCGAATTAACTAAAATTAAACTACTAGACAAAAATAAAGATCACGAGTTTTGGTTGTTTTGATTTAAAACTAAATTGAAAACTAATTACTGATTAAAATGGGTTTGTTTCTTCAAATTATAAAAGCAATGATCATTCTAGGTTCCGGTTTCTTTAAACACTTGTGTAAAAATTTCAACTAGAAAGAGTTACATAGACATAACTCATGTAAAACAATTGTTGTGATAAAACGGAACAAAGTACTCGGATTATATTAACGTGAGGTTGTTTCCCGATGACCAATCAATCAATACCCAACCCAAATCCTCCCCGTAATATCTCGATTGTTAGCAACACCAAGAACGTACGCTTTAGACTAAAAATTGGTAAATTAATCAACACACTACAAGCAATTGTTCATACATCATAATAACAAAGCAAAGATACTAAGTTATTATTCTAGAAATGCAAGAAAACACACACAAGAGTTTAAGAAAAACCTTCACCAAGAATGATCACCAAAAGTTTAGCCTAGCATAGCCTGGTGAATCATCCTAACATTCATGGAATTGGTCATACAAATCAAAGCATAAACCAAATGTTTGTGATAGTTCTCTCATCAATTCTTCAACCCAAAATCGCCCAAATAGTGTTTTGAAACGTCCCCAATTCGAAGTATGTGAAAAGACACCCAAAAACGGTTTAAATGGGTGGGAGTTACACTTTGGTGCAGGGCCACCGTACCTTAGGGTGGCCACCGTAAGGTACGGTGGCTGAGGCGAAGTTGATGGAGGTTTTAGACTGCCTTACGGTGGGAATAATTGTGCACTGATGCAACCGTAAGCTACGGTGGCTACCGTAGCTTACGGTGGAGCCTTCCAAAACTTAATTTTTTCTTCAATCGATCAACTCTTCCTTGTTTCGATCCGTTCCGGTCCATTCCAAAGCTCGTATTTCTTCGTTTTAAGCTCCTTAATGCACCTGCAACCAAAGTACTCGTAGTTATCTAATTCCAAGCGATAACATGATCAAATGTAGGTATAATAAGCGTTTTAACATCATAAAAGGGTTGTTCCTTGAACCACCCGTCACATCCCCACAGTTAACCATTGCTTGTCCCAAGCAATCCACCAAAAATCATTTTCACACACAAGCGATCATTTTAAATCAAGCATCAACATGTAATCCTTGTACTAACCCATCCTCAACACCCAAATCAACACACCCCTCACAATATCTCTCCTCTCGGTTACAAGTAAGCTCTAGCACATATAAGCTAGACACTCAAAAGGTAAACGGGTGATTGCACAATCATAAGCTTGTACCTAAATCAATCTTCCTCTTACGAATGCTAAACATGAATGCAAATCAAAGGGGCTTTTAAGGTTGTAACTTGGCTAAATGCAAAGGTAGGGAGTGGGATATATATATATATATATATATATATATATATATATATATATATATATATATGTATATATATAAGTAGCGCATCACTTTACCCGATCTTTTATTACACAACGAACATACACACACATACGAGATAAAAACCACTATATACAACATAAACACTCTCTGTTTTTTTTCATTGTGGCTAATTTTTTTCTTTTCTCTCTTTTTTTTATCGAACCAAACAAACTACAAAAAAACATACGGAACACACTCAACTATATATCAAACTTGAAATACTCAAATAACACTACCAACACAAACACACTACTAAACACAAAAGACCGGGTCAAGTTGGGTATAAATTTAGGAAGCTAGTTTAAGGGTTAACAAATGATAGGCTTTTAGGCACAAAAATGGGCAACTAAATATCCAAACCCCCGCCCCTCTCGCTACCATGCTCATATATGTAATTTATGAGGTCCAACCCCCCAGATCCCACACTCACACTCAACAAGACGAAGCTACCTAATGCCCTTATCCTGTCCACACTCATGTCCAACTAAAGACTCAAATTGCATTCAAGCACAAGTTCTAATGCACCCCCACCCATTGCCACTCTCTCAAAGAAATGTATTATTTATTTACACGTGTGGCTTCAACTCTCACCAAGAATAAAAACGGGTGTTAAGGGTTGCCGGTGTGTCTATTGGGGTTAATTCAAGGTGTTCCAATTCTCACAATGTTTAAGCTTGACTTCAAAAAAAATTTTAAAACCTCAAAAATTTCCCCATCCCCACACTTGGGATACATTGTCCCCAATGTATGGTTTTTTAGGGAATAGATTGCTACACTTCAAAACATGATACCAAAGCTTCAAAACTTAAACCAAAAACTTCTTTTTGGTATTTTCATTTTATATTTTTTTTAGATTTTTAATTTTTAACATCACACCACCTACTATCACAACCCAAACCAAATCATCATCAAATCAATAACACCGCCCATCCACCCAACCCAAAAACATAATGGAAAAACACAAATATACAACTATGTACAAAAGAAAACGACCAGGTCAATAATAGCGAGGCTGAGGCGGCCCGAACACAGAGGTCATTAAGTCATTCCAATCTTCGAATCCAAATGACCCGCCACTGCTTCCACTTTGATCTGAGGCCTGTTGTTGTGGTTGTACTGGGTCAACCCACTGAGAGTGATGGAGTGGTGGAGTCGGGTATGATATGCTACCATCATATGGCGGTAAAGACCCATAATCCACCGGTTGTGGATTCGTAACTACGGGTCTTCCCGCGTGCCAATCAGCATTCATTCGTCTGATTTAATCATCTACATACCTATTATTCACCTCCACTTCATGGGAATAGGCATGCGCCAGGTTCCACAACTCCTGTCGGTCAAAACCTTGCTTCATGGTCCTCTCCATACTTGCACTCATCATCGTCTGATGATCAAATAAATTGCGCTCTGACCCTGACCACGTATCAAAAACTGAAGCTGGGGGGCGTTGGTTTTCAATTACTTGTTGCATAGTACCCCGAATGCCCAATTTTCTTCATAGGACCGCTCAGTGTAGTCATAAAAACTCCCACCATACACCCGACTTGAACTACCTTGCCCCAAATCCATATGTGCCCCCGTTGGCTCTTCTTGGTAGTCCTCCTCTTCACTTTGCGGTTCATCTTCACTCTCAGGCTCGTCTTGCTCTACAGGCAAGAGCATCCTAGCATCAGCTTTCAACGCCCTCCATCTTTGACCCTCTGATTTCAACTTATGGTACCTTTCTGACTCAGTGTATATCCACCCAAGACCCAATGTCTTTAACTCAAACGGCTTGTACCTTTTGTTCTTCCCCACATCCTCAGCTGTAATAGCTTTCTGTTGCTTCAACAAGGTAGTAATGATTCTACAATAAGGAATAATCCGCCTGCCAACCGAGTTCCGACACATCCATACGTGATTCATGATTAAGTACCTAATGGGAAATTTCGGGGTCCCATGAAGCAATGAATATAGGATAGGAATTTCCGGGAACCTAACCTCTTGTTTATCAGCTCGCCTTGGTATTACATTCAAGATACAAATAGCTAATAGCAGTTTTGCCTCAATCTTCAAATTCCTCCTATACAAGGTCCCATGATATGTCCCTGGTAGGAACAAGGCTTGCAACATTTCAGTCCATTTTGGGTGCTTGTCGGGCTTGATCAACAAATCATCTAGGCTCGGGATAATGTAATCACGCTTTGGCAAGCTATCAAACTTAGCTAGCTTGCGTAAAGTCTCATAAGACATTTCTACCTCTATCACGTTCACTTCACCAATTAACTTCATCTGAGATGGTGTGTCATATCTGGGACATCGCAATGTTGCCATCCACTCTTCAGTCTCAGACAAAAACAGATACTTGTTGTTTTCATCATAGCAGTGAAGCGTTGCTTCCCAGCCCGATGCCCGGAACCTATCAAAAATCTTAAATGGTCCAAATTCTATCTCCTTTACATCCCTTTCACAAATAAAAGAATCCCCTCGATCTGTCAATTTCTTCATTTGATCGTGAAACAATATTTCCTGTCATTCCCTTGGCTTCTCGTTCAAAGGCCCCGATTCCCACTTTGGCTTCTCATGCATATTTAACTCCACCATTGGCTCATCCTCATCTGTATCCGCATCTCTACCAACATATTTTCTTCTCTTGTATTGTTTTTCTACCTGCTTGCCTTTAGCTTTCGAAGATGAGCTCGCTCCTGCTGCCTCGCCAGTTCTTGCCATTTTCCTATACAATTTACAAACAAGCAACAAAAACAAAACATAATCAAATCAGTCCCATTTGCTTAACACCTCCCCACACTTGCTTATTATCATGGTAGTAGATGATAATGAACCAAAAATTTCATAATTGATTTAACCAAAATTGGGCATGATGCCTCTACAATATTAATATCTCCAAAAGTTCACAATGGCATCTCAAGTTACATCTACTACCATATTATTATTCAAACAAAAATATTTACATACTAACATCAAATAACAAGCAAGTGGGTATTAATGAGCAAGAACAATAACCTCTATTTTTTACAATGTACCATCAAAATTAACAAAACAAGATACATACCTTTGCTTAGAGGATAATAGAACACAAGAAAGACAAAAACTTGAAAAAGCCCCAAAATTTTCGGATTTTAGGGTTTTGATTTCGACCACAACGAGTGTTTTTCTTGCAATTTCCTTCCCAAAATCAGAAACTAGATGAAATTTTAGCCAAGATAGATCCTAAAATCACTAGATTTGGTGAAGATTTGAGAGATTTATGAAGGATTTATGATATGGAGAATGTGGGTTATGGACGAACTCTTGTGAAGAAGAAGTTAGGTAGAAAAGAATATGTGGCCAGGAAGATATTATCGTGCGATTAGGAAAGAATTTTTTTATATATATATAACGTAAAAAAAATTGACGTATCAATGCCCAGCACCCACCGTAAGGAACGGTGGGGGCGTAAATGACGGTAGCCGAGTGGCACGAAAATCTGCCGTAAGGCAGTAGACATCTGGCGTCGGTTTCTTGTTTTGCCCCAGGCCACCGTAAGCTACGGTGGCACCTGGGTGGTTTTTTTTTTTTTTGAAAAAAAAAATAACAAGAAAACCTTAACAAAGCTTGCAAATTTTACATAAAAACTTGTAATTTTAAAAACATGAAAATTACCGTACCCCCTCGAAAATCCCGTGTTGTCCTCAACACAATGCTAGAACAATTTCGTGACCCGAACGTCCCCACACTTATTTCAAACACGGTTTTCGAATAGAAACAAAATTATGCAATCAAACAAAACACAATAAAATAAAACTAACTATTTACACTACCAAACCTGGGCCTCTCATGGTTGTTCCTCCTCAACCGGGCGTAAAATGTAGCCCGCTTTGTCAAGCTCCAAAGTGTTGATGTCGTTTCCATCCAAGTATGGCTTCAAGCGATATCCATTCACTGTTTGCTGCTTGTTGGTTTGTTCATCAAAGATATCCACATCACCAAACTTTAAAACCCGGCGAATGACATAAGGACCCATCCACTTGCTCTTTAACTTTCCCGCAAACATCTTCAACCTTGAATTATACAACCAAACCTTTTGACCCACTTCAAAGGTTTTCTTTCTCAATTTGGCATCATGAACCTTCTTTAGCTTGTCCTTATACGCCGATGCACATTCATACGATTCATCTCAAATCTCTTCAATTTCACTTAATTGCAACTTCCTCATCTTGCCCGCCTCATCATAATCCGCATTCACCGTTGTAATTGCCCAATGTGCCCGATGTGCTAACTCCATTGGCAAGTGACAACCCTTTCCATACACCATCCGATAGGGTGTTGTGCCAATTGGAGTTTTGTAGGCCGTACGGTACGCCCACAATGCATCATCTAACTTACTCGACCAATCCTTTCTATCAACTCGAACCGTCTTCATAAGAATTTCTTTGATTTGACGGTTGGATACTTCAACTTGTCCACTCGTTTGCGGATGGTACGGTTTAGCAATCCGGTAATTCACACTATATCTCTTCAACAATTTCCCAAAATTAAAATTTTTTGAAGTGCGAACCACCATCACTTATAATCACTCTAGGAATGCCAAATCGAGCAAAAATGTTGGATTGAACGAATTTACAAACAACCGAATGGTCATTTGTCCTTGTAGCAATTGCTTCAATCCACTTCAAGACATAATCCACCGCCACCAAAATATACAAAAACCCATTAGAGTTTGGGAAAGGACCCATAAAGTTAATGCCCCACACATTGAATATTTCTACAACCAAGATTGGTTGTAAAGGCATCTCATCTCTTTTGGATATACTCCCCATCTATTGGCAATTTGTACAATTTCGGGCAAATTCACATGCATCATTGAAAATTGTAGGCCAATAAAACCCACATGAAAGAACCCGGTAGCCGGTATTATGTCCACTAAAGTGCCCCCCACAAGCGGATGAATGAGCATGAGTCAAGATATCTTTCACCTCCGATTCGGGCACACACCTTCGGATAACTTGATTGGGCCCAATTTTGAAGAGGTCCGATTCATCCCAAATGTATTGTTTCACTTGGACCATAAATTGTTGTCTTCTTTTCTTGGTCCAATGATCCGGAATGGCACCCGTGGCTAAGTAATTAACGTAATGAGCATACCACGGTGCAACAAAAGTAGACACGGCTAGAAGTTGTTCATCCGGAAATCTTTCATTTATTTCACTCACATCATCAATTCCTTCAACCGGAATTCGAGACAAGTGATCCGCCACTACATTTTCACTTCCCTTTTTGTCTCGAATTTCTAGATCAAACTCTTGAAGTAATAAGACCCACCGAATCAAGCGTGGCTTGGCATCTTTTTTCTCCATCAAATATCGAACCGCACTATGGTCCGAGTACACTACCACTTTGCTCCCCCAAATATACGAACGAAACTTGTCCAAAGCATACACCACCGCTAATAATTCTTTTTCGGTTATGGTGTAATTCAGTTGCGCTTCGGACAAAGTTTTGCTCGCATAATAAATCACCACCGGCTTCTTATCAATTCGTTGACCCAAAACAGCACCAATTGTAGTGTCGCTTGCATCACACATGATTTCAAATGGCTTCGACCAATCCGGCGGTTGCAAAATAGGAGCCTTTACCAAATGTTCCTTCAAAACATTAAAAGCTTGCAAACATTCATTAGTAAAATCAATGGGAACATCTTTCAATAACAAATTACATAAAGGCTTGGTGATGACACTAAAACCTTTAATAAAGCGTCTATAAAATCCCGCATGTCCCAAAAATGATCTTACTCCTTTAACATTTTTCGGTGGTGGCAATGATGATATGACCCGAATTTTTGCCTTGTCCACCGCCATACCCCTTTCAGAAATTACATGGCCTAACACAATTTCCTCTTGTACCATGAAATGGCTTTTCTCCCAACTAAGCACTAAATTTTTCTCAACACACCTTTTTAAAACTTTTTGTAATTCGTTGAGACAAGATTCAAAACTAGAGCCAAAAATTGAGAAATCGTCCATAAATACCTCAAGCGACTCTCCAACCATGTCCGAGAAGATACTCATCATACATCGTTGGAAAGTTGTCGGCGCATTACACAAGCCAAATGGCATTCGCCTAAAGGCAAAAGTACCATATGGACAAGTGAAGGTGGTCTTGTGTTGGTCATCCGGGTGTATTGCTATTTGGTTGTACCCCGAATACCCATCTAGGAAACAATAATACTTTTGACCCGATAATTTTTCAATGATTTGGTCAATAAAAGGGAGTGGGAAATGGTTCTTAGAAGTGGCGGCATTCAACTTGCGGTAATCAATGCACACCCGCCACCCGGTAGCGGGTCGGGTGGCAATTTGTTCACCACTTTCATCCTTAACCACTTGAATACCGGACTTCTTAGGAACCACTTGAGTAGGACTTACCCAAGCACTATCTGAAATAGGATAAATAATTCCCGCATCCAACCATTTAATTACCTCTTTCTTTACTACCTCTCTTAAGTTCAGATTCAACCTTCTTTGAGCTTCTCTTGTAGGCTTTGCATCTTCGGTGGTGATGATCTTGTGCATAACAATTATTGGACTAATTCCTTTAAGGTCGGCAATCGTCCACCCAATAGCTTCTTTATTTTCTTTCAAGACTTCCAACAATGCTTGTTCTTGCGTCATCACTAAATTAGAGGCAATAATGACCAGTAATGTGTCATCATCCCCTAGAAAAGCATACTTCAAATGGCTTGGCAAGTCTTTGAGCTCCAACTTTGGTGCTTCTTCTAGTGATGATTTGGTACCCCAATCAATTTCCACCGGCAAGCTTTCAAATTGGTGGGTCCATGGTGGTCGGCCTTCTTTCACTGCCATGACATCTTGCTTCTCCTCTTCAATCCTTAAAGCACAAGCATGTACCTGTTCAGAAAAATCACTAACACACAAATCCACTCCATCCTCCTCATACTCATGCGGATTGCATCCGTCGACTATATCTGCGATGAAACACTCATCAACACCCAAAGCATTAGAATTGTTAGTAAAAACATTTAAACGCATTTTTCGGTTTCCGAATGTCATGTCGACCGTACCGAACCTACAATCAATCACAGCATGCGCAGTATTAAAAAATGGACGACCCAAAATAACATTTTGTTGTTGTTTTGAATCCGCGGATGAGTAGTCCAATACCAAAAAGTCAACCGGGTAATAAAATTCATCAATTTTAACAATTACATTTTGAACCATCCCCCGAGGTAACTTATGAGACAAATCGGCCAAAACAACCTGAAGAAACAATAACCGGAACGGTAGTCCAGTGTATGCCTCGACGG
The DNA here is from genome assembly GCA_032199755.1 of Ambrosia artemisiifolia. Classification (NCBI taxonomy): domain Eukaryota; kingdom Viridiplantae; phylum Streptophyta; class Magnoliopsida; order Asterales; family Asteraceae; genus Ambrosia; species Ambrosia artemisiifolia. The sequence continues at coordinate 44,517,150 of CM063512.1, read as the reverse complement.
TGTTGAATAGTGGAACCACAGCTCAGTCTTCGTCTTCTCCGGTGAGATCCATGCAGGAAAGTTTCGGGTAGCACCTAACCTAAAACAATTAACAATGTATCTCTAATGTTAACGCCTAACCTTAAACAATGTATAACTCTAATATAATAGATTTCATATTTACTGGTTTGAACATAATTAATTACTTGTCTATACATGATTACTAAATAGTGTTTTTTTCCTGTATGAACGAAACCTCACAAAAAAATAGTTGTTTTTTTCTCCGTTTTTAATATAGCACTATGGTACTCATTGGAAAGATAATAAAACGCTCGTTAATTTGGTGTAATTTTTTTCTTTAAAAAATCTAGTCGATTTTCTCCGTTTTTATGTAGCACTATGATACTCGTTGGAAAGATAATAAAACGCTAGTTAATTTGGTGTAATTTTTTTCTTTAAAAAAAATCTTGTATATAAAAGATATTAACGTTTAAAAATTATGGGATGAAACATTAGAGAGAAAAATTCAAATTTTTTTTGATGTAATAAAGTAAATCTTTTATTTTAAATTCTAAGATATGCATATCTTTTATAGGATTTTAATTAATTTTATTATTAAATTTAATAATAAAAACGAAATAAAAAAATTAGATACTTTTACCTCATTATGTCACGTGACACATTTAAAAAGAGGTTGAGACCACCGTTGAACGTCACATCATCTGACTTCAATTCTTATATAGATAGTTATAGATTATAGATTATAGATTATAGATGTTCTCACGCAGTGGGCTGAGTTAATCTGATGGGCTTTAGTAATTGGACTCAACTTGTATTGTGGAATTGTGGACTTGTGGCCTTGTGTGGGTATAGAACCATACAAGACTTGTAAATTGTAATCCATACTTTATGTTTGTCGTTAGAGAATATTTCAAAAAATAAACTAAAAGACTATGGTTAAAAAGTTCAAAGTATTAACAAAGCAGAATATTTAGTGTAAAACAAAATTAAGACTTATAAATATTTTTTGATAATACATTTCTAATTGTTTATAAAATTATTGAACAATTGAATGGAGAAGTGGTAAACTCTTGTGAATTAAAAAAAAAATCCTTGTAAATAAATACGTCTTACATTTTGAGCAAACTCCATCCTATATTGTTGGTCGAATGACGACAAGTCATTGATATATTTGAGGTAAATATTTATAACAACGTTAGAGAAATGACCAATCTATATATATAATAAAAGAAAACAATTTTAATGACATGGCATTCAAAGAGGCATTTTCCTCATTGAGTGTGCCATGTGTCATCCCATGTGGCATTGAGATATTTTAGGAAAAAATATTTTAAAAATCAAATTGGATTTTTCTCACTTATGTTTCCTCCCGTAATTTTTAAACGTTAATATCTTTTATATACGAGATTTTTTAAAGAAAAAAATTACACCAAATTAACGAGCGTTTTATTATCTTTCCAACGAGTACCATAGTGCTATATAAAAAACGGAGAAAAAAACGACGATTTTTTGTGAGGTTTTGTTCATACAGGAAAAAAAACACAAAGTGTTCAGGTTATTCATTAATCATATATAGGCAAGTCACTAATTATGTTCAAATTAGTACATATGAATTCTATTTTAAACTTTCCAACGAGTACCATAGTGCTATATAAAAAACGGAGAAAAAAACGACGATTTTTTGTGAGGTTTTGTTCATACAGGAAAAAAAACACAAAGTGTTCAGGTTATTCATTAATCATATATAGGCAAGTCACTAATTATGTTCAAATTAGTACATATGAATTCTATTTTAAACATGTGTTAACATTGGAGTTATACATTGTTTTAGTTTAGATATTAATTAGAGTTATACATTGTTTAAGGTTAGGCGTTAACATTGAAGATACAACCAAAGCCATTTTAATGACATGACACTCAAAGAGTCATTCTCTTCCTTGAGTGTGTCATGTGTCATCCCATGTGGCATTGAGATATTTTAGGAAAAAAAAATTAAAAATAAAATTGAATTTTCTCTCTTATGTTTCCTCCCATAAATTTTTAAACATTAATAACAAGCGTTTTATTATGTTTCCAACGAGTACCATAGTGCTATATAAAAAACGGAGGAAAAAACGACTATTTTTGTGAGGTTTTGTTCATACAGGAAAAAAACACAAAGTGTTCATTTAAATTATTAATCATACATAGGCAAGTCACTAATTATGTTAACATTGGAGTTATACATTGTTTTAGTTTAGATATTAATATTAATATTAGAGTTATATATTGTTTAATGTTAGGCGTTAACATTGGAGATACATTTTTAATTGTTTTAGGTTAGGTGTTACCCAAAGCTTTATTGCATATAACTGTAAAGCGAATCATTTTATTTCATATGTAAAATTAATATGTCATATTAGATTTCTCAACCCCGGGACGTTCCCGGGGTATAATCTAGTGTTTTCATAACCGGACCGGATTTAAGAACCGGATAATTAGTTTATAATTTACTAATTTAAATACATAAATAAAACTATCTTTATTTTTTTATATGTAGTAATGGGCTAAATTTATAGCCCATTTATATTTATCACTAATAAAAGCCCAAAAGTTAAAATATATAACAACTTTTCAATTAGGGTTGAACTTTAAATCTTGTCTTCTACCTCTCTTGTATTTATCTGTCAACAATAGTACGCCACCAACCAAAACATGAGTCTGCAATTTGAAGCCCTACAAAAATATGGTCTGCAATTTTAAGTCCACTAATGGGTTAGTTGTTATCTAATGCTTCTATTCTTGTGTCTATGAAGTTTACATCCCGATTGAAGATTGTTAGTTATTGAAGGCTTTTCATCAATCATATCTTTCTACTTTTTTATTTTTTTTTTTGGAACGGCAAAATGCTACAGGAGGCCAGGAGGGTTGGTGAAGTTGGGTTGTTTAAAGTAGTTTTTATAATAAAGAAAAAAATAGAAGAAGAAGCTGGTCCGGTCCAAGAACATAGCGATTCCCGGTCCGACCCTCCGGTCCCCGGTCTGACCGGGCGGGTCAGTGCAAGGGCGGCCTGGCCCGGCGTGACCTCCGGATCCCGGTCCAACCGGTTGAACCGGCAGTCATCGATATATTTGAGGTAAAGATTTATAACAACGTTAGAGAATTGACCACAAACCTGGCACGATCAATGTTACAGATGGATCTTGGGTTGATTGTCTAAGGGCTTGCAAACACATTCTTTGAATAATATTATTTGAAATGATTTTTAAAATGCAACAATGCTATCTAAAGATAAACATGAAATTATACTATAATCAAAACAGTCAATGATGGTTTATGTATCTGATGGTTTATACTATAACCAAGTTTAGCATATGCTATAACTAATAAGCAGATTAAGTAGATATATATACCAGGATTCATGTGTCAAGTGTAATGATAACTTGGTCATGCGCGCGACCTGTAGGCAAGAATATCGAATCAAACTCACGGGACTTCGCGAGCCGGGTTTTGCTCACAAAATGTTTTGAATCATTTTCTCAACAGCTAAAGGCATTAACACGTTAGCCGAAATGACAACTGATCGCTCAAGCTGGCCGGAACGCTCAAGCTGTAATATTGATTGTGACACCAGGAAGTTCCGAAAAGTTAGCTACACCATTGGTGAAGCCTCTATATCGGCCAGTGGTGCTGAAATGAGCCTGTTGCGCTTAATCTAGCATATACGTATGAAAATCTGGTATTAACTACTTGGTCATAATGCCAGAAGGCGGCTTAAAAAACAACTCACCAAATAAAAACTGTCAAGGAACCAGATCTATACATCTATGGAATTCAACATCAAAAAGATCTAAAATCAAAATATTCTGAAACACAGGAAAACTTTTGACATTTTTTGGTCAAACAAGTATTTTTCAAATTCAAATGTGACACCAAATACATCTCAAATCAAACATAAACATTTGTTACAACATTTGTTACATGTTGTCCTTTTTATATAATATCGCCAGTGTGTTTGTTTACATCCATATCTAGCCTAATCTGTATCAAGTTTACATCCTACAATTCTTTCATTTTACCAAACAGTCAAATTAGCATTCTTCATCCAGTCATCTTATTTAATCTAAAAAGAACGATCTTTGATAAAGATCGATGATTTAGTTAATACGGGAGCTGGTTAATCAAGCTAATCCTTTTTCTCAAAATCTTTTATAAAAAAAAACAATTAATGCATCAAGAATTATTTTCTTCGAAACTAATTCATAAACAAAATCAACCCATTCAACACTAAACGAGTAGAAATTACCACCTAGTCTAGCGCATTAGTGCCAATGTGCCGAACACGCGCCATAAAGAAAACAAAATCAAACTCATAATGTACATCTAAAAACAGATAAGACACATAATCATGTATTTATATTTCAACCAACACTCATCCTACACAAAGCAGTGCCGTTGACCAACTAAAAGTCAACAACCTTTTTCTTTAGGCACCTGAACTACAGATGATTGAACCATGATACCCACACAGAGGTTCTCTTTTGGTACAACTCATACTGCTCAGCTTTATACTCTATTTTAAGTGTTTAACCATCTTTCTTTCGACGAGTATGGTCACATAAGCCAAGCACAAAGTGTTAACCAATGGACCAACAAAGACCCAAGTGCACTCAAGGTTCCATGCAAATATAGCCAGACCCCACCACCATATCTGCTCACTAAAATAGTTAGGATGTCTATAGTAGTACCACGGCCCTGCATCAAGATTCGGGACCAACGACTTTCCTTCCTGACGCCGGTTCAAGGTTTTTGGAGGCCCTAAGCGAACTAAAAAGTTTGGGGCCTTTGAATTGGTATAAAAAAATCGCAAATACCAAAATGCAAAATTGATTTTTTTTTTGTTACTCAATCGCAAATCACACTACATGGATTAGTGAAAAAGTACTTGTTACATGAATAATCCTTGTTTCGCTTGATATTGAGACATTGGCATTGGTGACGATTGATTACTCTCAATTTCGCTCATATTTTCTCTGCCAATCGTCATCCAAGTCAGTTACAATTAGCGAGGTTGCAATTAATGAGGATAGAAGTTGAGGATGCATTCAAGAAAAAAAGGATAAGGCCATTATTCTTCAAATTTTAGGTCTAAACATTTTACTTGTTTGGTCTTTTATGTCTTTAATCATTAGATTGTTAATTTAGGCTAACTATACATGTAATATATGAAGTAGAAAATAAAAATTGGAGGCCCTTATTTTTTGGGGGCCCTAGGCTTTTGCCTGGTTTGCTAAGCCTGTCGGGCCGGCCCTGTAATCCTGTTTAAGCTTCTCGTTTCAGCTCACAAAACTGTCAAGCTGTGTGTCTGCAATGTAGGCTATCACATGCCAGTCATGCATACTTCTACTGCAGCTGTGTCTGTTATGTTCCACGGCTTGTTGATGGAATGGAAAATGTATAATGGCAGGCATACGCAGATCAAAAACACCTGTTGGATTAAGTATACTGCAAAGAAGGAGATCCACCACCAGTTTTTGCCATACTGTTGTGCTAGATCGGTGAACCGCTAGTCTTCTCTTGCGCCCTATTTCTGGTTCGAACCCACTCGGCCATAAATGGTACACCCAAGGTAAATTGCTTTCTTTCCAAGCTCCTGTGCAACTTGTCTTTTGTATATGTATCCGATAGTGTGCAAGATATTTGCTCTAAAACAGATGGTGAGCATCTATATACAACCGTAGAAACAGATATAAAACATCTGATTCTGATCTGATCCAAACAACAACATTCAAAACAATGAAAAAACTCACTCAACGCACCTTAGGGTTATGGTGATTGGTGAAGGGACAAGGACAATGATTGTAGTTAAATTGTAGGCTTGATTGTAGTTAAATGTAGGCTTCAAGAGGGCAAGGATGGAATAATACAAATAATCATATTCATCTAATTGGAATGTGTTTGAGCCATACCTATATTGGTAAGTGAAATATGAACACTGAGATTTACGTGGTTCGATTACAGTGTGCAATCTACGTCCACGGGCTACGTCCACCAAGCCGCATAGAGGGGAAAGCTGAAACACCACCAAGACCCTGAGAGACCGGATGATAGAAAGGAGATGAGGGAGAGCTGATGATCTCTGATGGTGGAGGTTGTGGCAACGGATTGTTTCTCTGTATATTTGAAGGAACACTGTTCCTCTCCATTTATTTTTTCATATTTTAAAAGTGATTGTGAATAAATGAGAGAGAAAATGTAATAATAAAAAGTTATATAAAAATATTATTTAATTAAAAAATATGAAAAAGAAAATACACATGTGGAATTGTCATTTTCGTCCCTATGGTTTTGACATGTTGGCGTATTTGGAAAGCTCGAAATGATAAGATATTTCGGAATCAAGAAGTTAACGTTTCCCAAATAGTGTCCGATGTAAAAGCATTGGGTTACCTTTGGTACAGAAGTAGATCTAGAGTCGGTAGCGTTAATCGGAAATCATGGTGTAATTTCTATTTTGACTTGATGTAGTTTGGTGTTACTCTAAGCGTACAATGATATCAAATATACACTTTGAAGTCATGCACATTATATATATATAGGGAATGGTTCTAAAGAAAACCCTCCTTATTTGTTAAACTCTGGAAACTCTGACTTCCCAATATTTTTTTTTTTTGAAAAAAATAGGGCAAGTAATATACATGATTTTAAGCATTTTGGGACAAAAAAATTAAAAAAGCGCCGAGTAGTTTTTTTTTTAAATAAAATAAAATAAAATTTTGACTAACACATGTTAAGCGCTAATAACAGGTGTTAACCATGTGTTAACTATATGTAAACAGTAGACGTTTTTTATTTTTTTAAAAAAAACCGTTCGGCGCTTTTTTGATTTTTTTGGCTCAAAATGCTTAAAAAATGTATATTACATACCCTATTTTTTTCAAAAAAAAAAAATGTTGGAAAGTCAGAGTTTCCAGAGTTTACCAAATAAGGAGGGTTTCCTCCATATACTTTACCTATATATATATATATAGGGGAGGGATAATTTGAAAACCCTCTCCACTTAAGAAAACTAAGAAAACCACTCTTATCACCATTGATCATAATGATCCAATGGTTGTGGTTCATTTATTATTTTATTCTAAAAGTGTAAGATGTAAAAGTTAAATATCTAGAATAAAAAAAAATAAAAAGGGTATTATGATAAACAAACAACACATCATCTCTCTTACTTTTTCAATATCCTCTTTCCTCTCTCTAAATGAGCATTCACTTTTCTAAAAAATATCCTATGTTTTTTTAATACAAATAGACATTCAATTTTTGATATAAAAGCCTATGGTTTTTTCATTTGAATTTTACAAATGAATTAAACCAATAACATATAATAAATTATAAGTCAACAATAAAAACATATGTTTTCATGACTTATCTCACTAAAAACATGTAATAAATTATAAACCACCAACAAAAACATATGTTTTCACGACTTATCTCACTAGAAACATGTAATAAATTATAAACCACCAACAAAAACATATGTTTTCACGACTTATCTCTCTAAAAACATAGAATAAATAACAAAACCACCAACAAAAACATATGTTTTCACGACTTATCTCACTAAAAACATGTAATAAATTATAAACCATCAACAAAAACATATGTTTTCACGACTTATCTCACTAAAAACATGTAACAAATTATAACTCAACAACAAAAACATATAGAATTATAACACAAAAAGCAACAAAAACATAAGTTTCTAAATGAAAAACAAATGTTTTTAGATGAAAATCAAACTTTGATAGACAAAATTATTTACAAAACATAAACATAAAAACATAGTTTTTAAAGTTTGTTCCATATACTTCCAAAAACAAAATACAAACATAAAAAAATGAGCAGACAAAATGGTGGTGCTAACCCACCTTTCATATTTGGCTTTTTTTATCTTCAAAAAATCAACATAATATAAATCTTACAATTTCCAATACACCACACCTACTTGGTTTTAGATTTCCCTTGATTTGCAAAATACAAATATCGTGAAGAAAAAAACCTCAAATATTGCCCACTAGATCCGAAGAATGTGCCTCTTAAACTGAGAAAACAATCAAAACCCGGATCTAGATCTAAAAACATTTCCCACCGCACCACCATCGCCGTTCACCACCACCACCGCCTACCTCGTCAACTCCCTCAAAAACCATAGTCGTACTGTAACACCCCAACCGATTGCGGAATCATCGAGGTGTCACGTAGTGACGATTGCTCATTAGCTCATGGTACTAAAATGTAAATTTGAATACATTGAATATATAGTTTAATACATTGAAAAGAAATTCAAGTTACAAAGATTCTAAAGCGACAAGTCTAACTAAAGTACAATAAAGTCAAAACTTAAATACAAATCCAAAGCTTAAAGGAAGCGTCTCAAAATAACCTGAAACATGTACAAAATAATTTTGTCAACACATATAATGTATTGGTGAGCATACCCTGCTTTAGTTCAAGAATCGTTTGTAATATTTGTGCCATGATGTTTGCTAATATGCAATTAGTAGAATAAAAGCATCAAAATCAACCCTAAAAGTTTCAAGTATCAAGTATCACCCCAAAAGTTTCAAGTTTCAAGTTTCACGTTTCACGTAACAATGACCAAGGCTCAAATGAAACCATAATCACACAAGGGATGTAAATCGTAGTACTACTCATTGTTATGCTCGGCCCATTGGTTAATGATTTTGATTACATTTCAATTCACACAAATCACATAAGCATCACATAAGGCACATTAGTTTCAAAGTCTACATAGTTTAATAATAATAATGGTACATGGATCACCCCAAAATAGTAAAACATGAAAAAGGGGAAAGATATACTCACCTTGTTTGAGATGATGGACTTGCAAGACAAGGATTGAGAATGTATGCATTACACTTGAACCTCAAAACGCGTAGATTAACTTGACAAGAATTTCTCACGTCTCTCTCGAAATATACGACAACCTAAATATATAAATTTATTCGGGGTTACTTTCACTATAGGATTCACGGGCTTAATGTTTGTCCCAAACTAAATTATTCTTGTGCTTCTTGTGGTTATAGTTTTGAGTTTGTAGCTTATTGTGAAATAACTCATTTTAGATCATATGAACGATTACATATGAATGATTAGAACATATCATGTTCAATAAACTATCTCAATTTCTTGGCATTCAAGTTGCAAAATATACCCATAACTTAGTTGAGCATTCACAATAAAAATACCCAGTTCGATAAAAGTTTTCTTTATAAAATGTTTATATAATTAAGTTGGGTAAAATTGGATAAATACTCATTTTGACAAGAATAGGGACTTGACTTTACAAAGTGTAAGATGTACGTTTATATTATAAAAGTCAATAGTTACAAAATTATGAAACACCATAACTAATTGATTTGAATGAAGTTCTACCAACTAAACTATACTAAAAAATATATATATATATATATATATATATATGTTTGACTGAACCAATATTTTTATAATGTAGATTGTATACATTAATTGAGGATGTCTTATGTGTGTATAGATCAACACAAGAGACGTCGACATGTTTTTCTTCAAAATCCAATCTCCCATAAATTCGATTTATCATTATCACTATGTATATACATATTGATAGTCTGCAAATGATAAATGGGTTACCTGAGATCGAAATCGTAACGGTTCGGTTACACGTTTTGACAAAGATCATTTTGATGTGCCCGGAGTTAGTATCGGTAGTGGCAGATGATGTTGGTTTGGTCGTGGCTAGAACTATTCGACAGACGCCTGCTTGTTTGGTGTCACTATAAGAACCGTCTTCGATAGATAATGAGAGCGAGGTATGGAGACGGAGATATATATATAACTTAATAATGATTTTCCATGAAATGGTTCTAGTTGAAACACTACCATATATTAAGTTTAAGTGTTAATGTTGATGATAAACGTAAGAAAATTTATATTATTGAAATCAGTTACAAAATGAAGAGTTGGCGACGGTTTCGAATCTTCGATCGGAAGTTATAGGAAATATTGAAAAGATGCCCATCATATTTCATAAATTTCTTTTAGACCATATAATATTTGCTTGCATACAAGACAAACCTTATAGTTAGGTTTTATTTATAATTAACACCTTATATTCATATATATGTATTCAACATTATTACACTATCAAGTAGTACTACTCCTTCAATCACCATTTATGTGAAACGTCTTTAATGGTCAGATCGATTTTTATGGAGTATTAGTTGATTTAGTCTTAGCATAACAATTCGGTACCATTATTATTTTTATTATTGCACAAAGTATTTATATAACATTCTAAAAAAAACTTAGAACACAACGATAATCATTAATTAGTTTTATGACGCATTAAATTTGTTTAAGTATCCGTCATATTAAATCCGTATTTATTATTCTAGATTTTTGAATTTTCATGTATTACACTTCTAACTCAACGTTACGTTAAAGTATAGTTTACGGGGTTTTCTTTCTATAATTATATTATTGGAAACATGCCGAAAGTTAGATAGAGGGACCAATTATGCACATTTATAAAAAGTGAAGGGTGCAGGTTGTCACACGTACCACCATTAAATGTTTGATGGCTTTTAGAGCGGGAAGTATAGCTCTGTTCCACGCGTTCTTGAAGGCCCAACACCACCACCGTCGTTTTCTGGTTGGGTTTGGGTAAAAAAAGATGAGACAGATGGAGTGGGTACCTGATGGGTTTGTGTGTTGTATAACTTATATGTTTGTGTAGAATTTATACATAATTATTAATGATTTGGTCAAATAAGAAAGAAAAGAAAAGTATGAGCATCTAGAGAAAGAGAGAGAGAGAGTGATGATATGAGTTTGGTAGATGAAGAAAGAAAAAGAAAGCATGAGCAGAGAAATGAAAGACAATGATGACATGTGTTTGTTAGGAATATGGAAAATGAGTAAGATACCTATAATACCCTTTCATGCTTTATCATCATTGGAAACATGGATAAATCTTGGCCACACAAAGGGGTTTCATTGGTTTTCTTAAGTCAAGATGGTTTGCAATCTAGAATTCCCCTATATATATATATATATATATATATATATATATATATAGGGAAATTATATTCAGGAAACCCACTTGAGTTAAAGAAACTTTATAAACCCAATACAAGGCCAATATTGTTCCACATCATACATTCACCTCTCTCCTGAAAGGGTATTTTCGTCCGTTGGTATATTTTTTGTCTCTCTCCTTCTGACACCCTCTTTCTTCACTTATTTAACTTATTTTCTTTACATAAACTTGCAGACAACACAACATCACCTCTTTCTCCACTCTCTCTCCTCTTTTCTCTTTGAATATAATCTAGAACCATAACCTCTTTCTCCATTCATTTCTCTTTCTTTCTTTCTGTGATGATGATCAAAACAATGTGATGAATAGCTTTGGCATAATCTAGATCTAACTCGGGGCGACAAATATTTTGTATTCAATTCTCTGCTTGTGCAAGTATGGTTCATCTATCTGACTCATTATTTTTTTATTGTTAAAAATAAAATAAATAAATAAATTTGCAAGTGCACAGACATGGATATTTCCATATGGTGAACAATGACTACACTCATTGGGAGATGTATGCCATTGGTGAAAGTGCAAGCCCTACCATTAACAGCCAAGGCAACATATATCTTGCCCCTAATAATCCTTTTGCAAAAGAGGTACTTAGTTATTTATTTTTTAATAAACAAGAAAATATAATCTTGATCAGGTTATGAATAGTTATTTTAACCAACTTTTTGTTAAACAAGTTGGACAGCCTGATTGATCGGTCAAAGTAGAGCAACATTGGTTTTTTTAGTTAATTCTTAAAGTGTAATTTCGATTTCTTGAGTTGTATTGTCAAAGCTACTGGTGTCATGAAATGAAAAGGTTTTTTTTACATTGGCGTTGGGATTATTATAAATATTATTACATTGTTGTTGTGGTGGTGATTACTATCGCCAGATCTGAAGCCCTTAATGATGCATCTGATATTGTGAGTCAAGATTCATTGTCCAAGTTGCAGCAGTGGTTTATAGAACGTAGGTGTTTTTCTTAAATAAAGTGGGTTTTTGTTCTTATGTAACTTGTCTTGTTAATGTAACAATTTTTATTTTATCACATATGTTTTTTTTTATGAAAGACAATATTGTTGTTCATTGTATGTTAACCGTCTTGTTACAATGTGTAGATTATTAACATTGTAAAAATTATGTAACGTTTTGTCTTGTTACAACGTAACCTTTTTTATTTATCATACATGTTTTTTTTTTTGAAAGCCAACTTTGTTGTTCATCGTATGTTAACCGTCTTGTTATAATGTGAAGATTATTAACATTGTAAAAATTATGTTGGTGTTCATTTGTAACATTGTAACGACAAATAGTATTGTGTAACATTGTAGATCTGTAACGTTGTAGACAAGTAATACATTAGAAATGGTTGTTTTACAGTTACATAAATACATACAATATGTTACTATGTAACATATACAACAGGTTTGAATATGACAATGTCGTAAAAAATAAAATTTTCCATTTACTGGATAATGTATTAGAATGTGATTTTAATACTAATATAGTCAATATAGTTGTGACTTATGATGTGATTGGTCTGCACATCACACATATCCATACATTTTTGGTTTTAAGTGTTGTGGCAAAATTACCCATTTATCCTTTTGGTACTTTTTGTTGTTAAAATAATAATTTGATAAAGTTTAAAAAGCAAGATTTAATGTAGGCCATTGATGAAAGCAAATGAAGGGTTAAGATATGGTTTTCAAAGTTTCTTTAACTGGGGGAGGTTTTCAATTTATCCTCCCCCTATATATATATATATATATATATATATATATATATATATATATATATATATAGGGAAGGGTTATCTTGAGAACGCTAAATATCGCGAGAACCGTGAGAACAAATGAGAAAACCTATCAAAATCATTTTTATTAATACAAACCTATTTATAATTAAAATATAACATTAAAAAATAAGTTTTCTTTCCAAATTATTCATCTTTTCTTGCAAAAACATTCTAAAGTTAACTTTTTACACATGTGTAAATGAAACAGTTTACACATGTATAAACAGTAAATTTACACACGTGTAAAAACAATTTATTTTCGTATACGTTTTAATTTTTACGCGTAAATTGTGTTTTTGAGATTGTATTTTAATAATAAAGACAAGTGTAAAAAGAAATTTTGAATTTGAATGGTTTTAGATACCGTTCTCACAGTTCGCACGAAATATATGTGTTCTCAAATTAACCTTCCCCTATATATATATATATATAAAAGTTAAAACTACTCATGTAGTGTCACTCTCTTCTCATTGGTTGAGAGGGGCGGTGACACTTATTTTATTTTTATTTTTTACACATTTATTTAATAATATAAAGAATTGGTTTCAATTTAAAACCAAAGCTGCTTTGGTGGTGAAGTGGTTTGGTGAAGTGGTTTGATGTGTATTCCTTTTGCGTGAGGTCATGGGTTCAAGTCTGTTGCAATGCATTTATTTACACCATTTTTTACAGCTGTATTTGAAAATATATAGAATTGGTTTCAATTTAAAACCGAAGTTGCTTTGGTGGTGGAGTGGTTTGATGTGCGTTCCTCTTGCATGTGGGCATGGGTTCGAGTCTGTTGCAATGCATTTACTTACAACATTTTTTTACGTTTCAGTTTTTGTACCGTAACAAAACGAATGATTCCCGATCGAACTCCCGTCGCGAAGCGCGGGAAAATCCCCCTAGTTAGCATTAAGAGAAAACTAATTATGTACAAAACATAGTGTATAAATTTCATAAACAATAACTATTATGAAATAAAGGCCACTAATTATCATATGAGGTTATGTCTGTTAATCTTGTTCAAAGTTCAAACCCCATGTTGGAAAGGTCCAAAAGTCCTTACACAATTTGAGATCCTAGTACTTGTGGGAGATTGAATCACAGCTACGTTATGTTTCCCCGACAAGCTCACCAAACTCGGCTAAAACTTTAGCTCATTGTGGAGCCCGACTCCGACCACCCCGACTAGTTGATGCGCCATCTTCGTGTACGTCGTTGTACGCGATGATTAACGCAAGTTCCTCATCTTCCGACCAAGGCACCATAGTTAAATTGTAGGAGAAGAGTTTAAAATTGTTTGAAGATGGTAGGAGAAAAAGTTTGAGGTTTTGAATGTGATTGAAGTTTTGAATGTGGTAGGAGAAGATTTAAAATGGTTAAAAGGTAAATGTGTGTGTATATATATATATAAAAGGTAAATTGGTTTTTTATTTTATTTTATTTTATTTTGGAACGGTCAAATAGCCGTTAGCTCACGCGAGAGCGCTTGCTGGTGCTTGCTCGCGGTCACTACCGCGTGAGGGAGTTGTGGTGTTCGCGAGCCACGTGGCACGCTCACGCGTCCAAAACATAGTATTTATGGTGATTGTGGTATTTAATTGCCATTCAGTTGTTGCAGCGTGGGACATAGAATCGTTCGTCTAAGTAGAGGTGCAATATACGTTGGAGGGATTTGTGTTGAACATCAAATTACGTCAACGACTAGAGCCGGTCCAAGGTTTTTGGAGGCCCTAAGCGAACTAGAAAGTTGGGGACCTTTGAATTGGTTATTTTTTTACTCAATCACACTACACATATAGATTAGCATTCTGAGAAAAAATAATCTTTACATGAATAATTCTTGTTTCGCTTGATATTAAGACATTGAGCAACCATTGGCGACGATTGATTACCCTTAATTTCACTCATATTTATTCTGCCAATCTCCATCCAAGTCGGTTTCAATTAGCGAGGTCGCAAGTAATGAGGATATTAGTTGAGGATGCATTCAAGAAAAAAAAGGATAAGGCCATTGTTAAAATATACATACGTCTATCTCTTCAATTTAATGTCAAATAAATTAATGGTTTATAATTGTTTGTTTTTTTATTTTCTAATGTTGTTGTTTATGATTGTAGGTTGGCTTTGAAGTGTTATGCTTGAACCTAGTAGCATGGAATGTTTTTAAAGATGAGCTTAGGAGTTTGGTAGCAGTGGGCTTAAGAAGACCTAGTAATAATAATGGGTTAGTTCTGGATAATTGAACTTATGACCATTTGGGCCGAGACCTAATCCAAGGATTGGTAATGTCGGTGTAGTTATCCAAGGCACTTATAAAGTCATCTGCTGCTTCTTCTTGATGGTTCTTAAAAAACAGTTTAACAAACCTTTATTCACCTACCAACCTTTATTCAAGAACAACAATAATAAAGAGGCACTATCTATTGCTTTTTTTTTAAGTCTCAAGATCTTTATCTCTGTTATCTCTCACAAATAATATAGGCCTCAAGTGAGATTGTTATCATCTCATTCAACAGAATCGGTCTCATATGGTCAGATCTCTGTATTGATCTTTGTGTTCTAAGTCTAGGGTTATACTCAGGAGTCTCTTGTTTCTGTGTTTGTATTGTGCTGAGTTTGTATTGTTTCCCTAGTGGATTTAGGATTAGATCAGTAGATCTGTGTGAGTTTTGGGAGAGAGTTTTTTGATCCTATCTATATTTTTTGGTTTGTAAACATTGAGATTTGGGTTCAATAATAAGTCATTTGAATATTATGTTGATATCCATGATTCTTGACATGGTATCAGAGCCCTAGGCTCTAATTCTTGAGTTGTTCTTCGATTCCTTCTCTTCTGTTCGGTTGAGGATTGATTAGGCTTAAAACAAAAATCTTCGGTACAGTAATGAAGTGTTTCTTGCCCCTCAGTCGTTAAAATCGTGGCTCGGTTTCTCTGGTTTTTTGTCAAGGTTGATAAGTCGCTTACATCTAAAATCGTTTTTTAATTAGCTTGTTGGTCTAGGCTTTCCCTGGTATGTGGTTTATTCAAGATTTTATATGATTTGATGGTTATTATACGAATGAAGAAGAATCATCATCAGATTTGAGTTGACTCAACACAACAATTATTGGCTTTGTTTTGATGTTTCATATAATTGCTCTATATTCAACACTCTCTTTACTATTGCCACCTACACTGGTGGTTAATGAGATATTATTGAGATTTGTTGCTGTTGATGTGGCTGAAAATTCATTGAGTCAAGATGGAGAACAGTTGGTGGACGACGATTTAGGGTTTCGGTCGGATCTTGTTTTGATTCTATTAAGCCGATGGTTTCCTTATTTCGTTGCTAATGATTCTTGGTTGTTATTTATCATGCTTAAGGATTCAGGTTTTCGATTAACTTTTTTGTTCATTGTCTATAATTTGTAAAGGAATTCTTGGTGCCTGGTACTGATTCGAGAGTGGCCTGAAAGTGAACACTAGAAAAAAAAACGTTTTTTGTTGTTGCGTCTAGTTCTGGTCGATTAAAGTTTTTTCCGTTTCCGCTGTTGGTATAAAGATCTTGTTCTCGGATTGTTAAAGTTTTTTCTGATACCGTCGTACAAGATTCCTGGTAGTAGATCTGGTATAGATCTGGTGCTACATGGAAAGTTTGATATTATTTGGTCTTAGCTTGTTGTGGAGTTACTGGATCTGGCTACTATTCTTTGCCTCACGGTTATAACCCTAAGTGAAGGTTACGACTGTGAGTCTTGTTAAGGCGAACCCTAACTTGGGCAAACCCCCCGGTGAGATTTTTCCATATTTTCTCTATTTTTCATTAAAGTCTGTTGGTCTAGGTGTCTGGTACCGGGTTAGAAGGACCGGCAATTGAACTAGTCTTTAGTATTAGGGGTTGTTGTTTAGGTCTAGGGGCTCCCAAGTTAAGACCTGCGGTGGCACCTTGAGTGATGAACCACTGATCTGGTCCCTGGCTTGGTTTCGCCAGTTGTGTCGGCTGTTTTCTTGTTTTATGAAGTTTTTGTCTTGTCTCTGCTGAAGTTGTTTTGGTATGTGCTTTGATGTTTATTGATATTCTGGTTCCTATGTGTTCGTTGCTATTCCGATTACTTACTGTTTGTGGTTGCTGGTTACTTCTTGTACTCTGATTATTAATGGAGATGTAGTTGTTAATAAAACTTGATCAGTAAAACTTGACATTAGTAATCTACTGTATTTACATGCTTCTGATTCTAGTAACCTTATTATAGTATCAATGGAACTAAAAGTAAAAACAAGTGGAGTTTTATTGATAGAACTTGTATGAAATCTGAAACTATGTGATTCATCCGTGTTTTTAAATACGTTGATTTTACAACCTGTTGCCTTATGGTGATCAGAAGATGTTTAAATCATTGATCTAACTTGGCTTTGCTATGATGTTGGGTTGTTTTCGAAAAAGGTTTTTTTTTTACATGAATCCAAATTAATTGATGTGGTTTTGAATTAAAAGTTGTGTGACTTTTATTGTTTTTAAATCATGTGATTTATGTGTTCAGAATATTGTTCTATGTTGATCTGTATATGTTGAGGACTTGTTTGTTATATGTTGCTAGTAGTAGTAATATCAAGGTATTGTTCTCAAATCTTTGTTTTAACTATGTAACTTTGTTTACTAGTTTTGAATCGTGTGATTCGTGGTTATAATATCGGCTTTAACCATATCTTGATGAGTTGTAGGTAAACTCGTATCATGATGGTTTTGTGTGGCCTGTATTCACCTGTATTCATTGTGTGTATATTCTTGTTGTATGGTTAGTTGAACTGTGTGGTTCAGGTGCTTGTCCAACAATATTTGTCAAGGATATAATTTGAATGTGACAGCCTTGTATATTTTCTCGTGTGAAAATATTTTCTGATTGAAAAAGTCGTGTGATTTTGTGTTCAATCATATCCTGTTTGGCTGTGTTTTGTAGTCTATTATTAGGCTTGTTTAGAATACTTGTTGTCAAGGTTATTCTTGTATTGTATTATCAGCCTTGTTCTCTCCTTTGTGGGATGTCTTTCTAATTGTAAAATCAAGTGGTTCTCTTATTCAATTAGATGTTGTTGGCTGTATCTTTGTGATGAGATTTGAGATGTTGTATTGTGTGATTCATTTCTGATTGATTCATGTTCTTGTAAAGTTGAAAGTTTTGAATTAATCAAATTGACCTTTATGTTCTTTACAAGTTTTGTGACGTGGATCCTATTGTATCTGGATATTTGAGTCATATTATTCTCTCATTTGTTGATGACGGTTAGGATTTTGTACTGCACTTTGAATCAGTGCGTAGTATCAAAGGTGTCCTATTTTGGTCGTCTGAGATTATCGTGATGTTAATCTCTTTGTTAATTCTTTAGTTTTCTCTTCTCTTTGTAATCTCTGGTTTTGGCACTAGATCTAGGATTCTTGAATAAAATCTACTAGTTGTAGATTTTAGGGAGTCCGTTAGATCATGTTAGTGTTTTTGTCTTTCGTCTTGTTGATGATTTGAACCGTAGAGGTTAGAGAAGAGATTGTAAGAGGTGCCGGTTGGTTTCTCTTAGTGTTTTACATCTTGTAGGTGTTGCAGCCTTTTGTGTGTACTTCTGTGTGGAAGATTGCATTCTGGTATTGAAATCTTATGATTTTAAGTGTAGTCAGATTCTGTTTAGGCTGTAACGGTGCTTACATGTGTTTGAATCATGAGATTCAATTTGTATGGTTCTTGTTGGTTGTGAAGTTGTAAATAGTTGATTAGCTAAGATTTAAAAGGTTTTGGTTAAATCAAGTGAGTGTTTACATTCTTTGCAAGGTTTTATTCAACATGAATTCAATTTGCAAGGTTTTATTCAACATGAATTCAATTTGTGTTGTATGTTTCTGATTGATGATCGTGTGATCTTGTTTTTGTCAGACATGTATGATTGTTTTATGTCTATTGTATGCTTTGGTGACATGACAATGGCTGAGTTGTGTGATTAAATTGATTTAATCAGAATTTGTTTTATGATGGTGTTCGTTCTCAAATATGGCTTTAAATTCTCTCTTACATGTCTTCTCAAAATATTTTGTTAAACACACATGAGGCTAGACTTGTTCTAATATTGTTGATCTTCTAGTTGATGATCATTGTTGATGTTAGGTCGTAGGTCTAGTCGTGTTATTGAGAATTATTAAGTCATTCAAGTTGTTTGATTTTTGTTTTTGTGGTCATTTCTTCATATAAAAGTTTTTCAAATCCAAGTTTCTTTTTAAATTTTTCCTTAGTTTGTTGGCAGGTTTTGATATGACAAGATATAAACTGTTTTTATTTTTAATTAAAATCATATGTTTTCTTCATTATGTACCAGGAGATGGAGTTTTTTTTTTAATTAACATTACTGGTTTTAAGTTTTTTTAAAAATTGACACTTAATAGACATTACATGACATTTCGTATTCTTGGTGATTTTTAGTCAGGTATATTCAAAGCCATGATTGAGTATGTATGTCTTGTATATTTTTTTTGGAACCTGTAAGAAACTTGGAAAAGTAAAATGCAGTCCATAGTTTAATGTTTTACAGCTAAAAGCTGTTTAACGTGCTTTATGTGCTGCAACATGTGAAATTCTATCACGTTTTTGATTGGCTATTAGGATCATACTATACTTGTTTCGCTTGAACCTGTGAGTAGTATGTATTGTGTTCTTGTCTTGTCAATGGTGATTGTCAGTGTGTCAATTTTAGTGTTCCTTTTCGAGAGATTGAGGGTTGACATTTTGTATTTGAAGGAGTGTGTTAAATAGAACCATTGCTAAGAAAGCGTTAGGACGATGATCATTATTGTTATGTAGCTATTTCGCAAATCATGTTTGAAATTGGTCTTTTAAGGGAAATTTTTTAATAATGTCTTTTGTAGAAGGTTTTCTAGTGAGTCATCATATTAAGAGTTGTCTTCACTGGTGGTTTGAGCATTGTGAACATTAAAAGTTTTTGAAGATGTGTAAAGAGGACAGTAGGCAGAATGTTTCTGTTGGTTAATCGATATCATCCTACAAGTGTTAAGGGAAGTTCTGTGAATTTTTCTTTTGATAGTGTTTTCTTTTAATGTTGTTTGGAAAGTCGCAGTTCGCTTATTCTTACTCTAAACAACTTGGTTTTACTCGATAACATTATTTTATCAAACAATTTGGTTAAACATGGTTAGTGTGTTTGCCTATTAAATTGAGGGGGGGTGTTAAAATATACATACGTCTATCTCTTCAATTTAATGTCAAATAAATTAATGGTTTATAATTGTTTGTTTTTTTATTTTCTAATGTTGTTGTTTATGATTGTAGGTTGGCTTTGAAGTGTTATGCTTGAACCTAGTAGCATGGAATGTTTTTAAAGATGAGCTTAGGAGTTTGGTAGCAGTGGGCTTAAGAAGACCTAGTAATAATAATGGGTTAGTTCTGGATAATTGAACTTATGACCATTTGGGCCGAGACCTAATCCAAGGATTGGTAATGTCGGTGTAGTTATCCAAGGCACTTATAAAGTCATCTGCTGCTTCTTCTTGATGGTTCTTAAAAAACAGTTTAACAAACCTTTATTCACCTACCAACCTTTATTCAAGAACAACAATAATAAAGAGGCACTATCTATTGCTTTTTTTTTAAGTCTCAAGATCTTTATCTCTGTTATCTCTCACAAATAATATAGGCCTCAAGTGAGATTGTTATCATCTCATTCAACAGAATCGGTCTCATATGGTCAGATCTCTGTATTGATCTTTGTGTTCTAAGTCTAGGGTTATACTCAGGAGTCTCTTGTTTCTGTGTTTGTATTGTGCTGAGTTTGTATTGTTTCCCTAGTGGATTTAGGATTAGATCAGTAGATCTGTGTGAGTTTTGGGAGAGAGTTTTTTGATCCTATCTATATTTTTTGGTTTGTAAACATTGAGATTTGGGTTCAATAATAAGTCATTTGAATATTATGTTGATATCCATGATTCTTGACAGCCATTATTCTTCAAGTTTTGGGTCTAGACATTTTACTTGTTTGGTCTTTTATGTCTTTAGTCATTAGTTTATTAATTTAGGCTAAATACGCATGTAATATATGAACAAAGTAGAAAACAAAAATCGGAGGCCCTAATTTTTTGGGGGCCCTAGGCTTTTGCCTGGTTTGCTAAGCCTGTCGGGCCGGCCCTGTCAACGACCACAAAACAAATTAGGTCGCTCATTTTGTTGTTGAATACTACTCGTAAAAGACATCTATCTAGCTTTGATGACATTTATTTACGTATCATTTATTTAAGCCGTTTTACGTAAGAACATTTGAAGCAACCCGCCTAAAATTTTAAATTATGTTTTTTTGCAGCCCTAGCAACTAGTATCTAGTATCTAATCCCTTCCTTAGACCATTGAATGCCTAATTAAGATTGTCTCAATACTGATCACATCAGGGACTATGTTCTAATAAGTTAGCAACGCCTAATGCTAAGGTGAGTAATCATTCTGTTTCTGTGTATAAGATCCCACCAAAACGTGTATAGTTTTTGGATCATATACAAGTAAACAAAGCTCTTCTTTCTTTGTGAGCTAACTAGTACAAACAATTATGTTGTCCGTTATAGATATAAAACAAGAAATATGAACACTGAGATTTACGTGGTTCGATTGCGATGTGCAATCTACGTCCACAGGGTCTTCTTTTATTTTTTGAGGTGCTCAAGGTTTACAGGATACAAGATGATAAAGTATAGGGAGGCTAACTACGTTTTCTTTCTTTTTCAAAATTCAACCCTTAAAAAGTCTTCAGTCTTCAATTGCCCAAGCCCATACAGGCCGAGGCTACACCCGTTCGAACCCAACAGGAAACGTCAAAATATATAACAAATCACAAACAGTGTGCTGCCTGATGATGGCTACTTGAACTGCTTCTTTCTAATCTGACCCGTGCTGTGCTGTGCTGATCTGACTCGCTTTGGCACCACCTGAGAAAACATCCTGGATTCGCCACTAGTACTGATCTTCATTCTTATGGCGAGAAGAACGAACTGCTATTCTTTAGCATCATCAAAGAAGGAGACTGGTATTACTGATGGAGATGACAATTCCGACACACATTTGAACTGTAATATAAAACATATAATAATAATCAGATGAAAAGAAAAGAAGAAACAGATTTATGTTGCAACATACACAGATATTACATACACATACCTTATGTTGCTTGTATTTTTCTCCAATCGCCACCACAATGCCTGCTCGTGTACTCAATTGCGAACGATGTAAAATCTCAACACATTCTTTCAAGTCTGATGGCCTGTATCCAGAGTTTTGCTCCAGAGACAAATTCTGTAACAGGACTTAACAATTAATATTACAAATTTCAACCGTGGTCGTTTGATAGCAGAAAAGAGGATGAGTGCGTGCTTACCCACGGATGCGACGTTGGTTTGAGAGTGAATCTTGCAAGAAAGATAACAGATGCAGCTATGACAGAAGGCAAAAACTTTAGGCAACCATATTCTAGCAAGCTGAGATCAGCCAAATAGTAAGCCAGGAACTCCAACAACTGCAGATTGGGTGTCTATAGTTTGCAAAGGATACGGAAATTAGCACTTGCCAAATCAATCATGAAACCAATATAATATAAAACAAGATGGAGCTTACTTACTTACTTGATAATCCTCTTGAGCAACCTCGGTCAATCTTCTGTGGAAATCAACAAATCAAAGGAGGAGTTAGTTAGTTGATGAACACACACACAATCATGGCATGGCATGGCATGTAGTAAAGAATGATTTAGATTCTCAGATAGATATTCGCGCACGTACCTAAGGAATGATTTTACTGTGGGACCACCCATTTCAAAGTTGAGAGCTTTGAGGACATCGGCTTCCATTCTCACGACTTGTTGCTTTGTGCACAGATTTTCAGAGTAGCAGCACAAAGCTTCAGCATCGACTTGGGGGCAAGTTTCTTCGTATTTCCTGTAGACCAGAAAGAAACACCCATGTTGAAGAAGAATCAAACCATATATAAAAAACACATGCAAAAATATATGATAATACTTACGCAGCAATGAGCAGTGAAGCAAGACAAGGAAGCGCAATACTCCGAAGGTGAACAACATCTGTGGATAAGAATCTATCCATGTAGGAGACGGCCAGATGCAAAGTCTCTGAAAGAAGCCCAAAGTATTCAGCAGCTTCAACCAACCCACTGACCCATATAGCCCTTGAACCTACATAAATATGTTTCTTCTGCAGTTTCTCAATGTATCCTGGCGTTGGTCTTCTGTTTGGCTCCATCTAAATTCTCAATTAAAATACACACAACTACTTTAATATTTTATTCAAAAACCCTAGCTAGCTAGAGCATAATTAACATGAATTAAACAAAAAAAAAAAACCATGCACCTCCAAGTTATGAATATAGTGGTAAATATCCGCAGCGTAAGCTTCACACATCTGGGGATCGCTGCTACGTCTTTGCTTTGTAGGCAGTTTCGCATTGGATGTAGATTTTGGATTTGGAATGTTATTCTTCTCACGTAGACCTTTGGCGGGCGCCTTCTTGGATGTAGATTTTGGATTTGGAATGTTATTCTTCTCGCGTCGACCTTTGGCGGCCGCCTTCTTGGATGTAGATGTAGATTTTGGATTTGGAGCCTTATTCACCACGGGCTTGGATGTAGATTTTGGATTTGGAATGTTATTCATCTCTTTGACGGGCGCCTTCTTGGATGTAGATTTTGGATTCGGAATCTTATTCTTCAAGTCGTAATAATATCCCATGGCGATGACGTTTAGTACTGTACATAACAAAAATATACCAAACTAGTGAATCAAGTAACCAATAAAAAAGCTAATTTTGATGCTAATGCAAAGGTAGGTAGGTATGAGATGGTTTTTGCTGCAGCTTGCATGATGTAAAGTTTCTTTACAGACTAGTACTGGATTTGTAATTTGATTTTATTAATCAGATTCTAGAATCACAAATTAATTAAAGCACCTTTACATATTATATACTAGCCGATTACCCCGGGAAGGTCTCGGGGTTGAAAAATTTAATATGATTTAATAAAAAATGATAAAAAAAAAGAAAACTCAAATCACAAAAAGAGTAAATAACTTAAACATAATCAATCTTAGTTAAAAAACATTTATTTAAAAAGTAAAAAAAATAAAAAGCATAAACCATATTAAACATAATAAAGTATTAAAAGGATAACCTTCAACATATAATCATCTTCACGTAAATTAAAATATGTTACAATTTGATTAATGAATAACCTGAACACTTTGTGTTTTTTTCTGTATGAATATAACCCCACAAAAAATAGTCGTTTTTTTTTTTCGTTTTTATATAGCACCATGGTACTCGTTGGAAAGATAATAAAACGCTCGTTAATTTGGTGTATTTTTTTTATTTAAAAAATCTCGAAAGATATTTATGTTTAAAAATTATGGGAGGAAGATAAGAGAGAAAAATTTTAATTTGTTTTTAAATTCTTTTTTCCTAAAATAACTCAATTTAATTTTAGTAATTGAGAATTAAGAGATAGAGAGATAAATTTAGAAAAATACTCAAAAACACTCAATTATTAAGTCACGTGGCACTCTCAATGGGCATATATGCTTTCTTTTATCTATATATATATATAAAAGAATTGAACGTTGCTGACGTGGCGTGTAATGGTGGCTTCAACCTCTTCATGAAACTGCCACGTGGCATCATAATTGAAAGATTTTAGTGTTTTTGATTTATTTATTTATTTTAATTAAAAAAATATAAACATAAAACCCTAAATTGATGTCGCCGTCTATCTTTCAATTCTCAATCTTCCTAGCAAACCCTAGCAAAGAAATCACTCCTCTGTCCTATGCCAAGAATCAAGGAGTGTGCTCATCCCTTTCACCTCTGTAATTGAATCACTCCTCTGTCCTTCTATGCCAAGAATCAAGGAGTCAGAAACGGTTGCTCATCCCTTTCACCTCTGTAATTGAAAAAAAAAAACCTAAAACTTCTAATCTTTTTATCATCATCTGTTGCTTGATTAAAATATCAACAACGTGATCCCCTCTCTCTCTCTCAACATGTGGATCTTGTGTCTCATAAACCTCCCTCCTCCACCATTATTATTATTATTATTATTATTATTATTATTATTATTATTATTAATCCCTCACAAACAATCTAGAAAAGTATAGATTAATAAATAATGTCAGGCGCTATTGTTACTGGAGTCGCAACAGGGTCATGGGCGAGAGCACTGGTAAAGATCTCCCCTTACACCTTCTCCGCCATCGGTATCGCCGTCGCTATAGGCGTCTCCGTCTTAGGCGCCGCCTGGTAATCCTCTAATTCAACTCCCTTTAACATACACAATAATCAGTCAATCATAGACCAACTTCTGATATTCAACAACTGAAAGAATCTGACCAGTGTATATGCCTACAAACCATCGTCCTTCTTCCCCAAAAACCTTTTTCTGCACGGACACCACCAGCTGTTTCGGTCTGATTGTCTGCAACAACCGTCGTTTATAAATTATGATATGATCTGGGTATTCTTTCTTTCACCTCTTTCTTACCTTATATTATTCTCAATTTAGTTAGAATGATCCGTGTGGTTTTTAAAAATTGTGAGTCATTGTTTTTTTTTCTTATTTTTTTTAAATCACATAATCGGTCGATGTTTCCCTAATTGATTGTTAGCGATTGGCGTATTACCTTTGAATTTTGGTACATCATTTGTTGGATTTTTATTTTTTTATTATTTTATTTTGGTTGGTCTTTTGTTTATTTTTGAGGATAGTGGCAAAAATAGGAACTTTTGATGTGGCATATAATCATGTAAATTACTTATTGGAATAATATAACTGAAAATTTGTTTGTACTTTGAGATGGTGTTTAACTGTTTAAGGTTGGTTAATCATTAATGTGTAGTGGTGTGGCGCCAAGGCCCATCCTTCTTCTCCTTCCTTCTCTCAGCCTCCTCATAGTTCAGAATGTCTGCCCATACGTCAATGACATTCGAACAAATCCATATCTCCGGAAATAAACTTTCAAAAACCACCTTCATCACCTCATTTCCACCTTCATCCCAGTAAACTATTTTCTGAAACATTGCATATGAAAACAAATTAGAAAATTGTATATGTTTTTATTAGAAACAAATTTGAAGAAAACACTTACATTTAACTCTCTAATTGGGGCAAACATATATTGTGTAATCTTTGTTTCATCCGGAGATAGTTTTTCGATTGGACAGACTTGCCTCCCGGCGTATGGTGATCTTAATGCATAAGAAGGGTTTCTGTCCCTAGCTGGTTTATCATAACCAGCAAAGCCCTTCCCTTTTCCTTTCCCTTCTTCCTGCACTGCTTCCTTCACCGGTGTTTCGTCTTCCTGAGGATTCTTCTCTTCTTGGTGTTTCTTAATTGCTGCCTCAATCATTTCTTGTGTTTCCAATGATATTTGTGTTCTTTCAGCCTCCACTCCTTCCACAGGTTGGTCTTTTGTTGTCTCATTCACATCTATAACCCTATAAACACCTGGTTCGACAGTTTGCAGCATGTTTAGTGCTGTATCACTTATATCAAACTCCTCATTTGTAGTTCCCAACCCTTCCTCGACAGCCCGAGCATCCATTTCCACCTCATTCCCCCCCCCATTCACATTTGAAGCTACAGGCACTTCAGAATTTTGATTTTCAGCTTCAACTTGTTCTTTGACAACCTCAGCTTCCTTTTCTTTAGCCGCTTCAACATGTTCTTTGAGAACCTCAGCTTCCTTCTCTTTAGCCGCTTCAACATTTTCCACCCCATTCCCCTCCTCATTCAGGTTTGAAGATCCAGGCAATTCAACATCTTGCTTTTCAGCTTCAACATGTTGTTTTACAACTTCAGCTTCCTTAACTGAAGTGTTCAAGGCGTCCCACTTGTCGCACAATTGCATCAACTCTGGAACCCATAAATATCTGGTTCGTGCCTCCTTTACCATTTCCCCCATCTCTTTCTGTATTGCTTCGTATTTCTTTATGTTCTTTTCCATTGTTTTGATCCAAACCTGTGTTTTTTACAAAGATCATTGTACATATATTAAATGAGTGCGTCTGTTCAATCTATGGATGCGTCTGTTTTTATACCAGTAGATTTTAAAAAGATCAGTTTTTTTTCTGTAAATGCGTCTGTTTATATATGAGTGCGTTTGTTTTTATAACAGTAGATTTTACAAAGATCAAGTAGTTATTTTTGAATGCGTTTGTTTTAACCACTAGAGTTTACAAAGATCATTTTTTTTGGTTTTTTCAGTTAATGCGTCTGTTTGTGCAGTGGGTGCGTCTGTTTATAAAAAGGTTTTTTCAATGAATGCGTTTGTTATGTATGTGAATGCGTTTGTTGTACCTTTTTTGCCTTCATTGAAGCTTCATATTCTGCTTCTTTTCCCTTCTCAACCAAACTTAATTGTGGTTGAGTTTCTGTATACTCAAACATTTGTTGTGTTTGGGTACTCATTTCATATTGTCTCCAATCTCCTTCTTCATCAACATCATCTTCTTCAATTGTGATCCTTTTTTGTGGAGTTCTTCCCAATGGCAATGTGTAATCATCCTCAATTGGTTTCTCTTGCATTGTTACCAGCATGTTCACCACATCGACCTCCTCATCTCCTACACTTGCATCGACCTCATCATTCTTATCATCTTCAGCTTCATCATCTGCATCATCTTCTTCAACGTCGATCAATGTAAAAATTTTCTCGTATGCTTTTTCTTGCTGGTTATAAAGATGTTCTTCCATTGCCGCAAGTGAACTACTTGTAATGTAAGAAATTGCTGGTATGCTAATTCTTACTTTAGATGGATGCCTCTTGTTATATTCATGTGTGTAGATAACCTGCATGTGTTCAACATATCAATTTTTTTTTGTTAGAATTACAAATGCGTTTAAAATATCATTAATGCGTTTAATACTAAAAAAAGGTGTTTTGAATGCTTACACTGAGCATTATAATTGGACCATTATACTGGTATTCTTTCCATCCTGCTTTTGTCCTCTTAAGGCATTCGATCAGGTACGAGCACCAATCCATATCTGGAATCTCATCCTCATTATCCACACCATGCAAAAAGCTTTGATTGATTGTGGTTGATTTTGTGATCTCGCCAAAAACCGTGTTCCATAGCACAAGAAAATTCAATCTGAACAGCCTTCCACCTTTTTGTTGTAACTTAACAGCGTTTGTTACCATCTTGACAGTCACTTTTCTTCTATCGAATTGACCCTTGAACTCATCAATCGTAGAGTCAACACCCTTTCTTGCCCTTGTGTATTCTAGCACCTGCTTCTTTCCCATTGGTATCCCAAAAGCTTCGTTCACCAATGCAGGTGTGATGTTGATTTTCCAATTTCCAGCATTGAGTTCATTTTTATCCTCATCATAGTTTACTAGCAGCCAGTAACCCAATGATGTTGATATTTGATCAATCTTAATGTCTAAAACAGACCCAAAACCCATCTTCCTTACCTCAGCTTTCTGTTCATCAGTGTACTCTTTCATGCTGTCAGCAAATTCAGCAGGAGAGCATCTGATTTTTAACTTAATATCCCTGTATTCAACAAACTCTCGATCCTTTATTTTCTTCTTCTCCTTCTTAGCTTTTTCCACCTTTTGCTTCTTAACAGGCCTTTGGAAATCTTCGTCTGATGATTCCGAAAGTTCTTGTACAGCTTGTTGTTTTTTTTTTGCTGCAACTTTTGTGTCATTTTTTTTACATCTTCTCCCAACCTCTTTGCAGCTTCAGGGTTGACCTTTTCAACCCTTTTTTAATATTAATTAGGTTTTTTATTGGTCCATCTTCAAAATCAGAAGCATTCCATGTTGAGTCTGTACATGAACAGATGCATTAAGACATATATACAGACGCATTCAGTAACTAAAAAGTGGAAAGAAACAGACGCATTAAGACATATATACAGACGCATTCAGTAACTAGAAAGTGGAAAGAAACAGACGCACTCATTATGTCAAACAGACGCACTCTATAAAATGCAAAGTGGAAACAAACAGACGCACTTATTAACCTCAAACAGACGCATTCATTCAACTTAATTTAAACATCAGTAATCAGACGCATTTACGAAATACTTCAGACGCATTAATGTTTTTACATGTTCAAAATGAGTACACTACACTAGTTATACTTTGTCATACATACTAAGCATAAAACCCTAGTTATAGTAAACAGATTTGATACAAATAGAATAATGAATTTTTGTTCATACATGAAGATGTGTCATGTATGATTTTGCTTCCCTTTCTTCCTGTTTTACCTGTAATAATGATTTTGAAGGTTTTTCTGGTTTTAGAAGTTGTAAATTGTAAGTCGAAGTTAATTTTCAAAGTATAAATATAAGAAACGCACCTTGATTTCTCTTGGAAGACATGTTGATCGTCTGTTTTTTTGTGTTCGTGATCGTCTCTGTGTGTTTGTTTTTGTTGATTTCAATCGTCTGTGTGTGTTTTTTTTGTGTGTGTTTGATTTTGAAAAACCCTAATTAAATGAGACGTAATGATTTGTTTTTTAATTTTAGTAACCGTCGACGTTTTGACGCTTCAAATTATGATTGTTTAAAGTAGTTTTTGACTAATCTACCCCTGGTTTCATTTAAACGCTCGGGTTAGAAGGTGGGTTTGAGGATCTGATCTGGGTTTGATCTAATGGTCCAGATTGCTTCTTATGCTTCTTATTTTAAGGGGCTTTATACAATATCTCTTCCCTAATCTATAATCTATAATCTATAACTTATAATAAAAGAATTGAACTTTGATGATGTGGCATTCAATGAAGGCCTCACCCCTCTTTGAATGTGCCATGTGGCATCATGTAGGACTTTTTAATTTTTGAGTTTTTTTAATAAATCTACATATATTATAATTATTTAAGAAAAAGATAAGAATTATTTTAGGAAAAGATAAGAATTTAAAAACAAAATTAAATTTTCTCTCTAATGTTTCCTCCCATAACTTTTAAACGTTAATATCTTTTATATACGAGATTTTTAATTACACCAAATTAACGAACGTTTTATTATCTTTCCAACGAGTACCATAGTGCTATATAAAAAACGGAGAAAAAAAACAACTATTTTTGTGGAGTTTTGTTTTCAAATATATTTTACTCTACTAATAAATCACAAACGATAAACATAACTTCATAGGCAGAGATTCTTTTTTTTTATATTTGAATATGATAACTTATGGCAGAAATTTGTTTAAAATAAATAATAATAATAATAATAATATTCATTAATCATGTATTAGCAAATCATTAATTATGTTGTCATATTAGATATTTTATTATGTTATATTAGATATTTTAACCCGGGACACTCCCGGGATAAAAGCTAGTAACTATTAATAAAAGAATTAACTTATGATGACTTGGCACTCAATGGAGGCCTCAACCAACCCTTGAATGTGCCACGTGACACGTTGAGGTGAGAGTGTTTAATATTTTTAATTTTTTTATTATTATTAAATCTAATAATAATTAATTACAAGATATGTATATCTAAGAATTTAAAATAAAAGATTTACTTTACCAATTAAAAACAAAATTGGATTTTTCTTTCTAATGTTTCATTCCATAGTTTTTAAACGTTAATATCTTTTATATGCGAGAGTTTTTAAAGAAAAAAATTACACCAAATTAAAGAGCGTTTTATTATCTTTCCAACGAGTACCATAGTGCTATATAAAAAACGGGAAAAAAACGACTATTTTTTGTGGGGTTTTGTTCATACATGAAAAAAAACACAAAGTGTTCAGGTTATTCATTAATCGTGTATAGGCAAGTCATTAATTATGTTCAAACAAGTAAATATGAATTATATAATATTAGAGCATCAGGTGCCATAAGAGCGGCTTCTGCTTCTTCTCTTTTAGAGAACTGAACAAAAGCTCGCTCGCTCGCTATTTAAAGGGATGGAAAACCTCCCCAAACTTTTGAAAATGTGAAAGTAATATGTTGTGCCTTTTGTGAAGGCTTACGGTTCATACGTCCATTTCCACTCGATCTGAACTTTCAAAGATGAATCTGAATTGGGGAATGCCATTAATAAATCATCCAACAAGTCACCATAATAATACCCCTTAATACCTTCTTTTCCCCCTTTGACTTTGAAGATAAGTAATCCATCCGCAACAAATCTTGTACAGAATCGACCCACCATCCGTTAATTCTACACCAATTCCAAACCTTGCTCCAAACCCCAAACGAGAACCCACAATTAACCATAAGATGAGCAGCCGATTCCTGGGCAGATTCAGGCAGAGGGCATTTCAAATCTGGAATGTGCAGCCGCCTTTTAGACAACGCTAAACGGGTCGGAATTCGATCGAGCTCCATGCGCCAAGTAAAAATATTTATCTTTAAAGGAAGCCAATATTCCCATTTCATGTATAAAATCGCAGGGAAAGCGTGAAGTATAAATTCCAAATGACCAATTTGCATACTAAAAGTTAATGTTCATAACTCTTTATTTGTGTATTACAAGTATGCAAGAAGTTTAATATCCTATTGCCAAGAACTAATCAGTTGTTGAATCACACAACTAACTAAAACAAACAATTGGTTCCAGCAAAGAATTCTCAGAGACCACAAGGACAGTTAACAGCTACAAGTTTGAAGTATCAAGTGAAAAGACTCTTTTAAGGTTGGTACTCCATAGATTCCAATGTGTAACATATCATGATATGCGCACCTAAAACTGAGTGAAATGAATACTTTGTTGGTTCCATACAAGTATACAACGAGTTAGCGTGTCTTCATAGTCACAGATAAAGCGATGTACTTCCTGATTAGATACATCCTTTTACTTATCTATCTATCTACTTACTAGAGTAGAGAATCGCAAAAAAGCAGGGCAGAAAGCAAAAAGGTTAACATGACTTCATGCCCAAATCAATGATATAATTTTTTTTTTATTAATTTTTGTTTACATTATTATTGCAGTTAAATCCTGTTAACATTAAGACCCATGCCTTCTTCATCAATGGTCCATCAGTGAAAATTTATCACCGGATTAAATCTGTAATCTAATGTATTTATTTCTTGGTTTAAAAAAGCGCAAGGCGCTCCGAGGCGTTTTGGGTCCAAAATCCGAAGCGCGAGGCGAGAGCTTCACGTATAGTATTATAAAAAAATATTTATATATGTCAATATGACATTTTCTACATGTTAATCAATCATAAGCCAAAAACATGATAATAAAACACCCTTGAACACGTAAAAAGCATATTCAAAACATAAAAACGATGAGGCACTACTGTAACGGGCCAAATAAAGCAGTTTAAAAGGGTTTTTTGGGCTGAGGCTCGCGCCTCAAACGCTTAAAGCGAGCCCCAGGCGTGCTTTTTTAAACCAAGATTTATTTATCATTATAATCTTTTTTATTTATCATTATTGTAGTTAAATCCTGTTAACATTATGCCCCATGCCTTCATCAATGGTCTATCAGTGAAAATTGGATTTCCTAGCACACGTAAATCATGCATTCTGCAGCATATTGAGATAAATTATATAACATACCTGAACATCTTCTACAACAATGCAATGCGATTCATCCCATGCTCCATACATAGGGCACATGTCACTCACCTCTTAGGAAAAACCCTTGTTCCTCAAAGTCCCTAGCTACATTGTGGTCTTACAAGTCCCTTGTTGAAAGAAGAATTCATAGCTGGTCTGTCTGTATGTTCCTTGAAAGCCAGCCAAGAGGGTGAAACATATCTAGACCACCATTTGGAGTTCCTGGAACCAATCTCCTAGATTGACTTTGAGAATTTGAACCGCTGTGAACCCCCTCCCCTCCCTGCTGCATAAAGGCTACAAGGAATAGATCCTTGTTGAACCATCTGAGAAGCAATATCAACAGAACTGAATCTAGGTTCACTCAGACTCCATTGACTGGAATCCCTTCCTCTACCCCTAACTGCACCAAGGTCACCCCAAAAAAGATGCTACAACAAATTTCCCAACTTATTTCTTCTTTAAATTGTGATTTGTCAAAGCATGTCACACAGATTTTCATGTTTGAAGAATATTATAACAGGAGGAAAGACTACACAAAGTTATGACTTAAAGTGATAGCCTGAAATTGAGAAACACAGAGAGAAAGAGAGGGAAAACCCAATTCAAGCATGATTCAGTTAGCTTGAGGGTTGTTTCTTTTATAACGAACATAACTACCTCACTTATACATTTTACAAGATAGGTCCCTCTAATACTATTCTTATTACAAATCAGTCCCTAGACTATTTATTATGTAACAATACCCTCCCCTTATTGAGATTTTTGTCCTCAAAAAGGAAAGTCAGGAAATCTCAGCTGGACATCTTCTAAAAACTCCCAAGAAGCTTCAGCTAGTGGCAGACCATCCCAATGAATCAACACTTTCATTGCAGGTTTGTTTCCTCTTTTAACCAACTGTCTATCAATAACTGCTCTAGGCTGCAACACAAACCTAGGACCTTGAGGCATCTCTCCAGTAGGAACTAGTGAACCTTGAGCCTTCTTTAGGAGAGAAACATGAAAAGTATTGTGAATCTGAGCAGTGGGTGGCAAATCCAGCCTGTAAGCCACCTTTCCAATCTTCTTAAGAATCAAAAAAGGGCCAAAGTATTTGGGAGATAGCTTCCTGTTATGGTGGGATTTCAAAGACTGTTGAGCAAAGGGATGAAGCTTAACATAAACCCATTCACCTTCACTGAATTCTCTGTCAGTCCTATGCTGATCTGACAATTGCTTCATTCTATTTCTGGCACATTCCAAATTGTTCTTCAATTTCTGAATCATAGCCTCCCTGTCCCTGTGTAATTCCTCAACAGCTACAATAGATGTATCACCTGGAATATAAGGAATGTGGATATTTGGCTTGACTCCAAATAAAGCTTCATAAGGAGACATTTTGATGGCTGAATGCCAAGTGGTATTATACCACCACTGAGCCAATGGAATCCACTTAACCCAGGTTAAAGGAGCATCCATGCACATGCTTCTCAAATACCCTTCCAAACACCTATTAAGCACTTCAGTTTGCCCATCCGATTGAGGATGATAGGCTGATGACATTGCTAAATTGACACCTTGTAACCTCATAAACTCCTGCCAGAAAGCACTTAAGAACACACGATCCCTATCTGAAACAATTGTTTCAGGGCAGCCATGGATCTTAAACACTTGATCCATGAAGACAGTTGCCACAGTTGCAGCTGTGTAGGGATGACTTAGCAACAAGAAGTGCCCATACTTGGTGAGTCTATCAATGACTACCAAGATTGTGTCTTTGCCTTGTATCTTTGGAAGACCAGAAATAAAGTCCATAGAAATGTCACTGAAAATGGTTTTTGGGACAGGTAGGGGTTGTAAGAGCCCATGGTAAGCTACAGTCTCGTACTTAGATCTTTGACAAATAGAGCATTCCTTAACAAATTGTTGAACTTCCTTAGAGCAGCCTTTCCAATAAAACAACTCTTTAATTCTTTTGACAGTAGGAATCACCCTAGAATGGCCACCAATGGGTGAAGAATGGTAAAGGGTAATAAGGTCATTTCTTAAAACTGGATCAGCAGGGATCAGAATTTTATTCTTCCTTCTTAACATATGGCCATCCCAAGTCTTGTTTGGAATGACATGGCCTTGTTGCAGCTGCTCAATTAATTCTTTGGTTTGAGGATCATGTTGCCAAGCCTCTTGAATTTTCTTCCACAAAACAGTATCAACAGAACTTAAACTCATTTCAAAGATAGCCATTCCCTGTACTCTTGAAAGAGCATCAGCTACTAAATTTTCTGACCCTTTTTTATAACAAATTTCATAGTCATAACCAAGCAGTTTAGATAGCCACTTTTGTTGCAAAGGAGTGACTATTTTCTGTTCCAGTAAATGCTTTAAACTTTGGTGATCAGTTTTAATGATAAAGTGTTTGGTTATCAAATAATGGTGCCAATGTTTGACTGCCATTATGATAGCCATTAACTCTTTCTCATAAACTGATAAGCTTTGCTGCCTGGATGACAAAGCTTTGCTGATGAATGCTAAGGGGTGACCCTCTTGCATTAAAACAGCTCCCATTCCCTTTGTAGAGGCATCAGTTTCAATGACAAATGTCTTTGAAAAATCAGGAAGTTTTAGCACAGGAGGAGTGCTAAGAACTTGTTTCAACTGATTAAAAGCTGACTAAGCCTCATCATTCCATTTAAAACTATCTTTCTTTAATAATTCTGTCAAAGGTTTGCCTATCATTCCAAATCCTTTGATAAACCTTCTATAATATCCAGCCATTCCTAAAAAGCCCCTCAGTTGTTTAACTGTAACAGGAACTGGCCATTCCTGAATGGCTGCAATCTTTGCAGGATCTGTCGAAACCCCTTCCCCAGTAATAACATGACCCAAATACTCTACTTTCTCCCCTGCAAATGAACACTTTGATTTCTTTGCCTTAAGAGAATTGCTTCTCATAAGACTCAAAACTGCCTCTAAATCAAGTAAGTGTTGATGCCAATTTTGACTGTAAACCAAAATGTCATCAAAGAAAACCAAAGCACTTTTTCTTAAAACTTCTTTGAAAGTGGCATTCATTAAAGACTGAAAAGTTGCTGGTGCATTGGTTAACCCAAAAGGAAGCACCAGAAACTCAAAATGCCCTTGATGAGTTTTAAAAGCAGTTTTGTGAATGTCAGGTTCAAACATTCTAACCTGATGATAGCCTGACCTCAAATCAAGTTTTGAAAATATCACAGCACCTTGTAGCTCATCCAGTAGCTCTTCTATTAAAGGAATAGGGAATACATCTTTGACAGTGGCTTCATTTAATCTCCTATAGTCAACACACATTCTCCAGGAGCCATCCTTCTTCTTTACTAGTACAACAGGAGCAGCAAAGGAACTGTTGCTGTGTCTAATGACCCCTGTGTCTAGTAACTCTTGAGTCATTTGCTCAATAATGTCTTTTTGAGCACTAGGGTATCTGTATGGCTTGAGATTCAGGTCAACTTTGTCATCTTTAAGGACAATCTTATGGTCAAATGGTCTAGAAGGAGGTAGACCTCTTGGTATGTCAAAAACATCTTCAAATCTTTGTAGCAATTGCTGTAATTCTTGACTATCTTGTGGCTTCCCAATTACTGGCTGATACATGCAAACATCATTTGTAGAATCTTGTATAGTAAACAATTGAGCCTGCACCACATCTTCTTGCCCCTGAATCAAACTTGTCACCTTTTCCATGGAACAAATACTCAGATTCTTTTTCTTGGCACCTTTTAATTCAAATTCTTGGCCTCCAACATTGAATTTCATTGTAAGGTTCTTAAAGTTCCATACAATGTCATTCAAAGTTTCCAACCATTGAATACCAAGAACTATATCATAGTTGTTCAAATCTATTACCAACATATCAGCAGTAAACCAATTCCCTTGCATTACCCATTGAAAATCCTTACACACATTCACATATTCTACCTTATTTCCATCAGCCACAGTAACTTGCATATGCTGAACTTGTTTAATGGGACACTTTAATTTCATAGCCAAAGCTTTACTCATGAAATTATGTGTTGACCCACTATCCAAGAGTATATACAAATACTTAGTACCAATAGTCCCTATGACTTGCATAGTTGAGAAAGAGGGAATGCCCATGATGGCATTCAATGAGATCTGAGGGTCACCCTGAACAGGTGGACCATCATCCCAAACCTCAGATTCCTCATCCTCATGGTACTCTTCTACTTCAATCAAGAACAATTGTTTCTTCCCTTTACAAACCTTACTATGACCAGGCACATATTTTTCAGTACTATAAAAACATTCACCCTTAGCCCTTTTATCATCCATGTACTTATTAGTCACTTTCTTGGGTACTATAGAAGATGATGGAACTGAATTAACTGGTGTTGCTAAAACAGGTTGTTTAGCAATACTGGTCAAATTATTGGTTCGTGTAGAAGACTGTTTGTACCCATTACCACCATTAGACACATTTGTTATACCCAAAACTTTATTTGCCTGACTTTGCATTCTTGCCAAAGAATAGGTTTCTCTCAATGTTTATGGCTTAAACATTTTAACATGACATTTTATCTCTGGTTTTAATCCCTCAATGAACATACTAATTGTATATTCATCAGGTAATGTTACCTTGTTAAGTAACAGATCAAATTCATCACAGTAATCATCTAATTCTCCTGTTTGAGTTAATGCCTTAAGAGCACCCATAGCATCTTCAATCAAGGTCTGAGCAAATCTTGAAGCAGCCGATCTTGAATACTCATCCCAAGTAACATCACACATTTGTTTACCACTGGATTTCATGAACCCTTGATGCCATTGAAGGGCCCTTCCTTCCATATGCACAGCTGCATATCTCACCTTATATCTTTCAGGAGTTTCATCAATTGAAAAGAAGTGATCACACTTGTATAACCACCCCTCTACATCATCTCCATTGAATTTAGGGAATTCAATCTTTGTTAGTCGATTATTACAGATTCTTTCACCTTCATTACGAGGAATCATAGACCCCTGTTTCTCAATCTTTGCAAAAGCAGCTTGCAAATTGTCAAAAGCTGTTTTAAGACTCATTAAACCTTCTTGAGTCTGAGTAGTAAATTCATCCAACCGACTAACATCTTTGGCTATTCTATCCACTTCTTGATTTCGAGTGGTCATTTTATTATGAATTCAAAAACAGAACAATTGAATAAGGAAAAATTATGAACGAATTGATTGAAACAAAGAAACTGATAAAAGAATGGACAAATCCCGAATAGATCGATCCACTGGAATCGAATGATCCAAATGACCAATTCGATGGAATGGAATGATCAAGAACGATCAATTCCTCGTTTGAAATGAAATTGAAAGCTAGGAAATGAAAACAGAGCAAGAATCGAAATGAACGCTGAAACGAATGGATAATGATCGGAATTAATGGTGGTTTGGCCGGAGCTCCGATGAGAATCGGTGGCTCTGATACCAATTGATAGCCTGAAATTGAGAAACACAGAGAGAAAGAGAGGGAAAACCCAATTCAAGCATGATTCAGTTAGCTTGAGGGTTGTTTCTTTTATAACGAACATAACTACCTCACTTATACATTTTACAAGATAGGTCCCTCTAATACTATTCTTATTACAAATCAGTCCCTAGACTATTTATTATGTAACATAAAGAGGAGGAATACAGAAAAAACATAACATCTATTCAATTTCATAACTCATGCAGCATTAAGGGATTTCGGAAAACCCTCCCTACACACAAATATGGTAACAAATTTTGATATAGTACGTGCTTCCAAATCTGAAAGAATGGCGCAATATAATTTTATTATTAATCGATACACGGTGATTTAAAGAAACTATGATTCACTAATAATTCAAAACGTTTTAGCTCAAAAACGAAACAAATCTTCCATTTTTGACAACCTTCAAATTACATGTGTATTACAATACCATAAGAGACCTCGATTGGCCTATCACGTATACTCTATTAGTGGAAAGATAAGAGAAAACGCTCCTTATTCTTTCTAGGGGGTCGCGGAAAGAATTGGTTCATTTCAAAATCAATGTAAATCTGATATTAACAAAATTGAACTTACATGTGAGTAAATCGATTACAATACCATATTAGGCCTCATCACAACTACTTCGAGACAATATGTGAGCTGTTGATACTATAAAGGATACATGGCAAAACCAATGTGTGGTGAGTGGGAATTTGTTAATTATAAAAGTACTGATCTTTCAATTTCCAGTTCTTCAATACAGAATAACTACACAGATTATAATCACAGCTCTTAGTTCAAAAATAAATCCTTTGTTGAACTTAGGTAAGGCATACGACTCAGAAACTGTTAAGTTAAGAAATAGAATTATAAATAAAAAACGAACTTCATAAATTTCAGATTATAACAGTTAAACCTGAACCATAAAGAACATATATCGAACTACAGAGTCTCACATGCAATCAGTTTCTAATTAGCATTGAATTAGATTAGACGAATCAATTAATCAATCACAGAGAGTTTAAATCCAATCACCGATAATAATAATAATAATAATAATAATAATAATAATAAAATGTGTTAGTTGTATCAAAAACTACTAAACAACTCCATTTCATTCAATCATATTGCAATTACAAATGCTCAGTTACATTTATATTTATATCTACTAAGAAGAAAAGGGGGGAGTAGCAGATTCAACTTGGTCCTTGTACACAATACAGCTCATCTGGTGCAACGTTAGGGCAGCCCAGCTGCTGAATCCCTGACCGCAGATACACTGACTGTGATGAACATGAACAGGTTTCGTCTTCTGGGATCTCTTGCTGGTTGGCGAGGGTGTATTGTCAGGGGAGGGAGAGGTTGAGGAAAGGTATGGTGAGGTGGTTTTAGTCGGGGTGGTTTTGGTTTTAGGTGGGGTGGTTTTCGGTGTGGGTGGGTTAGGTTTGAGTTTGGCAGGAGTCGTCACCGGTGTTTCTAGCTTCTTCGGCGGGGCCATCTCTTTTTTTGTTTTATTATTAGTAATTATAATTATATTATATTATATTCTCTTCCTCATTTATTTATATACTTGTTGCTACAACAAATATAGATCTGGAGAGGGTCTGAACGTTCCAAGGTCGTCAAGCTTCTGACCTCGTCTGCTGCTTAAAGGGTTAGACTGGTAGCATGAAAGAACTCGTTAGAAGAGGTAAAAGGGTTAAAGGGTTTCGGTTCACCAAACGCAAGTTGTGGTGTCCCTCTACGTTGTAAACGTAGATGGGAGGTTCAAGAGTTTTGATATTTTAGTTGTTATGATTCTGATTTGGGATCAACCCAAAGTCAGAACGTTGTTATTATTGATTAACTTAAGAAAAGATAAAAAATAAGAGTATGATGTTGAAGAAAGGAACTCTTGATCCCAAGTTACAACTAGGGACCAACCACGTAAGCCTGAGGAAGGCTGAGACTTGCGAGTAACAGATTGTGATTCCACATATAGTGGCTGTTGGGGCCAGCTTGGTTGTGGAATCAGCATGGTTTAAGAATGTACAGCAGCAGCTTGCGTGCTTGAAGGCTTCAAGGCTTCAGCCTTCAGCTGCTGAAAGTATTATTAGAGAATAATTCTAGAGAGATAGTTTAGAGAGAGAGAAAGAGAGTGAGAGAGGTCTTGTATTAAGACCAATCTGAGTTGAATGGCATGGTTTGCC
Source organism: Ambrosia artemisiifolia (assembly GCA_032199755.1). Taxonomy (NCBI): domain Eukaryota; kingdom Viridiplantae; phylum Streptophyta; class Magnoliopsida; order Asterales; family Asteraceae; genus Ambrosia; species Ambrosia artemisiifolia. The sequence continues at coordinate 44,477,027 of CM063512.1, read as the reverse complement.
CTCTTATTTATAGAGTGGGGATGGGTAAAACCCTAATGGGCTTCCTTGTTGGGCTTGGGCTTGACCCACTCTTATATTTAATGATTTTGGCTTCTTGGGCTTTTGGGCTTGACCCAATTGAGTACCCTACAACATCAGCCCCCCAGTCTAGTTTAATGTATATATGTATGTACATTATACTAGACTCAAGCTATTCGTTGTCTTTGCGCTTTCTTCGAACTTTTGTTGTTTTGGTGAGTGTTTATTTGTAGACACCTTCGTGTAAGTAGGATAAATATCAACAAACAAACCTTAGCATAATGAGTTTTGGAATGTGTTATCGGTTTAAACCGATAAAATTTGAAACTTGTTTAAGTTGATGATCTTGAAAGCTTATTAGGGGGTTTGAGCTGATGAGCTTGAAAGCTTATTGGCATTTAAGCTGATAAGCCCTTAGTTTGGTGGAAGCAACTGATAAGCTTGAAAGCTTATAAGGATTTAAGCTGATAAGCTTTGCAGCTTGCTAAGCCCCTATTTGGAAGTTATGGAGCTTGAAAGCTTATAAGGATTTAAGCTGATAAGCTTTGTAGCTTGCTAAGCCCCTATTTGGATGGAAGCTATGGAGCTGGATATTTCTCCATTACTTGCTTCTTTCCTTGTTAGCTTGTATTAGCTTCAGCATATCGGCTATTGACCTTTTAAGTTTTCACCGTTTGAGCTTAATTTTCTAAGCTTGTTTGTTGTATTGGCGAAGTTATCTTGAGTTGTGTGATTAAAACCATCTATATCCCACATGTATGCTCCTTTGGACGATATTTCCATAATTTTGTAAAATATTTTTTGGAAATATCTTTATTTTGGGTATAAGCCTTTAGGAGTTGGTTCATTTATCAAATGACTATGGCAGTTTAAATGCTTGTAAGCATCAACAAGGTAGATAAGTATCACTAAATGATTGTAGCTAGGTGTACTTACAGAGGTTTTTAGCAAGTCACGTTTTTGAACAAATGTCGGGAAGTTAACCCGAGATATAGTGGATTATTGACCAGATGGTTGACCTTTAAGGTAGCAAATGAGCTTCATGTGACAGAAGGAAGGTTGCATGTGTACGAAGGAAGGCTTCTTGCACATGATGGTGGAGTACATTGCCTTGAAGGTTGACTTGCTGTGACCTGACTTGATAAAAAGCTGGTATGTGTTCTAAGCTTCGAAGGCTTTAAGCAAAGTTATTGTTTCTGTTGACTAAAGCATATAGATTTCATCCTTTAAGCAAAGTGGCTTGGCTTGATAGCTGAAAAGCTTGTGGGTTTCATCCCTTAAGCTCATGGATGAAATCCATCACTAGCCTAATTCGTTGTGCTATCAAATTTTTGTGATAAATTCTTTCTTATGATACGAGCGATGGAATCAAGTAGACAGAAGCAAACAAGGTTAAATAGAGAATTTCTTTGCTTACGAACCTTCGCTTTTGATTCTTATTCACGGGCTTTGTTCATAGGAAGTTGAGTGTATGACCTTGCTAGCGAGCTTCTTTGATGCGAAACTTGACGTATGATTTATGTTTGTAAGCTTCTTTCGTTTGAAGATTGATATGAGCTTCCTTCGTTCAAAGCTTGATATATAGAGCATGTCTATAAGCTTTGTTTGTATGAGGTTGAGCTTCTTTTGTTGTCATGACTAAGTTTCTTTTTGCATTAGTCGCAACAATATTTCTTTGTGATAATGGATGATGTTCGATACGAGAACATTTAGCACCATTTTGGTGAAATATTAATCGTTGTGTTATTTGGGGAACCTTGCAGGGTTCCGTTTGGTGTTAGCCTTGTATAACTAGAACATTAACATGGGGTTGTGGTATTATGAACCTTTCAAGCTGTTTGGGCTTGAGATGTGATGAATGGTGACCGATCATGGCCATTTATGCTAACTTTCAAATTACATGTGAATACACGTATTACAATACCATAAGAGACCTCGATTGGCCTATCACGTATACTCTATTAGTGGAAAGATAAGAGAAAACGCTCCTTATTCTTTCTAGGGGGGTCGCGGAAAGAATTGGTTCATTTCAAAATCAATGTAAATCTGATATTAACAAAATTGAATTTACATGTGAGTAAATCGATTACAATACCATATTAGGCCTCAACTAGAATATCGCAACTACTTCGAGACAATATGTGAGCTGTTGATACTATAAAGGATACATGGCAAAACCAATGTGTGGCAAGTGGGAATTTGTTAATTATAAAAGTACTGATCTTTCAATTTCCAGTTCTTCAATATAGAATAACTACACAGATTATAATCACAGCTCTTAGTTCAAAAACAAATCCTTTGTTGAACTAAGGTAAGGCATACGACTCAGAAACTGTTAAGTCAAGAAATAGAATTATAAATAAAAAACGATCCTTAAATAATAAATATCAATATAATATATTTTATATATAAAAAAAAAAGAACTCCTAAAACTTCATAAATTTCAGATTGTAACAGTTAAACCTGAACCATAAAGAACATATATCGAACTACAGAGTCTCACATGCAATCAGTTTCTAATTAGCATTGAATTAGATTAGACGAATCAATTAATCAATCACAGAGAGTTTAAATCCAATCACCGATAATAATTATAATAATAATAATAATAATAATAATAATAATAAAATGTGTTAGTTGTATCAAAAACTACTAAACAACTCCATTTCATTCAATCATATTGCAATTACAAATGCTCAGTTACATTTATATTTATATCTACTAAGAAGAAAAGGGGGGAGTAGCAGATTCAACTTGGTCCTTGTACACAATACAGCTACGTTAGGGCAGCCCAGCTGCTGAATCCCTGACCACGGATACACTGACTGTGATGAACATGAACAGGTTTCGTCTTCTGGGATCTCTTGCTGGTTGGCGAGGGTGTATCGTCAGGGGAGGGAGAGGTTGAGGAAAGGTATGGTGAGGTGGTTTTAGTCGGGGTGGTTTTGGTTTTAGGTGGGGTGGTTTTCGGTGTGGGTGGGTTAGGTTTGAGTTTGGCATGAGTCGTCACCGGTGTTTCTAGCTTCTTCGGCGGGGCCATCTCTTTTTTTGTTTTATTATTAGTAATTATATTATATTATTATTATATTCTCTTCCTCATTTATTTATATAGTCCTGCTTTTTCGCATCATCAACGGCTGGTGTTCAGAATAAACTAGTTCACTACACCCAACGGTCAGGATGAAAAGTTACGGATCCGTGTGATTTAAAATGTATCCCAATCCGCGTGATCTAGTTTCAACCTATCAAAACCTTTGATTTTAATTCATTTCCACATATTTTGAGTTTTTTTTAATTTTTTAAGTAAGGGAGTAAGGTGTGCCTACCTCAATTTTTTATTGATTTTAATTAATTCTGTAGTGCCACATCACTTCATTGATTTACTTCACTGAAACAATTTTTACAAGCAACACTCCGCTGATTCTTTTATTTCTTTTTTTAATTTCACTAAACTTTTTTTTTATATTTCACACGGTTTAAAGATTAATATTAATTACTTTTACACTATTACAACTGTCCCACCACCAAACGGTCAGTAATATCAATTTGGAAACCGTCAATTGAATTCAATAGCATTGAAACTGTTCCACCAAACAGTCAGTAAATTCAATTTGAACCGTTCAAATTTTTTTTGTATATAAACATAGCAAACTGTGGGGTTAAAACTCACCTTTACCACCGTATAAACAAACACACACACGACGACTCGGCTCAACAACAACGTCAACGCTTGAGGGCTCGGGCTCCCACCCTGAGGGGTTTTGGGACCGTGTGCTGGCCGATTTCAACCGCCACTTCGGCACCAATAACCGGACCATCGTGAGCCTGCAGCGGAAGTGGGTCGATCTCAACATAAAGTGTTATCGGTGGACCACCCTGTACGAGAACACGTTGGGGCAGGAGCCGGGCATCGAACCGGAGTTGGTCATAGAGTTCACGCATGTGGACTATGTGGCTCGATACGACAACAGTTTTGACCATGTCGAGGCATGACAACTGTTTCGCTAACTCTAGGTTTTTTTTTTATTTCTTTTAATGTGTTTTATTTTTATGTTTAATAGTAATGAAATTTAGTTTTTTATGTTTCTCTTTAAATTTTTTTTATTTAATCAGGCTTTAAAACAAACGGTTAAAATAATAAAACAATTATAAAACAAACGGAAAAAACAGACGGTTAAAATACAAAAACAATGTATTTATTTTAGTGAAAAATAAATTAAAAACGGTTACCAGCACGGTAGATACAACCGGTAAAACGGTTCACGGGACCACTACCAGCATGGGTGGCGGCGGTGTTACCGTGCTGGTAGTGGGTACTCGTGACCAATTCGGGTGGCGCCCCGTCCCCCCTAATAACTAACTAGCAGAACCCGATTTTTAATAACGTAAGTAATAAACGAGTTTTTTTTTCTCAACGCAAGTAAGAAACCAAGTTACAAGAAAATATTAGGTTAATGAGAACTTTATTTTATTCGGGGGCAATTACATATATCTCCTTGTAAACTTCATAAATTACATACATATCTGATATATTGTAAAATACATCTATTTCCAGTGTAAAGTTCGTACAGTTTTCGAGTCGTTTAGATAGTGTTTTTATTAGTTTTAGGCTTGTATGAGTCTATTTTAGTTAGTATAGGTTTTTATAAATTTTTATTAGCTTTGCGTCATTTTTAGTATTTATTTATTTATTTATTTTATATTTTATGGGTGTTCATGGACGTTGGAGCGTAAACGAGCAACTTTGATCAAGTCAAAAACACCCGAGTCAAGAGCACGAAGCTAGAATGCCATTTATAATAATAATAATAATAATAATAATAATAATAATAATAATAATTAATAATAATAATGGACTCAAGTCCATGTTTACGTGACTAAAAAAAGTAATAGAACATAAGTAAAGGCCGAGGCCCAAAACACAACAGAGGGCTGCGAATATTAATTGGAGAGGAGGCGCATAATTATTATTTTTGAGGGGAGAGCATCGATAACTCCATAACAGCAGCGGCACACAAATAAAGAGGCAGGATATCTTCGACAACAGAAAAGGAGGTCAAGGGTTGAAGCATTGGTGCGAGCACGGGTCGTTTCTAATTCAATTATTTATTTATTTAATTGCTACCCGTTGTGAACACCATGATTTGCTTTTATTGTTTTGATTTTATCATGACTTTTATTGGCTAGACTTTTATTACTACCTAGGCGATGATGAATACGCTTGTTTGATAATTATTTCTTTTGGTTTTGGAACTATTGGTTGTGGGTGAATTTTAGAGTAAAGAGCTTTTTTTTTTCTGGTTTGATGTGTATGCATATTTAGTTTTGTTTAATTAATTTTTATAAACTCCACTTGCGTTTTTGTGAATGTCTTTCATGTATGAATGCGGGTTAGGTTGCGGACTGGGTGTTAGCAACTAGTTTATGGTTAATTTCTGCAGGTTATCCATAGGAGTTGTAATTGTTAGTTAGATAATTCTAAGTGTTCTACCAATTCTCAATAGCTGTAAGGTGCGAGATTGTTGGTCTGTCTAGGGTGTTAAATTGCTAGATCTAGAGGCTTTGTAAGAAGATCTTCCTAGTTTCCCTAGCATTCCTTGTAGGCCAAGTCTTATCAGAAATATTGTAGTTACCCCTTGCACTTTCGGGTGTATTGGGACTTTCGCGCTGTGAGGTAGACTGTCTAGCGGGTACTTTAAGATTCGAGTAGGTAAGCCTGTGAGGGTAACCTCTCAACCGGTGGTTTAACAGCACAACAGTATTCTAGGGTTTCCCCTTGAGAAGGGTCGAGGGTGTCTAGTTTATTCTTGATGTTTAGTATTTTAAGATCCCGGTTCCACACCAGTTCCATAGCCATAAGAAGCTTATCATTCATGTGTAGGATTCTAGCCTAGGTAGTGCCTTCCTATCATCTGATCCGATTTCCATTCTCCACCTTGTGTTTTAAGTTATTTAAGTTTTATTATATTTATTTGCATTAGTCTGTTAGAAAACCCCCCTTAATATAAAAAAAACAATTTAAGTCAGTTTGTAGATAAGTAATCGAGTCTAGTTTACGTTTTCCATTAGAGTCTCGTGGGTTCGATATCCGGACTTACTTTAGCTATACTAGAGTCGATAGGTTCACTTGCCTGTCAGTAGTTTAGTTTTAGAGAGTCTAGAGTATTACTTAGTGTCTAGTTTTAGGTTTAATTTAGTTGTTTTTACTAAACCACTTAGAGCACATCAGAAATATTGTAGTTACCCTTGCACTTTCGGGTGTATTGGGACTTTCGCGCTGTGAGGTAGACTGTCTAGCGGGTACTTTAAGATTCGAGTAGGTAAGCCTGTGAGGGTAACCTCTCAACCGGTGGTTTAACAGCACAACAGTATTCTAGGGTTTCCCCTTGAGAAGGGTCGAGGGTGTCTAGTTTATTCTTGATGTTTAGTATTTTAAGATCCCGGTTCCACACCAGTTCCATAGCCATAAGAAGCTTATCATTCATGTGTAGGATTCTAGCCTAGGTAGTGCCTTCCTATCATCTGATCCGATTTCCATTCTCCACCTTGTGTTTTAAGTTATTTAAGTTTTATTATATTTATTTGCATTAGTCTGTTAGAAAACCCCCCTTAATATAAAAAAACAATTTAAGTCAGTTTGTAGATAAGTAATCGAGTCTAGTTTACGTTTTCCATTAGAGTCTCGTGGGTTCGATATCCGGACTTACTTTAGCTATACTAGAGTCGATAGGTTCACTTGCCTGTCAGTAGTTTAGTTTTAGAGAGTCTAAAGTATTACTTAGTGTCTAGTTTTAGGTTTAATTTAGTTGTTTTTACTAAACCACTTAGAGCACATCAATATCCGGTCTAAAACTTAAATTACATATTTCCCCTTTTCAAAAGTTAAAAATATCAAATATGCCCATTATTAAAAAAAAAAATAGTTTAGAGAAAGACCAATTTACCCCTTTTTTACTAAATCAAAATAATTTAAAATTTACTAAGAGGGTGTTTGGGATTGATTTTTCAAAACAGATTATGCGTTTTGAAAAAGCAGGGGTGGAGATCCTTTTAGATTATTGCGTTTTGGTAGGCTAAAAATCTATTTCAAAACTCAACTCAAACACTTAAAACTTATTATTTGCCTTTTCAAAACGCAATAATCTAAAAATTTATTTCAAAACGCAATCCTAAACACCCCCTAAATCGGAAATTTGAATACCACCTCGTCTTCCCATTTCACGCCATGCCATTTATGATTTTATCCTTATTTTTCACACACAAATATCCATAAGCTTGCACATCATTCATTAGCCTTCCTATAGATAATTGCCTTTGATTTGTCAGAAAAAAAAATAATTGTCTTTGTGCGTAAACAAGATAATTAATTGAGCAAATCAGAAGGGTGATAAAACACAAACTCGTCAAATAATTACGAAACACAAACTTATTAAATGTCTCCCAAAAACTCGATATGCATTTATGGATTCTTCCAAATTTCTTTTTATTTTAACACAAAACTTCATTAAAACGGACTATCCCTCAAAACAAGGACCGCGTATTTTCCCCAATCATTCCAATCAATATCCTTAAACCTCGATCGATGTTTAAGCTAAAAAAAGGATAAAGACTTATCGCTCGCAACTATCTCCATGACTTGAGGCTTCGAATTCTGAAAAATCTTTTTATTTCGTTCATTCCAAATCATCCAACAAGTCACCATAATAATACCCCTTAATACCTTCTTTTCCCCCTTTGACTTTGAAGATAAGTAATCCATCCGCAACAAATCTTGTACAGAATCGACCCACCATCCGTTAATTCTACACCAATTCCAAACCTTGCTCCAAACCCCAAACGAGAACCCACAATTAACCATAAGATGAGCAGCCGATTCCTGGGCAGATTCACGCAGAGGGCATTTCAAATCTGGAATGTGCAGCCGCCTTTTAGACAACGCTAAACGGGTCGGAATTCGATCGAGCTCCATGCGCCAAGTAAAAATATTTATCTTTAAAGGAAGCCAATATTCCCATTTCATGTATTGAACCGTCGGCGCATACCTACTAAACCTGAGCCATTTGTTAACAGCCGCAACCTAAAAGACGCCATCATTATTTTGACTCCAGCCCCACGAATCTTTTCTATCAGAAAGCCGAACCTTGTCCAGCACTGCAGACACGTCTTGAGCCTCATAAATAGAAGCAATCGTATTTGTATCAAACCTCCACGGGTCGCAAATCATCCCACCAGCTTTAACCTCTGACCCACTGCACCGTTTTTGATATGATCTTGAGCATACAACGTCGGCCATCTAATCATAAAAGGCACATTCCCATACCACACATCTTTCCAAAAACTAATTCTATCATCTTTCCCAACTTTACCCTTGATACAATATTTGAAGAAATTCCCATCGACAACCAAACCTTCCAAAGATCGCACTATGTTCTTCCAACATCCCGTGTAACCTGTTTTTAAAGGAAGAAAGGCCCATCGTCTCTTTCCCCAGTGAATGCCTTCAATAACATTCCGCCATAACCCTTCTTTATCCACCTTAAATCTGTACGCCCATTTCGCAATAAGCGTCGTGTTAACATCTAAGAGCTTAGCAACCCCTAATCCCACCTCCTTTTTAGGTCTAGTCACCACCTCCCAAGATACCCAATAAAGCCCTCTACCCTACTTACAACCATACCACAAGAACTTTTTCATAATCTTTTCAATCGAATCAATAACCGAGATTGGAGCTTTAAAAATAGATAAATAATATACCGGAAGCGATGATAACACCGACTTAAGAAGTGTAAGGCGCCCACCAATAGACAAGAGATTTGCCTTCCAATTGATCAATCTATTTCGAATCGTATCCACCACCGCATCCCAATTATGCACTCTATTCATGTTAGCCCCCACCTTAATTCCAAGATACATAAACGGAAGCTTTCCAACTCGACAACCCAACATGTTCTACATATAATTCACCTCCGACTCAGCCATACCCAATCCATAGAGCACCGACTTATTTAAATTTATTTTCAGACCTGAACACAAGTAAAAAATGCGAAGCAACCTACTTGTATTTTCCAAATTGACCTTGTCCCACTTTCCCAAAATCAAAGCATCATCGGCGTACAACATATGAGAGACTTCGGGGCCATCAATCCCTATTTTAACTCCTTCCAGCATACCTCTCCCACTCGCTTTTTTTAGCATACAATCCAACGCCTCCATTACAATCAAGAATAAGAAAGGCGAAATAGGATCACCTTGCCTAAGTCCCTTATGACATTGGAACTCAAATGTCGGGGATCCATTCACCAAAACCGCCGACCTGGCTGAGGATATAATACCTTTCACCCAAGAGCACCATTTTTGAGGAAACCCCATTTGCGATAAGATCGAAAGGAGAAAATCCCAACTCACATTATCGTAGGCCTTCTCAAAATCGATTTTCAAAAAGAAAGGTTGTTTTTTATTCCTTTTAATCCACCAAATAATCTCATTAAGAACAAGCGGCCCATCTAAAATGTACCTATCCCTGAGGAATCCAGACTGAGATACCGAAATCACCTTCCCAATAACCTTCTTCATTCTCGCAGGCACCACTTTGGATATCAACTTACTAATAACCCCAATTAGGTTGATAGGTCTGTAATCTTTTAACCCAGCAGGAGTTTTAGTTTTTGCAATTAAAGTGATAAACGAGGTGCTACAAACTTCACTAATCGACCCGGAATGGAAAAAATCCTCGAACACTTTCATAAAATCATCCTTCAAATATCTCCAAAAATGTATTATGAACCTGAAATTAAATCCATCAGGACCGGGCGCCTTATCAGCACCACAATCAAATGCGGCAGCCTTGACTTCTTATTTTGAAAAAGGAGCAATCAAAGCCTCAATACATTCTTCCGGGACCTGTTTCAAGTTATCACAATATAAAGAAAGTCTAACAGGAAATTCCCTCTTTAAAAAGATTTATATAAAAACGCAAAACCTCCCTTTTAACAATAGGAGGTTTTGAGATCCAAACCCCATCCACCATTAACCCCGGAATAGAATTTGACGCCCTCCCCCCTTAATACATCGATGAAAAAATCCTGAATTCTCGTCGCCATTCACCGCCCAATTAACTCTAGATTTTTGAAGCAAATCCCGATTCTTATAATATAAAATTTTCTCCATTTCTTTTTTGTTTTCTTCCCAAACCCATATTTCATCCTCCTCAAGATCTCTCTCCTCCATCCTCTTCTCTAAACTCGCCATCTCCGCTTTAATCAATCGTAATTCTTCATCTTCTTTCTTACCCACTTCTTTCCACCACTTCCTTAAGGCATTCCTAACCGCGACAAATTTCATTTAAACCTTCACATCAGACGGCCCATCCACCTGACACCTCTCCAAGGCCCCAATAACCACCTGCTCACACCCTGTCCTATCCAACCAAGAGTTGAACCATTTAAAAGGCTTAGCTCCAAAGTTAGAATCAGACACAGTAAGGAGCAAGGGACGATCATAAAATAGCACCAAACCATCTATTAAAAAATTGTTGACAAACCATGATTCGATCAATTTTACCCAGCTTAACCTTATTACCTGAACCTGCCATGAATGTAAATCTATTTCCCCGCATAGTATATTCCTGTAAATTCGCCTCCTCTATAAACGAATTTAAATCATTCGCCATACTCTTATTAAACTTGGAGTTCTTCCTCTCCTCTTTCCACCTGACAGCATTAAAATCCCCCATGAAAACCCATAACCCATCACCATCCTGCATCAGACCTTGCAAACGATTCAATAACATTCTTTTTTCATTGACCTTCTGAGGAGCATAGACATTGACAATATTAAGAATAGACCCATCCTCAACAAGAATTCCGGAGGTAAGAATAAAATTCGAGTCTTCCACAGATTTAATCTTATTAAACTTTCTAACATCCCACATACTCAACAAACCTCCCGATCTACCACAAGACGTAACTACATCCATACCGAAATCGTTACTAGACCTCAGCTTCTTAAAATCAAAATTCTTACTATCACTAACCATCGTTTCTTGTAAACCCAAAAACTCAACCCCATTTTTTCGAATTAAGTCTTTCACCCACGCACCCTTACCATCCTTTACAATCCCTCTAATGTTAAGAGACAAACAATTCATGACAAACCTGATTGTACCCCTGCTCCTTGAATCGAATTCCTTATCATATTTTCAAAGCCTTCCAATTGAGCCGCCAACTCAATACCCAACTCCCTAGTGCAATTGACTTCCTTTTCAACATCAACAACCTCCGATTTTTCTGAATCCGAGCCTTGGAGCTCCAATTCAACATCGCTGAAAACCCTCTGAATTGCCTCGTCATTCACTGTAACCTCATTGTTCCCAGACAACAAAAGTTTCTCTTCAGCGTCCTCCATCAATGTTTGAAAAGAGTTAGAGAATGAGATAGGAGGAGGGCCTCTAGTCTTAATCACATTAGAGTCAAGACTCCAAATTACTGGATCAAGATTAAAAGGATCATTCTCCACAACTTTGGGCTCCTTAATGGGCCGTTCATTACTACTAGCATATTCACCAGCACTAGCCTGGCCCATATCTTGAAAATTTTTGACTTTCTTTCTTGACAAAATTGCAGAAAACGTCCTTTATGTTTACCCAAAGTTGCAGGTTTAGTCCTTTAACTTTAAAAGTTGCAGGATACCTCCTTTATCGAAGTTTTTGTTGCAGGTTTCATCCTTTACACTAACTCTGTTAGTGTTTGTCGTTAACTCCCCCTCACATGCCAAGCATGTGAGGGTATTTTCGTCAATTTGTATTTAAAGGACCTTTTCTGCAAGTAAAACAAAAATAACAACATAACAATAAAGGAGGGACTAAACTTGTCAAAGTTTGGAAGTTTTTAAAACAAACTCATCCTCTCTCTCTCAGACTTGTTTTTCCGGCGATGGTCGCCGCCGTTGACCACATTCCGGCCAACATAACAATGTGGTCGCCGGCGGCGAACATCGCCGGAAAAACGAGTCTGAGAGAGAGGATGAGTTTGTTTTAAAAACTTCCAAACTTTGACAAGTTTAGTCCCTCCTTTATTGTTATGTTGTTATTTTTGTTTTAATTGCAGAAAAGGTCCTTTAAATACAAATTGACGAAAATACCCTCACATGCTTGGCATGTGAGGGTAACTTAACAGGATAATTTAACACCGTTAGTGGTAAAGGTCGTTTTATGCAACCAAAAGTTCATTAAAGGATGTTTCCTGCAACAAAAACTTCGATAAAGGAGGTATCCTGCAACTTTTAAAGTTAAAGGACTAAACCTGCAACTTTGGGTAAACATAAAGGACGTTTTCTGTAATTTTGTCTTCTTTCTTTTATTCTTTTTACCAGCCCCTACATTAATTGTCTCCATCAAAATATCCTCATTAATCACCAAGTTTGACTTCTTTTCAATCACATTTAAATCATCCTCCTTATTTTCGGAAATAATATTGACATTATTACCATCATTAAAACTTTCCGAAGAATCCTCCATTCTGTTACAATCCTTCGCCAGAGCTACGTTCGACTGGAACTCCGGGGACGCTTTCCCAGCTTCTTGTAAATCTTCATCACCCGAATCAACAATTCCTTCATCAACCTTTGGATCAAGAATAAACTCCTCCATCACCCAAACTCTAATTGTATGTCCTCTCCACCTTAGAAAAGCCTCATCTTGAATTCTCTTGCCCTGTTTAACTAGAACACCGATGAACTGGAAAGAAGCATCCACCCCACCGCGTTCCACCCGAGCAGATTTAATCACTTCACCAAAAAGGTTCCCAACATCATTCACCACCTTGTTATCAGCTAAACACAACGGTATACCATACACTTTCAGCCAAGCAATCCTTTCAAACGGTTTTAGTTGGCCTTCCTAAATCTAAGGACCAGAAAACATCTCCGGTCTTCCAGCAAGTTCATCCAAGGCCATAACAACATGTTCCTTATTCATAAACTCAATCATGACCAATAAACCACCCAAACACCGTACCACCCCTAATGAAGTTTCATCTCCTTTAAAATTGTCTTAATATTTTGTAAAACAGATAGAGATTTTAGACGGACAACTATCCCCCTCCCATGCAAACCTTTAAACGCTACATTTTTATCATCAACCCCTACAAGTCTGCCACGTGATACTCTAGAAAATGCTTCTTTATACGTCACATTGTTGCTAACATTCTCCTTATTACCGGAAAAATCACTGCCAATCCCCTTCCCTTCGTAGGTCGTGATCGTTCCTGCTGCCTAAGCTGATTAGGTTGTTTAATCTTCCCTTCTTCAAGCACAAATCTTGCCACATTGCACTTCAGTTTGTACTCCCCCAACCGAATAGAGGACAACTTTCTTTCCAGTTCCGACCTATCCTTAACATCAAACATGTTGACAAACCCAAATCTCTTACCTTCCTTATCCCTTTTCCGAGCAATGAAAATGTCAAAAATATCACCCCTACCTCTAATAGCGTTTGCTAGATCCGCTCCACTGCAACGATCAGGGAGATTTGGGACATAAAATTTGGTTAACCATGCTTGAACACTCGTCGGAATAGGTTTCCGACGAGAGCCCATAGTGAGAGTTTTAAAGATTTTTTGTATTCCAAATTTCTTAAACCGATCAGGCAATCAAAACCCAGTATTTAGCCAGAACATAACAAAAAAAATTACAATATTCTATATTGATTTGTTGAGCAACATCAACTTCAAGAATAAGGCTAGATCTGGAACCGAGTATTTGAAAGCGGCGATTACGGTTACGGTTGTGTATTAGGCCGGAATTAGTGTCTGGACTTTATTTTGTTTCTCGACTTTATTTTGTATTAGGCCCAGTATTTTTTGGACTTTATTTTGTATTAGACCCAATAGTTTGTTAATGTATTAAGATTTTTAATATAAGTTTTGAACCCTGTGTCACGGGCCGTTAGGTTAGTATCATTATATACACACACTCACACCCCCTCATAAATTTCAAGCCCCTTTCACCCACCAATTGCCCCACATGCCACATGTCAAAAAATGCCCTATTTCACCTACCAAATTTCACCCACCACTACACATGGTCTAAGACGACCTGTACTAGAAAGCCTGCAATTTTCCACATTTTAATAATTGTATAGCAATCAAAATCAGTATCTTTGCTATCCATTGTGTTGATAGCTTAATGTTTATACAGTCAGGGCCAGCCACAGAGCATGATTCTATCATGTGAGACGCTGGAAGATTTCGCATGATCGCCTACATATTATAAAGAGCATATAAAACCATTTAACTGGTGTTAAAACTTAAAATACAACATGACATGACCGTGAAACAAAGCTCAAGTTCCGTCAAGTCATGGCTAACCAGCAAAGACAACATCGCATATGAGGTGCGAACACAACAAAAACTAAATGAAAAGAACAAAGAAGACCATATCGTTACCCTAAGCGAAATCTGAGTTCAAAACACGGAGACCGGCGTATGAGAGAAATTCTAGTTTCGTTAGCTTCCTTTAATCACAACATCAACACACCCACAATTAATAAAAAATAAAATCAAATTAAAGTTTTTAATTCAAATAAAAGTCAACACCGAACAACATACCTAAACAACTTGATTAAAGATCGACAAGAAACAACACGATTGTCGATTAATGATTACTAAACCAAACCCTCTCTAATAGATCCCAATTTTAGAACTCTCAGAAATTGAAAGATAAAGAACAAAGTTGCAAATAACATTCCACCGTTTACAATCAATCAATAAAACAAATAGCAAAAAAAATCAAATGCTTAGATTGCTAGATCCGAACAAATAATAAACCTAGGTTAAATAATTCTACAACAATAATTTATTATTATTATCATTATTATTATTAAGTCCAAATGAATAAGATGTTTTTATAATAAGAAACAATATCGTATGAAAAGATAAAAGATTTTGAAACTTAAAATATATAAAAGGAGCATTGATGAATGAATAATTTGTGATATAAATCTAATTTTTTTTAAAATCCCACAATAAGCCACGTGGCACATTCAAAGGAGGAAGGAGGCTACCAGTGAATGTCACATCATCAAACACCAATTCTTTTATATATATTAATAATTAATAGATAAACCAAATACAACTCTACATTTTCTATCCTATATATACCCTAGCCTACCCATTCAATCTTTTACCATTCTACTAAACCTCCCATCTCTAAGCCAAAAACCGAGCTTCCAAGTAAGTAATTTAACTTACGCAATGTCATTTTCTTATGTGTTTTTATTATTTTATTACTTATAACCTTTTAAATCTAGATTGATAATGATTTTAAAACTTGTAACATAAAGTTTATAAACTTATTTTATCGTATATTAACTAAAAACAATTTTTAAAATATTCAAAGGTGCACATAAGTGCAACCCTTGATTTGGACAGCATGCACAACTAGACTAAAAATCACCATAATTCAATTTTTACAGCACTTTTAAAAGCAAACTCAGATACCATGATCAAGATCGTCGAATTACCGTTTCAGCGGTATGTTATATGTCGTTTTGACCCCTAACGAACCCAAACAAATCAGGGGTTCAAATCTGGATGAGCTGTTTTGTTTCACGTTTTTTACCTATTTCTAGGGCTCAAACGAAAAACTTTTCAAAATGAAATTTGTTCAAAATACTTTGATTTAGATTACTGTAAATTTTTAGAATTTTTAGAGGTCGTTTGATATTTTTAAAATGTAATTTAAAACAGCAGCTGCAATTTGTCTAAAACATGATTTTATCAAATCTAACATATCTAACACTCCACCTATTATTCTTTCGATTACCCTAACTGTATAAGAACTCTAGACCCGCATATGACCCTAAAACAACTCTTCTTATTACTTTAGGGCATTATCATTAGTCGTTTACACGTTCAAGGAACAAGCACACTCACATCTATCAAACAAAGTGAGTTTACATATCCCCACTCTTTTACAGTTTTTAATGCTTTTCTGGGTGAAACATGTTAAACTTTATTCTTTAAACTTATGCAATTCAACTATGTGTCTTATGAGATTCTTTGTGCTACGTGTCAAAAACTTGCTAAGTAAAGTAAACTAAGACTTGCATAATCATTAACTACGTACTAACCAACAGTAACAATGATAGATCTATTGGATTGACAACCCCACCTAGATTCGTTGACCATGTCTATGGGGAGGTTAGGTGATTGAAACTGAAACTTAAACTTTGGTGAACCATGTCTATGAGATGAACCTTTAAACTATGTCAACAAAGGTTTGGTTATGCCCCAATTTGCTGTAGTTTTGTTTTCACATGCATGCCTTAGATGTTACATATTGACACAAAATTGTACACTTTATACTTTTTGATACTATACATTGTTTTGATAAAACTTATATATTCTCACCAACTTTATAGTTGACCCTTTTTATTTTTTTCAAACCTTAAGATATTTTAGGAATATTGTTGTTTGAAGTTTTACAAGCTTTAGATCACTTAGGAGCTTTGGACATAGATTAAACAAAATTATCAAGCTGTTTGTCAATATTTGATGCTTGTATGAATTTGTAATTCAAATAAATAAATTATGCTAACTTTATAGTTGATCATGAGCTATTGAACAATCGTCATTACGTGGCACCCTATTGTTTCCGCCATCGATTGGGGTGTTACACAATGACCATTAAAGCTAGTTTCTTTTGTTCCTTCATAATACACAATAATAATTTATCTATTCACAAATATAAATTATAATTATATAAATAACTTTAAAGGGATGAAATTGAACACTAACATCATTTTTTCATTGACTTTTCGTTCTTTTTTAATTTCAAAAGCTTTTTTACTAACATACATATATATATATATATACATATATATATATGTATGGTTTCATAATAAATCACAATATGGCTTGGTGGTGGAGTGGTTTGTGGTGCATTTGTGTGGTTTGAGGTGTCAGATTCGAAACCTGGGATTTTCATTTTTATTTTTACAAACACTTATTTATTAATAAATATATCATCATCATCATCATACTCAGTTGATCCCACCTATAGTAAAGCTAAGGTAGGGTCTGAGGAGGGTAAGATGTAGACAGTCTTACCTCTATCCTCTGAGAATAGAGAGACTGCTTCCAGTGAGACCCCCGACTCGATGTGGTTTTGTATCAAGCCTTGGACATAAGGCACATAACACTTAGCAATCGGGTCAAACTCGATTGGTGCATCTACCCCCTTGTCTTTTGGCTATCAACGTCACCGCATGATAGATGATTAACCGTCCGTCGTTTTTAACGTTATTTTCACGAAATTAGTAAAATAACGTTAAAACTAGTGCAACTTTACTTCCCCCCCCCCCCCCGAGGCCACGCATATATACATTATATGCGCACACCGTAAGTGGGGCGTAAATATATATGATTTCATAATAAGTCACAACATGGCTTGATGGTGGAGTGGTTTATGGTGCATTTGTATAATTTGAGGTCTCAGGTTCGAAACATGGGAAGGACAATTTTTTTTAAAGGTCCAAACACTTTTTTAGTAATAATTATATATGATTGCACAATATATAACAACATGGCTTAGTGGTAGAGTGATTTTTGGTGCATTTCTATTGTTTGAGGTCTTAGGTTCAAAACATGGGAAGGGCAAGGGGCGACTCTTTTTTTTTTTCCATTCACAACATGTTATTAAGTAATAAATACAAATATAATCATGTTTATGTGAGATGTCCTTTTTAAATTAGGGCATGAAAATTGGTAGTTACTTTGTTGATAATAGCTTCTTAGTGTTTTGGATACGACAAAATTGTAAGGCGCGTAACGCGCACCTTTAAACACACTAGTTTTATTGAAAGAGTTTGCATCATATGATATAATATGTTAACATTATAGCCCTAACTTAATATATTCTAAAAAGCTTTGGTTGCAAAGATTATAACTTGTGGTAAATTTCTTTGATTGACGTTTTGTGTTTTAGGTATTAAGTTAATAAAAGATTATGAATGCCTTATTAGTTCCTCGTCTAGGTTTATGTATATGTATTCATTTATTTGTTGATTATAATACTCACATCTTTTTATTTATAAAGTTTTAAGCATTTTGTTTAACTAAAAAAAATGAGGTTTCCTTTTGTTTATGAAGAATATGAAACTTAAGGACAAATGGTATGAACATGATTTGTGCAAAAAAAGAAACTTTTTGTTATGACTCAAGTAAGAACAATGGTATGAAAGAAGTTACTTAGTTGATGTTGATAAAATATAGAATGATGTCTGGTGGTTTTTGTTAGAAGATCATCGCTACGGAGATTTTCTTTAAGGAAATTATAAAACGAAACTAGAATACATATAACTTGTTTCATATGATGGTTTGTAATATGTTAGAAATTACAAAATTATCATGATGAGTGTTATCATATATTTATATTTTAACCTTGTTATTGCATAATAGTTAAACAAAAAAAATATGAATTGCATAAGATGTAAATATTTGAAACGTTTGTATGACAAAATATATATGTTACATGTCATATGTTAATTAAATGTCATGGTAACTATTTTTATATATGGTAAACTTGTGATTAGTTATATATTTGATAAATTAATACATAAATTATATATTTATTATAATTGAAAAAAAATATTATTTCACAAGGTCGTATTATAACTGGTTTTATTAATGTGATATGTTATAAATTCATGTATTATGTAATCCAACTATATATATATATATATACACATACACATATATATATACACACATACACACACATTGTGTTTCGTATGTTATCAGTTTTGAAGAGAACATCAAAATGACCAAAGTTGTGGTAGATGATCACAAATTATAAACATGATTAAATTATGCTCAAGGATTATATATATATAAAGGATCCGGATATTTTGAAAACTCCTCTGAGTTGCGAGAACTTGAGAACACCCCTAACCCAATAATATTATGACACATAAGCTAGATAGGATTATTTTATTGAGGGGCATTTGTGTCAAATACCATATCCCTCACCCCACCCCACCCCACCCCACACCCTTTTAATAAAAATGTGCATATTTTTTTTAAAAATTTATTATCATCACTCAAACTCTCTCTCTCTCTCACACACACACACACAAGACTTTCTCTCTCTAACACACACACCTTCTATCTTTCTTGCTCTCTCTCTCTCTCTCTCTAAATAATAATAATAATAATAATAATAAGGAAGACGACGACACAGGGGGCTGGGGTTGCAGGAACAACGTGTCGATGAACAGATCTGGTTTGATGGGTGGTGGTAGGGGGTTTTGGTGGTGGTTCGATGGGTGGTCGTGGTTTTGAAAGTGGTTTGAAGATGATTGATGATGATGATGGTGGTGGTGGTGTTTCGATGAACAGAGACGAGGGACAGAGACGATGAACAGAGGGTGGTTCGATGGGTGGTGGTAGGGGGTTAGGGGTGATGGTGAATGGTCGTGGGTTTAGGGATTCGAACAGATCTGAATGGTGGTGGGTTAAGGGATCTGAACAGATCCTTCGATCTGTGCTGGGGTTTTCGATGGTGGGTTGTGGTGACGGGGGAGGGCTGTGGTGTTTGGTGATGGTGGGGTGGGGTGTGGTGGTTCGACGGTGTTTTTGATGGTGGTTCGACGATGATGTGAAGAAGGTGATGAATGTTGTTGAAGATGATGATTTTCAGGTATTATTATTATTATTATTATTATTATTATTATTATTATTATTATTATTATTATTATTATTATTATTATTATTATGCTGTAAATGTAACTGAACCACATTAGACAAATTAACAGACTGTGAATCATAATTATCGTGATTATTATTGTTTAGGAATGGAATATGGTTTATCAGGGTGGTTGATAATGCACGTGAAAGTAAGAAATGGGTTGTTTTAATAATAAGTTTTATTATTATTTTCTTCTAGTGTTTAAACATGGTTTTTAGATTCAGAAAAAAAGGTGTGCATCCTTTTTTGTTTGTTCAACTCACTTGGGTTACACCAACATAAACATGGTTTTTTTGGGTACTTTTTGCTTAGCATTCTAATAAACATTTTGGGGTTACACCAACGTAAAACACGTATTATTGTTATTGTTATTATTAAGAAAGTGGGGACCTTCTTACGTGTTACTTTGCGTGATTTTACACCGGGTCAAATCTAGGTTCAAGTCTCGGGGTAACTCTCTAATTTTACACCGATATAAGTACTCACCCCTACTTCAATTGTTAGTGTTAGGTTTAAGGTTTTGAAAAACAAATTTAAAGATTTTGATGTAGGTGTAGCATTCTGTGCTATAGATGAATGCTTACGTGTTACTTTTATGTTTTTATTCAGTGCATTACAAGGAGGTTGAAGTAATGGAATAGCTTTGGATGGCTATATTTGACGATATGGAGGTTGAAGTATCGAGAAGACATTTTGAACTTTTGGAAAATAATTCAATGTAAAAAAGTAATTAAATGTGGCAAGTAGTTGTTTTCAAGTTTTGGAAAGTAATTCAATGTAAGAAAAACACTGGGTGTAAACACGAGGCACACCAGTGTAAATCTGAATGTATAGATGTTTGGTGTTTATTTTACACCATCGTAATACGAATGATAGATGTTGGATATATAGATGTGAGTAAACACTGGTGTAAATAAGTATAAAGCATACAAAATGATAGATGTTTTGGTTATATAGATGTGAGCAAAAACACTGGTGTAATTATTTACATTAGTGTAAATCACACAAAAATGCATATGACTGGTTATATATGTGTGTGAAAACACTGGTGTAATAATTACACCGGTGTAAAAACGAGAGAGAAGAGAAGACAGAATGTATTTGTCTTAAAAAACAAAATTGGTAAAAAAAAATAAATGAAGTAAAAAAATAAATAAAAGTTAAAAAAAGCGAAGAAATTAAAATATAAATTTATTTCTCTCACTTAGTGTTTTTACCTTAATACCCGTAATTGTACTTTGTCACATTTAATTTTTTTAATATTAATTTAATTACCATATGAAGACAAAAGACATCAACTTTTAATCTCAACCATTGGATCATCAAGATCAATGGTCCAAATGAGTTCTTATGGTTCTCGCAACTCACATGAGTTTTCAAAGTATCCTAACCCTATATATATAGGGCAATTCTAAATTGAAAACCACCCCCACTTGAGCAAACCAAAGAAACCTAATTGAATGGCCAACATTGCTCCACGTAGGCCCTTATTTCTTTTTGATCAAAGGGTATTATGGTAACATGTATTTTCTAATCTTTTATGAGAGTGTCTTGTCTGACACAATCTATTTCTTTCTCTCTCTCATTTGTACACCCAAAGTCCTATCAAATACTCCCAATTCTCTCTCTCAACTCCTACTTTTCTTTTTCCTTCTTCTTGACTAAACTCACCAGAACCTATGTCTCATCTTTTTTTTTTCTTTTTCTTTTTTTTAGCCAAACCTAATCACCACTCAAGATATTAAATCATGACATTAAATATGGTGGTTCGGTAGATGATGATGGTTTTCACTGCTGTTCAAGTTCCTTTTAAAAAAGGTTAGTTTTTTTTATTTGCGTGGTGTTTCTGAAGCTACCAAAAGTCTTGTACGTCAAATACGAAGGCTAGACAAGTGCTTTGTATGTTTATGGTTTAATTTTAATGGACAGTTTTTTAGTGAGAAGATTGACATTTCTAAATTTTTTTTAATTTTGAAGCCTTGTTTTTCTCTTTCCAAGATATCTTGTAACTTTAATTTTCACTCACCAACAACCAAAACTCTAATGTCATGTTGCTGGAATTATGAAAACTTTTATTTTTTAAAGTTAAAGACTTGATTCTAATTTAAAGTTTGTTTAGTAAATGATTCTTTGTGCCTACAGAGCATCCATGTATCTAAAATGCTAAAAAGGCTCCAAATATTCCACTTGAAGATGTTGAAGAAACCGATTGGTTTATTTTTTTCTTATGAAGACGATGCAAAAACCGATGGTGGGTTTGAAGATGGTACTGATTCGTTTTGTGAAGAAACCAATTTGCTTTTTTTTGTATTAAAGTTGTATTTTTTTCATCTAAAAACATTTGTTTTTTGTGTTATATTTTTCATATGTTTTTTGTTGTTTGGGGTTTAATTTATCTTATGTTACAGACTATTTGTACCTTTTGTTGTTGTGGTTATAAATTATAATTTGTTGTTTTGTTTGTTTCAGATATTTGATGACAAAAATAACATTTTTACTTGACATTTTGGCGAGAAGATTGGAAATGAAGTTTTTTATATGTTTTTTTATCTTTTTTTTGTTTTGTATATCAAAGGTACAACATATGGTTTTTGTTGTTTGGATTCATAATTTGAATTTTTTTAGTGAGATAAGTTTGTGAAAACACAAGTTTTTGTTTTTGGGTTATAATTTATTATATGTTTTTTAGTTATCTTGTTTCTGAAAACATCTGTTTTTGTTATTGGGTTATGATTTTATTATATGTTTTTTTGTTAAATAAGTCATGAAAACATCTGTTTTTGTTACTGGGTTGTGATTTATTATATGTTTTTTGTGAGATAATTAGTGAAAACAACTGTTCCATAATTTATTATATGGTTTTTGTGAGATAAATCGTAAAAACATAAGTTTTTGTTCTTAGGTTATAATTTGTTATATGTTATTTGTGAAATAAGTTGCGAAAACATGTGTAAATCGTAAAAACATAGTTTGGTTTATAATTCAAATTTGACTTTTGAATGTTAATAAAATACTATACATGTATCACAACTTTTAAGAAAGGAGAGAGAAGAGAGAAATAAGATAAGAGAGAGAACAAGATTTTTCCTGGACAATTTTGCCCATTTGTACATTTTGTTATAAACTTTTTTATTAAAATAATCTGAATAAATCACAACCATAGATCAAAGAGAATGGAGGGTTAAGATGAGGGTTTTCAAGGTTTTCTTAAGTGGAAGGGGTTTCCAAAATATCATTCCCCTACATATATATAATATGACACCTGAAGTGTCTAACTCCCAAAGCTTATTATAAATATTTGAAAAAGCTTGTACGTTTTTAGAGCAATAAATAACGACTCGGTTATATAAATACTCCTCGATTTATATCATGTGATGAGAAATTTTTTTGTAAAAATATGTCGAATACAACAATTTCCATTTGTCAGACCTCATATACGCTCATAAAGTAACAATATTATTATAGAATGTATAAGGTTTGAAACAACCAAAATAAAAGTTGTGTGGTTGTGGTCCATTCCCTGAAGTGAATGCGATAATATAATGATCAGTGAAAGGTCATGATCATATACATAACAAAAGAAACTGAAATGATTCGGCCATGAAAGTTATGTGGTTATAATCCATTCCCTGAATGAAGTGAATGTGATGCTATAATGATCGTGTAAAGTTTGTGATTATGGTAATTATGAAAATTGTTATGGTGCTCATGTTAATGAGATCAGCTATGGTAATAATATGCTGATTATAGAATGATCGTTATAATGGCTATGATCAAAGTAAATGCAAAAATTGTAATAATCATCATGTTGATAATAAGATCAACCATATTAATATGGAAATCGACCACAAGAAATGTCACACTAAAGGAGTAATTATACGAGAATAAGATATAGGAAATATGTGTATAACAAGAATGTTTGAAATAGTGATTCCCTCGTATTTCTTGTCGTGTATTAGACAAACACAAGTGCAACTAAAATTATATATGATCATAAACCAAAAGTTTGGGAATCGTAGTTATTTATTGATTGGCATGGCCGATTATATCATATCGGGTCAATGATGATGTGAATATGTTGAAGAACTTGAAGTTCTTTACGATAATTATAAATGTAATATTTGCTCTCAATGGAAAGTTTAAAATGTTACCTACCAAGTTGCATAAATCTCTATAATATTAGGGGAAATGATAAAAGGATATATCTATTTTGTATACCATTTAGTGTTTTTTTTTTTTAAATCGATGCATTGTCTAAATGGTTAGTAAATTCACAACCTTTGCGTGACGAGTGGCTTAGCCAATAAGATAGCAAGCATGTTGATCAAGACTACCATAATAATTTTGATAAATATAGTGTTTATTCTAATGATCTCATATTTCATGAAAATCAACTTACATTGTCTTTATATGTTTCATCCGAATCTTTGTCGTGAAATAATCATCTTCATATGTATCTTATATCTTGAACTTGCATGTCAACATATTCTGTGAGTTGAAAAATAAACAGCAGAGTATGATCGAATCATGGTGGACTGTGGACTCAAATCCATGTTTGTCCACTTTTTGTATAATAATAAGACCATTTGTGTGGATTAACAATCTCACTAAATAACAAGCAAAAAGTGTCTTGTCACCCAAACGGGTAAGCAAAAGGGAATTAACTAAACCGTTAATAACTAGTTGTAGTGAAATAACTAAACATTGAATTAAAGAAATTTGAAAAAACAATGTGATTGGTTGTAGACCACGTAGGCCCCACAACCATTCTCAACAATACCGTAAACACAATGGCGAGGGCTTCATTGGCACCCCTAACTATAACTAGCATGCATGGTGTTTAGCGGCCCAACCAGGTGATGTGGCATGGAGCATTAATCGGCAACACATGGTCTAACATAATCGGTCTGGGGTTTTTAATCCGTAATTTGTTAATTTTTCTTTATTTCATGGTCAAGTGTGGGTCAAAAATCCTTTATCTACATACTTTTATTCGTTTTTTTATTTGGTCCTTTTGTTCTTGGTATTGGTCCTTGTATAGTTGTACGAGCATTTACATACTAGAGAGTTCATATCATTAACATCATCAAAACATTAACATTATATGTTTTGACGTTGTATAAAACTAGGTTTTTTTCCGCTGTCTAGCCTAGCTTTTTGATAGTCTAGTTTTTTTTTAAATAATATGTTGCCGCTCTAAAAAAAACCATTCCATAAATATGTCGTTCACTATTTTAATACTCTTCTACATCCCTGCTTCTTATCCACAAAAACTCAAGTTTTTGCTTTAATACTTCTTAAATATAATAAGTTAATAACTCATTTTAGTTTTCCCTTAAAAATATATGGATAAGGTATAAAGATATAAAATGGAATGGATGAGTGATTTTATGTAGCTTTCTTAAATTTTATGGTTTAACTGATTACTAGTTTGGTGCCGATGCGATACGGCGAGAAACACATACACTATCATGGTTTGCATGTTCGTTCAGTTTGATTATTATCTTCAACCGATGTCATCAGTTAGTTTATTTTATTAACCAAACGGTTTTCGGTTTATCAGTTCAGTTTATTCAATTAGATTGATGGTTGTTTGTCTGGTTCATTTGATGAGAAATAAAGAAAATTAAACAAATCAACACGCTTATAAAAGTTATGTTGTTATTTCATATCGTTAATAACTAACATATAAACAATAATTTACGACAATAATATACTTTTTCACTTTTTTGTTCTAACAAATACAAAATCCAACATGTGTATTTGGTTATATGCGAGTACCTTGTTACGCGAGAAACCTTTTTTAATAATACCAAAATAATAATCTTATTGTAAAAAATCTATATCTATAATCTATAATATATAATCTATAATCTATAATCTATAACTTATAATAAAAGAATTGAATATTGATGAGGTGGCATTAAATGGAGGCCTCAACCCTCCTTTGAATGTGCCACGTGTCACATTGAGGTGAACGTTTTTAATTTATTTTTTTATTTTGTTTTCATCCATTCTTCTACACTTATCTAACCCTAATCTCTTTAAAAATTTAAAAACAAATTTAGATTTTCTCTCTCTAATGTTTCCTCCCATCATTTTAAACGTTAATATCTTTTATATACGAGACTAGTTTTTATCCCGGGAGCGTCCCGGGTTGAAATATCTAATATGGCATAATAAAATATATTATTATTATTATTTTAAACAAATCTCCGCCATAAGTTATCATATTCAAATATAAAAAATACGAATCTCTGCGTCGGTGTATAAATCTAGTGCCATTACAAATGAATTCGGAAGTTTGTAATCGATCATTCTAAAAAGAACTAACATGAAATAAGAAAAAAAAGTTAATTATTGAAATATCGAACGCATTAGTCTAAGGGTTATGTGATGCGTTAAAAAATTCATGAGTATATAGTTCGGGTATTTTGGGTATGTTGTTTCGGGTAATCGGGTCGGGTATCACCTAATCCCAGACCCGACCCAAACCCACAATTTTTTTAAACTAATCCCAAACCCGACACAATACCTGTCGCGTTACAAAAAATAGTCATTTTTTCCTCCGTTTTTTATATAACACTATGGTACTCGTTAGAAAGATAATAAAACGCTCGTTAATTTGGTGTAATTTTTTTCTTTAAACAATCTCGTATATAAAAGATATTAACGTTTAAAATTTATGGGAGGAAACATGAGAGTAAAAATAATAAAGTTTTAATATTTAGATTTAGTAGATTAGGTATTTAATAGATTATGTTAAAAATTATAATAGATAACGTTTAAAATTTATGGGAGGAAACATGAGAGTAAAAATAATAAAGTTTTAATATTTAGATTTAGTAGATTAGGTATTTAATAGATTAGGTTAAAAATTATAGTAGATTAGGTTAAATCATATTTATTCTTTTTTTTAATTGGTTTACACTTGCCACATCACATCCTATGTGGCATATCTCAAAGGAGAGATTGCATAAGAGTATAACATGTAGAATTAATCCCTTTGCAATATATATATATATATATAGATTTTTTAAAGAAAAAAATTACACCAAATTAACGAGCGTTTTATTATCTTTCCAACGAGTACCATAGTGCTATATAAAAAACGGAGAAAAAAACGACTATTTTTTATGAGGTTTCGTTCATACAGGAAAAAAACACAAAGTGTTCAGGTTATTCATTAATCATGTTTTTTCTTTTAAATCAGGTTCTTATATACAATGTTGAAATTTAGCCCAATCGTCATGCTATCATTGGAATTTTACTCTTCTAAAGATGGATAGGTATACTTCATCAAGAGAAGCTAGGAGAAAGAATCGCGCAACACTGCAACACATAGTGTCACCTTATAGCAAGGTTATTTTTTTATTTATTTAATTACAAGAGTAATAATGATTACTATTAGTATTAGTATTATTAGAATGGTTATATTTTTCAACCCCGAGACACTCCCGGGATAAAAGCTAGTATATAATAAAAGAAAGCAATTTTAATGACGTGGCACTCAATGAGACATTTTTTGTCTTAAGTGTGCCATGTGTCATGCCATGTGGCAAATTAAAAAAAACAAATAATAATATAAAACATAATCTACTATAATTAAATTGAGCTATTTTAGAAAAAAAGGAATTTAAAAACAAATTTAAATTTCTCTCTTATGTTTCCTCCCATAAATTTTAGACGTTAATATTTTTTATGTACGAGATTTTTTACAGAAAAAAATTACACCAAATTAACGAGCGTTTTATTATCTTTCAAACGGGTACCGTAGTGCTATATAAAAAACGGAGAAAAAAACGATTATTTTTGTGGGGTTTTGTTCATACAGGAAAAAAAACACAGAATGTTCAGGTTATTCATTAATCATGTTTTTTTTTCTTTTAAACCAGGTTCTTATCTACTATGTTGAAATTCAGCCCAATCGCCATGCTTTCATTGTATTTTTACTCTTCTAAAGATGCATAGGTATACTTCATCAAGAGAAGCTAGGAGAAATAATCGCGCAACACTGCAACACATGGTGTCACCTTATAGCAAGATTATTTTATTAGTATTAGTATTATTAAAATTGTTATATTTTTCAACCCCGGGACGCTCCCGGGATAAAAGCTAGTTTGAATATATATATATATGCATGCTTAGTATTTAGGCTTGAGGGAGTGGGGCGGGAAGAGGAGGGCGGGGAGCCTTTCCCGGGCGGGAACACCGCCCCCTAGGGGCGGGAAAGGTGGGGCGGGGAGGATTCACCGGGCGGGGGGGGGGGGGGGGGGAAGGATGGGTGAGGTGGCCTATTTTCATTGGGTGATTTTTTTTTCTTTTTTTTTATTTAACTTTAACACAATATAATATTATTCCTTTCACCTCCCTTTCCCCCCTTCCACTCCCCACAATTCCCCCCCCCCCCCCACATGGGTCCCACAAGTGCCACATGGCGCTTCACCCCCTCTTTCCCGCCCCTCCACTCCCTCTAGTCTTAGAAAAAACTCAAAAATCTGAAGAAACTCCCGAAAACCAATCTAGTGGACCAAAATGCTCCACATAGCCATTGAATTTAATTCATTTTTCATAGGGGAGGGTTATTTTAGTAGTTTTACCACATCCCTCACACATGTGCCACTATATAATCTTTATTTCTCTCTCCCAATTTCAAATTTTGATTATTTTTATTCCCTCTCTCATCTCTATCTCTCTCTCTGTAATTACATATCTTTTTTTTTGAACGACAAACAAATTCTGTAATTACATATCTGAAGCAAGAAATTTACACCACCATCTAACCAATCCGATAAGGCTGCCACCATCTCCTCCCCTCAATCCTCATCCCTGCTCAACTGGGTCTCTCTTATTCTCACCGGAGATGGTTCACCGTTGAGAGAAGGTGATTGGTTTTTGTGGTGGGTTCGATCGGAGGTGATGAACAAGATAATATCTGCTAGGTGTAACGATTTGGTATCTCAAAGGTGATTATTTTCGATGCATCATCTTTGAAGGATGCTGTGATTCAGTTACCAAGGTGGGTAGGTGGGGTATTTCTAATGTTATTTCATTATTTATTTATTTTTTGTTATTGACTCTTGTTTTTTTATGGCTCTTTTCACCGCCTCGTTTTTAAAAATCATCTTTCAAAGAAAACTTAAGTTTATTTAAACTGTCTAGTGTTTTTTATATATATTTTGCTGAATATATTTTTTGATTAATTTATGTTACAGTGTGTACTTGAAGTGAAGTGGGTTAGACATGATGTGAGTGTTTATAAGGTATATATCATAATCATATATGCTTTTTTTCTATGAGTTGTGATAGAATAATCTGTTGAAGAAATGATACACTATATAAGAATGCATACTAGATGAAAGATTCTAGGTTAGAAGGATAATGGATTTTTTTTCCACGTCTTAACATATGTTATTCACCTGGAAAAGTGTGATATTATTGGTGTTGGATTACACGTAGGTAGCATACCTTAACACGTAAGTTTACATATTAATTAACCTTTTTTGATATATTAATTAAACAAAAGTCACTAATAAAACAATGAAATCTATGTTGCGTCTGTTTCGTATGTAACAGCAGAATTAAGTTGGTATAAATTAGTTTCTGATTTTTTTACCGGATACAAAGGTTTGATTTTTTGACTTTCATGAGTTACACATGGGATCAAATCTATGTTGCGTCTGTTTCGTATGTAACAGCATAACTAAGTTGGTATAAATTAGTTTCAGATTTTTTTACCAGATACAAAGGTTTGATTTTTTTTGACTTTTCATGAGTTACACATGTTTTACTTTCAACACCAGTTGCATATATTAATTAAAACAAAAGTCACTAATCATGGGATCAAATCTATGTTTGCATTTGTTTCTAACAACATAACTAAGTTGCGTATGTTACACATCTATGTAGTTTTATAACATTCCTCCTAAGTTAAGTTTGATAATCTTTGATAACTAAATGGATAAAACAATGTTTACTTTCAACACTAGTTGCATATGTTAATCAATACAAAAGTCACTTATCACGATGGCTAACATACGTTAAGACCGGGGGGGGGGGGGGGGGGCTTACTTGTAAATTGATGATTTTGTTTTAATTTTTGCAGGTGAACATATTTTTTTGCATTAAAGATGAAGATGATTATCAAGAATGAAGCGTAGACAATTTTTTTTATTTATGATAGTTTTTTTAGCATTTGTTGTTTGTCATGACCATTTTTTATTGTTTTTAGCATTTGTAAGAAAAACTCTTGATAAAAAAAATTTTTTTAGCATGTGTACATTTGAATGCTTTTGTTCTGTAAAGTTTTAACGTATGCAAACAACACATCACATACGTATTTTAACGTATGCAACAAGACATCACATATGAGTTTTAATGTATACAACAAGACATCACATATGAGACTAGGGGTGTTCATGGTTCGGTTTCAAACCGTGAAACCGCCCAAACCGATCATCGGTTTGGTTTCACGGGTGGTTTTTTTACTTAACTTTCGGTCGGTCGGTTTCATTATGTTCAAACCGTAGCGAACGGTTTGGTTTACGGTTTATGCCGAAAACCAACCGTATAAAACCGGACCGGACCATAAGTTTTATTATATTTAAAAGATATATAAATTATATGTTATTCCACCTAACTAGTTCTGTTACTAGTAATTTAATTAAAGTACTTAAGTACATCACATATGGGGTAAGCCCATTTTCAGATTCCAAAATCTCACTTAACCATCCCTCAATACAAGAATCAAAGCTTCCAACCCTTAGCAACTAATTAGACTATCAGACGTCAAAACCAAAACGTTTTACAACCCAATCGCTCCAATTCTTCCACCACTAGAAAGCTCGAATAACATGATAACAGCCTAAATATGTGAATTTTGCAAATTGTTGATAGCTTTATGTATATATCTATACCTTATTTTGGTCATCTTGTATAAAGGCTTAACAAGCTCAAACCGTGAAATCAAACCGGAACCAAACCGTTACTAACGGTTTGGTTCGGTTTGGTTTAAAAGTTTCATGGTTCGGTTTTGGTTTACAAAAATAAAAAACCGTTACTCATGGTTTGGTTCACGGTTTGACCTAAAAACCGCGAAAACCGGACCGTGAACACCCCTATATGAGACCAGAGTCTGTGCAATTTTAACATATGCAACACTACATATGTTATATGTAACACGACGTCCTGCCAGATTTAGAACAATAGTCACAAAAGTATGAGAGAGATGATGTGACATATGTCAGGTCAACTTGTCATAGATGATTTTTCAGAAAAATGGCATTTTATTCTTTTGCCCTTTTTTGTCATTTTCTTAAATAAATGTATTAAAATAATGTAGAATCAATCTAGGCCATTGATCACTTTAGATCAATGGTCTAGATTAAGTTTCCTAGGTTTCTTCAAATTTTGAAGAAACTCTTGCAAACCCAATGAGTGGACCACATTGCTCCACATAGTCCATAAAGTTTATTGTTTTTTTTATTAAGGAAAGGTTATTTTGGTAATTTAGCACAACCCACCACATATATAAACCTTTCTTTCTCTCTCCCATTTCAAATTTTCATCTTCCCTCCCCCTTACCCTCTCCCCTCATCCTCTCTTTCTCTGGTCTTTTTTTTAAGCTTGAACCACTAACACCATCATCGTCATCTCCAACCTCCATCATCGTCATCTCCAACCTCCAACAATATCATCGTCACGTCATCAGCATCATTGTACAACCAACACCACGATCGGTGGTGACCGGGCAACACCGTCGGAGAAGCCCACCGGAGAAGACGACCGGAGAAGATAACCGGAGAAGACAACCGGAGAGACGACCAGGTATTTTGAAGTGTTTGTTTATTTCCATCTTTGTATCTCCTTCCATGTTGCTTTTATGTTTGATTTTTTTTACTAAGTTGGAATCAAAATCTATGTTCATGTAATACTAGTCTCCTTAAACCCACTTGTTCCCTTTTCTTTTTCCCAACTGATCTCTATATTTTTTGTTTGTTTAATCACTTCTGTTTTTGATACAAACACAAATGTGAATTTCTATTTTTGAAAAATGCCCACTGTTTGTTAAATTCTATTTCTGATAAATTATAATAATCAAGTTTAGACTTTTTATTAATATTTTTTTGTAAATGAAACCATCAAAAAAGATTTTTTTTTTTTGGATGATTGATTATGGAAAACCACTAATATAATATAAAGTCGTTTAGGTTTAGAACATAATAGTAAAATAATAGTAATTTTTCTGAGTGTAATCGAACACTTATATGTCTTTGGAGCCTAGCGTTGAGAATTCAAGTTAAGTTATGGTTTTTTTATCGTCTATACTTTCGTATAATCTTTGTGTTTAGTTAGACTGTTACGTGTGTAGCATATCTTTTTTTTCAAAAATATATTATGGTTTCTGTGTTCTAGCATATCAAACTCTATTCACTGCAGATTAGATAAGTGTTGTTTGTGTTTTTCCTGTTACACATGTAATACTCGTGTGTTCTTGCACCATGCCTGTATTTTTTTTTTCTTTTCTCATGTATGAGTTTTTTTATGTTACCTATGTCTTATTTACAGAAAATGTCTGTTTTTTGTGTTTTCTGATATAATCTTATCTATAACTAAAGACAGAAAATGTGTTGGTATTTTGTTTCCAGAATGAATTTTCAGAACGTTGTAATTTGTGTTTTCTCTGTGATTTTAGTTTTTTAGGGGTGTTTTCTTCTGTTTTAAGGTCGGGTGTTACGTGTGTAGCGTATCTGTTTTGCAGTCAAAGTTTGCATTCTATACCAGCAAAAAATGGATGCTGGGTGCAGACTACAGAAGTTTGTCTGTGTTTCCAGAAAAAACCCTGTTACACATGTAACAATCGTGTTTTTTCCACCTTTAGTTATAGATTTTTTTGTTTTTGTTTTTGTTTTTTGCATGTATTAGTTTTTTTCTGTTACCTATATGTTTTTAACAGAGAATATTTTTTTTTCCTTGTTTCATATTTCCAATGTCCACACTTACTCTGCTATAACATACGTTACAGGTCCTGTTTTTAGTCAAAGCATGGATTCCAAGCCCAGCACTCCGCCTTGGGAGGTTTTTGAGGCCCGTCACCATCTCATCTCAATTGTACACGAGCCACCCCAAAATGAACCGGACATTGCAATTGTACCTGAACCACCCCCACCGGTTGGATTGGATATCCCTCCTGTTGCAGCCGAACATGAACTCGCCGCCCCCGTTGGCCCGTACATTCTGCCATTAGATCCGGTTATACCCGTAGTGCAAGCGGACGGTGGGTTTGAAAGTGATGAAGATTTCGATTGGAATGCGGCCTTTGATTACGTCTTCCCCGAAGAATATCCGCCACCAGAAGACTATATGACACCGGAGGATGATGTGCATGATGTAAATCACACACCTGAATGGGCGGTTGGTTACGAATCAGACCCAGGGGCTGAATATGAAGAACCATATGAACCTAAACTTAACAAACCCGTGCTGCCGTTCACGTATCCGGAAGGTAGGCGTATTAGGGCTGAATGGGAGGGTATAGGTTATACTGAGGAACAGTGTGCTTTTTATGCAAAGTATGGTTATCGGATGCCGTCAGCTACTGTTGGTTGCAGTGCGGGATGTCGGGGTTATTGCATGCAAGGGTGGGGTATGAATCTTTAATTCTATGATTTGTTTGTTGATACAGTTTCACTGTAATATATTTCTTGAGTAGTATGTTTTAGGCAGATGAACAATATGATGTATCGCTTTTTTTAGCAGTATGTTTTCTGCAAATTTTTTGTAATGTAATGCAATGTAGTACTACTTAACAAAAATGATATCGGCTGTTGAATCTTAACATATGTTACAATCCCAGAACAGTTTCATTGTAATATAATTTTCATGTTGTCAGCTGAATCTTAATTTCATATGAATCTTAAAAGTAGTGAATATAAAAAAATAACCATATGGACCTTTCGTTACGTATGCAACAAATCTGGTGCTGGTACAGTAAAACCAAAACAAACATGTTGTAATAAAAAAATTAACAGGTCAGGATTTTTCTAAATTAATATAAAACTGTCGTGACGGATTTTACGTACGTAACAACACTGGTGCTGGAACAATTTTTATGAATCTGTGAATCTGATTGATAAATAAAATAGTTTTTTTAATAAACTAAAATTCTGATTTTGTCAAGAAAAAAATGTGAGAGAGAATGTTGGAAAGAGAAGATTGGTGAGAGAAAGAGAGAGAGAGGTATGATTGATTTGATGAAAGAGAAGAAGGTGCAAATTACCCTTCTAACCTTTTTTGTCATCTTGTACCAATATAATATTAACTTTTAATCATGACTATTGATCAAGTAGAATGAATGGTGTAGATGAAGTTTACAAGGTTTTTTCAATTTAGGTAGGTTTTTATTTTAACTATCCCCTATATATATATATATATATATATATATATATATATATATATATATATATATATATATATATATATTTCAAAGGGCTAAATCATACATGACACTCATATAGTCATTCTTTCATAAAAGAGTGCCATGTAGGATGCCATGTAGCATTGAGATATTTTAGGAAAAAAAATTAAAAACAAAATTAGATTTATTTCTCTCATCTGTCCTCCCATAATTTTTAAACGTTAAGATCTTTTATATACGAGATTTTTTAAAGAAAAAATTACACCAAATTAACGATCGTTTTATTATCTTTCCAACGAGTACATAGTGCTATATAAAAAACGGAGAAAAAAACGACCAAATTAACGAGCGTTTTATTATTTTTCCAACGAGTACCATAGTGATATATAAAAAACGGAGACAAAAAACAACTATTTTTTGTGGGATTTTGTTCATACCGAATAAAAAAACACAAAGTGTTCAGATTATTCATTAATGATGTATAGGCAAGTCATTAATTATGTTCAAACCAGTAAATATAAATTCTATTTACAACAGGTGTTATCATTGGAGTTGTACATTGTTTTAGGTTAGGTTTTAATATTAGAGTTATACGCTGTTTAAGGTTAGACGTTAACATTGGAGATACATTGTTAATTGTTTTAGGTTAGGTGCTACCCGAAACTTTCCTGCGTGTAACTGTAAAACGAATCAGTCTATTTCGTATTTAAAATTGATATGTCATATTAGATTTCTTAACCCCGGGACATTTCCAAGGTATAAATCTAGTTTATTCATAAAACTCAAGCAAAGGCACTTGATCAATATGAGCCAACATTAAAATAGTAATTAATATTATAATATAAAGAACTCACTCACGTAAATATCAAGATGCTACTTGAATGCTCTAAGGTATTGCTAACTTACTTGACAGAGACATATGTTTTTTAGAAGGGATGTTTTAAGATTAAACATGGGCAAATCGCAAATCACAAGTGAATAATATGGTATTATTGGTCTAAAATAGAGTAAAATTAACATTATTATATATACCATTACACAACATAGAGCTGATGCCGATACCGTCCCGTACCGTACCGAATTGATACCGAACCGAGGGTGTTCGGTATAGGTATCGGTACCCACAATTAGAGGTTTTTAGTTTGGTATTATCAATATCGGTATGGTATCAGTATTTTAAGGTAAAATACTGGTACCGTACCGATACCGAACCAATACCGATACCGTATCGTATGTGTTCGGTATCGGTATTGGGTTTAGGGTGTTTTCGGTATCGGTTTTTCGGGATCGGTTGGTACCGATACCGCCCCGAGATCATCCATATTGCTGAACCATAACTTAAGGACTAGGCCAGATGCATTTTGAAGCCCACGCCAACTTAATTGGTTCTAGGCTCCAGCCTTCCATGGTGATTACTGGTTCCAATGATACAAAGAACCTAATGACCGAACAATACAAATTATCGAACTACAAAAGACAAAGATAATGACTGGGAATGATGAAAATAGAATAATCAGACTTGAAACTCTTGAACCAAGCTCAAATCATTCAATTTTGTAGTTTAGTGCGTCAGCGACCAATAGTCAAAGTTCAGGGTGTTAAAATCCAGTTCTCATGCCACGTTAACAAAATGGACACGTCACCATGCCACGTCAGCAAAATGGACACGTCACCATGCCACATCAGCAAAAATTAACCATGGTTAGTTTGAGGGTGATACGGGCCAATAAGTTGAATGTACAGTGCGATGTTTTTCAATTTTGTAGTTCCGTAAGTTAGCGACCAATTGTCAATAGTTCAGGGTGTTAAAATCTAATTTCCCTTAATTTAATTATCATTATTTTAAAATTAGTTTTACTTATTATTATTATTATTATTATTATTATTATTATTATTATTATTATTATTATTATTATTATTATTATTATTATTATTATTATTATTATTATTATTATTCAGAAACTATATTATACATTATGATTTGTACTTCAGGCATGGTAGATTGTATCGTTTTATATTACTTTAAACCCTAATAGTTTTTTTCTTTTACATTTATGCAAAGATTTTTTTTTTACTTTCATCTCTGGTCTCATATAGTTTTCATCTTTTACAAATTTTTCGTTCTATGCCCGGTTTAAGTTTTTCGAGTTAAGACGCCGCAACGTGCGTATGTGGTTTGATGTTTTACCTCTATTTTTTCCAGTATACCAACAATGTTGTGTTTTATGTTTCGGTCTAACTTTTGCGTATTAACACACCATATCAGGCGTGCATGGTTCAATTTTATACGTCTACTTTTCGTTCGGTTTTATTATTTGTTTTTTTTATTTCTTTTGTTTAAGAGTTTTTCCAATGTTGGTGATCGTTGTTGACAATGTAACATTGATGTTACTTGACACAGTTTTACATCCTGGAAACCAGGGGATACGAGTTACATGTTAGAAAGGTAAAATAATTCAATTTTTCTTATAATATAAAAGAGGGAGAGTGATCAAGATTTGAAGGACGTGAGAGATGAAGGTGAAGAATGGGAGGGGATACTGATATGACACAAAGATGACAACCAAAGATCGTGAAACAGTGTAATGCATTATCTAAACCAACATTCAGTTGAACCAAATCAATATTGGATGATCAAATTTTTGATTTATGCCGAATATAAATTCATGAGAATTATAACTCACAAGGAATGATCCCAAAAAATAATGGCTTACTAGTGTGAAAGCCCACGCGGTGCCACGGGTAGTTATTTTTTTTACGCATGTTGCGAGATTTATATAATTTTTTTCTTATACCAAATTGCCAAGACAACTAATATATAAACGACAAAGAGAAATGGAGAATAAACCAAAGAATTGCCATATAAACAACAATATAAAAGACGGTGGACGACTTTATGGATACATGAATCACTATAA
Source organism: Ambrosia artemisiifolia (assembly GCA_032199755.1). NCBI lineage: Eukaryota > Viridiplantae > Streptophyta > Magnoliopsida > Asterales > Asteraceae > Ambrosia > Ambrosia artemisiifolia. Next base: position 44,439,932 of record CM063512.1, on the reverse strand, counting down.
AACTACACTAGATTATACCCCGGGAACGTCCCGGGTTGAGAAATCTAATATGACATATTAATTTTACATATGAAATAGAATGCTTCGCTTTACGGTTACATGCAAGAAAGCTTCGGGTAGCACAGCACCTAACCTAAAACAATTAAAAATGTATCTCCAATGTCAACGCCTAACCTTAAACAATGTATAACTCTAATATTAATATCTAACCTAAAACAATGTATAACTCCAATAATGCTAACGCATGTTGAAAATAGAATTCATATTTACTGATTTGAACATAATTAGTGACTTGCCTATACATGATTAATGATTTACCTGAACACTTTGTGTTTTTGAAAATAGAATTCATATTTACTGATTTGAACATAATTAGTGACTTGCCTATACATGATTAATGATTTACCTGAACACTTTGTGTTTTTTTTCTGTATGAACAAAACCCCACAAAAAATAGTCGTTTTTTTCTCCGTTTTTTATATAGCACTATGGTACTTGTTGGAAAGATAATAAAGCGCTCGTTAATTTGGTGTAATTTTTTTCTTTAAAAAATCTCGTATATAAAAGATATTAACGTTTAAAAATTATGGGAGGAAACATAAAAGAGAAAAATCCAATTTTATTTTTAATTTTTTTTTCCTAAAATATCTCAATGGCACATGGGATGACACATGGCACACTCAATGAGGAGAATGCCTCTTTGAGTGCCATGTCATTAAAATGGCTTTGGTTTATTATATGTATAGATAGATATCATATTTTGGCTATTAAATTGGTAAAAATAATTTTTGTAGGGGATTCGAATTATGTATATAGAAATTCTATCTTTGATTTCCAACAAAAATGTACCAAAACAGTCTGAACTGAAGTCAGGATTAGCAAGGTCCTTAGATTACTTGGAAGTGATAAGGGGAGCAGTGGGTTTGTTTAAACTCTTTCGTTGACAGTAGCGCACGCCATTCCTTGCATACCCTATTACATTTGACAACATCCATTGCGATATGCAAAAATGATTACTTCAATTGCTAAGTCTGGCATGGTGTGGTATGGTCCTACAACGGCGTAGGTGAGTACAATTAGTGAAGGAAATATATGGAATGATACTGTATATTTATTCAACATGCATAGCAAAAGAAGTCATTAAAGTTTTTCTTTTATAGTTGGAGGTTGTACATACAACCTCGCGTAAAGTAAGCTAGCCATCCTGATTAACCTAGTCATGGTGGAGAGCATATTTTGTTAAAAATGGCACATAAACGCAATCCATTGTGATTTAGTAACATTATTAAAGTTTATGAAACAGGGAATAAATCTTATATACATTGTTTTATAAATGCAAGTGTAAAACGAAAGTTATATAAGTTATTGATAAAAACCAAAGACTTAAGGTCAGATGGCTAAAATATGGTTGACACAACAACTAATTAAGTTGAATTCAGTTAAAGAATATTTGAAAAAAGTACAGCATTACAAACAATTTGAACTAATTAGGGTTGTTAACTTTTAATGATCACCCATTTGACATGTATATAGATATACTTATTGTTATTGCTAAAACTTGTGACTCTAAACTAATGTAACATATATAGCCAGAAGAAGAACATATAAGGGAGGACGCGACAGGCTTGGTAAGATGAGATTGGTTTGGTAGCCGATTCGGCTACACCCGCCCGTCTCGTTCGGCTAGTGTTTTCGGCAAGCAATCTTGGCATTCCCTCGCCGATTTTCAAACCCATTTCACAACTCTCTCTCTTCCATTTCTCTCTCTCTCTCTTCCACTACTCTCTCTCTCTCTAAAAATTCATAGGCTAGTTTAGGCTAGGCGTTTCCGGTGGTTATGCTACATTAGGCTAGTTTGGCATTGAAATGATGTGGCGTGGCGTAGTTTGGTGCACCTTAGGCTTGAAGCCTAAAGTGCCCCTTCCTCCATAAATGTATGGGTCAGAACTATTTACACAGCTTACGGGAGCACATTAGGCAAAGAAATCAGGTATGAAAATTGCCACCATATGTATTAATTTTTCATAACAAATAATCAGTTGTTACCAAAATACCCTAGAAAGTTCAAATATAAAAAAAAAAGCAACTGATAGAATTAAAAATGGTTATAAGTAGGCAGTTAAAGACATATGGCTATGTATAACCTAAGACTCACAAAATGTGTTTTTTTTAATGTTTAGAAAGCTGTTAGAGCATAAACAAGAATAACACATAAATTCATCGAAGCTCTCTTGATATAAGTTAAATCATATTTTAAAGTTATAATCATACACAAGTAAATATGATTTCAAACTAAAGTAAATAAAAAATTGGGCCTAAACAAGACACTTGAAACTAACATAATGATAATCAAATTCAAACAGAAAAATAAATTATAGATAAGTTCAGATTTAGATACAAATTTGCATATTTCAAATTCAAACATACTATAAGGTGCCAAACAATCTGGTTGTATTCTTAGAATCTATAACTTCAACCCAGGTGCCTAATAAAAACTGTTACATGGGTCCTATTTTTATTACTAAGGGGTCAAATGGGTTGTAGAAACATGTATAAATTATTGAAGGATTGTAAGCCAATATCGTCAGTGATTAATAAAGTAAGTAGAGTGGGTAAATGGGCTAATTACGTTCTTTATATTTTGGTAACAAAAGTTAACAAATAAAATTCATGAAAGAAATGAAATTGTAAATAAAGGAATCTAAGAGACGAGTATGTTGCCTACACACTTTAGTGTTCAGTTTGTTTATATTTATGAATGTATCCACTACGAGGTATCAAAATGAATAAATAATGGTTTATGTTTTTTTTTAAACAAAATGGTTGTAGGCATTTGAATATACTATGAGCAGATTTCTAATCGTTCAACCCATTTTGGTTACCCATTCAGGAATTTTCGTTTATATCGTACTAGATCTTTGCCCGCGTTACACACGGCTCACCAACGTACAATTATTTTGAGGGGTAAAACATATAAAAAAAATGCAGCAGAAATATTTTATTAAGATTTAAAAGAAACCAATACACATCCATACAAAAATACGACATTTTAGAGGGACCCAACTGCATCGTTCCATAACATAATTAGCGCTGAAATCCAATTCGTTATACAGTAGGCGCTTGACAGAACCCACGCTGAATTCGCCATTGCTTTCGCCCAACCATCTCCACTTATCAGGGCTGTTTTGCAGCCTCACCGAACCGACCAGGTCTAATAAAAAATTCCATTTCTCTAGATAGCTAGCGAAATCAGACCCCAAGAGATATTTCAAGTAATTATAAATCAATTAGCTTACCTGAACTTGATATTTCAAGTAATTATAAATCAATTAGCTTACCTGGGCTTCTAGATAGCTAGCGAAATCAGACCCCAAGAGATAGAAATCTTTGCCATTTTCAACAGTATCGCACGACGACTTGAAGTAATCTTTGAATCCAAAATAGCCATCCCTCACCATCCTTAAAAACGTTAAGAAAAAAATTATTTACCAGCCATAACAATATCTAAACCATTTACACTGATTAGCAAATTATTTGATGCCATGCATCGTTCTTAATTAAAACATACGAGTAAAGGAGGTAAATTTATTCTACCTTACTACGCGCACAAATTGAAGGGGTGCTTTAACGGTGGTATCTTTTTCACGCAGTGCTGGAACTTCATTGATCTTTGCCCCAAATATGAACTAAAAATAGAATATTTACATATTCATTTGTAATGATATATAACGAAAGAAAACTAATTGCGGGATTTGCGATAAATTCGAAGTTACCATGTTTTCTGAACCAACTTCTTCAATAACCTCATTTGTAGATCCATCAGCCGTGGCAAGCAACAAACATCCACTCATACACAATTTCATGCTTCCGGTCCCTGATGCCTCGTGTCCTGCAGTGCTGCATACAAACAATGATTTTTTTTAATAAACATGACATATTTTACAGCCGTAAATACAAAATAATAAGTTCTACAATTTTCACCCCTGCAAAAGAAATTATTATAATCAATTTCACTCAGTAGATTTCGGGTTTCACTTCTAATATATTAATTTACAACTCCTAAAACAGTGTCTAAAAACACAAGCTCAGGGGGGTATGAGCATAAATGAACATTAGCAAACTCAAACTATCCAAAAATATTTGGCATCAGCCAAGCTCTTTTCTCTAGCGATACTCAAACCCTAAATGTCTTTTTTTAATAAAAACTTAAAAATATTATCTTTTTAAAAACACAAACAATACCTGACCAGCAGACACTCTCAACAATTCCCCAAAATTTTAGCAACTCTGACCTCTCCATTTGCATTCCAGTTCCTATAAACACCACAGTCCACAACTGATATGAGAATAATACAACATATGCAGCAAACAGACGTAAACAGCTGCAGCAACAGTTGAATCTGCTGCTGTGAAAACATCTGCAGCAAATAGACGCTGCAAACAGCTGCAGCAACAGTTGAATTTGCTGCTGTGAAAAGAACTGCAGTGCTAGTCTGTCTACTGTTGCACTAATCTGCTGCTAAAAATTAATATAATGCAGAATTTTAAATCGTATTAAACGCACCAAAACATAATTCAGAATTTTAACCCATAAAAGTGCAGCTTTTTAACATAAAAGTGTAGAAGTTAACCTCTAAAAGTGCAGTTTTTTTAAACCCATCAAAGTGCAGAATTTTGCAACAAACGCTGCAACTTTGACCCATAAAGTGCAGTTTTTTACCCATAAAAGTGCAGTTTTTTTAATATAATGCAGAATTTTAAAACGTATTAAACGCACCTAAACATAATGCAGAATTTTAACCCATAAAAGTGCAGTTTTGTTAACATAAAAGTGCAGAAGTTAACCTTTAAAAGTGCAGTTTTTTTAAACCCATCAAAGTGCAGAATTTTGCAACAAACGCTGCAAACTTTTGACCCATAAAGTGCAGTTTTTTTACCCATAAAAGTGCAGTTTTTTTAATATAATGCAGAATTTTAAAACGTATTAAACGAACCAAAACATAATGCAGAATTTTAACCCATAAAAGTGCAGTTTTTTAACATAAAAGTGCAGAAGTTGACCTCTAAAAGTGCAGTTTTTTTAAACCCATCAAAGTGCAGAATTTTGCAACAAACGCTGCAAACTTTTGACACATATAAGTGTAGTTTTTCAATGCAGTGCAGTTTTTCAACCCGCAAAAGCTTTTGATTTTGACACAGTAATAATATTAAACTAATGCGATAAAGAATTGTGTACCTCTCAAGGGTTGGCCCAGTTTTAAGGAATATAGTCGAGGCTGAACGCAGTGTCCTCAAATCCTAAACGCTGCGCAGGAAAAACACACATTAACTATAGTTTTCAATCCTTGTACTCACAAATTATAAAGCAACAAAATAGATAACAATTAACCCAAGACTGCACATTATATAGCAACAAAATAGATAACAAATTGACGAATCGACGAACACCCAAGACTGGACATTATGTCGTTCATGTTCAGCAGCGAGTATTTATGTTCTATTGATCAATTTTAGGCTTAGAAGAATGTGCAAATGAATATATAGAAACTGTACCATAGTGAGAAGATGATCATCAAAACCATAAAGAACAACAAAAAACACCTAAACATTGAAGTAAATGAGAAACATGAACCATAATCGCACAAATCTGAAAAGTGAAACATAAACCACTAAATCGAAACCTAAAACACAAATCCATTCTTAGCTTTCTTAAAACATCAATTGAACCCTAACTCGAAACCTAAAACATTTTTCCTAAATACAAATTTAAAACAAAAAGGCAGAATTATTCTGAATAATAATAAACGAAAACTAAATAACAATTAGTCAAACCTTATAACATCAGTTGAACCCTAAAATCCCCTAAATCGATACCTAAAACATAAACCCCTAATCGAAACCTAAATCATAACAATCCATTCGTAGGTTTCTTACAACATCAATTGAACCATAAATCGAAACCTAAAACATTTTTCCTAAATACAAACCTAAAACATAAATCCAGAATCATTCTCAATAATAATAAACGAAAAATAAAGAACAATCAATGAAACCTTATAACATCAGTTGAACCCTAAAAACCCCTAAATCGATACCTAAAACATAAACCACTAATTGAAACCTAAATCATAACAATCCATTCGTAGCTTTTTTAAAACATCGATTTAACCCTAAACCGAAACAACATTAACCCTAATTCGAAACCTAACACATAAACCTTAGTCTTATCAGTCGAACACTAATCACTCATTAACCCTAATCAGTCTTAATAATAATCCATCAAAAAAATAAAGAACAATCAATCAAAACTTAATCTTATCAGTCGAACCCTAAAAACCCCTAAATCGAAAGGTAAAATATAAACCCTAAAACATCAATACAAAATCAAAACAATTAACATGACTGAACAATAATAAACAAAAAACCAAGAACAATCAGTAAAACCAAGAACATCAATACAAAATCAAGTATATAAATAATTGAAATCAGTCAAAACAGAGACAACATACCTTAATCGACAAAGAAATCTGGAAAAAACACGAAAAAAATAAAGAGAAAACATTGACATGAAGAACGATTGATTAATAAAGAATGGAAGAGAGAAAACCTTGGATTGAAGATGAAGAACACGGTAAAAGAATGGTTGATTCGAACGATCGTCTGATTAGGGTTTGTGAAAATGGAGAGGATGATGACACGAATTTGAGATACAGGTTATGTTCCATCTGATTATTTAATCATCTAAATTTTGTAAGGGAAGAAAGCTTTGTAAAGGAAGAGTATAAGGGAAGAATTCTTTTAAAAATTAGCAAAAGTTAATAATTGTGATAAATGAGAATTGTCTCCTCCAAAAGTCAACATATTAATTAATTATAATGATTTTTGATTTTTTAAAAAAAAGAAAATTTTATTAATTCTCTAAAGGTGCCATGTGGCTTCACAAATGAATGAGAGATAATTGCTAGGGGGGTAAATGATTGCCAAGAGTCCAAAATTGCTTCTAAATATTATATGTACTAGATCTTTGCCCGCGTTACACGCGGCTCACCAACGTACAATTATTTTGAGGGGTAAAACATATAAAAAATGTAGAAGAAATATTTTATTAAGATTTAAAAGAAAGCAATACACGTTCTATTCAAATATCACTAAATATTTCTTTATACACCACATTTTTTTTTAGTCTTGACCTTCCCATAAGCATCAAGTATAAGTAACTTCACACATGCCCTATTTTTAACTCTTGACAATGCGACATAAAGCTGGCCATGTGAGAATACAGGGTCTCTTAAATACAATCCAACCTTCGATAGAGACTGTCCTTGGCTTTTATTGATGGTCATTGCGAAACATATGGATATTGGGAAATGGCGCCTTTGGAACTTGACTGGAATCATGTTATCAGATGGTATTTGAGGAGTGTTATCTAGTAAAAAATAAATAGTAGTGAAAAATATTTCTTCTCAAAATGTTAAAAGTAAGACACTATTTGAGTCAGATCATTCAAAATTCGAATAAAATGTTATAATTAAGTCTAATTGTTACCATTGTAGATATTAAAATATGAAATTAAATAGTTAAATAGAACATTTAATATTTGAATATTTATAAGGTTTAACTGAAATCTACCAATTCAAATTCTTGTAACTAATTTGAGAAATTTATAACTAAAACTATTATTTATTAAATTTCAAAACTATTATTGGTTAAATTTTAAATATATTAGGAAATCTCTAATTATAATATCTCTATTTTAATGATCATAGTAGCATTAATTGTTACAATTATGAATTTAAATTCAAACTTTGAAATTTTTTAAAATATTCAGATCAATAGAAATTTGAATTAAATGTTATAATTAAGTCTTATTGTTATGATTATTATCCAAAATTTATATTTTTATAAAGTTAAAAAAATTAAAAACTAAAATTATAGATATCAAAATATGAAATTATATACTTAAATAGAACATTTAATATTTGAATATTTATAAAGTTTAATTGAAATCTATCAATTCAAATTCTAGTAAACAAAATTTGAAAGATTCAAATCTCTTAACAATTTGAATTAAATATTTTAGATGTGTTAATTAAATCTAAATCTAAATGTTACCAAAAATCTTAAATTCAAAATTTTGAGATTAAATATTTAAATAAAACATTTAATATTCAAATATTTTTAAAGTTTAACCGAAATCTATAATTTCAAATTCTAGTATTTAATATTTTAATTTTTACGTGTAATCATAATTTAAAGATAATAAATAGGTGTAATGGTTACCATTATTAACTTTAATTCAAAATTTTAATTTTTTTTAAAGATTAAGTCATTCAAAATGTGTAATTCAAAGGATAAATAATATGTGTAAATTCTTACCATTATTAAACAAAATTCAAAATTTGAAATTGATAATTCGTTATTTAATTGATTACCAATATAAGTTAAACTAATATTAGGATAATATAGGGCAATTAATAGGATCAATTAATGTATTAATAAAGGTGAACACAACTTATGTAGGGACTTTTAATCATATTGACTATGTAAATGAAAAGATAATTAGTATGTGTAATTTCTTACAATTATTAACCAAAATTTTAAATTTTGTCAAATTCGAATTTAAACATTTCGAACTTTAATTTGAAATTTGAATTAAAAATTCGATATGATCAATTAATATGATCAATTAATGTATTAATTGGAGAGTTGACATCACTTTGAATCTTATTAAATTTGTATTTAAAAGGATAATTAATATGTGTAATTTGTTACCATTATTAATCAAAACTAAAAAAATTGAAATTTTGTATAATTCGAATTTAAATATTTTGAATTTAATTTAAATTTTGAATTTCAAAATTCAAGATTTAATTTATTACCGATATAAATTACACTAAATTTAGGAAGTGAGTAATTTAAATGTAATAAGGAAATTTAATGAGTTCCTAATTTACGTAACTTTCCTTTCTCATTCTCATTTATTAAGGTAAAATTTTAAATTTAGAATGGGCGTAAATAGTTAATATATATAATTATTATTAATGTGTATTTATTATCTACGAAAAATATGGGATTTTCAAATTTAAATTTTCTTATGAACATGAAAGAAAAAATACGTGATGATTAACCAAAGCTTACCGAATACAATGGCTAAGTTTGGGTTCGGTCTAATGCTTAGAAACAGCTACGTACCTTCAAATCGATCACAGAATCAGAATCAAACATTAATCAAAATTAGCTAACTCTAATCACCAAAAAAAAAAAAAACTGGTGTTAAACTAAATCAACAAACAACAAAGGACCCTAAGAACATGACAACCCATCCTTAGACAACCAAAATAATGTGAAATACACGATCATACCTTGAAAATAATCCTTCCAAACTTTAAGCCACCAACTTAGGAAACAAATAAAATGCAAATAAATGATACCCGAATCAACAAACAGGACCCGGACCCGAATAGGTTTCCTAAGCGGATTAATCACTAAACAATATCCAACATTATTTTACCTTTCATCTAATATTATGATCCTCAAGAACACCTCGAAGAACATATTTAAAACATCAATTGATCCGTAAATCGAAACCTAAAACATTTTTCCTAAATACAAACCTAAAACATAAATCCAGAATCATTCTTAATAATATTAAACGAAAAATAAAGAACAATCAATGAAACCTTATAACATCAGTTGAACCCTAAAAACACCTAAATCGATACCTAAAACATAAACCACTAATCGAAACCTAAATCATAACAAACCATTCAAATATTTCTTAAAACATCAATTTAACCCTAAACAGAAACCTAAAACATTAACCTTAATTCGAACCATAAACACATAAACCTTATCAGTCGAACCCTAATCAGTGTTAATAATCTTCCAACAAAAAATAAAGAACAATCACTAAAAAGTTAGTCTTATCGGTTGAACCCTAAAAACCCATGAATCGAAAGCTAAAACATAAACCATAAAACATCAACACAAAATCAAAACAATTAACATGACTGAACAATCATAAACAAAAAACAAAGAACAATGAGTAAAACCAAGACATTAACAATAATCGAAAGTAAAAAAACAAATATGGAAAATCAGTTTGTAACATTAGAGAATGTCGCATTGTAATATTCCCCTACAAAAAGAATGCAACAATTATTATTATCAGTAACTAAATCGGATAATATGTAGCAGTAGCCCATCATTTTAAAGTAATTTAAAAAAGTAATAAAACAAATAATCAATGGAAACAACAATATTCATAAAGTTTATCCTTTAATATATTGAGTAATTCTTACCATTAGAGATATCATGATTGTTTGGAGTTTCCAATGAAGATGATGAATCAGCGTATGGTCTTTTAGACATGTCCTTCCACAAATAAATTAACCAAGCTTATTAAAAGAATGATGATGATATTATCAAAACAATCCGTACATACCATGAACCCTAATCGCCCTAAAACTGAAAAATTGTTAGACCGAAACAATAACACTAATCGCCCACGAAATATTAACTAATAATCATATCAGAAAAAAAACGAAAACAAAAACAGAGATTATTGAACGACTATTGTGTTACAGAAAAATGGAAGAGAGATACCTTGAAGGAGAGAGGATACGAAGGAGATGGATGATCGATGATAGAGAGGAGATTCTTTTGTTGATCGATGAAGAAGAATGGAGATGGGTTTGATTTAGGTTTAGAATGATTGAAATCAGTTATGTGAAATTAGGAAACGTATTAATTGTATTAATTGACCGATTTTGACTATATTTTTTAATTAATTAGATTTTAGAATTAAAAGAAAAAAGAAAATTTTATTAATTCTCTCAATGTGCCATGTGGCATCACCAATGGAGGAGAGATAATGGCTAGGGGGGGTAAATGAATGACATGTGTCCAAAATTGCTCTAAAATATTATATGTATAGATAGATGAGCCAACTATTATGCATCTGCATATGTGTCTGAAACAGTGCCTTTCCTTCATTTAAAATTTACAAATGCTTCATGTGCTTTACACCTTATCTTGTTTTCCTTGTGTTCTTGTTCTTTCTTCAACATTGTCTAATAAAGAAATGATTACGTTACAAGTTCAAGATCAACCTTATCTAATAAAGAAATGCCTACAAGTTCAAGATCACAAGACATTAATAGATAACGAGAAATGACCTGATATAACTTCACCTTCTGAATCGTCTTCTTCCGCTCCATGTCCGATAATTCCATGTTGCGATAACCACGTAGAATGAATAAAAACTCAAAATTTTCAACAAAGAATTATTATGTTGAACTAAACGTCTGTTAAATGCGTTAATAGTTATGATATAAGTAAAGAATGCATTAATAGACAACAAGCTAGCTATCGAAACCAAAGCATGTCCCCATAAATATCCAAACATGATACAAAAACAATATTATTTCTCTTTAAGCCAAAAGGCCAACTATTGAGCAAATATCTTTTGATTTATACCTTTAAATTTTAGTCACATGTTGTATGTCACACACGATTGTTATTCATTATTGAACAACACATGGAAAAATCTTTATACGCAACAAAATTGTTCATCACTACTCAAGTTCACCTGTAATCCAAATATATCTTCATTTACTCCAACTTTCATTCTATACAACATCTAAAGAACATTAATAAAGTATCACCTAAAGCCCTAAATACTCACAATGGGGTTTGGATTTTGCAACATACAACAATATCATTGGGCCAATTGCCTAAAAGCCTCTTGGAATTTATTTGAGTTAAACAAAGGTGGGAGTTCCTGTGGAAAACAAACTTCTAAGTATCCTGTAAAAAACACAAATAACAATTAGTAAACTAATCGAAAGCCCGTTAGAACAAACATAAGATAAAACCATTGAACCGAACATAGCAAAAAACTGAACAAACTAAATTAAACCAAAAACCAAAACTAACAAACTGAAACATACTAAACAAAATTGGGTAAAATATATAGATATATATTGTGTTTTATAATGAAATTAATTAAGGGGTTTTATTTCTTTATTGTTGTGTTTTAATAATCAAATTTAAGGAGGGGTTACATATGGAGAGGGATAAAGAGTGTGCATTTCTTATATATACAATAAGCTTTACATCTTGTACACAAGAGACATAAATGGAAAAAAATGACCAATTTTTACATATTTGTGAAGAGTCTTTCTAACTTCCATCTTAAAATTAGTGTAAAATTACCTTATTGGGCACATTTGGTCTTTAATAAGGTGTATAACTAATATAAACAAGAAATGTGTCCCCAACATGTAGCTCAGTTGGTAAGAGCTCAAGTCCTCCTTTGGGAGGGCTTGGGTTCGAATCCCACAGGCTGCATTTGAGGACATCGGGAAGTGACGGAAGACCCGGTCGGGCCGTAAGGCACCCGGGTTCGATTCTCGATCCCAACTGGTTTTACCGGTTCAATACCGTCGTGCCTTCGGGCGGGTATTGTGTCCGGGTTTTCCCAGGTTCGGTGCAACCTCAGGTCGTAGGCTTGGGGGACAACACTTCACCTGCCGGAAGGGGCCGGGGTCCGGATCATCTTTGGGTATCGAGATCGAGTTGCTTTCGCCACTGACGCTCCGGGTGATTTGTTGGCCCTTCAAAAAAAAATATATAAACAAGAAATGTGGACCAGTTTATTAAAGTGAATGAACCAATTGATTAAATAAAGTGAACGAACCAAGATAAAGATTGAGGACTTGAGGTCACTATCTTCTAGAAGTCTTAAAGAACTATATATACAAAGGCCTACAAAAAAACTAAAGTTACTTGTACATTTCCTTACTCTTCAATGTTTACCTGAGCATCAAATAACAATAAGAAAAAGTTCGTAAACATTGCATTTTTTCTATTTTGTATCCTAAAATAAGTTAATTTTAACTTTTGAGCCTAGGATTTTTATTAAAGGGGCTGGATATTCACACAACCTAGGGTTTTATTTGCACAACCCCTCCACGGGTCGTCGAGGCCTGGACGGCCCGTGGAGGGCCAAACAGGCAAAAGGACGGGTCGTCCAGGCCCAGACGGCCCGTCTAAAAGCTTAAACCCTAAAACAGACGGCTCGTTGGAGCCTCGACGACCCGTGGACTAGCATCCAAATCCAAAACAATCATTGGTAATCATTGTCAATGATTAGGTGATGATTATTTGGTTTTTTTATAAGTGTAGTGTGGATGTTTAAAATGGGTTTGAGATGTAAATATAAATGTTTGGTTTTTTATAAATGTTTGGTTTTTTATAAATGTTATTTTTTTAATTGTATAATATGATCTTTTTTATATAATTGTGTATATGAATATGAACGAATGTCGTTTATGTTGCCGAACTAAACAAAACCCAAGATACAAACAATAAAGCATAAATAAGCATAATATTCCAAAAATTTACATAAAACTAAGAGTTCAAATGTACAACCAAGAATATAACCCACCCGTCTAACCCGACCCACCCGGCTGATCCGACCCACCCGGCTGATCCGACCCACCCGGCTGACTGGTGGACGCCCCACCATGCTGACTGCTGGACGCCCAACCCGGAAGTGGACGCGGCTCCAAACCAGCTTCCCGTCGTCTCTCATTCTCGCTCTCTAACAGCCACCGCATGTCAACTCCCATCGTCTGCACATCAGCCCGCAACGACCCCAACTGATCCAGGATCTGCTGAAGTACCTGGGTCGTGCTATCATGCAACCTGACAGCATGATAAACGCGGGCAGGACGCTGTAGCTCAACAACAGGAACATCTGGCATCTCTACATCCACCGGTGGGTCGCCGTCGGCAACGTGTGGCATCTGGACCTCAGGGGCATTCGGCCCATCGAGATGTACCAGCGGCTGTGGCACAAAATGCTCGCCACGGTCGCCAGCCTCACCGAAAGCACGTTGGTAATAAGCGGGTGGGTTGCTGCGCGGGACCCGTGCTGCCACCCTCATCTGCTGCATAGTCTGAATATTTAACGGCCTGAAATGCAAAACAACAATAATAATACTCCCTCCGTCCCATTAGAAGTGTCCATATATCCTTTTTTATTTGTCTCATTTCATGTGTCTACTTTAAAAAATTATTAGCCAACTTCCAAATTTACCCTTAAAAACATAACTAAAATAAACAAATAATATGATGGACCCACATATGACAAGGGTATTATTGTCATTTAGCAAACAAAAAAAGCAATCATTTAATGTGCCTAAAACTTTGTGTTTTTCAAACTAAGATACTTCTAATGGGACGGAGGGAGTATTAAATAATAATATATAAAATTAAATAATAATAATAAATAATAATAATAATAATAATATTAAATAATAATATATAACAACAATTATATTAATAATAATAAGAAGAATAATAATAATATTTTGTTGAATATGACACCTGCAAAGCAATTTCGTAGCATTCGAGAAAACTGTAGCACATGCACTCATCAGAGCCAGATCTCTATCTGTAACAATTACACGTGGCTCCATACTCTCCTCCAGCAAATCTTTGAGCCTCTCAAGCATCCATATGTAGTTACTCGTTTTATCTTTAACGATAAATGCATGGGCGATACAAAACGAGTGGTTTGTCGACGTCATACCCACAATTTGAACAAACGGGATTCTGTACTCGTTCGTTTTGTAGGTGGCGTCGATCAGCATCACATGTGGGAAGGCACGCCAGAGATTGTACGAGACCCGGTGTGAAAAGAAAATATTCTCAACAGCATCTGTCTCTGGATCCTGCTTGGTGAAGTAAGTAAATTTCTTTTCAACCAGGATACTCTCGAGTATCTGCATAAAAATAATAATAACAATATTTAATATTTAACAATAACAAAATTAATAATAGTCTATGACAATAATAGTAATTAATAATAATACCTGCATTGGGGTTTTATCGCCGTAAATTCTATGGTTAATCTTGCTCACTGTATTGTGTATGTCTCGTAGAATACATACATTATTCGGGTTTTGTGCTCTGATAGCCAAATGTATGTTTGCCGGTTCCAGGCCTTGAAAATAAAGCGTTTCCACCATTTCTTCTTCTTGTGGTGTCAGCCGCCTAGCAAAAGCGTGACCCTCAACATGTATAAAAGGGTCGTGGTTATGATTCGCGTGTTTAACCTCCAACTTCCAACCCTCTTTGCGTAGCCTCCCTATTAACATAAATGGACAGTTAATCTTTTTGCTACCCGTAGACCTTACTGTGGCTGTAGTATGATATTCGCCAGCACGGTCGCATCTCAGGTCTATCCTAATTTTTCTTGCATTATTTCCACTGCCTTTTGAAACAAAACGTCCTGTCACTAGGACGTAACCGCTAGCAAGGGCTCTATCGTAAGCCCATTGTTTCATCTCTTCAACAGACCCGAATACCTGAAAATTTATACAAGAGTCTAGTCTAAATTCATACTACTCTAAATTATATACTACTGTAAATATATACTAGTTCAATCCAGCAAACCCTAAAACGTGTAAAGATATACTAGTGTAAATAAATAAACGCACCTGCTCGGTTTCATACGAAACATCCGGGTTAGGTTCAACTTTTATGTTAACATCTTCATAAGCATCTTCCTGGTTGTCATCATTCGGGTTAGAGCCGTTATAATCTTCCTCTAAGTCCTTAGCACGATTCCCGCGCGAATGGTAACTCCCGTACGTGTACTGCGGGTAGCTTGGTGGCACGAAAAATGACTCATGTTCCTCTACATATTCCTCGTTGAGATCGGGCAGCATGTTCCCGTCATTACCACGAACCCCGGATTTAACCTCCTCTTCACCAACTTGAACCCCGGGTTCATACCCTACGCTTTCAGAGACGTAAGACTCGTTCTCAGACAGGTCAACGGTTGAAAAGCTTTGTAAATATGTCATCGTGAGACCGGGAAGTCGAAATGGGTCGAGGGTTTTGGTGGTGGTGATGTTTTAAGGTTTGGTTCAAATGGGGAAGAAGCTGATCGTGTAATGGTTAAATCTGGAAATCTCAACGGGCCGTCGAGGCCTCGATGGGCCGTCTAGGGATTAAATGCCCTAACCTAACACATTTCTACGGGCCGTCGGGGCCTGGACGGCCCGTCCTAATGTACCTTTTTCAGTCTGAACTGCCTGCTTTTGCAGGAGTTCAGACTGATCACCTCGTACTTCTACGGGCCGTCTGGGCCTCGACGGCCCGTCGTTTTTGTCTTTTCTGTAAAAAAACGGCCCATCAAGGCCTGGACGACCCGTCCTGAAACCCTAATTTTTCTTTACGGCCCATCAAGGCCTCAACGACCCGTCCTAAGGTTGTTTAGGGTTTTTCTTGGTTGTGTAAATAATATCACCCTTATTAAAGCACATTTAAGGTAAGATTCAGGGGCAACACCTTTGACTAGGGCCGTGATGATCATTGGAAGCCATTAGAAGTTGTTTTCGGATTTACATGATTAATGCAAAGTTGTAGAAAATTGAGTCACAATTGAAACCGATTATCAATAGAAAAGTGCTACTAATCATCAGTTATAATTGTGATCAACAATGTGGACGACAACCAACGGTAGGAAATTGTGATTAAGTGATTAGCAAAACTACGGTTGTAAATGACAGTTAGGCTATCAGCAACAACCTGAAATATCGACAATCTAATTTACCACTCGTTTTTTTCATTGCTTATGTTATTGAATAAATGCTGACATATATAATCGTCATTAGAAACGTTGTGATAGTTCCTCAAGTATAAAAGGGGAGTCTTAGGTCTTATTCTAGTTTGCTTTATTTCACAATAGAACTTGCTAATTCGTTTTGCTCTTCTCTTTGAATTATCCATATAAACCCACTAAACGATGAACAAGCTTCGCAACCAATCAGTTCAAACCGTTAACCAAAAGTTTTCGGTTTCGATTGGACTCAAAACTAAATCAAGCCGCCTTGTGCAAATTCCTACTTGCAAAAACTTAAACTAATATCATATGAATGTCGTCCATTACGTATTCAGTTGAGAATTCCGAGAATCATATAAACATTTATAGTTTTATACAAGCGGTTTTGACTATAATACATAAAACAATTACTTATCATTATACTTATCATTCTTTCTTCTTCCCACTATTTTTTACCATCAACACGTAAAAATGCTTATAATTCTTACAATATTTTACTTGATTTAATATAGCTTGATTTCTGTAATCCTCATATATCTATTAAAAGAATTATAATAAAAAAATTAAAATAATAAGATACAAATACTTATTAATTTGTTAGAAAGGTCGAATCCACAATTGTCGATAAGAGTCAAAGTAAATGGGCGTTGGTATTGAATAACACATACATGTTCGAAAATGGATGTTGGAGAAAGCAAGTCATATCGTTGTCTGACTCTCTGCTGATCATAACCCCACTAATATTATATTCCAGTATTCAAATTTAACCTTATTGAAAATTTTCGTTTTCTTACGAAAATGATTACACGGGGAGTGTGAATTACTTCTACAACTTTATGACTAACTTTTATTGTTCATTTTTTTGTACAAAAAGCATTTTTATACCATTAACAAAACGTTTATTGAACTCGAGTACGTTGAAAACTTGAAATAGAAACTTTGATAGGACATTGAAGGGTGAGAGAACTACACGGATAGTCCGAAAGTAACACCTTAGGGTACTAACTTTATTTTTTAACATGTTAAGGGTTTATGGCTTCAGTTTTGTAACATAATGGGGTACGAATGCTAACTTCGTTAGTTTTTCTAGTTAAGTTTTGATAAAATGACTAAAATGTCTTATTATAACTAGATATTCTTGTAACTAACTCTATTTGATTACAAGGATAATTTTTGCAATTTATTGAAATTAGAATTATCTATTAATATTATTAAAACAAAAAAATTTGAAGTTATAAAAATATATTAAATTAAATAGTTATACTTTTTGCGTTTTAGTATGTATCTTTTATAAAACAATAATTTTATCCATATAAACCATCGTCTATAAGCGTAACTAGTATCTGTCACCAAGCACCACGTCACCTCTCATCTCCACCTCCATTATTGCCATGCGTTATCTATATTTAAAACACATAGAGTTGATGTGTTGCTTGATGTAGAGTTAGCTATTAATATTATTAAAACGCATAGAGTACGTATAATTATTTAATTTAATATAGACAGACCTTGTTAAATATAAATAACGCATGGCAGCAATGACAGTGGAGATGAGAGTATACATGGTGCTCAATGACAAATACGAATTAGACTTATTGGCGATGGTTTACATGGATAGAAGTATTGTTTTATAAATTTATAAAAATATATATATACTAAAACGTACATATTATAATTATTTACTTTTGTATATTTTTATAATTTAAAATTTCCAAGTTTTAATAATATTAATAAATAATTCTATATATTAAAAAATATAGATGAACTTGTCAAATATAGATAACGCATGGCAGCAATGGCGGTGGAGATGACAGTTGACGTGGTGCTTGATGGTATATATAAATAAGGCTTATCGTCGGTGGTTTATATGGATTAAAGTATTGTTTTATATAAAATATAATAAACTGTGTAGAGTATAATTATTTAATTTAGTATATTATTAAAATTTTAAATTTAATAATATTAGTAGATATTTTTAATTTCAACAAATTGCAAAAAGTATCCTTGTAAATCAAATAGAATTAAGGAAATATTACAGAAATCGTTCTTTATATTTACCTATTTTTTCAGTAGATGTCCTTAAACTTCAAAATTGATGAGAATCGTCCTTTATGTACTAAAATATTTCAGGTCTCGTTCTTTAGCACTAACGTGGTTAGATTTTCTGGTTAAGTTATGTCACGTGAGGGTATTATTGACATTTCACCTGCTTTTTTATTTCCCCCTTTTAAAACCCATCCCTGATACACGAAAACCCCAAATCGACCAAATTAGGGTTCCAAATCTCTATGACATCCTTAAATCCTTAAATCGAGCATGGTGGGGAGGCCAGTGTTCTATGAATGTGGTAAACAAGCAATCATTCTCACATCCTGGACTAATAGGAACCCAGGTCGGCGGTTCTAGGCATATCCTGATCAGGTAATTGACGGCTCCAATTCTTAAACTTACATAAATTGAATACTG
Organism: Ambrosia artemisiifolia; assembly: GCA_032199755.1. Taxonomy (NCBI): domain Eukaryota; kingdom Viridiplantae; phylum Streptophyta; class Magnoliopsida; order Asterales; family Asteraceae; genus Ambrosia; species Ambrosia artemisiifolia. The sequence goes on along the minus strand of CM063512.1, from coordinate 44,420,827 downwards.
ATACAATGTTGTATGTTTAAATTAGGGTTCGAGATGTAGATTTATTAGGTGGTATGAAGACAACTGCCAAAGATGTTTGGACATCATACCTGGTTTGTTAAGATCCAAAAACAACTTGGAAGTGAATAACAACAATCTAATAGTTGCAAACAACCAGCTTCAACAGAAGGTGAAAGCTAGTATGGATGATGCTATCAAACTAAAAAGGCTCCTAGTTATTAGTTGGATAGAATTTCTGGTGTATGTGTTAATGTATTAGCAGTGTATGTATTAGTAGTAGTATATGTAGCAGTTAATGGATAGGGCAACCATGTTAATGTATCAACAGACCTATTTTGTAACAATCTATTGTAGTAATGAAAGTGCATAGAATGCACATTTTGATAATGGTAAAATGGGTCAAATGGACATGAGTTGTGCAGGCTTGATAATGGTAAAATGGACTTGAATGTGCAGGTTTGATAATGGGTCAAATGGACTTAAATATGCAGGTTTGATAATGGTTCAACTAGACAATAATTGGCAGTTTTGATAATGGTCATGAATGTGCAGTTTTGATGGGTCAAATGGACATAATGGGTCACGTCTGTAAACCAGAATCAAATGGACATAATGTCCAAACAACATGCAAATGGTCATAATGGGTCAAATGGACATAATGTCCAAACCACATCTATAAACGAGAATCAAACCTGCACAAACATCCATAAAACACATCTATAAACAAGAAGCAAAGTACATACCATAAAACAGTTAATTCATACATAAACATCCAAAAACCAGCAAACACATTAAAGATTCAGTACATACCATTCCTTACAAACCGTAACTATTATCCAAAATACATAAAAGACCATACATAATGTCTTAAAAACATCCAAAACACATTAAGGACCATAAACATTGTCTAAAACACATCCAAAACTAAAAATTAACCCTGCCCCTTGTCATTCTTACCCTGCACTCCCACAGTAGCTTTCTTTTTTCTACCCATTTTCCCAATCTTGGCTTGACTACCCTGAACCTGTTGCACCTTCTCACTCTGCCCCTTACAAGTCCTTTGATTATGTCCTGTGTTTCTACACTTGCCACAAGTTAATTCATACAAGTCCTTTTTTTATTGTCTCAAACACTTCTGTGGCCCTAGGTGTCAAAAGTCCTTCACTGCTTTCTATATCTTTCAACACGGCAACAATCGTCCTCATACAATACTCCCTAATGTACGCTAGTGCATGGATAATTGGCTTGTCTCTGCCTTCCACAATCTTTCCATTGAATGATTCACACATATTGTTACGTAACATGTCAGTTTGTCCCCCACCTGTGGTTTCAATGTATATTATTCTAATGGACTTACCAATCAAAACACATCATTAATATAGATTGTAAAGTTCATACCAGTAAAATGAGACCTGCTCCAGTGTAGAGGTGGGATTTTTGACAACCATAAATTTGTTGCCTTGTTCACAGCCTTTAAATCATTCATGGCAGTAGTAAATTCTGGTATAGTTGTTGCACTAGCACATTTCCATAGTAAATCTTTATAAAGCTTGCCTCTGAATGTTGGCTTCATATTCTCATGAATGTGCCTAAGACAATACATGTGCTCAGCACAAGGATACAACTTTGAAAGTGCAGGAAGTAGTCCCTAGTAAACATGTAAACAAGTGTTATGTCATTAATAAGTATGTAAATAATGATCAATAACTATGTAAACAAGGGTTATCACATTATTAGACTTACCTTTTGCCTATCACTGATGAAAGTGAAGTTTGAGTTTCTACCCAAGTCTAAGTCATCACCCAACAGATCTAAAAACTATAACCAAGCATTGTAATTTTCTACTTCTACTATTGCATAACAAAGTGGATATATACCATTGTTAGGGTCAACACCCACTGCACTTAAGATCTGGCCAGGATAAGGCCCTTTCATGAAAGCACCATCTAGACCAAGAAAATCCCTACCTATTTCCTTAAAACCCTCTTTCAAAGCACCCAAACAAACATATATCCTTTTGAACTTTCTTGTATTTTCAGTTATATCCGTATCTCTTTCAACTTCTATTTTAACGGTAGTACCTGGATTTTTATCTTTCAACTCCAACACATAATCCCTTAACATAGCATACTGTGATGTGTAATCCCCTTCCACCATCTTCTTTGCTTGTGACTTAACCCTATATGCTTTCATCCAGGAGATCCCAAGTTCGTATTTCCTTTGAAACTGTTCTTGACCAGCTTTAACAGGAATATCTGGATTTTCTTCAATCTGATCTAAGAGTTGTTGAGATAGAAATATAGATGTGCAAGCTGTAATCTTTCTGGTCAGAACACATTTATGGTCCTCAATTAAAGTTTTAACCATCCATGTTTTAGAAGCTTGAACTTTAGATACTAAAAGGGACCATGGACATTGATACTTTGATGGATTTGTCTTATTCCCCCTCCCACCAACATTTTTATCAACAGACCCTTTAACTACCCTTGTTAACAGGAGGACCCCTGTAAAACCCTTTTTTTAACACCATCCCCTTAACTTTGTTTTTGTTCACAATAGCCCCCTTAACTTTTGATTTTTTAGAACTTTACCCTTTGTCTTGTGCTTGGCTAGCAACATGAACTTCAAAGTCACCAACTCTGATACCAACTGTAATAGCCCAAGGTAACCCGTACCACGATATTGTCCGCTTTGCCGCAGCTCACGGTTTTGCATTGGTCTCACCCCCGAAGGACTAGCCAAAACGCGTCTGGTAGAGAAGGTTCCCCCACCCCTTATAAGGAAGTGTTTGTTCTCCTTCTCAACCGATGTAGGATGCTACAATTTACCCCCTAGATCGTGGCACGGGTTACCTTGGGCTGTTACACTTCTACTCTCAACAACATATTTTTTTATCAATTTCTTAACTTCATCTTTAGTTCCAAACACTTGCGACACATAAAAAAATAGCTCTATTCTCACTAGCTTTTGCCTTTCTAAGTCTGTTTAGCTGTTTTCTCCCAACAGTTGTTTCATTGTCATCAGATTCTAACCCATTTGGGAAGGCATCATTTTGCAACCCTTCATCGTCAATATCCCAATCAGCAACTTGATTACCTATATTTTCTTCCACATCAATGTCACATGCATTCTATAATCACTCATATCTACTTCATGATTAGGAATCAAATTGTTTTCATCAACTATACAGTCTGAGTCACTGTCTTCCTTATCATGTTCTTCTTCCTTATCACTGTCTTCCTTATCATGTTCTTCTTCATCAACTACAGATCAATTATCATACAAAAACATATCCTCATCAACCTCCAATGGAGTTACACTACACCTACCAACCTTAGCAGATTCTCCACCATCAAATTTTTTAGTAACACCACTAAACTGCCCACCATCAACCTTAGAAGATTGGCCTACATTAAGGTTTCTTATCACATTTAACTTTGCAGGGACTATTGCATAAGGTCCAATTTCGTCAATTTTCTTCAATGGTAATAGTCCTAGGTTTACTAGGTGACAACAAAAAGTCTTTAATGTTTTCTAAATCATGAATATGATACACATTGAGTATCTTATGCATTTCCACATGTTTGGCTAAGTTAAAAACATCTTGATTAGAACTTAAATCCTCTAATCCATCGTCTAAATTCTTCTCAGGATTTTGGAAATAGTAGTATATAGCATCAACAGTTGAATAACCTAACAGATTACCATGTCTGAAATTTCATGCATTGGTAGAAGATCAATGTCAATGTAGTCCACAAAGTCGATCTTACCCCTTTCATAAGTACGACCTGGACTCTTGGTTAACATTCCACCATGATGAAGTCGTATGGTGAACAGATTAGGCATATCATCTGCAAACAACAAAAAAAAATTCATAATTTTTTAAAAATGTGATCTTTTCAGGTAAAAAAACTATAACATTAGAGTAATCGGAGACTTACAATATGGTTCGAAGTCATCTTCCTTTGCATCACGAATCACCCATCCTTTTGTTCCATCTTCATCATTCGACATATTGATCAGTGTTTTTTTAGTGGAATCGTTGATGAAACTTTAGGGTTTGATTTGTTTAGAGGGAATTTGATTGGGGTTATGGTTGATATCAGGTTATATGAGTTTTAGGGGAAATAAAAAAAGCAGGTGAAATGTTAATAATACCCTCACGTGACATAACTTAACCAGAAAATCTAACCACGTTAGTGCTAAAGGACGAGACCTGGAATATTTTAGTACATAAAGGACGATTCTCATCAATTTTGAAGTTAAAGGACATCCAATGAAAAAATAGGTAAACATAAAGGACAATTTCTCTATTTTTTACTAGAATTAATTATAAGAATGACTCATCTAGTTATTCTAGGGCAGTTTAGTAAGTTGATCAAAACTTAACTAGAAAAACTAACAGAGTTAGCCTTAGTACCTTAACATGTTACAAAACTGAAACTATAAACCCTTAACGTGTTAAAAAAAATAAAGTTAGTACTCTAAGTTGTTACTTTCTATAAACCATAAGGACTGTCTATGTAGTTTTCTCTTGAAGGATAAAACAACTTGACTAATACCGAACTACTTTTATTATATTTTCTTTAACTTGATCTGATTATCGTTAAGAACAATTTTGTGTTAATAACTTGACAAGTCTGTTGGATGTAGGCTCGAGCTTAGTTTGATAGATTTCTGCTCGATTTTAAAACTCGAAAAACAAAGAAATACATATTTGAAATCTCCGAATAGTTGGAAATATAATAGTTGTAGCGTTTGATTTGTACAAGATATTAGAAATGTACTGTAAGATAATGGGATTAATGCCTTGCCTCTTTCATTAGCAATAATCACTATAAATAATTACAAGGAGTCTCCTTATTTTAGGAGAGTTGACAATTACAATCAATGACAATAATTAACAATATTTACAAAATAATGTTCGCATGATTGACTCCTATTACATTCCCGCAGTCGAAGCGAGAGGAGAACGGATATTGAGACTGGATCTGAAGTCATCAAATAGAATCCGAGGCAACCCTTTGGTGAAGATATCCGCGATTTGGAAGCGAGAAGGCATGTGCAGAACGCGTACTAAGCCCTTTTGAACATGTTCCCTGACAAAGTGTATATCTAGTTCAATGTGCTTTGTTCGTTGGTGTTGAACTGGATTTCCTGACAGATATATGGCACTCACGTTATCACAGTAGACCAGGGACGCTTGAGAAAGAGGCCGGTGTAGCTCAAGAAGTAAATTACGAAGCCAACATATTTCTGCGACAACATTTGCTACACCGCGATACTCGGCCTCAGCACTGGATCGTGCAATAGTGGTCTGACGTTTGGAGGACAAGGAGACCAGATTGTCCCCAAGATAGACACAGTAGCCAGACGTGGAGCGTCTCGTGTCAAGGCAGCCCGCCCAATCTGCTTCTATGTAGGCACGAATAGTAAGAGTGGGCGAGGAAGATAGGTGTAGACCAAAGTCAAGAGTACCCTGTAAGTAGCGAATGATCCGTTTCAGAGCATTCCAGTGAGCCAGGCAGGGTGAGTGCATGTGCATACAAACTTGTTGCACAACATATGTGATGTCAGGGCGGGTGAAAGTAAGGTATTGTAAGGCGCCAGCTAGGCTCCTGTAGGTAGTGGTGTCATCATATGGAGAGTCGGGTTCAGCGGATAATTTACTTTGAGTGTCCACTGGGTAGCGGCTGGCTTGCAGGAATCCATCCCTTCGCGATGAATGATGTCCTTAGTGTAGGATTGTTGGGAAAGAAAGAGGGTGTTACCCGTCCTGACCACGGAGATGCCCAGAAAATAGGAGAGAGGATCCAAATCTTTCATCGCAAACTCGCCGGCTAAGATAGTCATAAGATTCTTGCGCAACTGATCAGAGGAGGTGGTTAGAATGATGTCGTCAAGATGAGAAGGTAGGCAACATCTTTCCCATGATGATAGATGAACAGAGAATTGTCTGACTTGCATTGAGCGAACCCATGTTGAACCACAAAGTCGGTAAACCGTTGATACCAGGCCCGTGGAGCTTGTTTGAGGCCGTAGAGGGACTTTTTGAGGCGGCAAACATGGTCGGGATAGTCACGGTGTCGAAATCCCATGGGCTGGTGCATATAAACAGTCTCCTGTAGGTGACCATGCAAAAAGGCATTGGTAACATCCAGCTGATGGATGGGCCAAGACTGAGAAAGGGCCAATGTAAGTACAGTCCTAATAGTGGTGGGTTTGACCACTGGACTGGATGTTTCACCGCAATCAATACCAACCTGTTGGCTACGACCATCACACACCAATCGTGCCTTGTATCGTTCTAAAGTGCCATCCGAACGAAATTTGTGTTTAAAGAGCCACATGCACCGTATAATATTCATGTTGGGGTGACGTGGTACTAGCTCCCAGGTCTCATTTTTAATTAGTGCACTAAATTCGTTTTGCATGGCAGTTGACCATTCAGGTGTGGACAAGGCAAGGTGGGGTGATTTGGGGATAGGGACAATGGATGTTGTGTTAAGGTTGAAGATTTGTTTAGGTTTGTGGATGCCGTCCATGGCTCTAGTGCGCATAGTACGGGCTTGGTTGGGAGCGGGTGGGGGCGGTAGAGGGTTAGGAGGCGAAATGGGGTTGGGTGAGGTATCAGGTGTGATGGGCTGTGGACCGGTTGAAGTACTTGGGTCGGGTGTTGTAGTTGGGCCGGTTGCTTGGTTAGTGGGCTGGTGAGTGGGACGAGAGGTAGGGGTGGCGGGTATTGGGCCGACATGAGGGAATGGGCCAGTGGGATTGGATTGTGGAGTTGGTTTAGGTGGTGAGTGTGGATCGATATGATTCCACAGAAGTGGGTGAAGAGTGTGGTCAAGGAAAGTGTAAGAATGAGAGGTGGTTGGGCGTTGAATGGCGAAAGGGTAGATAGATTCTTCGAATTCGACATTGCGGGATATAAACATTTGGCTCGTGGAAAGATCAAAACATTTATATCCACGGTGATTGGTTGGGTAGCCAAGAAAGACGCAGGGTTTGGAGCGGTTGGTAAGTTTGTGAATGGTGGTGGAAGGAGTGATTGAGTAGCAGAGACATCCAAACACTCGAAGGTGTGTGTATGTGGGAAGTACGTTGTAGAAAGAAATTTATAGGTTTTCTTGGGAAGTATATTGAGAAGATAGGTGGCGGTTTCGAGGGCGTGATGCCAATATGAAGGTGGTAAAGAGGCTTGGGATAAAAGTGTACGAATCATGTTATTTATGGTTCGGATTTTTCTTTCGGCTTTTCCATTTTGGGATGAGGTGTGAGGGCAAGAAAAACGGAATTGCATTCCATTGGCAAGACAGAAGTTTTTGAAATTGTTATTTGTGTACTCCGTGCCATTGTCACATTGGAATTGTTTTATTTTTCTTTCAAATTGGGTGAGAATGTAGGTATAAAATTGAGTGAATGTGGTGTAGACATTAGATTTGTTTGATAATGGGAAGGTCCAAAGAAAATCGGTTTTATCATCTAGAAACAAAATGTAATAGCGGTGACCCCCGGTACTGAGTACCGGTGAGGTCCATAAGTCACTGTGAATAATATCAAATGGGCAAGCAGTTTTATTTATAGAATCATAAAAAGGAAGTCGCACACTTTTGCCAAACACACAAGATTGACAAATAACATTGTTTGTTTTATTGAAATTAATAGAAGAACTAGATTTTAACGAAGGCAATAAAGAAGTGCCTGGGTGCCCAAGTCGTTGATTCCAACGGTCTTGAGAAACAGCAGCTAAAGCAGTAGATTTGGAGGGAGATTTGATGAAGTTGGTGGTGAGAGGGTAGAGATCTCCCGAGCTATTGCATCGTAGGATAGGTTCCTTGGTCTTGAGGTCCTTCACAAGAAAACCAAAAGGATCAAATTCAATGGATAGAAGGTTATCTGTCGTTAGGCGACGAACAGAGATTAAGTTTTTGATCAGGTTAGGGGCATAAAGTATATTATTTAATTTAAAAGGTGGAAAGGGCGGTGGTAAAGTTTTGTTGCCTTGTCCAACAACAGGAATGGTGTTGCCATTTCCAACGAGTATCTGTTTATTAGTGCAAGAATTAAAAACAGACGGGGAGTTTATACCTGGTTGTTCCATATGTCCTGATGCGCCAGTATCTATGTAACCAATCGGATCCGTGGGTTGACTCATAGAGAGAGCGTAAAGTGCCTGAGCAATATCCGTTGGTGTAGGACTGTAGGTAGCAACGTGGGCCTGAGCAGGGTGTGGGCCGAGAATGCCCTGTGATGGGTTGGACCGTGGGGTCGACGGGTAGGGACAGGGTGGATTATTTTGTTGTTGGGTGAATCGGTTTTGGGTGTTGAGCAGGCCGGCCAATTGGGTGGAAGCCCAATTGTTGGGGAAGATGATGTAGGGGTGTGTGGATTGGGAGGATTGGGCCGGTTGGTTTCTGGGCATGTTTGTTTGAGAAGGTGGGCCTCGGCCCTTTCCACGACCACGTCTGGAAGGCTAAGCAGCGCGGTTGCGAGTGGAGTTTGAGACAGAGGGTGTGGCAGCGGTTGACTGGGATTGGACGTGTAGGGCCGTAACGGCCTTATTAGCAGAATGGAGGGCTTGGTTTGATTTGGTTGTTTCGTTCATACAAAGTTGGGAACGAACCTCAAAGAAGGATGGTAAAGGTTTGGTATTTTGGAGAATGGTACCCACGCTCTCATACTGCTCGGTAAGCCTTGCGATTGTCTGCAAGACAAGATCCTGTTCATCGACAGGGGCATCAACGTTGTTGAGTTGGTCCGCTAAAACCTTGATGGCTTGACAGTACTCATGCATGGATGAGAAGTTTTCGCCCCACTTACGGTGTGCGCATATAATGTATATATGTGTGGCCCTTGGGGGGCAAAAGTAAAGTTGCACTAGTTTTAACGTTATTTTACTAATTTCGTGAAAATAACGTTAAAAACGACGGACGGTTAATCATGCATCATGTGGTGGCGTGGATAGCCAAAAGACAAAGGGGTACATGCACCGATTGGATTTGTCCCGATTGCTAAGTGTTTTGTGCCTTATGTCCAAGGCTTGATACCAAACCACATCGAGCCGGGGGTCTCACTGGAAGCAGCCTCTCTATTCTTAGGGGTAGAGGTAAGGCTGTCTACATCTTACCCTCCTCAGACCCTACCTTAGCTTGGCTATAGGTGGGATTAACTGAGTATGATGATGATGATGATGATGATGATGATGATGTTTTAGGTAGAGGGCACGGGTAGCTATGTTATCCTGAAAAAGATTTTCGACAGCAATCCAGGCGTCATATGCGGTGGTGCCCTTTTTGATGATGGTTTTGAGAAGACCCGGGGAGATGGTTCCATAGATCCATTGCTTGACTATGGCATCAAGACGCTCCCATGAGTCGGTTTGGGGTGGTGGGGGGTTTGATTTTCGGTAGAAGTGGTGGCAGCCGCAGGAGGGCGACGGGGTTCCAGATGATCGGATACGAGGAAAGCAGTGCAATGAATCCGAAAAAGTTCTGACCACATATTGTAGTCAGCAGCTTCATTGTCAAGGGTTATAGGGACGAAGTTTTTGATGTTTGAGACGGTGACTGCGGGGTGGATTTTGTGATCGGCCATAGAGAAAGAGGGAGAGGGGTGAGTGAGGCGGTGGTATGTAACCGGAAAAAGGAATGTGGTGGCCGGCAGAAGGTGGCGGCAGCCGAAGGTGATAGAGGAGGTTCTAGGATCTTAGGGTTAATGATACCATGTAAGATAATGGGATTAATGTCTTGCCTCTTTCATTAGCAATAATCACTATAAATAATTACAAGGAGTCTCCTTATTTTAGGAGAATTGACAATTACAATCAATGACAATAATTAACAATATTTACAAAATAATGTTCGCATGATTGACTCCTATTATGTACGTATGCATGATAAGAAAAATATAAAGAGAAAAGTGTTGGATCATAAATTTGAAGTATGTAAAATTGTAAAGGAAAATACATCAAATTTACCATTTGAATTTCAATGAAAGATGGTGATAAATGCCTCACGAATTATCCACATCCATGTTGCCATGAACACCCATGTCATGCATTAGTTAATTATTATTTTATTTATGCATCTAGAATAGTGGGTTAGTTTCTTATTTTGTTTAGTAGGTTAGTGGTAGTAGAAGTTAATGTTAGTTATCTTTTGTAAAGCCTATATAATGACTATGTTATTTTATTATAAACATGAATGAAAAATATTAAAGAAAGCTTTTGTGCTTTGTATCTCTTCTCATCTTGGTTTCTTGGAAGTTTTGTAGGTTTTTCTTTGTAAAACCTATCACATGGAAAATGCAATGAGGCCAAGTAGTTTGTTGCACGTATTGTTGAAGATTACAACCTAGCACTCGCGGATATTCCTATGGGCCAAACAAGGCTCCAACCCGCTTAGCTTTTTCGTTTCGTAATGTAAATTTTACTAAAATTTTCGAAATATATTATATATATTGAGTCTGGCTCTACCAGATTGAGTTCAACCTTACCAAGTTTTCGTTCAAGATCCCCCATTGCTACCAAGCATGGTTGAAGTCTGTCTTTAGTTGCTGACCTAAACTGCTTATATGGCAAATAAGTTAACGTGATGATGATATGGTCGTCAACGTCAGCAAAAACTAATTTTTAGCTAGTATGAGATCGCTGAGAAAAATAGATTAAAAATTGAAATTGTTACAAAACATTTCTTTTGTTGGAGTGTTGGCAGCCAATATGTTAAAAGTTCAAATTTTAAAATTCAAAATTTTTTTGATAAAAAATCTATGATAATCTATATATGAAAATCTAATAAATTTTAGTGATCTGGGATAAACGAACCTTTTAACCTCCCCCAGTCTCGCTCCTGGTTGTAATATCTATACTTCATGTAGTAATGCAAAGGCAAATGAAAATTACATTGCTTTAGCAAAGGAACATCTAAAAAGTGATATATTGGGAGTAGATATTGACGATGACAACCAATAAAATATCATGTAGTGACTTGTATGTCATATAAATCCATCTCATCAAACATATTTTTAATGTAAAGTTTCTTCCACGATAGATGGATAATATGGTATTTTAGAGTGTGTTAGTTTATTGTTAGAAAGATATGCAAGTTTATAATTATTCATTTTAATCCTTTAATACAATTTTTTTTATAATTTAGACTTGATTATATCTTTTTACCTTTTATCGCATGTTAAAACATAATCTCAAAATTAAAAAACGATTTAATTTATAAAAATTTTATCAACTTTATTTAAACCTTAAATTACTTTTTACACAATTGTTTATCTTAAAATATTACTTTTTGTCAAACCACTATAGTAATTTGTCTCAAAGTATAACATTTCCTAGTAAGATGTATAAATTCCATAGTGGCTCATTAAACAATATTCAACTCGAAGCTAACATATGATGGTTAATATATATTACAAAGTGACTCAAAATAGTTTAGTTTAATGTTTTATATAAATAATTACAACCAAAAAGTTGGATGTTTAATCTATACATATAATAAACCAAATCCATTTTAATGACATGACATTCAAAGAGGCGTTCTCCTCTTTCAGTATGTCCCATGTGGCATTGAGATATTTTAGAAAAAAAATAATTTAAAAACAAAATTAGATTTTTCTAAAAATTAGATTTTTCTATCATATGTTTCATCCCATAATTTTTAAACGTTAATATCTTTTATATACGAGATTTTTTAAAGAAAAAAATTACACCAAATTAACGAGCGTTTTATTATCTTTCCAACGAGTATCATAGTGCTATATAAAAAACGGAGAAAAAAAATGACCATTTTTTGTTGGGTTTTGTTCAAACAGGAAAAAAAACACAAAGTGTTCAGGTAAATCATTAATCATGTATAGGCAAGTCACTCATTATGTTCAAATCAGTAAATAGGAATTCTATTTTCAACATGCGTTAGCATTGGAGTTATACGTTGTTTTAGGTTAGATATTAATATTAAAGTTATACATTGTTTAAGGTTAGGCGTTAACATTGGAGATATATTTTTAATTGTTTTAGGTTAGCTGCTACCCGAAGCTTTCATGCATGTAACTGTAACGCGCATCATTCTATTTCATATGTAAAATTAATATGTCATATTAGATTTTTCAACCCCGGGACGTTCCCGGGGTATAATCTAGTTCGTGTATAATGCAATTGATGGAAAAGCAAAGAACTGTTTTAAAAACAAATATAATAATAATAATTGAAAATGGTGCCAAGAAGGAAAAATTGAAAATGAGACATTTTCCATAAACAGCTAAAAATCGTTGGTTGAATTGTCTGACATTGATAAATAAAAATAAAAACAAAAAATCAAAAAAGTTTAAAAATCACACAATGTGGATTTATACTTGCTACATCTCTACCTACTTTATCAAGAAAGCTAAAATATTAGTTAATATTAAAGAATAACGAAAAGTTGACGGATCCATATAACTTGTTAAAAAAATTATCCAACCACAAATTTTCGGTTTTCATCTCTTATTTGCAGTGCCTAAGAGACAAATTTAAAAAAATTGCCAATCTTTTGAAAATTATCAAATGTTTATTAATAAACATGTCATATTCGACATGACTCATACGAATATTAGATTCAGTACTTTTCCCAAACTTCTAGTAGCTTTGATTTTTAGTGGGATGTTTGGAGCCAAGGTTTACTTAGTAGTTGTTTTCTCAAAATCTTTTATGCATCAAGTCAAGATACTTCAAACATCATTATTGCCGTGGAAAATGGCAACAACAAATGCTACTTATTGTAACAATAAGTTGTAATGTATAATCAATATCTTAGTTTTCAACCGGTAAATTTTGTTTTAGTTTACGTGTGGATTTCTAACCTTGAGGAAATTAAATCTCTTTTTTTTTTTAACACTTTTACTCGAGATTTAACTAAGAGGTTCAAGTCGGTTCCAATTTTAAACGATAGCTCCATGTTTAAATCCTTGTCCCAGAAAGATGTTCAATCTCTGGAGGCCTTGGTTTCTCTTGATGAGGTCAAAGAGGCAGTGGGGAATTATAGTAGTCAAAAGTCATCTGGTCCTAATGGTTTTAAATTTGGGTGTGATTAAAAGTACGTATTGGGATCTTCTTAAAGGTGATATAATGAAGATATTGGTGGGAGATTTTTTTCGTCTAGGTGATTATTCCTCAGGGATATAATTGATCATTACTTGATTCCTAAGATTGCTAATCCAGCTTTTGTCTCGGATTTTAGACCGATCACTTTCATTAAAATTTCCTACAAGATTATTGCCAAAATCTTAGCAAATAGATTACATAGTTTTTATGATTCGGTTATTTAGTTATGAACAGTTTGCTTGTTTAAAAGCCATACAAATTTGGATTGGCCTCTTATGGTTAATGAGATTTTTAAATGTGTGAAAAAGAACCAAAAGATGATGAGGCTCAAGCTGGATTTTGAAAAAGCTTATGATTCTTTAGGTTGCGAGCATATGTTTCCGTTATGTCAGTTATGGGATTTGGAGATAATAGGTTGAAATTATTAATGGTACTCCTTCAAAGAAATTTTCTCTTGAAAGAGGTAATCTGTCGTTTTCCTATTCTTTTTATTATTGCTTTGGAAGGCATTCATGTTGTCATCAAGGATCTTGTCCGGTCTAACTTATAATCGGGATTTTTTGTTAGGAAAGACAACTTTTCTTTTCTCATTTTGATTTATGCAGATGATGTTATTCTTATGGGTGCTTGGAATTTGGAAAATGTGAAAAATATAGTTATGGCTCTTAGTTATTTTTACTTGGCTTTAAGCCTGAAACTTAACTTGCACAAGTCGACTATATTAGGGGTCGGAGTTGAATTCTCCCATACTATTTTAGTGTAAGGTGTAAAGTTGCAAAACTTCCTTTCATTTACTTGAGGATTCATGTGGGTGGTAATATGACGTAAGAAAGGCCTGTAATCCTATAATCGAGAAATTCAAGAAGAGGTTATCTAAATGATAACCGATGATTGCAATATCATGATCCTAGCTCAAATCTTCAACTCCCACTCGTTATCCTCCTTAGATCTGCTCACAACTTCTCCAATCAGCTCCTGGAAGTCGAGAAATTGATCTAGGGTCAGTTTTGTTGTATTTATATTCAAACCTAAATTGTTGTCGACTTAAAGGATTTTGTGCGTCGCGAAAAGAATAACTAGGTCCCTCGTGCCACGCGAGGGGCAAATTAGTCCCATGGCTTTTGGAAGCCACTCGCGTGTCGCGAACATCTATCCAAACTTCTTCGCATGCTCGGTTCTTCTCATTTAAGGCTCGTTTACGCTCCTTTAGCACACTTAGACATGCAAAATATAAAATAAGTAAATGAAAGCTAATAAAGACTAAAACCGACTCTAAATCATACAAGAATCATACAATTTATAAAGGATAAATACATGAGTTTTGCAACACATTAGTCATTAGTTATGTTCCAAACTTATGAGGTTATTCAACTTTCACCATAATCATTATGGATTATGTAAAAAAAACTTTGGGGACCTAAATCATTTATAAACCACATTCGTATGTACTATGTACTTCTCGTCTTGTCAATGTCAATTTATTTAAGAGTTTTATTTTCCATAACTAAAAGAAACTTGTGTGGTTTCAATGAAGGTAACGAGGTTAACAAATACAACATACATCTTTTGTGATTTGTAATTATTTATATGAGTTACCGTTCAAAAACATATGAGGTCACAACAGATGACATAAATAAAATCTAGGGTCACTTGAACCCAATGTTCATACACTGGACCCGCCATGCCATCCAAATTAAATGTAACACCACATCTCTATGGCTTATGCCATTTGTTGTACTCATCATCTTGTCGATGTCATTATATTTAAGTGTAATGTTTTCCCCAACTAAAATTTCCATAAATGTATCATGAATATGGATGGGAACTTTTTGCGTTATTCTTATCGGTATTTTTGGTTCAGTGCCGTACCGGAATTTGAGCTTAATTTACTTTCAAATACTGTACCAAGTATAATTTGTACTAGTACAGGTTCGGTATGGTATTATACCAAGCTCATCCCTAATCATGAATTACCCGTGCAAAACTCGCTCCAGATTAACAAATTAAACAATCAAACTATGATTGGGTCGAACATGACAATAAACGACCATGTTTGATCTCGCTCATTTCAAAGATTTACAATTGTTTCTTTTACTTCTAACGGTTCCATCCACTTCAAAACTAGTAATAAAGTTCGTTTCTTTTCAAATTTGAAATACAGTAACATTTTATTAAATTTATTCTCGCATGTATTTGTTTTAACTCGTTTTCCTATTCTCCCGGCTTTAATTCAATTAAACCACATACGTTCCAATATTTTTCAAAAACATTTTGAGTTAGAAATGACAAAAGCAAAACAAAAGGTATCTATAACTTATAATAAAAGAATTCAACTTTGATGATGTGGCATTCAATGGAGGCCTCAACCCCTCATTGAATGTGCCACGTAGCATCATGTAGGATTTTTTAATTTTTGAGTTTTTTTAATAAATCTATATATATTATAATTATTTTAGGAAAAGATAAGAATTTAAAAACAAAATTAAATTTTCTCTCTAATGTTTCCTCCCATAACTTTTAAACGTTAATATCTTTTATATATGAGATTTTTTAAAGAAAAAAATTACACCAAATTAACGAGCGTTTTATTATCTTTCCAACGAGTACCATAGTGCTATATAAAAAACGGAGAAAAAAACAACTATTTTTGTGGGGTTTTGTTTTCAAATATATTTTACTCTACTAATAAATCACAAACGATAAACATAACTTCATAGGCAGAGATTCCTTTTTTTATATTTGAATATGATAACTTATGGCATAAATTTGTTTAAAATAAATAATAATAATATTATTATTATTATTTATTAATCATGTATTGACTCAACCTTGAGACACTCCCGGGATAAAAGCTAGTGAAAACATAAAAGCCGACCATTTTTAAAGCAGAAAAAAAGGAGTAAAAAACAATCTTCCCTGATTTAAATGAGTTGGCAGTCATCACTCATCAAGAGAGAGAAACAAACAAACAAACTTGTAGATAGAGCGAGAAAAAAAAAACCCACCCCACCAAAAAAACCGTGTGAAATCGGCTCCAAACCTTTGACTCCACCAACATATTCTTTCTCACCTTCTTCACTTCATTTCATCACATTATTAAACCCAAACAATAACAACAATCACTCACATAAACATAATTCCCCCACCCTCACACAAACAACATGCTCACCGGAAAAAAACCAACATCTCACAACAATAACAATAACAATAATATGTATTATTCTTCTTCTTCTCTACTCACAATCTTTTTACTAATAATGGTTTCAATCCCAACCGTTAAACCCGACTCACGTGCCACACAAGCCGGCAACCTCACGTGCGGTACCGGCCGAGCAACCACCACAGGTTTCATCCCGACGTTCGTACAAGCAATGGAACGTCTCTCCAGTAACCTTAACCGCTCCGAAAACAACTTCGCTGTCACTAACATAACCGACAACACTTCCTCTACCCCTCCTTTCTTCGCCTTAATCCAATGCCATCAAGACCTTTCTCGTACCGAATGCCTCGTATGCTACGCCGTTAGCCGTACCGCCGTCCCTGGTTGCCTTCCTCGTACCGCCGGTCGTATCTTCCTCGACGGTTGCTTCGTTCGTTACGATAATTATAGCTTTTTTCATGAAGCTGTTGACCCATTAACTGATACAAGAAACTGTAGTTCTAGTTTGAATATTAATAATAATAATAATAATTTGGGTGATTTTAGTAAAAGTGTTGGGGAATTGGTTGAGAATGTGACGAATATAGCGATGAATAATAGTGGGTATGGGGTATATGGGATGAATGGGGTGTATGGGTTGGCACAGTGTTGGGAGAGTTTGAGTGATAGGGAGTGTAGGGTTTGTTTGGAGAAGGCGAAAAAAGAGGTGGTGGGGTGTTTGCCTAGTAGAGAAGGGAGGAGTATGATTGCTGGATGTTTTTTGAGGTACAGTACTCAGAAGTTTTATAATGATGGTTCTGATGCTGCTGGGGGTAGTTCAGGTATTTTCAACTTTATCTTCTTTTTTCTTTGGAATTGTTTGGAATTATGGGTTTTGTTTTGTGGATCATGAGTTCAAGATCATCTTGTTTTTCTGCAAAAAAAAAAAAAAAAAAAAAAAGATTTTTTTTAGTTGAGATTCTGTTATGGGTATCTGTGTTTCTTGAATTTCTTGGTTTTGTTTTGTGGATCAAGATCATCTTATGTTTCTGCAAAAAAAAAAAAATGTTTTTTTTTCTCTTTACATTTTAGATTCTGTTATGGGTTTCTGTGTTTCCTGAATGTCTTTAGATCATCTGATTTTCCTGCAAAAGTTTTTTTTTTGTTTTGTTTTGTTTTGTTTTTTTTTTTTTTTTTGTGGATTCTGTTATGGGTTTTTGTGTTTCTAAAATTTCATGGTTTTGTGTCATGAATCATGATCATCTTATTTTTCTGCTAAACAGTTATATTTTTTAAATTATAGATTCTGTTATGAATTTCTGGAATTTTTTGGTTTTGTTAGGGATTAGGTTTATGGATCACTTCAGTAACTTTTTTACCAATCTTTTTGCATTCATTTGTGATCCCAAATGCCCAGAAGCTTCCTTTTTAGTTTAATATGATTGTGTAATGTGATCTCATGCTTTATTCATCATTTTGCACTTTGACTATATATCATTGGGGGGTATTTACACTTAACCTTTAACGGGTGGGTCGCACATGGTAAAAGCTTGAGTCTTTCTTACACATGTCACGGGTTCAAATCCAGGTTTTAAGTGTTTACACGCTCTTATTCCTATCGGTTAGCAGGGTATTGGTTTGGCCACATGAGTTTTCCGGTTGCAGTTTCTCCTGATAAAGAAAAAAAAAACCTTTTCAAAATTGATTTTAGAATAACAATTACCAAATTTGATATGAAAATAAGATACTCCCTCCGTCCCAATTTAAATGTCTCATGTTCAAAAACACACATTTTAAGAAATTTTTTGTTTGTATGTGATAAAATGACAATTATATCCTCAAAAGTGGTGATTGTGTTTTGTCTTTTATGGGCAAAACTAGAAATTACATTTCTATTTGTGGAAAGAGACATTTAATTTAGGACAAACAAAAAAGGAAATAAGGACATTTAAATTGAGACGGAAGGAGTATTTTTTATATTTATGTGATTTTTTTTTCTGGATTGTTATATGTTTTCTGTTTGATTTTCTTAATACTTTTACCTTTTTTTTTGTTTCGTGACAAGAGGTGCTCAAGTTTAGCCAATATTGAAATATAATGGCCTCAGTTCCTTTTTTTGACTTTTTCAGACTTCAAAGGTCAAACATTGTATTTTTCATGCTCAAAATCGATAAGGGTATCTTCAATATTATGTTCCGATTTTTTTTTTTTCAATTATTGTGATATGTTATAAGTTGTAACATGATAATTCTTTTTTCTGTCTAATCATAACAGTTCCTCACAAATAATTGAACTCAAAATATAATATATTTTAACACTCAGAAGTCAAACTTTTTTTTTTGGGCCTATGAACCACCATGTGCAAGGTTGTTTGGTTTTGTTTAAATTATTAGCCTTAAATCAATTGTATGTTTTTGTTCTGGTTAAACCTACCTAGAAGAATTTCCAATTTTTTTGTTGACTTTTGGTCTTGGTCTATTTGTTTATGCCTTTTTTTTGTTCTAGTTTTTGGTATAACATCAAAGTTTAAACATGAATTTATTCTCAATCAATCATGTTAGGTAGATATTTTAATTCAAAAATGATTTTCAACGGTTTAGCTTCGATAATGATTTGAAGCAACATTTTTATCTTTTTTGCCACAAGACGAATCTTCTGTGTCATCACTCATGACTCCTCGTGTTTGAACGGGTCAGGCAGGAAGTCTTAGTACATGGTTTTCGTTAACTTCTTAAGAATGTGTTGTCACCGGGACATTGACGTTTATGGTCCTCGGTTAGAGGGTATAATGGTAATTTAACTTTTGGTTATCCATGATTTCAGGACTCTCTAGTCCAGGAGCCAAAGTAGCTGTTGTATTGGCTGCAGTTGCTTTCCTCATGATCACATCTTTTGCTGGCTATGCAGCATATATAAGAATATCAAAGATCAGAGAAGGTAATCTTTAATCTAAATTCTCAACCGAAAATAACAGAAAATTAAATATGAAATTTCTGACCCGAGTAATCAAAATGTTGACTTGCATTTACAGAGCGAAAAAACATGGGCTTGCTATCGAATTCGTTTAACAGGTCTGGATTGAAGTACAAGTATGAAACGCTCGAGAAAGCAACAAATTATTTTGATATTTCAAATAAGTTAGGTCAAGGAGGAGCAGGTTCAGTCTACAAAGGAACCCTTCCTAATGGAGATGTTGTCGCTGTGAAACGTTTGTTTTTCAATACGCGACAATGGGTCGATGAGTTCTTTAATGAAGTCAATTTGATCAGCGCAATTGAACACAAGAATCTTGTCAAGCTTTTGGCTTGCAGTATCGAAGGACCCGAGAGTCTTTTGGTCTATGAATATGTTCCAAATAAGAGCCTTGATCATTTCCTTTTCGGTAATTTCCTTCTCCTTTAATTTTTTTTTTTTTAGCTAGTCTAATTATTAGGAAAAATGTAGGACAGTTACCTTCAACGAGGCACCTCAGTTAGTTAGGTTCGAATCTAGCTTCCACTGGTTTTAAGTCTTTAACTCTCCTTACATCATTAAAGGCACCTGGCCAGCGAAAGCTGCATTTTACCTAATCACATTGGTTAGCAGGGTATTGATGGGGTTCTGTGAGTTTTCCGGTAATGGGTTCTCACGGTTTAATGAAAAAACTATGCGACGGTTTCAATATGATTGAATTCTTTCTTTGCAGACAAGGACAAAGTACAGGTTCTAAGCTGGAAGCAGAGGATGGCGGTTATTCTTGGAACAGCTGAAGGCTTAGTTTATCTTCATGGAGGGTGTCATGTAAGAATCATTCATAGGGACATTAAAAGCAGCAACATTCTTCTTGACACAGATTTTTCTCCAAAAATCGCCGATTTTGGTCTTGTGAGGACGTTTGGGGCTGATCGGAGCCATCTTACCACCGGAATCGCAGGAACTTTGTAAGGAAATCTATCTACATTCTGTCAGTAACATGTTTTTTTTTTTTAAATCGCAAATGATGATCTTTTTTGTGAAATGTCAATAACTCGTGTTTTTTGCGTCGTTTCAGAGGTTATATGGCACCTGAATACATAGTCCGAGGACAACTTACTGAAAAAGCTGATGTTTTTAGCTTTGGAGTCGTGGTTCTTGAAATCGCGTGTGGCAAAAGAAACAATGCCTTTGTTGAAGATAGCAGCTCACTTTTGCAATCCGTACGACTTAAAACCGAACTCATTTTTAATCTTTTTAACTCATTTCATTGTTTTAACCGCGTTTTGAATTTAACTTAACAGGTTTGGAAGCTATACAAAGAGGGCGTTGTGTCGGAAGCAGTCGATCCTTTACTAAATGGTGAGTTTCCCGAACACGAAGCGTTAGAAATAATGCAAATCGGGCTCTTGTGCACACAAGCGTCTGCGGCTTTAAGGCCATCAATGCCCGAAGTGGTCGAGTTTCTGACAACAAAACCCGAAAACCGGGAGACCCCTATCCCAATCCCGCATCAACCGCCATTTTTAAATGCTCGGTCCCTCATGTCTCAAGGTGTCACCAACTCGACTTCTAGCCAGTTGACGAAGGTCGGCGTGTCGTATACCAACACATCACGATCATCCACTACACCAAGCTCAGAGTGGCCGTTACGAATCGATGAATTGAGCTCGAGTTAGCTCATTTTTTGGATCATAAGTTTATTTAAAAAAGAAGGGATTATTTTTTTATTGGATTTGAGGGTAAATCTTGTGAAGGTATTGGGGGGAATATGTGCATATTCTACAACAAAGTCTAGGTTCACATTTTCTTGTTTTTTTTTTTTTGATGATTTTTTTCTTTCTTTGCAAATATTTAGCATATCTTTGTAAGGGAGTTTTGTGAATGTTATCAAGAAATTAATCAAATAAAAGATTTGGTTATAGTTAGAACATGTTTTTTAGCCTCTAATCTCTTTATAAAGTTGTATTTGTATTTTCCCCATGATATATTACTTACACTATTTGAAATAATTATTTTCCTTTTACAAAAACATTTAAATGTAAGCATGTGGATGTAACATTCGGCCATTCGCCTTCTTGTACCATCAATATTGACTATTGTCTACATTACACCAAAAAAGCTCAAATATTTGTTTTTGGTTGTTCTGGTGAAAACCTTTTAGAATGTCATCATGGTACTAGTCTTACTTGGACATGCTTAATTCTGTAGTTTTCTTGTAATTCACTACAATTAACCTCAAATTGCGTTATAATCGCGTTATGGAACACATTCTATACGAACCCAAAATATTTCCTAGTTCATTTAATCTTTTCTATATGGTTACATTACATTTACAAATACGTCAGAAAAGAAACCTAGCATAAGGATTTTTTGTATGGTTGATCATTCACCGGCAAATCATCTGAAATATAACTATTTAAGTAAAACACTTCGATGTAAGTCATAGGATTGTCCAATTAGTTTATTTATCCTTTCGTTCATCCTTTCCAAACAGGCTATGGACCATCTTTCTGTTGCCCCATTACTCGGAACTTTAATGTTTATGTTGTAAGAAGAAGCGCTTCTTTGGAGAAGACTCAAGTCTAGAGTTGGGTAAAGTAAACATCTGGAAGTATTATAGATGGAATGACGTTAGCCTTAAAAAAATATATTATCGAATAGGATTAGGATCATTTGAGAACTCCTATGAGTTGTGAAAATTATAAAACTCACTTTATAATCACACACTTATTTTAATAAAAAATAAAAAATGTATATGTGGTCCAAAATTAAACAACAATAAAATATTGAATAAAATATTAATATACTTACATGAGGTAAAAATCTTTTACAGCGGTGTAATTCGGCGTAAATTCATGTATTTTTTTTTCCTTTTTTTACAGCGGGGTTTACGTGTTTTTACACCAGTGTGCAAAAAAAAAATTCCGCATTTTACTTCGAGTTCTCAACGGATCCCGACCTATATATAATTTTTAAGTGATTGTTCTACGAAAGAAAACATTCAATGCGCACGTTAGCGTCTCTTTCAGTCTTTTAAATATATAGATTTAGTTATTAGTTTATTTAAAGTTAACATTATCAAATGAGTTATGACTTATGACCATAACATACCATGTTACTATTTAAAAAGGTAGTTTGAACTTTTGTGCAATGCATTTTGATTTAAAAATGATCTTTTAGATTTTAGTTATAAATTAGGCTTATTAGTTAATAATATCTATATTTTACATCCTCAATGAATAGTACTAGATGTTACGTTGGTTGTTATATAGTCATGACGATTAGTGAAGGAATCAAGCTCACACTATGTCTATCAATCGATTTTTAAAACGATGACTAACAAGCAAAAACTAAAATGAGTTTGGAATAAGGCATAATTTACACTTAGTTCATACGAAGTTACATATCAGTTAATTAACATTGAGCATTTTTTTCTTGTTTTCTCTTTATACAAAATAGCATTTAAACAAATATGAAGTTTATAAAGTTTGTATAAATATAATTTGTGTTTAATATTTTTTGTATTTTCTGATTTATTTGAGACGTGATTTTTAATATGGTTCAAGATTGTCCACGTTGAAAAATGTTATCTCTATTTGGTTTTTTGTTGTGTAACAACTATAATTTTAATTTCTAATACTTTCGGTCTCCAAAATATAAATTTTAAATTCCACCCATCTCCCCTTCATTTTGATCAAAATATAACATTAAGGCCTCAAATCATGATTAAAAAAGACAAAACATGTTGGGAATTCCGAATTAATGAAACCGACTTGGTGTGCAACACTCAAGGAGGGTTTTAAGAAGTGGATAATTAATAAAGTTATATGAGAGAGAGAGTTCCCACGCCGGCGAAGAAGACCAGAACTGTTTCCCTAGCCGCTGCAACACGCCAACAATGACAAATCAACAACCTTCTACGTAGGGCTGTGCAACGGTTTAGAACCGGACCGAACCGAACCGAACCGGACCGAACCGCGAACCGTTTATTCCAAAATATGAGAACCGGAACCGATAATTACTACACGGTTCGGTTCCAGAACCGGGTGAAACGGTTCTCATGAAACGGTTCTAGTCCGGAACCGGTTGTCAATAAAATCCTAAAATTAACATTAACAATTAAATAAAAAAAATAAACAAAAACAATGATTTTTCTTAAAAAAATTATCAACAGTTTGTATTAACCATGGTTACTAAAAGTATAGCAGTTTACGTATCAAAATATGTTTTGTTCGGATCAGATCATTCTTTTTATACAGATTAAACGGGTCAGAACAAACTGTGCTGACTGCTGACCATCATATAAGGCAATACTCTACATTCCTACCAAGTAAAACAATTTAAAAGTGTTAAGAACTATAAAGAAGGAAGCGACACATTCTATTTCAAACTAATAATAGAATATTTAAATATTTAATTTAATTCAAAACGGCTCTAACGGTTCTTAACCGGACCCGTCGGTTCTAACCGGAACCGAACCGGGAACCGATTATGCCAAAATATGAGAACCGGAACCGGAACCTATAACATTAATTCGGTTCGGTTCTAGCGGTCCCGGTTCGGTTTCACGGTTTTTACGGTTCGGAACCGTTTATTGCTCACCCCTACTTCTACGTCACCAATCTACCTAGCTGGTGTTCCCTCGAAGACCTTTGGAGGAGTTTCAAGCACCATGGCAACATGGTTGATGCTTACCTACCTGGGAGAAAAGACAAACTAGGTCGGTACTTTGCTTTTATCAGACTCGATGATGTCCGGGATGGTTCGAAAACTGCCAAAACTTTGAGCCAAGTGATCATAGGTACAAACAGGGCTGTCGTCAACATTGCTAAGTTTGGGAAATATGATAGGCTTCCTCCAAACCCCCACCGGAGAACTGGAAGAGCACCCCATCCACCACCACCACCGCCCCCACCCCTACCACCACCAACTCATAACCCACCAACTACCCAAACCTGGAAACCCATTGGAGACCTATCATATAGGGAGGTAACTACGGGCGTCAAAGAAAGTAACGAGGAGACTATAATGATCCAAATCCCGAACAGGCCTCGTCTTGAATCTTTATCTTGGTCGAATTGCTCCTTGATCGGGAATGCAATAGACTTGAACAGACTATCTTGTATGGAGGAGTTCCTAAACCAAATTAACGTGGACCGGATAACCATACGTTATGTCAGAGGAATGAGGGTTCTGATAACTTTTCTTAATATCAACTTGGCAAGATCCTTTCTATCTAGCATGAAAGAGTCCTGGAAAATGTGGTTCTCCACACTTGAGGAATGGAGGAACCAAGATCTTCCTTTTGAATGAATAGCTTGTATAAAAATCATGGGGGTCCCAATTCACCTCTGGGACAAAAAGGTGTTTAACGGTATAGCCGAAAGGTTTGGAAAAGTAGTACATAATTCGGTGGCCTCTATTGAAGACGGTAACCTAGCCTCTGAACATATGGGCATTCTAATTCCTCATGGTAACAGGGTGTCAGGCCAATACACTATTAAGTGTCAAAATCACTCGTTCAAGGTCAGGATCTCAGAAGTTGATGAATTGTGGAGCCCTGACTTCACATTAGCAAAGGGTTATTAGCAAAGGGTGATTTAGCCAAATCCTCAGTTATGGAACTTGATCTTGAAACCGGTAAACACTCTCTTCGGGCAACCAACTCCAACGAGGTTATTATGATAGACAACGATGTCGAAGAAGGAGAAATTCCTGATATTCAGGCACAAGGCATCACTCCGGCACCAGATAAGAATGTGGCAAACACCGCCGGTGACAACTCCGACGAAGAAACCGATGGGCAGTTGAAAGGTTGCATGGGAATGGAAGAGACAGATGATTTATTGCATGAGAATATCAAAACCAATGGTTTGGTTCACGAGCCCCAAGGAATTAATTACGTGCATGGGAATGTTCCAAATTCAGGTGGGGTCCATATGGGCATTAATGACAAACTTGACAAAAATTCGGCTAGGTGTATAACCCCACCATCTAAACAACAAACTTTAAGTGGGCCAGTTTTTGCAAGTACTAGTGGGCCCATTTCAAGGAAAAGGCCTAGGCAGGACACCATCTTGGAGGACTCTTCACACCTGGACCCAATCTTTCCAGCCCATGATTTCTTCTTACAAGCTTACCCAAACCGTAACCCCCCCCCCCTTACCTCATCTCCCCTCACAAGACAACCTTAATTTTCTGGTAGGTAAATATGTACCATCATCCTCCAAACCTTCATCCCCTCCCTTCTCTAAACCAAATTCACCTTCGAGACCGCCCCTGGCTTGCCATAACACCGACACCAATTCACCCTACACCTTCTGTGCAAACCGTGAACCCATTGTCCCCCAAATGGTCCATCCTGCCCAGCCTAATGTTGTTGCTTCTGACCCGGACAAATCAGATCAATCTTTGGTAGCCCACATGGACCCGTCCTACCAGGAAGCAATAATTACCACAATTTTTGGTGAAGCTATTGGCATCAACTTGGAAGGTTTTGAAGACAAGCTGGAAAGCACCATCAGGGAGGAAGGTGATAACAATGTTGCCCAATGATTTTCATGTCTTATAATATTAGAGGGATTGGAGAGGACCCCAAAATGCTCTCCACAGGTGAACTTATAAGGAGTCAGAAGGTGAAGTTTGTAGCATTCCAGAAAACAATGAGGTGTGATGGGTCAAAGATACAAGTTCAGAAGATTTGGGGAAGAAGACCAATGGAATTCGATTGGGTAAACGCAGAAGGCACTTCCGGGGGTCTACTCTGCATTTGGGACCCTGGGTTCTTCAAATGCTCACAGGTTTTCAAACACAGATCCGTCATGATACTCTCAGGTAATCTTTTGCAAAATAATGAGTCGGTTCATATCGCCAATATTTATGCACCTCAAGGACTCCTTGCCAAAAAATTGTTGTGGGAACTAATCTCGGAACATATGGAGTCAAAAGGTGGGACATGGCTATTAATGGGTGATTTCAACGCGGTTAGAGTGGCAGAAGAAAGAAAGAATGAATTCAATCTTTAACCCAACCTGTGCCGAAGCTTTTAATAACTTCATTGAGGACAACGGTTTATTAGAATACCCAATGGGCGGCATGAAGTTTACAAGGGTTTCCGACGGAGGTACCAAACTTAGCAAAATTGATCGTGTCCTGGTTAATCATAGTTTCTGGAACAAATGGCCAGATTCTTCCTTGATTGCCCTTCCCCGTCGGAATTCAGATCACAGCCCTCTAGTGCTTTCGACAGCAACTTCGGCCCATCACCATTCCACTTTTAAAACTCATGGCTGTCCTCACCGAGCTTCGATGAAGTTGTTAAAGGGGCGGTGGAAGGAGTAAACTTTACGGGCAGCGCTGATTTAGTACTAGAAAATAAATTAAAAGCCATCAAAGAAGCAATTAGGAATTGGCTTTCACTCGAAAAGGAGAGAAGAATCACCAAAGAAAAGGTGGTCAGAAGCTAAGAAGGATCGAGAGATTTTAAACCGAGGAAACACGAGATTTGATTCAACGTTCGTGAATGAAATGGGCAATAGAGGGGGATGAAAACACGAGCTTCTTCCATGGTATGGTTAACTTCAACAATAACAGTAAGCGCATTAGTGGTTTCTTGGTCAACAACGAGTGATGTAATGACCCAAATAATATGAAATGGGAGGTAAGAAGATTCTTCGCTAAGAAATTCTCCGAACCAATGCACCCAAGACCCTCGTTCTCCTGCCCAAACATCAGAAGCTTTCGGATGAGGAAGCAAATAGACTCGTGGATCCTTTTACTCCCCAAGAAATTAAAGAGGCTATTTGGGATTGTGGCAGTGACAAGGCGCCCGGTCCGGATGGTTTCAATTTTGCCTTCCTTAAGCACTTTTGGGGTCTCCTCAAGGACGACATCATCCAAGTCTTAGCTGAGTTCTTTGAGCATGGTACCATCAGTCGGGGGTGTGCCTCTTCTTTCATTGTCCTTATCCCTAAGAACATTGACCCGATGTCTCTTAGTGAATACTGACCTATTAGTCTGATTGGGTGCATCTCGAAAATCATCTCCAAAGTCCTTGCAAACAGAATCAAAAAAGTTATGGACAACCTCATTTCAGAATATCAATCCGGGTTTTTGTCTTGTAGAAACATTCTTGACGGTCTGCTGATCCTAAATGAAGTCACTGCGTGGGCTAAGAAGTATGAAAAGGCGATCTTTTTGTTGAAAGTAGATCTCGAAAAGGCTTTTGATAGCATTACTTGGGGCTTTATTGACTCCGTTCTCAACCAAATGGGCTTCAAGGATCGATGGAGGAAATGGATACTAGGAATTCTCCATTCGTCACGTGCCTCGGTACTTATTAACGGATCGCCTTCTTGGGAATTCCAATGCTTTCGAGGTGTCCGTCAAGGAGATCCACTTTCCCCTTTCATCTTCATTATCGCTATGAAAGCTCTATCATGTCTATGGAGAAAGCCGAGTCCTTGGGTGCAATCAAAGGTATCAAACTTCCACGCTTTGGTCTATCCTTATCGCATTTTATGTATGCGGACGATGTAATGATTATGGGCGATTGGGATAGCAATTGTATTGGTAACATTATTCGGATACTTAGATGCTTCTATCTCATATCCGGGTTGAAGATGAATCATCAAAAATCAAAACTCTTTGGCGTGGGGGTGGGTAATGAGACCGTACTTGTATCCGGCACAATGCGTGTTAATCTTGGTTCCTTACCTTGTACGTATCTAGGAGTGCAAGTAGGTGCCAATATGAATCAAGCAAGGCATTGGAAGGATGTAATCGATGTGTGTAATGGGAGATTGTCCAAATGGAAGGCGAAATCCTTATCGATGGGTGGACGTGTAGTTCTCCTCAAAGCCGTGCTAGATAGTCTTCCTTTGTATAATTTATCCCTTTATCGTGCACCAAATGGAATCATTAATCAATTGGAAAAACTCAGGAGACACTTCTTTTGGGATGGGAATGATGAAAAAGGCAAAACGGCTTGGGTGGCTTGGGAGAGAGTTATTAGCCCGAAAGACAAAGGTGGGATTGGCTTGGGCTCTTTAAAACACATGAATATGAGCTTATTACTTAAGTGGTGGTGGCGCTACAAATCTGAACCAAGGAGTCTTTGGAGAAGAGTTATAGATTCCATACATCATAATGATCGGGCTTGGTCGTATTTGCCTATTAAATCAACAATAGCCGGGGTTTGGAACTCAATCATAAAGGTCGGAAAGGATTTTGATGACGCAAACATCCAGGTTGAAGGTTTGTTTAGGGGCGTGTTGGGAAATGGTTCGGGGACTCGGTTCTAGCTCGACTGCTGGCACGGTGAACAACCACTAAGGTACACATTTCCAAATCTTTTTATTTTAGAGTCCGATAAATGTTGCAATGTTGCAGCCCGTTTTTTACAACAGGGAAATAGTTGGGTGTTGGGTTGGGATTGGAAACGTGAACCATTGCAAGAACAAGAAAGGCGGGAACTCCAGGAATGCACAAACATGCTTCAGAGCTGCAACTTGGCTGCCAACTCAGACTTGTGGACCTGGAAACCGGAACAATCAGGCGTCTTCTCCATCGCTTCCTGTCGAAAAATTCTATCTGCATCAGCTGTACCATTCTACCCATATGAATGGTGTAATTTGGTGCCAAAGAAGGTTAACTTATTAGCTTGGAGAAGCGAGCAAGAACGAATCCCTATGCTTGAAGGATTGCTGCGAAGAAAGATCATCAACTCATCCTCTTTATGCACCCTATGTAATGACCAAACAGAAAGTGCCGAAAACCTCTTCATCTCATGCTATTTTGCATCTCAAATCTGGAGTAAAATAAGCAATTGGTGCCAGATTCCACCTATCTTTACATTCGAATTCAGGGATATTTTGAACGCACATAAAATCAGCGGCATTGGGAGTGTCAAGAAGAAGGCTATCAAAGCAATTGTCTTAACAACGATTTGGGTAATTTGGACAACAAGAAACAAGAAAATATTTTCAGGAAAAAGACCGTGCTTGGATCAATGCTTAGGCGAGATCAAGTCACTTTCTTACAACTGGGTAACCAATCGAGCAAAGCAAGTAACAAAGGACTAGAACAAATGGGTTTCTTTTGATCTCAATGTGTAATTAATTCGTTAGGTTTGGTTTTCTGTTGTATATCTAGTTAGCACCTTACTATTAGATATCCATGTAAATATTTGGGTTTGGTACAAAAGTTGTTTGCCTTTCAAAAAAAAAGGAGTGGATAATTATAGATGGTTTAAACGTGATAAGGTTTAAATTATTAGTTATAATTATCATGTCCTAAAATATTAGCGGATAATTGTCTAGAATCCTATACGTGTTATGTTACGTTAGAATGTGTATTAGATAATTATTATGTAATTAATTAAGGTAATCTATATATACCATGTTAATTGGTAGGGATTTGTATGGAGTTTTGAGTTAGTTTCTTTATTAATAAAACTTGTGGGAGTTAGCGATAGTTATATTCTCGTTTGATTATCGATTGGGGCAAATACTCAATTGATCAAAATCACACAAAATCAAAATCACAAATGGCCAATGGGGACACTGATTGAGATGTAAATCAAGAAACCAAAGTGTGTTTCATCGTTTATAGTAACAAGTTTAAAAAGACTTTAGCATTAAAAACATTTCTCATCAACTGAATGTAATTTGATTTAGAAGTACACACCGTTTGTGGTGTTATTTCGTGATTTTATAAAATATTGTACAGTTAATAAAAAAGTAAAACCATGTTAATCATATTTTTCTCGGGTAAGCAGGCATCATGTACAACCATTTATTGTATCTTTTAAAAATTTGTTTGCATGAACCAGTGCTAGCTATGCTAGTTTTTAACACAAATCAAAATACTAAATGAAATTACTTAGTTTTCGTCTTCTCTAAATATACATATACATATATATATATATATATATATATATATAGGTTTAGGATCCTGTACAAAGTACATTTTTCGTGAGAAGTGTGAGAAGGACTAAGAATTGACATGTAGACATCATGTTTTGGATTTAGGAATGATGTTTTAGATTGTTTTAACTTGAAAAACACCAAACACAACAATCTAAAACACAATACAATGTATTATAGTCATTAAAATTAAAAAACAGCTAAAACACACTAATTAACGCTTAAAACACACTGCTAATGTTCTTAGCATGGTGTTTTAAGTTTTAAGCCTAAAATACATTGTTTTTGGTTTTTAATTGTTATGTTTGGTATTTTTATAAGCAAAACAATCCAAAACATCACGACTAAGTTCAAAAAATGATGCCTAAGTATCAATTTTTAATACTTCTCACACTTCTCACAAAAAAGCACTTTGTACAGGATCTTGACCCTATATATATATATATATATATATATATATATATATATATATATATATATATATATATATATAGGATTTGGTTCAAATGAGAACCTTTCCCCAAATTGAGAACTGAGAGAACCATTCTGGGCCACACATTTCTCTAAGGCAAAAAAAAAAAAAAAAAAAAAAAAAATTTTTTTTTTTTTTTTTTGCAAAAATCGCTGCTTTATATGTAAGAAAAAAAATTTTTTTTATTTTTTTTGTATTTTTTTTCAGTATACACATGTGTATAATTGCATTATACACATATGTATAATGCAATATACACATATGTATAACTGAAATATACACATATGTATAGCTGAAAAATGCTATATACACATATGTATAATTGCTATATACACATATGTATAATTGACATATACACATATGTATAAATGAAAAAAAAATTCAAAAAAAATAAAAAAAATTTTTTTCCTTGCATAAAAATGTGCGATTAAAGCAAAAAAAAATTTTTTTTTTTTGCCTTTATATGAAATGTGTGGCCCAGAATGGTTCTCTCAGTTCTCAAATAGGGGTTGGTTCTCTTAGGATCCCTACCCTATATATATATATATATATATATATATATATATATATTATATATTTTTATACTTTGTGCCTCGCTTGAAAAGCTTTTACTTTTTAAGCACCTTTCCCTGAAGCCCAAAGCTTATCCCTTATAAATCCCAATATGAACACTGAATTACAAACTCTAATCCGAATTTTAAAAAAATATCATTTTGTATTGAGTTCAATTTGAGCAGTAAAGACTTTAGAGAAGTTACATTCATCTGGCGGGTCTGCATCAGATTCGAATCTTTTTAGAAAAGTGTCTCCTACTGTATGTATATAAAAGTGTGTGTATGTTTTTAGCACCTTTCGACAAACAAATAGAATTGATGACGCGTGCATGGTTGTTGGCTTTCTAGATGGTTGTTGGCTTTCTAGAAAGTCACGGATTTGGATTTGTCAATATAATATTAATATTAGGTTTTGGCTTGTTGGGAGAGTGAACCGTTTTGTTTGCACATAATTATTTATGAGCAAGTGGTGTTTAGGGTTGAGTTTTGAAAAAGGGATTTTTAGATTTTTACGTTTTGAAATTATAAATAATTATTTTTTAGTGTTTGAGAAAAGTTTATAAAAATTGATTTTTTTTAACGGCTAATTTCTTACACCCCTTTCTTTACACCTTTTACACCCTGTACACCTTTTTTTTGCACACCCTATGATTTGAACTCCCAACCTCACCCAAGAGAGGAATTCCTCTCCACCACTAGGCAATAACCTAAGTGGCCATAAAAATTGATTATTTGAGTTTAACAGGTTATATCTCAAAATGCATAATTTATTTTGAAAAAGCAGTTCCACCCCTACTGCACAAAACGCATAATCTATTGTTAAAAAGCAATCCCAAATCTAAGTCTAAATGCACTCTCTCTAATTTACTAAACATACATTCTATGTGAGAGTTACTATGGGTCTCACATAGATCCCACCCTTTACGTTTGTAAGAAAGGATGATACATTTAAACTACACTGTGTGGGGCGTGGAAAGGGGTTGAAGCCTCTCCACGCAACCAACACCACCCCTTATGCGGCGTGAAAGGGGTGTAGCCCATTAGGGCTTGAAGATCTCAACAACTTGGGGGCAAAACGTGAGGGTGCTGTGGATGGTTGTTAGATTATGTATGGTTGTGATTGGTTGTTTAATTAAAATACCATGCCACACTCCCACGTCGTTGCCACCCGTGATTTTTTCGGGTTAGATGGGAATTCCACCTTTGCTAACGTGGCTGCCACATGTCGCTCTAAACTCTTCAGGCTTCACCCAATGACCACACTGAGTAGGCTTAGTATCATCCTAAAACCCTCCAATTATGCATTATCGCTTCATTTTTATCATGAACTACCCTAAACTCTAAACTGAGCAACACTCATTTTAACTACACTAATTTCTTTTTTTTTCTAATAAAAAAAATAAATTAAACGTGTAAACACAAAAAGTAACTAAACTTTAATTTTAATTAACAAAATACATTAAAACAAGCTAGTGTGTTTCAACAAAGTAACTACCAATTTTCATAGCCTTTCAAAAAAAAAACTACCAATTTTCATACCATAATTTAAAAACGACATCTCACACAAACATTGGTATATTTGTATTTATTACTTAATAACATGTTGTGAATGGGGGAAAAAGAAGTCGCCCCTTGCCCTTCTCATGTAAGCCATGTTGTTATTTATTATGAAATCATATATAATTATTACTAAAAAAGTGTTTGGACCTTTAAAAAAAACTTGCCCCTTCTCTTGTTTTGAACTTGAGACCTCAAATCATACAAATGCACCACAAACCACTCCACCACCAAGCCATGTTGTGACCTATTAAGCCATGTTGTGACCTATTATGAAATCATATATATTTATTAATAAATAAGTGTTTGTAAAAAAAATCCCAAGTTTCAAACCGGTTTTGAACCTGAGACCTCAAAGCAAACCAATGCACCACAAACCACTCCACCACCAAGCCATTTTATTAATTATTATGGAATCATATGTATTTATTAATAAATAAGTGTTTGTAAATATAAAAAAAAAAAACCGAAAATCCCAAGATTCAAACCTAAGACCTCAAATAACACTAATGCACCACAAACCACTCCACCACCAAGCCATTTGTGATTTATTATGAAACCGTATATATATATATATATATATATATATTATTAAGAAGTATTTGAACTATTAAAAAAATCCAAAAAAGACAAAAGTCATTAATGCGGTACTGCTCAATGTATGGGTGTTAATATTATATATAATTATAATACCCTTTTAGTATAAAAGCAAGTGCCTAATACAAAAATACGTTAAAACAAATATTCTTTTATAAAATTAATATATTAAATCAAATAAAATTTTAAAAAGAAATTGGTGCACCAATAAAAATAAAATATTAAAATGAAAAAAAATATATATATAAAAATCGATGCACAAAAAAGTCGAGTTAATTCCCGACCCTCTCTCCTCTCCATTGTACTACAACATCATTGCAGGTAATAATTGTACCAATCTATTCGTCTCTTCATCTTGAATAAAAGCCCTGTGGTCTCGATCAAGTACTATTATTCAATAACTCGAATTTTGGACATGAATGGTGCGATTTCTAGGGTTTAAGGGTAGAATATGACTTGGATGAAGTTTAAAGAAGAAGGTGAGTTGGTAAAGGTCGTATTTGATCCAGTCCCAATAGTCTCATTCATCTCCTTTCTTTGGGTTTCTTGTAGCAACCGGTAAATTTTTCTTTCTTTTCGTCTCTTTCCTTTTTGGCTTCGGGCAATATTCGGGACGAAAATTCTTTCAACAGGGGGATGATGTGACACCCGGCATATTCAACTTAACATTTTCCAAACATATAAGTCTACCTTAGCGAAAAAACATATATTAACGTACTTAAATGGGTCAGTGAGTCGGGTTATATTACGTATTGTCCAGGGTTCAATGATTCGGAGGATCATTGGGGTTATTTTACGTACACACTAGTCTTGAGTTTCGTTGTTGGTGAATTACATGAATTGAATTAAGTGTTATACATAGATTGATCCATATATGTTATATAATGTGCAAATACGTGTTTTTAGGGGTGAGCAAAATTAACTACCATAACCAATAACCGAACCATAACCAACATAACCGAATCGATTTTAACCGATAACCGACATAACCAATGGTTATGGTTATGAAATTTCTTTAACCGACAGAGCGGTTATGGTCATGGTTGTGAAACTTTGGTTAACCGATATAACCAAAACCGAACCGACTTCTAGTTTTAATTCTATGTAATAGGTATATGTTTTACACTAACCATATAGAGGTTTTCTACTAAGATAAAAGTATGTTAGTAACAAAATGATCTTGATGGAGGTGAATTTAATTTTAATAAAAATTTAAACTTAGGCTTAGGTAAGTTTTTTTATTGTCTAAAAATATCATATTAACAAGGATCCCTAATTAGTAGTTTAACAAAAAAAATGTAATCTTGTTAGTCTTATAAAAAAAAACTTAAGCTAAGTCCACCATCGTAGGTTCCATTTTTTATTTTGTAGACCCACGCGATTTTAATTTTGAATCTTTAGTCGAAAGTTAGTTTTAGTTGGAGTCTGTGGTTAATAACCGAAATGACCATAACCGAACCATAACCGATTAACCATAACCGAAGTTTGGTTATGGTTATGGTTAAGGAAATCCCATAACCGAAATAGCGGTTATGGTTATGGTTATGGTTAAAGGTAAAAACCGAACCAAACCGACCCATGCACACCCCTACGTGTTTTAACGGTGTTTATATGATTATACATTATTATATATGCTTAACATATGTTAGGATTGCATGTTCATGTGTTAGAATGTGTTAAAAACGCGTTTAAACGATAAAACTAGAAAATCTGGAAAAGCCAGAAACTAGTTCGACCTTAAGGGGGTCGAACCAAGTTACTGAATCATGAAAACACCTCATTCGACCTCATTTGAAACCCATTCGACCCCTGCAAGGGTCGAATGAACAGATAGTATTAATACCATACTTTGCAATTTTTCATCATTTCACAAACCCTAAACGCCTCTATGCATTCTCTCTCGACCTTAAACACTGAGGAAGGAGTTTTTGACCTTGTTTTTCATAATCTAACCTAAAAACATCTTCCATATGATAAACAAGAGAGTGTGTTCTTGATCTTAAATCATTTTTATTCGTTTTTATTAAACCCCAAGGGTCCAGATCTGTTCTAAGATGGTTTTCATGAATAAAAACCTTTCTAATATCTTCTAAACCAAAACCTATCAATTATAATGAGTTTTTATACAAAATAACATGTGTTAATAGTGTTTAATGATGTGTTATGTGTTGTTTGATGATTGAATGCCGTCTAGATGTTATAACAATGATCTAGGGTTGTTATTGATGATGGATTTTGATTATCTTAGGTTACAAATTGTTGGATGATGATGTTTTGCCCATTTTGGGGATTTTTGTTAAATCTAGGGTTTGATTCATGATGTTAATGTTAATAAAATGATTAAGGGTTTTCATATACACATTAATCTAAGCATTTTGAACCGATTGTTAAGATATTTCGACAATTTTCCAATTTGGGTAAAGTTTACATGCATTGATGTGACATTTCCATAATTTTGCCATTTTGGGTAAGGTATAAAACGAACTGATTTTGGAGTAAAATTAGTAGTGTTTTGTGGGGATAGGTTAATAATACTTGACTTCTGTGATTCGTGGTGGTTCGTGATGTTTTCAGACTGTTTAGATGCGATTTGGTGCGTTTTAGGAATATTGCAGCTGAAAGGGTCGAACCTGGAACTCATTTGACCCACGTGGGGTCGAATGAAGACCTTATAAGGTCGAACCAACCTTAAACAGGGGCGAACGAACTTCAGTTTGGTCGAACGAACATGGTTTAGGTCGAATTAACACGTGTTAGGGTCAAATTAACATGTGTTAGGGTCGAATGAACATGTGTTAGGTTGAATGAACTTGTGTATAGGTCGAATGAACTTGTGTATAGGTCGAATGAACTTCGTGAAGGTCGAACCAACTTCCATTCCATGCTTATTCGACCTTACTTCTTGATATGTGCGGTTTTTGATGCAAACCAAGTGTTTTATGCTTGAACCTTATGTGTAATCTATGTGTACTTGATTAGTTTATGTAATGGGTCACCAACGAGATGTCGGGTCAGTCTGGTGTGTCGGTTTAACAGTCAAACACGTTTTCGAACATACTTAGTCACGATCTGGACAATCGGGGACTAGATAACTTTAGGGTTACTAGTCAAAACACTTATACAAACTTTTATGATAGATATCCGGTATTTGGGACTATCAAGGCGTGTCTTTTATTCTTTTATTTTGAAGACGCAACCTAAGGTGAGTGTCACAGTCCCATTCTTTACTATTTTCATACTCTTGGGGGAGAAACATGCGGTACGAACTTACATACTTTTAGACCAACGTATTACATTATATCACATGGATACTTAGTGACATTTATTCATCATTAAAGACCTCTCAAACTTTACTGAACCATTAATATGTGGATACATAGCGGGGAGAGTGTGAATAGATCTATTAGGCCTGCCAGGCCCCACTCGGGCCGACTGGCGGTTGGTGGCGGGTGCATATTTGTCCTACCAAACTTTACAGCACCGGATGATGAACCGGTGACGGGTATAGAGGCATTCTAACGTTCAGCAGTGGTTCATGACACTATAGTTCATGTAACGATGTCTAGCTAGCATCAGGTATAGATGTAAGGATTGTTTGGTCTGGTTTACAAACATTACAAACTTTTACAAACATATCTCTGTTACTCACCGACACTTTATGTGTCGACTAACATTGCATGTTTTCTCAGGTCGCTAAGGTAGCAGGAGTTGTAGGCGCACTGGGGTCTCACTGCGTCTCATTCAGTCTTGCATGCTTTGGTCTATAAACTTATTATGCTTCCGCTGTCCATATTTTGGGATTTCATAACATTTAAACTGCGTGGTTGGTTTTTATTACGTTGTTTTGGTATCATATAGTTGTTGTTTATTGTGACCGTTGACTTGGATCCTGGTATGTCATGCGCCTCGCGATAAAACCCCGCAAGTAGAATTTGAGGGTGTAACATTTCTTTACCAGTGATTCTAACCCACACAACCTACCCCGAAGGGGTGGCGACGGTGTTACCGAATTGAATTTAAACCCGCACAACCTACCAATTATGTGCCACCTCCTCCTTATGAGACTAACTAAAATTTTTATGGTGTTTGGCTAACATGCTATTAGATCCGTTTACCCACTCCATTATCATAAATATTAACTAATAACAAATAGTATCTTAGGCAATTAAAAATTTGAAATGATTATAAATTATAAAAATATAGAATTGTTATATAACATAGTTAAGCATTTGATATTTCAAGTGTTTTTTTACATAATTTAAAAATTGAGCTTTAGATAATGGGCATTTTAACGGGAAACTTTTTAAGCTTTTTTTTTTTTTTTACATAAGTAAGACCAGACTTCAGTAATAAGCGTTCTAGCTAGTAACTTTTTACCTTACAAAATCATTTAAGAGTAAACCTAAAAAAATACTTATACCTAATAGAAAAAAGTATCATATATAACATAAGATTATGTGGTGTGGGGGCGGCATCGGCCTGGCGACCACGTTCAGGTCCGGCCAACACCGCCCCTGACGTGTTAGGCCCGGCCGAAATGGCTGAATCTGGACGAAGTAGACGGACCTTTGTGTTGGCTTGTGATTGGTGGGTTTGTGATGTGGGCCCTTTGACTCTCTTTTTGATCTCTCTCCTCTTTCGGTTCTCTCTCTCTAACACGCTCTTCTTCATCTCTATGTTCTCTCTTTCTCGTTAATTCACCATCTGCTTTGTCTTTTTTTTTCTTTCATAATATGAGTTTTTAGGATTTAAAGAGGAGGAAGGAGGGGTTAATGGTGGTGGTGACAGTGGAGGAAGGCGGAAGGTGGTGCTGAGATGGTGGTGGTGATGGTGGTTGAAGGCGGGGAGAGAGAGTAGAGAAGAAGGTAGGAGGATTGGAGGAGATGGCTGATCATGTTTTCTTCTAGATTATCATTATTATTTATATGAATATGATAATTTATGAGTATAATATTATTGATTTTAATATAATATAATATAATATAATATAATATAAATGGTGGACCAATAGGATTGGAGGACTACCCCCACACCTTTGGGTAGTCCATAAATTGTCTAAAACCAAGTGCGACCCACTTTTTGCTGACGTGACAGCAAGGCTTCCCAAGACCTTTGGGTGTGGAGGAGGCCCATCATTCATGATGGTCCTCCACCTCATCTGCCACGTCACCGTGAGGTAAGAGCATCATGGAGATGATGGTCCAAGGGTGTGGAGGAGGCCCATCATCATTTAATGCTTTTTCTTTTTTTAATTAAATAATATCATAATTTTAATATTAAAAACTTAATATTACATTTGTAAACCTAAAATTACAAATAAAAAACACTTAAATAAAAGTATAAAAAAACGTACACCTAAAATAAAAAAACAAACATTTAAATAAAAATAAAAAACAAAACGAACACTTAAATTAAAAAAAATATACTACGAATTATATTTTTTTGCGATATTCTCCCTCATCTTGAGCAACAGGGACGGTCTTCTTCGGGATAGTTGTTGATGTTCGCCATTATTCGCCATTCTTCTAGTTGCCTATCTTCATTCTTTTGGCGAACGCTTTCCTCCACTTTCTTTTGCTTCAAGCGAAGATTTTCTTCAACTTCGCGTTCCTTCAACTTTACCTTTTCTGCTTGACTTTGACTAAAGGTATGTTTGAAGGATGCCAATTCAGCCACCAAATCGTCCAGCTTTGACCCGTTCCCACTCCCTGACGCGGCTTGTTTTTTTCAGCCACTTGTTTTTTAGCTTTGTTCCTCCCTATGGGTCGTGGCTCCTCTGGAACGATATTATCCTCGAACTTTGGGTCTGGGTCGGGGTCGTCGTTTATATTTATTTGACAACGACCAGTTGACCCGCCTCCCATGCTAAAATCGCCCGACTCCGAAGTTTTGGTTCGTTTGGCGCTTGCAGCCTCGTTTGCAACCGGTGCCCACTTGGCACTTATCTTCAAAACCATCCACGCACGAACGTGCGGGAAAACTTGGCGATACTTGTCTTCATATTTACGCATCGCCTCTTTGAAAATCATTTCCTCGTTCCACCCACTTAGAGGATTCACAAACAACGGATTATAAAACTTGATGAACTTGCCGATTGTAGTATACATTTTCCTCCACTTGGAACTTATGGACTCGAACTTGCGATATTCTGGTTGCTCCATTAATTGTGGAATTTCTTTCCTACTTCGATGTATAAACTATCTCCCGTTTGATTAAACTATCTCCCGTTTGATTAGTCCCTACATTTTTAAATAAAGCGTATATTAGAGCACTAAAATTAAAAAAAAATGTAACACGTATTGTAAGAATTTTTTTACCAACTATGGGATCTTTTGAAGTAGACAAATACGCCTTTGTTAATGCTTCTTCTTCTATTTTCGTCCATGGCCTTTTGGACGAGGTCGTTTCAATGTCTTTAGCTTGACTTTTCTTTTTTCCCCCTTCCCCTTCGAAGGTTCGACTTGTGTTTCGGGCACAAACTCTTCCCCCTCATCTTCTTCTTCTTCATCGGGTTCAAAAATGGGTTGTCGTTGTGGTTGTTGTGACGGTTGTGGTTGTAGAGATGGATGGAATGGCGGAGTTTGCAAAAGTTGGGTGAAAGATTGAGGGTTATGGTGCATTTGCATATGACTAAATTGGTTAAAAGTAGTGGGGCTTTGGTGCATTTGGGAATATTGGGTGAAAGGGTAGAGACTTTGTTGGAAACCCGAAAATGTAGCCCAACTTGAATCGATTGGCATGGTGTCGTGAACGGGTTTGGATTCGGGTTATTTTGATTACGTTGTGGGGTTTGATTCGGGTTTGGGTTGTTTTGGTAGGGATCCATGGTGACAAAAATTTAGAGAGTTTATTGTATAAAAGGTGGTGTTAAAAATGGGTTAAAGGTTTGGTATTTATAATATTAATAAAACCTTTTTTTTTAACGGTCATAAAGCCGTTCAACGGCCAGTCAAAGGCCCAACGTTCAAAATCAGCCCCAGCATCAACGTTTAATCCCTGCCGGTCATGCCGTGCCGGGCCTAAGGGGGTGGTGTTGCCCGGGCCGGCATCGGCATGACCCTACTATGCCGGTACCACACCAAGTGGTCTAACCGATTATTCTTCATGTAGTCAATTAAAGATTATTTTACCAAAACCCTATTCGTCGTGTTGTGTCCCCACAAAAGTAACATATTTGTGATAGAATAAAAACCAGACCAACAAAAGTTATTGTGGAAGGATAAATATTGGTGCGGGTCATTATCTATCACATTTCAGACAGCATGTCATCAATTGCACCACCCCCATCACCTTTTTTAATTAATTCCACAAATCAATTCTGGGTGGCATCAACCGTTGGGATGCCCATCTTTATATGTGATTGCAAAATCTATTTTCATATGACCCGTTACTTAAAATTTGTGTTTCCGCCCTCATTTGATGTGATGTTAAACTTTCAGTGAACAATTCAACAAGAGCGTGTTTATTGTTTGGTTACAAACCGACAAAAGCAAAGACCAAACTGATCCGAAACCATTTTAAATAGAACAAAATTGGTTTTAAGAAATTTAGTGTGGTTAACTGAAGAAACTAAATTCATATAGATTGCTCTATGAATTTTCCTAGTTGTATAGCCCATCAAACATATATAACATTTAGTCCAATACAATAACGAGGAACCCAAAATGATAAATTATACACATCTTGTTATTGTTCGTTTTTTTGTTTGTCTAATAAAAATAATAAAACAAAGAAATCGAACCAGTGAACACCCCTACCTTTGGTGCCGAATAAAAATGAACACGTCTCTTTTTCGTCTGTTTATGTTCTTTTGTTTATTTACGTGCTCATTTAAATTTTGGTTGTTGGTTATCGGTAAAACTAACTAGTATTATACCCGTCCGCTGGGACGGGTTCTTAAAATTTATAATATACAAACTATGTGTACATTAAAGATTCAGATAACGACTTATCCGATTGGGATTAGTAGGCGCGGAAGTTGGTTAATTCCGGTATATAACTCAAATTTTGTTATTTAGTTGGCACAATTTGACATCTTTCCTTATTTTTTATAATCCCGAAACTTTAAGGAAAAAAAACAAACAATAACGAAACAACTTCAAACATATAATGGCATGTATGAATTGATGATGAGTTGACACCGAGTGTCCGAGTTTAAGGAAAACAATAAACGGTCAGAAATAGCAACAAACATATAACACGAATTGTTTTCTTTTTTAGAGAGTAGTGTTTCAGCGGTAAATCCTGTGTTGCAAAGCGCCACTGCCCAGGATCGAATCCCATAGCACCACACGGGGTTCTCCTTTCAAACCCAAGCGGTTATTTTTTCGGTTGAGCGTGAGATTCGAACCTGAGACCAAACCCGGGCAGGAACCCTCCAAGGAGGTAAACCTTTCCACAGGTATATTGTTTTCGTTTATAATTTTTTAATATAAATTGTTAAGTTTATATTTTTTTTAGAAATTGTTAACTTTATATCTTTTTCAAAATAGAAACGTATTTGGCCAAGTGGATCGAGTGACGTCGAAATCATACATGAGGCCCTTCGCGATTATCAGTCACTCTACATAAAGAGTGGCTTTGGATCGTTGGATGCTTGGGAAGTTGCAAGAGTGCATTCCAAGCGGGTTCCCACTGACATTCCAGGGGTGACCGAACATGGGCCAACAGGAACTCGTGGAGAAAGGGGACCCTACAAAAGACCTGTTTGACCTATTTCTGTTTAAGCAACTTTTTATTATGGGAAAATCACGGAAATAACCACTGACCACATTAGTGGCGAAGCTTGACCCGAAACTTTGGGGGGTCGGAAATCACTAGTTTCCGGGGGGTCGAAAACCAATTTCGGGGGGTCGAAACCATATATATACCAAAAAATTTCTATACGAATACTATATAATCGGAACTTCTGAGCGAAAATTAGGGGGGTCGGCCGCCCCTCCCCGCCCCTTAAGAGCTGCGCCACTGGACCACATTATTCCGTGAAAATAAACATGTGAGGCGTCAAATCTTAGACGTCTCATGGTAGAACTTCTAAACAACATATTTAACTGATAAAACCAATTAATTATGAATTCTTAAAGGATGAAATTACAAGCCACGTATATCAAAATCTTAGTGGTAAGAAGGAGCGGATTTAAGTACAAAGAAACGGGTTCAGGCGAACCCACCTGGTTTTAAATTTTTAGTAGAAATATACCTATAAAGTATCCCATGAACTCATAAGTAAAACTGGATTGAACCCATTAACAAATCTGGTGAACGGCTCCATGGTTAAACACTTCCACTTTCAAGCATTAGGTCCTAGCTTCTAGTCTTGTTTGTGGCGATTTCTTATGCAAGTCAACAATTTAGAGTTTTATGTTTGAACTTACCAGTGCCCCATACCCACCATTTCCAGTTAAGCCTTCATAACTTTGTTAATTTATGGTCAAACTTTCCATTGAATCAAAACTCAATCAAATGTGCCATTTAAATAATGCAGTACTCCATACTGTGGATTTTGTAAAGTTATGGCATACAACAAAGGTTAGGTGGAAAATTTTGATTCTCAGATCATTTATGCCATTCTCGGACTCGGGAATCAAGCATTTGGTGTTGAATTTGAATGACAAACAAATAGGCCAGGCTCTTCGGTAGGTTACAGGGGCGATGCGACAACTACTTCTTTGTTGGGTCAGCCGTTTCACTTCGATTACAAACTCACTACATCGTGTACCTGAAGCCTGATGCGTTCGATCACCCATTGTCTCAAAACACCTACCGAATCACGGTATGTCACACAATTGTAATCATCAAAGTTTCAAACTCCAAAACAATACAACAGCAAGATCAAAAGTCCCATGACATATAACCTTAGATTCCAAAAATACTTCAATAGCAACTCAAAATTATGCCATTCCAATAAGAAGGGTCCATTAATTTGTCAAAAAGCAACTACAACTTCACAAAAGTCCATTGAACCAACAAACTTAACATAAACTTCTTATTACTCTGTTAAATGATAACAATGCCAATATATGAAAGAAGTGAAACAAAACAACATATGAAGAATGTCACCAACTCCGACCCATTGGAATTTATGGTTAACCATAATGATGTTGTCGATTTCGTAAACAAACCCCAATTCCTAAAAGTCAAACCACCATTGAAACATGGACAGCAGGAATAAAAGTGCGTTCAAAGCAAAATTAAAAGATTATCAACGGAAATCGAAGTTCTAAAACACAAACTCATTGATGAACAATGCAGAAGTTAGAAAGGCAATGAAGAAGCTGAAATCGTCTCTTTCTTTACCCACCGTCGCAAGTCACCACTCAGCTGCACCTTTTTCGAACTTCGCGGCGTTGCATTTTATTGGAGCTGACCGCCTCAATCAGGTTTTAACCTCGAAGGCGAAAATATTCTGGATACGACACCAAACTGAAACAGCTTGCCTAACCAGCGCTGCAACAACACAACCAGTAAAAAGATGATTCGCAGACTCTTCTGCATCCTGACAGAGGCTGCACAAAGTATTATTAACCGGGATGTTCCTTCGACTCAAAGTTGTCCTTGTAGGAAGCCGATCATTCATTGCTCGCCAAAAGAAAATATTACACTTTTGCGGGATCCATTTGCACCATGTTAACGCGAATACCGAATTCTGCTGGAAATCGCTGCACAACCAGCCCTTAACAGCCGCCACAGAGAACTCGTTTCAATCCCCTTGC
This sequence comes from Ambrosia artemisiifolia, assembly GCA_032199755.1. NCBI lineage: Eukaryota > Viridiplantae > Streptophyta > Magnoliopsida > Asterales > Asteraceae > Ambrosia > Ambrosia artemisiifolia. Next base: position 44,376,826 of record CM063512.1, on the reverse strand, counting down.
CATAGCCAAGTATCTCTTCCTTCCTTCAATGATACACCCGAAAGCTGCACAAACAGTTCCGTCAATTCGTTAAGTTCCATAAAAGAAATGACCAAAGCTTTAAACCTTAGACATAAATAGCAATTTCATTTATTAATTAAACAAAGCGTCAAAGATCTTTAAAAACCAATTATTGTTAAAAGACTCGGGTTGATTTAAGAATATCTCGTTTCCTGTATTGTATTTTGCAACTAACTAAAATCTATTACATACACACATTATGACAATAATAAGATAATCTATATGTATTAGACGATATGAGACAATGTAAGCATCTAATATAGTACATATATCACGACTTTTCCATAAAAACAATCAAATAATATTGTAACACCATTAAGTTTATCAAGTAGAGTGAGAACCCCTTACCTCCCGTGGTGCAACACAAAGCATCTAGAAGCAATGATAATTCCTCTCATGATATGACAGTTGACAAACCCGAGATTAACAAATATGTCCTGATGGTTGCTCTTGAGATTCTTCCCTTCTGATCAAACTGAACCACCACAAACTTGACAAAACGACTAAGCAAAAAGATGTGTAATAAATTTACAAAAAATGCAATACAATATTCCAAGAAACAGCAAAAAGGGTTTAGTCCCGCTATGCCAACAACCCATTTTTCTTTAGGCATAACAACAAATGCTTGCCATGAGTTATCTTCCATTGGTCTGGGAGAATTTACCAATTCTTTATATAAGTCTGCATTAAAGTTCAAATCTTTAGTATCAACTCAAATAGGTGTACAACTTAAAAATCAAAAGAATGCATTATTGTGGCATGTTAAAAGACAAAGAAATAAGTGCACTTACAGTTAATATGTAACTTCTCCCATCTCCTTGTATTTTTAGTAATATAGTGTCATAAGGAGCTATATCTATAGAGCCATCAAACTGCATCAGATCAAAGAGAATCACCAATACAATTGTTACAAACATGTAATGCAATGTATGATTAAATGAAGTTTGACACCACAAAGTATTAACCTAAATTGATAAAGCCATCAACAACAAAACGTCCACCCTTTCGGGCATTTGTGATCTCTAAAGTTGCTACTGATAAACTATATAATAACATATAGTTGCACAACATATAAATTATAACAACAGTTATTTTTTATTGTTAATAAAAAAAACATAGACAAACACATGTCTCAAGAGAAGCACATTGGTGTAAAACAATTTGAAGCTTAACATCCCTGCAGCTAAACAATCATTAGCATATATTAATGGAATCTTCAAACACATATCAAGGTCGCCAATAGGTAAAGAAGTATACCTTGTGTAACCATTTTAACTTTATTTAGTTTCTGACCCACCGTGTATAAGCATTTTAACACCTAATCCAATTTGCACAATAAATTTGATAATAAAAAATAATCAAGCATATGTTTAAAAAATTACCTCATGCAGCCTAAGGTTTCAGGATCTTCAATGCCGTAGATCTCCGTTCTTATCTGGAACATAGATTCAAAATACAATCCAATTTCAATTAGAACCCCTAATTAAGAACTTAAGATCGAACAAATGCAATCAAGCAAAAAAGTAGACAATGGAAGAAATCGATTAAAGATTTACGATAACCTGACCTGATCTGAGAAATTAAGGTTTTTAATCCGACGAAGACCTGGATAACCGTAGTGTTGTCAAGTGGTGAGAGACGCCAGTGAGGCTAAGAAGAAGGGGCAAATGCAGCAGACGCCATTGTTTGAAAGGGCTGGAGGACATGTATCAGAAATAAACATCGTCTTCAATTCAATTAAATAGTAAGGTTGTACATAGAGGTTGGCGACGTGGGGGAGAAAAGGGGGGAAGGAACTGCCGCCAAAAACTGACAGTAGCAAGAAAATAGGGTAACTCTCAAACTGCTCCAGCAAAAATGGAACCGCCAAATTTTTGGCATAACCACCACTTTATTCTGGCTGAGATTTAATCTGAGAATTAACCACCCCAATTGAACGATCAAGATTATCTCAAAAACAGTTATAGATGGGAAAATTGGAAGTTACATGCTTGCTGAACAATATAATAATAATTGACCCACTTGATGTTAGCCCATCAACCGCAACCAAATTTTAGAAACAAGTCCAAGCCCTTATGCATATAATAATTATTAATTTTGTATTCAACGTAAATTTTTAATCATTTAACAATAACTTCAACCTAGTTCGGATATTTACTAGGGGTGTCAATCGTGTTGGGGTGATTGGTTGGCGGGTTTATGGGTTGCGGGTTGTGTCATGGTGGGCTGGTGGGTTGAAATGTGCAACCTGAACCCAACCCGTATTATTATTCGTGTCAAAGATTTCAACCCTAGCCCGACCCACACAAATTCGGGTCAACTTGATCACGACCATTCAACCCGTATTCTTAACTATTCATACATATTGACGAGTTATAAACGGATTGTTGGGTTGTAAACGGGTTATCGATAACATGTTTAATAATGAGTATGAGTGTGATAAGTAAATAATATGGTGCGCCAAAAACTAACACTATTATAACTAACCATGTAAAATGAAAAAGGAATAAACAAAAGGTTTATTGGATTTAAATACTCCCAACTTTCAGAGTTTGTCCGGAAATACTCCCAACTACAAAAATGTTTGTCAACGCTCCCAACTTTTAAGGTATTTTTCACTGGCACTCCCAAACTAACTCAGTTAGTTTGTTCAGTTAGTTTGCTGACGTGGCAATTATTGCTGACATAGACATGTTGTGGAAGATGATGTGTCATCTTATGTGTCATCCACGTCAGCAATAATGGCCACGTCAGCAAACTAGCTGAACAAACTAACTGGGTTAGTTTGGGAGTGCCAGTGAAAAATACCTTAAAAGTTGGGAGTGCTGATAAACATTTTCGTAGTTGGGAGTATTGTCGGCCAAACTCTGAAAGTTGAGTGTATTTAAATCCAATATTCCTAAACAAAACCAAAAATATAATAGTTTTCTTTTAAATTGTTAAATGGGTTAACCAGTCAGCCCGTTTTTTATACATGTCAACTTGAACCCGACCTGTTTTTAATACGGGTCAACCCAAACCTGAACTGTTTTTTAAACAGGTCGTGTTAGCTGACCCAATCCTGTTTTTCGTGTTTAGTTCTTGTTAGGTTCTGGGTCTTGTCAAGAATTGCCGCCCCTAATATTTACCACCCTTATCAAATTTGCACTTTCCCCACAAAATACTATTCAACTTTGAATAAATGGATGTCATGTAGTATCCATCGACTTTACAAGCTTTATATACAACCTTAATTGCATATGATATATTTTACTTTTCTTCTCTTATAGTAAAATACAAAATAATCCTTATGTTTAGTTTGAATTTTAATACCTTTAAGCATATATTATATTTGAATGTCATAATTGAATGTATGATATATGATGTGATTGTATTTAGACTGTAATATGTAATTTACTTTAAAAAAATAAACAGACAAACATAAACGAGCATAACACATTTACTGTTTGAATACAAACATGAAATCCGATTGTTTTAGTGTTCATGTATGTTCGGTTAAGGTAAACAAACGACCACAAACAAGCTCGTTCAAGTTTATCCAGTTCATTTACATGCCTTGTCACTTATGTGTAAATTAAAGTTAAAAATAGAGCAGATAAAAACTAGTATTATTCGTACATTCCTTGTGTCACAGGTTCAATTCTCACTCTTCCCATTATTTTCTGCGGCATCCAGGTGCAGAGCGAATACGGGTGGCGCCGGTTCGACTCGGATGGGAGGCGAGGTTTTACCGATTATTCCATTGCGGTGTCTTTGGGCAGATGGAGGTCGGGTTTCAGCGCATCTGGGAGAGCCAAGGGGCTAGCGGCGGTCGACTAATCAACCTTAGCCAGAACGCCCGATGTCACGGTGATTGACACGTCGTTCCTTGCCGTTAAAAAAAACAGTAATATGCAGGCTATAGAACATGAAACTTGAAGCGGTTTAAGATTAGTAGTGAAAATATTGGCATCTTTCCCTCAGTCAATTATTCATGACATACACTTTTTGTTGACGATTTAATTGAACCGTTGACCGGATAAAGTCTAACATTGCGGCGGGGTTTTTAAAGTCTTTGTGGTGGACTCAAGTCCATGACCTTTAAAAATAAAGGCACTCAAGTTCATAATTAGGTGTTAAAAGCATGGGTATCTCTTTACCTTCTTATCTTAGTAGGTTTGTATTCACAACTTTATTCATTTTTCAACTTTGTTGAAATTTGAATAAATCAACATACTATTGTTTTTCTTTCCTTCACATAAATAAAAATATTACAAAGGAAAACACCCAATGATTATAACCTAACATCTTTACTTAATGATGCACCCAATTCTAGCTCAGTATTTGATTATCAAATGCAAAAGTAGGCCTAACTAAGGTATAAACTTAATGGCAAGTTAAATATCTTCGGACTTAATCTATGCAAGCGTTACAACGCTACGTCTAATATGTAAGGACTGGATTCCCGTAGCATGGACATTGGACTTCACTTAGGAAGTCCCATTTTTTGCACTATAGAATGGTCTCTGCTCCAATGATGTTTTAATACCATCGAGTGACTTGAACGTCAGAGTGACGTGGCTGGTTTGGCCCCCTACAAGTCTACAAAACCATTTTCTATCTTTCATATCCATAAACAATAACCAACTCTGGGTTAATTTCCGAGCCTTTCAAAGCACACATTTTTAGTTAAGTTATGAGCATTTGAATGGTGCACTTGGTCATTAGCTTGAACCATGTTGAGAAATGACACCTGATTTATAATACCTATCAAATGGCTTTTAAATTTTTTAATCAACTTTTCATACTAGCCAATTATGGTGTTTACCAGAAAGAAATAAAAAAAGCAGTTAAAGAATGCACAAAAATCACCATGTATGAATGCAGTTCCTTATTCTAAAGCACAGAGCTAATATTTATGTTGTAAAAGGAGTTAGAGAAACGAAAACACACTCTTGAACCCACGAAACGGATCTGCCACTACTTCCCTTGTTTCAGCTGCTGTTGCCAATGAACAGCATTGCCTGTTTCCTAAACTTGGAGACTTTTGCTCCTTCTCTCGAGTAGCTGCTGCTTTGCGTTGTGGTTTCACAGGTTCTGGATCTAAAATGATTAAATTTGACTTTGCATCTGCAGATAAGTCAAAGTCAAAGCCTAAATCAAAGTTAGTATTGG